>OX451739.1:376683391-378036935 GCA_948472305.1 Vicia faba | reverse complement strand
AAATATACATCTCTGAATTCACCTCTGAAATATTCTTTGATACATCTCAGAACCAATTTTTGACAAAAATAGACAAAAAGTGCGTTCGAAAATGCATCTCCAAAAATTTCAGAAGACAATTTTGAGTTTTCAAAGGTGTGAGCCACACCATAAAGGTGTGAAAAGAAATTGCCTAGTAAAAAACATCTTCAAAAGTCACTCAAAATTTTAGAGATCAATATTTCTCTCTTTTCTTCTACTACTTTTGAAGAAAATAACAAATTGATTTTGATATCAATTCTACAAAGAACAAACTATATTGCTGAGTAGTTCAATCAATTGTTGTTTATTGATACCTCATAGTTCGAACTATATTGCTGAGTAACTTGTTGACCTGTGTTGAACCCCCAATTGTTCAAACAGTTATTCTTTTATTAGAAAACTTGTTCAACATATATTTATTAGGCATCTGATTAAAATTTGATTAAACCGATAGCAGTTGAAGAGATTGAATCAAATGAACTATAACTTGAATGACTAAACTGGTTAAATCTCTGTCCTGGCGACGACAACATTGAAAATACAACTAAATCTTATATTTTCTATTGCTTCCACCAAATTCACCAAAATCCATAGTCATACAAGAGTTTCCTAGCAACTTAAAACACTAATTCACTAGACAATAAATTTTTACATACCAAAAGCAAATTCAAAATGAATCTATTTATCAACCTTAATTTGACCAACTTAAGCCCATTTGAAAGTTTCACCGCGCAAACCTGCATAAATAGACCCACAAGATCAATGGTTATTACTGAAAATCATGCTATTTGAAAATTCACTAACAAGTAGAAAAGAGTATTTATCTGTATTACATTGTTCATAAAGTTTTTCTGCTAGCAACAACACTGCATCATTTTCTTCAGCCAATCGTGCGAATCGTTCGGTTTCCTTGACTGCCTCACTTGCCAGGTATGATTTATCTTCAGCCTCAGCAATTATGTATGCTGCAGTATCAGCTGCTTTCTTCAGCATATCATCGGAGTCCGATGATTGACGTTGCGGCTTTACATCCTTTTGTTTTGGTGAAGGTGAAGGTGTTTTTGTCACCAATGGGGCGTCTTTTTTTATCTTGTAACAATTTAGTACCTGCAATAGATGGTAAGTTGAAAAAATCACATCATCCAGAAGGGAAAAAAAAGAGCTTCAAGATACTCCAGTTTAAGAGTGCAGAATCTCCGTGGGAAGGTCAGCCCAATGGAAGCACATGAACATCTATTTTACGAAGGTTATAGACTTATAGTCCTAACAATGGTAGCTATAGTAATTATGATAGTCTTGCTTGCATAAACCTTGGAGACAGATGGTGACGATGGAAGAGAGGAAATGATAGCCTCTACTTGCAGACATATCCCCCACCCAAGATCCTTACAACAAGTCAATAACAGAGCCACTCACTAGATAGCATAGATCTCTGGGTTGATATGCCCGTGTATTCTGGTGGAAAACAAATGCTTAGACCTTGTCGCTTGCGCACGTTGTTGAGAAGTTTCTAGTGGGAAACCCCATGGCTAATTGCTAAAGCAATGTTCTATGACATCTGATTGATAAAAAATCTAAATCACCCTCCTACACTGTATGGCCTATAAGTCTCCCAATTAAACAAATCTTGAAAACACAAATGTTGTTAAAAGAGTAATGGTAGACTAATAAGCTTGAACAAGGGTGACTTTAAGAGGGAGAGAAAGTGATGGCAAAGACGTTAAGAAACACAATAAAAACTGTGGAGCATAAAGACAGGCAGATTTTGCTTCTTTTTTTTTTTTGGGCAAAAGAATCAGCAATCAGTCACTACCTAACAGATATACCATGTATTAAAGCCAAGTCAACCAAATATCCACAAGTTGAAATATCAAATATGAATAACAATGACATACAATATCACATAAGCCTCACAAAGGATTAATTTACCTTTTCAAGCTTCCCTTGATTCACAAGGGTCCTCAGCCTTGAACTCAGTGCCCTTCTGAAATTTTGAGGAACCTGCTGGTGCTTTTGCTGCAGCATAATAAGTGGGTTATGATTACTTCTAAAAGGCTATAATGAAAAGATAAAAATAATGTAGAATACTCAACACAAAAGAACAACTTGCACAAGTATACGAACTAATTTCCCAACTTACCAAGAAAAATTATATGCATTTCCGTTTTAGGCTTTGATACTAAAATTAAAAGTAATAAAGAACTTCAACTAACCTCAATGAAACTAGCAATGGCATTTAGGTCGGACCCATTAGTATCCTTTAACGTAGATAGAGCGTCAAAAACCATGGCATTATACCTGATAAGAACAAAAGTAGCAATAACTACACATATTATGATATATTATATTAGTTGACAAAACAAATGGCATGTCATGTTAAAATGCTCCATCAAATCTATAGCAAAAGAACAATTGACAGTCACTAGTACTAGTCAGCTAGAAATGCTGTTCAGTGTAAACTATAATTGAGCGAATAGTTTGGCAACATCATGCTTTAATACATCACAAAATGGAGTAGATGAGTGGATAACATATTTCTCCATCAGATCATCATACAATTAATGATAATTGATAATTTGTTCTGTTAAAATTTAAAAAAATCAGCTGCCATTTGGTCTCTTGGGCTGCAGTTAGACCAGTCAAGTCAGCCCAACCTACCCCACTCAGCCTGGCCCACATGGGCCAGGACCAAAGCTAAAACGTCCACACCTAAAAAGGTAAACAAGCCAAAAAAACTCCTCAAAAACCTGTGTGCTAGATCGGGCTCACTGCTGACCCTATTTTAAAAAATTGCTTTCAAACAAATCGGCCCATTCTACTGCTAGTCCACTATGCGCGCTGGTTGGCTATATAAACGAAAATATCACAATTACTTAAAGGTAGCATTAGTATTGATGTGTGTTCAACGACCTTACGCAAGCAGAACCAGAGATCAATCATCAGTGACTGAAATTCCAATAATTAAAAAAAAAAACAAGTTTGGAACGAAATCAGTTTATTAATTTATCTCACAAGCAAATCATTTTCTGTGATAAAAAGCATTCTATTCCAGATGAATTCTCTTTATTTGAAACTTCCAAGCGCACAAAGGAACATAACACGTGAATTTTTGAACGATAAAATACACACTAAAAGTGAAAGATCCAATTATAAGTTTCAACAATAATAACATTGGCACACAAACTAACAGCGAAAAATATTCCCCAATAATATTTTATACATACAAAGAGGAAATAATATCATCATTATCACCCAATTTTGAAGCATGGATGATCCATCTTTAAACTATGTTTAATTTATTCATTTTTCAAATTATTACCGGTGTGTCTGGTTTCCGTGTCCTCATAGACTAACATACCTTGGAGGATTTTTAACCTCTTGTTCATTTGGAGAAGGATCAGAGGCAACAACAACAACAGTATCAGAAGGAGGAGCAGAAATTAGAGGAACGGCACTGGAAGAAACAGGAGCAGCTTTAGGCTTGGGAGTCCTAGAACTAGAACCTTGTGAACCATTATTCACATAAACATTCATATTTCGCCATTTATCCTGAACAAAAAAATTGATTTTTTTTTTAAATTGAAAGAGAAAAAAAACAAAAAAACAAAATAAGAACCCTAAAAAAGTAGTTAGCAATGGAGGAAGAAGAAGAGGACCTTGAGGTCGATGTTGGAACGAGAAGTGAGTAAATGAGCGAACTGAGGATCAACGAGAATGGTTTTCCATTTTCCAGTGCCGTGTTTGTCGATTCCAGCGATAAGCGCGTCTTCTTCTTCTTGCGTCCATTTCAGCTTTTGATTCCCCATTCTAATTCGTGCTCTTTTTGTTTCTCTTTCGTTTCAGTTTCAGCTAAAACATTTTATTCGCTATGAATAAGCTTCATAGAAAATAAATTTGATTTTCATTTCTGTCTCAAAGACACATCCGTTTCTTACTCGTTGTTTTGCAGAAAATATCATGTTTTTTTTAAATTAATCAAAAAAGAAAAGCAGTGATTTTTTTTAGGTTTATGGAATAGAGAAAATTCATTAAATGAAATACTGTATTTCTCAAGAAATTTATTATTATTAAAAGACTTGCTTTTTTATTTGTCATGGATTACATATCTCTTTTTTGAACGGCTTAAGAAGTCGGTGTGACATATTTTTCTTTTTGAGAAGGTAAATTTTTCCTTTTGAACGATTTTATATGAGTCACTTTCGGCGACATCAACATTGTGTTATTGTGGTAATGATATGTTTTAAACAAATCTTTATCAGATGTAATTAGGACGTGGAGACCATCTATACTATTTGAGATACTGTGAATTTGTTATTCGTTTTTGAAAATTTATTATTGTTTTAAGAAAATAATTTATATAATTGAATTAGATATGACATCGATGTTAATTTTATCTTTTTTTACTATATGTTGGTGATTGTAGAGCATTAGGAACAAAATGTGTCTTGCGAATAAAGTGATATTTTCTATACTTTGAAATTCATATAAGTGAATTATGTTAACATTAACTAAATGTTTTCCCAAGTATAATTTGTATCATCCAACAAAAACGATTACATGAAATTCACATAAAGGTGGTAATATGATTTTGAATATTGATGGCAGTAGCTTCGATAATTACTGTATTTCGAGTTTTGGTGGATTGTTTTGAAATGTTAATAGTGTTTGGGTTCACAGTTTTGCGGGTAATATTTATTATTTCAACATTCTTCAAGCTGAACTGATGGCGCTATATCATGAATTGCGGATGCTCTTGAAATTTAGCATCAAAGACCTAATGTGTTATTCTGACTTCAACTCTTATATCAAACTTATCTCAGAGTCTATTAATATTTGACATCATTATGTTGATATTCTTCACAATATTAAAGAGATTCTTTCTAGGAAATAACGAGCTCAACTATTTCATCTCTTAGGGAGAGGATGCTTTTGTTGACTATCTAATAAAAATATGGGACTGATAATAATGCGATGTATTGGTCCTTTGCAATGTCTCATGTTGAAATCATCACTCTCCTGCTAGTTGATGCTAGTGAAATTTTATTTTCTAAATAATTTTGTATTTTTCTTTTCCTTTTCTCACTTGTACCAAAAATAATATCTTCTTTTTTGAAAATTTTATTTTAGATAGATTAATTATTAAATTCTTAAATGTTATCTTATCAATCAAATCTAAATGAACATGACCCAAACGTCTATGTCATTGCCAAAAGTCTTCACTTTAGATAACATTTGGTACCAACATTTGATATATCATATAAGTTCAACATATTGACATTATCAATTATAGAATCCTTAAACACTTTTTTTTATTAGCTTTATGTTCAATTAAACAACTTAAGGTATAAAAATGATAAAATACTCATTATCGCGTAATTGATTAATGCTTAGGAGGTTGTGTTTAAGCTCTTTAACTAAAAGAACACCATCTATGATGATTACAAATGGATTTTCCATAATAACTTCACCTAAAATCTTACCTCGATTATTGTGTACATAAGTGACGTAGTCGCACTCTTTATGAACAAATTCGATAAACATTGAGGCGTCTCCCGTCACATGCTTTGAACAACCACTATCTAAGAACCACACTTATTTGTAATTGTAAGACATTCTCACACGAAGTTCAACAAGGTAATATAGGTACTCAAATCATGTTAGGTCTTTGGGGGTTAGTACTAGGTCCTTCAGGTATCCCTGCCACGAGACCCCTACGGACTTTTACATTCCTAGTGTGACATAGAGGGCCAATATGACCATTTTCACCACAATAATGACAAATCACTTTAGGAGAATTATTATATTTTTCACAGTGAAATAGATATTTTTTATAAGATTTTCTAAAACTTTATCCTTTATCACTTGAACTCATAGAATTAACACTAGGTGATTTTGTGAGATGTGTTATTTGTCCAAGTTGTCAATTTCAAGATTTAAACAAGAACTTCATCCGCATGGAAGCCATAATTTCTCATGGTACCATACGAAAGAGTTCATACTCCTTTGTCAAAGTGTTACTTTCAGGTTGTTGGATGTCTTCAATGTCCTCTTTGAGAACTTGAAGAGCATTTCACACCGTATAAGCCATTTTACAATGTGAAATCAAAAAATACACATTAGCGCTCAAGGAGAAAATTAATATATTTATTACTTTCAAATCATAAGAGGCTTTCTTAGATTCATCATTCGTCCAGTCTTTGGGGGGTTTATTAATAGAAATGTCATCAATGATACTTTTTTGGGACAAACGGATTGTCCTTGATACTAACCCAAATAAATTTATCTAATAACATCAAGTGTGCATGCATTCATTCTTTCTAATATGCATAATTATCTCTCGTGAATATGAGATCTCTATTGCATGCACCCTTCAGATCGTCCTTACCCATATTCACAATTTTTGAAGTCGCAAGAGCGAATCAAACGACCTGGCTATGAGGATAATTGTTAGCTTAAATATGAGAATAAAAAAGTATAGAATGGAGATTGAATAGATCTTTCTCCAAATTAAAATGTTTTTAAAATTGGATTTTAAATGCGTGAGATCACAAGTTTAAAAAGAATTACACGATCAAATTGATATACAAATGAATTTAGTGATAACCAGATGATAACAAATTAATAATCAATAACATGGTAATTAATCATGTTAGTTTCAAACTACAAATGTTTGAATAAAATCTAACTAATTAATACAACAATCTAGAATTACAATTTTCCAGAATAATCACCAAAAAGAATTATTTATCAAACTTGATCTAACACATACCTAAGTTCAAACATTAAATCTCTATAAGCAACAAAATTTAATCACATGCAAACTAGAAAACAATTAGAACCTAAAAAATACAAATTCTATACAAAAATTAAAAGATATAAAGGATAAAGAAACTGTACACCGAGATTTATACTAATTCAACGTGTCCTTCTTGCTTGCACCTAGTACAATCTCCGATGACAAGCCATCAAAAATTGTTAAGTCTTCTACTAATAGAAAATCCACACGTGTCTTTTGATATAACATATAATCATAGACAAACTGAAAACTTAAAGCCAACTGCTAAGCAACACAAATCTAAATCTTGATTCTTCTTTTGCTTAACATATCTCACTATGCTGCAAATCCTTTAAGATCTTCAATCTTGATCCAAGATTTTATCTGCAAGGATCTTCACTCAACTATACTAAAATTCTATTGTTTGAGTCTTTGAACTTGTTAAAGGATCTAAAAACCCCCAGACTTCTTGGAGAATAAATGTTTATTTTTCTTTATTGGGTGTCAATATTTAGAAATCACAATCACTATATGATTCTTCTATCTAAAAAATGATATTAAAAAGAATATTATAACACCTAATGAATCACCTCACAGTTACAACTCAAACTCCCTCTTAGAGTTGAGCAACACTCAACAATGGTGTTCTTGGCTAGAAGTTGAAGAAGAAGTTTTTCAGAAAAATCTCATACAACACTTGTTCACACTCAAGAAATCAACACTAGAAAAAGTTTTTCTTCAAGGTTAATTTGAAAGAAAAAGTTTGTGTGATTGAAAAAACACTTAAGGTTTTTCAAAATCATGAAAGGATAAAGCACTAAAATAACGTAAAAATGACATTTTCATTCGACTCAAATACAAAAATGATGATTCATATCTAGTGAGAGAATGATTTGAGTCAAGATGATAAAAATCATATTTTAGCATATTTGATTCGAGTAAAAGGAAGTTGCGACTTGAGTCACGTGATTTGAGTTAAAGAAAAGTTGGACTCGAGTCACACTTTTAGCGAACAAATCAAAACTGAAAAATTTGGGTTTGAGTAAAGTCAAACCAAGGTGTGACTCGAGTCATACTTCTAGAGAGTAATTAAAAATTGAAAAGTTCAGGTTTGATTCAAGTCAATAAATATCATGATTCGAGTTAGACACCTTTTGATTCGATCAAGGAAGTGTGTGACTCGAGTCATACATCCAGAGGAAAAATCCATTTTTAAAACTTGCTCATGATTTAAGTCATGACTTTTATTGACTCCACAATCAAATTTTTAGGAAATAAATACTTCATGATTCAAGTCGAGAATTTGCATGATTCAAATTAGCCTGCACGAGTTTCTCGATTCTAATCACAAACTTACATATTTGAATAATCTTGTGTTGACTTTTAGTCAAAGGTGTAATTTATGCATGCAAAAAACATTTTGATAAAAAAATCTCAAATCTAAGAGATGTAAAAAGAACTAATTGTGAGAGGCTCAATTACTAAAAATATAATTAAACAAATAAGTAATAAAATTCGGAAACTCAAGGGTACCCTATAAAAAAATTTAACATTTTTCTTAAAGCATTAAAATAATTAACATTATTTGCATTCACAAGTAGGTGTGAGAAAAGGTCAGACCGGCCTACATGCTTATTTATTAAAAAAGTCAGACTTAAACTTTTTTAAAAGCCTATTGAATTAAATAGGTCAGACTTAGGCTATTAAAAATCTATTAAGCCTTATAGGTCGGCCTATATTTTTATATATGTTAAAAATAGTATAAATAGGTTGGTCTATATATGCTATATATTAGAGAGAAAAAAGACTAAATGAGCTGACATATATACATATATAAAAATACTAAATAGATCGCCCTATATATGCATATATATAATACAAGTAATATGGATTTATTGAAAACCTTAATAAGAAATAGGTTTTTAAATAGGCTTTCAGGTCAGGTCAGCCTTTTAGAAAGGCCAAACCAAGCCAAAAAAATGAGTCTATAGTAGGCCGTAGGCTAGGCTCAAGTCTTATAAGTTTATTGTAGACCAAACTCAACCATTATAAAATTCAGTTTAGCCTAACCTATTTCCATCCATATTCACAAGCCCTTTGACATGGTGGTCCAAACGTCTTTTTCATTTATCAGTGTCATGTTTTAGTTGATGAAAATTATTACAATGCCACATAATTAAGAGATATTAGTCGATACATTGTCTAACCTTTAATTATAACAATAAAACATAAAACATAAATAAATATTGATGATTAGATAAACTAACTACGATTTTCAAATTTTATATAAAGTTATTTATGTTTGATCATTAATATATTATAACAATATTTAACTCAATTGAGTTATGAAACTCATTATAAACAATTGTTTAAGTTAATTATTTAGCTGAATTAAGGTTTTCTTTAGGCCAATTATTAAGAGTGGGGAGCTATCAAATCTTATTGATGATTATGTTGAAATATGTCTTAAAACTTTTGTTAATGAAGAGAAAGAAAACACGTTTTAAGATCGACAAAAATCAGAAAATTAGAATCTTTAGTTCAAACGATTGTTAAATATTGAATTTGGTTCGGTTTGTGGATTTGTTTATTTAATGTTAGAATATTTTATATTAATTTAGAGATCATATAAATTAACAAAAAGATATTATAAGATTTTATAATATTCTAAAAGATATCATAAGATATATATTTATAATATTCTAAAAGATATTATAAGACATATATTTTTAATAGTCTAAGAGATATTATAAAATTATAAGGCTTAAATGCACTTTTAGTCTCCCTATAATTAGTTTCTTAAATTTTTATTCCACCTTTAAAAAAAACAGCTATTAGGTCTCCCTATTTCATTTTTGGTGAATTTTTGTTGGTCCCTGACTATTTGTCTCATATGTTAATGACATGACACCCCAATATGAATTCAGTCACATGCCACATCATTTAAAAATATAATTATTCATTTTTTATTTATATTTATCTTTTTTATTTTCCAGAAATAATTTTGGTAATTATATTGGATATAATAAGATAAAAATTAGGTTATAAATCGGTGCCATGTCCTTCTTCTTCGTTGCAAATCTGTTATCCTTCTTCTTCGTTGCAAGTATTCCATCTTCTGTACTTCTTCTTCCTCCTTCACTTACGTTTCCGTCTGCCATACTTATTATTCGTTGCAAGTATTCCAAACTTCTTCTTCCTCCTTCGCTTACGTTTCCGTCTTCCAAACTTATTCTTCCTCCTTTTCGTTTTACACTATCGTGTGTTAAAGATGTCTCAATGCACGAAAGCTAGTAGTGTCGGAGCTACGCATTCTGATCATTTTCGAAGCGAGTGCAGGTGTGGGCTTGAAGCTCCGTTGGTGACTTCATGGACCGATTCCAACCTAGGTCGACATTTTTTTGGGCGTGGGATGTATAAGGTAATGTCCATGTCTTATTTACAGGTTTTTTTGGTGTGGGTATTCTGTGTTTGGGCGTAGATTCATTCATCTGTGTTATTTGACTTACATGTACAGGGTTACAAAAGGTGTAGCCATTTCATTTGGTATGATGATGAAATGTATTCAAGAGCTAATGAGATTACCACTTCACTATAAAAAAAGTTGGATCAAGAAATGGCAAAAGTGGATGCAACTAATATTAAAGTAGCTGAAGTGAAAACAAAGTTGAATTCAATGAACTTAATGATGGAATTATCTGTTTCAATAACATTTGTTTTGGAAATAGGATTAGTATTATCAACTGTAATGAAGTAGTATTTTCAATTGGTGTAAACTTGGGCTTAAGTTGTTGTTGTCAACTTAGGATTAGTGTTGACAATTGTTGTAATCAACTAAGTGTATTTGTTGGTTTGAAATGAAATGAAGATGTTGTTTTTTCTTAACCTTGTAATGAATATAACTGGTGGATTGAACAAAGTAACATAAATGAAATCATAACTCATAATCAAAATAACAACTTCATTAGATTCATTAGCTTGTTTTTACAAGGTAAGTTAACATGAAACATACACAAAATAACAAAAACTTGTTCATGACAGAATACTAAAATAAGATAACATAAGTTCATGACAGAAACTTGTTCATGACTTTACAAAACACTTAGGATTATAATAATTCCCTACAACTACTCTTGAGTTGGTTGTGTAACAGGAGGACCCTGAGATGATGTGCCAATTTCAGTTACAGCCTTAGTCTTTGCCTTTACCTTTGTCTTATTCTTAGTCTTTGCCTTCGCCTTAGTCTTAGTCTTTTTCTTTTTGCCTTTGCCTTGGTCTTTGCCTTTGTCTTGTCCTTGGTCTTTTACCTTCTTGTTCCCATCAACAGGTATGGCTCTATCTGCAACTCTTTTGCCTTTGCAACTTTGTATGTTATGACCAACACCTCCACATTTTTTGCATGTCACTGTGGCTAAAGTCCTTGGTAGCACATGTGGATTTCTTGGCTCATCATTTGATTTGTTCCTCATATTTTTGGGCGTCCAATTGCCCTTCTCATCAATGGTGGATTGACTTCCATTTGTCAATCTACAACAGGCCACAATTGTGGCCCATTAGTTGGGTAGATGATGTTGGCATAACATTCTAAATACTTTCCTGCACAAAATTACAGCTAACACCCATAACAAATAATTACAAATGAAAGTGCCAAGACATAGAAGTTAGACCTACTTGTAATAGCCATCAACATATTCTTCTGGAGATTTCTTGATCTTCCACATACAAGAGATATCATGTATGCAAGGAATCCTAGTCAGCATCCACTTTCTACATGAACAAGTACCTTCTTTAAGATTGATACATAAAGTTTCTTTCCCATTTGTAACTCCAAATATTGCCATATCATCATCACCATTCCTGTTGGGGGTCCAACCATGAGCATACTTCTTGTTCTTTTCAATAATTAATTGAATATTTGGACATATATCTCTAGGATACCTCTAAATCATCTCCTTCTGGCTTGTAATCCTTTTAGTGAGATAATGCTTAATTCCCTCCAACAAAGTAATTATTGGTTTGTCCCTGTGCTCCAATATAGCTTTGTTAAATGTCTTACACGTGTTATTGACTTAAAGATCACACTTAACAAATGTCTTGAAATGTGACCTTGACCAAAATTTTGCAGGCACTTCCATGATATCTTTCCATGCATCGGGATCAACAAATTTAAGCCTAACCATTGCTCTCTCCCATTATAGAATGGTAGTAGCCCTAGCTGCACTCCAAAAAATCTCTTTCAAAACCAACCCAGGAAATTTCTTCTTCCAATTTCCATATAAGTGCTTTACACAAAGCCTTTGCTCAACATGCTAACTTACACCTAGAACAGTTGGAACAAGTCCCTGATAAGATAGACAAATTACATGAATTTAACATGATATGCTAACCGAGTAAACATATTAGAAGTTAATGGAGCGTGGTTACCTTTTGCTGATCTGGGATAAAGGCATATGGAATATTGTTAATTGATTGCAAGTCTTCAAGGATAAGTTTTATGAACCACTCCCAAGAATCCTTAGTCTCAGCTTCTACAATAGCATATGCAATTGGAAATATTTGGTTATTTCTATCACTTCCAACAGCTGCCATTAATTAGCCCCCATAATCACCTTTCAGAAAGCATGCACCCAGCCCTATTAATGGTCTGCAGCTTTTAGAAAATCCAACCTTACATGCTTGTAGACACACATATATTCTTTCAAACACATGACCATTTGTTGAATCAGAACATTGCAATATAACATTGTTGTGTCAAGCCTAATTTGAACAATTGTGTCTCGGAACTTTGGAAATTAGGAAAGTGATCACACTCTTGTTCATCTTCACTAGCAGGTGGAGTGTATAGCTGATATGAATCTTCTTCCACAACTTGCTCAACTGGTACTTCTGATGTCTCAATAGGTAAACATGCAGTCTAATCCAAGTCTATAGAATCATCATCAGAATCACCCACAATGTCAACATCATCATCAGAATCACCTCCATCTTAACATTATCACTATCACACTTAGCAGTCTTAACAGCCTCATCATTCTTATCACCCTCAACATTTTTTGGAACCTCAACATCCTTATCACCCTCAACATTATTAGGAACATCATCATCATTTTCACACTCAAGAGTCTTAGCAGCCCCACCATTCTTATCACCCTCAGCATATTTTGGAACCTCATCATCCTTATCACCCTCGGGATATTATGACCCTCATCCACCTCCACATCATTATTATCATAGGTTGGTCCATCCTGTTCCAACTCAACCTCATCTATTATATCAGAGATATCAACACCATGCTCAACATAGACATCAACCAACTCAAATCCCTCAACCTCTTTAGCAAATTTTATAACATCCCTATCATTTTCTATAGGTGTAAGACCCCTATCAAAGCTAAGCCTAGGATTGATATACCAAATATGCTTCATGCTTGTATATCCCACCTCATGAAT
Organism: Vicia faba; assembly: GCA_948472305.1. Lineage (NCBI taxonomy): Eukaryota > Viridiplantae > Streptophyta > Magnoliopsida > Fabales > Fabaceae > Vicia > Vicia faba. The sequence goes on along the minus strand of OX451739.1, from coordinate 378,023,690 downwards.
CAACTTCTCCAGCTCTATGTAAGACATATAACCAACATCCCAGCCCCAAGTTATTTCTGTTACTAATCCATCCAAATACCATTTAACAGGATGATATACAAGTGTGCCCCGATGGTGAATTTTGAGCCTAACTTTTTGTTCAGTAGGCGGCCTGTATACGAAAAATTCATTGTTAGGGTTTCAGATTAAACAATTACGGTTGACACACATTGGGACCACAATCAACTTTTAGGATAAACAAATAGGGTTAAAAAATGTTGGGACCACAGACAACAATTAGGGAACAAAACACTTTGGGAACACTTGCATAGACATCAAAACATAAATACATACCTGAAATAGAACTTGCTGTCTTTGTGCGTATTGAATGAAGGTGGTGGTTAATACATTGCAACAAGTTCTAGATTTTGCTGATGAACTTCTTCGATTCTGAAAGCTAACAGTTTTAGGGTTCCCACTTGGAGAAGAAGCAGTAATGACAATGGTGGAATGAGGAAGATGATGGGTTTGAGTTATTATATTCAATATAATTACCAAAATTATTTCTGGAAAAATAAAAAATATAAATACAACTAAAAAATGAATAATTATATTTTTAAATGATGTGGCATGTGACTGGGTTCATATTGGGGTGTCATGTCATTAAAATATGAGACAAATGGCCAAGGACCAACAAAAATTCACCAAAAATGAAATAGGGGGACCTAATAGCTGGTTTTTTTAAAGGGGGACTAAAAATTTAAGAAACTAATTATAGGGAGACTAAAAGTGCATTTAATCCAAATTATAATAATGTATTTTATTCTAACCATTAATGAGATATATTTTGGGATTTGTTATAGATTTGTTGGGTTTTGGATATTATAAATATATATTTCTTCTGTTATTATAGTGTGACAATCTTAGAGTTTACAGCAAAAGGATAGACAAAGGGTTTAGGGTCTTTTCCAGGAAAATCGTAGAAAGTTAAGGGTTTTGGGAAACCTTTGGAGTTATCCATGGGATTGGGAAACAATTGATTTCACCTTGGGTTTGTGTACTTATATTATTTAGAGTTGTAGAGGTTGAAAAACAATTGGGTAGAAAATAAGGTTTGTTCTTGGGCGCCTTCAGGGTTGTTCTTGGAAACTCTGAAGGCAAATACTATCATCTTATAATTCATATGTAATCTCTTGTAACAAACTTTTTGACTATAGTGAATTTGAGAGCTACTCTCTCTCCTAGAGTAGATCTTTTGGTCGAACTGGATAAACAAACAATTCGTCTTTTTCTCGCCTTACTCTGTTATATTTTATACTTATTAATTAATATTGTTGAAGGCCATTTATTTTGATTGCTATTGTTCTTTACCTCACATATCAAAGAGATGATTGAAATTGAACATTGTCATTATCACAACAAATTATGTTGTGATCTTTGATATCATATTTTAAAAAATTAATTAAAATTTTTATTGGTATATTTGTGAATTGATTAAAAATAGATAAGTAAGACGTTACAGTTTCAAACTCTCGTCCCTGTAATCAGATGTCTCTGCACAACTATCAACTGAAATTGTTTAAAGAGACTTTTTAAAAGATTTTGAAAGAATATATATATATATATATATATATATATATATATATATATATATATATATATATATATATATATATATATATATATATATATATATATATATATATATATATATAATTCCATGTGATTAAGGGTTGTGAGAGGCTTTAGAGTTTGTTGTAGGATTTAGAGCTAACTCAAGTAGGAAGGTGAAAAGCTCTGTATATGATGTATCAGCCTCAATGAGATTGGTCCTTCTCAACCTCAGGGTTGAGGTATTTATAGAAGTCTTTAGATATGAACCTCATACTTCTAGGAAGTAGAATCTGCTTTCAATGAGCATGGAAATGGATAAGTTGATCCCCTATTATCTACGAGAGTGAGATTAACTCCCCTATCTCCATCTCTAACCCATTATGGACTTGGAGCACGTTACTTCCCACATTCTTACGCTTCGAGCGAGTTAACCAGGAGTTTTTCTTTTCACCATTTCTTCATCTTCTTTCTGAATGAAAATCATAATCCATGGCTTCCACATCTCAAGACTCACACCATCAAACACCCAAAATTCCCCATAATCCATAAATTCCTACCACTTTACTTCTTCCTCTGTCACCGAACCTAAAAACACCATCTTTCAACCTCTACATATCAATCGTGTGATAAACCTGGGATTGCTATTGTCACGCCATATCTAAACAAATCTAACTTTCATTCTTGGTCTCGATTTGTTCAAGTTGCTCTACGTTTAAAAATTAAATTTGGGTCCATATATGGAACCCTAATTCACCCAGATTCGTCAAGCCACGCCTAAATCACCTGGGATAGATGTAATATCATATCATGGTAAATTCATTGATTATGAACTCTATCACTATTGAAATAGTATAGACTATCCTATGGATGGACTAAGCCAGAAAATCTAAGATGAATTGAATGATTGTTACCATCAAGTTGGCGTCTTTCACATTTTGTACCTTCAAGAAGAGAAATATGTGCATAAACAAGGAGACCAAAACAATATACAATACTTTAATATGCTCAAGACATTATGGAAAGAGATTGATAATTTCAGGATTATCCAAACCTACACTTATATCCCTAGTTGTCGTTATTAGTTTATCCACATCACTAAGAGATATAGAGAACAAGATTATGTCATCAGATTTTTGAAGAGTTTGAATGAACAATAAGGTCTTGTTTGCGTGCAAATCATGCTAATGAATCATTTTCCTCCAATCAATAAAGTGTTCTCTATGCTCATTGATAAGTGCCTAAAGTGCATAAAATACATAAGCAATTATTAACTTATCTCGCAAGCAATCAATGAAAAACTTCAATTTATTAGTAAAACATGATAAAATGTTTGTATGAACTTTTTAACTGTGTATTTATTAAGTATAGGTAAAAAGTACCAAGAAAACACCAAAAACAATCAAAAGGCACATTCAAATTGCCAAAGCTCGCTAAGCAATCTATGGCGGCCAAAGAAGACTTCAGAGCCAAGTAACTTCAAGACTAAGCAACCAACCTCGCGTAATGCAGTATAATGAGGTATGGAGGTTCATGACTTCAAGGTTAAGTTACTTCATGGGCAAGAAAGGGTTTGCTCACTAAGCGAGCTTGGAGGTGCACTAAGCGAGGATAGGTGCCAAAGACAACTTACAGAATGAGCTCAAAAAACTCAGGGGACAAGAAAACAGGCGTGCAAAGCAAGCTTCAAGCCTCTCTTAGTGAGAAAGGAAAATCAACACCTTATATATAGAGGATTGGTCAATTCATTTTGGATAACTTGTGGTGGAAATTTTGTAGGGATTAGGAGAAATACATTATATACCAAACCTACAACAAGAGAGGAAGATTGAGAGTGGAAGCGTTATCTGGGAAATCGTCAACAAATGCTTTTCAACTTATTTCTTCAAGAGCTTAATTGTAAAGCTACAATGAGTAAGCGTATATATTTTCTCTTTTGTTGGGATTTGATGTAGCCGTCCTAATGCTCATGTATCAATTATGATCACGGCGTTATATATAATTCTTCTTATGCTTTAATATTGATGCATTCTTCGTTCGTAATGCTTGTTTTGGATTAGCTGCCTAAAATATGTTTTTATGGCGTGACTTGATATTGAAAGGTGCCGAGCACTAATAAATCCGACATTTTCATCTATTTGATTTGTTAAACTCTAAAGATAGATTTAAATCCAATATCAGTACGAACTAACAAAACTTAATTATATTGTATTGATTAATAGGCTAAGAGATAGTATATATATTAGGCAATACGATTGATCTTATATTTTTGACTCAGACATGAGTTGTAATGAGAGTGATTACATATTATTAATTACAATGATACATGAAGATAAGTCGATAAAATCTAACCCAATAAATTTTCTTAACTGTCAAACATAAACTCATATTTTTTACTATTTTTCTTTTTAAAAAATGTTATGTTTATGAAATTGGTGATTGGTTCGTAAGGATCAAAAACAAAATATTCGAAGTTATATATCTGTTGAACTTAGACTTGATAAAACTTGGTGATTTAGACTTGATAAAACTTGGTGATTGAAATTTGTTGATGTGATAAAGTCTAGAGCAATAGTTATTTCAAAAGAGAGTAAATAAAATATATTTTTAATGTAGATAGATTTAAAAAATTTAGTTGGAAAAAAGTAAAATAAGAAAGTTTTATGAATTGCATTTCAAAATAATATAAAATACATGAACAAATATATTTTTAAAGAAAATTAAAAAACAAAACACAAATAAAAAATTTATATAAAACTAAATATATGTGTATTTTTGTTTTAAATTAATAAATTTATATATTGATTAAAAATAATGGTATCAAAAGGAAATTAAAAAACAAAACACTAAAATAAAATGAAAATGAAAATAACTACAAACCGATCTTCATTCAACCATCAATTATGTTTCATGCTGGAAAATTCGAAAATGATTACAACAATTTCTCCTATATAAGTGTACAAGTCACACACACTCACACCCAAGTATAACTCAAGTCACACACGAAACATTCAACTTTAATTTTATACCGACTTAGAATACTAATTTTTTTATTATACTCCCTCTGATTGCCGGAGAACTGTCATCATCGCATCACAGATTTATTATGATTACCTTCATCACCATATCACACATTCTCTTCTCCAATTCAGGACACTACGTATATCGATTCATTTATTACATGATTTTATTTTTCTTTCTCTTCTTCTCTTTTAGTAATACCAAAATATTGTAACATATGATTGTAAATGTTATATGTCATATTTTCTAAGAATTGAAGATATTAATTTTCTTTATGATAGATGTTAATTTATGTTTGATGTTATATATATATATATATATATATATATATATATATATATATATATATATATATATATATATATATATATATATATATATATATATATATATATATATATATATATATATATATATATATATATATATATGGGGTTTATGAATGTTTATTTTAATAACATATACCCAATAGATTTACTTATTTTTATAAATGTCTATTTTAAAAACATACACTTTAGGGTATATTTAACTACTTTTTAGTTAAAACTCGCTAAACTACGCCTTTATAAAAATAAGTGGATGTAGTATAGTAAACTATGTTTGTTATACTATACTCATTTATTTGTATGAAGATGTGTTTTAGTAACATGTACTTTAAAGTACATTTAACCATTTTTTTTTGTTAAAACTTGTTAAAATAGACCTTTATATATATATATATATATATATATATATATATATATATATATATATATATATATATATATATATATATATATATATATATATATATATATATATATATATATATTTTGATCTTATCGAGATCAGAAAGATTTTCGTGGCCTACAACACTAGGACTTCTCACTATGTCAAATAAGCGCATAGACAACGTTTTTTTTTGTCATAGACAGTGCTTTAAAGCGCTGTCTAAACTAGTGCTGCTATAAGTAAAGACAGCGCTTTGGATTAATGTAAAAGCGCTGCTATATATCTCCTTTAGCAGCTCTTTTACTTTAAGAACGCTTTCCTATGCACCCCTTTAGTAGTGCTTTCATTTTAGAGAGCACTTTGGTAAGTACATCTTTAGCAGCGCTTTCTCATTTTAGACAACGCTTTTTGCATCGCTTTAGACAGTGCTTTTCTTTGAAAGTGTTATCTGTTCCCCACCTTAGGCAGCGCTTTTCCATTTTAGGTAGCGCTTTCTCCCTACTTTAGACAACACTATTCTTTAAAAGCGTTGTTTGTTCTCCATCTTAGGCAACACTTTCTCCCTACTTTAGACAACATTTTTCTCATTAAGCGCTGTCTAATGTTAACAAATTATTTTTAAATATTAGATATATTTTCACTTATAGAAGCGTTGTCCAATATCTACACATAATTTTGACCAGATTTTCTCCATTTTTTGCACCAGGTTTTCACCATATTTTGCACCAGTTTTCACCATATTTTGCACCAATTTTGGTAGCTTCAATCCAATATATATGCATCAAATTTGCATATACAAAAAATCTACATATATATAAATGATGATATATACAACAACAACTTGAAAATTGATGATACAACTTGAAAATTCTAAATTGATGTATAATTTACATATTACTATCTTCGAGAATTTCTAAAAAACAACAACAAAGAACTTGTTAGCTCTATCTTCTACATTTGCACCTATAACCTGAAACAAAACCAAAAGATCGAAATTCATATCATGATAAAACAAAACTTTATTCCAATTTATACTTAAAACTCAAAAGTTGTACTCAAAATTCTCATCAATGAAAGAAATATGATATACCTTATAAAATTCTCAACTCCATAATGAATTGATACAATTCCTCCATAAGTTCATCCAATTGATCTTTTGAGTAATGAGCACAATTGAATTTGTCAAAATACTACATAATAATATAACATAGTATGTGATTTAGTTAAAATACTATGTCATTTTATGAGAAATATTAAAATAATTGCCAAGTTAGAAATTCATACCGTGGATGGGATCTCTATTCGGTCCAAAAGAAGCGTTTCTTTCATAAACCTCAACATGAAATAACCGCAATCTATACCATTATGTTGACGAGGACACTACACATGGAAAGAAAATACATATATCTATCAGGATATACCCTTTAACATGTTTTTATCAAATATCATCACTAATATAACCAAAATTGTGAAAATATATCTGCACTCTGATCCACGTAATGTTGTTGGCTCTACTCTTAGGTACTTGAATACCTCTTTGTGATCGAAAAGCTTGTAGAACGTTATAATAAAATATAAACAACTATTTAGAACAATCTCACATAGATAAATAAATATACACACGAATATTTAGAACAATCTCACTTACGTATCAATCATCTTCTTCAAATCTGGGTATATTGTCCAATCATTGTATAACGAATCCAGATAGTATACAATCTCTCTAACAAGATTAATCGCAAGCAACAACCAATATCCACGGTAAAATTAAACAAATGTTTGATGGAAAGTTTCTACACAACGTCAAAAATCGAAAAATTATAATAGATGAAGTTATGATGAAAATCTAACCCGTTGCCAGTATTATGTGGTAAAAAGAACAACTTTTCTGTATTTTTGCTGACCATAAATAAACCGAGTACATACGATATGACATCATCTAGTTTTGTTACAATTAACCCTGCGTTGACGGTGTTGGGAGCTAAGAAAGCGAATCTTTCTTCCAATCCACGCGGGCGCATCACTTTGTCATACAAAAACTTTAAATAAAAACATCATTAAAATTAGACTATATTCATTGAAATGAGTAAATAAATTGTTCATTTAATTAAACAAAGTTGATCAGAGTATACATGATATATGTATCGATAACACCGAGGCCTAAAGTAGAATGTTGTAAAACTTGATCAATATCTTCTCTACCAATTGCTTCCATGTATTCATAACCAAAAATGTCCGCCTTCATAGGTATAAGACGAGTACCACCAATTGGAATATATGTTATTCCTATATATGTCTGAAGGCACGACCTATATTGAGAAGTAGGTTTTTTGCTAGCTGCAGTCTTCTTACCCCTACTGACTTTCTTAATCTCTTTAGCATGCATATAAATATCATTTAATTAGTTACGTGAAGCATAAGATCATTCTATGCATAAATATCATATAATTGTGTTATACCTCTTTTTTTTATGCAACTGACTCGGTTTACTGCTTAATCCCCTTATCTTTTTATTTGGATTTTGTGGGAGTCTAACATTACCATGAAAAAATGTACGTTAAATGGTCGTAAAAAATTTGAATACTCAAAGGTTCATAATGGTTTAAAACATACCTCCTCAACTATGCAAATGAGGTTTGACGGCCATGCAACATACGATTCTATTGCCTCTCCCACCAATGTTGCATCTGAAATATCGTCAAGCAAAGGTAATGGCGCACCCCTCTCTAAAGCAATATCAATTGATACTTTCATAAATCCAGCAGGGAGCGGTTTATGGTGAAGTACTTCTCTCAAGGTGTTATGCACTTTTCCCTTGCCAACCATGTGATAAGTCAGTGACGATAAATATAGCTGACAAGGTGAAATACCCTAAACCAATAATAAATATGAAATTGTTAATGTGCATATATGTCAATTAAAAAGATTGTGCTAATTCATAATAATATATATTACCTCGGGAATTTTTGTTGGAAATCACAATTGATACTATCTTTGTCACTAGTATCCTTGAACCCTGGACCTTTCCTTTCTGACATGTATTTTTCTTTGTTCTTTTCCAGCTCACGAACTTTAGCTTTTAATTTTTCTAACTCTTCTATCACTTCTTTATTGCTACGACCTTTCCTATTTTGATGGTTACCCAAAGATGTTTGAGTCACTCTGAATCCCTTACCCCTCACACGACCGGTATACCCCGGAACATTTAATATCCTACTAAGTATGCTCCTGCAATCATGGTCTTCAGCTTGAGTTAAAGATTGAGATAGACTCTCCTGAAATTCATATGCATAGCGAAATAAATTAGTGGTGATTAAACTCATAATTTCTTTATTTTAGTAAGTTTGATATTTAATTAAAGGAATATTTATATACTTACACATTGCTCATAAAATTGCTACACATCTTCCTTAACAACTCCATCCTTACCCACCCAGACAGCCTTCCGCAGAACATGTTCCGAAAGAGATGTTTCTTGACTTTTCTCCTCTTCTAACTACATATTAATAAAAATAACAAAATCAATAATAACACATGAAGAACAATTATATCATAGCATTTATATATACTTACCAATCTTTGTTGTAAGCGTGCATATCCCATACACCCTTTTCTGTATGGATACGGGGGACTTGATGCTCGTTGGCGATTCACGCCACTCACATCCTGAAAATCTGAGGTTCTTCTTTTTTCTTTGAAGGTTTCCCATTCTTCAAGCAAAATCAAGCCTTCATACGCTTGTGGATGCTCCACATCGATAAAATTGTTATCGGCATCCCTAAGAAACTTGTTTGTCAAAAAAGATCGAAACCCTCTTAATATTTTTCCGGCCAATTGAAGACAATATAATTTTAGATCATCATCAATATTAAAAGACCTCTATAAAAAAAACAAAATATAAAAAACGTTAGTAATTTAAAGATATAACCGTAAACAAAAACGAAAGACATCACATATGGCACCTGTATTTCAATCCGTAATTTTTCTTTAACGGGTTTCAACTCACGCCTTCTCCTATCATCACAAGTTATTGGAACTTCTCTCCTCACAATGGAATCAATGTAACTTGTTAACATTGAACCATTAGGCTCAATTAGTTGTTTGTCTTCATTCCAATGTACGTCAAATTTGATACCTTTATCTCTTGCATGAATGATTGACTTCATAATTGTTATTCCCCGTCTAATATCATTCTCCACACCACGAGCTTATTCATTTCCATCATTATTAGAAGCCATTTGACCTGTAATATTAAAGAACATAAACACCATATAAAATTCAAGTAACATAAAAACAATATAAAAACATAAACACAATATGAATTACTAATACCTTTTTCACTAACATCTCTTTCGTTTCTTGGTTGGAATATGAATTACTTGGCTCTTAATAACTCAGACGGATGGATTGATCCAAATTCCCTCATTATGATCATTTCTAATATATGTTTCATCCGCTATAATATTCTCATCTTGATCGTTTCGTACATATGACTCATTTCCTCTAACATATGACTCATTCTCAACATCAATATCACTTTGATTTACACTGTTATCATCAATCACTTTGTTAGATAAAAGCACTATAGACCATTTCGTATTTGTCAGATCAGTGACATAGAACACTTGTTTAGCTTGAGAGGCTAGAATAAAAGGCTCATCTTTGTACCCCACCCTATTAAGATCCACTTGTAAAAATCATGACTTGTCCATTTGTATGCCACTATTATGTACCCACTTGCAACAAAAGATAGGAATCTGAAAATTCTCATAATCAAACACCCAAATATGCTCGATAACCCCAAAATATGACAAGTTTTCATATTTGGGGTTTGAATCATTCATACTTGAAATGTGAATTGCTTCAGCTACAACAGTGACACCACTATTCTGCATAGTGCTTTTATCATCTTGTTCTTTGGTATAAAACGTGTATCCATTAATTGCGTATGCGCTATAAGAAAACACGAGAAAAATCAAACCATATGCTAAACATCTCAACCTTTCTGTTATTGAAGCGGGATCTAAATCAAACTTTGAATAAATATGATCTTTGAACCATTGTATAGAACTTTGATTGTGCTCTCGTACAATCCAATTTTCAATTCTATTCGGATTTAAACCCCAAAGTACATCCTTGTGCATTTCAACATATGACTCAACCTCATTGTCATTGTTCAGAACATATAAATGCACTTGATCCCGTTTAATCCTTGATACTGTCATGATTTTATTTCCGATTAAATTTATTCCTTCCTTCCTATCTAAAATATGAGATTTGGGCAGTCCAATGGATTGAACATTAGTCAAATATTCAGTATAAAAATCAACCCTTCTTCAACAATGTATTGTTCAACCATACAACCTTCTGGCCGACTTCAGTTTTTCACGTACCCTTTTAATATTTTCATATAACGCTCAACAGGGTACATCCATCTCATATAAGCTGGTCCATACAATTGTGTCTCTTTTAGAAGATGAACAACAAGATGTACCATAATGTCAAAAAATGAGGGAGTAAAATATATTTCAAGCTCATACAAAGTAATAACTATTTCTTTTTGTAATATTGGTAAGATCTTAGGATCGACCACCTTACTACAAATTGACCGGAATAAAAAACACAATTTAGTTATGGTGCTTCTTACTTTTTCTGGCAAAATAGAACGTATACCTATTGATAGAAAATGCTCCATTATAACATGGCAATCATGTGTCTTTAAATCTTTAACTTGGGGCCTTTCATAGACACAAGTCTTCTAATATCTGAAGAGTATCCTTCTGGAACTTTAACTTCACTTAGAAACTTACACAATGTTTTTTCTCCTTTCTAGATAAAGTATGAGCAACAGGCGGAAGATATGTTCGTGTTCCTTTCTTCATGGGTCCTAATTCAGTTCTTATTCCCATCTCTATCAAGTCCTTTCTTGCTTTAAGGCCATCCTTAGACTCTTCTTGTATATTGAGTAACGTACCAATAACACTTTCAAATACATTTTTTTCAATATGCATAACATCAAGAAAATGTCTTATATACAACAAATTTCAATATGGCAATTCAAAAAAAATTGACCTCTTCTTCCACCCACCTTTGACAAGCGTATTTGCAAAAGGCTTGCCAAATTGAGTACTCATATCTTTCACCTTCTCAAAAACTTGGTCACCTGTCAACATAGGTGGATCTCTATCATGTTCTGGATTTCCATTGAATGCCTTTCTCCACCCACGGTAGTGATGATTAGAATTTAAAAATCTAAGATGACCGAGAACTACATTATTTTGACAAAATTCCAATCGCTTCCAATTTGTGTGTTCTTCATAAATAGGACACGCTTTTTGGCCTTTAATGTTATACCCTGATAGATTTTCGTATCCCAAAAAATCATTAATTATGCCAAACAACATCGCCCTCAAATTGAAACTTTCTTTCCTATATCCATCATAAACCTCCACACCGTTCTCCCACAAAATCTTTAAATCTTCGATTAACGGTGTCAAGTATACGTCTATGTCATTCCCTGGTTGTTTAGGTCTAGAAATTAACATAAATAACATCATGTACTTCCGCTTAATACATATCCATGAAGGTATGTTATAAATCATCATAATCACAGGCCATGTGGAATGTGAGATACTTTAAAGACCATGTGGGTTCATTCCATCTGTAGATAATGCCAAGCGAATGTTTCTTGCTTCTCCTCCAAAATCAGGATAATCTTTATCAATTTTCGACCACTGTGGTGAATCTGCCGGATGTAGAAACTTTCCATCAATAATTCTTTCATTTGCATGCCAAGTCAAGTGTCTTGCATCGGTTTCACTATGAAACATGCGTCTAAATATCAGAATTATAGGAAAATACCATAAGACTTTTGCTGGAGATAATTTTTTCTTATATCGAGATAAACCGCATTTAGGACACTCACTTAACGATGCATGTTCGTTTTGAAACAAAATGCAATCATTTGGACAAGCATGTATCTTATCATAGCTCATGCCAATAGAGCAAAACATTTGTTTGGCCGCATATGTTCGATCAGGAAGAACATTATCCTCCGGAAGCATATATTTCATAAGGACTAATAACTCTGTGAAACTTTTAACCGATCATCTGTTGCCCGCCTTTAAGTTGTACAACTTTAATATTACAGACAGTCTTGTGAATTTAGTGCAACTTTTATACAACGGTTTCTCTACATCGCTTACCAACCTCTCAAACATTTTGGGACAATCCTGAAGATCTTCTTCAAGTGCTTCTGCAATCTCTTCGACACAATCACAATCATATGTATCTCTGCCATTATCGTCTGAAGCATATGTCGTACTATCCCCCGATTCAACATTCCCGTTACTTTTCTTACCATGAAATATCTAACATGTATAGCTTCGATCAATTCCATTCCTTAGTAAATGCGATTCCAATCCAACTGCGTCAACCCGACCCCCATAACAACAACCCAAGCAAGGACATTTCATTCGACTGGGGTTTTCGGCATGTTCAACAGCAAAGTTAACTAATTCTAGTACCCCATTCTCGTACTCTTTTGACAATCGATTGGAAGACATCTATTTTTCATCCATGGTTTTACTACTAAGAAGCCTAAACAAAAACAATACTTTAAAAAAAAGGGCAAAGACTAAAAAGGTTAATACCAATTAGGAATATTCATCGAAAATAAAAATACTATAATTATTCAAGCAACTATAGCAAATTAAAAGAACAACTAAATACCTGTAGAGAAGTCAACAACTTCTGAAACCACACAGTGTAATATTCTTGGAAACGCTCAGAAACTCCACTCTTCACAAGTAACCTATATAAATGATCAATTAATTTTATTATAATAAAAAAAATCTATTGATTAAGAATTACATTATAATATTTATACAACATTAAACATATATGTATACACCATTAAATAATCACTAATATTCTTTTTAACATATATTTTACTAATAAAACACCATATAAAACATATATATTTAACATATATTAAACAATATTTTTAACATATACATTATCGTTTCTATTCTATATTATCACTGATATTTATATTATCGTTTCAACTTTACATTATCATCAAATAATCACTTATATTATCAACTTTACACCATCAACTATATGAGTTTTTTCAAATTCATTTTCAACTATATGTAAAGTGCTTTCAATTTCAATATTATAAGTGTTATTACGACAATCTCTCAAACCAAAATGTATAGCTCGATTAATTGTATAGGAACATATTTTCTCTCCATCAATACATGCAATATTCATTGTGATATTTACACAAACACCTTACATGCAAAACTCATTGTGACATTTTCACAAACACCTTACATGCAAAAACCACATGTCACACAAAACACAATATAAAGCAACATTATCAACACTAAATCAACACTAAATCAACACTATCAACTAAACCAAATGCAATATTATATATCAACATTATCAAATATATCAAATATATCAAAAATCATACCTAGAGGAGAAGAGAACCTTGGTTGTGAATGGAAGAAAGAATGAAACGGTCTTGAATAGAAGAAGGATGAGAACTTTGAAGAAAGGATCCAAAGATTTTGTCAAGAATCAAACGAAAATAGCTCGTGAAAAAGGGTTTTGTTCGTAACTGTGTTGTTGTGTGAAAATGGGTTTTGGCAAAATAATAACGTTGCTGTAATAGAAATGTTGGGCGCGTGTTTTATTTATTTTATAACATGACTTTAGGCAGCGCTTTGAGAAAGCGCTTCTTAATCCCACCTTTAGCCAGCGCTTGTAGTAGAAAGCGTTGCTTAATCCCCCCTTTAGGTAGCACTTTAACAAAGCGCTACTTAATACCCCCCTTTAGGCAGCGCTTCTCCAAAGCGCTACAGTACCTACCCCCTTTAACAGTGCTTTATAAATTCACATTAACCCCCTTTAGGCAGCGCTTTCACAAAGCGCTGCTTAAGCCCGCCCTTCAGGCAGCGCTTCTAAAAAGTGCTTTATAATTCCACCATTTAGGCAGTGCTTCAGTACATACCCCCCTTTAGCAGCGCTTTATCAAACCATATTCACCCCCTTAGGCAACGCTTTTTTAGAAAGCGCCGTCTAAGGTATATGACAAAATTTCTGTGTTTTTAAAATGCACTTTTAGCAACGCTTTTGATAAGAAGCGATGCCTTAAGTGTGCTGTCTAAAATTATTTTTTGTGTAGTGTCTACTGCGATGAAGGAGAAGTGGGGAGGTACCTGCAACTGCAAGACACTCTAATGTCAAAGTAAGGTTCAAAATGAAAGTGCAAGTAAGAAAGAGTGAATAAAATAGTGTACCTAACCCTCTAGTGAAAGAGAGTATTTATAGCCCCTAGCGCTGAGTCTAGGTCCCCATTTTGGGTCGGATGCCCAGTCCTAAAATGAAGACTGTCAGGATCCTACGTGGGTAGGGGAGACCAGTTCATGGTCTCTAACCTAGTTCAACTACCCTGTGATTCTCGGAGGGTGAAGACTCATTTTTTTCAGGAGCAGAATGACTTCGTGATATTCAAAGGAATGTTGATCACGTATCGTTGACGGACACATGGAAGAGACGTGTTTGTCGGGCACGTAGATGAGATATCCTCGATGGACATGTGGAGGAGGAGGTCTTCAACAGGCACGCGTAAGAGACGTTCACGACGTCTGCGTGTTGAAGAGGAGGATCTCGACGGACACGTGTGAGAAACGTTCCACAACGGTCATAGTAGTGTAGGCCACAATAATAAACCTCCTTCGAAACAGAGTTGAGTTTAGCTTTGTCCGACAGCAGACCAAACATAAACCCAATCTAAAACATATATATTCTTACATTAATTTTTAATTAAAAAATTATTTTATATTATTTGAATTTAATTTAGTGTTACGTTTATATGTTTTAAGAAGTTGTATCTAATGTATAACAAAATTAATCAAGTGCTTAGATTATTTATTTTTATTTGGATAACCGCAAGTTTTAAATTATATTTGTTTACTGATTCTTCAAACTGATTAGAATAATTAAAACATACGTATTATGGTAAACGAGAAGTTTTCATATTAAATTTAAGTTTTATGAGTAAGATCGTCTCAAATTTTTAGAGGTCTTATAAAAATTAATATTTATTTAATAAAAACAAAATAAATAGAGATTTTATATAACTATAATTTACACTGAAAAATATTTTATAAAATTTTATTTAATTATAAACTAACTTTGAAAATTTTAAAACATTATACGCTATTACAGACGACCTTGTTCATAAGGTATTTCTACTTCATCTCAAACAAGGTTAGTTGACTACTGTGACTTAAATTGGGCCTTTTGTCCCATTACTAAAGTCCATCTTAGACTATACTTTAAAATGCTCTAATATCCTAGAAAACAAATAAAAAAGCCACGATTTATCGAGGTTGAATATTGTGCAACAACGTTTGCTATTAATGAAATAGCATGACTAAGCAATTTGTTAGATATTACTAACTCCGATTTTATTTGTAAGAAAAATGTTAAATAACTAATGTATTTGGATAATATATTATTCAAATACATTAATTATTTAATTTATATAAAAAGTTAATTTTTTTTATAAATGAGATTAGAGAGAGTATTAAATAGAGACGGTATAATGGATGAATTGAATTGTTAATGAATGGATTAAAATAATTTATTAGTTTATTAATAATTCATTAAAATTTTTAAAAAATATCAAATTCAATTCATTTATTAAAGATAAAAATTCATAAGTTAATAGCATTTTGATGGATGAATAACCATCCCTCCAAAAACTTAATTTAAATATATTCATTTATTTACTTAATTTTTTTTGTATTTCCGACAAAAACTTGATTTACTGTAATTTCATAAAAAAATTCAATTTATAGTATTTCCGTAAAAAAAACTCGATTTATTGTATTTTTGCAAAAAACTCGATTTATTGTATTTCTATAAAAAAAACTCGAGTTACTGTATTTTCGCAAAAAACTCTATTTACTGTATTTTCACTAAAAACTCGATTTACTATATTTTCCAGAAAAACTCAATTTACTGTATTTCCAAAAAAAAAAATCTCGATTTATTGTATTTTCGCAAAAACTCGATTTTGTTGTATTTCAGTTAAAAAATATTAATTTACTGTATTTCTGTAAAAAAAACTCGATTGATAATATTTTATCAAAAAACTCAATTTACTGTATTTTTATAAAAAAAACTCGATTTTCTGTATTTTCGCAAAAAACTCAATTTACTGTATTTTCGTAAAAAACATAACTTTTTATTATTATTTTAAATTATTTAATGGATTTAAAATATATGATCCAAATAATCTATTGGATCATTCAAATATGTTGGATGGATTGGATCAATTCATGTATAAAAATGATGAATTTTATCCAATCCATTAATTTACTTTTTATGTGAATGATGGATTGGATGGATTAGATAGATTTTGTCTTAGTGGATTTAATTGTCATCCCTAATATTAAAGTTCTTTGCATCAAATTCATGTTTCTGCAATGTGACAATCAAGTAACACTTCACTTATATGCTAACTCAGTTTTTCATAAAAGGACTAGACACATTGAAGTTGACTTTCATTTTATCAGAGAACAAATACATCGAGGTGTATGAGTACGACTTACAAGACAACAAAATTGTAACATTTTTATGAAATCCTTAGTTGTAAGAGCTTTTCATGATCTTATGTTTGAGTTGGGTCTTGATAATCCCCAACCTCCACCTTGAAGGAGAGTATTAGATATATTAGAAGTAAATTTAAGAGTTACTTATTAGTTATAATTCATTAGAGTTGTTAGAGAATATAGATCAAAGTTTGTTTTAGTTAGAGGTTATAAATCAAAGTTTGCTTGGATTGATTCTATTTTCAAGTTCTAAAAGATAAATCATTAGTTTATATAAAGGCATACTGTTAGGTTCTAACAGAATAAAGTAGAATTAAGGCAAAGAATAAAGACTGACAGAAAGTGAGGACTGTTTAATTATATGATTGCAAAGGTGTTGTACCCCAAAATTTGCTCTCTCATTTCATCAACATTTTCCCACTACAATACTCTTGGAGCTCAAGATCAGGTTAGGGTTTACTCTGCTCAAGAGTCCTCCTTGCACTGTTGACCCAAATTAGGGTTTGAGTTTGCACAAAGATATTTTGACCTAAGAGGCCCAAAGTGACTTTCATGCTTCATATTGGACTCACAAGTTTATCCATACCAAGTTTCAAGCCTTGATTCCAATCTTTGCCCAGTCAATTGGACAGTTGACCTAGAAATCAGCTGTATTGGGGAAAAAAGTCAACTGTGGCCAATTGACAGTCAAACTTCTTGATTTTTGACCCACATCAACATTATGAACTCATATGAACCATTTGGTCAAGTTTGGATCACAATTCCACAAGAAATTTGATCAGATCACCAAAAGGGCAAAATGGTCATTTTTAGGGTTTTGACTGCACAAAGGCAATTTTTGACTGTTTAACCTAGCCAATGGCAAACCAAGCTCACATATGGACTCAAGGACCCAATGGAATTGTCTTGACATGTTCAACAAGTTCAAAAGATCCCAAATGCACAAGATTGACAGATAAATTTTCCAGTCAACTGATCCAAATTTGACTGTATACTGAAAAGTCAAACTTTGACTTTTTGGTCAAAATCAAGTGTCAAGATTCATTTTTCATCAAAACATGTCAAATTATGAAACTTGTTCATCAAGAAATCAAAAATCACAAATTAGGGTTTGAAATGAAGAATTTTCATAACTTAGAATTTTTCTAAGTTATGAAAATCCCTAATTTTTTCCTAACTTTGTCCCACTTTCTCATCAAGATGCATTTGGAATCAAACAAAACTCAAAACATGAAAGTTGTAGTCCATTGCAAAATCTACAACTTTGATTCACAAAGTTTCCTCAAAAGAAGCTTGTAGCTCAAGTTATGATTTTTGGAACAAGGGTGCAAAACATTCTTAACTTAGAAAAATCTTGACCTATTCTAGGCAGGATTTTTACCCAACTTCATGGCCACTTTTCACATGCTTCCACTTGGAATTTCAACTTGCATTACAAATATGGATTGTAGTACACATTCCAAGCTTTCCAAAATGTCCAAGAACTTCTCAAACACCCTTGTGGTTAGGGAGAATCGAATTTGGCAATATGGGCAAAAGTCACTTTGTTCATGAGCCATTTCCATGTTCATAACTTTGCATTTTTGAACTCAGCATGTGCAAGATACATTACAGGCCTTTTATCTCATCCACACTCAATAATTTAATGCAAATACTTTGTGTTCAAGCCTTATCTTATGTGTTTAACCATTACATGCCAATTTAATCCATAATTAGAAAAAGTACTTTAGCCATTTTTGAAAAGGTGAACTTTATGTCAAGTTTACAATCTATGAGGTACAATGCAGATCTTTGAGGCACAAGTTCATGAGCAAATTCCACTGATCAAGGGTGATTGGTGCAGCATACTTGAGGGGCCTGTGTTAGCCTAGAAACCAACTTGTCATTTTTTTGCTTAAGAGAGAAGAAACATTGCATAACTGATCACATCTCACATTGCTGCAAGAACAAGCTTAAGCAAACTTTCTCCACACATTCCATACTCCTCAACTGACCTGAAACACGAGCCAACTACCTTCAATACCTCCTTAAACATCAAAACACCATTTTGCTGCACAAAACAGGGCATCCCTGCAGTTTGAGTGGCACAGCTCATTTCCATCGTGCATTTTCATCCAAACCACTTCATACACCTTCCATAACATCCATACAAACTATTCCAAGCATTAAACTGGAACTGTAACAGCCATAGCATAGTTTGCCATTTTCATTTTTCTCTCTTGCAGGTTGACTTCCATGGAGTGATTCAGCAAGATTCAAAGCACACCAAGCACTAGAGAAGCATCCCTGAACTTCAAGCAAGCTGTACAAGTCCTCACATTGCCTTGAAAGTGCCTCCATTGTCATACACGATCCAAGCTGAACAGGTAAGTTCATGGACTTCTATCTCTCAATCTAGGAAGAGTTAGGTTTAGGTTTATGAATGAAAAGTGTCATACTCATGTCCCTGAAGCCACCCATATCCTCACTTTCCATTTATATTGCATATGCTGAGAGAATTTAAGACCTGAACATTGACAAAAAATTAGGTCAGAAATTGGGGGAGAAGAAATTCTCTCTCATTTCTGAGAGTTAGATCAAGTTTTTTATATGTATGAACTCGTGACATGATTCTCTATAATGTTTGTGTTGTAAGTTTTTGTTAAAAGTCAAGGAATCAAGAGATAACAGGGATGGAAGGAAGCGCGCGTTTTTTTCATTTGAAACTGTCTGGAGGTTGAAGACAAGCTTGCTTTGGGCTGGGCTTGTTTCTTTTTTTTATTTGCACCATCTTTTTACACATGCACCCCCTTGGCCCATTGTGTTTTATTTTCATTATTTTTGACTTTTGATTTTTGTTTCTGACTTGTTTATTTTTGTCAAAGCATAAAAAATATTAAAAATATTTTTCTTACATTTTTTGCATTTTATTTGATATTTATTTTTGTTTCATTTAGTTTTATATGTAAATAAACATAAATATACTCTTATTTAAAATACCAAAATAAATACAAAATACATTCTATTTTCTGATTTTATTTTATTTTATCTTTTGAAAACATTTTCTAAAAAATATATGTTTTTTAAATATTAAATATTTTATTTTTGTACATATTTAATATATTTAGTAAATAATATAAATACTTATCTATATTTATTAGAATATTTAGGGAAAAAACATAAACATAATACATTTTTATTTTTATTAATATTTAACTTAAAAAATCACTTTTTTACAATATACTTTCTCTTTATTTATTTTTTGTACATAATTAATAAATATTGCATATATTAAATAATTAATACATTTTATTTAGCAAATTAGGGTTTTGCCCTAAAAACATAAAAATACCAAAAATTAATTCTTTTTATTTTTGTTTATTTGTCATATAAAAATACCTTTTTACATACATATAAAAATCATTTTTTGCATCTTGCATATTTATTGTATTTTATTTAATTATTGTACATATAAATACCTTGTAAATTCCATTTGGATTGTAATAGCTTAGATTTAAATTTCTTGCTAAATATCCCCATTTGAACATTTGTACCCCCCATCCCATAATTTGTGTTGTAATAATTTAGGATTTTTATTTTTCGCATTTTAAAGTTTTTTCTAAATATGCCATGATAGAATTAGGGTTTTGTATGCAAAAATCAACCAAGCAATTAGCTTGACCTAACAAAAGACAAAAAAAGCATGAAAATGAACAAACACCAATCACACTTGCACCCCTTAAGGTTACTCCACTTGTTGCCTTCAATAATGGGCCATGTTGCATGTTAGGTGTCTTTGGCAAAACAAAACAAATTCAAATGATCATAGTCCCTCGATGACGCTTTCGAAAGTTGCCTAAAAAATGATCAAGTCCCTTAAAAGAAAAGTTGCCAAAGACACTTGGCACCATTGCAATCATGGTCTAAACCATGGCCCGCGCCCGTGCCGTTCACATCCTAACACAAGATTGTCCACTAAATACAATGGTGGAACAAAATTTTTAAAAGGGTTAAAATATAGCAAAGATCTTTGAGAAAGTTAGGGTAGATAGCTCTTGGTTACTTGCCAACTTGCAAAACAAAAACACTTGCCTATTTTTCAAAACCACACATCACCAACACAAACTTTCAAAAACAACTTTCAAAACCTTGAAACATCTTTTCAAAAAGACAAACACCTTCTGTAAAACATTCGAGTAAAGAATTGTTACAAGGGTTGCCTAGACAAGGCATCTTTTTCAAAACATTTTCAAACCCACACACAAAGCACCATTTCAAACAATTGAAAGCACCATTTCAAACAATTGAAAATGCAAGGCAAGTGATCTAAGCAAGTAACTAAGAGCCCATGGATAACCATGGATAGAAAGGGTGCTAATACCTTCCCTTTCTATAATCTACTCCCCGAACCCAAGAAAACATCTCAAAGGTTTTTGCTGTGCTTTTTAACCTTTCCTTAGGATAAAATAAAAAGTCGGTGGCGACTCTTGCTAAACCGAAACATTTGCGAAAATAAACGCAAAACCTCAAGTCAGTTCTCCCACCGTATCAAAGAACTGGCGACTCTGCTGGGGAGGATTTAAAAGTGGAGTAACCTTAGGGCTTAGATCACCCTTTTGCATGACTAATTATTTGCTTTGATTGCTTTATATCTTGGTTCTCTTGTTTGGGCTTGAAATCCTACACCCGGATTTGGGGAAACATTCATAGATAGCAATACGTTGTGGAAACTGTGCGGGGTATACCGACACGGTTGAAGCAATAGATATGTTAGTGCGACATATTTGTGAGTACCGGTAACCCTTGAGTTCAATCAAGGAGAGTACGGGGCCGCTGAGTGATGTCACTTAGCACTAATGACCTAGAACCTTACTTGACCATCTTGGCCTCTTATTAGGGGTAGTGAGATGACCGACTTTGGTGCAGTCCGAAGTTGGTAGATACTCGATACTACACTCATTGAGGGTTGTTTTCTTAGGATATTTTGGTCGCTAGTTAAGTGGCTAAACCAAAGCAATGATCATGGAAAACAATCCAATGATATTGAGCTCCTTAGAACCCGGTTACTATTTATAGGACTGGTTTTTAAGCCAACTACACTCAAGAGGGTACTTACCTATGAAACTCCATGCAAGCCTGAAACTAGGGTTCTGTGTGAATTGCTTGTACATATGGTTGTGCATACATCATGAACATCATAAAGCATCATATGCATACGCTAACTGATCTGACCTGATCAGACTTGGACCGTCACGGCTGGCTCCGAGCTGAAAGTTTTGAACGAGGTGGGGGGGTACCTGCAAGACACTCCGATGCTACAGTAAGTAAGAGCACGAGCAGGAAAATAGTAAGTATGGGTAAAATGATGAATACCCGACCCTCTGGAAACAGAGAGTATTTATAGCCCCCAGCGCTGGGCCAAGGTTCCTTCATTGGGCCGGGCAGGTTTGGCCCAATGGAGGAACTGCCAGGTTCTACGTGCGTAGTGGGGACCCGCACGTGGTCCCCTCCCTGGATGTTCTGCGTGAAGTGCGGGCGGACAGAGACGCGGTCTTTTCGAGGTCTCGCGCCTGGGTC
Organism: Vicia faba; assembly: GCA_948472305.1. NCBI lineage: Eukaryota > Viridiplantae > Streptophyta > Magnoliopsida > Fabales > Fabaceae > Vicia > Vicia faba. The sequence continues at coordinate 378,001,179 of OX451739.1, read as the reverse complement.
AGAGATGCAGGTCCTCGAGGGCTTCTCCGTGTCGTGCTCGGAGACAAACCTTTCATGGTGGATGCTCGGGGAATCCTCACCGGCGCGCGTCTGTCGAGCACACGGGGTATCTTTCGGGAACTTCGCCGCCACCCTATGATGATAGGGTCATCATTTCCTTGGGAGCCGTGCGTCGAGGAGAGAAACTCCGTGGTTGCCCGAGGTGACGTTTGGTATTCTACGTCATCACTATAAATAGGATCCTTGGGCCCCATAACGCGTTACTACTCTTTGCGCTCCTACTGCTGTTGTTCTTCCAGATTTTCATAGCATAGCTGCGATTCCCGTCACAGATTCCTTTCCTCCGTTGCAGAACTCACTCCTTGATTGCAAGTAAGTGATTTATCTTCTTCGTTTTCCTGTTGTGATGCATGATTTTCACCGTTGTAGACGTTTTAGGGACTGTGCGCGTGGGACTAGCCCGATATATTCATGTTTAGCTCAACAAATTCATGCTTAGGACCGGCAAACATATGCTCGTGGCCGGTAGATACATAGTTTAGGTTACAATCTGAAGTGCTGCCCGGGGTCTTCATGATCCAGGGCGCCTGATTCATGATCGTGCCCGGTATGTTCATGGCTCTGGCCGTAGGTTTTATGATGTTGCTCGCCATGTTCATACCTTGGGTCGGCATATTGGAGAGTGATCGCGTTGTCGGTTTGCTTAAGCGGCTTGGAGAAGGTCTCGTCGAGTTATCCGGACGCCGGGAAGGCGACTGCTATTTTGTTTCACTTAACTTACGGTCGCGCGTGGAGCGACGTGGTTTGTCGCACGGTACATCTGGTCCGTTACGTCGAGCGTATGGTTTCGTGCCCAATTGGCTGGTTTCCCGTGCTCTGCAGGTAACCATGGCGGACGAGCCGTGCTCTTCTGGACGCCCCGAACGGGAGGAACAAAGTGCCGATGAGGCGGTGAGTTTGATCGACACTGTCGATGACCCTCTGTTGGATTGGGTGGGCGCCGAGCCCAGAGGAATCACGTCGATCTATAGCCGGCATAACCGAAAGCCATATGCTGTCCTTGAGGCGGGCCACGGTCAGCCTGATTTTCAAAAGAATTTTGTTGTTACGCGACCGACTTCCAATGCCCGGATCTGCTCGGTGTACCCCGAGTATAACTTCCCCATGTATGAAATCGCGTTCAAAGATCTTGGGTTGCAGCTTCCCTTCAGTGACTTTCAGACCGGGGTCTTCGCCCATCTGGGACTGGCCCCGTCGCAGCTACACCCGAACTCACTCGCCTTTATCCGGGCGTTTGAGCTGACATGTCGTTTTCTGAGGATCGGGGCGACTATACCTCTCTTCTTCAGAATTTTCCATCTGCAGCGCCAGTCCCGAGGAGGGAAGCACAGCTGGGTCTCCTTAAAACAGTCGAGGAGACTATTCAAGATGTACATGGACTCCGTAAGGGGTTTTAAAGACAAGTGGTATGTCGTGAGGCCGGTTACCACGTCTGCTTTAGAATCCCTGTACGAGGAGGAGGCGCCCATAAGCGACGATGACGGGGAGGCGATTTTAGACAACGACGGGTACCCCGTGATGGCCTGCACGGCCAAGTTCCCCGTGCATTGGATGTTCAGGCATTATGAGCACGGGACTGGATACTATCATACCGCTGCGGGCGACATGTGTTCCGAGGATGAGAAGGCGTACGACACTCTTTGTCGGTTCGTTGACAGCTTCCACCCTTCCAGGTGGGCCACGAGGGAGGGGGAAGATGTCTTGGACAAGGAGGGTTATCCGACATTCGAGGCCCGACCGATCGATACTAAGGCACTCGTGGAGTGCCAGTCGTTCAGGCAGGCTGCTCGTCTGCTAGGTCGTTTATTGCTTGAATTTCTTTGCTTGTCATTTGTTTGCGTATTTGCTCGACACTAACCCGTCTTTTATTTTGTGCAGGTTCGATGGCCGGACGACGGGAAAGACTCTTGAAGCTGTCTTGCGACCAGAAGCGGGGTAGGAGGGTTGTGAAGGCTCCCCAAGCAACGAGGATGGGCCCGCCGCATAGCCCGGGCGCTCCTCATGTGGTGAGGGTGGATTCGTCGCCCAGCTCGGGGGCCGCGTCGGATGAAATCCCAGAGGTTCAAGAGGTCGAGCCACATGCCGACCTAATACAAAGGAAGAGGAACCGGGTGGAAAGCGGGCCGGCGGTTGGCGAGGACACCAGCGCCGTAAGGTCCTTCGGGTTGCCCCCTTGCTTCAAAGAGGAGGGTTTCTTCGAGAGATTCCCTCTGTCCGTGGTTGCCGACGAGGCTGAGACTATCAAGAGGATGAGTAAGGAGGATCGGAGGAGGCACATGGCCGCCAACATGGTCGGGCTGGTGAAAATGGCCGAAATGGCCATGGTGCTGTCCGAGGAGGGGGAGGATCCTGTCCGTATTGAAGAACTGGAGCAGGAGAAAGCGGCTCTCACCTCGAGTTCACAAAAGTTAAGGACTGCCCTGGAACACTCCGAGGAGATGTTCCGCGAGCAGGCATCGTTGCTGGCCGCTGAGAGAGAGATGCTGATCCTGGAGAAAGAAAATTTGGGGAAGCTAGCCGAGGAGGGAGAGCTTCTCCGCGCGGACAGGGATCGCCTGGAGGCCGACATCGGGCGCCTGACCCAACAGATCGAGGACCTGAAAGTCGCCATGCTTCCTGCCGAGGACGAGCCGGAGGATATAGCTGCTTTGAAGAGTCGATCGGAGTTGGTCGCCCATATCCGGCTACTCGAAGCAGATTGCGTCGGTGCTATGGAGGAGGGGTTCGACTCTGCAGTCGGCCAGCTTTCCTTGCTAAATCCTGGTTTGGTCACTGAGGGGACGGGCTACATTCATCAGATCGTGGATGGCGCGATCGCGCCCCCGCCCGACTCTCCTGTTGTCGACAATGATGGTTCCGGGGAAGCTTGATTGTAGGATAGCGGGCCTGCGTGCCTTTGATATTTGTTTGTATTTTTTGGGCCTGCGTGCCCGTTGGTTGTACTTCACGAACATCGCCGGCCTTCTTGGTCGGTTTATACTTATTTGCTTTGTTGCCTTCGGGCGTTTTTTTGAATGAATGCTATTTCAAATTTGATTGTTTGCCCGTGCTTGATTTTTATATTTTTGCATAAAAATTAGCCTAAGTTATGGGCCCGAGGAGTGCCCGTAAGTGGCTGTGACTTAGCTGACGAGTTTGCCCGCCTTTCGTTTGTATACGTGCCCGGCCTTCTTTTGCTGGCCAGAGTCACCTAAGTGTTGCACTCGAGGGGAGAGACTTCCCTTTGACCCTTTTAGATGGCCCGTCATTCTTGACGACTTGTCGGGCATATGGAGCGAAGTTGCTCAGTCGGGCGCGAAGCCCGGTAGGGACTATTTTCCCTTGGTGTGAACTGCCCATCGCGAGCTGGGTGTTCTGCCTTACAGGTACTACGACGGTGGGGCTCGGTGTAGTTGTCCACGTCGGGCACTATCGATTGGTCTCGTTTGTTGAGCGATGTTGTGCGATTTAGCCATATGTCGGGCTTGTACCCTCAGCCTCTATACGGAGTCGGACGTTTTTCCTCGTCGACCGAGCGCGGGTGCCGTTGGTCGAGGGTCCTAGGTGTTGGTAGTTTTTAACTGTAGTACTGCTTTAGCTTAGCAGCGTTCCAGGGTCGTGGTAATGGCTCTCCGTCTAATTGCTCGAGATAGTACGCCCCGGTACCAGTGGTGCCGTGGACGCGATAAGGTCCTTCCCAGTTTGTGGCCAGCTTCCCTTCGCGGGAATCCTTCTGGTTCCTACGTAATACCAGGCTGCCGATTTCGAACTCGCGCTTGATGACCTTGTCGTTGTGGCGTAGAGCCACTCGTTGTTTTAGGGTGGCTTCGCGCAGGGCTGCACCAGACCGGATTTCCTCGACTAGGTCGAGTTCGTCCCTTAGTGCCTCGTCGTTCATTTCTTCGTCGAGGGGGTTCTCTGTTCGTCTGGAAGGTTCCATGATTTCAACTGGGATAACAGCCTCGGTGCCATATGTCAATCGAAATGGGGTCTCGCTCGTCGTTGAGTGGGGCGTGGTTCGGTATGCCCACAAGACGCTGTGGAGCTCCTCGACCCATCCCCTCTTGGCTTCGCCGAGTCGACGTTTGAGTCCCCGGAGGATGACCCTGTTTGCGGCCTTGGCCTGCCCGTTGGTTTGAGGGTGCTCGATAGAAGTGAAGTGTTATTTTGTCCCGAGTTTGGTGACGAAATCTTGGAATCCGTGGTCGGTGAATTGGGTGCCGTTGTCGGTCACTAACGCCCTCGGAATTCCGAATCTGGCGAGGATGTTTCTTTTGTAGAAACGGAGGATGTTATGTGAGGTGATCTTCGCGAGAGCCTCGGCCTCGATCCATTTCGTGAAGTAATCCACGGCGACGATGAGGAATTTGTTCTGGTAGGTTCCTTGCACGAAGGGCCCGAGGATGTCCATACCCCACCAGGCGAATGGCCACGGGGACGACAGTATGCTCAGCTCGTGCGGAGGAGCGAGGTGCATGTCCCCGTGTTTCTGGCACTTATCACATTTCTTGACGTGTTCCTTGGCATCCTGCTGCATCGTCGACCAGTAGTATCCCGCTCGAAGGGCTTTCCTTGCTAAGGATTTACCGCCCATGTGTTGGGCGTTGATCCCTTCATGTATCTCCCGCAGTACTTCGGGGACTGCGGACTCGTCGATGCATTTCAGGAGGGGGATGGAGAATCCTATGCGGTACAGTTTCTGCTCGAGAACCACGTAGGAACATGCTCGTCGCTTTGTGACGGTAGCTGCGGCCTGGTTCGATGGGAGTTCGCCTTTTGTCAGGAAATTGTAAATCGGGGTCATCCAGGACGTCGCATCCCCGATGGCATGGATCTCGACTGTAGTCGAGGATCGTTCGATACTTAGACGCGCTAGAGATTCCTGGATGACGGATTTGTTCCCGCCCTTCTTTCGTGTGCTCGCGAGTTTGGACAATATGTCCGCCCTCGTGTTTTGCTCGCGGGGAACATGTGAAATTTCTGCTCGTACGAACTTTGTCATGTATTTTTTGACTAAGTTCAAATACTCGATGAGGTTGTCGTTTTTGGCCTGGTAGCTCCCCTGTACTTGAGAGGCGACGAGCTGGGAGTCGGTGTAGATCTGTACCTCGCGGGCTCCCAGGTACTCGGCCAGTCTCAGTCCTGCGAGCAAGGCTTCGTATTCTGCCTGGTTGTTTAACGTCGGGAAGGAGAGAGCTAAGGAGTGCTCGATTACTACGCCTTCTTCGTTTTCCAGGAGGATTCCTGCGCCGCTTCCGGACGAGCTGGATGCTCCGTCGACGAAGATGGTCCACTTGTGTTCTTTCCCCGGGGAAGGGTCGTGAGTGGTCATTTCCGCGACAAAGTCGGCCAAGGCCTGTGCTTTCAGGGCTTTCCTGCTTTCGTACTGAATGTCGAATTCGGAGAGTTCTAAGGACCATTTTAGCATTCTGCCCGCCATATCGGGACGACCCAAGAGTTGCCTAACCGGTTGGTCGGTCCGCACGATGATCGTGTGGGCCAAAAAGTAGTGTCTGAGCCTCCTCGCCGAGTTGACGAGGGCCAGAGCCACCTTTTCTATCTGCTGGTATCTGTTTTCGGGCCCCTGTAAGGCCTTGCTCGTGAAGTAGACGAGTTTCTGCCCGTCGAGGGTCTCGCGGACAAGAGCTGCGCTGATGGCTTCGTTCGAAACGGCCAAGTACAAGTACAATGGTTCCCCGTCGTCTGGTCGAGATAGCACGGGCGGCTGAGACAGACTTTGCTTTAGGTGGCGTAGTGCCTGCTCGCATTCCTCATTCCATTCGAAGGCTGCTTCCTTTCGAAGGAGTTTGAAGAAGGGGAGGGCATGCTGAGCGGATTTCGCGACGAAGCGGGACAGCGACGTGAGCATGCCGTTCATGATTTGTATCGACTTCTTCGACGTTGGTGTTGGGAGGTCGGAGAACGCCCGGCATTTGTCGGGGTTGGCTTCGATTCCCCGTTCTGTTAGATAGAATCCAAGGAATTTTCCTGCCTTGACCCCGAACGTACATTTCTCGGGGTTGAACCTCATTTTACACTGTCTTGCTTGGGCAAAGACTGTCTTGAGATGAGCTGCATGGTCGGAGTCTGCTCGGGACTTGACGATCATGTCGTCCATATATACCTCGAGCATGTCGCCGATCTGTTTGTTGAAAACTCTGTTCATCATGCGCTGGTAAGTTGCTCCGGCACTTTTCAGTCCGAAGGGCATTACGTTGTAGTAATAGTTGCCCGAGCTGGTCATGAATGTCGTGCAGTGTTTGTCGCCCAGGGCCATTGGGATTTGGTTATAGCCCGAGTAGGCGTCCATGAACGACAAAGTTTTGTAGCCGGCCGAGTTGTCGACCAGCATATCTATGTTAGGCAAGGGAAAAGCATCTTTCGGGCAAGCCCGGTTGAGATCAGTATAATCAACGCACATTCTCCATTTTCCATTATTCTTTTTCACGAGTACAACATTTGACAGCCAGGTGGAATACCGGGCTTCAGAAATAAAATTTGCCTCTAAGAGGTCTTTTACAGCTTTTTCAGCAGCCTCCGTTTTTTCTGGAGACTGCCTACGCCTATGTTGTACTACGGCCCTAGCGGCTGGATCAATGGCGAGGTGGTGACAGGCGACCTCAGGGTCGAGTCCGGGCATCTCCGCAGCGCTCCAGGCAAACAGATCAGCATTCTCGCGCAGACAGGCCTTGATTTGCTTCCTGGCCAAGTCGGGGAGGTCTTTGCCAATCTTCACTCCCTTGGTCGGGTCTGTGCCGAGGGGAACGAGTTCAAAATCCCCCTCCGGTATTGGTCGGAGTGGGATTTGCTCGCTGCTGGATGGCTCGTCCTGATCGAAGCGGGTGTCTAGAGCTATGGAATCGACCTTTGGTGGAGCTTTCTGGACTTCTTCCTCGGGGGATGCTTTCCTGTCGGGCTCCTGTTTTGTCCTTTTGGCGGGTCTGGTCCCTATGTCGACGGTATCCCGTCCCTTAGAAGCGGCATTGAAGCACCTGCGAGCAGCGGCTAGGTCTCCTTGGATGGTGGCTACCCGTGCCCTCCTGGTGTAGAACTTCATCTTCAGGTGGACGGTCGAGGGCACCGCTGTTAGTTCTGCCAGTGTCGGTCTCCCCAAGATGCAGTTGTACAGAGACGGGCAGTCAATGACGAGGAAACAGACTTTAACTTGTCTCGTAGCCGTTCCTTCGCCGAACGTAACCAGGAGCTCGACATAACCCCAAGGTTTGGAAGTCGAGCCGTTGAAGCCTTGTAGATCCGACCCCACATATGGAGAGAGATGTGAGTCGTCCAGCTGTAGGGTTCAGAACAGTTGGCTGTACATCACGTCGACGGAACTCCCTTCGTCGAACAGGATGCGATGCACGTTAAAATTGGCCATTCTTGCCCTTATCAGTAAGGGGATGACCGCGTTGGGGGCTCCGTCGGGGAGCTCTTCTAGGTAGAAGGTGATGGGCTCTGACCTGCCCTTCACCCTTTCAAACGTCATTGTTTGTGGGGGAGCCGCGTCGACCAGCTCATCCAACTTCCTCTTAGCTGAATTGATGGTGAGGTCGTTGAACCCGCCCCCATTAATGACCATGGCGGAGGGAAAGTATTCCCACCTGCTATGCGTTGTCAGTGGTTCCTGCAGGTGCTCGGGAATGTCGAAGTCCTCGGGCCTGGTCACCGAGAAGGAGGTCTGGATAGGCACCGACTCGTCTGATGGTCGAGCGTCTTCTTCTGGCTCCTTGGCTTCATGGGCGTCACGACGAGGAGCGTCGTTTCTCCGGTACTGCGCGAGCCTCCCTCCCTTGATGAGGGTTTCAATGGCGTCCTTGAGGTGGACGCAGTCCTCTGTCAGATGGCCATGACTCCTATGGTATTGACAGTATTTATTTTTGTCCGCCCCAGGCTTGGCGGGAGCAGGTCAGGGACGCTTGACGCCGCCGTCCTTGAAGTCTGTACTGGCACACTCCGCCAGGATACGCTCGCGGGAAGCTGTGAGCGGAGTGTACTCGGTGAAACGGCCCGAGGGGCCCCTTTATTCCCGGACTTCCCGGGGTCTGTCTTCTTTCCTTTTCTCCCCGGTTCGTCGAGGAGGAGCCTCTTGGCGCGAGCTGCTGCTGTTGTTGGGACCCTGAGCCCTGGAGTCTCGGGCCCTGTTGGCAGCTTCCCTCTCCTCGTAATCCATGTATGCATGAGCTTTTTCGAGGAGGGCTTCGAAAGTCCTGGGTGGCTCAATGCCCACGGCTTTTCTGAACTCTGTGTCGGGGAGGAGCCCCCTCTCCAGCAGATATCTCTTCATGTGGTCCGTGCAGGGGACCTGTATCGCTTCTCAGTTGAAGCGGTTGATGAACTCCCTCAAGGCCTCATCCTGTCTTTGGATGATGGCCTCGAGCGCCGCCTCGGTCTTTGGATGGCGTCGAGAAGCGGTGAAGGAACTGATGAACTGGTTCTTCAGGTTCCACCACGAGGTGATTGAGCCCGGGGCGAGCCCTTTGTACCAGTCCATGGCCGCCTTCCTGAGAGTCGTGGGGAAAAGACGGCACTTGATGGGCCCCCCGACATTATGATAATGGAGCATGGCCTCGAACCCGTCAATGTGGTCGACCGGGTCCGCAACTCCGTCATACTCCTTCAGATGTGGGAGCTTCTCCATGCCCGGGGGGATGGGTGCATCCATGATGGCCTGCGACAGGGGACCGCGGGGGTCGTCCTCGTCGCTCCTCTCCGGAGACAGAGATGGGGACCTGTAATATTGTCTGGCACGGTGGTCGTGCTGAGTCTCCCTCGAGCGTGATGCTCGTTGGTTGAATGTTACACGGCCGTCTCTGGCGTGTCTCTTGTCGTGCCTCGCCGGGTCGCGACTGGGTTCTCCGGCAGGGATGACGGGCTCTCTCTCCAAATAGGGTCGCCTCTGCTTTGGCCGGGGAGAAGGGCTTCTGGAGTTTTCCCTGTAATGTCTCCGCGGGGGAGAAGGGTGTCGGGCTTCAGTCACCCGAGGAGGGGGAGTATGTGGTCTCCGATGTCTCCTCGAGGGTCTTCGCTCGTCCTCAAGCGCCTTTAATCTCTCTCCTTGGGCGAAGATGAGATAGTTCGTTTGATTAATTGCTGCGAACAGCGCTTGTGTGGTGGCATCCGCCCCGGAGGGAACGGGGACTTCCTGAAACCGGGCAGCTCTGTAGTGGGCGAGGGCCGCCGGGTCGTCCTCGAGTGGTGGTGGGAGCGAGGAGGATGATGCAGTAGCCCCGTCCCTGTATGAGGAAGTTCCGAGGACGGTTGTTGCAGGAATGGTGTTGTGGTCGGGATTGCCGGCGTTGTCGAGATGTCCGTTCTTGTTCGCCGTGCCGTTATTAGTGTCGGCGACACGGACGTTCTGCTCATCGCGAGCTGGATCAACCATGACAGGTAGTTGAATATGAGCTTTGGTCTTTTGAGTTGTTTGTTAAGACGGGGAAGCTAGTTTCCCACAGACGGCGCCACTGATCTGACCTGATCAGACTTGGACCGTCACGGCTGGCTCCGAGCTGAAAGTTTTGAACGAGGTGGGGGGAGGGGGTACCTGCAAGACACTCCGATGCTACAGTAAGTAAGAGCACGAGCAGGCAAATAGTAAGTATGGGTAAAATGATGAATACCTGACCCTCTGGAAACAGAGGGTATTTATAGCCCCCAGCGCTGGGCCAAGGTTCCTTCATTGGGCCGGGCAGGTTTGGCCCAATGGAGGAACTGCCAGGTTCTACGTGCGTAGTGGGGACCCGCACGTGGTCCCCTCCCTGGATGTTCTGCGTGATGTGCGGGCGGACAGAGACGCGGTCTTTTCGGGGTCTCGTTGGGAGTGCGGTGGACTGAGTCTGCCCTAGTCGGGGTGTTCGAGGTGATGTCGAGCTGGACAACAGGATGTCGAGCTGGAGAGGTGGAGGTCGAGCAAGTAACCTCAGGGAGCACGTCGGGCACGACTGTGACCCTTTGGTCAGCGTGGCCCTCAGCAAGTCCGTTTAGATTGGGCCTTATCAATGCTATTGGGCCTGTCGGGCCCAGTCCAGAACACTAACCATTTCAAGGGTTTAGATCATCATCTTTGTTCTTGTTTTGTAGGTCATGGAAATTCTTCGCAGGAAAACTATCCAAGTCAACCTTGTGAGAATCCCTCCTCAACTCAAGGAGCTCACATCCAGAATTCCGGAAAGCTCTCCTTTCAGTGAAAGACATGGTAGACTGCTCAGCCTAGTCAACACCAGCATTGAAGAAGACATGGTAAAGGTGTTGTTCTAGTTCTTTGACCCCCTTCACCATTGTTTCACATTCCCTGACTACCAATTGGTGCCCACTTTGGAGGAATTTTCTCAACTCCTGAGAATTCCTATTCTTAATCAACTACCCTACAACGGTACGGAAAAAGAACCAAAGCCTGAAGATGTTGCTCAAGCACTACACTTGCAACCATCTGACATCAAGGGGCATTGGGAAACTAGAAGCGGTGTCAAAGGCTTCTTGGCAAAATTCTTGTTCGAGAAAGCACAAGAGTGTTGGAATTCATTGGATCTACAAGCCTTTGAAGAAATTGTGGCACTCCTCATTTATGGGTTGGTCCTGTTCCCAAACCCTGACCAGCTTATAGATGTCAACACCGTCAAGATCTTCTTATCCAGAAATCCAATACCAACATTGCTTGGGGACATTCTTCACTCATTTTACACACGAACAATGAGAAAGAGGGGTGTTCTCATGTGCTGTACTCCTCTCCTTGCAAGGTGGTTTATTTCGCACCTTCCACAATCTGTTTTGAAGAATGACCAAGGCTTAAGGTGGTCACAACGGTTGATGACCCTTACTCACTCTGATGTACATTGGTGTTCTCGGTCCAGAGAAAATGTCATCATCGTCGATCGTTGTGGAGAGTTCCCTAATGTTCCATTACTTGGCATTAGAGGAGGCATTACCTACAACCCTTGTCTAGCTTTGAGACAATTTGGATATGCACGGAGGGATGGCCCTCATGACATGCTGATTCCTGACCTAGTTTTTGACTTCGACAACGATGCGCAAGGACTTCGCCAAAGATTCATCAGAGCTTGGGTGAGGCCTAACAAGGTAGACAGCAAGACACTGGGGCACAAGAACTCCATCCCTCTTGAGCCTTATCTCAAGTGGGTACGAGCCCGAGCCCAGAGTCTAATGATGCCTTACCCTCATGTTCTCCCTGTGATTAAAGAGCCTGTTAAGGAAGGAGAGGTTCCCTACACCATCCTATATCCTGACATGCCAACATCATGGGAGGAGATGCAGAAGAGTTGGATCCAACTCAAGGAGGAACGAAATACTTTTGAAGCCAGCTTCTACGCTAGTGAGAAGAAGGTTTTGGAGCTTACCCGCCGACTCCATGAGGAAGAGACCCTCAACACCTACATCGCACCAAAGAGGATGCGCAACGTCTTTTTACCTTGAGAAGTTTTTTTGCAATATTTGGCCCATGGGGCATTTATGTACTGACAAAATTTCTTCTTATTAATATGACATGTGTTCTTTTTGTTTGCAACAATTTTGAATTTCCTAAATCCTTGAATGCATTGCATAAATAAACATATCATTCATCATGCGCATAAGCAGGTCTCCACACCAGGTTTCCTTATCTTTCTGCTGTTTATTTCAGTAAGATGGATCTCGAACAGACGGTCAAGGATTTGCAGTCTCAAAACTCACAGTTTCAACACCTCCTGATGACCTTGGAAAAGGGTCAGGAGGATCTAAAAGTCCTGCTGGGGAACAAAGAGCAAGTGAAAAAGAAGAAGAAAAGAGTCGGGGTGGCTACCCTAGGAAGAAGGTTTGAGGGTGAAGCCAGAAGAGTTCTTGAATTTCCCCCTACATCTGAAGAGGGAACCAGTAAAGGAAAAGGGGCTGCGGTACCTTCCAAATCCGAAGCTGAAGAAGAAGAGGCTGAAGAAGATGAGGACTACTCAGAGCAACAATACCCGCCCGCCGATGATAAGTATAAAAACTTGGAAGACAGGTTGGCAGCCATGGAGCTGCAGAGAGTTCCCGGCTTAGATTTCGAAGATTTGGGATTAATCGCTGGAATCGTGATTCCCCCGAAGTTTAAAGTGCCAATTTTTGCAAGATATGACGGGTTGTCTTGCCCGAAGATGCATCTAAGGTCGTACGTCCGAAGAATCCAACCTCACACTTCTGACAGAAATCTTTGGGTGCATTTCTTTCAAGATAGCCTGTCTGGTACACAGCTGGATTGGTTCTACAATCTTGAGAGATCAGAGGTACACAGCTGGGAGGATTTGGCAGCTGCTTTTTATCGCCAATATCAGTATAACTCTGACATGGCACCAACCCGTACTCAGCTACAGAGTATGGGGATGGCCTCAGGTGAAGGATTCAAGGAATATGCCCAAAAGTGGCGCGATCTGGCCGGAAGAGTGCAGTCACCTCTTTCTGATAGAGAACTTGTTGATATGTTCCTAGGGACCCTGTCTGGTCCATTCTTTAACCATCTGATCGGTAGCTCTTCCGCAGGGTTTACTGAGTTAATTCTGACTGGCGAGTGGGTAGAAGCCGGTATCAAGAATGGGAAGATTCAGAAGGATGCCTCTGCATCTACAACTGTTAAGAAATCATTTCCAGCGAAGAAGGAAACGTCTGTTGTGTACTCTCAGAGAAGAGCGGGGAAGACTGAGCGCCGGCCGACTTTGGGGGCCGTGATGATCCAAAATCCATCAAGTGATCAGCCTCGCTATAACCAGTCCAGACCAAATCAACAACGGGTGGAAGGAACGGCCACAATGGCAGTTCACCCGCATTAATATGACGCCAGCGCAAGTGCTTCCCCATCTGTTAAAGTTGAATCTCGCCACTATCAAAGAGGCACAAAAAAATGTGAATACATCCTCTCCGCATTACCATCCCAATGCTAAATGCGCCTACCATTCTGACAGTGTCGGGCACGACACCAATGATTGCTGGGCACTCAAGCATAAAATTCAAGACTTGATAGAGGCGAAAGAGGTGGAGTTCGACGCTCCAGAGAAGCCAAACGTAATATCCGCTCCGATGCCGAAGCACGGTCGAAATGTCCATGCTATTGAAGAAGATTTGTATGTTTCTGATGTCAATGATCTGATGACTCCGCTGTTAACCATCAAGTTAAATCTGTTAAAGGCCGGGATTTTCCCGGGATGCAAAGAAGATTGCTACTGTTGTTACTCTCTGCCATTTGACTGTCCGTTACTGAAGAAAGGCATCCAAGGCCTAATGGACAGTCAACAAATTTTGTTTGAAAAAGTTTCTGCTATTCCAACCTCTACTGAAGATGTTTCAATTATCACCATTCACGCCAATCTTTCCAAGGCCGTCAAAAAGCCTGTTAAGATTACATCAGCGACAAAGTCTGTTCCTCTGAAGATAACTATGCCAGGGCCTGTCCCCTACATTTCTGAAAAATCAATACCATGGAATTATGGTGGAGAAATCTACTACCATGGTATTAAACAAGTTGAAGTAATCGAAGGAAGCTCCGATGAAGAGGATGCCAGCATTGGAAACATTGCCGGCACAAGCAAGATCACCCGAAGTGGGAGAATATTTTCTCCAGAGATTGCCCCCCGAAAGGCAATCTTTGGACCCTCATATGCTGCCAAAGTTATTCCTGCACCGATAAAACTTTCCGCTAGAACCCCATTGATTGAAGATGTTGTTGTTCCTGTTATTGTCCCTCCTACTTCTACTGATAAAGGTAAAGGGACCCAAGATGAGCTCGTCAGGACGAGGGCTCAACCTTTGGTCATCCCGGAAACCTCCAAGAAAGAGATGGAGGAGATCCTGAAGATAATTAAAAAGAGTGATTACGACGTGGTAGAACAACTGGGGAAAACCCCCTCAAAGATCTCCATGTTAGCATTACTGCTTTGCTCAGAAGCGTACGCCAAGGCATTGATAAAATTCCTGAAGACAGCCCATGTGCCCCAGGAAACCTTTGCCGACCAATTCCAAGACTGTGTAGCCAGTCTTACTGCAGATAATGGTTTAGGTTTCTCTGATGCCGACCTGACCCCAAAAGGAAGAAAGCACAACGACGCATTACATGTGTCAGTGGAATGCCAAGGAACTACTCTGGCCCATGTTCTGGTCGACACTGGTTCTTCTCTGAACGTGCTGCCCAAGAAGGCTCTCGACCGTTTAGACTGTGAAAGGCTTGGAGTTAAGGCCAAGCAATATCATTGTAAGGGCATTTGACGGGTCAAAGAGAATGGTACATGGGGAGGTAGACATTCCCATTAAGGTTGGCACAGAAGTGTTCCCCTCGACTTTCTATGTGATGGACATCCGTCCGTCATACTCTTGCTTACTGGGGAGGCCATGGATACACAATGCCGGGGCAGTCACCTCTTCCTTACATAAAATGTTGAAGTACCCTGTCAAGGGAAAGATCATAACCGTCCACGGTGAAGAGGAGTATATGATCAGCCACCTGAACTCCTTTCGGTATGTAGAGGTAGAGGGTGAATTCATTGAGACACCATTCCAGCACTTCGAAGAAGTCTCTCCTGAAATGACGGTAGCAAAAATGGTAGCTGAGGTACCAAAGCAGATGGCCAGGATGGCATCTCTAAAAGATGCGAAGGCCGCAATGAAGGAAGGGAAGAATTCAACATGGGGGCAGTTGCCTGATATTCCGCACAAAACAGACAAGTTTGGTTTAGGATTCACTGCTGCATGACAGAAAGCTATGCACCGTTCAAAGATTGAAAGAGCGCCCATCAAGATTTCTCCTTACGGAATCAACGCTTTGGAGGGTGAAGACGAAGAGGCCAACATTGAGGAGTGGGTCTACCCAACTATCAAAGGAGGACTATGCAACTGGGAGGCAAAGGACTTTGTCCCTATTACTTTTATTAATCAGTAATTATCTGTCAAACATTTCCTGTGGTCTGTAATAATTACTTTTGAACAATCCGTACACTGCTTTTTCACCTCATGCCTTGCCCGGGGCATGTAGGTCCATTTGTAAGGGTTTTTGATTATCTTCATATCCATATGCCATGTTTAATGATTCATTGGACGTTTTTGATAAACTGTTGTGTTCATTTTCTTTCCTTTTGCATTTTTTGTTTAAGGATGGCTATCCCTTACACACACCCACACTCACAAATGCAGGTACCCATCCACTCTGGATTCCATGGGTGACTATTCTGCTATGTCCTTCAATAACTCTGAAGATCTGGTCAATCAAGCTGAGTATGAAGATGACGAAGGTTGTGAAGTACTAGGGGAATTAGCCAGACTTCTACAGCAAGAGGAAGGGGCCATCTTACCTCACGAAGAGTTGTTGGAAACTGTCAACTTAGGAACAGAGGAAGACCGGAAGGAGGTACAAGTGGGTGCCAATCTGGAACCAAGTGTCAAGGAGCGCCTGATACAACTGTTAAATGAGTACGTTGAAATCTTCGCCTGGTCTTATGAAGACATGCCGGGTTTAGACACAGACATCGTGGTTCACCGTCTCCCTACAAGAGAGGATTGTCCACCGATCAAGCAAAAAGTCCGCCGAATGAGGCCCGACATGTCTGAGAAGATCAAAGCAGAAGTAATGAAGCAATTCAACGCTGGCTTTCTGGCTGTTACATCCTATCCACAATGGGTTGCTAACATCGTGCCAGTACCTAAAAAAGATGGCAAAGTCAGAATGTGCGTGGACTACCGGGATTTGAATAGGGCCAGCCCCAAAGATGATTTTCCGCTACCGCACATTGACATTTTGATCGACAACACAGCTCAGCACAAAGTGTTTTCCTTCATGGATGGATTCTCGGGTTACAACCAGATTAAAATGGCCCCCGAAGACATGGAGAAAACAACCTTTGTTACACAATGGGGTACTTTCTGTTACAAGGTGATGCCGTTCGGACTGAAGAACGCAGGGGCAACTTATCAACGCGCCATGGTAGCTTTATTTCATGATATGATACATTATGAGATCGAAGTTTACGTAGACGATATGATAGCTCGGTCACAAACAGAGGAGGAACACCTTGACAACCTGGAAAAGTTGTTTGCCAGGTTGAAAGAGTACAAACTCAGGCTGAATCCAAGTAAGTGCACTTTTGGAGTTAGGTCTGGTAAACTTCTAGGATTCATTGTCAGCAACAAAGGCATTGAGGTCGATCCAGAAAAAGTGAAAGCAATACAAGAGATGCCTGCTCCCCGTACTGAAAAGGAGGTTAGAGGATTCTTGGGGCGCTTAAACTATATTGCCAGATTCATCTCTCATCTGACTTCTACCTGTGAGCCAATTTTCAAACTATTGAAGAAAGACCAGGTAGTCGAATGGAACGACGATTGCCAAGCTGCTTTTGATAAGATCAAGGAGTACTTACTAGAACCTCCTATTCTGATGCCTCCCGTAGAAGGAAGACCATTGATCATGTATCTGACCGTCTTGGATAACTCAATGGGGTGTGTTTTGGGCCAGCATGACGAGTCTGGTCGAAAAGAGCATGGTATTTATTACCTTAGCAAAAAGTTTACCGACTGTGAGACTCGCTACTCACTGCTCGAGAAAACTTGCTGCGCTTTGGTATGGGCTGCTCGCCGGCTAAGGCAGTATATGTTGACTCATACCACCTTGTTGATTTCCAAAATGGATCCTATCAAGTATATCTTCGAAAAGCCCGCTTTATCTGGAAGAATAGCTAGATGGCGAATGATCCTAACTGAGTATGACATCCAGTACACCACTCAAAAAGCTATAAAAGGGAGTGTACTAGCTGATCATCTAGCTCATCAAGCTATCGAAGATTATCAACCCATGAGATTTGACTTCCCAGACGAGGACGTCATGAATTTGGATAACATTGAAGGTAACAGACCGTATGACGGACCTGAAAAGGGATCCCGATGGACCCTGTACTTTGATGGTGCTTCAAATGCACTTGGAAACGGTATCAGTGCGGTACTCATTTCCCCGGAAGGCTGTCACACACCTTTCACGGCCCGACTTTGCTTCAGCTGCACAAACAACATGGCTGAATATGAAGCTTGCATCTTTGGTCTCAAGGCTGCTATAGACTTGGGGATCAAATCTTTGATCGTATTCGGGGACTCGGCTTTGGTTATCAGTCAAATCGAAGGAGAGTGGGATACCAAGCATCCTAATCTTATCCCATACAAAGAACATGTCTTGACATTGTTGCCTCATTTCGAGCAAATTACCTTCGAGCATTTCCCGCGAGAAGAGAATCAACTAGCAGATGCTCTGGCTACAATGTCTTCCATGTTTAAACTCAACTGGGATAACGAGGCTCCCCAAATCACCATCGAGCGAATGGATGAACCTGCACATTGTCACGAGATTAATACCGAAGAAGTAGTGGAACAACCCTGGTTCCATGAAATCAAAAGGTATCTCCAGACTAGAGAATATCCCGAAGGAGCTTCCGTAAATGACAAGAAGTTCTTAAGGAAATTTGCTGCCAAGTTCTTCCTGAGCAACGACATCCTCTACAAACAAAGCCATGATTGTGTTTTACTCCGATGCATGGACAAAGCTGAAGCAGAGTTAATCATGACCGAGATACACATCGGCACATTTGGCACTCACTTGAGCGGGCATACAATGGCTAAGAAGATCCTAAGGGCAGGCTACTACTGGTCTACCATGGAAGCTGACTGCCATCAACATTCCCGTACTTGCCACAAGTGTCAAGTCTACGCTGACAAGGTTCATATTCCTCCGGTTCCTCTCAACGTTCTGACAGCTCCTTGGCCATTTGCAATGTGGGGCATTGACATGATTGGAGAGATCAAGCCCACGACATCCAATGGACATCGTTTCATCTTGGTTGCCATTGACTATTTCACCAAATGGGTCGAAGCAGCTTCCTTCGCCTCTGTTACTAAAAATGTGGTTGCCCGCTTCATCAAGCAAAACCTCATATGCCGGTATGGTGTTCCAGACAGGCTCATCACAGACAACGGTACAAATCTGAATAATACTATGATCACAACATTATGCGAACAATTCAAGATTTATCATCACAACTCATCTCCCTATTGGCCGAAGATGAACGATGCTGTTGAAGCTGCGAACAAAAACATCAAGAAGATCATTCAGAAAATGACAGTCACTTACAAGGACTGGCATGAGATGTTACAGTTTGCTCTGCATGGATACCGTACGACGGCACGTACTTCAACCGGGGCAACCCCATTCTCTTTGGTATATGGCATGGAAGTTGTCCTGCCCATGGAGGTTCAAATTCCTTCTCTAAGGATTATGAAGGACGCAAGTTTGAATGAAGATGATTGGATTCAGACCCGACTTGATCAACTCAATTTGATCGATGAGAAGCGACTCGCTGCTGTCTGCCATGGTCAAACGTATCAAAAACGGATGATTAAGGCTTTCAACAAGAAAGTCAGACGTCAAGTATATCAAGTCAGAGATCTCGTGATCAAGCGGATTATCTTGCCGCAAAGTGATCCCAGGGGCAAATGGACTCCTACATACGAAGGGCCATTTGTGATCAAGAGCATATTTTCTGGTGGTGCAATGATCCTGACCACCATGGACGACGACGATTTGCCGCACCCTGCGAACGCAGACATAGTCAAAAGATACTACGCATAAAATAACCCGACAAGTCGAAAACCCGAAAGGGCGGCTTGGGCAAAAATGGGCATCCCGGTGGACCGAAAACCCGAAAGGGCGGTTCAGGCAAAAATTAGGGATAAAACAAAAAAAAATTGTACACCCGGCAAGTTGAAAACCCGAAAAGGCGGCTTGGGCAAAAAGGGGTTTCCCGGTGGATCGAAAAACCGAAAGGGCGATTCAGGCAAAAGTTAGGGAATTCAAGCGTATGACTATGTCTCATCGGATCACTTTGAGGACAATCTCTTTGTCAACCAGCTCCAAGCTTCTGATCAATCCAGTCATCGGCAGACGAAGCATTGAATGGACAGATATTCAGAGTTGCGAAGGCTATAGCAGAATGGAATCCCATGGAATTGTTTCACATAGCCATCTTTCTTTTGTATAAATTTTTCAATATTTACGACGACATCCTCTTACTAGGATGACTGTCTTCTTTGTACAAATATACTCATAGAAAGTTAATACAAATACTTTTCCAAATACAGAAATTTGCGTTGTCTTCCTTTCCTCTTTTCTTTTGCACTTACGCTTTATTTGAGAAACGTCCAATGTTTTGTTAAATAGGCATATGCATTTGAACATAATCATTTCCTTATGAATCAAGAAGGATGATTACTGATAGGTTGAAGGTGCAGATAAATATCTCGATGCCCTTTCAGAAGAAATCGCCAGCAGATCTAAAAATCCAGATTCCCCGGTCAGAACTTAATCCCCTAAACAGAGTTAAACTTCGGATCCTCAGCAGAGAAAGCTTTCTCAAAACTGATATCCCCAGCCAGAGAGCCTCTCAGAACTCAATTCTCCTCAGAGTTAAATTCAGAATCCCCAGTGGAGCCTTAAAAATCTGAAAATTCAATCCCCAGCTGAACCAGGCTAGTGAACCTTTTCCCCACAGAGGTACGTCCCACCAAACTGAAGATTCTCAGATCATACCTCTCCAGCATGAGTCTATCAGATTCTGAACTCCCCAGTAGAAATCTTCAGAAGTTCTCTTACCTGCATGTCACCCAGGAATTCCAATTCCCCACAGTAATCCTAGGATCCCTCAACGATTGAAGATTTTGTATTCCCCAAGCAGATTAAAGACTCTCATTCTCAGCTCCTCACAGGATAATCAGATGTTCTCCAATGAAGATTTTCTCAAGACAAGAATCCCCAGAAGATTAGTATACAACCCAAGCTCCTAATTCTCCAGCAGTAGTCAACAAGGATGTCTCATCCTCAGCAATCAAAAGATTCTTGTCCTCCCCAGCAACAGCCAAGGAATTATTCTCCCCGGTAGCAGTCAAGATGCTTTTATCTTCAGCCATCTAGGATTCATTTATCCTCAGCAAGACAGCTCTTCAGCATTACATGCGCATGCATTTACATTCATATCATAAACATTGATATAGCACATATTGCATCATACATTTCATGCAACATAGTTTTGTGTTTAGCTAACATTTTGTCCTTTTCAGGATAAGAATAAAAGGCTATCATTAACAATTATTCCAGATGCAGTTTTTTCACGGACTCATCATCAGGAAACCCGACACCGGTTCCTCCTCCACTTCAAGACTTCTGAAAACAGTTCACGGGTTCTCCAGTAACGGATGTTAACCTAGCACTTGTTCAGATTCTTCTTCGACCTCTAAAAACAGTTTACGGATTCTTCCCAACAATGGATGTTAATCTATCGCTTGTTCAGATGCAACTTTTGAAAACAGTTTACGGACGCTTCCCTATAACGGATGCTGCTCTATTGCTTATTCAATCTCAAGACTTCTGAAAACAGTTTACGGGTTCTCCAGTAACGGATGTTAACCTATCGCTTGTTCATATTCTTCTCAACTTTTGAAAACAGTTTACGGACGCTTCCCAACAACGGATGCTGCTTTATTGCTTATTCAATCTCAAGACCTCTGAAAACAGTTTACGGATTCTTCCCAACAACGGATGTTAATCTATCGCTTGTTCAGATGTAACTTTTGAAAACAGTTTACGGACGCTTCCCTACAACGGATGCTGCTCTATTGCTTATTCAATCTCAAGACTTCTGAAAACAGTTTACGGGTTCTCCAATAACGGATGTTAACCTATCGCTTGTTCAGATTCTTCTCAACTTTTGAAAATAGTTTACGGATGCTTCCCAACAACAGATGTTGCTCTATTGCTTATTCAATCTCAAGACTTATGAAAACAGTTCACGGGTTCTCCAGTAACGGATGTTAACCTATCGCTTGTTCAGACTCGAGACTTTTGAAAACAATTTACGGATTCTCTAAATACGGATATCAATCCATTGCTTATTCAAGACCCCCCAATTCAGAGATGTTCCAAGACATGGACACCTTTCTGATACTCATTCCAGATGGCATCTTTAAGCCCATCTCCGAATGGCATCTCTAAGCCCATTCCCGCATCCATTGTTCTGACGAGTGCAAATTTAAGGGCACTCTAGTGTCCAATCTCCTTTTACCTTCGAGACGCGAAAGGCAAACCTGCCAATCTAACTCTTCAGGTGCAAGAAGATTGAACAGGGGCAACTGTTGTACCCCAAAATTTGCTCTCTCATTTCATCAACATTTTCCCACTACAATACTCTTGGAGCTCAAGATCAGGTTAGAGTTTACTCTGCTCAAGAGTCCTCCTTGCACTGTTGACCCAAATTAGGGTTTGAGTTTGCACAAAGATATTTTGACCTAAGAGGCCCAAAGTGACTTTCATGCTTCATATTGGACTCACAAGTTTATCCATACCAAGTTTCAAGCCTTGATTCCAATCTTTGCCCAGTCAATTGGACAGTTGACCTAGAAATCAGCTGTATTGGGGAAAAAAGTCAACTGTGGCCAATTGACAGTCAAACTTCTTGATTTTTGACCCACATCAACATTATGAACTCATATGAACCATTTGGTCAAGTTTGGATCACAATTCCACAAGAAATTTGATCAGATCACCAAAAGGGCAAAATGGTCATTTTTAGGGTTTTGACTGCACAAAGGCAATTTTTGACTGTTTAACCTAGCCAATGGCAAACCAAGCTCACATATGGACTCAAGGACCCAATGGAATTGTCTTGACATGTTCAACAAGTTCAAAAGATCCCAAATGCACAAGATTGACAGATGAATTTTCCAGTCAACTGATCCAAATTTGACTGTATACTGAAAAGTCAAACTTTGACTTTTTGGTCAAAATCAAGTGTCAAGATTCATTTTTCATCAAAACATGTAAAATTATGAAACTTGTTCATCAAGAAATCAAAAATCACAAATTAGGGTTTGAAATGAAGAATTTTCATAACTTAGAATTTTTCTAAGTTATGAAAATCCCTAATTTTTTCCTAACTTTGTCCCAATTTCTCATCAAGATGCATTTGGAATCAAACAAAACTCAAAACATGAAAGTTGTAGTCCATTGCAAAATATACAACTTTGATTCACAAAGTTTCCTCAAAAGAAGCTTGTAGCTCAAGTTATGATTTTTGGAACAAGGGTGCAAAACATTCTTAACTTAGAAAAATCTTGACCTATTCTAGGCAGGATTTTTACCCAACTTCATGGCCACTTTTCACATGCTTCCACTTGGAATTTCAACTTGCATTATAAATATGGATTGTAGTACACATTCCAAGCTTTCCAAAATGTCCAAGAACTTCTCAAACACCCTTGTGGTTAGGGAGAATCGAATTTGGCAATATGGGCAAAAGTCACTTTGTTCATGAGCCATTTCCATGTTCATAACTTTGCATTTTTGAACTCAGCATGTGCAAGCTACATTACAGGCCTTTTATCTCATCCACACTCAATAATTTAATGCAAATACTTTGTGTTCAAGCCTTATCTTATGTGTTTAACCATTACATGCCAATTTAATCCATAATTAGAAAAAGTACTTTAGCCATTTTTGAAAAGGTGAACTTTATGTCAAGTTTACAATCTATGAGGTACAATGCAGATCTTTGAGGCACAAGTTCATGAGCAAATTCCACTGATCAAGGGTGATTGGTGCAGCATACTTGAGGGGCCTGTGTTAGCCTAGAAACCAACTTGTCATTTTTTTGCTTAAGAGAGAAGAAACATTGCATAACTGATCACATCTCACATTGCTGCAAGAACAAGCTTAAGCAAACTTTCTCCACACATTCCATACTCCTCAACTGACCTGAAACACGAGCCAACTACCTTCAATACCTCCTTAAACATCAAAACACCATTTTGCTGCACAAAACAGGGCATCCCTGCAGTTTGAGTGGCACAGCTCATTTCCATCGTGCATTTTCATCCAAACCACTTCATACACCTTCCATAACATCCATACAAACTATTCCAAGCATTGAACTGGAACTGTAACAGCCATAGCATAGTTTGCCATTTTCATTTTTCTCTCTTGCAGGTTGACTTCCATGGAGTGATTCAGCAAGATTCAAAGCACACCAAGCACTGGAGAAGCATCCCTGAACTTCAAGCAAGCTGTACAAGTCCTCACATTGCCTTGAAAGTGCCTCCATTGTCATACACGATCCAAGCTGAACAGGTAAGTTCATGGACTTCTATCTCTCAATCTAGGAAGAGTTAGGTTTAGGTTTATGAATGAAAAGTGTCATACTCATGTCTCTGAAGCCACCCATATCCTCACTTTCCATTTATATTGCATATGCTGAGAGAATTTAAGACCTGAACATTGACAAAAACTTAGGTCAGAAATTGGGGGAGAAGAAATTCTCTCTCATTTCTGAGAGTTAGATCAAGTTTTTTATATGTATGAACTCGTGACATGATTCTCTATAATGTTTGTGTTGTAAGTTTTTGTTAAAAGTCAAGGAATCAAGAGATAACAGGGATGGAAGGAAGCGCGCGTTTTTTTCATTTGAAACTGTCTGGAGGTTGAAGACAAGCTTGCTTTGGGCTGGGCTTGTTTCTTTTTTTTATTTGCACCATCTTTTTACACATGCACCCCCTTGGCCCATTGTGTTTTATTTTCATTATTTTTGACTTTTGATTTTTGTTTCTGACTTGTTTATTTTTGTCAAAGCATAAAAAATATTAAAAATATTTTTTCTTACATTTTTTGCATTTTATTTGATATTTATTTTTGTTTCATTTAGTTTTATATGTAAATAAACATAAATATACTCTTATTTAAAATACCAAAATAAATACAAAATACATTCTATTTTCTGATTTTATTTTATTTTATCTTTTGAAAACATTTTCTAAAAAATATATTTTTTTTAAATATTAAATATTTTATTTTTGTACATATTTAATATATTTAGTAAATAATATAAATACTTATCTATATTTATTAGAATATTTAGGGAAAAAACATAAAAATAATACATTTTTATTTTTATTAATGTTTAACTTAAAAAATCACTTTTTTACAATATACTTTCTCTTTATTTATTTTTTGTACATAATTAATAAATATTGCATATATTAAATAATTAATACATTTTATTTAGCAAATTAGGGTTTTGCCCTAAAAACATAAAAATACCAAAAATTAATTCTTTTTATTTTTGTTTATTTGTCATATAAAAATACCTTTTTACATACATATAAAAATCATTTTTTGCATCTTGCATATTTATTGTATTTTATTTAATTATTGTACATATAAATACCTTGTAAATTCCATTTGGATTGTAATAGCTTAGATTTAAATTTCTTGCTAAATATCCCCATTTGAATATTTGTACCCGCCATCCCATAATTTGTGTTGTAATGATTTAGGATTTTTATTTTTCGCATTTTAAAGTTTTTTCTAAATATGCCATGATAGAATTAGGGTTTTGTATGCAAAAATCAACCAAGCAATTAGCTTGACCTAACAAAAGACAAAAAAAGCATGAAAATGAACAAACACCAATCACACTTGCACCCCTTAAGGTTACTCCACTTGTTGTCTTCAATAATGGGCCATGTTGCATGTTAGGTGTCTTTGGCAAAACAAAACAAATTCAAATGATCATAGTCCCTCGATGACGCTTTCGAAAGTTGCCTAAAAAATGATCAAGTTCCTTAAAAGAAAAGTTGCCAAAGACACTTGGCACCATTGCAACCATGGTCTAAACCATGACCCGCACCCGTCCCGTTCACATCCTAACACAAGATTGTCCACCAAATACAATGGTGGAACAAAATTGTTAAAAGGGTTAAAACATAGCAAAGATCTTTGAGAAAGTTAGGGTAGATAGCTCTTGGTTACTTGCCAACTTGCAAAACAAAAACACTTGCCTATTTTTCAAAACCACACATCACAAACACAAACTTTCAAAAACAACTTTCAAAACCTTGAAACAGCTTTTCAAAAAGACAAACACCTTCTGTAAAATATTCGAGTAAAGAATTGTTACAAGGGTTGCCTAGACAAGGCATCTCTTTCAAAACATTTTCAAACCCACACACAAAGCACCATTTCAAACAATTGAAAGCACCATTTCAAACACAATTGAAAATGCAAGGCAAGTGATCTAAGAAAGTAACTAAGAGCCCATGGATAACCATGGATAGAAAGGGTGCTAATACATTCCCTTTCTATAATCTACTCCCCGAACCCAAGAAAACATCTTAAAGGTTTTTGATGTGCTTTTTAACCTTTCCTTAGGATAAAATAAAAAGTCGGTGGCGACTTTTGCTAAACCGAAACATTTGCGAAAACAAACGCAAAACCTCAAGTCAGTTCTCCCACCGTATCACAAAAGGGAATTTACAGAAGATTCAGTGATCTAACTGCCACATAGCTATGCTCCTATGGAGTGCTTAACAGCCCCCCATCCAATGATTACTCTATGATTCTCTAAGGTGAGATTCCCATTCCCTTCCCCCATCATTTATGGTCACAGTCTAACGGTATTGCTAGGACCACTATTCTCTCTCTTCCACCTCACATCTATCACGTGGTGTGAGATCCCCTTTTCCTTCTAGAATAAACCTGCCACGTCTTAGCATTCTTAGGCCCAATATGATTGGTCACTTCAATAACTGGCCCATCTTCCTTCTCTTGGTCCCTAACAATACCCCCTTCTAGAAAAACTACCTTGTCCTCAAGGTTAAATTCAGGGAATTGATTTGTTATGGTTTCCATGTCTTCCCAAGTAGCTTCGTCCACAGCTCTGTTAGTCCACTTAATTAAAACTTGTTCAACTCTCTGTTTTCCTAACCCATTGAAACGTGTGGCTAACACTCCTTCAGGAAAAAACTTCTCCACACAATTCCCTTCAGCTTCTTGGGGCAATTCACTCTCTACTGTATAGTCTCCAATTGCCCTTTTTAACAACGAGACGTGAAAAACTGGATGTATCCGTGATCCATCTGGTAATTTAAGCTTATATGCCACCACTCCAATTCTGTCCACAATCTGAAACGGACCATAATATCGAGCTGCCAATTTCGCATTAATCCTAGAGACTACGGATTGCTGCCGGTGTGGGCGAAGCTTCAAAAACACCCATTCTCCAACAGTAAAACTGGACTCTGTCCTCTTCTTATCTGCAAAATGCATCATGTGGTCTTGAGCTCTTTGGAGATGAGCTCTAAGTTGCTTGAGTGCTTCATCTCGTTCTTCCAACTCTTTTTAAACTGCAGCCACCCTTGTTTCACCTTGCAAGAGTCTTGTAATGATTGGAGGTTTCCTTCCATAGACTAACTCAAAAGGTGTGCTCCCTGTAGACGCATGAAATGTTGTGTTAAACCAGAATTCTGCCCACGGAATCCAAGATAGCCAAGATTTTGGTTGGTCCGCAATAAAAAATCTCAAATAAGTTTCCAAACATCGATTGACAACTTCCGTTTGGCCATCTGTTTCCGGGTGATAAGCTGAACTCATCTTCAAAGTAGTACCCTGCAGCCTGAAAAGTTCAGTCCAAAAATTACTAATGAACAAAGGATCATGGTCACTAACAATTGTTGTAGGTAAACCATGAAGTCGTATAACTTCTCTTGCAAAAACTTCAACTACTGTTCTTGCTGTATAAGGTCTCTTGAGGGGGATGAAGTGACAATATTTTGACAGTCTATCAACTACCACAAAAACCGCTTCAAACCCACGAGATTTCGGCAATCCTGTTATAAAATCCATTGAGACCTCTTCCCATACTGCTGACGGAATGTGCAGAGGTTGTAATAAATCCCCAGGTGCGGCAGCTAAGTACTTTTATCGTTGACACGCATCGCAAGCCTTCACATAAGCTTGCACCTTTGCTTTCATTCCTATCCAATATACATTAGCAGCTAGACGTCTGTAGGTACGATAAAACCCAGAATGCCCACCTTCCGGAGTAACATGAAATTCACCCAACATCTTAGGAATTAACGAAGATTGTGCGGACAACACTAAACGCCCCTCATAGAATAGCACTTCCTGTTTGTACTTAAATCCTGGCCTTGAATCTGGTTTCTCCTCCAAGTCCTCTATGATTTTTAGCAAAACTTTATCCTGGTGGATTTCTTCCTGTATCACTTTGCCTTCCTCCCATATTGGATACGAAACCATAAACGATAATTCACCTTCGGATAACCTTGAAAGAGCATCAACTCCTCTATTTTCCACTCCCGATTTATATACTATATCAAACTGATAACCGAGCAATTTAGCGGCCTAATTCTGCTGATCCGGAGTCGTGATCCTCTGCTGCCATAACTGTTTCAGAATCTTTTGATCTATTGTCACAGTGAAATGTCTGCCCAACAAATAAGGACGCCAATGTTGCACCGCTAAAGCTACTGCCATTAGCTCCCTTTCATATGCAGATTTAGCCAAATTCTTTCCTCCTAAAGCCTTGCTAAAGAAAGCAACGGGCTTTCTCTCTTGCATTAAGATTGCATCTAAACCCACTTCGGAGGCATCACATTCTACTGTGAACTCTTTTTTAAAATCAGGCAATGCGAGTATTGGGGCTGTTGTCAACTTCTCTTTTAATACTTCAAAAGCCTTTTGAGCTTGAGGCCCCCATTTGAACCCCTCCTTCTTTGTCAATTCCGTTAATGGTTTGGCAATCTTCCCATAATCTTTAATGAGCTTGCGATAGTAGCCCGTAAGGCCTATAAATCCCCTCACCCCTTTAACATTCTTAGGTATAGGCCATTGAATGACACTTTGCACCTTCGTGGGATCTACTTCTACACCATTTCCCGTGATCAAATGACCGAGATACTCAACAGTTTTCTGGCCAAATCGACACTTTTTTCTATTCGCACCCAGTTTGTGTCTCCTCAAAATCTGCAACACTTCGGTTACTTCTAGGATATGCGCCTGCCACGATTTACTGTAAATGAGTATGTCGTCAAAAAATACTAACACAAACTTCCTCAATAAGGGCCTGAACACCTCGTTCATCAAGGATTGGAATGTGGACGGAGCATTCATCAATCCAAACGACATCACAAGGAATTCATAATGGTCGTCATGAGTACGGAAAGCCGTCTTATGGATATCCTCCTGTTTCACCCTCACTTGATGATACCCGAACTTCAAATCCAGCTTGGTGAAATATTGAGCTCCATGTAACTCATCGAGTAACTCATCTATCACCGGTATCGGAAACTTGTCAGGCACGGTGACCTTGTCAAGAGCACGGTAATCAACACACATTCTCCATGTCCCGTCCTTCTTCTTCACCAGTATAACGGGACTCGAAAAAGCGCTGCAGCTGTGTTGCACAATTCCCATTTCTAACATCTCTTTAATCTGTTTCTCTATTTCATTTTTCTGGTGGTGTGGGTACCTGTACGGTCTGACATTAACTGCGCCTTGTCCTGACATTAAATTGATCGCATGGTCTCGGGAGCAACGTGGAGGAAGACCCTTAGGTTCTTGGAACACATCATCAAATGACTTCAATACTCCCTGCATATCATATTGCACTACCAAGGTTTCAGCTTGCCTTAGAGTGTTGCTAACTGTTGCATCTAGGGACCATCCATTCATGCAATACCCTTTTCCAGCCTTCCTTAAGATGCTTTGCAATGTCGGGATTGATGCAGGCGTACCTTCTATTCCCCTCAACATTACCCACTTCCCATCATGCCAAAACTCCATTGTTTGCTTCTTCCAATTAACTATCATATCTCCCAAAGATTTCAACCATGCCATACCAACAACCACGTCTACTCCATCTAAATCAAACAAATACGCCTCGATTTCGCAAGTAACCTCCCCAGTTTTGAATAAAACTTGCTTACATTTTCCTCTGGTAATGGTTTGGAACCCATCACCTAACTTGATTCTCAAATCTGGAGTGGTCTCTACTTACCATCCTAACTTCTACACCGTGGACGTCGCAATGAAATTATGCGTAGCCCCGCTGTCGACTAACACCACCACCGATACGCCATTAATTGTTGCTATGAGTTTGAGTGTTTGAACCTTGTCATGTTGTGACTCTTTTAGTTCAAACAGTATCATAACACTTATTTCGCCGTCCTTCTCCTCCTCCGATTCGTCCACCTCCACAACCAGCAAATTCCCTTCGTCCTCCCCTCCTTCCTCTTCATCTACAATCATGACACAGAGCTGCTTCTCTGGGCATTGATGGAGAGGATGATATGGGCCTCCACACTTGTAACACAATCCCTTTTTCTTCCGGTTCATGAGCTCTTGATAAGACAAATGGGTGAATCCCTTATCATGTGCACCCCCCTTCCTTCTATCTGCAGTGTCCTGTTTGGGTTCACGAATTGGGCCACTAACACCTCTAGGCCCAACTCCATTATGATGTCCACTGTTCTGGCTCCCTTTTACAAAAACCCAGTCCGTACCACCTTATCTCCCCAAGTTAACTCGGTTTGACCCACCTATTTTCGGACTTCGGTTCCAACCCGACCCACTACTCATCTCCCTTTCCACTGCTCTGGTGACGTGAAATAGTTTACTTCTTGTAAGTGGTCACATAGCCACAAAGCTCCGAACCCTACTTCTGATTTCGTCCTTCAACCCATGTAAAAAATACCCAAGGTACTGTTTGTCAGGCAACCTTGGAATCTGAGCCGTCAAACATTCAAATTCTTGTATATAGTCTTCCACGGTGCCCTTTTGACGAATCTCTGAAAGTTCTTCATAAACATCTCCTTCCCCTAAACCACGGTATCTCTCTAGTAGCTCCACCTTGAACTCCTCCCATGTCAGATCTGGGTGTTCTTCCAACAACGAGTTGAAGAAATGGATGGTTGGCCCATCCATACTCAATTGCGCCAAACTCACTTTCACGGTGTCACTTGTGCCTTGAACACAAAAGTAGATCTCCGCCCTAGATGTCCATCCCGCCGGATCGTCGCTTGAGAAAGCCGGAAGTTCGACCTTCTTCACGGACTGACGAAACTCCGTTAATGCATCCCCATGAAGGTTGTTAACCACGGTACTCTTTGGATCACCCTTTGTCGTCACCATCGGCGAGCCTTTATTAAAGACGCTCGCGCTTTCTTCATCAACTGTCAACGACTTGCCCAAACATTTTTCCAGTAGTGCTATCAAGTTGGCGTGGTTTGTTGTCGCCGTATTCTGCACCTCAACGAGAGTTGATCGTACCTCCGAGATCTCACTCTCTAAAGCTTCGACCCTAGCTTCCATCTTTGTGAACGCTGGCACCGTCACTTTCTTAGGTGGCATTCACCGGCTCCGTCGTCGTAATCCGGTAGGTCGGACCAATGTTAGGTTCTAACAGAATAAAGTAGAATTAAGGCAAAGAATAAAGACTGACAGAAAGTGAGGACTGTTTAATTATATGATTGCAAAGGGAATTTACAGAAGATTCAGTGATCTAACTGCCACAGAGCTATGCTCCTATGGAGTGCTTAACAGCCCCCCATCCAATGATTACTCTATGATTCTCTAAGGTGAGATTCCCATTCCCTTCCCCCATCATTTATGGACACGGTCTAACGATATTGCTAGGACCACTATTCTCTCTCTTCCACCTCACATCTATCACGTGGTGTGAGATCCCCTTTTCCTTCTAGAATAAACCTGCCACGTCTTAGCATTCTTAGGCCCAATATGATTGGTCACTTAAATATCTGGCCCATCTTCCTTCTCTTGGTCCCTAACACATACCATGCATCCTCGTTAATCATTGAATACATACTACTTTTCAAGTTAATTTTTTATTCAAAACAGTTGGTCATACTCTAAAATCACGAAAAAGTACACTAAATTTTTATCCAAAACCTTAAGACATTAGGTATATGACTCAACTCTTTTATATGTCTAATATTTTCAAGTTGAACCCAACATATCAATACTTCTCAAGTAGTGCTACTTCCATAGTTGTTTGCAAAATCTATTCTGAAACCTTCCCATTTGTCTTTCAACTTCTGTTGCTTTGCCAAGGCAGCAACATATGTAGATTTAGAATTTTTAATACTCAACATAAGCTCTTTGCTTTCAGTTATCATATTCTTAGCCTCATTTTTCACTTTCTTCTTTTCACCTTCACATCTTTCCATGTTCTCCTTCAACTTGGTTATTTCCAATTCAATACTTTTATTTTGCTCAACAAGAATTCTAATTTTTTCATCCACCTTTTCAACCTCTTCCTTGAGACGCTTGGCTTCATTTTCCAACTGACTCTTTTCTTTCTGTTTTGATTCCTTTTGTTTCTTAGCATCTCTCACTCGCTGCATGAGCTTTTCTTTTTGTTTCAAAGCATTAATGTGATCCTCAACCACTTTTCTTGTCCTGCCAAAGCCCTTGAAAAGGTTCTCAAAAGAGGATGCCATTTTTTGTACAAGCATCACAACATTAGGAGAAACATTTTCATGAGATGCTTGTGTTATGTATTCCAAAGACATTAGTAGTTGTCGTTGTAGCTCAACATCACTGACAATGGACTCAAGTGAATTTTCCAATAGGCATTCAAGGTTATGCAAAGCTTCTCTTACAGCATCGTCATTTGTGGAACATGTTGCTTTTGTTGAGGACTCTGGACTTCCCAATAGGATGCTCTCAAGTTCAGAAAAAGGGTTATCATCTGATCCATCTTCTTGACCACCTACAGGTTCGCTAAGATTCATTATTGGTGCATTTTCTTTTCTTTGTCCTGGTTCACTTATTAGATCGTTGGTGTCAGGAACAGTGATTTGTCCTGCTATATTTGAGTTTTCTTCTGAATTCTTGGTCTCATCAAAATTATCTTGCCAATCATAGTTGTTTTCACCTGGTTTATTATCAGAAGCATTGTCTTCAACAGATGATGTTACCGGTAGATGAAATTTAGCTTCAGCTTCAGATTGTCTTCCTTCATTTCCTTTGCTTTTGACCTGCAGAGACAAAAATGATGTTTTTGAAAATCAAAATATTGCTTTTGTCAATTAAGATGGAAGATAATTCTGTCAAGGAAAAATAAGTGCTCACGACTTCTGTAGAGTTTTTGGCATTCTTCTTGCTACCACTTGCAGCACTGAACTTGGTTTGTAATTTTGAAACTTTCAGAAAAGATGAAACCCGAAGTTTGCCAATAGAATAGAAGTGACTCCAACCTTTTGAAGGCTTTGAGGTATTATGTTGTCGGCCTTTTCCAGCACTGCTCTCTTCCCAATTAGAATTTGTCTCTGGTTCAACCATCTCTGAATCTGATTCTGTGATTAAAGACAATGAAGTTGAAAAATAATAAGAACTGGCGATTAGGTATGCTGTACAAATATTGTTATATTAAACTGTTTTAAGTTAGTTTTTATGAAAATGAGACGAAAAAGGGACTTGATTTAATAAAGTAGTAGGAATAAGCATAGCATATATGAGACTAGAGAAAGGGAGTAAGAAGTTGCAAACCTTGTATAATGCTTGTGGGACTCTTTTCTAATCGCACAGCCTTCTTTAACTCTTTTCTCTTTTCTGAATCCAAATCCAATTGCTGTAAAACACTCTGCAGTTCATCAGCACATACAGGCCGTACTCCACACTCTTTAATACAGATTGAACCATCAACTTCCTCCATATCATTAGTAACACGAAACTCAAAACAAAGCTTTGGTTCATAAAATTTGAGAATGCTGTCACAATGGAATGGATCGTACCATACATAAACATGATCCGAGTTCAGTTCCGTGACATAAGTATTAAACCTTGAAACCTTTGTACCTTTTTCTCCCAAATCGCATCGACATTTTATTATAGTCCCACCCTTCTTCATTCCACCTGCTGGAGAAAGAACCACTGAGTAAAGAAGTCCCAGTAAGTTCCATTGGTTAGGAAGTTCAATGGTAATGGAGGACTCGGTGGAAGTTTGATATTTGAACGGCCTTGGGACCCTTGTTCCTGGTAGACAAGCATCAACACTGGTATAGTTGTAGCTGTGAACATCCACACGAAGTCTTCTAACAGACACATTTTGAAATGCAGCGCTCATCATTGTTAAATTGAGACTTTCCATTATATGTTTGAGTGAACGCCCATCCAAATTCAGGCTGTCCCTGAATGAAATGTATTTGGCATTTCCCATCATCTTTGATGCAATAGTTTTTAAATCTGAAACTGAAACCAGGGACGTGCAGTTACTGGCATTTAACAATTTGATGAGAGAGGGGAGCTCTGGAAGGTACCGAATCTCCCTGCATTCCTCCAATGACAGAATTTCTAGCCCTTGAAGATTCCTGATGCTTTCCGGCAACCTTTTCACGTTGCTTCCATTTAGAATTAGTTCCTGTAATTTTGATAGGACACTGATGTTGTCAGGGAGTTCAAACAAGTTATTACAATCCTTCAAATGTAGTATTTGTAGAGATCGTAGGCCATCAAACAAGACATGTAGCTGCTGTTTCTTAACTTTTAGTCCACTGCCAGAAATCCTAAGCTCCCTAATAGATGTTAGGCTAGGTAACTCCTTTGGAAGATACTCAAGTCTTGAACCCTCAAGATTAAGCCACTTAAGATTGTGAGGAAGCCCAATAGATAGGTCAAGTGTTTGAATTCCTGTACTGCTTAAATCCAAGTTTTCAATTAAATCCGAGGAGACGGCAAATTCCTCGAGACTTGTGCAGCCAATGATACTGATCTTTTCCAAAAACTTTAAATGTTTCCGGCCTTTAACACTTCTAAGCTTTGTACAACCGTCAAGTATCAGAGTAGTAAGTGTTTCAGCCAAAAGAACAGATGAATGAAGATCCACCAGACTCACACAACCGGAGAGATTAACCCATTTAAGTTTTGATGCCTTAGACAAATCCGGAAGCTGAACAAAATGTCTGCATTCACCTAGATCAATCACCTCTAGTTTATCAAGGTCCTGTTAACAATTCAAAACAATACATCAAAAAGCAAAACTCTAAACAACAAAAAAATTACTTATTACGAATATATTTTCACCTGCATCCCCTGCCATAGTTGTTTAACATTACTGTGCGGCATACGAATCTCAACAAGCAACTTGGCGCAAAAAGGTTGTGGAAGTGTCTCAAAAGGGTATCCAATCCACTCAAAGTACCTCAGTTCACTAGAAAATGGCTCAAGTACCATGGGAAGGTTGAGGTGTGCATTACTACAACTCTGACCCAATGGGATATAGAGTTTAAGAATTCTTAAGGCTTTCATCTTGGTGAATGTGTCGGAACATAAAGGCAACTCATTATTTTGAGACAAATCCAGTGTTATGCCTTCAATTGAACTAGTCCCCTGACAAGACAAAAGTAAACCGCGTCCTATTAGTTACAGTCTCTATTTGAAAAAATATTTTGAAAAAAGAGTTTGTTTCTTGCTCTCTTACCTTGTTTTCTTTAATTACTTCAAGCGCTTCACTCCCGCTCAATCGTGTATGAGTTGCAGGGTTTATGCCACATTCTTTACGCATTATGTCTGAACCCATTTTTTTTAGCAAGTCATGCATTTGTATTCTATTTCCATTTGAAATAGTTATCAAAGCCTTGTCTTCTAGGACTTCTATTCCACTACTTGCCTCCAACCCACAAGCATTCAGTATCCTTATGACATGATCTTTCTTTTCTCCTTTGAAAAAAAATGCAATGTCTAGAAATATCTTCTTCTCTAGTCGATCTAATCCATCATAGCTCACTTTTAAAACTTTTTGAATTTCTTGTTTTGGAAACTTGTTGAGTTTTCTGAAAGTACTTTCCCAAAAATCAGTACCTTTTGATCGGAGATTTGAACCCAAAACTTTGAGAGCAAGTGGAATGCCTCCTGCATAAGCAACTGCCCTTTGCGAAAGATCCTCGTAACCCTTTCGGGGATGGCTTTGTTTGAAGGCTTCCAAGCTAAAAAGCTCTAGTGATTCTTTATCTTCCCATTGCTTGACCTCATATATCTTATGAACTCTTTCATTGAGCAATTGTCTGTCTCTCGTTGTTATAATGAAAACCCTGTATAAATATTCAAACTGATCTAAACTGTCCACATTATCAAGTATAATGAAAACCTTTTTACTTCTCAGCCTCCTCATATGGAATGTAGTTCCTACAACAATAGATGGTGAAATTTCTTCCTTGAGTAGCTCAGAGAGAAGCTTGCTGAGTGAATATTCTTTTGCATTAGCAAAGCATACATGGTCATATTGGGCAAAGAATTTGGCAAACAATACTTTAGCAATGGTTGTCTTTCCCATTCCACCCATACCCCAAATTCCAAGCATCTGAATACTTGTCATTAATGTTTCTACCACTCCACAAAATTTTTCAATCCCAACAATACCTTCTAGTTCATTAGGGTACCTCAGTTGTAGCTTTTGCAATACATCATTGACAACATTCTCAATGAGGTTAGATTCATCCCTATCACAAATCAAACATAAGGAAATATAAATTTTATCACTATGTGACGCATATTAAGGTTGTTGCAACGTGAATACTGAATACCGATAGAGAGATATTTGAATACCAATTGAGACGTGTTTGAAATATACATTTGAGAAACTATTAATGTTAATATTTTTCATAACAGAACAACAGTGAGATTAGAAGTTTTGAAATTTTAATTTACACTATAATTACTGTCTGTCTGATGTTGTTGCAGAGCTTATTGCTCTTGCATAGGACCGACCTTGAAACCATCTAAGTCTAATTTCCACCATATTTTCCATTATAGGCGTTACCCCAACATTTTTTCTCTAAATATTTTCATTTCTAATCTTATCCTCTCTAATCGTACACAACATCCACGTCTCAGTTACACTTTTTTAATTTTCGTGTTTGATTATTAACTACCTAACATTTTTTTTCTTATAATAATAAAAACCCAAAAAGTTTTTAAGATGACCTATTCATAAAAAACAATTGATAGAGAAATAATCTTACTTGTGAGTTTTGGAGTCCCATCCAGAAATATTGGCTGCTTCAGTGAGAGCAGCTTTCCAACTAAGCACTTTACGTTTAGAATCATCACTTTCATTAATTCCAAGATCTCTCTCATGTTTAGCGAATGCTTTCTCATAACTCCCAGTCTGATTTCTAATATGAGACGGATCTGTTTTATAGAAAACAGGTATAACAACTTGTCCGCGAACTTTTCTGCATTCAAGTATTTTAACAAGCTCTTCCAAACACCATTTAGAAGAAGCGTAGTTTTCTGAGAACACAACTATGGAGACATGTGAATCCTCAATGGCTTCAGAAAGTGTTGGCCAAACATCTTCTCCTCTCTTTAGGAGGTAATCTATGTATGTTTTGATTGATTTGTGATTCAAAGCATCATAAAGATGGCTTGTGAAACCGATTCGAGTGTCCTCGCCTCTGAAACTGAGAAAAACATCGTGTTTTTTGTTAGAGTAAGAGGTTGATAATGCTCTTTTAGCCATTGCAAGTTCCCCGTCAAAGAAGGGGTGTGCTCTTTCTCTTTGTTT
This sequence comes from Vicia faba, assembly GCA_948472305.1. Classification (NCBI taxonomy): domain Eukaryota; kingdom Viridiplantae; phylum Streptophyta; class Magnoliopsida; order Fabales; family Fabaceae; genus Vicia; species Vicia faba. The sequence goes on along the minus strand of OX451739.1, from coordinate 377,964,733 downwards.
TTCAAGTGTTGTTTTTGGCGGACTTTAAGGAAGCTCGTTTATCACTTTAGGAAGGCGCAATAACTACTCACGATATAAATACTTTTATCCTTGTAAGACTTAAAGTATTTATATAAACTTTTTATATTTCACTCAAGTTATTTTTGGACTCAATTCCTGACTTGGACATTCAACTATTAATCTTATAGGTTCACTCTGTATTCTATAGCGTTAGAGGATCACATCACTGTATCAGAAGTCCATCATATTAGAGGGTAATTTAGTATTTGTCATTTGTTAGATATTCTCATTAGACCCTATGTGACATTCTTATCTTTACTATTTTGTATATAAATAGCTGTACTAGGTTTACATTTAATACAATCAATTTCCTTCAATCATTAGTGACAGTTTTTAACATTTATTCCTCTTCTCTCTTCTTCCTCAATTTCATCACCTTACACTAACAAATTGGTATCTAGAGCTCTTGGTTTGTTCTGAAATTCTGGGAAACACGAGTGATAGTGAGTTGTGTGTTTGATTTTTGAATCTTGAACAAAAATCTGAAACAGAATCACACTGATTCGGTGGGTTTGGGAAACACTGAGTGAGAAATCTAATATCTGAGTTTTTGTGCAAGGTTTAAGATGAATGGAGGCAGTAGTTTGAACACTAAATTTCCAGTTTTTGATGGCAAAAACTGGAACAGATGGAAGATACAAATGCGTGTGTTGTTTGGTGCTCAGGATGTTTTGGACCTTGTTTCTGAAGGTTATGTTCCAGTTGCAGCAGATGCTACTGAAGAACAAAAATCAGAAGAAAGAGCTACGAGAAAGAGGGATCAGAAAGCTTTGTTCTTTATCCATCAGTGTGTGGATGAAAATGTGTTTGAGAAGATTGTTGATTCGACGACATCGAAATGGGCATGGGATATACTGACCAGATGTTATGGTGGTGACGTTTCAGTAAAGAAGGTAAAGCTTCAGTCCTTGCGAAAACAATACGAAAATCTCAGCATGAAGAACAGTGAGAAAGTTTCTGAGTACATCTCCAGAATGATTCTGATCACTAATGAGATGAAGGCTTGTGGAGAAACACTTTATGAACAGGTAATCATAGAAAAGATTCTGAGGTCACTTACTCCTCAGTTTGATTACATTGTTGTTTCTATTGAACATTCTAAAAATCTGGAAACCATGAGAATAGAAGAGTTGCAAAGCAGTCTAGAAGCGCAAGAGTTGCGTCTGACTGAAAGAACTTCTGAGAGGGAAATGGAGCAAGCTCTGAAAGCTTCTTTTGTCAAGAAGGACCAGAAGCAGAATAGACATGGTGATAAATTCCAGAAGTCAGAAACCTCAACTTCTGATGAAAAGAAATATCAGAAGGGAAAGGAAAGGTATGACAAGAAGAAGGTTCAATGTTACTGTTGTAAACAGTTTGGCCATTTTGCCAGAGACTGTAGAAACAGAGGAAGGAAATCAGAAGAAGCAAATATAGCCAGAGGAGATTCTGATGATGAACATGTGCTACTGATGGCTTCTGATTCTGATGGAAACTGTTCAGAAGATTGGTGGTATATGGACACTGGTTGTTCAAACCACTTGACTGGGAACAAACAATGGCTGATAGACTTTGACTCCAGAAGGAGAACAAAGATCAGATGTGCTGATGATAAGTACCTTAATGCAGAAGGTATGGAAAATGTCAGAGTCAGAGTGAAGAATGGAAAAAAACATTCTGATCAAAGATGTTTGGTATGTTCCTGGAATTAAAAAAAATCTGATGAGTGTGGGTCAGCTTATTGAAAAAGGTTTTTCAGTGGTTATGAAGGAAAACCTCTTGACGTTGTATGATTCTAATCAGAAGTTGATTATGAAGTCTGAGAAGGGAAGCAACATAACATTCAAGGTGAATGTAGAAACATCTGAAGCGGAGTGTCTTAGTGCAGAAGGCGCTGAAGCTGACAATAAGCTGTGGCACAAGAGGTTGGGGCACTTGAACTATAGAAGCTTAGGGCATCTAAGTTCTAAGAAGCTTGTACATGGCATTTAGAAGATTGTGAAGCCTCAAAAGTCATGTGAGATATGCATGAAAGGCAAGCAACCCAGATTTCCATTTGCATCAGAAGTAGCCCCCAGAGCAAAGCATGCTCTGGGAGTAGTACATTCTGATGTGTGTGGACCATTTCCAGTACCTTCACTTGGAGGAAACAAATATTTTGTGTCTTTTGTGGATGAGTTCACAAGAATGACATGGGTAACACTCATCAAGTTCAAGCATGAAGTGTTTACTGAGTTCCAGAAGTTCAAGGTGAAGGCTGAGAAAAAGAGTGGTCAGAAGCTGAAGATTCTGAGAACATATGGTAGAGGTGAGTATAACTCTATAGAGTTCCAGAAGTTCTGTAAGGAGAATGGAATAAAACATGAGGTTACTGCTCCATATACTCCTCAGAACAACGGTCTTGCTGAAAGAAGAAACAGAACTTTGCTTGATATGACCAAAAGTATGTTGAAAGAGAAGAAGTTACCTCACATGTTATGGGGAGAAGTTGTTGCCACATCAGCATATATTCTGAATAGGTGTCCAACAAAGAAGCTGAAGGAAATTGTTCCTTTAGAAAAATGGACTGGAGACAAGCAAAGTGTTAGCCATCTGAAGATGTTTGGTTTTGTATGTGTTGTACCCCAAAATTTGCCCTCCCATATTCTTCAAGAAATTGCCAAGTCAAGCTTCAAAATTCCCCAAGGGTTGCACAGTGCAAGGGCCTCCTAAACAATCAAAATTAGGGTTTTGGTTCTGATCAAGAAAATGAAGTTTCCAAGGGTCCAATCAAGTCCCACATGCCTATAAATATGGTCAAGCATCCTCGTACAAAGTTTCAAGACTTTCAGCACAAAATTGCACAGTCAAAACCCTAATTGCATTACAGTCAACTGTAGGGGTAAAATGGTTATTTGACAGTCAAAAGTCCAAATTTTTGATCAACATCTCATTTTGAATCCACAAACATCATTTGATCAATGCTTGATCATGATTCTCAAAGCTTGGCTCAAAAATCATCAAGATGCAAAAGTTTCCTTATTTGGACAGTTGAAAAAGTCAACTGTAAATTGACCAGGGCATAACTTTCACATGGATTATCAGAAAAATTCCATCCAAAGCTCATTTTGAATAGAAAGACATTTCTTACAACTCCTCTTCACACTCCAAGTCCAAGAAATGCTCTCACAAAAAGTTATCAATTTCAACATTATAGGTCATTTTCAAAAGTCAACAAAAAGGGACTTTAAGTCAAAGGCCATAACTTGAGATTGGTAAATCAAAATGACATGGGACCAAAGGCATTGGTTAGAGGACTCAAATACCTTTCCAAAATGTCCAAGAACATGAGCAAAGCTTAAAAATTGAGCAAGTTATGCCTTGTGGAAGTTGGGAAACTTTTGGATATTTTGAAAAGTCAACATTGATTCAAATGACCTAAAATTGCTAATGGACCTCTTTTTCTTCCATAATTCATCATCCAAGGCATGTGCACGACCATTTGGCCCAAAGGGAAGTTTTTATCATTTTTTATTTATTTATTTGGATTTTTATTATTAATAATTCATTTAAATTAAAATAAATACATGAAAAATACTAAACCTAGGTTTTAAATCTTTTTATGCATATTATATACTCAATATTTCGTGCATAGCTAGATTTGGAAAGAATTGAAGAGAATTGGCCATGATTTGTACAAAATAGCATGAAAAAATATTGAAAAAGATCTTGAAAAATCAAATCTCACAAACCATGAATGCAAAGGATTTTGATTGTTTTCTTTGACCTAATTCACTCCATACATAAGCCTGATCAGGACCTAATGCTTCCTAACCAAAAAGCTGCGCCAGAAATCCTTACACAAACTTAAAAATTTTGCTTGAAAACTCAAATCTGAAAACACATTTGCAGGTGGATTGAAGCCAAGAAATCCATTCCATTGCATCCATGGGACCTCAAGCAACGTGCCTGGATCAAGAACACTACCCTTAACGCCCTAAATCATTGTACAGAAATCGAATTTTTCTCATAAAAAGGCATACTCGTGTTTTAATTTTAAGGCATTTTCATGGCATTTTGTTTGTGTATTCATACTATATGATGTGTTCTGAAGCTAACAATCTACTTTAATTGCGTTTTTGTATACTATATGCGATTCTACCATTGATGCAGATTAGGGTTCTTGGAGGTCCAAATTGGGCGTTTTGAAAAGCGGTAAAATTAGACCACCATAGTACCATGACTGAATCAAGCATGATTGGACGATCAATAAACATATGTCGCGCCTAATTTATGAAGCCCCAGGGGCTATTCGCTATTTTCTAATATAGTGCCTAAAAGAACGTTTAAAAACCGTTGCCTATGTTTTGTTGTATTTTCAGGAAAAATAAGCCAAGGAAGAAGAAGGATGCGTGGCCATCAGTAATTGGCTGGTTTAAAAATCGCGCGCTAAAAATCCACTATCGTGTTTGTTTATTTTATATTGATTGTTGGTTATTTAATTTACAAAGAAACAAAGTAGCTCCACTGGCAAGCACGCTCATTGGTAAACCATAGGACCTGGGTTCGAGCCCCAGGTCCTCACTATTTCCATGTTATTTTTCAATCAATGTTTCTATGCAGTTTCTTATGCTGAAGACCATCATACGTCCTTCCATCAAGCCGTCCACTTGGTCAATCTCATTCATCCAAGGGTTCAGATCTAAAGAACAGGATGCACTCTAGTCAACGTTGATGCACGCTAATGGAAAAAGTCAAAGTGGCCAAAGTTATTGGGCCCAGATTGCTAAAAGAAAACCCTCACAATTAGGGGCAGACCCCCTAGGTTTGCCATTTTTTTTCATTCTTTCTTTTCATTATTTCTATTTTCTTTTAGTTATTGTTTTCTTAATTAATTTATTATTTTCATAAAAAACACAAAACAATAAAAAAAAATCAGAAAAGAGGAAAAATATAATAAATATTTTATTTTAGTATTGTTGTAAATAAATTGCATTAATTAAATTTAGTTATTAAATTAGGTTTAATTGTAATATTTTCATAATAAAAATTTAAAATTGGTAGAATTAGGGTTTAATCAATTTTTATCCTTTTTCTTTTCTTTTCACTAATAATTAATTATTTATTTTTATAAATCAAATTGCCATTAATTAATTAATTTAATTTTAGGTTTAAATTTTAACATGTTTTTCTTAATAAATAAAAGTTGTAGAATTAGGGTTAATTAGTTAATTTCATTTAATTCTCATAAAAAACCATAAATCCAAAAATCTCAAAAAAATAATTTCTTTTCTCATTTTAATTTAATTAATTTAATAATTTAATTTAATTTCATTAAAAAGGGTCCAACGCCCTCGCTTGCAATTTTAATCCTCTTTGCGCACTTTATTTATTTCCTTCTTTTAAATATTGATGTAATTCTTCCAAAGCCGTGTAAATTTAATTTCTCGCACTTTCCTTTATTTTATGTCAAATCGGGTCCTGGTTTAATTTGGCGATGTGGACCCGCGCCTTTGTAATAGTTTAGGAACTTTATATTTCTCGCAATTTTTAACTATTAATAATGACATGCAAGAATGAATGATAAAATAAAAACAAACGCATAGATCACTTTGACAAAAGACAAAAATAAATGAAAACGACACACAAATCACACACCACCCCTAGGGTACGCCTCACTGTTGCCTTGCCTCGAAAGGTGATCGTCGAGTAGAGGATGTCTTAGTAAGTCCTCATGATCCGGGAACCTGGCATGAGGGTAGCTTCTAAGGTGTCTTCCCATTGCTCTGGTGATCACCATGTCCCGAACTTCGAATTGACCCGAACACCTCCAACGGTGGTGCTACCTACCTCTCAATGGTGGGATGGCACTATTTTAAGGACATTTACACAGACGAATTCCTTAGGGTAGGTAGGTTCTCGTAGATACTTGCTCTAATTTCAAAACAAATCAAAAAATACTTTTCACACCGACACCTTTTCAAAAAGCTTTCGAAAGCAATTTTTCAAACACTCTTGAGGACCGATACAAGAGTCGAACTGAAATTTTCAAAGAAACTTTTTTAAAACCCACAGTTGAAAAGCAAACAAACCATTTTTGAAAACACAATGAGCAAGTATCTAAGAGCCCATGGATAACCATGGATAGAAAAGGTGCTAACACCTTCCCTTTCTATAACCTACCTCCCGAACCGAGAGCAATCTCTTTAAGGAATTTTTCTGTGCTTTTGTCCTTTCCATTTGGAGAAAATAAAAGACGGTGGCGACTCTTGCTTCCGCGACATTTCGCGAACCAGCGTTAAACAGTCAGTTCCAGATCCACCGATCACAGAACTGGCGACTCTGCTGGGGATTTAAACTTAAAGTGAGGTGTACCTTAGGGTTAGTTCATAACTGTGTTTTCAATTGTTTTCTTTGCTTGCTTTATTATTGTGGGACTGTCTTGGGAGTTCTATAGATCCTAACCCGGATCTGGGGAAACCTTCTTAGAAAGTAGCAACAAGGCTGTGAGGGAACTGTGCGGGGTATACCGACATGGTTGAAACAGTCTGCTACGTTGATGTGGCACTTTGGTGTGTACCGGTAACCCTTGAGTTCAGTCAAGGAGAGTACGGGGCCTCCGCGTGGTGTCGTGAAGCATCAACAGACCTTAGGAACCTTAATTGAACTATCTTGGCCTCTTTAGGGTAGTGAGATAACTGACTTTGGTGCAGTCCGAGGTTGGTTGATACTCGATACTACACTCAATTGAGGGTTGCTTTCCTGGAATATTTCAGTCGCCAGTTCAGTGGATAAATCGAAACGATGAACAATGAAAGCAATCCCGTGATATTGGGACCCTTAGAACACGGTTACTTCTAATAGGATAGGTTGAGCTCACCAACTTCAAGAGGGTAATACCTAGACCTCATGCTGGCCTGAACTCTAAGGGTTTCTCTTGTGTGACTTGTGTGCCTTCCAACTTGACTACTTGCATGCTTGTTATCTGACACTTGAGTTTCTTGCAGGTTTTGTTTATAGTCCTTAACTGGGACTCATAACAGGGTTTACTGAGTGTTTTGCAGGTTTTATTTGGTCCTTAATTGGGACTCATGACAGGTTTTACTTGAGTTTCTTGCAGGTTTTGGTTTGCAGTCCTTAATTGGGACTCGTAACAGGCTTTACCTACATTACCCCATGCATAGCATAATATCATACCATTGCATACATCCTAACCCATTTCAAGGATCTCAAGAGCTTGTGATGCAGGTCATGATGAATCAAACATCTAGCAAGGGGCAAAGAGGATTTATTTTCCTCTAGCCAAAGTTGTCAGGGGCTATGACCCACTGGATATGGTGAGCCTTGACTCCTGAAGAAGGTTCCCTTAATCAAGGTTGTTTGGAAACCAAAACCAGACATGATGACTAAAGTCAGGGGCTATGACCCACTTGATATGGTGAGCCTTTGACTCTTGAAGAAGGACTCTCAACAATATGAAGTGCCTTCAATCAAGTCACCAGCTTCCAATGCTAACAATTTTCTTGTTTATTCCGCAAGGTCCTTGAAAACATTACATGCATGTCATACACATCATTGCATAACAGGTATCTTTGTTGCAGGTCACTTACCTTTCCCGCTGTTTATTTCAGCAATGGCTTCCCAACAAGACAACCAGGACTTTCTTGCTCAAGAGACCAGGTTCGGGAAAATCCTCCTGAATCTATCCAAGGGGCAGGAAGAGCTAAGGACACTTCTCACGGAGACCTTTGTCAGGAACAGTGCTGAGGATGAAAGGCTGAAACACCTACAAGCTGAGGTGGATGCATTGAAGGTCCAGATGCTGGGGCAGGTGACTGCCATTCAAGGGTTAGCTCAAAAACAAGATGAGCTCGGGGTTCTCGTCAACCAACTGCTTCGGGGTAACCAACGGGGCAAAAGTCTAAGGGTAAAAAGCCAGTCATCGTTCAACCACCTTTGAGACGAGGAGGTAAGGGGAGAGCTCCTCAAATGGCTCCAGTGTCACAAATTCAACATCACAACCAACAAAAGAGCGAGAGAAGGCAGTTCACTCGGCTCAGCATGACCTTATCCCAGATATTGCCACAGTTGCTGGAGACCAAGCTGGTAACTCTAAAAGAAGCTCCGAAGAGCCAAAATACAACGTCACCAAAGTATAACCCCAACGCCCGCTGCGCTTATCACTCTGACAGCCCGGGGCATACTACAGATGATTGTTGGAGCTTGAAAAATAAGATCCAAGATATGATCGACGCTGGAGAGATTCAGTTTAAAGTACCCAAGACTCCCCTCGTGATCACTGCTCCCTCGCCAAAACATGGCTAGGATTGAGAAATTTTTGTTCATTCGAATGTTCAAGTTGCAATTTTCTTTTGTTCAAACATTTACTCATGTTAAACATTGTTATTTCATTAATGCATCGCATATGTCTGTTCTGAAACAATATATTCGTATTCACTAAATGCAAATTATTTTCATATTTTTTCTGATGTCAACTCCTGATCTAAAATTCTAAGCCTCTTGAGGGAGGATGACGAAAACGATACCGCGATCATTACAGTATGCTTTTGAACAAACCCCGCTGATGAAGTACAAGCATTGTTTCAAATCCCTAAACACTGGAGTTATAAGGATGATAATCCCTCGTCAACCCCTCTGAGCCAAAGAAGTAGGAGTTTTTCTTTTCGAAATTTAAAACCCTTAATCATAACCTGGGGCAGGGTAGTTCTCTCAGTTGATTCAAGTGCATAACGAATGGCACCAAAGAGGTCCTTACAAAACAAAGACAATGATGGTTCTGAATAATCAATAAAGAAAGGCAGTCATTATTTTTTTCAAAATGAAAAAAAACCCATTAAGTCAAAACCCACGAAGGAGACTTACGAAACTGGGGCATCCCGCTGACTGTAATTCCAAAAAAGGAAACAGCTCAGGCAAAAAAAAGAAAGGGATAACAACAAAAAAATCAGTCAAGAAAGAGGTCTTACAAACCCTCAACAAGAAAGGAATGACTGCCTATTCAAAATAAGTTATCAACATCCGAGTCATCACCGGAAAATCAGAACAAAGGCTCAAACAAGGTCTAACGTATGTTCAACTGAGTTTAGGTTTGGAGAACATCACGAAGAGCGGGTGGGTACAAATAAAATTTGAGCCTTTATCCTTTGTTTCTTAAACCGTGAACCAGGCCACGTTATAACCCTTAAAAGTCCTAGCCGAAGCATGGGTTGGTTCGAAAGCATACTGTTACGAAAGGTATCCTGACTCCTTAAGGCTCACGGTAAAATACGGAGTTGACATCACGTTTTACAAACAATCATTTGTTTTATGAAAGAGAATGCATTTTCAAAATCTTCAAGACAGACATAAGCTTTGCATTTTTAACATAACTTTGTTTGCATATGACTTTTTGTTTGAACAGCAGGAAAATTCGCATGATGAATATCTAGTGAACAAAAGCACTTCCATTCAGGGGGCATGGCCTGATTATTGTCTATCATCTGGGGCAGTCAAATCAAGATTCGGAGAATCTCTCAAAGGCCAAACAGCCAGGGGAAAATCTCCGCCTGAGTCACTTGGGGCATTTCAACAACGAATCTGGCCTGATCAAACACCTTCTGGTGGCATGACAAAACACTACTGACAGGGGCATCTCCCCATATTCTGAGAGCATGGACATAGTCGAAAAAATACTACGCATAATCAAAGACCCGCTAGGTTGACACACCTAGGCAAAAATAAGGGCTTCCCGGCGAACCAAAAGGGTTCGGGCAAAATGAAGGGATGAAATGAAAAAAATCTGTACACCCGGTAAGTCGAAAACCTGAAAAGGCGGCTTGGGCAAAAATGGGTATCCCGGTGGACTGAAAACCCGAAAGGGCGGTCCAGGCAAAAGTTAGGGATCAAAGCGTACGACTATGTCCTGTCATCTTATCACCCGCCTACCGGAAGAAGGTCTATCCATCAACAACTATCAGCACCTCACAGGTCTGCCTCTCCCACCACTGAAACAGGGGCAATAAAGAGTTGTCTAAGCAATCTAATTGTTCCATCCTCCAAGGTACCAAGATAGGTTCAGCTAAAGAACACAACCAGTATGTCTTAATTCCCCAGAGAGTGAGCCAGCAAGCAATACACTCTCTCCAAGCAAAGTTATCAACCTTAAGGAAGCTGAGTATCCTCCAGCAGATCTCAACATTCCCCAGTAGCATACATATATTCTTAACAAGCATCCCCGGTAGTCTTGGTCTAAAGTTTGTTCCCCGGAGGTATATCAAACATTCAGTGGAGTCACTTCCCCCGATACATCTCAAAACTTCCCCAGGAGAGTCCAATCAAGGTTTCCCATGAAAGTTGGAATCCATCTCCCCAGGCAGTAAGCTTATCCCCAGTAGATTCTGGAAGCTTATCCCTCTCAGAGCACGAACGCGTCTCCCGGCTTTATTCAAAGAGTTATTTCCTTACCAGAATATAACTGGGTTATCCTCAGCCAAAAGCCACGGAAAGGTCGTCCTCGACGAAGTCCTCTTACCCTCAGCGAAGTCTATCAACACTTCCAACACAGCAAAGATATCCCCAGCAAGTTATTTTCAACTCAGCAAAGTATCTCTCTCCCCACAGATAATTGCTCCCCAACAAGATTGCTAGAGTACTTTGCTCCCCGCAGAGTAATCCATTCGCCAAGTTTATTCCCCAACGGAGTTATCTTCTCCTACCGGTATTCTTGCAACTATCATCCCCAGCGGAAGCAAAATCTATTCTCCAACATCAGCCCAGGATATGACTTCCCGGCACCCGTCAAGGATTTACTTTCCTAGACAAAAACATACATTCCTAAACATCACATACATCATTATAGCATGTATAGACGCATCATATCTTACAAATCTCATTTATGTTGAGAACATCATTGCTTGGTCCATATCATGCATTGCATATGACTGACCTTTACCTTTCAGGAAAGATTCAGTTAAGTTCTCATCTATTTCAAGACCTAGACCGGTTCAGTTAAGTCGACTCCAAAAGATTTCTATGTTTCTTATCCAGTCAAAGGCCTTCTCCGGTTCAGTCAGATCGACTCCAAAGATCTCCCTGTTTCTTACCCAGTTGAAGACATTCCAAGACCTAGACCGGTTCAGTTAATCGACCCTAAGATTCTCTGTTTCTTATCCAGTCAAAGGCCTTCTCTGGTCCAGTTAAATCGACCCCAAACAGATTTTTCTGATAAAGACTCAGTAGAAGTTATCCAGGTTTTTCTCAATGTTTGCTTTTGAGATGATAATTTCCTATGGTTCTCTCCCCGATCCTGCGGAGATGATAATTCCATTCCAGGTTTTTCTCAATGATTGCTTTTGAGATTATAATTTCCTATGGTTCTCTCCCCAATGCTGCGGAGATGATAATTCCATTCCAGGTTTTTCTCAATGATTGCTTTTGAGATTATAATTTCCTATGGTTCTCTCCCCAATGCTGCGGAGACGATAATTCCATCCCAGGTTTTTCTCAATGATTGCTTTTGAGATTATAATTTCCTATGGTTCTCTCCCCAATGATGCGGAGATGATAATTCCATTCCAGGTTTTTCTCAATGATTGCTTTTGAGATTATAATTTCCTATGGTTCTCTCCCCAATGATGCGGAGATGATAATTCCATTCCAGGTTTTTCTCAATGATTGCTTTTGAGATTATAATTTCCTATGGTTCTCTCCCCAATGCTGCGGAGATGATAATTCCATTCCAGGTTTTTCTCAATGATTGCTTTTGAGATTATAATTTCCTATGGTTCTCTCCCCAATGCTGCGGAGACGATAATTCCATCCCAGGTTTTTCTCAATGATTGCTTTTGAGATTATAATTTCCTATGGTTCTCTCCCCAATGCTGCGGAGATGATAATTCCATTCCAGGTTTTTCTCAATGATTGCTTTTGAGATTATAATTTCCTATGGTTCTCTCCCCAATGATGCGGAGATGATAATTCCATTCCAGGTTTTTCTCAATGATTGCTTTTGAGATTATAATTTCCTATGGTTCTCTCCCCAATGCTGCGGAGATGATAATTCCATTCCAGGTTTTTCTCAATGATTGCTTTTGAGATTATAATTTCCTATGGTTCTCTCCCCAATGCTGCGGAGATGATAATTACATTCCAGGTTTTTCTCAATGATTGCTTTTGAGATTATAATTTCCTATGGTTCTCTCCCCAATGCTGCGGAGACGATAATTCCATCCCAGGTTTTTCTCAATGATTGCTTTTGAGATTATAATTTCCTATGGTTCTCTCCCCAATGCTGCAGAGACGATAATTCCATCCCAGGTTTTTCTCAATGATTGCTTTTGAGATTATAATTTCCTATGGTTCTCTCCCCAATGCTGCGGAGACGATAATTCCATTCCAGGTTTTTCTCAATGATTGCTTTTGAGATTATAATTTCCTATGGTTCTCTCCCCAATGCTGCAGAGACGATAATTCCATTCCAGGTTTTTCTCAATGATTGCTTTTGAGATTATAATTTCCTATGGTTCTCTCCCCGATGCTGCGGAGACGATAATTCCATTCCAGGTTTTTCTCAATGTTTGCTTTTGAGATTATAATTTCCTATGGTTCTCTCCCCAATGCTGCGGAGACGATAATTCCATCCCAGGTTTTTCTCAATGATTGCTTTTGAGATTATAATTGCCTATGGTTCTCTCCCCAATGCTGCAGAGACGATAATTCCATCCAAGGTTTTCCCAATAATTGCTATTGAGATTGTAATCGCCTATGGTTCTCTCCCCAATGCTGCGGAAGTGGTAATCCCAAGATTCTCTCAACGATTGCTGTTGAGGTTAAAGTCGTCCAAGGTTCTCTCACCGTTCCTGCTGAGGTAGTAACCACCCCTGGTTCATTCATCATCTTTTGAAGCTCCAGATTCAGCTCCTGTAACCAGTCAGGACACATCTATGCAAAGAGTTTGAAGACCAGCTCCTGCAACATGTCAGGTACTCATTTTTCTTATGCAGGTACGCAAGTTCTCGCTAAGGAATCTCTTATGCGATTGACACCCAGATGGCATCTATAAGCCCATTCACCCTCCAGCATCTCTTAGCATGGCATCTATAAGCCCATCATCCTATCCATCAATCTCCAAATGGCATCTATAAGCCCATTCCCCCATCACACTACTATGTGAGCGCAAATTTCTGGGCACTCTAGTGTCCAATCATCATCCACCCTCGGATTACGAAAGGCACGTCAGCCAATCTGCATCCTCAGGTCTAAGAAGATTGAACAGGGGCAACTGTTGTACCCCAAAATTTGCCCTCCCATATTCTTCAAGAAATTGCCAAGTCAAGCTTCAAAATTCCCCAAGGGTTGCACAGTGCAAGGGCCTCCTAAACAGTCAAAATTAGGGTTTTGGTTCTGATCAAGAAAATTAAGTTTCCAAGGGTCCAATCAAGTCCCACATGCCTATAAATATGGTCAAGCATCCTCATACAAAGTTTCAAGACTTTCAGCACAAAATTGCACAGTCAAAACCCTAATTGCATTACAGTCAACTATAGGGGTAAAATGGTCATTTGACAGTCAAAAGTCCAATTTTTTGATCAACATCTCATTTTGAAGCCACAAACATCATTTGATCAATGCTTGATCATGATTCTCAAAGCTTGGCTCAAAAATCATCAAGATGCAAAAGTTTCCTTATTTGGACAGCTGAAAAAGTCAACTGTAAATTGACCAGGGCATAACTTTCACATGGATTATCAGAAAAATTCCATCCAAAGCTCATTTTGAAGAGAAAGACATTTCCTACAACTCCTCTTCACACTCCGAGTCCAAGAAATGCTCTCACAAAAAGTTATCAATTTCAACATTATAGGTCATTTTCAAAAGTCAACAAAAAGGGACTTTAAGTCAAAGGCCATAACTTGAGATTGGTAAATCAAAATGACATGGGACCAAAGGCATTGGTTAGAGGACTCAAAGACCTTTCCAAAATGTCCAAGAACATGAGCAAAGCTTAAAAATTGAGCAAGTTATGCCTTGTGGAAGTTGGGAAATTTTTGGATATTTTGAAAAGTCAACATTGATTCAAATGACCTAAAATTGCTAATGGGCCTCTTTTTCTTCCACAATTCATCATCCAAGGCATGTGCACGACCATTTGGCCCAAAGGGAAGTTTTTATCATTTTTTATTTATTTATTTGGATTTTTATTATTAATAATTCATTTAAATTAAAATAAATACATGAAAAATACTAAACCTAGGTTTTAAATCTTTTTATGCATATTATATACTCAATATTTCGTGCATAGCTAGATTTGGAAAGAATTGAAGAGAATTGGCCATGATTTGTACAAAATAGCATGAAAAAATATTGAAAAAGATCTTGAAAAATCAAATCTCACAAACCATGAATGCAAAGGATTTTGATTGTTTTCTTTGACCTAATTCACTCCATACATAAGCCTGATCAGGACCTAATGCTTCCTAACCAAAAAGCTGCGCCAGAAATCCTTACACAAACTTAAAATTTTTGCTTGAAAACTCAAATCTGAAAACACATTTGCAGGTGGATTGAAGCCAAGAAATCCATTCCATTGCATCCCTGGGACCTCAAGCAACGTGCCTGGATCAAGAACACTACCCTTAACGCCCTAAATCATTGTACAGAAATCGAATTTTTCTCATAAAAAGGCATACTCGTGTTTTAATTTTAAGGCATTTTCATGGCATTTTGTTTGTGTATTCATACTATATGATGTGTTCTGAAGCTAACCATCTACTTTAATTGCGTTTTTGTATACTATATGCGATTCTACCATTGATGCAGATTAGGGTTCTTGGAGGTCCAAATTGGGCGTTTTGAAAAGCGGTAAAATTAGACCACCATAGTACCATGACTGAATCAAGCATGATTGGACGATCAATAAACATATGTCGCGCCTAATTTATGAAGCCCCAGGGGCTATTCGCTATTTTCTAATATAGTGCCTAAAAGAACGTTTAAAAACCGTTGCCTATGTTTTGTTGTATTTTCAGGAAAAATAAGCCAAGGAAGAAGAAGGATGCGTGGCCATCAGTAATTGGCTGGTTTAAAAATCGCACGCTAAAAATCCACTATCGTGTTTGTTTATTTTATATTGATTGTTGGTTATTTAATTTACAAAGTAGCTCCACTGGCAAGCACGCTCATTGGTAAACCATAGGACCTGGGTTCGAGCCCCAGGTCCTCACTATTTCCATGTTATTTTTCAATCAATGTTTCTATGCAGTTTCTTATGCTGAAGACCATCATACGTCCTTCCATCAAGCCGTCCACTTGGTCAATCTCATTCATCCAAGGGTTCAGATCTAAAGAACAGGATGCACTCTAGTCAACGCTGATGCACGCTAATGGAAAAAGTCAAAGTGGCCAAAGTTATTGGGCCCAGATTGCTAAAAGAAAACCCTCACAATTAGGGGCAGACCCCCTAGGTTTGCCATTTTTTTTCATTCTTTCTTTTCATTATTTCTATTTTCTTTTAGTTATTGTTTTCTTAATTAATTTATTATTTTCATAAAAAACACAAAACAATAAAAAAAATCAGAAAAGAGGAAAAATATAATAAATATTTTATTTTAGTATTGTTGTAAATAAATTGCATTAATTAAATTTAGTTATTAAATTAGGTTTAATTGTAATATTTTCATAATAAAAATTTAAAATTGGTAGAATTAGGGTTTAATCAATTTTTATCCTTTTTCTTTTCTTTTCACTAATAATTAATTATTTATTTTTATAAATCAAATTGCCATTAATTAATTAATTTAATTTTAGGTTTAAATTTTAACATGTTTTTCTTAATAAATAAAAGTTGTAGAATTAGGGTTAATTAGTTAATTTCATTTAATTCTCATAAAAAACCATAAATCCAAAAATCTCAAAAAAATAATTTCTTTTCTCATTTTAATTTAATTAATTTAATAATTTAATTTAATTTCATTAAAAAGGGTCCAACGCCCTCGCTTGCAATTTTAATCCTCTTTGCGCACTTTATTTATTTCCTTCTTTTAAATATTGATGTAATTCTTCCAAAGCCGTGTAAATTTAATTTCTCGCACTTTCCTTTATTTTATGTCAAATCGGGTCCTGGTTTAATTTGGCGATGTGGACCCGCGCCTTTGTAATAGTTTAGGAACTTTATATTTCTCGCAATTTTTAACTATTAATAATGACATGCAAGAATGAATGATAAAATAAAAACAAACGCATAGATCACTTTGACAAAAGACAAAAATAAATGAAAACGACACACAAATCACACACCACCCCTAGGGTACGCCTCACTGTTGCCTTGCCTCGAAAGGTGATCGTCGAGTAGAGGATGTCTTAGTAAGTCCTCATGATCCGGGAACCTGGCATGAGGGTAGATTCTAAGGTGTCTTCCCATTGCTCTGGTGATCACCATGTCCTGAACTTCGAATTGACCCGAACACCTCCAACGGTGGTGCTACCTACCTCTCAATGGTGGGATGGCACTATTTTAAGGACATTTACACAGACGAATTCCTTAGGGTAGGTAGGTTCTCGTAGATACTTGCTCTAATTTCAAAACAAATCAAAAAATACTTTTCACACCGACACCTTTTCAAAAAGCTTTCGAAAGCAATTTTTCAAACACTCTTGAGGACCGATACAAGAGTCGAACTGAAATTTTCAAAGAAACTTTTTTAAAACCCACAGTTGAAAAGCAAACAAACCATTTTTGAAAACACAATGAGCAAGTATCTAAGAGCCCATGGATAACCATGGATAGAAAGGGTGCTAACACCTTCCCTTTCTATAACCTACCTCCCGAACCGAGAGCAATCTCTTTAAGGAATTTTTCTGTGCTTTTGTCCTTTCCATTTGGAGAAAATAAAAGACGGTGGCGACTCTTGCTTCCGCGACATTTTGCGAACCAGCGTTAAACAGTCAGTTCCAGATCCACCGATCACAGTATGCTACAAACACGTTCCAGAGGCTAGAAGATGAAAACTGGATGACAGAAGCAAAACAATGTTATTGGTGGGGTACCACAGTACATGTGCCTATAAGCTTTATTGTCCAGAAACCAATAAAGTTGAAATCAGCAGAGACGTCATTGTGAAAGAGTCAGAAACATGGGATTGGAACAAGCTTCAATCAGATTCTGGTGTAGCGCCAACACCAGGGTTAGTTTCTGAAGATCCTTCAGAAAGTTCTGAAGACAAGTTAGAGTCAGAAGATGAAGACTCTGAAGATGAGTCAGAATCTCAGGGAGATTTTGATAGTGGATCTGATTCTGATCCACATTCTGATGGTGATCCAGAATCTGGTGGTGATTATACTTCTGGAAGGGAAAACTCTGAAGACATGGGGTCTGGACAACAAGTTTCCAGAAGTAACTCTGAAGGAAATAATTCTGGACAAAGTCCAGAAACTAGCATTGTTCCGAGTTCTGGAGAAGCTTCAGAACAAGATCAGAGGCCACATAGAATCAGACGAATACCAAGTAGGTTTGCAGATTTTAGCATGTTGCATGATACTGAAGTAGATTCTGAAGGAGAATCGTTCAGTGTGCCATGCTAGTAGATTCTGAACCAGTGGGTATTGAAGAAGCTCTCAAGAAGAAAGTATGGCTGGATGCCGTGAAAGAAGAACTTGAGGCTATTGAAAGAAACAAGACTTGGAAGCTGACAGAACTTCCAAAAGGCAAGAAAGCCATCAACGTCAGATGGGTTTTCAAGCAGAAGCTAAAGCCAGATGGATCAATTGGCAAACACAAAGCGAGACTAGTGGCCAGAGGTTTTCTTCAGAAACCTGGACTAGATTACTTTGAGGTGTTTGCGCCTGTAGCTAGACACGAAACAATCAGACTGGTGATTGCCTTAGCTGCAAACAAAAATTGACCTTTGATACATCTGGATGTGAAGTCTACATTTCTGAACGGTCCATTATAGAAAGAAGTTTATGTGTCACAACCTCCTGGATTTGTGAAAAAGAATCAGGAATGGATGGCATACAGGTTAAATAAAGCTATGTATGGACTGAAGCAAGCGCCCAGAGCTTGGAATTTGAAGATTGATTCGTTTTTCAAAGAACAAGGGTTTTAGAAGTGTGAGATGGAGTATGGTGTTTATGTTCAGCACACTTCAAAAGGTAATATGATTCTGGTCTATTTGTATGTTGATGACATATTACTCACAGGAAGTTCTGAACAAGAAACAGCTGAGTTCAAGAAAGTTCTGATGAATGAGTTTGAGATGACAGATCTTGGAAAAATGAGTTTCTTTCTAGGGATGGAATTTATATACTCTGAGAAAGGAATCATTTTACATCAGAAGAAGTATGAGCTAGAGCTTTCGAAGAGATTTGAGCTAGCAAATTGCAAGGTTGCTATCACACCTGCTAATACGAATCAGAAGTTGGACTCTGATTCTGATGGAGAGGATGTGGATGCTCCAACCTTCAAACAGATGGTTGGTTCTCTGAGGTATTTGTGTAATACCAGACCTGATATTTGCTATGCAGTTGGAATAGTCAGCAGATACATGAGCAAACCAAAGTGGTCTCATTACCAAGTTGCTGTCAGGATTCTGAGGTATGTAAAAGGAACTCTGAAATATGGAGTGTTATTTCCTTCTGGAGGAAAGATCAAATCAGAACTTCTGAGTTATTCTGATTCTGATTGGTGTGGAGATAGAGTTGACAGAAGAAGTACTTCTAGGTACTTGTTCAAGTTTCTGGGAGGTCCAATTTCTTGGAGTTCCAAGAAACAGCCTGTTGTGGCTTTGTCAACATGTGAAGCTGAATACATTGCAGGTGCTGTAGTTGCTTGTCAAGCAGTTTGGCTTTTGAATCTGCTGCATGATCTGAAGGTTGAAGTTGAGGAACCTCTGAAGCTGATGATTGATAATAAGTCTGCAATTAATCTTGCCAAGAATCCAGTGCTACATGGAAGAAGCAAGCACATTGAGATGGAGTATCACTTTCTCAGAAGTCAAGTGCAAAAAGGAGTGTTAGAAGTTCTGCACTGTAGCACTCATAAGCAGCTGGAAAATATTCTGACAAAGGCAATAAAAACAGACCAATTTCTTCACTTGAGAGATGAAATTGGTGTTGTTAACTTCTGATAAGTTACTAAATTACGGGATGGTATTAGAGGGTAATTTAGTATTTGTCATTTGTTAGATATTCTCATTAGGCCCTATGTGGCATTCTTATCTTTACTATTTTTTGTATAAATAGGTGTACTAGGTTTACATTTAATACAATCAATTTTCTTCAATCAATAGTGGCAGCTTTTAGCATTTATTCCTCTTCTCTCTTCTTCCTCAATTTCATCACCTTACACTAACACATCATCACATTTCATACATAAATTTGATTTTGATCTAAAATAGTGGCGTTATATGTGAGAATTATATATTATTGTTTGTAAAATTCCATGATTAGATCTCATATTATGCGAAAGCCAATTCACCATAACAGAACACTAAAAAGGGAGAGGATAACTTCTATTCCAAACTCTTTTAGATCTTTGATGTGACACCGCTCCCAATTTCTGGCATCGACGAGGCTAGAAAGAATGCAAGAAAAAGTGTGTGCAACTGAATTCCCTTCAATGTGAGTAAATAGGACGTGAAATGCAGTCGAGGACCCTAATATAATGTAAATATGAACGGAATCCTCAACACAACATCTTTGAAACCACAACCATGTAGTAACGGAAACCCTTGGCGGCAACAGGAATCTCGGTGGTGTAGCGTGTCTAGGGATGACTGGGGGCACAAGGATACAGACGCATAGTTCAAGCCAACATGAGAGACCAACGTCGTCAGGCGCATATCAATATCACCACTTATCAATACAAGATTACAGACCTGTGAAAACCGGTCACAAAATAAATAAATAGAAAAACGACAAATCGGTGACAACATTGTCAGGAGGATTATGATTGGTTACACCCGACGCGACAAACACCATTCTCCGCCAACAGAAGGGCCTGATAAGTGCCAAAAGATGTTATAATTTCACATAAAAACTTGACACTTATAGACCTAAATTAATCTATTCTATCATTGATTTCTCGAGTATTTCATAAAATTTAGTGTTTTTGATATTTTGGTATGGTGCCTATTGATCACTTGGTTCTTGTGTAGAAAATTCTCGCATTGCACTGAAAACAGGTACACAAAGCAAAGAAGAAGAATTCATGCATGTTTGCCAGACGAGAATTAAGTAAGACCAAGGTGAGCTCGGCTAGCAAGCCTAAGGAAAGGCCCAAGAGAGGAGAAACAAAAAGTTTCCAGAGAGAAAAAGTTGCATGATCACCCAACGAGGCACAAGCGAAGAAGCTCGCCTAGCGAGCCAAAGGCGGGCATAAGGTGAGGCAAAACAAACATTTTCCAAAACCAAAACCTCTGCATGCTCGCCCAGCGAAGAAGTTGACAAAAAGCTCGTCGGGCGAGCAAATTGATCGCCAGGTGAAATAAGGCGGTTTGAATGACTAGTTGAAAAAACTTAAGAATGAAGAAAAGAGAACTCGCCCGACAAGACAACAGCTTGCCAAGCGAAAGTAGCAAGAAACAAATTCTATAAATAGGGGCACAAATAGAAACTTGGGTATATCTTGTTATTGGGAATCATTATAATACCTTAGAATAGAAGTAAGAGAGGGTGATTGAAGGATACAAGTTGGATACGCATCAAAAGTTAGGAAATCGTTGTTGACACTCATTCATCTTAATTCCTCCATTTTGTATGAAGCTACCATGATGATGGCTAGCTAATTACCTTCTCTTGTTGGGATTTGATGTAATCCATCAACCAATATGTATATTTATTGATTATCATATTATATAAATCCAGTTATTCATGATTATCATTGTTATCCTTGTTTTTACTGATTAAATGTACTAATTAGAATTGTTATTGAAAAATACGTCTGAATCTCGATCTAGGATAGCTGTTGTTACACTCTAATATCTAGATATAGAATTAGGGTTACATACTCACTCTAAAGTATCAAGTCTTCATGTTACTCGATTATTTAATAGATTGAGAAATCATCGATTAAGCAATTCGGTATAAATCTCATCAGGATTTAATCATAAATCCTATTGTGAGTGATACACGCTGGTAATAACGAATACTCTGGTTTTATACAAAATTGATCAATGAATTACATACAAAGTCCGTGGATAAACACAAATCCCATCAAGCTCTTTTACCCGTGAAACTCTTTCCATTAAATATTGTCTTACATTTAGTTATCATTACAATCAAAACAAACTTCTAAATATAAACTTATAACCTATTAGTTGCCGAACAACTGTGATATCACCCCAGTCTTTGTGGATATGCTACAAACAATACTTACTTTTGATTACTGAACATCAGGGTCGCACGTGAGTATGAAGAAAAAATTATTACCAATATCAAACCACACAGAACGAGATGCCTTTTTTAAAGGATAAGGTTGTGAGGGTTCTCACATCTTAAGCGGACAATACCTCGTAGCTACAGTGGCGCAGACTTGAGGCCAACTGCAACATTAGCGCTAGAAAGAGGGGATGAATCCCAACAGTGCAGTAACAATAATCACGCTTCAAGGGAAAAGACTTAATATGGGGAAGGCGTGACTCATACACCCTCCTACGCACGACCAATCACCCACAAATATTAGCTAATAACCATCAGACGTGTGGATTTATGTGCATGCAACTATGAATTTTATAGCAACTTGTTGATCTGGTTTTGATGTTGGCAACACTCTTAAGAGAATTCTTCACAAGTCTTGTTTTTCAAAGCTTGTTGGTTCAGATGATATCATCTCATATGTTTCTCTAGTGAGGGTGTTTGATATGTTTCTCAAGTGATGGTGCTTGATGATTGATCAAGTGATAGTGCTTAATGTGTTGATCAAGTGATGGCGTTTGATATGTGGATCAAGTAATGGTCCTTGACATGTTGACCAAGTGATAGTGCTTGAAGATTAAGTGGTGGTCATCAAGATTGTATTGCTTGGACATCAAGTTATATGTGCCAACCTGTGGAGATAACACCTTATGTCAAGTGATGATCGATGAAGTCAGAGTCTATAAAACTTGTCTTTATGTGTCGAGTGATTAGTGTTTGTAAAGATATAAGACTAACTTTAAATTTTACAAAGGCAAATCACACGCATGCTTAATCCTCTTGAAAAACTCTCTTAATTTTATAAAATCACCTAAACATATTTTAAAAGTCGAGCAAATTAATTAGGGAGTTGTTGATCAATTAAAAGCATGTTTTGCAATGGGATAATCGATATGGCCTTTGGGATAATAGATTATATCACTTTGTATCGCCTAAAATTGATTGAAGAAGTCCTCTAATGGTTAGAAATGGCTAGAAATCAAAATATTCTATTTTGGGGGCCTTAATCAATTATGCATTTAACATAACCGGTTATCAGCTTTATAAAACCCATAGATTTTTTTCATATTTAAGCAATCTTTTAACCTATAAATAGGGGCTCATTTCTCACTTCTAGCACGTCAGAAAATGTATTTGCACTACTACAAATAACACATTTCATGACAAGCTTTAACCTCAGTAAAAAGAGGTATAATGCCAAGGCGTGCCAAGACGAAGCTTTCTTGACGAAGATTTCCGGGAAAAACAACTCAGGGCACACTTCGAATCCCAACTATTGCAGTTTATATTTTTTTTTTGTTTATAATTTTAAACTAAATGATTTATCCATTCAGTTTTCTTAATAACTGAAGGTTAAAATAATCATATTTTACTATAAAAACAATCATTAAATAGATTTTACCCTAATCCTAACTTATATGTTGTCGCCCCAAACTCGTACGCATCGTTCTTTGAGATGGATTGCAAGATAGAAAAAATATTTAATGTTCTTCTATCCTTGAACAAAACATTTTTTTGCCCTTGTAATCTATCTCCCATAATGGTGTTGATGTTGTTGTTGTTGTTGTATTCTTCGAACAACACTCAGTTAAAGAAGATTGAAAAGTTCTCTATAATAGATTACAAGTGCAAAAAATAATTTTCAGCTTCAAGTTAAACAAATAAGGTTGTTCAACCTTTAAAAAGGTATATGTAACAAAATCTGAAATTGCAGCGACGATAATGAATCTGGATTTTTTTAATATTCGGTGTAAATAATGTAATGTTAAAAAAATGATTATTTACATGGGTTTTCTTCTAAAACTGAGAGAATAATTTTGGTGTGATTATTGAGGATATTATTCATCGTTCTTAATCAGCAAATGGTGTTGTTGCCGGGGATTGATGTTTATTGGATCGTATTGCGATAGTTTCTTTGTTTTTGAGTTTTGTAGATACCGTATATATTGTCAATCTTCACTTGTTTATATTGATACTTGTATATGTTTATCACACTTGTACATGTTTTCTATACTTATTAATTTGATATACCATTGATTGTTTCCTTTCACGTTTGCTTGTGTGTTGGTTAGGAATAACCGGGTGGAAGCAACTTGGAGGAATGTTCATAAATAACAGGCGTCGAGCTTACGACGTAAAACAATCATATTTTTTTATTTATTTTAATTTTGTTAGGTTAGGTAGTGTGTTGATTTTTGTTTAAACAAGTTGAAATTGGACTTGTTTTAAATTCTCAAATCTTCACTTTTCAACTTGTTTAAACTTTTGAGAGCTTTCTTTTATTAGCTTGAGGAAATGTGTATGTGTTGTAAATTCTAATAATTTTTGTTGTTTGGACTCCAATTTTGGTCTGGTAACTTGAAGAATTTTGAGGTAATTGTCCGAATTCGAGTGTTTCAACCTGCTGATGTATGGTAATGATAGTTTTTGAAGTTGGTATGCGTCAGGTACTTGTTTATCGCTTTCTATAGCATAACATGTTTAAGAAACTTTTCATTTGTATAATTACCATAGCATTCATTTTTTTTGCATTACTTACTTTTAATTGAATCACTTTAGTTTCCTTTTTACCCCAAATGTGAGAAAGTTTTCCATTATTCATCTATGTTGGAGGCCACATTATTGTTTTAACTGGATTTAATTATGTTTAATATTTTGTTTGTGTTGATTGTATGAAAGCATGAAAAAGATCAAGACATTTTGTTTGATTTTGAGCACAACTACCTAGCCAAATAGTCAAATTACCTTGTGAGTGTGTGAACTTTTGTTCTCCCCCTTTGAGCCTTTTTGTCAATGTCCATGTTTTTTTGAACTTAATGTCTATGAGTGTTTGATTTCCCTTTTGAACAGATATTGATTCTTTATTTTCTTAAACCCTTAACTATGATTTTTAGTTTGAATTTTTGCCTTGCCTTAGAAAGTATAGAGTATTCACTTTAATGAGGGTTGAATTCAAGTTGGGGAAAGCAATATTTTCTCACTTATGTTGTTGGTTTCTATGAGGATGTGAAAGAGAAAAAGAAAGAAAAGAAAAAAAGAAAGAAAAAAATAGAAAAAATGAAAGAAAAAGAAAAAAATTTGAAAAGGCTTGGAAAAAGAAAAAGAAAAAGAGTATGAAATAATGTTGTGTTAATAAGTATGGTGTTTTGGTTTGACAATTTGAGATGAAGAAGAAAGTTGATGGAAATTTTATGTTTGAACTTTCTGAGTTGATCACTCCCTTAGGTTTCGGAAAGTTTATGTTTCTATTAGCTTTAGGACTTATCCCTTGTTTGTTAACCAAACCACATTACAACCTTGAAAAGTCCTTGTGATTCTTGCCTTTATATATTCAATGTAAATTTTTGGATAAATGCATAACTTAGTCTTTTGTTTTCAAGATTGTAGATAAGTGTTTTTGTCCCTCACTTTTGTGTATTCTTAATCTACCGATGAACTTTTGCTAGGTGTGATTCATTTTTGAGCTTGTTTTGTTTTATAATATTTTGTATGGTTTTTGTACTTAGAATTCGTTTCATTTACATGTTGTCGTTGTAGGATTGTGGTAAGTATGTACTTTGTGTGTGTGTTTTTTATTGAACCATAAATTTGTTTTTCGTTTTAAAAACTTATTGATTTATGATTTTTTTGGTTGATTACTTTTGCTTCTTTAAGTTTGTTTGACCTTGTTTAAGGACAAACAAGTTCAAGTTGGGGAGAGTTTGATAAATGCAAATTGTAGCTATTTTTGTATATATTTTTTATTGCATTTATCGACTCTTTGTTGTTAATATCGGTTGAATAACCCGACTTTGTGTGTAAACTAATTTAGTTTTATATATATTGTGTTTTCATGTACTTAGTGTATCGTTTGATAGTTTTCCGTTCATTTTGTAGGTATTTGAGCATTGTTTGAGCAAGGGGAATAAAAGCTCCAAGATATAATTTTGATCAATAAAGGAATAAGGCTAAAGAGAAAAAAAAGCCATTGCAAGTTATGTAGAGTGTTGTACCTCAATTTTTGCCCTTAAGTTCATCTATCATCTCATAATCATCACAATGTATCAGGCTCATGCATTTTAGTTAGCTGTTTCATTTGCTCATTCCGCTATCTTTAAGTTCGCTCTCGAGGAATCACCAAGCACCCTAATTGTGTATCCTGTATCAAGGCAAAGCATCCAACAAACAAATTTTTCCGATATTGTTTCCCTAAATCCTCTTTTTGCAAAGAAAAATAATAAAAAAATTCATTTTTTCTTATTGTGCAAATTGATTTGCATAGGTGTCAATCGATTTGCATACGCGAAATTTTGAAAAAAAAACAGTTTACAAGTTTGTCAATTTTTGGCTCCAATTTTCTTTTATTTTGAAAAATATATCCTTAATTCAAAATTTGGCTCCAAAAATCAATTACCAAGCCTAATTTTGGTTCCAAACCACCACTAATCCCAAGTCTAAACTCTATAAATACAGCCCTCATTTCATTCAATTCTTAAACTTTTGATAGCCAAATTCACCTTGCAAAAAAATCTCTCAATTCCCTTCTGTTGTACCCCAAAATTTGCCCTCTCATTTCTCAAGGAATCACCCTTGATCCTCAAGTTTGCTTCCATCCAATTCCAAGCCTTGAACTACAAATTTTCCAAGAAAATCACTCACAAGGGCAAAATGGTCACTTGTACACTAGCACCCTTAGGGTAATCCCACTTTGTTGCCTATCGGAAAAATAGTCATGTCCCTCGAACATGGGCGTTTTAGCAAAGACCCTCAATAAAAGATTGTAGTCCCTCGATGACCCTCGATGTTGCCTTCGGTAAACGATCTAGTCCCTAAAACGACATTGCTAAAATGTCACATAGGTTGCTTTCTATGACTATATAAACGTCCCACACTCGTCTCTTCACATCCAACGATGGGGCTTCTTACCAAAACAATGGTAAGATAGCAACATCTAAAGGAGGAGGAAAAGAACATCTAAGACCTTTTGAGTAGGTAGGTTCTCTCTTAGTTACTCGCTTGCTCACAACAAAAATATTTTATACACCAACACTTTAATTTTGAAACATTTTTGAAAGACAACACTTTGTACGCGTTCTTATAGAGACGAGAACCATTACAAAGACACCTTTTCAAAATCACTTTCAAAAACACATTTTACAAACACACCTTTGAACTATTTTCCAAACAAACACTTTGTATGCGTTCTTATAGAGACGAGAACCATTACAAAGACGTATTCAAAATACTTTCAAAACCCACACCACAACCACATTCAAACAAAAGCAAGTGATCTAGCAAGTAACTACGAGCCCATGGAAAACCATGGATGGAAAGGGTGCTAATACCTTCCCTTTCCATAATCTACCCCCCGAACTCAAGAAACAATCTCAAAGGTCTTTCCTGTGCTTTTTCACTTTTCCTTTTGGATAAAAGAAAAGTCGGTGGCGACTCTTGCTAACCGCAACATTTGCGAAAACAAACGCAAACAACGAGTCAGTTCTCCCACCGTATCACACCTTCATTTATCAAATTCACTCAAAGCTCCATTTTCATAAAGTTAGTAAGCTTTTCATTGAAGCTTACTAATCTTTGAGCTAAATCTTCATCCAAACACTTTTTCTTGAATTTTTTTACAATAACCAAGTATTAAAATAATATTTCGCAAGTAACCGCGTTTCGAAAAAAATTACGCAAATAACCATGTTTCAGATGACTCCCCAAAGGAGGAGCTATCTGAATTGGCGCATCCACCCCTACTTTTGCCCTAGGCGCCATCTCACTTGGCGCCTCCCTTCACTTTTAGCCAAGTGAGATGGCACATGCTCCTTAAAATTAAGAGGAGGCGCCATCTCACTTGGCTCCTAGGGCAAAATGTTGTTTTATAAATAATTCGTCTGTTTCTCCGAAATTTCGCACACTTTCTCGCACTGTATTTTTATTTTTTACTCTGTTATTTGCGTCATGACATCGCCCATGATTTTTAGCAGAGATGGTTACATTATCTTCTCCGCCACGAAACCTGCGATGAAAATGAAATTTTGGCACATTCACTCCATGGAGCGTCTGAAGCGGGAGTTGATGCGATGGCTAGATGGAGACATTGCGGAGGGGGGGAAATTCGAAGGATCCAGCGAAAACGAACAACAACCTCACATGCGACAGGAAGACCTAATGTATGGTTGGAGGAAGTCAAAACAGACAGCGATGTAATGTTGATGATGCATGGGTCAGATGAAATTGTGTTAACAGTTGTAATTTCATAGACGGAATATCGTTAATTTTCCTTGTACGCGTTTTATTAATTGTAGCAAAATCTGTTAACGGAAAACCCTAATGTTTACAACACAATTAAGGAAAGATTTTATGTATTACAATTTTTATGTGGTCGAGGCAGACGCCTGATTCGGACAATTTTTGCGATTGTGTTCGACCTGACGGCATAAACCACACTTTCTTTCCAACTTGTCAAGATCGTCCATTTCTGTTGTGATGCGCTTACTTTTGGGACGAACCTTCTTGTTCCTTCACATTTGGTCATTATGCCACACTATTTCGCCGTCGTATGCAGGCCAATAATTTGGTTTTGCTACCAAAGGAAAGTTGTTGTTGTAAACGTTGAGCAATGTTTCAGATTTGTAAATGTTTGACAGAAGTTGCAGCGCGTCTTGATGGGTATGAGCACAAGCAGCAATGACATGAGAGCAAGGCATACGAAATGCTTGAAACCTGCCACAATCGCACCAACGAGAAGGTAGCATGACCCTATATTCTTGTCTTGGCAGGGCTTCGTTATGGTCGATTGTCTCTTTCACAATGAAGTTGTGGTTGTGTCGGTCAAACCGTATAACCATATGAGTGTTGGCTTTAGCACTTTCTGCCTTAATGTATTTCATGCAGCTTTCACTCCATAGTTGTTCAGATTGCAACACCGCATTCCATATTTCACCTCTTTTGGCAAATAACGCAGCCATCCTAAAATACGTAGATTTTACCAAGGAAGTGATCGGGAGGTTTCATATGCCTTTGAATACCCCATTCATTAATTCAATAAGATTCGTTGTCATGTGCCCCCATCTTTGGCCATTGTCGTATGACCTAGTCCATTTTTCCACCGGAATATTGTCGATCCACCTACCGGCTTCCGGATTTGACAAACGGATCTTGTTGCGGTAATATTTAAATGTGGGTTATGTTAATGCATATCCCGCATTCATAACCGCTTTCCTCAATGTTTTGTCCTTGATCTCCCTCGTGAAATTTTGGACGATATGCCTAATGCAATATGCGACACGCGGATCAATATTTATCTTGGTACAGGTCGGTTAGTAACCCTGAAATGCACGTGTCTTATCCAAGGTACTTGGCTGACCCACACACACAATGGGCACAACCCTCGTTTCCCCAATAACAAACCCAAAACCCATCAACCTCCCACCAACCCCCAAGAAGAAACAGACCCACAAACACCCAACCACAGTCCCCACCATAACACAATTACACTCAAATGCCCCACAACCAACCACAATCACCACCTCACTACCAATACCCCAATATGCCTCACACCCAACCACAATACCAATCACAATACCAACATACCCGCATACCCCACACACATTTTCAGTCTTCTGTATATCCCAATATGGGCCCCTCAACATCGAGCCTTAGCCCTGATATGTGAATGTCGGAAGATTACGAACAAACCGACCCAGCCTACCATCAACCATAATATCACCAAACCACCCAACATCCTCAATACCAAACACCCCAAGATCCATTTCCTTTCTACCCACCGTACTCAGACGATCAATGCTATAGACCCACCATGGAACCCCACCCACCGCCAACACGACCAAACTTTGAGGGTATGGGTAACCGACTGTACCAAAGCGGATCTTCTAGATATGGAGATCTGACTGATTTTATGGATCCGGACCGCATTGACTTCGTTGGGCCATCGACCCTGCCGCAGCAGGAAACGCGACGACACCTAGCACGGGAAAAACGAGGACGGGGATGCGGAACCGGGGGTCATTACCGGGTTCCGGGGGATCACTGATTTATCTATTTTTTTTCCTGTATTTTTTTATCTATTTTTTTATCTGTTTTTTTAATGTAATACAGTTGGATGTAATTATTTTTTATAATAAAAAGTCCATTTTGTTGATCCTGTATCCAATACGCAACGCACCAGACAAAAAAAAAATTCAAAATTTGCCCTAAAATAACACCTAGGCGCCAAGTGAGATGGCGCACCCCCTTAAAAAATGGGAGTAGGCGCCAATTCAGATGGCTCCTCCTTTGGGGAGTCATCTGAAACATGGTTATTTGCGTAATTTTTTCCGAAACACGGTTATTTGCGAAATTTTTTTTAATACATGGTTATTCAAAAAAAAATTCCTTTTTCTTCATCAATTCTCTATATCCAATCTTGGGAGTTTGATTCTTGGGGCTGAATTGAAGCAAATTCTTGAAGTTGTTTTGATAATTCTCTAGATCTACATTTGGTAAGTTGGATCTTCATCTTTCACAATCTGATCTTTTGTTGATCTTTGTGATTTAATTCTTTGAGCTACCTTTTTGATTCCATTAGTCCTAATTTCTTACAATTTGATAGAATTTTCGTGCTCAATTAAATCTAAGATCATAAGGTGTTTGGTGAAAAGTTTGAGCAAGATTTTTGCCTTTTAAAATGATGATTTTATATTTTTCACAGTGATAAATCGATTACTCCCAGTGTGCAATCGATTTGCAGTGTTATTTTGCGCAATTATTTTTGAAAATTTTGCCGTGCAAATCGATTTGCACAGGCATGCAAATCGATTTTCACTGAAACATAATGCATTTTTTGCCTTATTTTGGGGCTATTTTGATTCCTTTCTCTTTTTCTACTCACTTCTTTTGATTGTTGATTTTAATTGCAATTTTAAATGTCCAATTTCTCTTTAAGTTCAATGGACTTTGGGTGTCGATGAAGTTGGATAAATATTCATTAATTCAAATCTACCTACGAGTAAATTATTTAATTTCTTTTTGGTGCTTTGAATTAAGTGATATGTTTAGTATTTTAATCCACCAAGATGAGTGATTGAATTTAAAGATGAAATAATTTTGAAGTAGTGATCCAAATTAGCTTATCATTCCCCTCCCTCTTCATCTTATCCCTTTCTTGTTTTTACTTGTGCTACATGTTGTTGGAGAATGATATACATATCATTTATCTAAATATATGGTACATAGATTTCTATTGACCGGCCTCAAAATAGGTGCGACTTCTACATAAGTCCACTTACGATTGCTTAACATAACTCTAAATTTTATCCCGATTCGAGAAATGATCATTCGTGGCCCAAACCTATGTTTGCAAGTCTAAGGATATTTAATTTGAAACCTTTGATCCAATAACCTTGAGGTTCATTGTTAGGAGGCTTTGATCTTATCAATACTCTAATGAATTTTCACAAACTTTGGTCTAAGTGAGTCATTTAAACATCGTTGATCATATGTTGTCACCTCAAGAACTTGAAAAGAATCATATACTTGACAAAAAGTAAATGAAACTTGTTGTTGGGAAGCTTTGATTTTATCAATCTTCTAATGAGTTTTCAAATGCAAGTTTCAAGATGGTCATTCAAATAACCTCTAACTTCTAATTCACTAACAATTGACTTTTATTTTATGCCTTTACTTTTACACACCATTTATTTTAGCATTTACATTTCATGTTATTTTTATCTTTGCCCACTTGAGCATTTACCTTTATGTCATTTTTTATTTTGCTCACTTGATCATTTATCTTTATATAATTTTGATTTTGCTCACTTGAACTTTTCATTTTCTTTTTGAAGATACTTAATAATCAACTTGAACAATAAAAAAGCCTTAAGGTTACATGGACTATTTGGTTACTATCCTTAGCATTATGGAGTTGTGGATTTCTCGGACTTAGGATTAGAAATCTTGATTACCCTTGGGACCTTGTAACTCTGTTGTTATTTTGTATGGAACTCTTAGGGTTTGCTCCAATATGTTGGGTTGTTTTTCTTTGTGTGCAGGTTATTCTGATTATATGCTTTTCCTGTGATTGAGAATTCCTCTGTATACAGCCGTTACTCTGTCCAATTTTTGAAGACTTGATTCATCTGAAGCTTGGAATTCTTGAGAGGTTTAGTATCTTTGCTTGCTTGATTTTGATCCAAAGGATGAGAATTCTACATTGACTCTTTATGTCAAGTGTTGGCTCCTTGTTGGTTAGACGATTCTTTTCCCTAGATTTTACCTTATGCTTTAGGATATTCCCTTCATCTCCTCCCATCTTCTTTAATTTAAAAAAATCTTCTCCCTCCTTTTCAAAACTCTTCTTGTTTTCTAAACTTGAACCGCTTTCACAATAAACTTGGACTTAGGTCCATGCAATTTCAAAAATGTTTTCTTAATCAAACTTTAATCAATCTAAATATACTTTGACTTTTTTTGTGATAAGATTAAAAGTCAATCAACCTCATTCAAACCATTTTGCAACTTTGGCTTTTTACTTTAAAATTTTCTCAAAAGATTAGACTCTTGTCAATCCTTGTAGTGATGCGAGTTACTATACTTCTATAGTATGTAGTAAAGTGAGATATTTTCCACTTGGGGGTTGAGTGAGGCTTAGTTGATTTTAAAATCCAAGCTATATCTTCCACTTTGAGATGATGTAAAATCTCCTTTCTCATAATCGTGGGTAGTAAGTATGTCTTCCACTCAGACATGACAATGTTGTCTTGTCTCTTAAAATTAACCAACACACTTGTGTTTTAAAAATTTTAAAGGTGAACTACGAGTACCCTGATCCCCTATTGCACGAAAGGTGGTACATAGGCACTAAAGGTTCGGAACCGCGACGGGTGCAAAATTATAAAAAATACTTCTTTTCTCATCTCCACCATCTATTTTTGTATACAACACTCATAGCCAAATACACAAATTTTCAAAGAGGTTCATGCGGAGTACTATAGATATTTAGGGTGTTAATACCTTTCCTTTGCATAACTAACCTCCGTACCTTGATCTCTATTTTACTTTGGGTTTGTTCGCTCTTTTCCCATTACTTTGGATAAAATAAAAGTGTGGTGGCAACTTTCACTGATTTTGAGAGTTAAGTCAATCCAATGGCTTAGTCTTGACATTTCTACCGCTACACAGAGAAAGCAACAAAAGTTGTTGTTCTGGTGTGCATCACCGGGCAACGTTTTTGGGCACTGGGCGAAGGGCTTGCGCTACTGCGTCGTCGAGTGATAGAGAAGTGAAAAGTTGTTCATTTTTCCAAGTTGCCTCTTTCTTGCTTTGATTTTGTGTCACCGGGAGAGGAAATAAGGTGTCATCGGGGAAAGGATTCTATCGTTGGACGATGGAAGATATTTTCCCCCTGTTGCATACATGGCGCAACCTGTGCCAAGTGTAATACGACCATCGCCAGGCGAAGCTTTTCCAGCGCCGGGTGATGCGTGCTGATTAGATTTTGTATATATTTCTATTTCATTTCATTTGTTAGTTATGGGTTTTGGATAGTTTTAGCTCCCAATTTCATCAATCCTCATTTTTCCTTAGGGTTAGCTTAGAAAATAACTATGAAGCTTGCATAGGGATGATCAGGAGTGGATTGCTCTTCGAACGACACTGACAAACCGGGAGATTTGTGGTTCATTTCTCTTATTATTTGTGTATTCTTTATTTGTTGAGTTTATATATGTATTGAATTTGATCTCATGTATATTTATCACCCATGGCGTTCTATAAAACTTGTTTTACAAATCTTTGTCGATTGTTGTCCTGGATTTTTGCTATGTCTTTGGGGTTTTGGTTGTTATAGACATATACTGCTCGAATTCTTATCTAGAATGACCATCTAATAGTTTCTAGATTATAGAGATAGATTTAGAGTTATCATTCACTTGGGTGTCTGTGATTAATGCTTATGTGTTAGTTGTGTCATTCTGAGAGATCGTCGATGCGAGTAGCATAATTGACTTATGTGTTATTGAAGTTGGTTGAGAGATCGCTACTGAGGTGATATAGTGGATGTTGTGTTTGGCACGTGATGACATTGATGAGTATTGTAGGTTGAGTATAACTTGTTGATAGGTTTAAGTCTATGAGGAGTGGATTATATGCATTTCTGATAAGTTTCCCCTTTGAAGAATGAATTTATTTTCTATGAATACCTTTTACCTTTCCTTACAAACAACCCATTCAAACCCAAACTCATTAATGAGAGATTTGTCAAACGAAAATTCAGTATCACTAATCCTTGTTAAGACTATATGATATAACCTAAATATCACCCGGTAATTAATACATACTTTTTGCTTGTTGCTTTACCGCTTCAGCAGCTGAGTCATTTTACCATGTCTCAATCTATCTTGGTTGTTACCCATTTTTTCTAAAATTAAATAAGAAAGAACATATCATAATCAACAAAGAAAAATAATGTATTAGCAAGCAAAATTCAAAACAATTCACAAAAGAGAAATGTTATGAAAATGACAAGGCTCAATTCAAATCAAGTAATTTGATATGTGAGAGAAAAGAATAGTAGCAACCAAATTAATGACCATCAGCAATAAAAACCAATAAACATAAAATATAAAAGAAGAAAATAATGCGAGAAAAAGCGAAATGTTTGTTTACTCAGTTCGATCAAAAAGATCTACGTCTGGGAGAGAGAGCAACTCTTCAATTCCCTATACTCAGAAAGTTGTTACAATAGATTACAAATGAGTTATAAGAAAATAGCATTCACCTTCAAAATTCCTAAGAACAAACCCTTATTTTCTACCCAAGTGTTTCCCAACCTCTCCAACTATCAATATATTAATCACAAAAACTCAAGGTAACAAGAAGTATTGTGCAATCCTTCTAGATAACTCTAAAAGGTTTTCTTAAACCCTAAATCTTTATTTCTCCAATTTGCTCTAAAAGTCTAAAATTATCACACTGAAATAATATAAGAGATGCATATTTATAATAAATAAAACACATCAAACAAAGCCCAAAACACAATCCATTAAAAAATGGATCCATGGATCAAATTGAAAATTCCAAAAAACACGGGAACCAAGAAACTAGTCAATTTAGCGAAAAATCCCAAAATTGAACGGACACTATTGCGCCCGCCGTACAAACCTACCGGAGCGCCACAATACGAAACCCCTACACTTCCATTCTCATTATTCTGTCTCATTCGACCGTAAGGATTTCTATATTTCTGCACCGCGACTACCACTGCCGCCCGCTGGAACTCTGTCGACCACCACCGCGACTGCTACTCTGACACCTCTTGATTCAGTTTTTTCTCGATTTATGATTTTTTGACTTTCTAAACTATTTTCTAGAATTTATGATTCTTTGGTTTATGCAATCTTCAAATATATTTTCTTTATCTTCATCAATAAAAGTTTTAAGAATACTTCAATAATCTCCACCTAGACTTAAAACCGTATTGATGTCAATTTAACCACCAACGACCTTGAAGCTTTCTACCAAATTGAAACACTATTCAACAACCTTGATCAAATTCAAGACACCCTTTAATATTGATTTTGTCACTTGCATCCACTTTTTCCAATCACCTTTTCTGCCTAGGTAGTCTTACAAGCCCACAAGAATGGTTATTCAACAATCATTTACTCCACCTGTTTTTGAATGCCTCCTTGCAGGTCCTTCTTTCTGAATTTTGCAACCCTCTAGCCACATCCAAATCATAACAACCAAGGCGAGCATAATCATCCCTTTGAGATGCTACAACCCCGACTTACCTTATCACGAGTCAAATGATATTCAGAGATCTCTACAACTATTCCCTTACTACTACTAGTATCTATAGTAGGAAACTCCACCTCAAACTGGGTTTTCTCCGTTATAGCTAGTTTCTAAAAGGTTTATCCCTTAGTTTTTACTATTCTTCCTTTGATGAAATTCTCTTCCAACCAAGTAAGCTGCTTTAACACCAACCTTTCCCCAAAAACTCAATAACAACTCGGCGGTTACATGCATTTTTATCCCTTGTTTTCTGCAAAATTCATTATACACTTCTGAAACAATCTCCAGGAATTTATAACGCCTTGACCTAAAATTTCATAGCTATTTCTTGTGACGAAAGCCTCCATTAGTTAATGTTGAGTGAATAACAACATTTTAACCTTTTAAATTATATAGACCACATAATTTAGACCTTTTAGAAATAATCACTCTATCATGCAAAATTTTAACACTCCATGTTCAACTCTAGTGAAATAGTCTAAATCATCAAACAAACCCAAAAGAATGGTTATTCAACAATCGTTGACTCCACCCACTTTCAAATGCCTCCCTACAGGTCATTATTTATGAATTTTTCAACCCTCTAGCCATATTCAAATTATAACAACCAAGGCGAGCATAAAATCCCTTTGAGATGCTACAATCCTCCTCTTTACCTTATCATGAGTCAGATCATAGTCAGATCTCTCTCTAACTGTTCCTTTACTACTACTAGTATCCATAGTAGGAAAGTCCATCTCAAACTGGGGTTTCTCCATTATAGATGGTTTCTAAAAAGTTTATCCCTTGGTTTTTACTATTCTTCCTTTGAAGAAATTCTCTTCCAACCAAGTAAGCTGCTTTGACATCAGCCCTTCCCCAAAAACTAAATAACAACTAAGAGGTCACATGCATTTTATCCCTTGTTTTCTGCAAAATTCATTATACACTTCTGAAACTACCTCTAAGCATTCATAACGCCTTGACCTTAAATCCCATAGTTGTTTCTTGTGAAGAAAGCCTCCACTAGTTAATGTTGATCGAATAACAACATTTGAACCTTCTAAAATATATATACCATATATTTTAGACCCTTTAGCAATAATCACTTCATCATGCAAAATTTTAACACTCTACGCTCAACTCTAGTGAAATAGTCTAAATCATCAAACATACTTATAGATAATAAATTTTGCTTGAGTTTTGGAACATACCTCATTTATAAAGAAGAAACTCATGATCATCAAACATTTTAAGTCTGACCATACCAATATCATAAATCTTTCAAGCCTTCACCACTCTCTTCATTCTTAAAACCTTTCGCCTTTAAAACTTCTTTGGATTTCACCGCCGTCTGGACTTCATACAAATTAATAGTACCTTCCTTACCATATAGAAGGGCATCCTTAAAGTGCTAAAAGGATATGGGTAATGAGTTCAACAAGAATAAAACATTTTCCTTATCATCAATCTTCACTTTAATATTCTCAAGATCATCAATAATCTTGTGAAATTTTGTTAGTTGTTCCACTATGGATTTGTTCTCTACCATTCGAAATGGATAAAGTTGTTGTTTCAAAGACAACCTGCGATCCAAAGACTTGGTCATATACAATAATTCAAGTTTTTCCCACATCGAAGCAGCAGTCAGCTCTCTGACGACTTTCCTTATAACTTTATCCCTGAGACACAAGATAATGACACTCCTGATCTTATCCACCATCTGAGTATTTTCTGCTGGTGTAAGCCTCACGGGTATCAATGTCTCTCTCTTCAAAGTTTCAATACACTTTTCTTGAGTTAAAATTGCTTGCATATTCGCTTTTCACAACCTGAAATAGTTGTCTCTAGAAAATTTTGTGATCTCCTATTTAGCCATGATCCTCACTTGTAAACAATACCTCTTTGCCCCACGGTGGGCGTCACTTGTTATGAAAATGACATGGTTCAATTCAAATCAAGTAATTTGATATGTAAGGGCAAAGAACAGTAGCAACCAACTTAATGGCCTTTAGATATAATAACCAATAAGCATAAAATACAACAAAAGAAAATAAGACAAATACGATTTCAAAGTGTACGATGAAATAATCGTTTCAGATTTTAATAAAAAAGAAATGTTTCTTTAGAGTTTTCTGAACCGGGTCGCGGGCCCGACCTGTAAACCTGAATTTCTGGGACTTTAAACATAATCGACGATTCAACCGTTTTCATGTGATATCACGATGATTCTGGTCATGCCTACCAAAAATTGATTATGTCCATTATCTAGCACGATAGAGAGTTGTAAGATCGTAAAATCGTGCGATCCTATGAGTAGGATCGCGATTTTGACTACCATGTTTATAATAACTAAAACCTAACAAACAAAATCCATTAACAAATGAATCCATAGATAGAATAGAAAAGTCCAAAAAACACGTGAATCGAGAAATTGATTGATTTACTGGAAAAATACCAAAATCGTACGGACACTGACGCGCCCGCCGTATGGACCCACCACATCGCCTCCGTACGGACCTCTGACACCGCCTCGAACCGCCATCCCCTGAATTTCGTCGCCTTTGGCCATACGAATTCTGGTACCACCGCACTCCGGCAACCACTGCTACCACACTTTAGCGTCCATCTCAGTTTTTTGACTGCCGGAACTCCGCTGGCCACCGCCTAGGGTGCAGCTCAGACACCTATTGATCCGATTTTTTTTCTTGATTTCTAATTTTTTGACTTCCTAAACTATTTTTTAGAATTTCTGGTTTTCTAATTTATGCAATCTTCAAATATATTTTCTTTCTCTTCGTCAATAAAATTTTAAGACATACTTCAACAAGAAAACTTCAGATTTTGCTATCCTGACTGAGGGGTCTGAATTCCAAAATCTAGAATGCATCAGAAACAAAAATATAACATTACAAACCCTGTAAGAGAATTTCCAAAATAATATTAAATTAAATGATTGTATTATTTGAATTAATAATATAAATATTATATTCAGATATATATATATATATATATATATATATATATATATATATATATATATATATATATATATATATATATATATATATATATATATATATATATATATATATATATATATATATATATATATATATATATATATATATATATATATATATATATATATATATATATATATATATATATATATATATATATATTA
This sequence comes from Vicia faba, assembly GCA_948472305.1. NCBI lineage: Eukaryota > Viridiplantae > Streptophyta > Magnoliopsida > Fabales > Fabaceae > Vicia > Vicia faba. The sequence goes on along the minus strand of OX451739.1, from coordinate 377,926,365 downwards.
TTTAAATTAAATGATTGTTGGTATAATGTGTCGTGTCAATTGGTTACCTATTAATTAGGAACAATTGCAATTTATAAGCAAACCATTGCTATTTCTATGCAAAACGTTGTTACTGATACGTTGTTATCAAAAGGTGCAATTCCCTTTCATGGAGAATCATTTGTTCCCAAACAGATTGTAGTCTCACTATAAATTGAATGTTTATTGGCACAATGAAAAAGAAAAAAAATAATCTGCCTCAAATCATTTTCTCATACTAAATCATCTTTCTCTTCTCTAATGCATGAGAGCAAGAAAAAGAATTATTCTTCTGTAAAATACTATTAAAGATACGCTTACAGAGATTGTGCAATTCTCTTTAAGGATTCCAAAGTATCCTACAGAAAATTTGCCGGTAAACCCTTTTGCATCCAACATAGAAAGATTGGTGGGGGCGAATTGTTCCTTAAGCTTAGTGTGGAAACATACGCTTTGGAATTTTCTCAAGCAAATTTATTTCTCTATTTTTCATCTTCATTCATTCTCACTTTTGCAACAGCCCCATAAAGATATTTTCGTAACAATCTTAAGGAACAATCTTTTATTCAATGGCTGCCTCACTCAAAGAGATGACTTCTGACTTTGTAAAATTAGAGAAATTCGATGGAGGCAATTTTATTCGTTGGCAGAAAAAAATGAAATTCCTTCTCACAACATTGAAAGTGGTGTATGTCCTTAACATTCCAAAACCGGAAGAAAAAGAAAATGAAACTGTGGCTGAAACTAGAGAGAGACAAAAGTGGGACAATGATGATTATATATGCATGAGACATATCCTCAACGACATGTATGATTCGTTGTTCGACATTTATCAGAGCAGTAACTCCGCAAAAGAATTATGGGAGAAATTGGAATCAAGATACATGAAAGAAGACGCTACAAGTAAGAAGTTTCTTGTCTCTCAATTTAATAATTATAAAATGATAGATGGTAGGTCTGTTATGGAACAAATGCACGAAATTGAACGTATTCTCAATAATTACAAACAACACAATATGCACATGGATGAAACTATAATTGTGTCCTCCATAATAGATAAGCTTCCTCCTTCTTGGAAAGATTTTAAAAGAACCATGAAGCATAAGAAGGAGGACATTTCTCTTGAACAATTGGGTAATCACATTCGTTTAGAAGAAGAGTATCGAAAACAAGATGATACTAAAAGCCAATTTACTCAAGAAAAGGTCCATGTGATGGAGGAAGGGAATTCAAGTAAAACTTCCATGAAAAGGAAACGAGATTTTGGAAAATCTCATGAAAATCATAATGGTAAAGGCAATAACAACTATAGAAAGAAAAATAAAGGAAGTTGTTATCATTGTGAAAAACCAGGACACTTTAAAAGTGAGTGTAGATTCTTGAAAAGAGAAAACAAAGAAAAGAATTCAAAAGCAACAAAAGAGAATCTTGCTGCTGTCATTTCTGAAATCAACATGATAGAAGATGTTAATTCTTGGTGGATAGACTCTGGTGCTACCCGTCATATATGCAAAAATAAAGAACTATTCAAGACCATTAATGAAGAAGATGGTAGTGTTTTGTACATGGGAAATGCTTCTACTGTCCAAGTCAAAGGAAAAGGATCGGTAGAGATTGAATTCACATCTGGAAAAATACTCACTCTTAAAGATGTATTTTATGTCCCTGAAGTTAGGAAAAACTTGATTTCTGTACCTTTACTTAATAAGAATGGTTTCAAATCTGTATTTGAGGGAGATAAATTTATTCTCTCCAAAGGGGGAATGTTTGTGGGGAAAGGTTATCTTTGTGAGAATATGTTCATGTGTAATATTGTTAATAATAATAATAATGTGATTTCTGCCTATACTGTTGAATCTTGTGATTTATGGCATATGCGACTAGGACATGTTAATTTTAGAAAATTAAATGATATGATAAAATTAAATTAAATTCCAACATTTGACAAAAATTCAAATTCATGTACTACTTGCATGTTAACTAAAATCACAAGACAACCTTTTAAATCAATTGAAAGAAGTTCTAAAGTATTAGATTTAATTCATTCTGATGTATGTGATTTACATGGTTGGTCCATAATTAGTGGTAAGAAATACTTTGTCACTTTCATTGATGATTGCACTAGATTTTGTTATGTTTATTTAATGCACTCTAAGGATGAAGTCTTAGACAAATTCAAAATTTTTAAAGCACAAGTAGAACTTCAACATGAAACTTTAATTAAATGTTTTAGGAGTGATAGAGGAGGAGAGTTCTATCATCCTAATTATTTTGAGTCCACTGGTATTATACATCAAATAACTGCACCCTATTCCCCACAACAAAATGGGATAGCAGAAAGGAAAAATAGGGTGTTAGAAGAAATGGTAAATGCCATGTTATCTTATTCTGATTTATCTAAAGGTTATTGGGGTGAAGCCATGCTAACTGCATGTTATATATTGAATAGATTTCCTAATAAAAGGAACAAGATAACCCCATATGAACTCTGGAAGAAAAGAAAACCGAATCTCAAATATTTAAAAGTTTGGGATTGTAGAGCAATTGTAAAGGTGCTTGTGAAGGAAAATTGCGATCAAAAGCGCAGCGGAATTTACAATTTTCCTTTAGCGATCCTTACGAATGAGCATGGTCAGTGATAGAAATATTTACCTCTTGTGGCGATTCAGACCTTTGATGTTGTGATCACGAGCGTTGATGAAGAACAACACCTCTACTCAGTCCATACGAACAGATCACTTCCGGTCACAGTGCTAGCTGATCACGAACGGAAACTTTGAGTGAGAGAGAGAATCAAAAACGAAATTGCATCAAGTGAAATTGCTTCATCACAAGGGATCTATTTATAGAATCACTCGTGTGAGCTACAAGCTAAAAGCCCAATTAAGGCTATAAGCTAAAATCCCAATTAAGCTTATGGACATCATACCTTATGATGTACCATATATCACTTATCCACGTGGTACCTTACCACTTTCCGTATTACACTTAAGTGCACCGTACCTTACGGTGTTCCTTATTTATTCTATATCTCATCAACCTGTCCTTATGTGTGTGACCCTGTAGGTTTTCGCGACGTTGGCAATTATATTAAATCACACATTTAATATAATAAACAGTGAGCGGTATCTAGCAACACATCACTGTTACCCAAGTCACAAAAATGTCATGTGATCTGACCAAACCTTTTCCGTGATAATATTTGTGTTGTACAATTACCCTTTTGCCCTCCTGTCTATATTGAACACAAGGCATACACTGTGTCACTCTTGTCCAGTTCAATATTGGGCCCTTAGACATTTATCCTGTTATGTAGGATGAGCAAATTCCATCTAGGTCACTCATGTCCCTTAGCATGCTTTGTGAAGTACCCATCAACCATATTTATAGTCATCCAGTTACGGATGACGTTTGATCAACAATAAAGTACTTGACTCTACATCTAGGGTCCATAGTGGTTTCAGGTCGAAGGGTGGTATACACCATTATCATCATGAGAATAACTTATGACACTTTGCATAACATTCTATGTAGTATTCTCATAGCGGGTCAATCCAGTATAAATATTACTCCTAATATTCATACCTATGTCAAGACTTGATAACTCCTTATCTATGATCCATGAGATGTGATCATCAATCTATCTTCATAATAATCTTAATGCTTTAATGTTATCCCACTTCACATTAAAGCTTGACTACAGATACTTTAAGAATAGTGTCTTATGTTTAATGGGATCTCATGATTAAGTCACACTTAACATTTCATTAAACCAATAAACCATTCTAGGGACTTTATTATTTTGGAAAGCAAACATAATAAAGAAATGCCTTTTATTATTAATAAATAATTCGATACAAGTACCAAAAGTATTGGCCTCTAGGGCTTACACCAACAGCCTGAACCAAAAAGAAAGAAATTGGGAGAAAGAGGAATTGAATGTGTATTTCTGGGCTATGCTGAAAATAGCAAAGCATATAGATTCATGGTTATTGAATCTAATGACTCATATCCTATTAATACCGTGATTGAATCACGAGATGCAATTTTTCAAGAAAGTATATTTACCTCAATTCAAAATCGCAAAGACAATGTTCATTATGATGTTCAAAATCTATAAAGTAATGTATCAAATAATGATATCTTGGGACATTCAGAACCTAGAAGAAGTAAAAGAATACAAAAAGTAAAAAACTATGGATCAGACTTCTTCATGTTTCTTGTAGAAGGAAATAATAATTCCATAAATCGTTATGGACCAATTTTCTATAACCTAGAGAATGATCTAGAAACATTTGAAGAGGCAATAAAATCTCAAGATTCAGCCTTTTGGAAAGAAGCCATCCAAGAGGAAATGGACTCAATTATGGGTAATAAAACCTGGAAACTAGTAGATCTTCCACCAGGATCTAAACCAATAGGTTGTAAATGGATCTTTAAAAGGAAAATGAAAGTTGATGGTACCATTAAAAAATTCAAAGCTAGACTTGTCGCTAAAGGATTTACACAAAAAGAAGGAATTGATTATTTTGATACTTATGCACATGTTGCAAGAATTGCATCAATTAAAGTGCTTTTAGCACTCGCCTCCATCTATAAATTTATCATTCATCAAATGGATGTCAAAACTGCTTTCCTAAATGGAGAATTAGATGAAGAGGTGTATATGAAACAACCCGAAGGGTTTGTTATCAAAGGCCAAGAACATAAAGTGTGTAAATTAACTAAGTCTTTATATGGGTTAAAACAAGCGCCCAAACAATGGCATCAAAAATTTGATCAAGTTATGTTGGCCAATGGATACAAAGTAAATGAATCTGACAAATGTATTTATAGTAAATTTAACAATGAAAAAGGGGTTATGATTTGTTTATATGTGGGTGATATGTTAATCTTTGGTACTGAATTAAAAGAGGTAGAAAAGACTAAAGCTTTCTTATCCAAATTTTTTGATATGAAAGACTTAGGTGAAGCAGATGTGATTTTAGGAATTAAAATCATAAGAGATGGTGAACATATTGGTTTATCCCAGTCTCACTATATCGAAAAGGTGCTTAAGAAATTTGATCATTTCGATTGCAAATTCGTTTCTACTCCATTTGATCAAAATGTTAATTTGTAACCACATAAAGGGTGTCCAGTGGTACAACTTGAATATTCAAAGGTTATCGGATGCTTAATGTATGCTATGACCTGTACTAGACCTGATATAGCTTATGTTGTTGGTAGATTAAGTCGGTATACAAGTAATCCAAGTATAGACCATTGGCATGCTATTAATAGAGTATTAAAATACTTGAAAGGGACGATTAACTATACTCTAACTTATAGTGGATATCCTTCAGTTTTAGAAGGATATACAGATGCCAGTTGGGTAACGTATGTGGAAGATCACGCCTCCACTAGTGGGTGGATCTTCAATCTTGGTGGAGGTGCAGTTTCTTGGGGTTCAAAGAAACAGACTTGCATTGCCGACTCCACCATGGCTGCAGAATTCATTGCTTTGGCTGCAGGTAGTAAAGAGGCAGAATGGCTAAGAAACTTGTTGTATGAGATACCTATTTGGCCAAAGCCAATAGCACATGTGTCCATACATTGTGATAATCAATCCACACTATCCAAAGCATATAGCCAAGTATATAATGGAAAATCTAGACATATTGGTATAAGACATAGCTATGTGAAAGATTTAATTTTAAATGGAGTAATCTCCATAGTGTACGTAAGAACTAAAAATAATCTTGCAGATCCTTTGACGAAAGGTCTGACAAAAGACATGGTGTTGAAGACATCATTGGGGATGGGTCTCAAGCCCATATCTAATTGATCACCAATAGTGGAAACTCAACTCACACTTGATAAAAATCAAGTCTTGAGTTCAATGATGAAAGTACATTATTAGAGTGATTGAAGTACTTAACAATAGAGACACCTCAAGGGGTAAAAAGTACTTAGACCATAAAAGGTGAAGTGATAGGATGAGATTATTCTCTTAATAGATATATAGCACATATTTGCTGAAATGTTTATTATGGGAGCATTTCCGATATAGTCTACCTATATGAGAATGAAGTGGGCCGCTTCATAGAGTTCAAGGGCTTGACTCTTAAATTCTCATGAAAAGGATACATGACATAGGGCCTTATCAAATGTGTCATTTTTACAATTCTTTTGATAGTATCGAGATTTCATGTGTAAGTGTTGCACACTTGTTCTAATGACTAGTTGGTTCAAAGCTTGTCTACCAATGTCTGTTCGGGATGAGTGAAACCCATAGCTTACTAAGTATTGGTTCAAATCTTAAGATACCAATATCTGAAACTATGATATTTCCAGAATTATGAGATTTAGTTATTTTGAAAATGGTGGGGGATTGTAAGAGAATTTTCAAAATAATATTAAATTAAATGATTGTATTATTTGAATTAATAATATAAATATTATATTCAGATATATATATTATTTAAATTAAATGATTGTTGGTATAAAATGCCGTGTCAATTGATTACCTATTAATTAGGAACAGTTGCAATTTATAAGCAAACCATTGCTATTTCTATGCAAAACGTTGTTACTGATACGTTGTTATCAAAAGGTGCAATTCCCTTTCATGGAGAAGCATCTGTTCCCAAACAGATTGTAGTCTCACTATAAATTGAATGTTTATTGGCACAATGAAAATGAAAAAGAATAATCTGTCTCAAATCATTTTCTCATACTAAATCATCTTTCTCTTCTCTAATGCATGAGAGCAAGAAAAAGAATTATTTTTCTGTAAAATACTATTAAAGATACGCTTAGAGAGATTGTGCAATTCTCTTTAAGGATTCCAAAGTATCCTATAGGAAATTTGCCGGTAAACCCTTTTGCATCCAACATAGAAAGATTGGTGGGGGCGAATTGTTCCTTAAGCTTAGTGTGGAAATATACGCTTTGGAATTTTCTCAAGCAAATTTATTTCTCTATTTTTCATCTTCATTCATTCTCACTTTTGCAGCAGCCCCATAAAGATATTTTCGTAACAAACCCTATACTTCAAATGTTCAAAATTCCTACCAAATCTAATTAGGACAAACAAATATAACAACTTTATTGCATGTAACCTAACATATGATAACTATTTCTTACATTTGACTTGACTTTCTTTGGAGAGAGTTTGTTGTATATTTAGTTGGAATCCGGATTTTGAAGGTAATTTTAGAATTTCCAGTGAGTGTGTGAGAACAGAGAAAGACATGAGTTGTAATGAAAACCCCCTTTCATTATCTGCAACTTTTTCCAAATCAAATAAATCTTCTGCATCATTAAGCATCATTAAGCATCATTAAGCATCATTAAGTGTATCTCGTTTCTTATTCCTCTCTGAAAATTCATTCTAGAGACCATTTTCCTTCTCTGTGTGATCACCTGTAATCTGCAAAAGGATTTTTCCTTGATTTTAATCATGAAGTCTTTGTACTCAGGGACATCTAAACCAAGAAGACAATAGTGTGCCAAGATAAAAATATAACATTCCAACTAAAAAGAAAAGATCTCAATGCCTTTGAGTATGAATGCAGCAAAAGTTGAGTTTTTTTTGCTTCCACTGTTACAGAAATTTAAAACCTCTGGATACAAACAAACTTATAAACCAATAATATGAGTATATGACTTGAAGTAAAATATTTTACAAGATAGAAGTTTGAGGGCAACACCTTACAAACTGCAAATACAACACTTTACCTTAAAAACATCATAGTTTACATTATTGTCATACGAACAAGCAAGCAATCAAACATAATTATACACGAGAGGTGTAATAAGGAATCGAAATTCCCTCTCTCACACAATTTATTTAAAACCACAGCTACAATCATTCACAATCTATATCAACACTCTCTTAGATCGAGATACTGTTGGGAATTCCTCTAAAAGTAAGTCCTTCTTCACTTGAAGGATAAAGAAGAGTATAAGGCATGCTAACTGGCCCAACTCGGTTTCTCAACGACTCATTGTTGTTCCTCAGAATGAGTTGTCCCTCAATTTCAGCTAGTGTTTTTCCAAACTTCTTGAAAGCTGCTAAGGCATTTGTATCAGAAGTCCAATACTCAGCACTGTCTCTTTGTCCAAGGTAGTACTCATCAGAAGCATGCCTTGACAAGATTTCTATGACTGATAGATCAATGAGAGTTTGAAGCTTTGGTGTAATTGTTTTCAAGTAAGCCTTTTGAGGGTTAGTCGCTAGCTCATCGTACTCAGTAGTACCTGCAATATGCAAAATATATATTATAGAGACTAATTTAAATGCGGAGAAATTTTAAAGAGACTAAAACAACACACTCGGTACCTTTCTCAGGCATTAATCGCCTACTGAGAGTTGGACGGTTTAATATGAAACCTCCGTACGGATATTGTCCAAAATTAACAGCTGCATGAAGAGCTGAGGCAGACCATATGATAATACTAGAAACATGAATCAAATCTTGGCGAGTTTGCAATTTAGGCCACCACGGCTCGCCTTTCTTGTCACCATGACCTACTTCTACAACTTCTTTCCACCAAGATTGGAGTTCTGAGTCTTGCTGAATTTTGTCATCCGTTATGTAGTATATTGAAACATAGTCTTGCACCCACGTCTTAATAGCATCCCAAATGTCGAGCCCATCAACAGCATACGGGTAGTCCTCTATCACTAGACGAAGACCGTGAGGCGAAGTTGAATCCTCAACTGCTATTCCTCTAAATATACAAAAGTACAATAGTTGTAACGGTTAAATATGTTGTTAGTCCTTATAAAATTACGATCGTTCAACTTTAATTACCTTTTGATGAGATCAGCGGGTAGGGCTTGGTCTGTGAAAACCCAATCCTTATAAACTTTTGATGATATCTCCATAGCATACCCTCCCCACAAGAATGTCTTTTCAATAATACCATCTGCATTGACTAAGGATTGTCTAGCAAGTGCATTTATATTCATGGTATCGCGATAATGCGGATGTAACAGCTTATAAATAGGATGAAGCACACTAAGTTGCCTATTTGTTGCTATCACAAATGGTTCAACAACTGCATGAGTATGCAACCTGCATAATCCATGAAAAGTTATTCATAGCCAATTCATATACGCGAAAATACATTTCACCGACAAATTGTATATATACCAGTGGCTGACAAGTTGGTGAAAGCATGAGTCATTTACTATAACATAAGCCTTAGCAAGTAGCCAAATTGTAGCTTCAACACCTTCAATTGCAGGCAAGTAGACATTACTAACAACACCAAATTGATCTCCTTGAGGATGTGGAAGGCTTAACTCAATGGCTAGAGGCTTTAAAGTTCCATCACTTTTCAAGAAAAGAATGGTTCTTGAAGCATAAGCTTTTGTTGAAGTTGAGTTTATTAGCCTTAGATATGGAATTATTGTGTCATGGTGTTCTAGCAAGAACAGTTTTTTGTTTTGTATAGCCTGATAAAAAAAAATTGGTCAATTTTGAAACAAAAACAATGGATCACATGATAGTTATCTTTACCTCATCAAGAGTACTGAACCCCTCCAAGTTAAGCTCTATCTGCTCTTTGGTTATGGTGCTGGTATGATCACCATAGATTGCACTATCTAGCTTACTTTTTGGAGGAAACTCCTGGAGGGAGCGAATTAAGCCTGGATTTACGCCAGCAAGAATCTCTCTTCCAAATTCTTCATCAGTCATCCACGCAGACTTACTCACTACTCAAAATAATATGGAATAGTCAATAAGTTTTTCGTTAAACAAAACAAAATTATTAGTTTTACTCGCAACTTTGCAAAAGGTACTTAGGATATACCTTGAATTACTTTAGGTGGCGGAAACTTGAGGACTTCTTCACCATCGGTTCGAAAGATTTCAGATATCACTGGTAAAGGACTAATTTTGCTAATTATATCCGTAGGTAGCTTAATTCCTCCTTCATATAGATCAAACACATCATCAAAGCTATCAAATTCGGTTGGAGTGAAATTTATGTCGAACACAGATTGTAGCAATGGAATTACATCTTGAGAAACAGACTTAAGTCCATAAACAAGAAAGTCTGAGGATTTCAAATGGCCAAAAGCTTCATCTCTTGGAATATACACACTATTCCCCCTACTCTCACTGTTAGGATCTGTTAACATAATTGAATATACAAAACTATAAGTAAACACATCGTCAAGAATGAGATAAGACATGAAAACAAGAATATAACCTGTTGCGGTAGGTTTTCTCCCCGTTCTTCCCCTACGAGGATAAGGATGGTCGCTAGATCGTCCTAGAATTGGACGAGCGTAACTTTCACCCTTATCAGGCTCACCCAAATCATTGTAAACATCATAATCATAAATTCTATCCCATTCTTGACGCTCCCCCGTTCCATTTCCTCGTAAAGTCTTCAACTCTAACTGTCTATAGTAGACTAATGGAGGCGGTGTTTCACTTGTTACAAAAGTCTGCCATATATGTTTTCAAAATAATTTTTTTTTTAAATATAAAGAAAATCAAATTCCAATACTATATGATAGATATATAGTTTGTTCTTACGTTGTTGGCGAAGAAAATGCGATCGGTTTGATAATTTTTTGCATTGTAAATCCACGAGTTGCAAACAAAGTGAATGGTTCCAAGATTGGGAATATCATCAAGAGTTAAGCTCACAAGATAGAACTCATTTGACATGTAGTTTTTGATTTTGAATGCTCCAGGAATTCCGAAGCTGCTATCATATTCAAATTCAATGCTGAATGCAGTTTGCTTGTCTCCCAAGGTTGGTAAATTGGTAATTGCTTGTTTCAAATAAGTTTCTTTACCCAGTTTTCCTTCTCCACTTGCTGCAAAATATTTGAGTTTAAAAGTTTATACACAAATAAAAAATAAACGGGCAACAAGGTGCGCTGTATCCGAAAGAAAATAAATTTGTAAAAAAAGAAAACTTACTCAAAGGTTTAGTTGAACTGATTAACTGAAGAAGAACCGAGTTACCCAAGAAGGAAGTAAGAGTATCAAGTATGGATCCAAAACCACCCAAGGCTCCATCGAGAATCTTTGCAGGATCTGTTAAGCTGTTTATGTCCAACACATTCTTTTGCATAAGCACTAATGTGCCTTTGATCTTGTCACCACCTCCAAATATGAAGGACATTTTTGGTTTTTAGTCAAGCAAAACACAATTGTTAAGATGGATAGGAAGGTTGTGAGAAAGTAAAGAAACATTGGTTGGTATTTATAGAAGAACGATTAGTTAGTGTGTGGGTTGATATTAAAAAAAAATAGTTTAGTAAGCAAAAAATAAAAATACTAGTTTAGAATTGAGAAATTGCCTACTCGATAAGTGTGCTAGATGGTCAACTCGCCTATTCTTGTGTGCTACATGCTCGTCTGTAAAAGTTTAGCCGAGTTGGATTCTGAGTTAAGGCTTATAGAGCGTTTATAGAGGTATGTACATATCATTATTCAAAGAGATCTTCATATTACTGCAATAAAAGTTGAACCTATGATTTCTCGATGTGTGAGTCAATTTCTTACTAACCGATCAAATCTACCTTGACGATGACTTTGTGATCTTAATTGGGAGCTAAAAATGAGTGGCAGAACAATTAGTGTTGTTTTTATTTTAAAAAGCAATCTCTATATTTTTTTAATTATAAGTTGTGACATTTTTATACGTATTAAGAAATTTAATCATTGTTGTATTAAAAAAAAATTATTCTTCATTAATAACATAAAAAAGATAAATGTAAAAAATTGAAAGAAGAGAAAATAATAAATAATTAAAGATATAATATAAAAACTAACATTAATTATTAATTGGTATTATAAAAGAACTTATAATTTGATATATATACAATATTTTCTCCGAAGAGATTTATAATAATAAGAGAAGGAGTACTAGTTTAGAATTCAGATGGTATCTAAGTATGCTAGGGCAAGGTGGTCAACTCGCCCACTCTTGGGTTGAAAAGTCGTATAGGGTCTAATTAACGTTGTTCAGTCTGACGGAGACAAGTTTTTAAGTTGGAATCTCAAACTCATACGAGTTTTTGCAGAGGTAGAGAAGTGGTAGAGAAGGTGGTAGAAAATAGAATATTAACCTCCTTTTAGTATGGTAAAATGGGTAGGTGGAATAGATCTTGTTGGCATTTTTATAGGTTGCTTTTAACTTAGAATTAACCATTTTCAAACCTTTTAGTCTAGACCACTCAGTGGGTGAAATGTGGGTTTTGACACACACTTAAATGAGGAATCTCTTTGTTTCAGAGTAGTTGATGATGGACGACCTTATGATCTTAATAGGAGGGATAAATGTGTGAGGTCGATAGGACACATGATCATAACAATACGGTTCAACATATTGGCCCGTGTTAGCTTGACTTTTGAGTATCAATCGACTAGATTTTTTAAGATAAATTTTCTATCACAAGATCAATCGAGGATCATTTTCCTTGTGTAGAAGAACTGAAATTCAATAAAAGTAATTTTTTAAAATAAATTTTCTATCACAAGATTAGTTGAAGATCCATTTCTCTTGTCTAGAAGAGCTAAGATCCAATAAAAAGTTTTTTTTAACGGTTGTTATTAGATTGAGAAGAAACTGTTCCTCCTATTCATGGGGAAGAACGTGTCGTCCTACTCCCGCGCAATAGCCAAGCAGTTGGGTTAAAACCAATTCTTCACCTATAACATGACCCATAAATCAAGGTTATAAATATCCCAACCCATAAGGTTGGGAGGATTATTCACTATTCATATATTCAAAATACTTGTAAGCCCTCTTGCATTCTTCATGCAGGCAACGTACCCCTTTATTCTATTTTTCGAGAGTACAATTAGCGTTTACTGTAAGGTCTCGGTAAAAATGACCTAGACCACACCATAACTTAATACTCAATCTCCTAAATTATCTCTCTTAACACGATGACACATTGGGGCACCACAATAGATTATAGTAGCTACAATGGTGAGAATGAGGCCTTAGTTGAGATGCAAGTTGCTATAGAGGAATTGCATTGCTCCAACCAGCCTTGCAGGATAATGTTCTTACCCTTTAGAAGTAACATTGTGATGACAACCCGCCTTAAGACAGAGAGGTCCTAGAACCTTAGTCTTTCTTCGAGGAGATATGTGGCACCCAATACCATAAAACTTTAAACCACCATCAATGGTGAAGTTTCATGGAAAAAGAGACCACAAGGAACACATCTTCACCATCAATACTCAGATGGAAATAATTGGCGCTTCTGACTCCTTGAAATGAAGTTCTTATCCATCACTTTCAAGGAGGAATCTATCAGGTGGTTCATGAACCTCCCTCGTTTTTGGGTGATTAATTATCAAATTTTGGCAAGTAAGCATCATAAGGTTTCAACAACTAGCTTATTCAATGTCTTTCCGGGACACTCTGAATCATTGAAGGAATATATTTTTAGATTCAATGAGGTGTGTTGCACCCCAAAATTTTCCCTCTCACTTATCAAGAATTTGCTCACAAAATCTCCCTTGACTCAAGACTGAATTAGGTTTGATCAGCTCAAGACACCTTCTTAAGCACTGATGACCAAAATTAGGGTTTGAGTTTGCACAAGTATTTTTGGACTTCCTATGCTCCATATGATTTTCATGGATCATTATGGACCCCCAGGATTACTCATGTCAAGTTTCAAGCCTTGGATCACATTTTTGATCAGTCAATTGAGCAGTTGACCTAAAAATCAGTTGTATTGGGAAAAAAGTCAACTATGGCCAATTTACAGTCAAACTTCATAATTTTTTATCCACATAAACATTTTAAACCCATATGTATCATTTGATCAAGTTTGGACCATAATTCCTCAAGAAATTTGATCAAATCTCCAAAAGGGCAAAATGGTCAAAATTAGGGTTTTGGCTGGGAAAGGGCAATTTCTGATTTTTGACCTAGCAAATGGTCAATTGGTTTAAGGCATGATCTCAAGAGTCCAATTGCATCATTTTGACCTAATGACATGGTTCAAAATATTGCAAGTCCATTGGATTGACAGATGAATTTTGCAGTCAACTGATCAAAAGTCAATTGTATACTGAAAAGTCAAACTTTAACTTTTTGGTCAAATTCAAGTGCCAAAGATCATAATCCATCAAAACATGTCAAAATACGAAATTTATTTATCAAGAAATCAAAAAGTCAATATTTCATTTCGAAAAGTCAAAATTTATAAACTTAGAAATTTTTCCAAGTGTTGGAAATTTCATGTTTTTTATAACTTTGAGCAAAATTTTCACCATGATGCAAGATGATTCAAGAAAAACTTCAAACATGAAAGTTGTAGATCTCCATGAAATCTACAACTTTTCTTTACACAACTCCTTCCAAAAATGCTTGTATCTCAAGTTATAATTTTATGAACATGTGGTCATGAAACTAAACACTTAGTGAAATTTTGCCCTAATTTGGTCAGGATTTTGACCCAACTTCATGGAACTTTTTCATATATTTCCAAGGGGAATCTTCAAAATAAATTCAAAGATGGGTTGTAGATCACATTTCAATATTTCCAAAATGTCCAAGAACCCCTTGAGATCATTCTTGAGTAGGGAGAATCGAAGAGATGAAGTTAGGGTTTTATCACTTTAATTACAAGTCATTTTAGTGACGAACAAAATTCAAATTCAAACCATGTTGCATAAACACTACTTTGCAGGCCTCGAACTTGTCAGGCACTCCATAATTAATGGTTTACACAGCTGTTAGAGGCCTCACTTCAAGCATTCAATGCATGGACATGCTTTATATCCATTTTTGGAAGAAAGGTCACATTGTCATTTTGATAAAGTGACTTTTTGTACAAAACTTGTTCTTGAGCCTTGAACTTGTTCTCTTCTGATCAAACAGGTCCTATAACTCATGAGAAATGTTTCAAACACTTACAATCACCCATCCCATGCTTGTACCTCTTCTTGAAACTTGTTTCCCTCTTTTCTTCAAAATCAAGTAACTTAGCCAAAAGCTAAAAACTTGTACTTATGACTTGCCAATGCACTCAAACACTTTTGTTTATACATACACAAACCATTTGACACAAACACAAAAATGCTCAAGCCTTGAAAGAACCTAAAACTCAGAATCACATTCCACACTTCCATTTTCACACAAACTGACCAAACACTTAAAACTCATAATCTACTCGTGCGCTTCTTGGCCTTTTGGTTTCTAAAGTTTCTAAATATCATATAGAGTTGATCCCAAACCCTGTTTTAGAACTGTAACACCATTAACACCATCCTCCATTTCCAAAAACAGAACACTGCACATTGACTTCTCCAGACCATTTCAGCCATCCATTGTTCAAGCTAATCATTGCATTAGCTTCCTGAGACCTCAAGGAAGCTAACCTGATCATCACCATCACTTGAAACAAGCTCAAACTCAAAACACGATTTCCAGTTTTGAGGTAAGTTTTCTCAACTTGGAACTCTTCAACCAGACATCATCAATAGTTTATTTGTGAACAAAACATGTAAATATTATTGCCCTAAAGCTAACCATGTCCTTAGTTTCCATTAATTTTGCTTGAGCTTAGAGAATTTTAAAACTGAAATTTCTGAGATTTTTAGGGTTCAGATTAGGGCCATTAAAATTCATGCTTATCTTTGATCTATAGTTTTAATACTTTACATTTCTGAAACCATGAGAAAATTTGCTACAAGTTTCATGTTTACAGTTTTCATTTTTGATGAGAATGATCAAGTTACAGTTGGTCTGGTTGGAGGTTGAAGATGAAGTCATCAGGACGCGTTTTGCCTTGTATATTTATTGTTTTGCTTATGTTAACGGATGTATAGACACCCTAGTGGTAGAAGCGCACGCCTGTAACCTTTGGGACCTGGGTTCGAGCCCCAGTGGTACCCTTTTGGTTTTTTCACATTTTTTTGTTTTCTGATTTGTCTTTTTTGGCAGGCGCTGGGCCTCTTTGGGCCTGACTTGTTTTTATTTTTGCTAACTAACCCCCTGCATGTTGTTTGCGCCCCCTGGCCTAAGTTTATTTATTTTTCCTTTTATTTTTATTTATTTCATTTATATTTTCTTAATTATTTTTCCTAATATAAAAAAAATACAAAAATATTATATTTTCATTTTGACATAGTTTATTCATTTTTCCTCATAAAAATTATTTTTATTTAACTATACTTTA
This sequence comes from Vicia faba, assembly GCA_948472305.1. Classification (NCBI taxonomy): domain Eukaryota; kingdom Viridiplantae; phylum Streptophyta; class Magnoliopsida; order Fabales; family Fabaceae; genus Vicia; species Vicia faba. The sequence goes on along the minus strand of OX451739.1, from coordinate 377,910,182 downwards.
TTTTTACTTATTATCTTGTAAATTTAATTAAAACTAAGTTATTTACTTATTTTCTTTTACACCATTTAAAATATATTATTTTAATATTAAAGGCAAAAAAATACTTTATAATACTATAAATATTTTTAAGACAAAAATACTAAAAAAATACTTTTCTTAAACTTATTTTCTTTTGATCAATTAATAGAATTAGGGTTTTATTTAAAATCTTTTCTTAATAAATTTAAGTTTAATTAATTATTTTCTTTAATTAATTAGGTTAAGGCAATTTCCCTTTTTCTCATGAAAACCAAACAAATATCCATTTACTTCACATTTTGCATTTCTGTACATTTATTTATTTTGTACATTGTATTCATTTAATTCCTTTTACATTGATACCAATTCAATATGGTTGTAATAGACTAATTAGATTTATATTCTTGCAATCCCCATTTACAATTTTTACACCCCCTCCCACAAATGTTGTAATAGCGTAGTAACTTTAAATTCTGCAATTTATCGCTTTATATATAACATGCTAGTAATTAGGCTTTGCATGAAAAGACTAAAACCAATACTTAGAAAACTATAATCCAAGACAAAATCAAGCATGAAAATAATACACTTGCACACAAACACCCCTAGGGTTAACTCCACTTGTTTCCTTATGAAAAATGGCCATATTACGCATGTGAGGTATCTTAGTAAAAACAAGCCAAATACAAGATCATAGTCCCTCGATGACGCTATCGAAAGTTGTCTTTCAAATGATCTTAGTCCCTAAAAAAGAATTCTAAGATACCTTGCAACATTGCTAATCATGGTTATACGATGACCCATGCCCGTCCCGTTTACATCCAAAGATAGGGTTACTTACCAAATCAATGGTAAGATAACAATGTCAAAGGAAAAGGAAAATGAACAAGAAAGACTTTTGAGTAGGTAGAATGCTCCTAATTACTTGCTCAATTTCAAACAAACATCCTTGCTATTTTCAAAACAAACACCTACACTTTCATACACCTTACAAATTTGAAAACATTTTCAAAAGATCAACATCTTTGTATACATTCTTAACAAACAAGAATCATTACAAAGATTGCCTAAACAAAGGCCTCTTTACAAAATACTCTCAAAAACCATACCAAGCACAATTTTCAAACAAAAAGCAAGTGGTCTAGCAAGTAACTAAGAGCCCATGGAAAACCATGGATAAAATGGGTGCTAATACCTTCCCTTTTCATAATCTACCCCCCGAACTCAAGAAATAATCTCAAAGGTCTTTCCTGTGCTTTTTCACCTTTCCTTTTGGATAAAAGAAAAGCCGGTGGCGACTCTTGCTAACCGTAACATTTGCGATAAAATTCAAAACCTTCAAGTCAGTTCTCCTACCGTATCACAAGGCGACTATAAAGGTAATACATTCAAGCTAAGAGATGTTCGTGGGATAATTCCATAATGGTTTGAAGGTAAGACACTTCAACGAGTCTTTCTTCCAAAAGCCCAATGTTTTTCCATGGCTAAAATTATGTGCATTTTGAAGTTTATATCAAGGAGAATAGAGAAATGTAGAAAATAAAGCTAGAGATGCCAAAGAACATGTTATTTGTAGGTGGAATTCATTACAAAATCAACATATGAGCCAATAAACTTCACTCATTAGGTATATGGAGACTTTCAAATGCACGAGGAGATTCGCGTATAACTTTACACCTTTTAACACCCGCTGATAGCAGATATGACATGGAATTCTCCACACCCATGACATACTACTTCCATTGACTCTCGAGTCAAATACCATGAGGTCTGAACCTAATAGGTGGTGCAAATACCATAAGGTAAAGGGCCACCAAACTGACGACTGCCACTAATTCAAGAGGGAGGTTAAGCGCCATATTTAAGAATGCCACTTAAAAAGCACATCAGAGGAAACTCTCAACAAGTAGGGAAAGGTATAGAGCCCAAGGGTGAGACCAACCCAGAAACCCCATGTCTAGAAAAGACAAAGAGCTAAAAACATGAGAAGAGGACATGTGAGTCCTCCATGTGCTTAATACCATCACAAAAAGGTTTGCCAGGGCCGGAGAATCCATCTCCTCTCGTAGAAGATATGCTCATTAGGTCATGGTGGTGGATGACTCGCCTTCTAAGAAAAAGTCAGGTCCATAAAATGATTTAGACCATGATATCACTTTCTCCTGTAAAGACATCTCCAGGATCCTCCCTCATAAAAATGATTGTATAGTGATAAAGGTATAAATGTTAGATTGGGAGTCAAACGAGTGTTAATAGACCCAAGAAGCTTGGATGATGTCATGTACTAGGATGCCTTTGAGATACTGAAATCAGATCCAAACAATCTTCAATCATTCATAGGTTCCTTAGCCAATTTCTCAAGTGAGTAGGTCCAAGTTAAGGGTTATATTACTTTCAAAATGGTGTTTGGATTGTAGGAGATTGCCAAAATGATCAAATTTAAGTATCTCGATGTAGCCGCCTCATCCTCCTACAATACAATCATTAGAAGACTTGATTTTAACCTCTTAGAGGCCACCCTATCAACACTCTACTTGAGCATGAAGTATCCACTGAAGAATGGGTATATTGGTGTGATATAGGGAGATAAGAGACCACGTGTATATTCTACCAAGATAGTTTATGGATTAGAAGAGCGGCAATGGTAGTAAGTGTCGTACCACAACTAGATATTTATAGAGTGAAGTTCGTAAATTTATATCCTAGGGAAGAACTTGACAGAGAAAGTATTATGCCTACAAAAGACTTAAAGGAGGTCCAAATTGACCGCTATAATTTCACACCACCAAGTTATGCACCTCCATGATAGAAACTGAAGAGGAGGAGATAACTACCATACTCTAGAAAAAAAATTATTTATTCACCTAGGCCCCTTCGGATATGCCAGAGATTGACACTAGAGTTGTATGTCATCTCATTTCTATCAACTCCACAATGAAGAAAGTAATGCAAAGAAAACACAAAGTATGCGAGTGTAATACGGTGGGAGAACTGACTTAGTTGTTTTGCGTTTTATCACAAATGTTGCAGATAGAAAGAGTCGCCACCGACTTTTCTTTTATCCAATAAGGAAAGGGTGAAAAGAACAGGAAAGACCTTTGAGATATTTTCTTGAGTTTGGAGGGTAGGTTATGAAAAGGGAAGGTGTTTGCACCCCTTTCATCCGTAGTTATCTACGAGATCTTAGTTGCTTGCTAGATCACTTTTGAAATTGCTTTGCTTGAAATGTGTTTGTGGTGAGTTTTGAAAGTATTTTTGAAAAGCGCCTTCGTTTAGGCAAACTTTGTAATGATTCTCATCTCTATAAGAATATATACAAAGTGTTGGACTTTTTGAAAATATTTCAGGTTTTTGAAAGTGTTTGGTGTGTTTGAAAAGATGTTTATTTTTGAAGATGGAATGTGAGCAAGCAACTAGGAACGGTTCTACCTACTCAAAAGTATTTTGTTTATTTCTCTCTTTCCTTTGATATTTATTTCTTACCATTGATTGGTGAGAATCCTTATCTTTGGACATAAAGGGATGGGCGTGGGTCATCGTATAGTCATAGATATCAATGTTGTGAGATACCTTAGAATTTTTCTTAAGGGACTAAGATCATTTTTAAGGAAACATTCGTAGCGTCATCGAGGGACTATGATCTTGTGTTTTGATTGTTTTTGCTAAGATGTCTCACATGCGTATCATGACCATTTTCTTAAGGAAACAAGTGGAGTTAACCCTAGAGGTGCAAAGTGTGCAAGTGTTTGTATTTAATGCTTGATTTATTTTGGATTAGGGTTTTCTAAGATTGATTTTACCTTTCCATACAAACCCTAAATTACTAGCATTTATATGAAAGCAATAAATTGCAGAAAGCAAATATCCTACGTTATTACATCATTTGGGGATACCTAATTATCTATTACAACCATATTGAACTTGAATAATGTACAAGAATTGAAATGTATATAATGTACAAGACATGAATGAGAACAAAGTGAATTTGTTTCGATTTTATTAAAGAAAATATTTTAACTTAATTAACTAAAGAAAATAATTAACTAAAATAAGAGAAGTTAAGATTAAGTTAGAGAAAAGAAATTAAATAGGAAAATGCTTTTGGTCTTTTTATATTTTGAAAAGTTAAATAAAAATAAACTAAATAATTTAAATATTTAATATATTTTTGGTGTTTTTTTTAATTAAAAAAGAAAAAAATAACAATAATCATACTAAAAATAATAAAGGAAATAAAATAAAAATAAAAACTTAAAGTCATGTGGGGTTTAGGAAGTGGAAAGGAGAAAAGCCCAGAAGTTCTGGCCCAGGCGCACCACTAACAAGTAAATGGAGGAATGATGCTGGAATCAGAAAATGAGAAAGCCTAGAAGTTCTGGCCCAGGCGTGCTGTTAACAGGTAAGTGGAAATGGTATAACCTAGAATTTCTGGCCCAGGTGTGCTGTTAACAGGTAAATGGAAATGGGATAAACTAGAAGTTTTGGCCCAAGTGTTCTATAACAGGTAAGTGGAAATGAGACAGCCTAGAAGTTCTGGCCCATGTGTAATTTTAACAAGTATATGGAGAGGGTGATGCTGGAAGCAAAAATGAGAAGGCCTAGAATTTCTGGCCCATACATGTTGTTAACAAGTAAATGGAAATGGGATAACCTAGAAGTTATGGCCCAGGTGTATTGTTAGCAGGTAAATGGGGGTAAAATGTTAAGGAATAAAAACAACAAAAGGTACTCCTGGGGCTAGAACCCAGGACCTTTAACACTAATTTCTCACGCGCGCGCTCTCTACCACTGGGGTGGCTATACATCCGGTATTATAAACAAAACCATAAATAGATATTACAAAATTAGTTCTGATGATGAACTTCATCTTCTTCCTCGCGCCAGCCAGAGCATCTGCAACTCATTCATTTCTCAACCAAAATGGAAAATGTAAACATGAAAGTTATGGCAAATTTCATCATGGTTCCAGAACTATAAAGAATTAAAACTATAAATCAGAAACAAACATGAATTTTACTAGCCCTAATATGGACCCTAATTTTTCAAGAAGTTCTGATCCTTAATTCTCTCTACTCCGGCCATATAAATAAAATATATAGATATGTAGAGTTTCAGAGCAATGATATCTACATTTTGTCTTTGAAAATGCAAGCCTAACAGTGCCTCAATAATGAGATGGAAATCAGAATAAATCACCTTGCAGCTGAAGATTGTGTTCTGAACTAGAGCTTGATTTAAGTTGCTGTGATGATCTTGTTAGCTTCCTCAAGTTCCCAGGAAGCTGATACAATGGTTTGCTTGAGCTATGGATGGCTGAAATGTTTTGAAGGAGTCAAGATATGATGCTCTGTTTTTGAAAATGGAGGTTGGTGAATATGATGTTACAGTCTGAAAACAGAGGTTAGGATAAGTTCTATATGTGTATCAGAAACTTTGTGAATGGTTTGACCAAGAAACGCACGATGGATTTTGGAGATTGGATTCAAAAATCAGAAGTGACAAGTTTTTGTGATTGTGTTGCAATTTCTGGTTCTATGGAGTTTTAGTGAGTTCCAGGGCTTGTCCAATCTCTCCTCAGCTTGCAAATGATGGTTTTATTTATAAGCAAATTGTTTGGAAGCTTGGTGAAATCAGAAGTACAAAATCACGTGTTGTGGATTTTGACTTGTTTTTGAAGCAAGCTTAGACAAGCATGGTTTCAAGGCATGGTAGGGTGGCTAGCACCTTTAAACACACCTATTCTAAATTTGCAGGGGATGCTTGTGCAGAAAGAACAAACACAAAGCTCAAGAAGAATGGACTTTGTGATTAAAGTCACTTTTCCAGAATGGAAGTGTGAACTTTCTTCCTTAAATGGCAAGGTGTATTGGACAAGGCTTAAATCAAATGGTTCATAGCTCCGAAGTTTGTGTAATATTCTAATTAAGGATATATATACACACACATTAGAGGGCCTGAAAAGTGGGATTATGCAGCATTGCTTGGAATTGGATCAGATGTTCATCATGAAAATGACTTATAATTTCAGAATGAATGTCCAACTTCTGGTCTTCAATTCTCCCTGCTCCAGCATGATCTGAAAGGGTTCTTTGAATTTTCAGAAAGCATGTAACATGCTCTGTAATCCCTCTTTTAATCACTTTTGCAAACTCTCATTGTAACTGCATGAAAATTGGCCCAAAAGTTCTGTCAAAATTCTGACTTAAAACACCCAAATTTTTCTAAGTGTTTTAGTTTCATAGACATGTCTTCATGGATTTATAACTTGAGATCCAAGCATTTATAGAAGAAATTCTACCCAACAATGGTTATGATCTCATTGAGATCTAAAACTTCCATGTTGGAAGTTTTTCTTGAATCATCTTGCATCACGGTGAAAATCTGGCCTAAAGTTATGAAATTATCATAAAGTTCTTAACACTTAGAAAAATTTCTAAGTGTTTAGAACCTTGACTTTTTTCAAAGTAATCTTGACTTTTGATTTTATTGATGAACAAACTTCATACTTTGACATGTCTTGGTGAAATATGATTTTTGAAACATGACTTTGATCCAAAGTCAAAGTTTGACTTTTCAGTGTTCAGTTGACTTTTCATCAGTTGACCAAATTTCAATTATCAATCAATTAATCTTGAGAAATGTTTTGAACCATGCTATAAGGTTAAAATGATGCATTTAGATTCTTGATATCATGTCTCAAACCATCAAGTCATGTATTTGGGTTGAAAGTCCAAAATCAAGCCTTCTCAGTCAAAACCCTAATTTTGACCATTTTCCCCTTTTTGTGATTTGATCAAATTTCTTGAGGAATTGTGATCCAAATTTGACCAATTATATGATTTCAAGATGTTGATTTGAATAAAAAATTATGAAGTATAACTGTGAATTGACCACAGTTGACTTTTTGCTCAATACAGCTGATTTTAGGTCAACTGATCAATTGACTAAGCAAAAATGTGATCCAAAGCCTGAAACTTGACATGAGCAATCTTGGGAGTCCAAAATGATTTATGAAATCATAGGAAGCATTAAAGGTCCAATTTTCCTTATACAAACTCAAACCCTAATTTTGAGTCATCAGTGTTTGGGGAGGTGTCTTGAACTGATCAATCTTGGTGCAGTATTGAATCAATGGAGATTTTGTGAGAGAATCTTTGAGAAATTGAAAGGGAAAATTTTGGGGTACAATAGCTGCCCCTGTTCAATCTTCTTAAACCTGAAAAGCGAGAATGGCACGTCGTCGTTCGTAGCTTGAAGGTAGAAGATGATTGAACACTAGAGTGCCCAGAAATTTGCACTCGACTATGTGTTAGTTGATTGTATAGGGAATGGGCTTAAAGATACCATGATGGAGAGTTGTCAGAGATGGGCTTATAGATGCCATCCAAAGGTAATTGTTGATAGAAATTAGACTAAGTCTAAGCTTGACTATAACTGAGAGAAGTATCAGAATAAATCTTTGGTCGATTTAATTCTGAATGACATGCTGGAATGGATCCGTGTTAAGCCGTATTTGGAAATGTATTAGAAGGAATCTGTGTAAGATTGCTTCAGGATGAATTTGTGTGAAACTGTATATGGAAATGTACGAGAAGGAACCTGGGTAGGGCTGCTTCGGGATGAGTCTGTGTGAAAATTCATTTGGAAATGTATGAGAATGAGACTGGGTAGGGCTGCTTCAGGATGAGTCAGTGTAAAACTGCATCTAGAAATTAGAAGGAACTCGTGTAAGATTGCTTTGTGATGAGCCCGTGTGAAGCTGCATCTGGAAATTAGAAGGAATCCGTGTAAGATTGACTCATGATGAGCCCGTGTGAAGCTGCATCTAGAAATTAGAAGGAACCCGTGTAAGATTGCTTTATGATGAGCCCGTGTGAAGCTACATCTGGAAATTAGAAGAAATCTGTGTAAGATTTCCTCATGATGAGCCCGTGTGAAGCTGCATTTGGAAATTAGAAGAAACCCGTGTAAGATTTATGATGAGCCCTTGTAAAGTTACGTATGGAAATTTTGAGAAGGAATCCGTGTAAGATTACTTCAGGATGAGCCCGTGTGAAGCTGTATCTAGAACTTAGAAGGAATCTGTGTAAGATTGCTTCATGATGAGCCCGTGTGAAGCTGCATCTGGTCGCATAAATAGTTGCCCTGTTTTGCTTCAGAAACTAATCTTGGACCTGTTAAAAATTGTTGATGATAATTATCTGTTGATTGATATTTTTCTGAAAAGGTAAAGCGTTAGTTGTATGCAATGTCATGATGTATGAAATGCATTGTGTAATGGTGTTTTAAAAAAAGTATGTTATAGGTGTTTCGTATGCATATGCTATGATGTATGAACGTGAAATGTTATTGAAGTGCATCTCTGTCTGAGAAAATAAATCCTTGACAAATGTTGGTGAGCCTTGGGAAATTAAATCCCCGACTGTTGCTGGGGATGAAAAGTATGTATCTTCAAACCTTGTTTAGAGTGTTTCCGCTGGGAATGCCCGCTTATGTTAGAGAGGATAACTCTGTGGGGAGACATTGACTTTGGATCTTTGCTTGAGGAAACTCTGTAGGGAGTGTTGATTTCTGCTTGAGGGAAAGAGTTCAGGAGTTTTAGTTGTCCATTGCTCTACTGGGAAGTTATCTCTTGATTGGAGAGGAAGGAAGTTAGTTGTTATCTGGTCGGATCCAAGCTTCACAACAATTTGCTGGGGATAAAGAAGTTAACTGTTATTTGGTCGGATTCCAGGCTTTGCAGCAACTCACTAGGGATAGTGGCAAACTCTACTGGGGTAGAGGAGTCTTTTAGTGATTTGAAGATCTGGTCGGGTCCAGGCTATAGTAACTTGGAACTGAGATTTACTGTTATCTGGTTGGGTCCAAGTTTCAGCAACTCAAACTATTTTCTGGTCGGGTCCAAGATTTACAGAAATTTGATCTCGAGGTTAACTGGCATCTGGTCGGGTCCAGGCTTCAGTAACTTGATTTTGAGATCAACTGTTATCTGGTCGGGTCTAGGTTTCAACAATATTTGGAGAAATTAAACTAATATCTGGTCAAGTCCAGGCTTTGGAATGTTTAACTGGTATCTGGTCGGGTCCAGGCTTCGTAGCAACTTTCAGAGATAACACTGACTCTATTGATGACTTCACTTGGGATTACAAGTTGTGGTCCCTTAATTTGTCATAGTCTGAGAGGCAAACTTAAGTTGGGGAATCTGTAGTTTGTTGGGGAAATAAACCCTGTTGAAGAGAACATTTGACAATCTGTTAGGGAGGTGTTCTCTTTTGGCAAAACTCCTCGAGGATTCTTCTTGAGACCATCTCAGCTGGGGAGAGGTTTTACGGAGATTGAAACTCTGGCTGGGGATTACATGGATCCAACTTTGTGGGGATATCCATGAATTTTGCCTTGTGGGGTTGGTACCCTTATCCGTGAAGATTATTCTATGGGGATAACCTTATAGAGGTGGCTCTGGCGACTTCATTGGGAATCACCTTATGAAAGGGACTTTGTGGGGATTTGTCACTGTCCATCGTAGTAAGTGTTGTAGCGCTGTCAGAAAATGTGTGTGTGGTCGTACGTGACCCTTTTGCTGGAATTCAAGTTCAATGCCCCAAGTGATTCAGATGCATACCTTCCCCTGTTATTCAGCACTTCTTGAGAGATTTCTTGGAATCTCGACTTGACTGCCCTAGATGATTGGACAGTAACCTGTCATGCCCCCTGATTATGAGAGGTTTGTCATTCGAGGCGTCTTTCAATTTTGAAGTGATTCTGTTTCTTGAGAGAATTTCCGTTCATTGGATATCCGTTGTGCGAATTTCTCTATTGTCAAACAAATAGCCATATGCAAATAGCGGTATTCAAACAATGCAAAGTTTATGTTTGTCTTGAAGTTTTGAAAATTCATTTTTTTAGCAAATTAAAGAATTTTGTAAGAATATGAATTCAACTCAGGATTTACAGTAAGCCTTACAGGAGTCAGGATACCTTTTGTAACAGTATGCTTTCGAACTAACCCATACTTCAATTAGGACTTTTAAGGGGTTGTAGCATGGCCTGGTTCACGGTTTAAGAAACAAAGGATAAGGCTCAAAGTTTATTTGTACCCACCCGTTCTTCATGAGGTTCTTCAGCCCTATACTCAGTTAATTGTGCGTTTTGAATTCCAATTGAGCCTGGAATGGCGTTTTGGTGATGGTTCGGATACTGTGAAGGCGGTCATTTTTGCAACATTTTTCATGTTGTCGAGGATTTCTAACGATCTCTTTTCTATTTATTATCTCTGATTTTTGCCTGACTGTTTTTTTCTTGTCTTTGAGACTACAGTCAGCGGGATGCCCCAATCTCCTTCATAGGTTTTGACTTAGTGGGTTTTTTTTAGAGATAATGACTGCCTATTTTACGGGGTAGATTGGCAGGTCATTAGAGTACAAAACTCCTACCTTCATGGAAACCTACTTCGGCTACAACCAAATCAAGATAAATCCGTTGAATATGCTCAAGACTGCATTAATGTCCAAAAAATGCAATTACTATTATAATGTCACACATTTTGGGTTAAAGAATACATACGCTACTTATCAAAGGTTGATGGATGCCATTTTCTCTAATTAGATATGACACAACCTGGAGTTCTACATAGACGAAATAGCCATGAATACCTCAGTAAAAGGTAATCATTATAGTGATCTGGATGATATTTTGAAGTTGGTCAGGGAGCATAACATGCGCCTCAAGCCCTCCAAATGCTCATTTAGGTTCAAGCAAGTAAGTTTTTGGGTTTCATGTTACCAAAAGTGAATTAAAGGAAAATCCTTATAAATTCCTAGCCATCATTAACATGAGGAGTCCCACAAAAATTAAGGAAGTCCACCATCTCTCAGAGCGCCTAACTGTCCTCTCCATATTCATTTCTTATGGAGGGGCAAGGCTTTCCATTTCTTTGTCAGCCCGAGGAAGAAGGAAAAGTTTGAATATACATAAGAATGTGAAGAAGCGTTCACAAGATTGAAAACCTTTATAGAGACTTCGCCAATACACCAAGTAAAGAGCACACCATTATTCCTCTATTTATCGGTAACAGACAAGGTACTAAGCTCAATGCTCATTCAATAGGCATTGAATAACTAGTATGTTTTGTCAGCAAAGTGTTCAAGGGTGCGAAGCTGAGATACCAGAAAATGGAGAGACTAGTGTTGGAAGTCTTGATAACAACGAGAAAGTTGAATCCTTGCTTCTATGGGAATAGGATGATGATGAAGACGAATTGTCTCATTCTCTAGATATTGAATAAGTTTGTCTTAGTAGAAAAGATGGTGTCATGGTCTATTGAACTATCAGAGTATGATATCCACTTCCTACCTAGAGGCAACATCAAGTATCAAGTGTTGGGAGATTTCATAGTGAAATTCCTCCCTCCATTTGACGTGGAAGTTCCTCATACGTGGACATTGTCATTGGATGACGCTTCGAATTTGAAGGGAAATGATGTCGAGGTAGTGTTAGAAGGCCCGAGTAACATTCTTATTGAGCAATTCCTAAGGTTTGAGTTTTGAGTCAGTAATAATAAGGTAGAGTATGAAGCCTTTATCATCAAAATGAATTTATCCAGAGAAATGGACGCTTCCAACCTTAAAGCACATAAGGACTCTCGAATAGTCACTAGTCAAATCGTCAGGAATACCAAACAAAGGAAGCTAAGCTCATCAAATAACTTTAGAAGGTACATAATTTGACAAAGCACTTTAAGTTTTTTGAAGTAGTATATATGCCTAGAGAGCAAATCGCTAAAGCCAACCTCCTATCAAAACTCGCCAACACTAAGAGGTCCGATCACAATAGACTCTAATACATGAAACTCGTAATTTAAGTGTATTTTCCTTGATTATTCAAAACATTGAAAAATGGTACTAGTATTAGTATTAATCTCCCTACACACGTTACTTCTTCATGCCTGCTAATGTCTCTTTCTTTTTTATGAATTGTCAAATAACATGTATCACTAAAGAAGGGTACATATGTTGTTAGTTCATTATTTTTATTATCATTTTTTGATGAGAGTTTCTTTTTCCGCCTTTATATTTTTGTAGGTCTTTGACGAAATTTTAAAAATGTCATTTATTTTCGGATATGCATCTCCGAACACACCCTTATTCTATAAAAATTTATGAAAAAAGTATTTTAAGATTTGCATCTTTGAAAATATCTTATTTTTTACGGAAAAACTAGTTTCGGATATGCATTTCCAAATTTTACTCTATTATAAAAATTTAAAAATACAACTAAAAATCAAATAAAATTAAATTAAGTGTCCACAATTTTTTTTGAAAATATGAAATCAGAAAATAAATCAAATAAAATAAAAAAACAAATAGGGAAAATTACACTCACCTCCCTTGAGGTTTATTAAAACATCACAAACACCCCCTCTAATTTTAAATTATGCACTAACCTCCCTTGAGTTTTATTAAAACAATATTGACACCCCCTCTAATTTTTAGTAACAGTAAAAAACTATAGATATAAATAACATTTAGCTACAGTTTTTATTAGTCACTAAAACATTTTGTTGGTATAACTAAACTCAGGAGAGATTAATGCATAGTTAAAATTAGAGAGAGTGTCGGTGTCATTTTAGTAAATCTCAAGGGGAGGTCAATGTAGTGATTAAACGCAGCTCTACACAAATTAAAAGAGCTTGTAAACAAAGATAAAAAAAGATAATCTACTATAATATTATTATTATTATTAATTATTATTATTATTATTTATTATTATTAATAATATTACTATTATTATTATTATTATTATTATTATTGCTACTTTTTATTATTATTATTATTATTATTATTATTATTATTATTATTATTATTATTATTATTATTATTATTATTATTATTATTATTATTATTATTATTATTATTATTATTATTATTATTATTATTATTATTATTATTTGAATTAATAACAATTATAGTTTAGTGTTGTTATTATTATTTTTTATTTTAACGATGACAAGGCACGCTAGAAACATGGTTGTTTGCGAGTATCGTGATACACGAGGGTGATATTTTATTACTAACAAGTAGCTGATATCATATTACAATAACATTATTAATTGCATTAGTGACTACTTGTAGGGTTTGATAGTTTTGTTTTTTGTGAAAAAAACAGGTTAATAGTTTTTTGTGTGACGGAGAGTAGGTTGATAGTTGACTTTTTATTATAGAGGAAAAGTTGATAGTTAACTTATAAGTATAACTTTGGCAAGTACGTAACATTTAATAAACGTGGGTATTTGTTTTTACGAGTAATATCTACAGGATAGCTACACTTACTTGTTACACTAAGCTAAGGGGAATACATCTTTCATTTATTAATATTTTATAAAGAGAATATTCACTCTACGTAAGTGTAAAAACTAATTTTTCGAGTGAGGAAAAATTAAGTTCGAACTCATTATTTCAATGAGTTTATTAAGTTGAAAGAGATTTTTTATCATTTTTTTTCATCAATTTGTAAAAAAGAAAAAAAAAACTAGTATGTCATTCTTTTTAAATAAAAGGATTAAAACTATTTTTTTATTTTTTGCAAAAAAAAAATATTCATATGAAAAAAATGTAGAAATATTGCACCCGACCATTATTATGGTCTAGGTTAAGGCTCAATAGGTCTATGTCCATCAACATCGGACACTGAAAGCGGTCTATCTATAAGAACCATTAGATTTATCTAATGGTTCTATGATACAATTGATATTATTCATATTTGAAAGACGAATTAAGAGTCTTGGATCTACATAGTGGTCATACTTTAACATCATATCAAATTTAGGCCGACCGGGCATCTAAGGAGGTTCTAGTAATTCAGAAACTTCAAATGGACATGTCTTAGAAATACATTTGATTAGAGTTGGCAAAATCATAAAAATCGTAAATTGTACTCAAAGGGATCTTCTTACATATATTCTCTAAGACAATTGTGACTATTGAGAAGGTTCTATAACCTTAAAGCCCTAAAAGCTCACTATAAAAAATAAACTACAAATTAGTCACATATACACATTATTCTATAACATAAAATTTCACACTCACAACCATCATTGACTTGAGCATAAAATATTTGCATGTACACCCTTAACTCTGAACAAAGTTAGAAGATCATTCCATAATTCCTTATCATATTCTTTGTCGTCTACAACACTTGAATAAGAAGATCTTTATCAGATCATTTGATGTCGTATGCGGGAATCTTCTTCCAAAATTTCCATGATTCTATCTAACCATAATCTGATGGTGAATCTCAAACACAAATGATTCATAACTATAAAAAATCTTCTTATCTAGCCTTATTATTGCTAAAGAGGCCGTGAAGGTAAACAAGGAGCCTCAATACACGTTAAGTGCTTCATCCTATAATCCCATGGAACGTTAACATCTCTACAACAATCTATGGGTCATCGCCAAGTCGAAGAGGTCACGAGAATTCCAATGATACACCAAAAAATAAACAATTTTCTAAGAAGCCTCTTGCTCTCAATCTAGAGACAAATAGACTTCATCAATCAATAAAATGAGAGATTGATATGAGTCGGGAGTCTGAAAACTCTCCTTATGCAACGTTCATGATTCCCATAAGGGTAAATTTGAGCATAAACAAATAGAACTAGAAAATACTTTATTCGGTGATAAAATCGAGGACCACCTCCTCACAAATGTTCCACTCCCTCAAGATTCACTTGTAATAGGGTCGTTCTTGGAAAACCCAGGTCCACATCATCGCAAAGACACCCACCTTTGAAGCCTTATAGGCACCATTGACGTCACATTAAATGAAATACAAGATCAACGCCATCATCTTTTTTAGAAATATCTTGGGGGAAAAAGGATACCACAAGGAATAATTTTTTCACCCTTTGGATTAACGACTATTCCATCTGTATGGATATGTAGAAACCTTTGGGAATGAGATCATGTGATGGGACGATGAACCCTAACAACCACGTTAAAATTATGAACACCATCCTCACTTTCCAATGAGCCAATTGGCTGTGGAAATGCAAGTTGCTCATCCTTACGTTGAAGGAGGGAGTGATGATGTGGTTTAATGGTCTTGGAATCGATCCTATCAACTCTAGGGGCGAGTTTTAGAAACGCTTCGTGACCCATTTAATAAAATCCTAGAGGTAATCAAAATCAGTAAAGATCATGAGGATTCAAGCAGAAAGATGGATGAACAACTTAGATCCCATATTGACAAACTTAACAAGGGAATTATCCTAGTAAAAGACATTGATGAAAAATAATAAAAAATTATATATTCAATTTGGGACTTTATAATGGGTCAAAGTTTGTTGAGAGTGTAAATACTGATCAGGCCAATAACTTTAAGAGTTTGCTCGAGCGAAAAAAAGTACATCCAATATGAAAAGATGCTGGATGCAAGCAAAGTTATCTACGAAAGATGAAGACTCACACTAACATAAACAATAAAATCACATGAACGATGACTATTGACAAATGAATAACTCATTTTCACAAAAATGAAAGAAGGAGAAAAAGATGGTGACAATCAGGATCGTTTTAAGCTTTTAGAGGTCATGTGTATGTTAGTCACTCTTTAAATATGGAAAAATAAATAAGGCCATGTTTTTCTTCTAAGGTTTGATATTGACAAATATTTATGAGGTCTCATTTAAGTACGATTTAACTGTGTTAAATTTTGATTTTTGTGCGATAGTATTGCACACTCTCAAAGACGACTTTAATAATAATCGAAAATCGTTCAACCATTTTTTCCGCAACTCTGTATCTTTCTAAATCTACAAATACGAGTAGTCTAAGAAAAATATTTTGAAAAAAAAAAATCAAAAGTTATTCGTCAAAAACACTTTTTTTAGAAAAAAATAAAAGATATTTTTGGTCAAAACTGCTCTCTTTTTTCCATTGATTTAAAAAATTCACACGTTAATAAACGTCTTTTTATTTCTAAAAAAACAATAAATAGATTTTTTATAGATTTTTTTTTTAAAATAAGTATATGAAGACTCATGATAGTTTCTTATTTTGAAGAGTCATCACAGTTTCTTATATTGTTACACAATCATGATTTCAGTTTACATTTTTTAATGTTGTCAAATAAGTTTGATACACTAAATTTGGCCGAATTAGATGAACTTTTATTGAATTTCATAAAAACGATTTTACTGTTACATGACAACATTAATTCCACGTTTTATGAATTCTCGACCGGCCCCGTGCGACAGCACGGATTATCGACTAGTTGTTTAATAAAATATTTAGAGCATGTTTGTGGTTAAATAATCCAAAATTTGATTTTAGTCTCTATAAAATTTTCCTTTAAAGAATGGTCTTTTTAAAATTTTCCGTCCCTATTTTTGGTCTCTGTCTTTAATTTGGTCTAACGGTGTGCTAATGTGGCATGCCATGTTACAGGCCACTTAACTTAAAGTTAAAATGCAACATATGAGTTATCTTGCGGGGGTTACAAACCTCCGTGAAATAACTTAAAAACTATCTTGGTTTACACGTGAACGTGAACTATTTGACGAAATGTCTTAAAGGAATGAAGTTTCGCAGGGCACCATGATAGCGTATTACAGCCACGATTGAATCATATTCGAAATATGCAACAGCTAAAATTGAGGTTCCAACTTTAATTTCCAGTAGATGATTTTACTTATAAACAAAAAGGGTACAGACTTATGTATAATGCTCGAAACAATTAACAAAGTTTCAGTCAATATAGAACTTTTATTTCTTCTTTAATACTGCTTACTTATTTGCTACACTCACCCTTTTTGTTATTAATTTCCTCCATATTTTCATTTTTGATTGATTAGTACTCTATGTTCTATTCAAGTACTTGATCTGCTGAAGTGTTCATTGGTTTCTAAGTCTACTCTTACATATTTGTTTTTGGGAATGATCAAACCAACCCTTGGATGGGTATCAAATATTTTTTCTTGTGGTGTTGAAATCACTAATGATATTCAAATCACATAGAAGCTTGTTATAAGAAAAACAGATGCGAAGATATTATATGCTCAAAGGGGTCATGATTTTGCAGACTTTCTTTTAAATTTTCTCGCATTTCCTTTGGGAGGAGTTGCACGTATGTTTGGAGCAAATTGTGCTCTAGAATGTATTGATGATTTATACGCTAGCATAATGGCTTTGGATGAAAACATGTATTTTATGGCAAAAGAGGCTAAGAATAGGATTGTTGATCCTCATTTGGCCCCTCATTTTTCGACTAAGCAAGCAGATTTTACCAATTCGTCAGCCACATTCTTTGTTTTATGTCATGATGATTATTATATAACCTGTGAAAATACTGGTGTTGCAAATTATTTTTGCGAATCAATGGATAAGAAATCAGTTTGGGTTGAAAGTATTGTTAAAAATTATGTTAAGGGAGCAAGAACATACATTGTCACAAATGACTTGGTTGTAACAGGATGTTCTCCAACTTCAGTTTTAGGTTTAATCAACCGGTTTCAAACTCCTCTTAGAGATTAAATCAAATTTTGAATTATTTACATGAACTAGAAACATATTTAATCCTAAATAAAACACCCTCATTTATCTTCAGTGATTTGTTAAGAACGTTTTTTATTAAAATGTTCTGAAAATGAAATTCTTAAAATTCAAATATAGCATAGTGAATTTAAATAATCAATCATATCTTGCATATCTCCCGAACACCAAAAGTCAGACTACCAAGATTTCATTACTTAATAATGGATTATTTTAAAAAGCCGTGTAAGTTATTTAAAAGTTTATTGCAAAATAGGCCCATAGATAAGTATGTATCTATATTTATAATAACGTTGCTTATGTCTTTTTGTTTTGTCAAAACTAAAAAAAGATTTTAACTCGTATCACTAATTCCTTCATCCATACAAAATATAAAAAAATATTGAATTTATCTTTTTAAATTTAGAGTGTTTTTATTTTATACAAGTTTTTTAATTATTTGTTAGTAGGGTTAAAAATGAGTCGAGTCAAACTCATTTCAGTTTGTTTCGATTCAATAAAAATTGGTTAAACTTTTAATTCGACTCGAGTTTAATATAAACCTTTTTCAAGTTCACACTCGACTCATTTTAAATTCACGAACAAAAAATGTTTCTCTCTTTATGTTCTCTACTCTCTACCTTCTCTCTAAAAAAGGGGCATAGGGTTCGACAATTCCTCCATGAACGGTGGGTGGTATTCCTCACTGTGAAGAGGGGTGGAGGGAGATGAAGAATAGGGCTTTCAGGAATTGGGTCCCCCACTATCTTTCTGGTAGGTAGGAGATCGGAGGGAAAGGAAGACAACATTGTCATGTGGATCTATTTTTCGGAGTTCCCAGAAAGTAGTAAGGCGAAGGATTTTTTCGAACTCTTCGGTTGTATCGGGGAGGTAGTGGAGGTGGCAATCGCACCCAGGAGGAACAACATCGAAAAAAAATCCGGCTTCACAAGATTCATCGAAGTGGAGGACGCAAGATCGTTGACAGTTAAACTAGATAATGTTCTCATTATGGGGAAGAAGATTCTCGCAAATCTTCCAAGGTATGAGAGGTACGGTGGTAAGGAAGCGGTGGGTCGTTTCGGTGGGACCAAGGAGCGTGTTACTCAGAACCAGTTAGTCCGTTAGGGTTTTCAACATCAGAACATGGTGAATTTCAATCCGTTGAGGGGTGCTAAGTCTTTTGCGGAAGTGGTTGCAAACAATCAGGCGAAGGATGTCCAGGTAGAGAGGAGTAACTTGAAGTACTCTTCTAAGGAGGAAGACAATTTGAGATTGTCAAAAGCTTATGTGGATCAGGTTATCATTCTGGGGTCTACATACAATATCCAAACAAATTTTGAGATGGAAGGCTATTTTGCGATTAAGGTCACTCCGTTAGGAGTGAATTTATGTTTGTTAGAGGAATCAGAGGAAGGAGTAATCGAAGATTTAATCGGAGGAGGGGAAACATGGTGGAAGCATTGGTTTGTGGAGGTGAGGAGATGGAATGAGGAGGAGGTTGATAACTGAAGAGTAATATGGATTTGAGTATATGGTGTCCTGTGTCATGCTTGGAACGATGATTTTTTCGTTTCCTTGGCGAGTTCTCTTGGCTCTTTTGTCTGTGTGGATGATAATACTTCTAAAGGAACCGACTATGACATTGCCATATTGTTGGTTATCGTTAATCTATCATTCAAGTTAAAGGAATCTCTTACTGTGGAAATAGATGGGAAGGATTTCAACTTGCTGCTCAGAGAAGAATCATTTGGTCCACAATGCATCGTCACTGGTAACTCTAAAACTTAAATTATTGTATCTGAGACTTCTTCTGCTTCTTCGAACTTGATCAGTGTTTGGTCAAATTACTTTAATGGAGTGAATGCAAATGGTGAGGGGGAGGAATCGTGAAATAGCATCAAAGAATTATCTCTTCAAAGGAAAACTAAGGTTGTTGATAACTGGTTGGTGGTCTAAAGAGGAAGTGTTCAGGGGACTGTGGGAATAAAGAAAAAGAAAATGATTCTCTTTCGTCTGGCATTCTTAATGTTCCAGATGGGGTTGGTTTGGCTGACACTTTTGACAAGGCAATTCACAAAGTTAAGAATTTGGATTCCTCTATCCAGAATACTAGTGTCCCGTGCGATCAGTTTTCTCCACCTTCCAGGAAGAATTTTTCTGCTGTTAAATGTTTGTTAGCTTCGCAAAAAAGTAATCGTTTGAAGAAGGTAAAATTCAAAAACATGTTGGATTTTGGAGGCTTTATTAACAAGAGAAATTACGGGTATTCGAAGAGTACTAAAAGGAAGGGGAAATCGTCTTACAAGTCGAAGTCTAAGGGTAATGTGCAATCTTTGTTAGTTCATAAGGATGTGAATGCTAATGAAACCTTTTCTCCTAATCTTTCTACGTCGGCTGGTCAAATTTGTAGGAGTGTCTCGGTTATATATGGGGATCAAAATGAAAACTCAGATATTTGTAGGAATAACGTCAAACAGTGGGATTATTTGGATAACAATGTTGGTAATAGATTGTGGTTAGCGATAGCGGCATTGGGTGTGGTGGATTTGGAAGGAAAGAAGAATTATGTTAATAGAATAGAGGAATTGGAGAGAGCGGATAAGAAAAGGAAGGTTGTAGGGAAGGCAAACTCATCTAGTTTGGAATGATTATTGAACCTATGAATATTAGAGGGGGAGGTGACGCTTTTAAAAGGAGAAGAATTAGTTCTTTGATTAAAAAGGGTGATGCGAATGTTTTCATTATTCAAGAAACAAAGTTATCTGGTATGCATGAGTTTTGTGCTAAAAGTTTTTGGAGTAATTCCGAGATTGGATACTCTTATTCTAATTCTAGGGGTATGTCCGGAGGTATAATAATCATGTGGAAGGAAGGTAAGGTGGAAATGTTAAGTAGTTTCAAGGGGGGGGGGGGGGGGGGTACTTGGGGATAAAAGTCTTATGGAAGAATCATTTCTATTACTTGATTAATGTTTATTCGCCTTGTGATATTAGAAAAAAGAAAATATTGTGGGGTATGTTTTTGGAGTTAAAGGAGGAATATAGGGACGGTGACTGGATTATTGGATGTGATTTTAATGCAATCAAGAATCAAATAGAAGGTAAAGGAAGAATGTTAAGTGTGAATAATAACGAAATGGATCTTTTTGCGGAATTTATTGAGAAAAGTAGGTTGGTGGATATTCCTTGTAAAGGAAAGAAATTTTCTTGGTGTAGTGGAGATGGGAAGTCAATGAGTAGAATTGATCGATTCATTTTGTCGAATATGGTAGTGAATAAATGGGGTGTGGTTGGTCAACTCATTGGTCCTAGAGACATTTCGGATCATTGTCCCGTTTGGATAGTGTTGGATAATGTTGATTGGGGTCCCAAACCTTTTAAGTTCAATAATGAGTGGTTCTGTTTCAATTCTTTTATCCCTTTTGTGGAGAGGGAGTGGAAGAAGATTAGGGTGGAATGAACGGGATATTTCATTTTTAAAGAAAAGTTAAGAATTCTTAAAGAAAGACTAAAGTGGTGGAATAAGGTGGTGTTTGGAAATGTAGATTTAGAGGTGGAGGATAGTGTGCAGGCCATGAATTTTGGAGATGATTGTTGGAAGTTGAGATAAAAGATTTGCACCAGAATATTATAAGTAAGAGGAAGGAGGAGACTAGTTGATTTTGGTTGAATTTGAGGATAAAAGAAAATATGTTGATTCAAAAATCGAGATTTAAATGGCTTAACGGAGGAGATTCTAATAGTTGCTTCTTTCACAAGGCGAGGAAGGAAAGGATAAGACATAACCATATAGGCCCCATTAATACTTCTGGAGGGTATGTTGGAGTCGGTAGTGGAGGTTAAGGAGGAGGTTCAAAATCATTTTCCGATTAAGTTTATAGAGTCGGAGAGGGAGATATTGACTTTGGAAGGGATTACTTTTAAAAGTATTAGTATGGAGGATAGTTTATCTCTTGAAAATCCTTTTCAAGAATAAGAGATAAAGGAAACCATTTAGGGTTGTGTGAGTTCTAAAAGTCTAGGTCCAGATGGGTACTCTTTTATGTTCATCAAGAAATGTTGGTTTTTTCTTAAATATAATTTCATTCGTTTCCTCAATTGCTTTCATTCTGGTGGTGTAATGTCTAAGGCGATGACTTCGTCTTTCTTGACTTTGGTTCCTAAATCTCCAAACCTGGTGTCTTTGGACGACTATAGACTGATTTGTTTGGTTAGTTTTACGTATAAAGTGATTGTAAAACTTTTGGCGGGGATATTAAAAAGAGTGTTGAATTCCATTATTTCTCCTTGTTAAAGTGCTTTTATTCCAAGTAGATAATTGCTTGATGGAGTTTTGGTGGCTAACGAAGTTGTAGAGGATATAAGCATGGACTCAAGAGTATTTTGAATTCATTTTGTGGAATCATAGGGGATATTAATTAGTTTCAAGTGTTGATAGAATTCCCTTTGACTTTTTGACCCAGAGTTATATATGGTTCATGATTCAAATACATGCAAGTTGAAACAAAAATCGAGCATTATTTTTGTAACCGGTTTGAAATGAGAGTTGCCACCTGTTGTACCCAAAAATTTGCCCTCTCATTTTTTCAAGATTCCCCCCACAAGACTCTTTGGACTCCAGACAGGATCAAGGTTTGCTCTGCTCAAGACATCTCCTTGCACTGATAACCTGAAATTAGGGTTTGAGTTTGCACAAGGAATTTTGGGCTTATAATGCCCCATGTGACTTTCATACTTCATGTTGGACTTATAAGATTGCTCATACCAAGTTTCAAGCCTTGAATCAAATTTTTGCCCAGTCAATTGGACAGTTGACCTAAAAATCAGTTGTATTGGGGAAAAAGTCAACTATGGCTAATTTACAGCCAAAACTCATGATTTTTGATCCATATCAACAATATAAACTCATATGAACCATTTGATCAAGTTTGAACCACAACTCCTCAAGAAATTTGATCAGATCATCAAAAGGGCAAAATGGTCATTTTTAGGGTTTTGACTATATAAGGGCAATTTCTGATTTTTAACCTAGCCAATGGAAAATTGGGTTCAAGTATGTATTCAAGGACTCAATGGCATCATCTTTACCTAATCACAAGGTTCAAAAGATCTCAAAAGCATTGGATTGACAGATGAATTTTCCAGTCAACTGATCAAAAATCAACTATACACTGAAAAGTCAAACTTTGACTTTTTGGTCAAAATCAAGTGCCAAGGGTCATTTTTCATCAAGATGTGTCAAAACATGAAACTTGTTCACCAAGAAACCTAATTTTGCATATTAGGGTTTAAGATTGAAAAATTTCATAACTTAGAATTTTTCTAAGTTATGAAATTTTCTTATTTTTCCCCCAACTTTTCCTAACATTTTCACCATGATGCAATTGGATTAAAGCAAAACTTCCAACATGAAAGTTGTAGTCCTCCCAAAAATATACAACTTTTATTCACAAAGTTTTCCCAAAAGATGCTTGGATCTCAAGTTATGATTTTTGGAATAAGGGTCCATGAAACTTTTAACTTAGTGAAATTTTGCCCTAGTTTAGGCAGGATTTTGACCTATCTTCATGGCAATTTTTCACCTAGTTTAAATTGGAATTTCAAAATACATTTCAAAGATGGATTGTATAGCATGTTACAATATTTCCAAAATGTCCAAGAACTCTCCAAAATCATTTATGGTTAGGGAGAATCGAAGGTTTGAATTTGGAAAAAAGTTACTTTGATCCATGGCATTTTTCATGTTGCTACAAATTGCAAATTCTATCCAACCTTACTTGTACTTGCTCACAGGTCTTTAAACCCTTCAACACTCAAAAATTGAATGCATACTCAATGGTTTAAGGCATTATTCTGATCAATGGAAGTTTACATAAGGGTTTAATCCATTTTTGGCAAAAAGGCAACAATGCTATTTTCATAAAGCACAACTTTAGGCATTTTTGTTTCTCTTGAGCATTAGACCATTATTTCACAGCAAACAAAGTCCAAAAAGATAGGGAAAAGTATACCAACTCTTGGCAGACCCTAAGCTAGATGGTACAGCCCTTTGTATTGTCATTTCACACTTTTATTAAAAGCCAAGTCAACTTGCAAAAACAAAGAGAACTCTTGTATCTGATAAAATCAACTCTTGTAACCATTCAAAACAAGTTTTGCATATTGCCTTAAGTCAGAAGCACGAGCTAACCACTTCTCAAGCCTTCCAAAACACCAAAACACCATCTTCTTGCAAAACAGGGCAGCTTCTGCAGTTTCACCTCCATCTCACAAACCACTCGTGCGTTTTGCCCCAAACCTGTTCCAACACACTCCATACAACCCACCTAAGCTCTCCCAACCATTGGCCAGTGACTGTAACTCCATTTACACCCTTCACCATTTCTGAATTCTGTTTGTGCAGGTTGACTTCTACAAGCTTATTCAAGCAAGTACAAAGCCAACTAAGCATTAGGGAAGGTCAGAGGAAGTTCAGACAAGCTCACAAGCATCTCAGGCCTCACTGAAAATCCCTACATTGCCATACTCGTGTTCAACTGAAGCAGGTATTTTCCAACTTTCTATCTCTCTATTTAGGAATCATTAAGCTTAGGTTTGTGAATAAAAAATGTAGTACTCATTGCCCTTAAGCTGTATATATGCATATATTTTATTTAAGTCAACTGAGTTGGAAGAATTTGATTGATAAACTTTCTGAAAAAGTTAGGTTAGAAATTAGGGCCAGAGAAATTCTCTCTGGTCTTTGAGAGTTAGATTAAGTTCTTTACATGGTTGGAATCGTGTTGGAAAATGCTATAACTTTTGTGTTGTGAGTTTTTGCTTTAGAGCACGTATGCAGGATTTCCAGATTTAAACATCAAGCGCGCGTTTTTGTTTGTCACAAGGTTGAAGATGAAGCAAGTGGGTTGGGCCTGTGTTGTTCCATGCTTTTGACACCCCCTTTGTGATTTTTTCACCCCCCTTGGCCCATTGATTTTATATTTTCATATTTTTCATTTCTTTTTTTAGTTTCTGATTTTATTTTATTTTTCTAAACATGAAAAATTATTAAAAATATTTTTCATAAATTTTCATATTTTATTTTATTATTTTTATTATTTTTTCTAACATAGAAATAATTACTTTTATAACATACTTTTATTTTCTTTAATAAAAACTTGTAAATAACACAAAAAATATTATATTTATTTATTTTTATTATTTATATACTTAAATAATATTTTTCTAACATATTTTTATTTTTTGACATTTGTATATATTTTTATTTTATTGTACATAAATAAACAATACATAATATATATATACTTTCTTAAAACAAATTAGGGTTTCCACCCTTAATCAAAATAATATTTTTCTTATTTTTGAAACATTAAATATTTTATTTTTACATACATAAAAATAATACAAAAAACATTTTTTGCATATTTATTTAATGGTCCATTTAAATATTTTTTTTTATTATTTGAACAAAGAATTCAATTTAGTTGTAATAATCTTATGGTTTTAATTTCTTGCAAATAATCCCCTATTCAAAATTGTATCCCCCTCCCCATATCAATATTGTAATAGTTGTAGATTTACCTTTACGCATTTATAGCTTTCAAATATGCCATGATAGAGATTAGGGTTTGTATGCAATATCCAGAATCAAAACAAATAGCTAGATCTAATACAAGACATAAAAGCATGTAAATTTACAACACAATTCACCCAAGCACCCCCCAGGGTTTCATCCACTTGTTGCCTTTAAAATAGCCATGGTATGCATGCTAGGTGTCTTGGCAAAACAAAATCAAAACAAAAGATCATAGTCCCTCGATGACGCTATCTTGGTTGCCTATACAAAATGATCTAGTCCCTCAAAAAATTGCTAAAGATACTTAGCACTATTGCTATCATTGTCAATACGATGACCCGCGCCTGTCCCGTTTAACATCCAAACACAAGGTTGTTTACCAAATGCAATGGTAAAACAACACTGTCAAAGGGTCAAAAATGTGTAGGAAATATCTTTGAGTAGATAGGGTAGACAACTCTTAGTTACTTGATTAAAACTTGTAAAACATCCTTGCTATTTTCAAACACACCTCACAACACAATTTCAAAATATTTCCCAAAACAAACTTTCAAACATTGAAACATCTTTTCAAAAGACAAACACCCTTGTATACATTCAAACAAGAATAATTACAAAGGTTGCCTAAACAAAGGCCACTTTTCAAAACATTTTCAAAACCATACACAAAGCACCATTTCAAACAATTGGATAAGCAAAGCAAGTGATCTAAACAAGTAACTAAGAGCCCATGGAAAACCATGGATGAAAAGGGTGCTAGCACCTTCCCTTTTCATAATCTACCCCCCGGACCCAAGAAAACATCTCAAAGGTCTTTCCTGTGCTTTTTGACCTTTCCTTTGGATAAAATAAAAAGTCGGTGGCAACTCTTGCTAAACCGAAACATTTGCGAACACAAACACAAAACTTCAAGTCAGTTCTCCCACCGTATCACAGAACTAGCGACTCTGCTGGGGATTTATCTAAAAGTGGGGTTACCTTAGGGTTTAAATCACCTTTACATGCTTACCTTGTTTTCTTTGATTGCTTTACATTTGGTTCTATTGTTTGGATTTGAAATCCTCTACCCGGATTTGGGAAACATTCATAGGTAAATAGCAATACTTTGTGGAAACTATGCGGGGTATACCGACATGGTTGAAGCAATAGCTATATTAGTGCGACATATTTGTGGGTACCGGTAGCCTTTGAGTCAATCAAAGAGAATACGGGGCCGCTGAGTGATGTCATGAAGCACTAATGGACTTTTAGAACCTTTACTTGACCATCTTGGCCTTATTAGGGGTAGTGAGATGATCGGCTTTGGTGCAGTCCGAAGTTGGTAGATACTCGATACTACACTCATTGAGGGTTGTTTTCTTGGAATATTTCAGTCGCCAGTTAAGTGGTTAAACTAGAACAATGAACACAGAAAATAATCCAATGATATTGAGCTCCTTAGAACCCGATTACTATTTATAGGACAGGTTGAGCCAACTAAACTTCAAGAGGGTACTTACCTATGAAACCCCATGCAAGCCTGAAACTAGGATCTTGTGTGATTTTTTTGTACATATATACTTGTGCATAACATCATGAACATCATGAAGCATCATATGCATCCACTAACCATTTCAAGGGTTTGGATTTTCATCTTTGTTCCTGTTTTGTAGGTAATGGATTCACTCCGCAAGAAAACAATCCAGGTCAACCTTGTGAGAATTCCTCCTCAACTCAAGGAGCTTGCTTCCAAGATTCCAGAGAATTCTCCCTTCAATGAAAGACATGGTAGACTTCTCAACTTGGTCAACTCCAACATTGAAGAAGACATGGTGAAAGTTCTCTTCCAGTTCTTTGACCCCCTACACCACTGCTTCACATTTCCTGACTATCAGCTAGTGCCTACTTTGGAGGAATTTTCTCAACTCCTGAGGATTCCTATTCTCCATCAACTACCCTACAACGGTATGGAAAGATAGCCAAAGCCTGAAGATGTTACTCAAGCCTTACACTTGCAACCATCTGATATCAAAGGTCATTGGGAAACCAGAAGTGGTGTCAAGGGTTTCTTGGTAAAGTTTCTGTTTGAGAGGGTACAAGACTGCTGGAATTCTCTAGATCTGCAAGCTTTTGAGGAGATTGTAGCACTTCTCATCTATGGGATGGTCTTGTTCCCAAACCCTGATCAGCTTATAGATGTGAATGCTGTCAAGATTTTCATATCTCGGAATCCTGTGCCTACATTGCTTGGGGATATCCTACACTCATTTCACACACGAACAATGAGGAAAAGAGGTGTTCTCATGTGTTGTACTCCTCTTCTAGCAAGTTGGTTTATTTATCACCTTCCCCAGTCAGTCTTGAAGAATGAGCAAGGCTTGAGGTGGTCACAACGGTTGATGACTCTTACACATTCTGATGTTCATTGGTGTTCTCGGTCCAGAGAAAATGTCATCATCATTGATTGTTGTGGGGAATTCCCTAATGTCCCACTACTTGGCATTAGGGGAGGCATCACCTACAATCCCTGCTTGGCTCTGAGACAATTTGGGTATGCCCGAAGGGACGACCCTCATGACATGCTGATTCTAGACTTGGTTTTTGACTTCGACAACGACATTCAAGGAATTCGACAAAGGTTTATCCGAGCTTGGAGGATGCCCAACAAGGTGGACAGTAAGACACTGGGACACAAGAATTCCATCCCCCTTGAGCCTTACCTCAAGTGGGTACGAAGCCGCGCCCAGAGTCTTATGATGCCTTACCCCTACATTCTCCCCGTGATCAAAGAGCCTGTTATGGAAGGAGAGGTTCCATACACCCTCCTACATCCTGACATGCCAACATCATTGGAAGATTTGCAAAGGAGTTGGATACAGCTCAAGGGAGAACGCAATACTTTTGAAGCCTAATTCTACGCCAGTGAGAAGAAGGTTTTGGAACTTACTCGTCAACTCTACGAAGAGGAGACTCTCAACACCTACATAGCACCAAAGAGGATGCACAACGTCTTTTTACATTAGAATTTTGTATTATCTTGCCCATGAGGCATTTATGTACTAACAAGTTCTTCTTATTAATATGACGTGTGTTCTTTTTGTTTGCAACAAATTTGAATTTCTGAATACTTGAATGCATTACATGAATAACATATCATTCATCATATGCATAAGCAGGTCTTCACACCAGGTTTCCTTATCTCTCTACTGTTTATTTCAGCAAGATGGATATAGAGCAGACAGTTAAAAAATTACAAGCGCAGAATTCACAGTTCCAACAGCTACTCATGACCTTGGCAAAGGGCCAGGAGGAGCTCAAAGGCCTACTGGAAAAGGAAAAAGAGAAAAAGAAAAAGAAAAGAGTTGGTGTGGCTACCATGGGAAGAAGATTTGAGAACCAGACTAGAAGGGTCCTGGATTTCCCCCCAATATCTGATGAAGGGGTAGGAAAAGGAAAGGGAGTTGCAGTGCCCTCCGAGTATGAGGAAGAAGAAGAAGAAGAGGATGAAGACTACTCTGAGCAGCAGTACCCTCCTGTAGACGACAAGTATAAGAATCTGGAAGAGCGTCTGGCAGCTATGGAGGTACAAAGAGTGCCTGAGCTGGATTTCGAGGAGCTATGGTTGGTTGCTGGGATTGTGATTCCCCCTAAATTCAAGGTGCCTACATTTGCTAAATACGATGGTCTGTCTTGTCCAAAGATGCATATGCGGTCTTACGTCAGAAAAATCCAACCTCATTCTTCCGATAAGGATCTGTGGGTCCACTTTTTTCAAGATAGTCTCTTAGGGACACAATTAGATTGGTTCTACCAGCTTGAGAGATCTGATGTGCACAATTGGGAGGATTTGGCGGCTACCTTCTACAGACAATATCAGTATAATGCTGACTTAGCACCTACTCGTACTCAATTATAAATTATGGGTATGGTCTCTAATGAAGGCTTTAAGGAGTATGCCCAGAAATGGAGGGACTTGGCTGGATGGGTGCAACCACCATTGTCTGAGAGAGAGCTCGTGGATATGTTTTTGGGGACTCAGTCGGGTCCATTCTTTAATCACTTGATCGGGAGTTCGTCTGCGGGGTTCACCGAGTTAATTTTGACTGGTGAAAGAGTTGAGGTCGGAACCAAGAGCGGAAAAATTCAAAAGGATACATCTGCTTCCGCTGCTATCAAGAAGACCTTTCCAGCCAAGAAAGAAGTCTCAGCTGTTTACTCCCAGAGAAGTCAAGGAAGAGTTGAGCGCCGGCCAGCGGTGGGGGCTGTAATGATTCATAAGTCTGCAGCTGATCAACCTCGAAATAGTCAACCCAGAACCAACCAAGCAAGGGTGGAAAGGCCTGCACGACAATTCACCCGGATCAATATGACACCTGCTCAGGTTCTCCCTCATCTGTTGAAGTTAAACCTTGCAAGTTTGAAAGAGGCGCCGAAGAATCCAAATACATCTTCTCCCTACTACCATTCAAACGTGAAGTGTGCTTATCATTCAGATAGCCCGGGGCATGACACCAACAATTGTTGGCCCCTAAAAAATAAGATCCAGGACTTGATAGATGCCAAGGAAGTGGAATTTGACGCCCCTGAAAAGCCTAACGTGATCTCTGCTCCTATGCCAAAACATGGTCACAACGTCCATGCTGTTGAAGGAGATCTTTATGTTGCTACTGTTGATGACTTAATGACCCCATTACCAATAATCAAGACAAATCTGTTGAAAGCCGGGATTTTCCCAGGCTGTGAAAAATATTGTTACCTTTATTCGTCCTTACAATCTGACTGTCTGTTGTTGAAGTTAGGAATCCAACGCCTAATGGATAATCAAGAAATCCTCTTTGAGAAAACTCCTGTTATACCGTCTCATGTCAAAGATGTTGCTATAATTACCATTTCCGCCAATCTTTCCAAGGTCTCCAAAAGACCTGTTAAGATTACATCCGATCCAAAGATTGTACCTCTGAAGATAACTATGCCGGGGCCTATCCCATACAAGTCCAACAAATCAATACCGTGGAATTATGGAGGAGAGATCTTCTACCACGGTGTTAAGCAAATTGAATCAGTTGAAGAAAGTTCCGATGAAGAGACTCATGACATAGGAAATATTGCTGGGACGAGTAAAATCACCCGCAACGGAAGAACTTTCTCTCCGGAGATTGGTCCCCCAAGGGCAATCTTCGGACCCTCAAGTGCTCCTAAGGTTACTCCTGTGCGGGTCAACATATCTGTGCGAGCTCCAGTGATTGAAGAAATTGTTACTCCCGTAGCTGTACCCTCTGTTGTTGCTACTGATAAAGGTAAGGGGATCCAAGAAGCGCCCGTCAGGACGAGGGCTCAGCCTTTGGTCATCCCCGAGGTCACTCAAAAGGAAATGGAGGAGATTTTAAAAATAATTAAGAAAAGCGACTATGATGTCATAGAACAACTGGGGCAAACCCCCTCAAAAATCTGTATGCTCGCTTTGTTGCTCTATTCCGAAGCTCATGCCAAAGCCTTGATCAGATTCTTAAAGACGGCCCACGTGCCTCAGGAAACCTCCGCGGACCAATTCCAAGAGTGTGTAGCTAGCCTAACAGCCGACAACGGTCTTGGATTATCCGATGCCGACTTAACATCTAAGGGGAGAAAGCATAATGACGCACTGCATGTCTCGGTGGAATGCAGAGGGACTACTTTAGCTCACGTTCTGGTTGATACCGAGTCATCTTTAAATGTCTTGCCGAAGAAAGCATTGGACAGATTGGACTGTGAAGGTTTGACCTTGAAGCCCAACAACATCATTGTCAGAGCCTTTGATGGTTCTAAACGGATGTCCACGGGGAGGTGGACATCCCGATTAAAGTGGGTACTGAAATCTTCAATTCCACATTCTATGTCATGGACATATGTCCCTCCTACTCTTACTTGTTGGGAAGACCCTGGATTCATCATGCTGGAGCCGTTACATCTACTCTGCATCAAAAGCTCAAGTACCCTGTCCAGGGGAAAATTGTGACAGTTCACGGTGAGGAGGAATACATGATAAGCCATCTGAATTCATTATGCTATGTTGAATTAGATGGTGAATTCATCGAGACCCCCTTTCAGCACTTTGAAGAGGTTTCTCTTGAAGTTGCGGTAGCCAAGACAATGACTTTTGTGCCCATCATTACCAAACCTATGTCTCGAATGTCATCCCTCAAAGATGCGAAGTCTGTGATTGAGGAAGGAGGAAGCACAGTATGGGGTCAGCTGCCAGATTTTCCTTACAAGACAGATAAATTCGGCTTGGGTTTCACAGCTTCTGCTCAAAAGGTTGTGCGCCGCTCCCGGGCTGGAGGGCCACCATTGAAGATCACCCATCATGGAGTTCATGCTTTGGAGGATGGTGAAGAGGAGAGCAATTTTGAAGACTGGATCTTTCCAACTGTTGAAGGAGGATTAAGCAATTGGGAGGCAAAGGACTTTATTCCCATTACTTTCATCAATCAGTAATTTATCTTTCGAACATTTTCTGTTGGTTTGTAATAATTCCTAAACAATTTGTACACTTTTAACCTTGTGCCTTACCCGAGGTACATAGGTCCATTTGTAAGGGTTTGATTTTTCATCTTCATATGCCATTTTTAATGAATCATTGACGTTTTCATATATAAACTTTTGTGTTCATTTTCTTTCTTTTTACATTTTATTTGCTTAAAGGTGGCTATCCCTTACACACACTGTTGTACCCCAAAATTTGTCCTTGCATTTTTCCTCAAGAAATCACAGCTTCAGGCGTTTCCTGATTTTTCAAACTGGCTCAAGAATCGGTCAAAACAGATTTTTTCTCGTCAGCCAGACAAAATTAGGGTTTTTGAAGGGTCTGGAACAGTTCACACAGTTTGCTTAGGGTTTTGGTTGATTTTGGTTCAGCTTCGATCAGGCAAACGCTTCTTTGGCATTTGATCAGAATCAGGGTTTTGTGCGCATATCTCTCAAGAAGAGTTGGTTCTATCAATGTTTTTTAATTTACTCTGATATGAGAACTGAGGCTGCTGGTTGTTAATTTGCATTTGTTGGATTTAATCAGTGAAAAGAGGCAGATGGACGTTTTGTTTAATTAACTGTCGCTTGGTTTGAAACTATGCGTTGCTTTGAATAATTAGAGCGTCAGGTTTGTCATAAGACCACAATGTTTACCAATTGATTATTTATTTTTAAGTTAAGATAATTGGAATTTATTTCCATTTTTATTTTAATTTAAGAATTATAACAATTAGATAAATATCTTGAAAAGAATAAAAAGAATTAATCAAATAAAAGGACTTTTTATTTATCTTTAAATTACTTGTATAATTGTTTTTGTTTACAAAATGTTTACAATAATAATATTACAGTTATTTAAATTTAAATAAAACTATCCTAATATTTTTCTAAGTCTTCAATTCTTCATCTTCCATCCCTTATTCCCTCTGCCTCATTGGATTCTATCTGCAAAGAATAAGAAAGAAGAAAAAGTCAGAAGCAGATAAATATTTAAAGAGACAAACAGATAAAAAGTTCATCATTAAAAGCAAATGGCCGGGATCAGTTCGCCCTCTTTGCAAATCATGGGATTTCTCCCGGTTCACAAAGAGGGGTGAAAATGTTTGCAAATTAAAAATGAATGCACAAAGTTAAAAATTGCACATTTCAAATTGGTCAACCAACTGCATAGTTCAAAGCAAGACAGCATGTGCAAATACAAAGTCCAAGTTACAAACTGAATGGCCTAAACCAAGTTCAAATTGCTAAACAAAGTCACAATTTCAAAACTAAGTCCAAAGTCAACAAGCTGCCAAAAGATATCTCAAGATATCAAAGTACCATCAATGCTGTCAAGAAGCACAAAGTATGGAAAAGAGATATGCAAATATGCAGAGAAAGAGTAGATTGCAAGCAAATTTCAGTTTCATCATTTCCCAGGCCAGTTTGCTTTTTCAGAATTAGTACATGTTAAGCAATATAATATGCTAAAAGCTGTACTGGAGAGAGAGAAGAGAAAGAAATATCAACAGATATACAGAAGAGGCAACACAAAGGGCCCTCAGAAAACCTTCATCACTGGGCACAAATCATAATCAAGCATACAGATTCAAAAGCATACTGGAGCATACAACAAGCCAACGAGAGGAAGAGAAAAATCAAGCATTTCAAGGCAACATATCTCACAGGGCCTCAGAGAACTCTCATCATAGGCGAACAAACAAGCATTTCCAAGCATCAAGATAAACACAGACAGAGGCATTCAGAAGCAACGAGAAGAAGGAGATAAAGAAGTATACTGAACCAACACAAAGGGTCAAAGAATACATAAACCAGGAATCCAAGCAAGCTAGCGTGCATCACTGCTTCCCTCGCCGTCCGGCCCCCCACGCGCCTCCTAATCTCCTCCTTCTCCGTATCCAAAAGGTAGTACTTCTTTTCCCTCTTTTCAAAACCTCACAATACACGAGAAATAGGGTCAATAAACGAAAATCAGAACATGCAAGGACAAAATCAAAAACCCTAATAACGTTCTAGATCGTTACCTTTTTTTCACTTTTCGCGTGGCCCAACCACTGAGGGAGAAGGAGGGACGGTGGCGCCGTTTGACCTTAGGCGGAGGAGTGCTCAAAAGGACAAGATTCAGAGACGTTTGGCATGAGAAGACGAAGACGAAGTGGAAACGACGAACAACGGCGCCTTGCTGTATGTAACCCTAAGTTTTCCCAATTGAAACAAATTGTGAGGAACCCTAAAAAACAATTTAAGAAACGAGTGGGCCACAACCCTTTCTGAAACGCCTAAGCCCTTTCTGTTTCCCATCATACACCCCCACGTTGCTACTGTTGTTTGGGCCAGTATAAACCCTTAAAGCCCATTCAAATCTCCAAAACTTCCCTTTTATTTAAAACATATTTTTCTCTTTTGTTAATAAATTTACATACCTTTTCTTGTCATTAAAAATTTCATTAACTTTTTGTTCTTTTTTTATTTATAATCATAAATTTTGTTTATAAATAATACATTAATCACAATACACCAAAAAAAAATATATTAATCTTTTCTTAAAAACATTTCTCATTTTCATTTTTCTTCTTAGTTAAGAATTTGTACATAATTACATAATTTTTCCTTTAAAGTTAATATTTTTCTCCTTAAAATTAGAACTTTTGATTTGTACATAATTAATTAAATGTATTATTTTTAATATCTAAAAAAATAGAATTTAAAAACATTTTCCTTTCTTTTAATTAAAATACTTTTTTGTACATAATACAAAAATATATGATACACTTAATAATACATTTAAATTCACATCTCGCACTTATAAATAAATTACACCTACACCTACACAATACATTTTACATTTGATACATTATACATTTACTATTCTTACACTTTTCTATACATTACATTGATTACATTTGATCGCGATTCGATTTGGTTGTAATTATTTAAGTCTCATCCCCCTTTGTGAATTTGTACCCCCACCCCCGGATACTATTTGTAATAGCGTAGACTTTAAAATTCCCGCAATTTATCGCTTTCGAATTATACCATGGTTAGACCTAGGGTTTGCATGTACATAAAATCAAACGCTAGATAACCTAATACAAGACAAATACATGAAATCAACACACAATTCACACTTGCACCCCCTAGGGTAATCCCATATGTTGCCTTCCAAAATGGGCCATGCTTGCACGTCGAGTTTCTTTGGCAAAACAAATTCAAATGATCATAAGTCCCTCGATGACGCTTTCTAAATTCGCCTATTCAAAATGATCAAGTCCCTTCAAGCAAATTGCCAAAGACACTTGGCACCATTGCATTCATGGTCCATATGATGACCCGCGCCCGTCCCGTTAAACATCCTAAACGCAAGATTGTCCACCAAATTCAATGGTGGAACAAAATTGTTAAAAAGGGGTTGAAAACATAGATAAAACCTTTGAGTACAATAGGGGTAGAAAAAACTCTTAGTTACTTGAGATCAACTTGCAAAAACACTTGCCTTCTTTTCAAAAAACCACACTTCATACACACTTTCAAACAAACTTCCAAAAACATTTTGAAACATCTTTTCGAAAAGATACACACTTTTGTAAAACACTCAAACACGAGTCAATTACATTGGTTGCCGAAACAAAGGCGTCTATTTCAAAAACATTTTCAAAACACACACACACACCACAATTTCAAGCAATCGAAAATCAAGGCAAGTGATCTAAAACCAAGTAACTAAGAGCCCATGGATAACCATGGATGAAAAGGGTGCTAATACCTTCCCTTTTCATAATCTACCCCCCGAACCCACGAAACATCTCAAAAGGTTTTTCCTGTGCTTTTTTAACCTTTCCTTTAGGATAAAATAAAAAGTCGGTGGTGACTCTTGCTAAACCGAATAAGTGCGAATACAAACGCAAAACCTCAAGTCAGTTCTCCCACCGTATCACACACACCCACACTCACCAATGCATGTACCCATCCATTCCAGATTCCATGGGTAACAATTCTGCTATGGCCTTCAGTGACTCTGAAGATCGGGTCAATCATGCCGAATACGAAGGTGATGAAGACTGTGAAGTGCCTGAAGAATTGGCTAGACTGCTGCAACAGGAAGAAAGGGCTATTCTACCTCACGAGGAGTTGTTAGAGACTATCAACTTGGGAACAGAGGAAGACAGAAAAGAAGTTAAAGTGGGTGCCAACCTGGAGCCAAGTGTCAAAGAGTGCTTAGTTCAGTTGTTGAATGAATATGTCGAGATCTTCGCCTGGTCCTACGAAGACATGCCGGGACTTGATACAGATATTGTGGTTCACCGTCTCCCTACAAGAGAATACTGTCCACCAATTAAGCAAAAAGTCCGCCGAATGAGGCCCGATATGTCTAAAAAGATTAAAGCTGAAGTGATGAAGCAGTTTAATGCTGGATTTCTTGCCGTTTCTTCCTATCCATAATGGGTTGCTAACATTGTGCCCGTGCCCAAGAAGGACGGAAAAGTCAGAATGTGCGTGGATTACAGAGACTTAAATAGGGCTAGCCCTAAAGATGACTTTCCACTACCGCACATTGACATCTTGGTTGACAATACAACTCAACATAAGGTATTTTCTTTCATGGATGGATTTTCAGGGTACAACCAGATCAAAATGGCCCCCGAAGACATGGAGAAAACTACCTTTGTTACACAGTGGGGTACCTTCTGCTATAAAGTGATGCCATTCGGACTGAAGAACGCCGGGGCAACGTATCAACGCGCCATGGTAGATTTGTTTCATGACATGATACATCATGAGATAGAAGTCTACGTAGACGACATGATAGCCCGTTCACAAACAGAAGAAGAACACCTTGACCATCTGCAAAAGTTGTTTGTCAGGTTGAAAGAGTACAAGCTCAGACTGAACCCTAACAAGTGCACTTTCGGAGTCAGGTCCGGTAAACTCTTGGGATTCATCGTCAGTAACAAAGGCATCGAGGTCGATCCTGCCAAGGTCAAAGCTATACAAGAAATGCCTGCCCCTCGCACTGAGAAGGAGGTCAGAGGTTTCTTGGGATGCCTAAACTACATCACAAGGTTCATTTCTCACCTAACATCTACCTGTGAGCCAATCTTCAAGTTGTTAAAGAAAGATCAGGTGGTTAAATGGAATGATGACTGTCAAGTTGCTTTCGATAAAATCAAGGAGTATTTGCTAGAACCTCCTATTTTGATGCCACCCGTCGAAGGAAGGCCGCTAATCATGTATCTGACTGTCATGGAGAATTCAATGGGGTGCGTATTGGGCCAACATGACGAGTCTGGCCGAAAAGAGCATGCCATTTATTACCTTAGCAAAAATTTTACCGACTGTGAGACTCGCTACTCACTGCTCGAGAAAACTAGCTGTGCTTTGGTATGGGCTGCTCGCCGGCTAAGGCAGTATATGTTGAGACATACCACTTTACTGATCTCTAAGATGGACCCAATCAAGTACATCTTCGAGAAGCTTGCTCTATCCGGAAGAATCGCTAGATGGCAGATGATCCTCACCGAATATGATGTACACTACACGACCCAAAAAGCTATAAAGGGGAGTGTGCTAGCCGATCATCTGGCCCATCAAGCTGTCGAAGATTACCAATCCATGAGGTTCTACTTCCCTGACGAGGATATCATGACTTTGAGCAACATTGAAGAAAATAGACCGTATGACGGACCTGAACAAGGATCCCGATGGACCCTGTACTTTGATGGTGCCTCCAACGCACCTGGAAATGGTATCGGCGCGGTACTTATCTCTCCAGAAGGTTGCCATACACCTTTCACTGCTAGACTCTGCTTCAGCTGCACCAACAACATGGCCGAGTATGAAGCTTGTATCTTTGGTCTCAAGACTGCTATTGACTTGGGAATCAAATCTTTGATTGTATTTGGGGACTCATCTTTGGTTATCAGTCAAATCAAAGGAGAGTGGGATACTAAACATCCAAACCTCATCCCTTACAAAGAACATGTCCTAATATTGTTACCTTATTTCGAGCAGATTACCTTCGAGCACTTCCCGCGAGAAGAGAATCAGCTAGCAGATGCGCTAGTTACAATGTCATCCATGTTTAAACTTAATTGGGATAATGAGGCTCCCCAAATCACCATTGAACGGATGGACGAACCTGCACACTGTCACGAGATTAATACCGAAGAAGTAGTGGACCGACCTTGGTTTCATGATGTCAAAAGGTATCTCGAAGCACAATAATACCCTGAAGGAGCTTCAGTCAACGACAAAAAGTTCTTAAGGAGATTCGCTGCCAAGTTCTTTCTGAGCAATGGTATCCTATACAAGCGCAATCATGATTGCATTCTACTCTATTGTGTGGACAAGGTTGAAGCTGAGCAAATCATGGCTGAACTGCACAATGGTACCTTTGGCACTCACTCAAGCGGACATACGATGGCTAAGAAGATTCTACGAGCAGGCTACTACTGGTTTACCATGGAAGCTGATTGTCATCAACATTCCCGTACTTGTCACAAATGTCAAATCTATACTGACAAGGTACATATAACTCCAGTTCCTCTCAATGTCTTAACATCTCCTTGGTCATTCGCAATGTGGGGGATCAACATGATTGGAGAGATCAAGCCTACAACCTCCAATGGACACTGTTTCATCCTGGTGGCCATTGATTACTTTACCAAATGGGTCGAAGCTGCTTCCTTCACATCCATTACAAAGAATGTGGTTGCCCGCTTCATCAAGCCGAACTTCATTTGCCGGTATGGTATCCCCGACAGGATCATCACGAACAACGGTACAAACCTGAATAACACTATGATCACCGCTCTGTGCGAGCAGTTCAAGATTCAATATCACAATTCATCTCCCTATCGGCCAAACATGAACGGTGCTGTCGAAGCTGCGAATAAAAATATCAAAAAGCTCATTCAAAAGATGAAATTCACCTACAAGGACTGGCATGAGATGTTGTCGTTTGCTCTACACGGGTACCGTACCACGACACGTACATCAACTGGGGAAACACCCTATTCTTTGGTATACGGCATGGAAGCTATCTTACCCATCGAGGTTCAGATTCCCTCCTTGAGAATCATGAAGGATACTGGTTTGAGTGAAGAAGATTGGATTCATACCCGGCTTGATCAACTTAACTTGATTGACGAAAACCGACTTACTGCTGTTTGCCATGGTCAGACATATCAAAAACGGATGATCAAGGCTTTCAACAAGAAAGTCAGACGCCAGGTATATCAAGTCGGGGACCTTGTAATCAAGCGGATCATCTTGCTGCAAAGTGATCCCAGGGGTAAATGGACTCCTACCTACGAAGGACCATTTGTGATCAAAAACATCTTTTCTGGTGGGGCAATGATCCTGACCACCATGGACAATGATGACCCGCCGCACCCTGCGACCACAGACATAGTCAAAAGATACTACGCATAAACGACCTGGCAAGTTGAAAACCCGAAAGGGCGACTTGGGCAAAAATGGGCATCCCGGTGAATCGAAAACCCGAAAGGGCGGTTCAGGCAAAAATTAGGGATAAACAAAAAAATATGTACACCCGACAAGTTGAAAACCCGAAAGGGCGACTTGGGCAAAAAAGGGTTTTCCGGTGGACTGAAAACCCGAAAGGGCGGTCCAGGCAAAAGTTAGGGAATTAAAGCGTATGACTATGTCTCGTCGGATCACTTTAAGGACAATCTCTTCACATACAAGCTTCGGGCTCCTGATCAATCTAATCATCATCGGACGAAGCAACGAATGGACAAGATATCCAGAGTTACGAAGGCTATAGCAGAATGGGAACCCCATGGAATTTTTTACACATAGCCATCTTTCTTTGTATAAATTTTTCTCAATTTTTATGACAACATTCTCTTACTAGGATGTCTGTCTCCTTTGTACAAAATACTTACACAGAGTTAATACAAAAATACTTCAAAGTGCAGAAAACTATTTGCCTTTTTTTTTCTTCTTTACACTTGTGTTTTATTTGAAAACGTCCAATGATTTATTAAATAAGCATATGCATTTGAATATAATCACTGTTTACAAATAAATGAAATGTGGAAGAATAATTAATGACAGGTTGAAAGGATAAGAAAACGTCTTTAGGCCATTCCAAGAGAAATCCCCGGCAGCACATCATCTGGATCCCCAGCGGAACTACAACCTTGAAATACATTATCCCTATCAGAATTAAATTTCAACCTCCCCGCCAGAGTCTAGTCTTCAAACTCCCAATCCCTAGTGGAGTCACATTTCAAATCCTTAATTCCCATCAGAGTCTAGTCTTCAAACTCCCAATCCCTAGTGGAGTCACATTTCAAATCCTTAAATTCCCATCAGAGTTAAGTTTGCAAACTCCCAATCCCCGGTGGAGCAAAAATTTGGGTCATAAATCCCCAGTAAAGATGAAACCTTGTTCCCCAAACGGAGTCAAATTTCCAACTATCAATCCACAGTAGAAACCATCCAGTTTTCTCCAGATTCCCCAACAAGTTGTCTTAAAATCTGAGAATCAACCAGATAACAGTTAACTTTTATCCCCAACCTCCGGATAATTCCCCAGTAGATTGGCATACAACCCAAACTCCTGAACTTTCTCCAAACAGGAATAAACCTCTTCCCCCATAGTCTTGAACTTACCATCCAGCAATATAGCTACTCCCCAACAGAATGAAGATTCTCATTCTTAACTCCCCAGTTTGAAGTCCCTAGGAATTTATTTTCCCCAAGCAGGTTCCCCAAGAAAGTCGTGAAGGATTCCCACATCCCCGCAGAAGTTGTCAAAGTTCTTGTTAATCCCCACTAGTCGCCAAGGATTTTCTATCCCCAACAGTGGTCCAAGGATTTCTCATCCTCAGCAATCAAAGATTTTGAATCTCCAACAACGGTCATGGATTTATTTTCCCCGGAAGCAGTCAAAAGATTTCATTATCATCAGCTATCAAGGATTTATTTTCCTCAGCAAGACAGCAAATCAGCTTACATGCGCATACATAACATTCATATATCATAAACATTGATATGACACATTTTATTGCATCATACATTTCATGCAACATAACTTTATGTTTTAGCTAACATTTTACCCTTTTCAGGATAAGATTAAAAGCTATCTCTAACGAATATTCAGATTTCAGATACAGTACGGATACACCCCAGACACGGAGGCCATTCTTTTACTCATTCAGAATTCAACAATCGGATAAAGACTAGATACGCTCCAGACATGGAAGCCATTCTATTTCTCATTCAGATTCAACTATCAACTTCAAGTCCATATACACTCCACATACGGAAGTCATTCTGTCACTTATTCAGATCCCAGTTACAGTACGGATACACTCTTAACACGGAAGTCATTCTGCTACTCATACAGATCTCAATTTCGGATACAGTCCAGATACGCTCCAGACACGGTAGCCATTCTGTCACTCATTCAAACATATTCCCCAGCCCATAGATGCTACAGACACGAATGTCTTTCTGTCGCTTATTTAGATTTCAGATTTCGGATACTGTCCAGATACGCTCCAGACACGGTAGCCATTCTGTTATTCATTCAAGAATAAAATACAGTTACAACTCGGATACGCTCTAGACACGGGCGCCATTCCATTGCTCATATAGATCCAATCTCTAGATACAACTCTGATACATTCCAGATACAGATACCATTCTGATGTTCATTCTCCTGATTTTCAACAAACATCCTTGGATGGCATCTTTAAGACCATCTCCAAAAAGATTCAATCATCTCCAAATGGCATCTTTAAGCCCATTTCCTCAACCACAATGTGACAAGTGCAAATTTACGGGCACTCTAGTGTCCAATCATCTTTTACCTTCGAGTCACGAAAGGCAAACTCGCCAATCTAACTCTTCAGGTTCAAGAAGATTGAACAGGGGCAACTGTTATATCCCAAAATTTTCCCTCTCATTTTATCAAGATTCCCCCCCCCCCCCACAAGACTCTTTGGACTCCAGACAGGATCAAGGTTTGCTCTGCTCAAGACATCTCCTTGCACTGATAACCTGAAATTAGGGTTTGAGTTTGCACAAGGAATTTTGGGCTTATAATGCCCCATGTGACTTTCATACTTCATGTTGGACTTATAAGATTGCTCATACCAAGTTTTAAGCCTTGAATCAAATTTTTGCCCAATCAATTGGACAGTTGACCTAAAAATCAACTGTATTGGGTAAAAATTCAATTGTGGCCAATTTACAGTCAAAACTCATAATTTTTGATCCACATTGTGATATGGTGGGAGAACTGACTTGAGGTTTTGCGTTTGTATTCGCACTTGTTCGGTTTAGCAAGAGTCGCCACCGACTTTTTATTTTATCCTAAAGGAAAGGTTAAAAAGCACAGGAAAAACCTTTTGAGATGTTTTCGTGGGTTCGGGGGGTAGATTATGAAAAGGGAAGGTATTAGCACCCTTTTCATCCATGGTTATCCATGGGCTCTTAGTTACTTGTTTTAGATCACTTGCCTTGATTTTGAATTGCTTGAAATGGTGGTGTGTGTGTGTGTGTGTTTGAAAATGTTTTGAAAAAGATGCCTTGTCTAGGCAACCGTTGTAACAATTCTTTACTCGAATGTTTTACAAAGGTGTTTGTCTTTTCGAAAAGATGTTTCAAAGTTTTTGAAAGTTGTTTTTGAAAGTTGTGTTGTGGAGTGGGTTTTGAAAGTAGGCAAGTGTGTTTTGCAAGCTTGATCAAGTAACTAAGAGTTGTCTACCC
Source organism: Vicia faba (assembly GCA_948472305.1). Lineage (NCBI taxonomy): Eukaryota > Viridiplantae > Streptophyta > Magnoliopsida > Fabales > Fabaceae > Vicia > Vicia faba. Next base: position 377,867,829 of record OX451739.1, on the reverse strand, counting down.
CTAAATTTACTCAAAGATTTTTCCTATGTTTTAACCCTTTTAACAGTATTGTTCCACCATTGTATTTGGTGGACAATCTTGTGTTAGGATGTTAACGGGACGGGTGCGGGTCATCGTTTAGACCATGAATGCAATGGGGCCAAGTGTCTTTGGCAATTTTGCTTGAAGGGACTATGATCATTTTGTTTAGGCAACTTCGAAAGCGTCATCGAGGGACTATGATCATTTGATTTGTTTTGTTTTGCCAAAGATACCCAACATGCAAGCATGGCCCATTTTGGAAGGCAACAAACGGGATTACCCTAAGGGTGCAAGTGTGAATGGTGTATTGATTGTCATGCATTTATCTTTGTATTAGGTTATCTAGCGGTTGATTTTATTTACATACAAACCCTAGGTCTAAATATGGTATAATTGAAAGCGATAAATTACGGGAATTTAAAGTCTAAGCTATTACAAATAAGTATCCGGGAATGGGGGTACAAATATTTACAAATGGGGATGAGACTTATTAGGAGAGTAGTGTCCAAATATATTTACAACCAAATCGAATCGCATTCTCAATGTCAATGTAGCAATGTATAAGAATAAAAGATAAGCAAATGTATTGGTGAAAGTGTATGTGATTATTTACAAGTGAGAAAAGTATGTTAACTTAATGCAAAATTAAGTAAGTATTTATTTTTGGATTTTTGTTGATTATGTACACACAAATGTTTTAGTTATAGAAAAGTATTTAACTTAAAAAATCTATTTTTTATGTATTTTGTTAATGTTTTATATACAAAAGGTTTAATGAAAGAAAAAGATTAACTTAATAAACATCCATTGTTTATGTATTAATGTCTTTATGTATGAAAAAGATTTATGAAAAAGAATTTTAAGATAAAAGTCTATTAACCTAATTAAATCTAATATTCATGTATTTTTCAAATATAATAAAATAAAAGAAAGTTTTGTATAAAAATAATGTATTGTTTTATTTAACAAAATAAATACAATATATTAGTTTAAATTATGAAAAGAAAAGTAAAATGATAAGTAAAAAAGATATTAGTTTATGTACAAAACAAAAAAAAAAGAGAATGAGCTTTAGTCTAGTAAGAGGGGCAGGCCCAAGCGAACGGCTTTAAGCAAAAGGGGGGGGGGGGTATGTACGCCAGGTTTTGTATGGGCTTAGGCTCTTTGATGGGGAGAACCGGACCAGACGTTTGACAAATTTTTTTTAGGGTTTTCAGTGCTTTGTTTCACTTCTAGGGTTACAGAGTTACAGGCTTAGAGCGGCGCCATTTCCATCTTCCCTCTTCGTCTTCATCTTTCTCAACACATGGCCACTGAATGCTCGCCTCCTTGCCTCAAGCTGCTAGGCGCCACTTCCAACTCCTTCCTCTCCATGGCTGGGCACAACAATGACCAGAAAAGGTGAAGATTTCCCATTTTTATGTCTTAGGGTTTTCAGTCTTCCTCTTTGCATGTTTTAATTTTATGTGTTCTGATTTTTCATGTGTTGTTTGGTGTTCGTGCGAGGTGTGGAAAAGAAAAGGAAAAGGGATTTATACCTTTAGGGTTTTGGAGAAGGAGGAGTGGACGACGGCGTCTCCGATGGCTGAAGGCGAGGGAGTATGATGCTGACTTGCTCTGGAAATCTGGTATTTGTAACTTTGCTTTTTTATGGTTTTATAAAGATAGTTTTGCAATCTAAAAACCTTAAGGCCCTTGCTTCTGTAAACTTCTTTTCCTCTTCTTTTTCTTACTTCTGATTGCTGGCTTTGATGATGTTCTTGCTTCTGAGTATGATGTTTTTCTGACTCTGAAATGCCTTTGCTTCCCTTTTGGCTTTGATTATGATATCTGAGTTTCTTTTCCTCTGAGCTTGATGGTATTGATTCTGAGTATGGATTTGTTATTGTTAGCCCAATGATGAGGTTGCTCTGAGGGCTTTGTTGGTTATTTGGATGCTTCAGTGTTTGATTTCTTTTCCTCTTCTTCTGCTTGCCTCTGAGATGCTGGTTGATGTTGATTTTGAGTATTGCTTTTGTTGGTTATTGGCCCTATGATGAGGTTACTCTGAGGGTTTTGTTGGTTTGAATACTTTGAGGTTGGATATTTGGCTTGGACAGGTTTGTGGCTTTGTTGTGATATGCTGGTTTTGATTTGTGGTTTGGCTCAAGATTACAGGCCTGAGCAGTTTGTTTTCTGGTATAGGCTATAGCAGGTTTGAACAATTTTGATACAGGCTTATGAAAGGCTTATCAGTATAGGCAGGCTTCAGGCTTGTGTTCTTGGTTGTTTGACAGGCTTTAGGCTGAGTCTTGAAAGGCTTGGTGCTTGTGGTTCTGCAGGTGAAGGCTTCAAGGTTCGGAACAGGTTACAGGCTTGTGTTATTTGTTTGAAAACTGGTTTTTTAAGCAGGTTTGTATGGCTTCAAACCAGCTTGAGGCAGCTCTGGTTTGTGTTTCTGTTATGTAACAGGTTTATGCTTGAGGCAACTCTGTTTGTGTTTGCTTTTGATACAGGCTTGAGCTCGTGTTATTTCTTTGTATTTTTCTGCCTCCTCTGAAACTGTTCTGGTATATCTTGTTTTATATATCTTCCTAAGCCTAAAGCCTGTAAGCCTCTCCGCTTCTACTCTCCCTCTCTCTCTGCAGATTAAAAAGCATTTTTATATTGCTTAAAACTGTCTTTTCTGAAAAAGTAACTGGCTGGAAAATGATGACTTTTTTGAATGTTGCTTGCATTGTGGTTTTGCCCTGCATATCTCTTATCTTCTTTTCCAGATTTTATGCCATTTTGTGTACTTCTTGATATCTTTTTGACTTTTGATATCTTTCTATATCTTTTGGACAGCTTTTTGACAGTTTCCTTTGGGCAATTTGTTTTGACATTCAGTTTGCTTAGTTTGAAACTTGTGACTTGTTTTGGCATATTCACTTTGCAATTTATGCAGTTTGGTTTGCTATTCAGTTTGAAAACTTTGGTTGACAATTTGGAATTATGAACTATGCAGCCTTGTATTTGGCATATTGAATAGCTTTGTGCATTTCATATTTTTTTGCAAGCATATTTCTATCCCTCTTTGTGAACCAAGAATTTCTTGTGATTTGCAGAGAGGGTGAATAAACTGATTCCGGCCAGTCACTTTTAATGATGAGCTTTTTAAATTAACTGTCTGCTTTTCATCTGCATTTGACTTCTTTCCCTTCTTTTTTTGTTTTTGCAGATAAAATAAATTGAGCAAAGGAGCATCAGTAGAAGATGAAGACTTAGGAAATTTTAGGATGTAGCTTTATTTCATTTTAATTATTTGTAATAACATTATTTGTAAATACTGTAAATGTATTCAAATAACATTTGTACTTAATAATTAAAAGTAACTAAAAGCTCTTTTGTCAATTAATCCTTTTTAATTCTTCTTCAATTGTTTATTTAATTATTTATAATTCTTAAATTATAATAAATGGAAATAAATCCCAACTATTCTAACTTAGAATAAATAATTAATTAATAAACACTGTAGTCTCGCCACTTAGCATTAATCAATAATTAACCGTAGCAATGCACAGTTAATCAAACAAACGTCCACATGTCTTTTCTTTTATTGATCATACCAAACACTGCAAACTCCCAATCAGAATGCCTCAATGCAAATCTCAGAGTAAATTGAAAAGAACTGTAGAATTAATTCTTTCTGAGAATGCGCGCACAAAACCCTGATTCTTGATTTAATGTCGAAGAAGCGCCTGCCTGATCAAACCCTGAGCCAAAATCAACCAAACCCTAATAATCTGCTTGAAATGTTCCAGAGCCATGAAAACCCTAATTTTGTCTGCCTGGCGAGAAAAGTCTGTTTTGACCGATTCTTAGGCCAATCTGAAAAATCAGGAGAAGCCCGAAGCTGTGATTTCTTGTGAAAAAGAGGAGGGAAAATTTTGGGGTACAACAGTTGCCCCTGTTCAATCTTCTTGAACCTGAAGAGTTAGATTGGTAAGCTTGCCTTTAGCGACTCGAGGGTAAAAGGAGATTGGACACTAGAGTGCCCAAAAAATTTGCACTCGGTGAAGTGATGGTAGAGGGAATAGGCTTAAAGATGCCATTTGGTGATGGGCTTAGAGATGCCATCTAGGGATGTGACAGAATCTTGTCGGGGGATGGGCTTAGAGATGCCATCTGGAAGTTGCTGGTAGGAGGATGGGCTTAGAGATGCCATATGGAAATGTTTGTTGAACTGTACGTCATTGGTGAGTGGGTGTCAGAAAGGTATCCATGTTTTGGAACATTTCTGAACTAGGGGTCTTAATAAGCAATAGATTGACACCCGTATTTGGAGAATCCGTAAACTGTTTTCAGAGGTCTTGAAGTTGAAAAGGAACCGGTGTAGGGTTTCCTAATGATGAGTCAGTGTAAAAGTGCATCTGAATGAATCTGGAATAAGTATCAGAATGTCGCCATGTCTGGGTCACATCTGAACTATCTCTGGGTAAATCTGGAATAAGTATCAGAATGTCGCCATGTCTGGGTCACATCTGAACTATCTCTGGGTAAATCTGGGATAAGTATCAGAATGTCGCTATGTCTGGGTCACATCTGAACTATCTCTAGAAGGAATCTCGGAAGATGAAGATCTTTGTCTGTCGACTGATCTTTCCTGCAAAGGTAAAGAGTTAGTTGTATGCAATGTCATGATGCATGATGCAATGTATGTTATATCAATGTTTATGATATGAATGTGATGAATGCGCATGTAAGCTGATGAGCTGTCTTGCTGAGGATAGATGAATCCTAGATGGCAGGAGATAAAAGAATCTTGACTGCCGCCGGGGAAAGTAATTCCTTGACTGCTGCAGGGGATTGCAAGAATCTCTTGATCGTTGAAAATGAGAAATCCGGGGACCGCTGTTGGGGAATCAGGAGCTTGGGTTGTATGCCAATCTACTGGGGATTCCTGCCTTGAGGAGATCTTCACTGGGGAATATGTGAATACTCTGTGAGGTGCTGAGAATGAGAGTCTTCGTTCTGCTTGGGGATTGATAGTTGGAAGTTTTAGCTCCGCTGGGGATTGCAAGAATCTTTTGATTGCTGCAGGTATTGATCTAGGATAAGTATCGGAATGTCGCCAAATCTGGGTCACATCTGAACTATCTCTAGAAGGGAATCTGGAATAAGTATCGGAATGTCGCCAAATCTGGGTCACATCTGAACTATCTCTAGAAGGAAATCTTGAATAAGTTTCGGAATGTCGCCAAATCTGGGTCACATCTTGTTGTACCCCAAAATTTGCCCTCCCATTTTCTCAATATTTTCTCACCACAAAACCCTTGGAGCTCAAGATCCAATTAGGGTTTCCTCTGCTCAAGACTTCTCCTTGCACTGTTGACCCAAATTAGGGTTTGTGTTTGCACAAAGATATTTTGACCTAAAATTCCTAAGATGACTTTCATGCTTCATGTTGGACTCCCAAGTTTATCCATACCAAGTTTCAAGTCTTGATTCCAATTTTTGCCCAGTCAATTGGACAGTTGACCTAGAAATCAGCTGTATTGGGGAAAAAGTCAACTGTGGCCAATTGACAGTCAAACCTCACAAAAATTGACCCACATCAACATTATTAACTCACATGGACCATTTGATCAAGTTTGGATCACAATTCCACAAGAAATTTGATCAGGTCACCAAAAGGGCAAAATGGTCATTTTTAGGGTTTTGACTGCACAAAGGCAATTTTTGACTGTTTGACCTAGCCAAAGGCAAACCAAACTCACATATGGACTCAAGGACCCCATGGAATTGTCTTGACATACTAAACAAGTTCAAAAGATCCCAAATGCACAAGATTGACAATTGAATTTCCCAGTCAATTGATCAATTTTGACTGCATACTGAAAAGTCAAACTTTGACTTTTTGGTCAAAATCAAGTGTCAAGATTCATTTTTTATCAAAACATGCCAAATCATGAAACTTGTTCATCAAGAAATCAAGAATTGCAAATTAGGGTTTGAAATGAAGATTTTTCATAACTTAGAATTTTTCTAAGTTATGAAAAACCCTAATTTTTTCCTAACTTTGTCCCACTTTCTCACCAAGATTCATTTGGATTAAAGGAAAAGTCAAAACATGAAAGTTGTAGTCCATTGCAAAATCTACAACTTTTATTCACAAAGTTTCCTCAAAAGAAGCTTGTAGCTCAAGTTACAATTTTTGGAACAAGGGTACCAAACCATTCTTAACTTAGAGAAATTTTGAACCATTCTAGGCAGGATTTTTGCCTAACTTCAAGACCACTTTTCACATGCTTCCACTTGGAATTTCAATTTTCATTTCAAATATGGATTGTAGTACACATTCCAAGCTTTTCAAAATGTCCAAGAACTCATCAAACAACCTCATGGTTAGGGAGAATCGAATTTGGGAAGTTGGGAAAAATTCACTTTTGTTATGACCAATTTACATGTTCATACACTTGTGCCATTTTGAACTCAGCTTGCATTCCTTGATTACAGGTCCTATATCCCATTTGCACTCAATAATTTAATGCTAACTCATTGTGCCAAGGCCTTATTTTGTGTGTTCAAGCATTATATGCAAGACTAAGCCATAAATAGAAAAAGCAAATTAGTCATTCTTGAAAAGTTGAACTTTATGTCAAATGCAAATCCAAGCAAGTACAAGGCAAATCCTTTTGGCACAAGTTTATGAACAAAACACACTGATCAAGGCTAAGGTATGCAACATAGATTGGGGGCCTGCATCAGTCTAGAATACAAAGTTGACATTTCTTGCTTAAAGTTGAAGTAACCTTGCATAACAACACACAACTCTCATTCCTGTAAACCAGAGCTTAAGCAAAGTTATCAAACACTTTCTAATCATCAAACCTAAGCTGAAACACAAGCCAACCAAGTTCTACACCTTCTCAAACACAGAATCACCCTAAAACTGCCAAAACAGGGGACCTGCTGCAGATTGAGTTCCATAACTCAATCCATTCGTGCATTCTTGCTGAAACCACTTCAAACACATCCCACATCATCCCTTGAAACTGTTCCAAGCCCTAAACACGACCTGTAACATCCCTAGCTAACATCACCATTTTCATTTTTCTGTTTTGCAGTTGAAGTACCATAGCACGATTCTTTTGGTTTCCAAGCAAACTAAAGGTTGGAATAGCATCCTGAGACATCAAGGAAGCTATACAAATCATTACCTTGCCTTGTACTCATCTCCATTGTTGCACACGATTCCAACTGAACAGGTAAGTTCATGAACTTGTATCTCTCTATCCAAGCATTGTTAGGTTTAGATTTGTGAAGAAATTATGTCACATTCATAGCCCTGAACATGCCCATATAATTAGTTTTCATTTATGTTATGTGTGCTATGAGAATTTGATGTCTGAACATGGAACAAAAACTAGGTCAGGAATTGGGAATGGAGAAATTCTCTCATTTCTGAGAGTTAGGATGAGTTCTTTATATGTCCAGAATCGTGGCTTGATGCTTAACATTTCTTATGTTGTAAGTTTGTGCTAAAAGTCCAGGAATCCAGATGTTTGAATCAGTGTAGGAGGCGCGCGTTTTTTTGACAAATTCTGGCCAGAGGTTGAAGAAGGTCTTTTGGGCTGGGCTTTGTTTCATTTTTCTTATTTGCACCTTGTTTCTACTTTTGAACCCCCCTGGCCCATTTTGAGTTTCATTTGCTATTTTTAATTTTTTCCTTTTGATTCTGATTTATTATTTTTCATTAAAGCATAAAAATATTAAAAAACATTTTTCCACATTTTTTTGCATTTTTATTTGATATTTATTTGTTTTAGTTAGTTATATACATAAATAAATACATGATGTTTTTTGTTTAGAATATTAGGAATAAAACCAAATACATTTATTTTCTAATTTTTATTTTATTTTATCTTCTGAAAATATTTTATATGAAATATACTTTTTTTTTTATAAATATTAAATATTATTATTTTGTGCATATTCAATATATTTAGTAAATAATACAAATACATACATATATATTAGTATATTTAGGTTAAAAAATACAAAATATATACATTTTTATTTTTATTAATATTTAACATTAAAAATACCTTTTTTTGACAAATATACTTCTCATTTATTTATTTTTTGTAAATAATTAAGAAATATTACACATATTAAATAATTAATACCTTTTTGTTTATAAAATTAGGGTTTTACCCTAGATCCATAAAAATACCAAAAATACATTAATTTTTATTTTTATTTAATTAATATATGGTCAACATTTTTTCACATACATATGAAAACCTTTTTTTTTGCATTTTTGCATATTTATTTTATTTCATTTGAATATTGTGTAAATAAATACCTTGCAAAATTCCAATTTGATGTAATAGTCTAGGGTTTTAATTCTTGTCAAAATATCCCCATTTGAGCATTTGTACCCCCCTTCCCATATATTGTGTTGTAATAATTTAGGAACTTTATTTTTCGCATTTTACAAGCTTTCTAATTATGCCATGTTAGAATTAGGGTTTGTATGCAAATCAATTAACCAAAATAGTTTGACCTAATTTCAAGATAAACAAGCATGAAAATGGACAACACTAATCACACTTGCACCCCTGGGGTATTCCACTTGTTGCCTTCAATAATGGGCCATATTGCATGTTAGGTCTCTTTGGGCAAAACAAACACAATTCAAATGATCATAGTCCCTCGATGACGCTTTCGAAAGTTGCCTTAAAAATGATCAAGTCCCTCCAAGGAAAAATTGCCCAAAGATACTTGGCGCCATTGCAATTATGGTCTAAACGATGACCCGCGCCCGTCCCTTTCACATCCTAACACAATATTGTCCACCAAATATAATGGTGGAACAAAATTGTTAAAAGGGTTAAAAACATAGGAGAAATCTTTGAGAAATTTAGGAGTAGACAAACTCTTAGTTACTTGAAACAAACTTGCAAAATAAAACACTTGCCTATTTTTCAAAACCACACATCACTACACTTTCAAAACAACTTTCAAAAAAACATTGAAAACCTTTTCAAAAGACATACACTTTTGTATACATCCCAACATGGATCATTACAAAGGTTGCCACCACATTGGCTTCTTTTCAAAACATTTTCAAACCCACACACACAAAGCACCATTTCAAACAATTGAAAATTAAGGCAAGTTGATCTAAGCAAGTAACTAAGAGCCCATGGATAACCATGGATAGAAAGGGTGCTAATACCTTCCCTTTCTATAATCTACTCCCCGAACCCAAGAAAACATCTCAAAGGTTTTTGCTGTGCTTTTTAACCTTTCCTTAGGATAAAATAAAAAGTCGATGGCGACTCTTGCTCAACCGAAACATTTGCGAATACAAACGCAAACCTCAAGTCAGTTCTCCCACCGTATCACATAACTGGCGACTCTGCTGGGGAAAAACTTTTAAGTGGAGTAACCTTAGGGCTTAGATCACCCTCTTGCATGATTAATTGTTTGTCTTGATTGCTTTATATCTTGTCTCTCTTGTTTGGGTTTACAATCCTACACCCGGATTTTGGGAAACATTCATAGATAGCAATACGTTGTGGAAACTGTGCGGGGTATACCGACACGGTCGAAGCAATAGCTATATTAGTGCGACATATTTGTGAGTACCGGTAACCCTTGAGTTCAATCAAGGAGAGTACGGGGCCGCTGAGTGATGTCACTAAGCACTAATGACCTAGAACCTTACTTGACCATCTTGGCCTTTTATTAGGGGTAGTGAGATGACCGGCTTTGGTGCAGTCCGAAGTTGGTAGATACTCGATACTACACTCATTGAGGGTTGTTTTCTTGGAATATTTTGGTCGCTAGTTAAGTGGCTAAACCAAAATAATGAACAATGAAAACAATCCAGTGATATTGAGCTCCTTAGAACCCGATTACTATTTATAGGACAGGTTTTTAAGCCAACTACACTCAAGAGGGTACTTACCTATGAAACCCCATGCAAGCCTGAAACTAGGGTTTGGTGTGATTTGCTTGTACATATGCTTGTGCATACATCATGAACATCATAAAGCATCATATGCATTTACTAACCACTTCAAGGGTTTAGATCTTCATCTTTGTTCTTGTTTTGTAGGTCATGGAAATTCCTCGCAGGAAAACCATCCAAGTCAACCTTGTGAGAATCCCTCCTCAACTCAAGGAGCTCACATCAAGGATTCCGGAATGCTCTTCCTTCAGTGAAAGACATGGTAGATTGCTCAGCCTAGTCAACACCAACATTGAAGAAGACATGATGAAAGTGCTATTCTAGTTCTTTGACCCTCTTCATCACTGTTTCACTTTCCCCGACTACCAGTTGGTGCCCACTTTGGAGGAGTTTTCTCAACTCCTGAGAATTCCTATTCTTAATCAACTACCTTTCGACGGTACGGAAAAGGAACCAAAGGCTGAAGATGTTGCTCGAGCATTACATCTACAGGCTTCTGACATCAAGGGGCATTGGGAAACTAGAAGTGGCGTCAAAGGTTTCTTAGCAAAATTCTTGTTTGAGAAGGCACAAGAATGTTGGAATTCATTGGACCTACAAGCCTTTGAAGAAATTGTGACACTCCTTGTCTATGGGTTGGTCTTGTTCCCAAATCCTGACCAGCTTGTGGAGGTCAACGCCGTCAAAATCTTCTTGTCCAGAAATCCAATACCAACATTGCTTGGGGACATCCTTCACTCATTTTACACACGAACAATGAGAAAGAGGGGTGTTCTCATGTGCTGTACTCCTCTCCTTGCAAGGTGGTTTATTTCGCACCTTCCACAATCTGTCTTGAAGAATGACCAAGGCTCAAGGTGGTCCCAACGGTTGATGACTCTTACTCACTCTGATGTACACTGGTGTTCTGGGTCCAGAGAAAATGTCATCATCGTCGATCATTGTGGAGAGTTCCCTAATGTTCCATTACTTGGCATTAGAGGGGGCATTACCTACAACCCTTGCTTAGCTTTGAGGCAATTTGGATATGCACGGAGGGATGGCCCTCACGACATGTTGATTCCTGACCTAGTTTTTGACTTCGACAACGATGCGCAAGGACTTCGCCAAAGGTTCATCAGAGCTTGGAGGATGCCCAACAAAGTTGACAGCCAGACACTAGGGCACAAGAACTCCATCCCTCTTGAGCCTTATCTCAAGTGGGTACGAGCCCGAGCCCAGAGTCTAATGATGCCTTATCCTCATGTTCTCCCTGTGATTAAAGAGCCCGTCAAGGAAGGAGAGGTTCCCTACACCATCCTACATCCTAACATGCCTACATCGTGGGAGGAGATGCAGAAGAGTTGGATCCAGCTCAAGGAGGAACATAACACTTTTGAAGCCAGCTTCTACGCTAGCGAGAAGAAGGTTCTAGAGCTCACCCGCCGACTCCATGAGCAAGAGGCCCTCAACACTTACATTGCGCCAAAGAGGATGCGCAACGTCTTTTTACCTTGAGAAGTTGTTTTTGTAATATTTGGCCCGTGGGGCATTTATGTACTAACAAATCTTTTCTTATTAATATGACGTACATTCTTTTTGTCTGCAACAATCGTGAATTTCTAAAACCCTTGAATGCATTGCATAGATAGCATCTCATGCATCATATGCATAATAGGTACCCCTTTTTCTACAGGTTGCTTAATCTTCTTCGCTGTTTATTTTGAACAGTCATCATGAATCCTGAATCATCCAGTGAACAAGCTATCAAGGCCCTCCAGGCCCAGAACGCCCAGTTTCAAGAGATGGTCATGAGCCTGGCTCAAGGTCAACAAGAGTTGAAGGCTTTGCTCTTAAAGAAGAAGAAGAAGAAGAAGAAGAGGACTGCGTTATTCAACACTGGACGCAGGTTTGGGAACACACTCCATAATGAGGCTGATCCAACTACTTCCTATGTAGAGAAAGACAGTCCCCAAGGGGGAGGGGCTCCTAGTCCTGCAGTCTCTGACAACGAGACGGATTACAATGACGAACAATACCCTCCTGCTGCTGACCGATACAAGCAATTAGAGGACCGCTTGAGTGCCATGGAGATTCAAAATGTGCCGGGGCTGGATTTCGGAGATTTAGGGTTATCTTCTGGGGTGGTAATCCCACACAAGTTCAAGGCGCCTGCCTTTGCCAAATATGAAGGGGCTTCCTGTCCAAAGCTGCACCTCAGATCGTACGTAAGGAAGATCCAACCTTACACGGCAGACAAAAATATTTGGATCCACTTCTTCCAAGATAGCCTTTCGGGGTCACAACTTGAGTGGTTCTATCAGCTAGATGGAACCAGTATCCGACATTGGGAGGATTTGGCTACCGCCTTTTATAGACAATATCAATACAATTCTGACCTCGCTCCTACGCGTACCCAACTTCAGGGTATGTCGCTAGGAACGGGCGAAGGGTTCAAAGAATATGCGCAAAAATGGAGAGATTTGGCTGGCAGGGTGCAGCCTCCTTTGACTGATCGTGAACTGGTTGACATGTTTCTAGGGACCTTGTCCGGTCCATTCTTCAATCATCTGGTTGGTAATTCCTCCACTGGGTTTACGAATTTGATCCTGACGGGTGAAAGGATAGAAGCTGGCATCAGGTCAGGAAAGATACAGAAAGCTGCCTCCGCAAGTACTGAGAAGAGGCCTTTCAAGAAGGAAGCTAGTGCAGTCTATGGTCCTAGAAGACAAGTCAAGCCAGAAAGCCGCCAAGCCGTCAACGCCTTGGTAATTTCAAAACCTGTTGCTGCTCCTCAGCAGTACAATCAACAAAGGGGTGAGAGGCCCAAAAGGCAATACACTCGGCTGAGTATGACCTTGTCACAAATCTTACCGCAACTGCTATCGACCAACTTGGTGACCATCAAAGAGGCTCTGAAGGTCGTGAATACTGCATCTTCTAAGTATAACCCAAATGCCCGTTGTGCTTATCATTCTGATAGCCCCGGGCATATTACTGATGATTGCTGGGCCCTGAGAAATAAAGTTCAAGACCTTATCGATGCGAAGGAAATTCAGTTTGAGGCGCCTGAGAGGCCAAATGTTGTAACTGCTCCTATGCCCCAGCATAGGGTAAATGCCGTCGAGGAAGATTTGTATGCTGTTTCGGTGAATGATGTTGCTACCCCTCTATTGACTGTTAAGAGGAACCTACTGCTGGCCGGTTTATTTCTGGGTTGTAACAAGGGTTGCCTCCTGTGTGCTATTATCCCTACCGGTTGTCCGCTGCTGAAATCAGGCATCCAAAGCCTGATGGATAGCAAAGAAATTCTGTTCAAGAAAACCGCTGTTCCATTTGTTTCCGCTGAAGAAGTATCTGTCGTCACAATTTTCAACAATCCTACCAAGGCTCCCCCGAGGAAGCCAGTCCAAATTATGTCTGTTGCACCCATTATCATTACTGTTCTGGGGCCACTCCCTTATGAATCTGACAAGGCTGTCCCATGGCACTATGGGGCAGACGTGTATGTGCTTGGAGTGAAGCAGGAGTTCAACACCGGTACCAGTATCAGTAACATCACTGGTCCCGCCAAGATTACTCGCAGTGGCAGGCTCTTCTCGCCTGACATTGCACCACCAGTTATCTGAAAACCTCTTATCATCACACCCACAAGTGTGCATGTTCCAAATCAAGTTCCTGTGTCTACTACTGCCGCCGAGTCCTCTGATGCTCGGGGCAAAGAAGCTGCTACCAATTTGCCTGCCCGGACGAAGGCACCAAAAAAGACCGCGGTTGAAGCCTCCCAGTAAGAGATGGAGGAAATCCTTAAAATCATTAAAAAGAGTGACTTCAATGTCGTTGAACAGCTGGGGCATACCCCCTCCAAGATCTCTATGCTATCATTGCTGCTGTGCTCAGAGGCCCACGCCAAGGCCCTGATTTCATTTCTGAAAACGGCCCATGTGCCGCAAGAGACATCTGCAGATCAGTTCACTGACTGTGTGGCTAATTTGACAGCTGACAATGGTTTGGGTTTCTCGGATGCAGACCTTACCGCCAAAGAAAAAAACCACAATGATGCCCTGCATGTCTCTATAGAATGCAGGGGCACTACTCTCGCTCACGTGTTGGTGGACACTGGTTCTTCCCTGAATGTATTGCCCAAGAAGGCCTTAGATCGGTTGGATTGTGAGGGCCTGGAATTGAAACCTAGTAACATCATTGTTAGAGCCTTCGACGGTTCTAAGAGGATGGTGCATGGTGAGGTAGACATTCCTATCCGTGTGGGTTCCCAAGTCTTTGACTCAACGTTCTATGTGATGGATATTCGTCCATCTTATTCCTTCTTGTTGGGTCGACCTTGGATTCACAAGGCTGGGGCGGTAACATCCACTCTACACCAGAAGCTCAAATACCCTGTCAAAGGGAAAATTGTTACTGTGCAGGGTGAGGAGGAATACATGGTTAGTCACTTGAATTCATTCCGGTATATTGAAATGGACGGGGAGTTTATTGAAACCCCCTTTCAACATTTTGAAGAAGTACCTCCAACGTTGGCGTCAGCTGAGACAGTGGTTGAAGAAGACTTTCCTTTGAAGATGGCTTCCTTGAAGGATGCCCGGGATGTGATCGAAAAAGGCAAGTGTGCAAACTGGGGTCAACTTCCTGACTTCACTCAAAAGAACGACAAGTTTGGGCTGGGCTTCACTGCAGAGGCTCAGAGGGCTGTTCGCAAAGAAAGGATCAGAAAGGCTCCGGTGTTCATCACCAACCCAAGGGTTAATGCTATCGAGGAGGACGTAGAGGAAGCAGAATTTGACAGTTGGATCTATCCGACAACCAGCAACGAACCAAGCAACTGGACGGCAAAAGATTTTACACCTATTACATTTGTCACGCAGTAATGAACTCTTTTGATTTTCAATTTGTAACAAACAATATGTTGAAACTTTTATTGGCTCGGTGTCCTACCCGGGGCACCGTGGCTCCATTTATGAGGGCTTTTTGTATGACATTTCCATATATCATTAATCAAAACATTGGACGTTTGTTGCATTTCAAATCTTGTGCTCTTTTTCTTTGTGTTATATATTGCAAAACAGCTATATTTACACACACTCACTTATACAGGTTTCAATCCACTCTGGATCTCACTGGTAACAGCTCTGCTACTGCCAGTTATGACTTCGAAAATCCGATCAACTTGGCCGAAGACGAAGGTGAAGATGATTGCGAAGTGCCTGGTGAACTCGCAAGACTGCTACTCCAGGAAGAAAGGGCCATTCAGCCGCATGAAGAGCCAGTGGAGACGATAAACCTGGGTACTAAGACCGATAGAAAAGAAGTCAAGATTGGAGCCAATCTAGAGCTCAGCGTGAAGCAACGATTGACCCAGATGCTGCATGATTACATGGAAATCTTTGCTTGGTCTTACGAAGACATGCCTGGTTTGGATGCCGACATTGTAGTTCATCACCTGCCTACCAAGGAAGACTGCCCTTCGGTAAAGCAAAAAGTCTGCCGTATGCGTCCAAAGATGTCCGAAAAGATCAAAGCTGAGGTTATGAAGCAATTCGATGCCGGGTTTCTAGCAGTGACTTCTTACCCTCAATGGGTGGCCAACGTGGTGCCAGTGCCGAAGAAGGACGGTAAGGTCAGAATGTGTGTCGACTACAGGGATTTGAACAGGGCCAGCCCTAAGGATGATTTCCCTCTGCCTCACATCGACGTTCTTGTTGACAATACTGCTCAACACAAGGTGTTCTCCTTCATGGATGGTTTTTCAGGGTATAATCAGATCAAGATGGCTCCCGAAGATATGGAAAAGACTACCTTCGTTACTCAGTGGGGCACCTTCTGCTACAAGGTCATGCCATTCGGGTTGAAAAATGCTGGGGCAACCTACCAACGTGCCATGGTTGCTTTATTTCATGACATGATCCACCATGAGATTGAAGTATACATCGATGATATGATTGCGAGGTCCCAAACTGAGGAGGAACACCTTGACCATCTGCGGAAGCTGTTTGACCGACTGAAATTGTATAAGCTGAGGTTGAACCCTAACAAATGCACCTTTGGGGTGAGATCTGGAAAATTGCTAGGTTTCATTGTAAGCGACAAAGGTATCCAAGTGGACCCTGCCAAGGTGAAAGCCATACAAGAGATGCCGACTCCCAAGACAGAGAAAGAAGTCAGAGGCTTTCTGGGACGACTGAATTACATTGCCCGATTCATCTCACATCTAACTGCTACCTGTGAGCCAATCTTCAAATTGCTGAAGAAAGATCAAGTAGTACGTTGGAACGATGAATGTCAGGCTGCTTTCGAAAAGATAAAGGAATATCTCCAAGAGCCACCCATTCTTATGCCACCAGTGGAAGGGAGACCTCTAATACTATACTTGACAGTGCTTGACAATTCAATGGGGTGTGTGCTGGGGCAGCATGACGAGTCTGGCCGAAAAGAGCATGCTATTTATTACCTGAGCAAAAAGTTTACCGACTGTGAGTCTCGGTACTCACTGCTCGAGAAAACTTGCTGCGCTCTGGTATGGGCTGCTCGCCGGCTGAGACAGTATATGTTGACTCACACTACTCTGTTGATTTCAAAAATGGATCCAATCAAGTACATATTCGAAAAGCCTGCTCTGTCTGGAAGAATAGCAAGGTGGCAAATGATCTTGACAGAATATGACATCCAGTACACAACTCAAAAAGCAATCAAGGGAAGTGTATTGGCAGACCACTTGGCACACCAACCTGTGGATGATTACCAATCATTGAACTTTGAATTTCCAGACGAAGATATCATGGTAGTAACTGACTGTAAAGTACCTGGACCGGATGAAGGACCTGAGGAAGGATCCCGATGGTCTATGCACTTTGACGGAGCCTCCAACGCTTTGGGTAATGGTATCAGCGCTATGATCATATCCCCAAAAGGCACTCATACTCCACTCACCGCCCGGCTGTGTTTCAACTGCACCAACAACATGGCAGAATATGAGGCATGTATCATGGGTCTTCAAGCTGCAATCGACTTAAGGATCAAGTTTCTGAGTGTCTTCGGAGATTCCGCTCTCGTGATCAATCAGATCAAAGGCGAGTGGGATACGAAACACCCGAATCTTATTCCTTACAAGGAGTATGTATTGACTTTGCTTCCCCACTTTGAAGAGATAACCTTTAAGCACTTCCCAAGAGAGGAGAATCAGTTAGCGGACGCACTAGCTATGATGTCTTCAATGTTCAAAGTCAAATGGGACAACGAGGCTCCCCGGATCATTATCTGGAAGTTGGACGAACCTGCATACTGTTGCGATCTTGAGGACAAAGAGGTAACCGAAAAACCCTGGTATCATGAGGTGAAGAGATATCTGGAAGCCCAGGAATACCCTGAAGGTGCGTCTGTCAATGACAAGAAGTTCCTAAGAAGGTTTGCGGCAAAATTCTTCCTCAGCAACGACATTCTCTACAAACGAAACCATGATTCAACTTTACTGCGTTGTGTGGATAAGACTGAAGCAGAGAAGATCATGGTAGAGCTGCATGAAGGTACATTCGGAACACATTCCAGTGGACACACCATGGCAAAGAAAATCCTTCGGGCAGGATATTTCTGGTCCACAATGGAAGCCGACTGTTACCAACATTCTCGAACTTTTCATAAATGCCAGATCTATGCTGATAAGGTGCACATCCCTCCGGTTCCTCTGAATGTCCTGACGGCACCTTGGCCTTTTGCAATGTGGGGCATTGATATGATCGGCGAGATCCGACCGACGGCATCCAACGGGCATCGCTTCATCTTGGTAACGATTGATTACTTCACAAAGTGGGTAGAAGCAGCTTCCTACGCCACCATAACCAAGAGCGTCGTGGCACGTTTCATTCGGCATAACATGATCTGTCGGTACGGCGTCCCAGAAAGAATCATTACGGACAATGGTACCAATCTTAACAACAAGATGATCACTGAGCTCTGCGAGCAATTCAAGATACAGCACCACAACTCTTCTCCGTACCGGCCGAAGATGAATGGGGCTGTAGAAGCAGCTAATAAGAATATCAAGAAAATTGTGCAGAAGATGACAGTAACCTACAAAGATTGGCACGAAATGTTACCATTTTCTCTTCATGGGTACCGTACCTCAGCAAGGACGTCAACCGGGGCAACTCCTTTTTCCTTGGTCTATGGCATGGAGGCAGTCTTGCCAATTGAAATCCAGATACCCTCTCTTCGGATAATGAAGGATGCAGACTTGAGTGAAGATGACTGGATCCAGACTCGACTTGATCAATTAAACCTAATTGACGAAAAGAGACTCACCGCTATCTGTCATGGTCAGACGTACCAAAAACGGATGATCAGGGCATTTAACAAGAAAGTCAGACCACAAGAGTATCAAGTTGGGGACCTGGTAATCAAACGTATCATCCTTCCTCAAAGTGATCCCAGGGGCAAATGGACCCCTACGTACGAAGGGCCATTTGTGGTTAAACATGTCTTCTCAAGAGGAGCCATGATTCTAACCACCATGGATGGTGACGACCTTCCTCACCCCGCCAATGCAGACATAGTAAAAAGATACTACGCATGAATCAAAGACCCGCTAGGTTGACATACCTAGGCAAAAATAAGGGCTTCCCGGCGAACCAAAAGGGTTCGGGCAAAAATAAGGGATGAAATGAAAAAAATCTGTACACCCGGCAAGTCGAAAACCTGAAAAGGCGGCTTGGGCAAAAATGGGTATCCCGGTGGACTGAAAACCCGAAAGGGCGGTCCAGGCAAAAGTTAGGGATAAAGCGTAACACTATGTCTCATTGGATCACCTTGCATCCAGAATTCGACATCAACTATCTGGCTCAGACTTCGGCATCGATCAATCAGCTTCATCTTCAACTAAGCAGCAAAGTGATGAGACGCTTGAAGACATAAAGGCAATAGCAGAGTTGGAACCCAGTGGGAATATTGTTCACATAGCTGTTTTGTTTCCTTTTCAAAATTGTATAAACTTTATGTTATTCGGCGGTGTTCTCTTACTAGGATGTCAGCCTCTTGTACAAAAAACGCCTATTTACAGGCAAATTTCAAAATCAATACAAGTTCACTTTTCCAAACAAATTGCCAATTGTTTTCCCTTTTTTCTGTTTTGTCTTGCGAAAAACATCCAATGTTCATTTTTGATATATGCATTTGACATTAAATTGCTAATTCATAAATACTTGCATATGAAACGAAAGAGTAATTACAGGTGACATCAGAAACAGGGGCAATGTAGAATTGTCCAGGCAGTCTAGTTGCTTTGTCCGCCAAGGTACCAAGATAGGCCCAACTGAAGAATGTGACCAAGTTATCTCAACTCCCCACAGAGTAAGACGAGAATCAGCAATACCCTCCCAGGGAAGATTTAGTCTATCATCAGCCCTACAATAGGCACCCTGTTCCCCTAGCAAGTCAACGATACTCTCCGCCAGCCGAGTTAGCCTACGGTCAGTCTAAAGGAAGTTGGGTATCCTCAGAAGATATCAATATTCCCCAGTGGAGTTTAGGCATTCATCAGCAAGCATCCCCGGCAGTCTTGATCTAAGATTGTTCCCCGGAGGAATACAGACACTCCAGTGGAACCATTTTCCAGTACAGTCCGAAAGTTTCCCCAGGAAATTTAGAATCCATATCCCCAGCAGGTCTTGAAGCTTATCCCCAATAGATTCTGGAAGCTTGTCCCCTGTAAAGTACGGACGTCCCTCCCGGGCTTTATTCAAAGTTATTCCTCACAAGGGCTTATAACTGGGTTATCCTCAGCTAATTGCCACGGAAGATCGCCCCCGGAGAATTTCTTCCTATCCCCAGCGGAGTTCATCAAAGTTCCCCAACATAACTTATTAACAGAATCCCCAGCGGAGTTTATCATTGCTATCCCCAGCGGAGTTTATCATTTGTTATCCCCAGCGGAATCCATCATCGAAATCCTCAGCGGAGCTCTCATCAAAACTACAGCGAAGTATCTCTTCCCACAAAGCAATTCCCCTTAGGGTAATCTCTCCAACAAGTTTATTCTCCAACAGAGTTATCTTCTCCTACCGGTGTGCTCTCGCAACCATCATCCCCAGTGGAAACGAAGAACTCTACTCTTCAACATCAGCCCAGGATTTAATTCCCCGGCCGGTCGTCAAGGATTTATTTTCCTAGACGAAAATACATTCATAAACATTTCATATTTCATACATCTTGCTTACATACATGATAAAGTGCATACAACACTATCTCATTTTGAACATCGTGACATCATGCATTTCATACATCATGACATTGCATACAACTGATGTTTTTCCTTTTCAGGGAAAAAGACAACCCAAAAGACAACTACCTTCAACTGTCACAATTCCAGATTCGATTCCTGTATCTAGCCAGGGCACATCTGTGAGTGATCAGTTTCCAGATTCGATTCCTGTATCCAGCCAGGGCACATCTGAAGAGTTTGAAGATTCAATTCCTGTATCCAGCCAGGGCATATCTGTTGACGACTATTTCCAGATTCGATTCCTGTATCCAGCCAGGGCACATCAGAAGAGTTTGAAGATTCGATTCCTGTATCCAGCCAGGGCATATCTGTTGACGACTAATTCCAAATTCGATTCCTGTATCTAGCCAGGGCACATCTGAAGAGTTTGAAGATTCGATTCCAGTATCCAGCCAGGGCATATCTGTTGACGACTATTTCCATATTCGATTCCTGTATCCAGCCAGGGCATATCTGCTGACAACTAATTCCATATTCGATACCTGTCTCCAGCCAGGGCATATCTGCGAGCAACCGATTGTAGACTCGACACCTGTATCTAGCCAGGGAATGTCTGCATGAAGAGATTGAAGATCAACACCTGTAACAAGCCAGGAAAACATCTGTCTTTCTCAAAGTGCGCAAGTTATCGCTAAGGAATCTCTTATGCGATCAACACTTCCAAATGGCATCTATAAGCCCATTCCCGACAAGTTTCTGTCACGCCTTCAGATGGCATCTATAAGCCCATCTCCCTATCCACCATCTCTCCAAATGGCATCTATAAGCCCATTCCCGACATCACATTTGCTGATAATCCAACATGCGAGTGCAAATTTCCGGGCACTCTAGTGTCCAATCTCCTTTTACCCTCGAGTCGCGAAAGGCAAACTTGCCAATCTAACTCTTCAGGTTCAAGAAGATTGAACAGGGGCAACTGTTGTACCCCAAAATTTGCCCTCCCATTTTCTCAATATTTTGTCACCACAAAACCCTTGGAGCTCAAGATCCAATTAGGGTTTCCTCTGCTCAAGACTTCTCCTTGCACTGTTGACCCAAATTAGGGTTTGTGTTTGCACAAAGATATTTTGACCTAAAATGCCTAAGATGACTTTCATGCTTCATGTTGGACTCCCAAGTTTATCCATACCAAGTTTCAAGTCTTGATTCCAATTTTTGCCCAGTCAATTGGACAGTTGACCTAGAAATCAGCTGTATTGGGGAAAAAGTCAATTGTGGCCAATTGACAGTCAAACCTCACAAAAATTGACCCACATCAACATTATGAACTCACATGGACCATTTGATCAAGTTTGGATCACAATTCCACAAGAAATTTGATCAGGTCACCAAAAGGGCAAAATGGTCATTTTTAGGGTTTTGACTGCACAGAGGCAATTTTTGACTGTTTGACCTAGCCAATGGCAAACCAAACTCACATATGGACTCAAGGATCCCATGTAATTGTCTTGACATACTCAACAAGTTCAAAAGATCCCAAATGCACAAGATTGACAGTTGAATTTCCCAGTCAATTGATCAATTTTGACTGTATACTGAAAAGTCAAACTTTGACTTTTTGGTCAAAATCAAGTGTCAAGATTCATTTTTCATCAAAACATGCCAAATCATGAAACTTGTTCATCAAGAAATCAAGAATTACAAATTAGGGTTTGAAATGAAGATTTTTCATAACTTAGAATTTTTCTAAGTTATGAAAAACCCTAATTTTTTCCTAACTTTGTTCCACTTTCTCACCAAGATTCATTTGGATTCAAGGAAAAGTCAAAACATGAAAGTTGTAGTCCATTGCAAAATCTACAACTTTTATTCACAAAGTTTCCTCAAAAGAAGCTTGTAGCTCAAGTTACAATTTTTGGAACAAGGGTACCAAACCATTCTTAACTTAGAGAAATTTTGAACCATTCTAGGCAGGATTTTTGCCTAACTTCAAGACCACTTTTCACATGCTTCCACTTGGAATTTCAATTTTCATTTCAAAGATGGATTGTAGTACACATTCCAATCTTTTCAAAATGTCTAAGAACTCATCAAACAACCTCATGGTTAGGGAGAATCGAATTTGGGAAGTTGGGAAAAATTCACTTTTGTTATGACCAATTTACATGTTCATACACTTGTGCCATTTTGAACTCAGCTTGCATTCCTTGATTACAGGTCCTATATCCCATTTGCACTCAATAATTTAATGCTAACTCATTGTGCCAAGGCCTTATTTTGTGTGTTCAAGCATTATATGCAAGACTAAGCCATAAATAGAAAAAGCAAATTAGCCATTCTTGAAAAGTTGAACTTTATGTCAAATGCAAATCCAAGCAAGTACAAGGCAAATCCTTTTGGCACAAGTTTATGAACAAAACACACTGATCAAGGCTAAGGTATGCAGCATAGATTGGGGGCCTGCATCAGTCTAGAATACAAAGTTGACATTTCTTGCTTAAAGTTGAAGTAACCTTGCATAACAACACACAACTCTCATTCCTGTAAACCAGAGCTTAAGCAAAGTTATCAAACACTTTCTAATCATCAAACCTAAGCTGAAACACAAGCCAACCAAGTTCTACACCTTCTCAAACACAGAATCACCCTAAAACTGCCAAAACAGGGGACCTGCTGCAGATTGAGTTCCATAACTCAATCCATTCGTGCATTCTTGCTGAAACCACTTCAAACACATCCCACATCATCCCTTGAAACTGTTCCAAGCCCTAAACATGACCTGTAACATCCCTAGCTAACATCACCATTTTCATTTTTCTGTTTTGCAGTTGAAGTACCATAGCACGATTCTTTTGGTTTCCAAGCAAACTAAAGGTTGGAATAGCATCCTGAGACATCAAGGAAGCTATACAAATCACTACCTTGCCTTGTACTCATCTCCATTGTTGCACACGATTCCAACTGAACAGGTAAGTTCATGAACTTGTATCTCTCTATCCAAGCATTGTTAGGTTTAGATTTGTGAAGAAATTATGTCACATTCATAGCCCTGAACATGCCCATATAATTAGTTTTCATTTATGTTATGTGTGCTATGAGAATTTGATGTCTGAACATGGAACAAAAACTAGGTCAGGAATTGGGAATGGAGAAATTCTCTCTCATTTCTGAGAGTTAGGATGAGTTCTTTATATGTCCAGAATCGTGGCTTGATGCTTAACATTTCTTATGTTGTAAGTTTGTGCTAAAAGTCCAGGAATCCAGATGTTTGAATCAGTGTAGGAGGCGCGCGTTTTTTTGACAAATTCTGGCCAGAGGTTGAAGAAGGTCTTTTGGGCTGGGCTTTGTTTCATTTTTCTTATTTGCACCTTGTTTCTACTTTTGAACCCCCCTGGCCCATTTTGAGTTTCATTTGCTATTTTTAATTTTTTCCTTTTGATTCTGATTTATTATTTTTCATTAAAGCATAAAAATATTAAAAAACATTTTTCCACATTTTTTTGCATTTTTATTTGATATTTATTTGTTTTAGTTAGTTATATACATAAATAAATACATGATGTTTTTTGTTTAGAATATTAGGAATAAAACCAAATACATTTATTTTCTAATTTTTATTTTATTTTATCTTCTGAAAATATTTTATATGAAATATACTTTTTTTTATTATAAATATTAAATATTATTATTTTGTGCATATTCAATATATTTAGTAAATAATACAAATACATACATATATATTAGTATATTTAGGTTAAAAAATACAAAATATATACATTTTTATTTTTATTAATATTTAACATTAAAAATACCTTTTTTTGACAAATATACTTCTCATTTATTTATTTTTTGTAAATAATTAAGAAATATTACACATATTAAATAATTAATACCTTTTTGTTCATAAAATTAGGGTTTTACCCTAGATCCATAAAAATACCAAAAATACATTAATTTTTATTTTTATTTAATTAATATATGGTAAACATTTTTTCACATACATATGAAAACCTTTTTTTTGCATTTTTGCATATTTATTTTATTTCATTTGAATATTGTGTAAATAAATACCTTGCAAAATTCCAATTTGATGTAATAGTCTAGGGTTTTAATTCTTGTCAAAATATCCCCATTTGAGCATTTGTACCCCCCTTCCCATATATTATGTTGTAATAATTTAGGAACTTTATTTTTCGCATTTTACAAGCTTTCTAATTATGCCATGTTAGAATTAGGGTTTGTATGCAAATCAATTAACTAAAATAGTTTGACCTAATTTCAAGATAAACAAGCATGAAAATGGACAACACTAATCACACTTGCACCCCTAGGGTATTCCACTTGTTGCCTTCAATAATGGGCCATATTGCATGTTAGGTCTCTTTGGGCAAAACAAACACAATTCAAATGATCATAGTCCCTCGATGACGCTTTCGAAAGTTGCCTTAAAAATGATCAAGTCCCTCCAAGGAAAAACTGCCCAAAGATACTTGGCGCCATTGCAATTATGATCTAAACGATGACCCGCGCCCGTCCCTTTCACATCCTAACACAATATTATCCACCAAATACAATGGTGGAACAAAATTGTTAAAAGGGTTAAAAACATAGGAGAAATCTTTGAGAAATTTAGGAGTAGACAAACTCTTAGTTACTTGAAACAAACTTGCAAAACAAAACACTTGCCTATTTTTCAAAACCACACATCACTACACTTTCAAAACAACTTTCAAAAAAACATTGAAAACCTTTTCAAAAGACATACACTTTTGTATACATCCCAACATGGATCATTACAAAGGTTGCCACCACATTGGCTTCTTTTCAAAACATTTTCAAACCCACACACACAAAGCACCATTTCAAATAATTGAAAATTAAGGCAAATTGATCTAAGCAAGTAACTAAGAGCCCATGGATAACCATGGATAGAAAGGGTGCTAATACCTTCCCTTTCTATAATTTACTCCCCGAACCCAAGAAAACATCTCAAAGGTTTTTGCTGTGCTTTTTAACCTTTCCTTAGGATAAAATAAAAAGTCGGTGGCGACTCTTGCTCAACCGAAACATTTGCGAATACAAACGCAAACCTCAAGTCAGTTATCCCACCGTATCACACATCTGAACTATCTCTAGAAGGAAATCTTGAATAAATTTCGGAATGTCGCCAAATCTGGGTCACATCTGAACTATCTCTAGAAGGGAAATCTGGAATAAGTATCGGAATGTCGCCAAATCTGGGTCACATCTGAACTATCTCTAGAAGGGAAATCTGGAATAAGTATCGGAATGTCACTAAATCTGGGTCACATCTGAACTATCTCTAGAAGGAAATCTTGAATAAGTTTCGGAATGTCGCCAAATCCGGGTCACATCTGAACTATCTCTAGAAGGGAATCTGGAATAAGTTTCGGAATGTCGCCAAATATTGGGTTTTTGTTAAGGGTCAAAAATTGGGAGTATACCAATCTCCTGAGGTGATGAGAATCTTCATGCTGTTAACGGTCAGAAACTGGGAGTATACCAATCTTCTGAGGTTTTAAGGATGAGGGTCTTCATTCTTGAGGGTCAGATTTTTAGGAGCTTTAATTGTCCGTTATTCTGTTGGTGGTTGTAACTTCCAGCAGGTGATGAAGGAATTTTTTTTGAACGACCTTGGTTTTGACATTCGAATGCCCCAAGTGATGATGAAGGAGTCTTGAATCAGGTTACTCTGCAAATTGAGATATTTCTTGAAATCTTGACTGGACTGCCCCAGGTTAACTGAACTTTGAAAGATCTGTTGAAACCTTGACTGGACTGCCCCAGGTTAACTGGAAAGTGACATGTCATGCCCCCTTATTGATAGGAGATTTTTGTAATGGAAGTGTCATCCTTCTGGAAGTGATTTTACTCACTGAGAGAGCTTTCGTTCATCGGATATTCGTTGTGTGAATTTCTCCGCTGTCAGACAAATAGCCAAATGCAAACAGTGATATTCAAGCAATGCAAAGTTTATGTTTGTCTCGAAGTTTTGAAAAATGCGTTTTTTAGCAGAAAACTTTTCATAAGACAAAATCAACACAAGATTTAGAGCAAAGCCTTACAGGAGTCAGGATACCTTTTGTAACAGTATGCTTTTGAACTAACCCATGCTCCAATTAGGACTTTTGAAGGGTTGTAACGTGGCTTGGTTCACGGTTTAAGAAACAAAGGATAAAGGCTCAAAGTATATTTGTACCCACCCGCTCTTCGTGATGTCCTTCAATCCTAGACTCAGTTAATTGTGCGTCGCACTCTATTCAAATTTGGAACGACTTTTTGGGTGATGGTTCACCAGTTGAATTTTGGAAGACAATCATCATCTCCTTTTTCTTTTGCAACATTTTTCATGTTGTTGAGGATTTGTAATGACCTCTTTCTTTTGATTTGTTATCCCTAACTTTTTCCTGACTGTTCCTGTTTTCGAGATTACAGTCAGCGGGATGCCCCAGGTTTCTTAAGCCTTCTTTATAGGTTTTGGCTCAGTGGGCTTTTCTCTTTTGAAAGGTAATGACTGCCTATGAGATAAGGAACCATCACTGTCTTTTGATTCCAAAGGAATGCCTTCGTTCGTTGTATTATGAGCTGAGAGTTTTGCGACTTTACTGCGCACCTTTTTTTGGATTAACTGAGAGACTACCCTGCCCCAGGTTTAAATCAAAGGTTTCAATTTGTTTAGAACCGAAAACTCCTACTTCTTTGGCTCGAAGGGGTTGACTAGGGATTATCTTCCTTATAACTCCAGTGTTTGGGAATTGAAAGAAATGTCTGTACATCATCAGCGAGGTCTGTTCAAAAGCATATTATATGAGATTAGGGTATTGTTTCGTCATCCTCCCTCTAAAGGCTTTCAACTTTTTATCAAGAGTTAAATATCATAAAGAAAACATAAGAGTAGTGAAAACGAATGGATGAATTCAAGACAAACATATGCAATGCATTAATGAAACAAAGTTTGACATTAATAGATAATTGTCTGAATAACAAAAGATATTACAACTTTGAAAATTCAAATGAAAGAAAGACATTCTCAATGATTTGGCATAGGAGAAGTGATTATGCTAGAGTCTCCGGAGGGTCAAACTCGATCTCTTTGGCATCAATCATGTCTTGGACCTTATTCTTCAGAGGCCAACAGTTGTTTGTGTGATGCCCCGGACTGTCAGAGTGGTATTCACACCTTTCATTGGGATGATAGGTAGGAGCAGAAGTATTTGGGTTCCGGGGGGGAGCCCTCAATGTAATCAGGTTCATCTTCAACAAGTGTTGCAGTGCTTGAGACAACGGCATGTTGATGTTGGTGAACTGTCTTTTAGGTGTGACCTCCTTACGCTGATGCCCCTGTCTTTGCTGAGCAGGCGTAGGATTAGAGATCAAGATTGCTCCTACGTGTTGGTCATGACGACCCTTTTGACTGTTCACAGCATTAGACTCTTTCTTTCCGTTGTAGGGAATTATCTGAGTATCCGAGGGTGTAGCTCCTTGGATCTTTCCACTTTTGATGCCAGCCTCGAACCTTTCGCCGGTCAGTATTAGCTCGGTGAACCCAGCTGAGGAGCTTCCAATTAAGTGATTGAAGAAAGGCCCTGTCAAAGTTCCCATGAAGATGTCAATCAACTCTCTGTCAGTTAAAGGGGGTTGAACCCTACCAGCCAGATCTCTCCATTTTTGAGCGTATCCTTTGAAGCTCTCGTCGGAACCCATGGTCATGCTCTGCAATTGCACGTGCGTTGGTGCAAGATCAGCATTGTACTGATACTGCTCATAAAAAGCAACAACTAAGTTGTTCCAGGTGTGGATGCGAGAACTCTCCAATTGATAGAACCACTCGAGTTGAGCCCCTACCAGGCTTTCTTGGAAGAAATGGATCCAAAGCTTTGGATCAGTTGTGTATGGTTGAATCTTGCAGACATAAGACTTTAGATGCATCTTAGGGCAAGAGACTCCATCATACAGGGCCAAGGTAGGGACTTTGAACTTTGGCGGAATGACCAATCCAGGAACCAAACCCATGTATCCTAAATCCAAGCCAAGTATTTGTTGAACCTCCATAGCATTGAGGCGATCTTCCAACTGTTTGTACTTGTCATCAGCGGGAGGATATTGTTCTTCGGAGTAGTCAGCTTCCTCAATCTCCAAATTGTGGTCTTCTTCAAGACTATCCCCTATGTTGGATGGAGTTGCAAGATCTTGGGCTTTAGGTCTTCTTCTCAAGTTCAGGCTGCTTGCTGCCTTCTTGGACTTCTTCTTCTTGTCTTTGAGAAGGAGAGTTGTCAGATCCTCTTGCCCCTTACCCATAGCCAGAAGCATTTGTTGAAATTGACCGTTTTGAGCTTGGAGATCTTTCACCGTTTGTTCCATATCCATCTTACTTAAATAAACAGTAGGAAGATAAGGAAACCTGTATGGGAGAAACCTGTTATGCAATAATATGTATGATATATGTATGCAATGTTTTCAAGGATCTCTTGGGGTAAACACAAGAGAATGTTAGAGGTTGAACTTTGATCTTTAATTGGAGAACTTTGCACATGTGGATGTCTTTCCACGAGAATCAAGCTCACCATGTCAAGTGGGTCATAGCCCCTGATTCAAGTTGTTGCACTTGATCTTTGATGGCATTTGTTTAGAGGAGAAACCTCTGGCCCTTTGGTAGACGTCTGGTTCAACGTGACCCTGCATCAAAAGACCCTCAAGATCCTTGAAACGGTTATTGAAAAAATGCTATGGTATGATGTCATGATGTTATGTACATGCATGCAAAAGCAAGTAAGTGTATATACAGGTAATCATATTCACACAAAGCAAACAAGTCCTTAGGTTTAGGATTGCATGGGGTTGTAGGTAAGTACCCTCTTGAAGTCAGTTGGCTCATCCTGTCCTAAAATAGAAACCGGGTTCTAAGGAGCTCAATATCATTGGATTATTTTCTGTGTTCATTGTTTTGGTTTAGCCACTTAACTGGCAACCAAAATATTCCAAGAAAACAACCCTCAATGAGTGTAGTATCGAGTATCTACCAACTTCGGACTGCACCAAAGTCGGTCATCTCACTACCCCTAAAAAGGCTAAGATGGTCAATTATGGTTCTAAGAGTTCGTTAGTGCTTCATGACATCACTCAGCGGCCCCGTACTCTCCTTGATTGAACTCAAGGGTTACCGGTACTCACAAATATGTCACACTAACATAGCTTACCGCTTCAACCATGTCGGTATACCCCGCACAGTTCCCTCACAGTTTTATTGCTATTTACCTAAAAAGGTGCCCCAAATCCGGGTGTAGGATTTACAACAAACCCAAACAAGGACCCAAAAGTAAAGCAATCAAGGCAATCAAAGCAAGTATGTAAAGGTGATCTAAACCCTAAGGTAACCCCACTTTTAAATTTCTCCCCAGCAGAGTCGCCAGTTCTGTGATACGGTGGGAGAACTGACTTGAGGTTTTGCGTTTGTATTCGCACTTGTTCGGTTTAGCAAGAGTCGCCACCGACTTTTTATTTTATCCTAAAGGAAAGGTTAAAAAGCACAGGAAAAACCTTTTGAGATGTTTTCGTGGGTTCGGGGGGTAGATTATGAAAAGGGAAGGTATTAGCACCCTTTTCATCCATGGTTATCCATGGGCTCTTAGTACTTGTTTTAGATCACTTGCCTTGATTTTCAATTGCTTGAAATGGTGGTGTGTGTGTGTGTGTTTGAAAATGTTTTGAAAAAGATGCCTTGTCTAGGCAACCGTTGTAACAATTCTTTACTCGAATGTTTTACCAATGTGTTTGTCTTTTCGAAAAGATGTTTCAAAGTTTTTGAAAGTTGTGTTGTGGAGTGGGTTTTGAAAGTAGGCAAGTGTGTTTTGCAAGCTTGATCAAGTAACTAAGAGTTGTCTACCCCTAAATTTACTCAAAGATTTTTCCTATGTTTTAACCCTTTTAACAGTATTGTTCCACCATTGTATTTGGTGGACAATCTTGTGTTAGGATATTAACGGGACGGGTGCGGGTCATCGTTTAGACCATGAATGCAATGGTGCCAAGTATCTTTGGCAATTTTGCTTGAAGGGACTATGATCATTTTGTTTAGGCAACTTTGAAAGCGTCATCGAGGGACTATGATCATTTGATTTGTTTTGTTTTGCCAAAGATACTCAACATGCAAGCATGGCCCATTTTGGAAGGCAATAAACGGGATTACCCTAGGGGTGCAAGTGTGAATGGTGTATTGATTGTCATGCATTTATCTTTGTATTAGGTTATATAGCGGTTGATTTTATTTACATACAAACCCTAGGTCTAAATATGGTATAATTGAAAGCGATAAATTGCGGGAATTTAAAGTCTAAGCTATTACAAATAAGTATCCGGGAATGGGGGTACAAATATTTACAAATGGGGATGAGACTTATTAGGAGAGTAGTGTCCAAATATATTTACAACCAAATCGAATCGCATTCTCAATGTCAATGTAGCAATGTATAAGAATAAAAGATAAGCAAATGTATTGGTGAAAGTGTATGTGATTATTTACAAGTGAGAAAAGTATGTTAATTTATGCAAAATTAAGTAAGTATTTATTTTTGGATTTTTGTTGATTATGTACAAACAAATGTTTTAGTTATAGAAAATTGTTTAACTTAAAAAATCTATTTTTTATGTATTTTGTTAATGTTTTATATACAAAAGGTTTAATGAAAGAAAAAGATTAACTTAATAAACATCCATTGTTTATGTATTAATGTCTTTATGTATGAAAAAGATGTATGAAAAAGATTTATGAAAAAGAATTTCAAGACTCCTTCAATCACCACTTGGGGAATTCGAATGTCAAAAGTGTTCAACAAATCCCTCATCACCTCAGAAGATTGGTATAGTTCAAGATGTGACCCAGAGATGGCGACATTCTATAACTCATTCAGATCTCCTTCCAGATATAGTTCAAGATGTGACCCAAGTTTGGCGACATTCTATAACTCATTCAGACTTTCCTTCAAGATATAGTTCAAGATGTGACCCAGATTTGGCGACATTCTATAACTCATTCAGATTTCCTTCCAGATATAGTTCAAGATGTGACCCAGATTTGGCGACATTCTATAACTCATTCAGATTTCCTTCCAGATATAGTTCAAGATGTGACCCAAGTTTGGCGACATTCTATAACTCATTCAGACTTTCCTTCAAGATATAGTTCAAGATGTGACCCAAGATTTGGCGACATTCTATAACTCATTCAGAGATTTTCTTCCAGATATAGTTCAAGATGTGGCCCAAGATTTGGAGACATTCTATAACTCATACAGAGATTTTCTTCCAGATATAGTTCAAATGTGACCCCGATTCGACGACATTCCGTAACTTATTCAAGATTTCCTTCTAGATATAGTTCAAGATGTGACCCAAGATTTGGCGACATTTTATAACTCATTCAGATCTCCTTCCAGATATAGTTCAAGATGTGACCCAAGTTTGGCGACATTCTATAACTCATTCAGACTTTCCTTCAAGATATAGTTCAAGATGTGACCCAGATTTGGCGACATTCTATAACTCATTCAGATTTCCTTCCAGATATAGTTCAAGATGTGACCCAGATTTGGCGACATTCTATAACTCATTCAGATTTCCTTCCAGATATAGTTCAAGATGTGACCCAAGTTTGGCGACATTCTATAACTCATTCAGACTTTCCTTCAAGATATAGTTCAAGATGTGACCCAAGATTTGGCGACATTCTATAACTCATTCAAATCTTCTTCCAGATATAGTTCAAGATGTGACCCAGAGATGGCGACATTCTATAACTCATTCAGATCTTCTTCCAGATATAGTTCAAGATGTGACCCAAGTTTGGCGACATTCTATAACTCATTCAGAGATCTTCTTCCAGATATAGTTCAAGATGTGACCCAGAGATGGCGACATTCTATAACTCATTCAGATTTCCTTCCAGATATAGTTCAAGATGTGACCCAAGTTTGGAGACATTCTATAACTCATTCAGACTTTCCTTCAAGATATAGTTCAAGATGTGACCCAAGATTTGGCGACATTCTATAACTCATTCAGATCTTCTTCCAGATATAGTTCAAGATGTGACCCAGAGATGGCGACATTCTATAACTCATTCAGATCTTCTTCCAGATATAGTTCAAGATGTGACCCAAGTTTGGCGACATTCTATAACTCATTCAGAGATTTTCTTCCAGATATAGTTCAAGATGTAGCCCAAGATTTGGCGACATTCTATAACTCATTCAGAGATTTTCTTCCAGATATAGTTCAGATGTGACCCCGATTCGGCGACATTCCGTAACTTATTCAAGATTTCCTTCTAGATATAGTTCAAGATGTGACCCAAGATTTGGCGACATTCTATAACTCATTCAGATTCGCTTCTAGATATAGTTCAAGATGTGACCCAAGATTTGGCGACATTCTATAACTTATCCAAGCCTGCTTCCAGAAATAGTTCAGATGTGACCCAGATTTGGCAACATTCTATAACTTATTCAGATCTGTTTCTAGAGATAGTTCAAGATGTGACCCAGAGACGTCGACGTTCAGTAACTTATTCCAGACCAACACCTGCAGCAATCAGAGGACTCTCGCAATCCCCAGCCAGAGAACCTTCCAGAAGCTAACTCCCCTCAGAGTCAAGTTTCATTATCCCCAGCGAAGCTAAAACTTCCAACTATCAATCCCCAAGCAGATTGAAGACTCTCATTCTCAGTTCCCCACAGAATATTCGAATATTCTCCGGTGAAGATCTCCTCAAGACAGGAATTCCCCAGTAGTTTGGCATACAACCCAGGCTTCTGATTTCCCCAACAGTGGTCCCAAGACTTCTCATTTTTAACAATCAAAGATTCTTGCCCTCCACAGCAGCAGCCAAGGAATTGTTCTCCCCGGCAGCAGTCAAGATTCTTTTATCTTCAGTCATCCAGGATTCATCTATCCTCGGCAAGATAGCTCATCAGCTTACATGCGCATTCATCATAAACATTGATATAACATACATTGCGTCATGCATCATGACATTGCATACAACTAACTCTTTACCTTTTCAGGAGAGATCAGTCAACAGACAAAAATCATCATCTTCCGAGATTCATCCAGAGATAGTTCAGATGTGACCCAGACATGGCGACATTTTAATACTTATTCCAGATTCACTCAGAAGTAGTTCATATGTGACCCAGACACGACGACATTTTGATACTTATTCCAAATTCACTCAGAGACAGTTCAGATGTGACCCAGGCATGGCGACATTCTGATACTTATTCCAGGTTCACTCAGAGACCGTTCAGATGTGATCCAGACACGGTGACATTCTGATACTTGTGCCAGGTTCTTCCAGATGGCATCTATAAGCCCATCCTCCTACCAGCAGTCACCAAATGGCATCTTTAAGCCCATTCTCAGATGGCATCTCTAAGCCCATCCCCCGACAAGATTCTATCGCATCCCTAGGTGGCATCGTTAAGCCCATTACCAAATGGCATCTGTAAGCCCATTCACCTCTACCATCACATCACCGAGTGCAAATTTTAGGGCACTCTAGTGTCCAATCTTCTTTTACCTTCGAGTCGCGAAAGGCAAACTTGCCAATCTAACTCTTCAGGTTCAAGAAGATTGAACAGGGGCAACTGTTGTACCCCAAAATTTGCCCTCGCATTTTTCCACAAGAAATCACAGCTTCAGGCGTTTCTTGATTTTTCAGATTGGCTCAAGAATTGGTCAAATAGACTTTTCTCGTCAGTCAGACAAAATTAGGGTTTTATTGATTTTCATAGCTCTAGAACAGTTCATACAGTTTGCTTAGGGTTTTGGCTGATTTTGGCTCAACTTCGATCAGGCGAACGCTTTCTTTGGCATTTAATCAGGAATTAGGGTTGTTCGTGCGCAGTTCCTCAGAGAGATTTAATTCTACGGTGCTTTTCAAGTTATTCTGAGATTTGGTTCGAATTCACATTGTTGACTTAATCAGTAAAAGAATGCATTTGGATTGAATTCGCATTTGTTTGACTGAATCAGTAAAAGGTTGCATTGGGTTTGAATTTGCAATGTTTGATTAAAGTTAGTAAAGGGAAAAAGCGTCTGGGCAATTGCTGTGATTGACTGTTGTTTTGCTTTGGATGTCAGAAGCGCCAAGTTTAATTGATCAAATGCTGAAGCATTGTTTATTTAATTATTTATATTCTAAGATTAAATAGTTGGAATTTATTTTCAATTATTTAATTTAAAGAATTATAGATAGTAAAGTAAACAAGTAAAAAGAGGAAAAGAATTAATTGGATAAAAAACTTTTTATTTATTTTTAAGTTATTTGTACAATTGTTTTGTTTACAAATTGTTTACAACAATGATTTTACAGTAATTTAAACCTAAATAAGACTATCCTAATTTTTTCTAAATCTTCAATTCTTCATCTTTTGCTATTCCTCTCCATTTAATTATTTATCTGCAAAGAAAGAAGGAAAAGGTCAGTTGAAGCGGATAAACAATTAAAGAGACAGATAAAAATAAGGGTCATCATTAAAAGCAACGGCCGGGATCAGTTAGCCCTCTCTGCAAATCACGGGATTTCTCCCGGTTCACAAAGAAGGGTGAAAATGTTTGCAAATTAAAAATGAATGCACAAAGTCAAAAATTGCACATTTCAAATTGTCAAAACTGCATAGTTCAAAGCAAGACAACATATGCAAATAACAAAGTCCAAGTTACAAACTGAATGGCCTAAAGCAAGTCACAATTTCAAAACTCAGTTCCAATGTCAACTAAAGCTGTCCAAAAGATATCAGAATATCAAAGATATCAGAATATTCAGATGCAAGTACAAATGCAGCACAAAGTATGGAAAAGAAGACATAAAGTGCAGAGGAAACATGTATTGCAAGCAAGCATCAAAGCATCATTTCCCTAAGCCATTGCTTTTTAAGTTAGAAGTACAAACATAAACAATTTTTAATGTTTTAAGTTGTACTGGAGAGAGAAGAAAAAGAGAAAAAGAAATAGGGCTTACAATTTAGGCTTGAGAGATAGGAAAAAATATAAAGCAATCTGTTCATAACACAGTAAAAGGGGGCAAAAATCACAAACAAAAAGATAACTCAGAGCAAGTCAAAGCCTAAAGCTTTTAGCCTCAAGCTCAACCTGCCTGAACTACCCAAGCATAGAACCTGTTCACAAAAACGCCAACCCTGTGCAAAAGACCTAAACAGCATAAACAATACCCTATCAAACCATTCAACAAAAAACTGTCCAAGCTAAAGCAGAACTGGAAGCATAAACCAGTAAAAACTCAACCTGTACCAGTCACCAAGCCATGCCAAAACTGCATAAGCCTGAAACCTGCAAGCTTAAACCAGCATAACTAAAACCTGCAAGCTAAAACCAAAAACCCAACCTGCATAAACCTCCAGTCAATAATCTATCAAACACATCAAACCAGTAAGGCCCAACCTGTCATCAAGCCTAAACTGACCTCACAACAACACAAACCTTTCGAAAAGTGTCAAAATCTCCCATAAGCCTAGACCAGCTTTCAAACCGACACAGCCCTCAGAAAGTTTCATCATTGGGAAATCACACAAATCCAAAACCATGAACTAAGCATAGAAGGCAACCAAACATATCAACGTTCAAGGCCCTCAGAACTCAGGGAGCTCATCATTGGGTTAGCATACAAGGCAACCAGAAGAAAGTGAAACAATGAACTAGGCAACCCTAACAAGCATACCAAGGCATCAAGACATATCAGCAGAAGGCACAGGGTGGAAGCATTCAAAGTCAAACATCACAAGCCCTCAGAAATATTCATCATTGGGCAAAGGCATCGAGCATACAAGAAGGGCAAACAGAAGAAGAGGATAAAGAGGTGTTCTCAAGCATCATCACTGAATCAATACTCAAAAGAGGCAAAAATACAAAATACCAGGGTCTCAAAGCAAGCTAGCTCACTATCACGTTCTCCTCAGCCTCCTACGCGCCTCCCAGATCCCTTCCTCCTCCATCTCCAGAAGATAAAGGTAGTATGATTTTCTGCCCTTCCCTTTCATACCTCAAGTACACAAATCAAAAACATGTAAATCAGAATCCAATCAAAGCTTAAAATCAAAGATATAACGAAAGCCCTAATACGATCGAACCTTGCAAGCGTCTTCTGAACAGTACACTGAGGGAGAAGGGGAGACGGTGGCGCTGGTGGCTTAGGCGAAGGGGATGTTGTTCAAATATCCATGGCAAGGAGAAGATGAAGATGAAGAGGAACGCGTGAAGTGAACGAACGATGCGCCGTTTCTGTAACCCTAAGGCCTTCCCCAAATGAAACGAAATCAATGAACCCTAAAAACCCTTGTCACAAAACCTGGGCCTTGCCCCACAAATCAGCCTAATCACGAATGCACCCCCCATTTTTCTCCTTCTGATCGTTTAAACCTGGGCCTGCCTCCCCTCTTACACCTTTGGGCCCATCCCATTCTTTTTAACAAAAAAAAAACCATTGATCTTTAAATTAATTTTACATTAATTTTTGCTTTGTTAAATAAATACACTAATATATTTTACATTAATTAACCACATTCTTTTTATAACTTTCTTAATACTAATTTTGTTTTATTTTTACACTAACAATACTCTTTTATATATATATATATCATGATTAATTTTATATAGAAACTAATAAAAATAATTTTCTTTTTCTTTACAACTAAACTTACACTTTCTTTAAATTTTTATACATGGAATATTAATTTTTCTTAGGATAATATTTTTCTTTTAAAGAATACTTTCTTTGTACATAATTACATTAATACATGACTTTTCTTTAAAAATAAATACATTTTCTTTTCTACAAAATACTTTCTTTTGTACATACTTAACCAAGATACAAAACAAGAACAATACTTAATAATACATTAAATTCACATTTTCGCACCTGTAAATAAATTACACTTACACAATACACTTGACATTTGACAATATACATTTGCTATTCCTATACATTGATATACTTTATATTACATTGTTTACATTTGATCGCGATTCAATTTGGTTGTAAATTATTGGACACTACATTCCTAAAGTCTCATCCCCATTTGTGAATTTGTACCCCCACTCCCGGATACTATTTGTAATAGCGTAGACTTTAAATTCTTGCAATTTACCGCTTTCAAATTATACCATGGTTAGACCTAGGGTTTGCATGTACATAAAATCAAACGCTAGATAACCTAATACAAGACAAATACATGAAATCAATACACAATCACACTTGCACCCCCTAGGGTAATCCCACATGTTGTCTTCCAAAATGGGCCATGCTTGCACGTCGAGTTTCTTTGGCAAAACAATCAAATGATCATAAGTCCCTCGATGACGCTTTCGAAAGTTGCCTAAATGGAATGATCAAGTCCCTTCAAGCAAATTGCCAAAGATACTTGGCACCATTGCATTCATGGTCCATACGATGACCCGCGCCCGTCCCGTTAAACTTCCTAAACGCAAGATTGTCCACCAAATTCAATGGTGGAACAAAATTGTTAAAAAGGGTTGAAAACATAGAGAAAACCTTTGAGTATAATAGGGGTAGACAAAACTCTTAGTTACTTGAGATCAACTTGCAAAAACACTTGCCTTCTTTTCAAAAACCACATCTCACACACACTTTCAAAACAAATTCTCAAAAACATTTGAAACATCTTTTCGAAAAGATACACACTTTTGTAAAACACTCAAACAAGAGTCAAATACATTGGTTGCCTAAAACAAGGCATCTTCTTCAAAAACATTTTCAAAACACACACCACACACCACATTTTCAAGCAATCGAAAATCAAGGCAAGTGATCTAAAAACCAAGTAACTAAGAGCCCATGGATAACCATGGATGAAAAGGGTGCTAACACCTTCCCTTTTCATAATCTACCCCCCGAACCCACGAAATATCTCAAAAGGTTTTTGCTGTGCTTTTTTAACCTTTCCTTTAGGATAAAATAAAAAGTCGGTGGCGACTCTTGCTTAACCGAACAAGTGCGAATACAAACGCAAAACTCTAGTCAGTTCTCCCACCGTATCACAGAACTGGCGACTCTGCTGGGGAGTATTTTTAAAAGTGGGGTTACCTTAGGATTTAGATCACCTTTACATTCTTGCATTGTTTGCCTTGATTGATTTATCTTTTGGGTCCTTGTTTGGGTCTGTTGTAAATCCTACACCCGGATTTGGGGCACCTTTTTAGGTAAATAGCAAAAAAACTGTGAGGGAACTGTGCGGGGTATACCGACACGGTTGAAGCAGTAAGCTATGTTAGTGTGACATATTTGTGAGTACCGATAACCCTTGAGTTCAGTCAAGGAGAGTACGGGGCCGCTGAGTGATGTCGTGAAGCACTAACGAACTCTTAGAACCTTAATTGACCATCTTAGCCTTTTTAGGGGTAGTGAGATGACCGACTTTGGTGCAGTCCGAAGTTGGTAGATACTCGATACTACACTCATTTGAGGGTTGTTTTCTTGGAATATTTTGGTCGCCAGTAAGTGGCTAAACCGAAACGATGAACACAGAAAACAGTCCAATGATATTGAGCTCCTTAGAACCCGGTTTCTATTTTAGGACAGGATGAGCCAACTAACTTCAAGAGGGTACTTACCTAAAACCCCATGCAACCCTAAACCCAAGGACTTGTTTGCTTTGTGTGAATATGATTACCTGTATATACACTTACTTGCTTGTGCATACATGTACATAACATCATGACATCATACCATAGCATTTTCAATAACCATTTCAAGGATCTCGAGGGTTCTTTTGATGCAGGGTTACGTTGAACCAGACGTCTACCAAGGGGGCAAGAGGTTTCTCCTCTAACCAATGCCAAATCAAAGATCAAGTGCAACAACTTGAATCAGTGGCTATGACCCACTTGACATGGTGAGCTTGATTCTCGTGGAAAGACATCCACCAGTGCACAGTTCTCCAATCAAAGTTCAAGTGCAACAACTTGAATCAGTGGCTATGACCCACTTGACATGGTGAGCTTGATTCTCGTGGAAAGACATCCACCGATACAAAGTTCTCCAATCAAAGATCAAGTACAACAACTTGAATCAGGGGCTATGACCCACTTGACATGGTGAGCTTGATTCTTGTGGAAAGGCATCCACCGGTGCAAAGTTCTCCAATCCAAGAGCAAAGTTCAACCTCTAACATTTTCTTGTGTTTACCCCAAGAGATCCTTGAAAGCATGCATCCACATGTCATGCATTGCATTTTGACAGTTTTTCCTTTTTTCAGGTTTCCTTACTCTCATACTGTTTATTTCAGTAAGAGATGGCTCTAGAAAGATCTGTCAAAGACATCCAAGACCAGACTGCTCAGCTGCAGGAAATGTTCCTGAACTTGTCTCTGGGGCAAGAAGAAATGAAAGCTCTCCTCACAAAGGGCTTGGAGAATTCAAACAATGCCAGAAGTGATTAGCTTGCAGAGCTGCAGTTTGATTTGACAACATTAAGGACCCAAGTGATGGGACAGTTGGTGGGCCAGATGGCTCTCATCCAAGACCTATCTCAAAGACAAGAGGAACTCAGAGTTCTCGTCCGCCAACTGCTTCAAAACAACCAATTAGGGCAAACATCTGAGGTTGAAGAGCAAGTCACCGCTCAGCCTCCATCCACTCAAGAAGACAAGGGGAAGGCTCCTTCGCTTGCTTCAGGGTCACAAGCCCATCAACAACCTCGCCAGCGTCAACGGGGTAATCGGCATAAGCAAGAAACGTCGGGAAGACAGTTCACGGAGACTGAGATACCATCATTCTTTATACTAAAGCGCCTGTTGGAGGTCAACCTGCTTACTTTAAGGGATCCTCCTCAGAAGCTCAATACCTCCTCTCCTAACTATCATCCCGATGCATTTTGTGTTTACCACTCCTACAGCCCGGGACACGACACCAACGACTGTTGGGCCTTGAAGAACAAGATTCAAGATCTGATCGACATTGGAGTGTTGGAGTTCATGCCAGACGGCGAGATGAAAATCTTCCGTTAAGGGGTTCTACACCTGAAGTGACGAAGCTCAAACTGAGAGACTTTTGCTTCATTTGAATTTTCAAAGTTGTAATTTTCCTTTGTTATTCAAACAATTAACTGTTGATGCCAAAACTCTGTTTTCATTAATGCATTGCATATGTTTGTCTTGAATTCATCCATTCGTTTCACTACTATTATGCTTTTCTCTGTGATGTTTAACTCTTGATAAAAAAGCTGCAAGCCTTTAGAG
This sequence comes from Vicia faba, assembly GCA_948472305.1. Taxonomy (NCBI): domain Eukaryota; kingdom Viridiplantae; phylum Streptophyta; class Magnoliopsida; order Fabales; family Fabaceae; genus Vicia; species Vicia faba. Next base: position 377,827,370 of record OX451739.1, on the reverse strand, counting down.
GGAGGATGACGAAACAATACCATAATCTCATACAGTATGCTTTTGAACAGACCTTGCTGATGATGTACAGGCATTTCTTTCAATTCCCAAACACTGGAGTTATAAGGAAGATAATCCCTAGTCAACCCCTTCGCGCCAAAGAAGTAGGAGTTTTCTGTTCTAAACAATCAAAACCTTTGATATAAACCTGGGGCAGGGTAGTATCTCAGTTAATTAAAAAGAAAACGTGCATTGAAGTCGCAAACTCTCAGTTCGTAACACAACGAACGACGTCAAAGAAAAAGAAAAGCATTCCTTTGGAATCAAAAGACAAGGGTGGTTCCCTATCACATAGACAGTCAATCTCTCAAAAGAGAAAAGCCCACCAAGCCAAAACCTATAAAGGAGGCTTAAGAAAGCTGGGGCATCCCGCTGACTGTAATCTCGAAGATGGGAACAGTCAGGCAAAAGTTAGGGATAACAAATCAAAATCAAAATAGTGAGGTCATTAAAAATCCTCAACAACATGAAAAAATGTTGCAAAAGAAAAAAGGAGATGATGACTGTCTCCCCAAATGCAACTGGTGAACCATCGCCCAAAAGTCGTTCCAAACTCAAAACAGAGTACGACGCACAATTAACTGAGCTTAGGTTTGAAGAATATCACGAAGAGCGGGTGGGTATAAATAAACTTTGAGCCTTTATCCCTTGTTTCTTAAACCGTGAGCCAGGCCACGTTACAACCCTTTAAAAGTCCTAATTGAAGCATGGGTTAGTTCGAAAGCATACTGTTACAAAAGGTATCCTGACTCCTGTAAGGCTTTGCTCTAAATCTTGTGTTGACTTGTCTTATAAAAAGTTTTCTGCTAAAAAACGCATTTTGCAAAACTTCGAGACAAACATAAACTTTGCATTGTTTGAATATCACTGTCTGCATTTGGCTTTTTGTTTGACAGCGAAGAAATTCATACGACGAATGTTCGGAGGAACGAAAACTCTCTCAATGAGTAAAATCACTTCAAAAAGGATGACACTTCCATTGCGAATCTCCTATCAACAAGGGGCATGACATGTCACCATCCAATTAAGATGGGGCAGTCCAGTCAAGGTCCGACAGATCTTCCAAAGTTCAGTTAACCTGGGGCAGTCCAGTCAAGATTTCAAGAAATCTCTCAATCTGCAGAGTAATCTGATTCAAGACTCCTTCAATCACCACTTGGGGCATTCGAATGTCAAAAGTGTTCAACAAATCCCTCATCACCTCAGAAGATTGGTATAGTTCAAGATGTGACCCAGAGATGGCGACATTCTATAACTCATTCAGATCTCCTTCCAGATATAGTTCAAGATGTGACCCAAGTTTGGCGACATTCTATAACTAATTCAGACTTTCCTTCAAGATATAGTTCAAGATGTGACCCAGATTTGGCGAGATTCTATAACTCATTCAGATTTCCTTCCAGATATAGTTCAAGATGTGACCCAAATTTGGCGACATTCTATAACTCATTCAGATTTCCTTCCAGATATAGTTCAAGATGTGACCCAAGTTTGGCGACATTCTATAACTCATTCAGACTTTCCTTCAAGATATAGTTCAAGATGTGACCCAAGATTTGGCGACATTCTATAACTCATTCAGAGATTTTCTTCCAGATATAGTTCAAGATGTGGCCCAAGATTTGGCGACATTCTATAACTCATTCAGAGATTTTCTTCCAGATATAGTTCAGATTTGACCCCGATTCGGCGACATTCCGTAACTTATTCAATATTTCCTTCTAGATATAGTTCAAGATGTGACCCAAGATTTGGCGACATTCTATAACTCATTCAGATCTCCTTCCAGATATAGTTCAAGATGTGACCCAAGTTTGGCGACATTCTATAACTCATTCAGACTTTCCTTCAAGATATAGTTCAAGATGTGACCCAGATTTGGCGACATTCTATAACTCATTCAGATTTCCTTCCAGATATAGTTCAAGATGTGACCCAGATTTGGCGACATTCTATAACTCATTCAGATTTCCTTCCAGATATAGTTCAAGATGTGACCCAAGTTTGGCGACATTCTATAACTCATTCAGACTTTCCTTCAAGATATAGTTCAAGATGTGACCCAAGATTTGGCGACATTCTATAACTCATTCAGATCTTCTTCCAGATATAGTTCAAGATGTGACCCAGAGATGGCGACATTCTATAACTCATTCAGATCTTCTTCCAGATATAGTTCAATATGTGACCCAAGTTTGGCGACATTCTATAACTCATTCAGAGATCTTCTTTCAGATATAGTTCAAGATGTGACCCAGAGATGGCGACATTCTATAACTCATTCAGATTTCCTTCCAGATATAGTTCAAGATGTGACCCAAGTTTGGCGACATTCTATAACTCATTCAGACTTTCCTTCCAGATATAGTTCAAGATGTGACCCAGATTTGGCGACATTCTATAACTCATTCAGATTTCCTTCCAGATATAGTTCAAGATGTGACCCAAGTTTGGCGACATTCTATAACTCATTCAGACTTTCCTTCAAGATATAGTTCAAGATGTGACCCAAGATTTGGCGACATTCTATAACTCATTCAGAGATTTTTTTCCAGATATAGTTCAAGATGTGGCCCAAGATTTGGCGACATTCTATAACTCGTTCAGAGATTTTCTTCCAGATATAGTTCAGATGTGACCCCGATTCGGCGACATTCCGTAACTTATTCAAGATTTCCTTCTAGATATAGTTCAAGATGTGACCCAAGATTTGGCGACATTCTATAACTCATTCAGATTCGCTTCCAGATATAGTTCAAGATGTGACCCAAGATTTGGCGAAATTCTATAACTTATCCAAGCCTGCTTCCAGAAATAGTTCAGATGTGACCCAGATTTGGCAACATTCTATAACTTATTCAGATCTGTTTCTAGAGATAGTTCAAGATGTGACCCAGAGACGGCGACGTTCAGTAACTTATTCCAGACCAACACCTGCAGCAATCAGAGGACTCTCGCAATCCCCAGCCAGAGAACCTTCCAGAAGCTAACTCCTCTCAGAGTCAAGTTTCATTATCCCCAGCGAAGCTAAAACTTCCAACTATCAATCCCCAAGCAGATTGAAGACTCTCATTCTCAGTTCCCCACAGAATATTCGAATATTCTCCGGTGAAGATCTCCTCAAGACAGGAATTCCCCAGTAGTTTGGCATACAACCCAAGCTTCTGATTTCCCCAACAATGGTCCCAAGACTTCTCATTTTTAACAATCAAAGATTCTTGCCCTTCACAGCAGCAGCCAAGGAATTGTTCTCCCCGACAGCAGTCAAGATTCTTTTATCTTCAGTCATCCAGGATTCATCTATCCTCAGCAAGATAGCTCATCAGCTTACATGCGCATTCATCATAAACATTGATATAACATACATTGCGTCATGCATCATGACATTGCATACAACTAACTCTTTACCTTTTCAGGAAAGATCAGTCAACAGACAAAAATCATCATCTTCCGAGATTCATCCAGAGATAGTTCAGATGTGACCCAGACATGGCGACATTCTAATACTTATTCCAGATTCACTCAGAAGTAGTTCAGATGTGACCCAGACACGGCGACATTCTGATACTTATTCCAAATTCACTCAGAGACAGTTCAGATGTGACCCAGACATGGCGACATTCTGATACTTATTCCAGGTTCACTCAGAGACCGTTCAGATGTGATCCAGACACGGCGACATTCTGATACTTGTGCCAGGTTCTTCCAGATGGCATCTATAAGCCCATCCTCCTACCAACAGTCACCAAATGGCATCTTTAAGCCCATTCTCAGATGGCATCTCTAAGCCCATCCCCCGACAAGATTCTATCGCATCCCTAGATGGCATCGTTAAGCCCATCACCAAATGGCATCTGTAAGCCCATTCACCTCTACCATCACATCACCGAGTGCAAATTTTAGGGCACTCTAGTGTCCAATCTTCTTTTACCTTCGAGTCGCGAAAGGCAAACTTGCCAATCTAACTCTTCAGGTTCAAGAAGATTGAACAGGGGCAACTGTTGTACCCCAAAATTTTCCCTTGCATTTTTCCACAAGAAATCACAGCTTCAGGCGTTTCCTGATTTTTCAGATTGGCTCAAGAATCGGTCAAACAGACTTTTCTCGTCAGTCAGACAAAATTAGGGTTTTATTGATTTTCATGGCTCTAGAACAGTTCATACAGTTTGCTTAGGGTTTTGGCTGATTTTGGCTCAACTTCGATCAGGCGAACGCTTTCTTTGGCATTTAATCAGGAATTAGGGTTGTTCGTGCGCAGTTCCTCAGAGAGATTTAATTCTACGGTGCTTTTCAAGTTATTCTGAGATTTGGTTCGAATTTGCATTGTTGACTTAATCAGTAAAAGAATGCATTTGGATTGAATTCACATTTGTTTGACTGAATCAGTAAAATGTTGCATTGGGTTTGAATTTGCAATGTTTGATTAAAGTTAGTAAAGGGAAAAAGCGTCTGGGCAATTGCTGTGATTGACTGTTGTTTTGCTTTGGATGTCAGAAGCGCCAAGTTTAATTGATCAAATGCTGAAGCATTGTTTATTTAATTATTTATATTCTAAGATTAAATAGTTGGAATTTATTTTCAATTATTTAATTTAAAGAATTATAGATAGTAAAGTAAACAAGTAAAAAGAGGAAAAGAATTAATTGGATAAAAATTTTTTTATTTATTTTTAAGTTATTTGTACAATTGTTTTGTTTACAAATTGTTTACAACAATGATTTTACAGTAATTTAAACCTAAATAAGACTATCCTAATTTTTTCTAAATCTTCAATTCTTCATCTTTTGCTATTCCTCTCCATTTAATTATTTATCTACAAAGAAAGAAGGAAAAGGTCAGTTGAAGCGGATAAACAATTAAAGAGACAAATAAAAATAAGGGTCATCATTAAAAGCAACGGCCGGGATCAGTTAGCCCTCTCTGCAAATCACGGGATTTCTCCCGGTTCACAAAGAAGGGTGAAAATGTTTGCAAATTAAAAATGAATGCACAAAGTCAAAAATTGCACATTTCAAATTGTCAAAACTGCATAGTTCAAAGCAAGACAGCATATGCAAATAAAAAAGTCCAAGTTACAAACTGAATGGCCTAAAGCAAGTCACAATTTCAAAACTCAGTTCCAATGTCAACTAAAGCTCTCCAAAAGATATCAGAATATCAAAGATATCAGAATATTCAGATGCAAGTACAAATGCAGCACAAAGTATGGAAAAGAAGACATAAAGTGCAGAGGAAACATGTATTGCAAGCAAGCATCAAAGCATCATTTCCCTAGGCCATTGCTTTTTCAGTTAGAAGTACAAACATAAACAGTTTTTAATGTTTTAAGTTGTACTGGAGAGAGAAGAAAAAGAGAAAAAGAAATAGGGCTTACAGTTTAGGCTTGAGAGATAGGAAAAAATATAAAGCAATCTGTTCATAACACAGTAAAAGGGGGCAAAAATCACAAACAAAAAGATAACTCAGAGCAAGCCAAAGCCTAAAGCTTTTAGCCTCAAGCTCAACCTGCCTGAACTACCCAAGCATAGAACCTGTTCACAAAAATGCCAACCCTGTGCAAAAGACCTAAACAGCATAAACAATACCCTGTCAAACCATTCAACAAAAAACTGTCCAAGCTAAAGCAGAACTGGAAGCATAAACCAGTAAAAACTCAACCTGTACCAGTCACCAAGCCATGCCAAAACTGCATAAGCCTGAAACCTGCAAGCTTAAACCAGCATAACTAAAACCTGCAAGCTAAAACCAAAAACCCAACCTGCATAAACCTCCAGTCAATAATCTATCAAACACATCAAACCAGTAAGGCCCAACCTGTCATCAAGCCTAAACTGACCTCACAACAACACAAACCTTTCGAACAATGTCAAAATCTCCCATAAGCCTAGACCAGCTTTCAAACCGACACAGCCCTCAAAAAGTTTCATCATTGGGCAATCACACAAATCCAAAACTATGAACTAAGCATAGAAGGCAACCAAACGTATCAACGTTCAAGGCCCTCAGAACTCAGGGAGCTCATCACTGGGTTAGCATACAAGGCAACCAGAAGAAAGTGAAACAATGAACTAGGCAACCCTAACAAGCATACCAAGGCATCAAGACATAACAGCAGAAGGCACAGGGTGGAAGCATTCAAAGTCAAACATCACAAGCCCTCAGAAATATTCATCATTGGGCAAAGGCATCGAGCATACAAGAAGGGCAAACAGAAGAAGAGGATAAAGAGGTGTTCTCAAGCATCATCACTGAATCAATACTCAAAAGAGGCAAAAATACAAAATAACAGGGTCTCAAAGCAAGCTAGCTCACTATCACGTTCTCCTCAGCCTCCTACGCGCCTCCCAGATCCCTTCCTCCTCCATCTCCAGAAGATAAAGGTAGTATGATTTTCTGCCCTTCCCTTTCATACCTCAAGTACACAAATCAAAAACATGTAAATCAGAATCCAATCAAAGCTTAAAATCAAAGATATAACGAAAGCCCTAATACGATCGAACCTTGCAAGCGTCTTCTGAACAGTACACTGAGGGAGAAGGGGAGACGGTGGCGCTGGTGGCTTAGGCGAAGGGGATGTTGTTCAAAGATCCATGGCAAGGAGAAGATGAAGATGAAGAGGAACGCGTGAAGTGAACGAACGATGCACCATTTCTGTAACCCTAAGGCCTTCCCCAAATGAAACGAAATCAATGAACCCTAAAAACCCTTGTCACAAAACCTAGGCCTTGCCCCACAAATCAGCCTAATCACGAATGCACCCCCCATTTTTCTCCTTCTGATCGTTTAAACCTGGGCCTGCCTCCCCTCTTACACCTTTGGGTCCATCCCATTCTTTTTAACAAAAAAAAAACCATTGATCTTTAAATTAATTTTACATTAATTTTTTCTTTGTTAAATAAATACACTAATATATTTTACATTAATTAACCATATTTTTTTTATAACTTTCTTAATACTAATTTTGTTTTATTTTTACACTAACAATACTCTTTTATATATATATATATCATGATTAATGTTATATAGAAACTAATAAAAATAATTTTCTTTTTCTTTACAACTAAACTTACACTTTCTTTAAATTTTTATACATGGAATACTAATTTTTCTTAGGATAATATTTTTCTTTTAAAGAATACTTTCTTTGTACATAATTACATTAATACATGACTTTTCTTTAAAAATAAATACATTTTCTTTTCTACAAAATACTTTCTTTTGTACATACTTAACCAAGATACAAAACAAGAACAATACTTAATAATACATTAAATTCACATTTCCGCACCTGTAAATAAATTACACTTACACAATACACTTGACATTTGACAATATACATTTGCTATTCCTATACATTGATATACTTTACATTACATTTTTTACATTTGATCGCGATTCAATTTGGTTGTAAATTATTGGACACTACATTCCTAAAGTCTCATCCCCATTTGTGAATTTGTACCCCCACTCCCGGATACTATTTGTAATAGCGTAGACTTTAAATTCTTGCAATTTACCGCTTTCAAATTATACCATGGTTAGACCTAGGGTTTGCATGTACATAAAATCAAATGCTAGATAACCTAATACAAGACAAATACATGAAATCAATACACAATCACACTTGCACCCCCTAGGGTAATCCCGCATGTTGCCTTCCAAAATGGGCCATGCTTGCACGTCGAGTTTCTTTGGCAAAACAATCAAATGATCATAAGTCCCTCGATGACGCTTTCGAAAGTTGCCTAAATGGAATGATCAAGTCCCTTCAAGCAAATTGCCAAAGATACTTGGCACCATTGCATTCATGGTCCATACGATGACCCGCGTCCGTCCCGTTAAACTTCCTAAACGCAAGATTGTCCACCAAATTCAATGGTGGAACAAAATTGTTAAAAAGGGTTGAAAACATAGAGAAAACCTTTGAGTATAATAGGGGTAGACAAAACTCTTAGTTACTTGAGATCAACTTGCAAAAACACTTGCCTTCTTTTCAAAAACCACATCTCACACACACTTTCAAAACAAATTCTCAAAAACATTTGAAACATCTTTTCGAAAAGATACACACTTTTGTAAAACACTCAAACAAGAGTCAAATACATTGGTTGCCTAAAACAAGGCATCTTCTTCAAAAACATTTTCAAAACACACACCACACACCACATTTTCAAGCAATCGAAAATCAAGGCAAGTGATCTAAAAACCAAGTAACTAAGAGCCCATGGATAACCATGGATGAAAAGGGTGCTAACACCTTCCCTTTTCATAATCCACCCCCCGAACCCACGAAATATCTCAAAAGGTTTTTGCTGTGCTTTTTTAACCTTTGCTTTAGGATAAAATAAAAAGTCGGTGGCGACTCTTGCTCAACTGAACAAGTGCGAATACAAACGCAAAACTCTAGTCAGTTCTCCCACCGTATCACAGTTTGAATACTTTGAGGTTGGATATTTGGCTTGGACAGGTTTGTGGCTTTGTTGTGATATGCTAGTTTTGATTTGTGGTTTGGCTCAAGATTACAGGCCTGAGCAGTTTGTTTTCTGGTATAGGCTATATCAGGTTTGAACAATTTTGATACAGGCTTATGAAAGGCTTATCAGTATAGGCAGGCTTCAGGCTTGTGTTCTTGGTTGTTTGACAGGCTTTAGGCTGAGTCTTGAAAGGCTTGGGGCTTGTGGTTCTGCAGGTGAAGGCTTCAAGGTTCGGAACAGGTTACAGGCTTGTGTTATTTGTTTGAAAACTGGTTTTTTAAGCAGGTTTGTATGGCTTCAAACCAGCTTGAGGCAGCTCTGGTTTGTGTTTCTGTTATGTAACAGGTTTATGCTTGAGGCAACTCTGTTTGTGTTTGCTTTTGATACAGGCTTGAGCTCGTGTTATTTCTTTGTATTTTTCTGCCTCCTCTGAAACTGTTCTGGTATATCTTGTTTTATATATCTTCCTAAGACTAAAGCCTGTAAGCCTCTCCGCTTCTACTCTCCCTCTCTCTCTACAGATTAAAAAGCATTTTTATATTGCTTAAAACTGTCTTTTCTGAAAAAGTAACTGGCTGGAAAATGATGACTTTTTTGAATGTTGCTTGCATTGTGGTTTTGCCCTGCATATCTCTTATCTTCTTTTCCAGATTTTATGCCATTTTGTGTACTTCTTGATATCTTTTTGACTTTTGATATCTTTCTATATCTTTTGGACAGCTTTTTGACAGTTTCCTTTGGGCAATTTATTTTGACATTCAGTTTGCTTAGTTTGAAACTTGTGACTTGTTTTGGCATATTCACTTTGCAATTTATGCAGTTTGGTTTGCTATTCAGTTTGAAAACTTTGGTTGACAATTTGGAATTATGAACTATGCAGCTTTGTATTTGGCATATTGAATAGCTTTGTGCATTTCATATTTTTTTGCAAGCATATTTCTATCCCTCTTTGTGAACCAAGAATTTCTTGTGATTTGCAGAGAGGGTGAATAAACTGATTTCGGCCAGTCACTTTTAATGATGAGCTTTTTAAATTAACTGTCTGCTTTTCATCTGCATTTGACTTCTTTCCCTTCTTTTTTTGTTTTTGCAGATAAAATAAATTGAGCAAAGGAGCATCAGTAGAAGATGAAGACTTAGGAAATTTTAGGATGTAGCTTTATTTCATTTTAATTATTTGTAATAACATTATTTGTAAATACTGTAAATGTATTCAAATAACATTTGTACTTAATAATTAAAAGTAAATAAAAGCTCTTTTGTCAATTAATCCTTTTTAATTCTTCTTCAATTGTTTATTTAATTATTTATAATTCTTAAATTATAATAAATGGAAATAAATCCCAACTATTCTAACTTAGAATAAATAATTAATTAATAAACACTGTAGTCTCGCCACTTAGCATTAATCAATAATTAACCGTAGCAATGCACAGTTAATCAAACAAACGTCCACATGTCTTTTCTTTTACTAATCATACCAAACACTGCAAACTCCCAATCAGAATGCCTCAATCCAAATCTCAGAGTAAATTGAAAAGAACTGTAGAATTAATTCTTTCTGAGAATGCGCGCAGAAAACCCTGATTCTTGATTTAATGTCGAAGAAGCGCCTGCCTGATCAAACCCTGAGCCAAACTCAACCAAACCCTAATAATCTGTTTGAACTGTTCCAGAGCCATGAAAACCCTAATTTTGTCTGCCTGGTGAGAAAAGTCTGTTTTGACCGATTCTTAGGCCAATCTGAAAAATCAGGAGAAGCCCGAAGCTGTGATTTCTTGTGAAAAAGAGGAGGGAAAATTTTGGGGTACAACACACATCAACAATATAAACTCATATGAACCATTTTATCATGTTTGAACCACAACTCCTCAAGAAATTTGATCAGATCATCAAAAGGGCAAAATGGTCATTTTTAGGGTTTTGACTGTATAAGGGCAATTTCTGATTTTTAACCTAGCCAATGGAAAATTGGGTTCAGGTATGGATTCCAGGACTCAATGGAATCATCTTGACCTAATCACAAGGTTCAAAAGATCTCAAAAGCATTGGATTGACATATGAATTTTCCAATCAACTGATCAAAAATCAACTGTACACTGAAAAGTCAAACTTTGACTTTTTGGTCAAAATCAAGTGCCAAGGGTCATTTTTCATCAAGATGTGTCAAAACATGAAACTTGTTCACCAAGAAACCTAATTTTGCAAATTAGGGTTTAAGATTGAAAAATTTCATAACTTAGAATTTTTCTAAGTTATGAAATTTTCTTATTTTTTCCCCAACTTTTCCCAACATTTTCACCATGATGCAATTGGATTCAAACAAAACTTCCAACATGAAAGTTGTAGTCCTCCACAAAATCTACGACTTTTATTCACAAAGTTTTCCCAAAAGATGCTTGGATCTCAAGTTGTGATTTTTGGAATAAGGGTCCATGAAACTTTTAACTTAGTGAAATTTTGCCCTAGTTTAGGCAGGATTTTGACCTATCTTCATGGCAATTTTTCACCTAGTTACAATTGAAATTTCAAAATGCATTTCAAAGATGGATTGTAGATCATGTTACAAGCTTTCCAAAATGTCAAAGAAATCTCCAAAATCATTTATGGTTATGGAGAATCGAAGGTTTGAATTTGACAAAAAGTCACTGTGATCCATGGCATTTTTCATGTTGCTACAAATTGCAAATTCTATCCAGCCTTACTTGTACTTGCTCACATGTCTTTAAACCCTTCCACACTCAAAAATTGAATGCAAACTCAATGATTTAAGGCATTATTCTGATCAATGGAAGTTTACACAAGAGTTTAATCCATTTTTGGCAAAAAGGCAACAATGTTATTTTCATAAAGCACAACTTTAGGCATTTTTGTTTCTCTTGAGCATTGGACCATTCTTTCACAGAAAACAAAGTCCACAAATATAGGGAAAAGTATACCAACTCTTGGCAGACCCTAAGCTAGACGGTACATCCCTTTGCATTGTCATTTCACACTTTTCTTAAAAGCCAAGTCAACTTGCAAAAACAAAGAGAACTCTTGTATCTGATAAAACCAACTCTTGTAACCATTCAAAACAATTTTTGCATATTACCTTAAGTCAGAAGCACGAGCTAACCACTTCTCAAGCCTTCCAAAACACCAAAACACCATCTTCTTGCAAAACAGGGCAGCTTCTGCAGTTTCACCTCCATCTCACAAACCACTCGTGTGTTTTGCCCCAAACCTCTTCCAACACACTCCATACAACCCACCTAAGTTCTCCCAACCATTGGCCAGTGACTGTAACTCCATTTACACCCTTCACCATATCTGAATTCTGTTTGTGCAGGTTGACTTCTACAAGCTTATTCAAGCAAGTACAAAGCCAACTAAGCATTGGGGAAGGTCAGAGGAAGTTCAGACAAGCTCACAAGCATCTTAGGCCCCACTGAAAATCCCTACATTGCCATACTCGTGTTCAACTGAAGTAGGTATTTTCCAACTTTCTATCTCTCTATTTAGGAATCATTAAGCTTAGGTTTGTGAATAAAAAATGTAGTACTCATTGCCCTTAAGCTGTACATATGCATATATTTTATTTAAGTTAACTGAGTTGGGAGAATTTGATTGATGAACTTTCTGAAAAAGTTAGGTTAGAAATTAGGGCCAGAGAAATTCTCTCTGGTCTTTGAGAGTTAGATTAAGTTCTTTACATAGTTGGAATCGTGTTGGAAAATGCTATAACTTTTGTGTTGTGAGTTTTTGCTTTAGAGCACATATGCATGATTTCCAGATTTAAACATCAAGCGCGCGTTTTTGTTTGTCACAAGGTTGAAGATGAAGCAAGTGGGCTGGGCCTGTGTTGTTCCATGCTTTTGACACCCCCTTTGTGCTTTTTGCACCCCCCTTGGCCCATTGTTTTTATATTTTCATATTTTTCATTTCTTTTTTAGTTTCTGATTTTATTTTATTTTTCTAAACATGAAAAATTATTAAAAATATTTTTCATAAATTTTTATATTTTATTTTATTATTTTTATTATTTTTTCTAACATAGAAATAATTAGTTTTATAACATACTTTTATTTTCTTTAATAAAAACTTGTAAATAATACAAAAAATATTATATTTGTTTATTTTTATTATTTATATACTTAAATAATATTTTTCTAACATATTTTTATTTTTTGACATTTGTATATATTTTTATTTTATTTTACATAAATAAATAATACATAATATATATATACTTTCTTAAAACAAATTAGGGTTTCCACCCTTAATCAAAATAATATTTTTCTTATTTTTGAAACATTAAATATTTTATTTTTACATACATAAAAATAATACAAAAAACATTTTTTGCATATTTATAATATATTGCATATTTATTTAATTGTCCATTTAAATATTTGCTTATTTATTATTTGAACAAAGAATTCAATTTGGTTGTAATAATCTTAGGGTTTTAATTTCTTGCAAATAATCCCCTATTCAAAATTGTACCCCCCCTCTCCATATTAATGTTGTAATAGTTGTAGATTTACCTTTTACGCATTTATAGCTTTCAAATATGTCAAGATAGAGATTAGGGTTTGTATGCAATATCCAGAATAAAAACAAATAGCTAGATCTAATACAAGACATAAAAGCATGTAAATTGACAACACAATGCACCCAAGCACCCCCTAGGGTTTCATCCACTTGTTGCCTTTAAAATAGCCATGGTATGCATGCTAGGTGTCTTGGCAAAACAAAATCAAAACAAAAGATCATAGTCCCTCGATGACACTATCTTGGTTGCCTATACAAAATGATCTAGTCCCTCAAAAAATTGCTAAAGATACTTAGCACTATTGCTATCATGGTCAATACGATGACCCGCGCTTGTCCCGTTTAACATCCAAACACAAGGTTGTTTACCAAATGCAATGGTAAAACAACACTGTCAAAGGGTTAAAAATATGTAGGAAAGATCTTTGAGTAGATAGGGTAGACAACTCTTAGTTACTTGATCAAAACTTGTAAAACATCCTTGCTATTTTCAAACACACCTCACAACACAATTTCAAAATATTTCCCAAAACAAACTTTCAAACATTGAAACATCTTTTCAAAAGACAAACACCCTTGTATATATTCAAACAAGAATCATTACAAAGGTGGCCTAAACAAAGGCCTCTTTTCAAAACATTTTCAAAACCACACACAAAGCACCATTTCAAACAATTGGATAAACAAAGCAAGTGATCTACAAGTAACTAAGAGCCCATGAAAAACCATGGATGAAAAGGGTGCTAGCACCTTCCCTTTTCATAATCTACCCCCCGAACCCAAGAAAACATCTCAAAGGTCTTTCCTGTGCTTTTTGACCTTTCCTTTGGATAAAATAAAAAGTCGGTGGCAACTCTTGCTAAACCGAAACATTTGCAAACACAAACGCAAAACCTCAAGTCAGTTCTCCCACCATATCACACCACCCTTAATTTTTATCCTAAGGAAGGGAATATAAAGGTTAACCCTAAATAAGTCCGAGATTCTAAGTTGTTGACTCGTTTTTAGACGAAGGGAAGGTGTTAGGCACCCCTCATCTACCTTGTTCGTAAGGATACTAGGGTTTAGAAATTCGGCTTAAGAATAGGGTTTTAGTTTTTTATTAGGGGAACTCGCCACGATTTTAGTCGTATGCCTGCATATCCTCTTATGAGGAATCAGAGTCCCAATTCGTAGTTCGCAGTGGGTTGGTGTTTTTATAGAATTGCGTAGAATTGCTTTTGAATTTATCCTTGAACCTTGTCTGGGTTTTGTAAAAGAGTGATTGTAGATGTAGTTTGCAGTTAATTTTGAAAGTAATTCTATTTAATCATTTTTCGAAATTATCTTATAATTTTATTAAGTTAGTAAAAAAAATGATTTGATGTTGGTTAGCTATTTTGATGTTTGATTAAAGAGTGTGATAGGACATAGAGTGGGAGGAGTCTGATAAAGTCTCCTTATCACGTGACCAGATATTGGTCACGTGTTGCTCGTCATGAATGCTGCAGAGGGGGTCTGATATAGTCTTCCTCATTATGTGGCCAGATGTTGGCCATGTATCGCACACTGGTGAATTGCCTGATTTTTAATATTTTTACAAAATATTAAATTAATTTAATTACTTTTTGATATTTTTCCCTTCATAATAATTATTACATTAGACTAAGAGATAACTAAAATTAGTTTAGAGAAGAAAAATCAAAGGGGGTGCGACTAGAAGATTAGAGGTGTTGATTGGTAAAAGAATAGAAATTAAAGCTCAAAGTCCAATAATACTAAAAAATTGAAAAGAAGAACCAATAGTCCAATACATACATAGCCGCTGAGAGGGATAGGGACAAATTATATTTTTTCTTCCTTCCCCAACCGATTGCTTTTTCTTTCGCGCAAGATCTTTGTTTCTCATCTCTCCATCTACCAAATGAAATAACACATACATATATGTGGAACCAACACACACAAAATACGAAAAGTAAAAACCTGAGAAGTGAAGCAATGCCGGTGGTGATGGAGATAACATTGAGAACTCCGACGGAGAGATTCGCCGAGGGAGGCGCAACTGAGGAGGAGTCAGATCCGACGGTGAAGTCGGAGGGAGTTTCGCCGGTAGATGATGTGAACGGAGGTTATAAGTTACTTCGGCTTCAGGTGGAGTGTCGTTTCGGATACGTCGGCGGAAGGGGCTGGCTTAGTCAGCGTGGATTCTTGTGGCGGCTGTGTGCTGTAAATGATTTTTTGCATGATGGCGGTGGTGGCGTAAGCGGTTGAGAGGATGCAGATTCTCGAAGATTTTTGTAATAACAAGATTCAGCTTGTTCTTGCCTCTCTTCTCTTCCTATTGTTCTTCGTTGTTCCGGTAAAACAAAATGTAGCAAACCAAACAAACAGAAAGTGACGATGATAAGTTGTTTTGATTTTTGAAAGGATGTTGTTGTGGATAGTTGGAATGGTTGTGTGTTTCTGGATTTACACAAGAGGAAGGTTCATGGTAGCAATGATTTTTGTGAATGGTGTTGTGATGTTGGAAATCCACCAAATTCTATGATGAATTTCTACCACAATGACAATTTAATTATGAGACAAACAAAGAAAATAAGACAAGACAAATATTTCTACAGAGTTTCTCTCTACCCACAAACTGTGGAAAACTTTCTTAATCACTTGCAACTGCAAATTCTATGATTACAATGAATTGACTTACTTGACTTGCTTTTTACTTGCATTTAAAAATAGGGGTTACTCCCTCTATTTATAATTGAGCTTACACCCTAAGCCCAAAACCCAAAATATCTTTTTGTTACTAAATCAAATCAAATCAAATCTATTCTGGACTTAAATCAAATCTATTTAAATCTAAAATAAATCAAATCTTCTTTGACACTATGAATTACAATTTAACACACCACCTAATTCATTGTATCTAAACTGTCTATGTTCATCATGGCTCTTAGCTTTCTGAATACTTCGACTTGCACTCCCTTCGTCATGATGTCTGCAATCTGATTCTCAGTTCTGCAGTGTTCCAAATTCATCTTCCCATCTGCTACCTGCTCTCGAAGATAATGGAATCTCATTTCGATGTGCTTACTTCGACCATGTGCTATTGGGTTCTTTTCCAGATTAATAGCTGACATGCTGTCTATCTTCATGGTAATTGCTCCATGATTTTCCCTGTTATCTCTTCGACCAAGTTCACCATCCAAGTTGCTTGACATGCACAAAGAGAAGCAGATATGTATTCTGCTTCGCATGATGATAATGCCACTACTGGTTCCTTTCTTGAATTCCAAGCAATTGGTGCACCACCTAGCATAAACACATATCCTGCTGTTAACTTTCGATCTTCAGCATCACTACACCAACTCGAATCAGTGTATCCCACTAACTTGCATTCTTTTCCTTTATCAACTGCAGGAAACAAAATGCCATAATCGAAAGTTCCTTTGAGATACCTTAGTATCCTCTTCACTGCTGCTATATGTGATACCTTTGGCTTCTGCATAAATCTACTTACCATACCTACACTGTATGCTAAGTCAGGCCTTGTATGACAAAGATATCTTAATGATCTAATAAGTCTTCTGTATTGGGTTGGATCAACATCATCTTCATCTGCATCTTTCGACAGTTGCAGTCTTGGTTCTGCAGGTGTCGAAGTTGAGTTGCATTCTTCCATCTCAAACCTCTTGAGAATTTCTCCTGCATATCTTCTTTGATGCATCATCAAACCTCTACTGCTCTTGTAGAATTCGATACCAAGGAAATATGAAATCTCACCCAAATCAGACATTTCGAATTCCTTGCTGAGATCACCTTTGAAGTCTTCGATCTCACTTTTACAGCTACCTATTATCAACAAATTGTTGTACCCCAAAATTTGCCCTCCCATATTCTTCAAGATTTGCCAAGATCAAGGTTCAAAATCTCTCAAGGGTTGCACAGTCCAATTGCCTCCTAACAGTCAAAAATTAGGGTTTTGGTTCTGGCAAAGAAATTGAAGTTTCCAAGGGTCCAAACAAGTCCCACATGCCTACATACATTGTCAAGTATTCATATGCCAAGTTTCAAGACTCACAGCATCAAATTGCACAGTCAAAAACCCCAATTGCTTCACAGTCAACTGCAGGGGCAAAATGGTCATTTGACAGTCAAAACTCCAAATTTTTGGTCAACATCTTATTTTGAGGCCACAAACATCATTTGATCAATTCTTGATCATGATTCTCAAGGCATGGCTCAAAAAGTCTCAAGATGCAAAAGTTTCTATTTTGGACAACTGAAAAAGTCAACTGCAAATTGACCAGGGAATAACTCCCACATGGTTTATCAGAAAAATTCCATCCAAAGCTCATTTTGAAGAGAATGACATTTCCTACAACTCATCTTCACACTTCAAGTCCAAGAAATGCTCTCACAAAAAGCTATCAATCTCAACATTATAGGTCATTTTCAAAAGTCAACAAAAAGGCACTTTAAGTCAAAGACCATAACTTGCGATTGGTAAATCAAAATGACATGGGACCAGAGGCATTGGTTAGAGGACTTCAAGACCTTTCCAAAGTGTCTAAGAACATGATCAAAGCTTAAATATTGAGCAAGATATGCCTTGTGGAAGTTGGGAAATTTTTGGGAATTTTGAAAAGTCAACTTTGCTTCAAATGCCTCAAAATTGCTAATGGGCCTCAATTTCTTCCATGAATCATTACCCAAAAGCTATGCACGACCCATTAAGCTAAAAGGGAGTTATTTTCTTATTTTTAATTAATTAAATGAATTTTTAATCCTATTAATTCATTTAATTAAAATTAAATATGAGAAAAATACTAAATAATGATTTTAAATCTTTTTGATGCAGCAAATCCTTCCATCATGACCTCAATATTTCGTGTGCCTTCTCAAGAGACCAAATCTTCCAAAATAGGCAAGTTTCCATGGCAAAAAGGATTGAAAAAGATCATGGAAAATCAAATATTCAAAAGCATTAAAACAATGGATTTTGGGCTGACTTTTGACCTAATTCCCTTCATATACTTGTACACAATTGAAACCTAAGGCTAAAGAACACACAAGCTGCGCAGAAACCTAAAGAACCAACTTGCATTTTTTCACAAAAAAGCTTGAAACTGTTTTCATACATAGAGCTGGTTTCAAGGCCTCAAAAGCATTCCAAAAGCTTGCTAACGTTACCAGGAGACTATTCCAATCAAAACCACGCCTCCATACTCAAGGAATTGGTATAACAAAGTCTGACTTGTCATCAAAATTTTCACATTCGTGTTTCACTTTTCATGCATGATTACTGTGTTTTAATGATTGGTTTGTATTAATATGAATATACTGAAGCTATTGGTGCCCTCTAATTGAACTAACCGTGCCTGTATCCAAAGTTGCCATGAAAGCTTTTTAGGGTTTCAGAGCTCCAGATTTGGGGCTTTACATATATGGAACAATTGGCCATTCAAACCTATACCATTGGAATCAGGACCTCCCAACGAACGGAAACCACCTATCGCGCCCAATTTATATTGTCATATGTGCTAATCGCTATTTTCAGGTTCTGCACTTAGTGGGGGTTTAAAACCCCCGCTATCTATTCTTATTTTTCAGGCAAAACGAAGAAACAATGAAGAAGATGCTGAGTTGTTGGCACATGACTGAACAGTTTGAATTTAGCGCATTTTTGTTTTGCTTCAGGCCACTAGCGCTTTTTTCACATATGTTATTCACGTTCCATAATAATATCACATAAACGCGTTGGTTGGGTTGGTAGGTGCGCTGGCTTGCAGGTATTGGGACCTGGGTTCGATTCCCAGGTCCCCCATATTTCTTCATAATTTTGTTTGTAATGTATTCTGGTGTTGCTTCTCTCCAGTGGTCCACCAAACGCCCCAATGCCTGCGCTTGCCACCTATGCATAAGGATCAATCCAAAGGCTAAGATGTGGAGACTATCATGCATGCTCAGTCAACCACAAGCACGTGATCACTGGAAAGTCAAAAAAGGCCAGATTTCTTGGGCCAAATTTCTCAAATGCACCTCTAAATTGGGTCAGACACCCCATGGTTTGCATTATATTTCTTAATTTCTTTTTCTTTTCTTCTTTTTATTTTAATTGCTTTTTTTTTGTTTTATTTAATTCACAAAAATAATTTTCATAACACAAAAAAATCAGAAATCAAGAAAATAAAAAATATTTATTTAATTTTTAATTCCTTAATAATTTTTGTAAATAAACTCTTAATAATCAATTTAGTAATTTAGGTTAAAATTTTAATCTTTTTCTTTAATAATTAAAAATATTTAGAAATTAGGGTTTTTAGCATTTTTATTCTTTTTCTTAATAAAATAATTTCCTCTTCTTCTTATTATTATTAGCTATTAATTATTTTGTAAATAAATATGTAATTAAATAATTAGGATAAATTAGGTTAAAACTTTAATCTTTTTTTCTTTAATAATTAAAAAAATATTTAGAATTAGGGTTTCTTTTAATTAATTCTCTTTATTTCCATTAAATACAAAAAAAAAACATAAAAAACAACAACTTCTTTTCTTATTAAATAATTAATTTACTTTCAATTTCAATTTAATTTCTTTAAAGGGTCCAACACCCTCGCATGTTCGATTCTAATTTCTCTTCGCGCATTTGTCCTTTATTTTCATTTAAAATATTATGTAATTGCCAAAGCTTTGTAATAGTAATTAGGACTTTATTTATTTTCCGCATTTTTATTCAAATCGGGTCTTTGTTAATTTGGCGATGTATAGACCCGCGCCTTGTAATAGCGTAGGACCTTTATTTTCCGCATTTTAATTTCTGCACCTTTAAACTGCTAATCACATGAAAGAATGAATGGCCCAAATAAAATCAAAACGTAGCTCACCCAATGCATGATCAAGATAAAACATAACTGAAAATGGCACACAATTCACACACCACTCTTAGGGTACGCTTCACTGTTGCCTTGCCCCTCGAAACGTGGTCGTCGAGTATAGGACGTTTTAGTAAGTCCTTATGTCCATGACCCATGGCATAATGGTAGCTTCTAAGGTGTCCTACCGTTGCTCTGGTGACCACACTGTTGCCTTGCCCCTCGAAACGTGGTCGTCGAGTATAGGACGTCTTAGTGAGTCCTTATGTCCGTTGATCTAGTTGCCTCAAAACAAGTTGCCTCGAAATGGTTGCCTCAGAATAAAAAGATCAATGGCATAAGGGTAGCTTCTAAGGTGTCTTACTGTTGCTCGGTGACCACACTGTCCCTACAAACGAATTGACCCGAACACCTCCAACGGTGGTGCTACCTACCTCTCAATGGTGGGATGGCACTACCTTAAGGACATTTACACAGCCTAATTCCTTAGGGTAGGTGGATGACTCGTAGATACTTGCTCTAATTCAAAACAAATCAAAGAAGCTCTTTTCACACTGACACTTTCTAAAAGATTTCAAAACAAACGCTTCACAACACTCTTGAGGACTGATACAAGAGTCGAATTGAAGTTTTCAATGAAACTTTTTCAAACCCACACACTTTTGAAAAGCAAACAAACACTTTGAAAACACAAATGAGCAAGTATCTAAGAGCCCATGGATAACCATGGATAGAAAGGGTGCTAACACCTTCCCTTTCTATAAATCTACCTCCCGAACCGAGAAACTATCTCATAAGGAATTTTGTTGTGCTTTTGTCCTGTCCATGTTGGAGAAAATAAGAGACGGTGGCGACTCTTGCTTCCGCGACATTTCGCGAACCAGCGTTAAACAGTCAGTTCCAGATCCACCGATCACACAAATCATCTACATAGAGACATAGTATAAGCAATTTACTCTTGCTTCTTCTTACATATACTCCATGTTCAGTTGTGCACTTCACAAATTCCTTCTCCCTTAGAAAACTATCAATTTTCTTATTCCAAGCCCTTGGAGCTTGTTTCAATCCATACAGGGCTTTATGTAGCATGTACACCTTTCTTTCTTCGTCATGTTTCACAAACCCAACTGGTTGTTTAACATAGACTTCTTCATCTAAGGGTCCATTTAGGAATGCACACTTCACGTCCATCTGACATATGTGCCAACTGTTTATTTCTGCTAGACCAACAACCAACCTGATTGTTTCGATCCTAGCAACAGGTGCAAAAACTTCGTTGAAGTCTATTCATTCTTTCTGTAGAAATCCTTTCGCCACAAGTCTTGCTTTGTGTCGAGTTACTTCACCTTTCGAATTCGTTTTCACTTTGTATACCCACTTGACATCAATTGCCTTCTTGCCTTGAGGCAATTCGACAAGTGACCAAGTGTTGTTGTCTTCGATAGACTTTACTTATTCGTTCATTGCTTTCACCCACTTTGAATCTTTTAATGCTTCAGCTGCATTAACAGGTTTGGCATCTGCATAGAAAGCATAATGTACCAGCTCACCTTCATTATCTATTACATCATCTGATGTAATCACACAATCTTGCAATCTTGCAGGCATGCGTCTTGTTCTTTGAGGTCTGCTTGTACTTGGTATATCTGCTGGTTCCTCTTGTCGAACTTCTCTTTCGACTTGAGTTTCTGGCTCTTCGAATAGGATTCCCACTGAATCTTTCTTGACATTTGCAGTCCAATCCCATTCTTTAAACTCATTTATAATCACGTCCCTGCTGATCACAATCTTCTTGTTCTCTGGATCGAACAACTTGTAGCCTCCTGTCGAATGATATTTGTTGTACCCCAAAATTTGCCCTCCTATTTTTCCACAAGAAATCACAGCTTCGGGCTTTTCCTGATTTTTCAGATAGGCTCAAGAATCAGTCAAACATACTTTTTCGTATCAGTCTATTCCAATTATGGTTTCCATGGACTTTTGATACAGTTCAAGCAAATTATTAGGGTTTGGTTGAGTTTGGCTCAAGGTTTGATCAGACAGGAGTTTCTGTGGTGTCAAGTCAAGAATCAGGGTTTTGTGCGCGCATTCTCAGAAAGAATTAATTCCACAGTTCTTTTCAGTTTACTCTGAGATTTGGATTGAGGCATTTGAATTGAAAGGTTGCATTAATCAGTGAAAAAAAGGACATGTGGACGTTTGTTGTTTAGCTGTGTAATGCTTTGATTATTCGGAACTCCGGACGTTTATTGATTATTTATTATTCTGAGTTAAAATAGTTGGGATTTATTTCCAGTTATTATAATTTAAGAATTATAAATAATTAAATAAACAGTTGAAGAAGAAAAAGAATTAACTGATCAAAGGAGGACTTTTATTCATCTTTAATTATTTGTTACAATTATTATTTGAGCACTGTAAGATTATTTACAGATGTTTATATTAATACTGTTATAATAATTAAAAATAAATTGAAACTATCCTAAATCTTTTCTAAGTCTTCGTCTTCTATTTTGCTGCTCCCCGTTGCGCAATTATTTTTACCTGCAAAAAGAAGAGAAAAGAAGTCAAAAGCAGATAAAATAAAAGAGCAGACAGTTAATTTAAAATCATCATTAAAAGTGACTGGCTGGAATCAGTTTATTTTCCCTCTCTGCAAATCACGAGATTACTCTCGGTTCACAAAGAGGAATAGAATATGCTTGCAAATAAAGTATGAATTGCACAAATTCAAAATGTCAAGCAAAGCTGCATAATTCCAAAAATTCCAACCAAAGTCCAAAGGCAAACTGAACTGCATAAAGCCTAACCAAAGTCCAAACTAGACAGCAAACTAAAAACTGTCCACAAGCTGCCAAAAAGATATCAAAGGCTATCCAAAAGTTGTCAACAAAGTACACAAAGTATGCAGGAAAACTGGAAATTATGCAGAGGAAAATGACTAATGCAAGCAATGTTCAAAAGTCATCACTTTCTAGCCTGTCACTTTTTCAGAAAAGACAAATTTAAGCAATAAACAAATGCTTTAATCTGTGAGAGAGAGAGAGAGGAGAGAAAAGAAAAAAGGCTTACAGCAGGCTTAGGCTTGAAGACAAAAAGATATAAACAAACATATCAGGACAAAGAGAAAGAGGGGGCAGAATAACACAAAGCAAAAATACCACAAACTGTTAGAGAACCACAAATAGGCTGCCTCCACAAGCTTCAAACTTAAGCCTTAAACCTTTTCAAAAACCAGAGTTGCCTCTAGCTGCTTGAAGCAAAAAGCCAAAGCCAAACCTGTAAACACAGAGTGCCACAAACTCTAAGCCTGTTTCCAAGCCATCAAAACAAGCTTCAATCATCCTGTCAAACATATAAACAGCTCTAAGCCTTCACCTGCTAACATATTCAAATATAGAAACATCAAAACCAGTCAAAACAGGCCCTCAAGCGTGCATCCTACCTGTAAACCTGTCCAAGCCTAAACCTGTTCAAGCCTTCACCTGCTAAACTGCATCAAATCCAGAACAACCATCAACCTGCATAAGCCTAAACCATCAACCTGCATAAGCCTTAAACAACCTGAAACCTGTGTTAAGCATACCAAGCCTCAAACAGAAGCCTGTAACTTCACCTGCATAAGCCAAGCCTGTGGCCTGTAACCAAAGCTTGAAACCCTTCAAACTAGAAAAAAGCCTTTGCAACCAAAATCAAAATAACCAACTGAAGCATCATAACCAACAAAAACCCTCAGAATGATTTCATCATAGGGTTAGGGCAACAACATTCAGAATCTAGGCACACGAGCATTTTCAGAAGCATATCGTACAAGCAACTCAAATCAAGGCAAACCAAAAACCCTCAGAGCTAGGCTCATCATAGGGTTCAACAGCATATCAAACATTTCAACTAGCATACAGAAGCAAAGGGCAAACAGAAGAAGAGGAAAAGAATCAAAATCATACAGAGGCAAATAAGCAGAAGAGAGAATCAGAGGCTAAAGTTTTCAGAACATTCATCACAAAACCATAAAAGCTAAAGCAAGATACGTGGTTACCGGAGCAAGCACATCATCCCATTTCCCTCCGCCTGGCCGTCCAAAGCGCCTCCAAGCCACCGTCCTCCTCCGTCTCCAACAAAGGTAGTATTTCTCCTCCCTCCTTTCACACCTCATATGAACAAAAAGACCTAAAATCAGAATCCATATATGAAGAGTAAAACATGCGAGAGAATTTCGAAAACCCAAAGAACGAAATCATTACCTTTGTACAACATCACTGAGTAATCCATGGAGGGAAAAGGAAGTAGCGATGGCGCCCTGTGGCCATAGACGGAGAGGCTTATTCAGAATCCATGGCTTGAGAAGATGAAGAGGAATGAAGACGAAGAAGAGCGCCGTTTGTCCATTGTAACCCTAAATTCCCAAAGTGAAACAAAACTAATTCAACCCTAGAACAAAGTTTGTCCAGACCGGTTGGGCCTTGCCCCACACAAAAAACACTTAAGCCCACATTAAAAACAGGCGCCCCCCCCCCCTTTTTCTAATTCTGCTTGGGCCAATCAGCTTTCCCCCCTTAGGCCCATTTAATTTATTAAGCCATTTTTATTTCAAACTAGCTTATACTAACATTTTTGTTTAAATAAAAAAATGACACATTTTATCATATTTAAGAATACATAAAAATAAGATTTTTTCTAACTTAAATAATCTTCTCTTTTTTTAGAATTTTTTGTTTAATAAACCTTTGTACGTTAATTAAATACTTAGACAATAGGATAATTAAATTTAAAACATTTTCTTTTCTTTTATTAAAATCTTTTGTTTGTACATAATTAACAAAAAATACAAAAAAGATAATAATACTAAATAAATAATTACTTAAGCTTGCATTAAGTCAACATACTTTTCTTACCTGTAAATATTCACATACACGTTACACAAATACTTTTCATACCACACTTTTTATTCTTATACATTGCTACATTTTACATTGAGATTGATTCAATTTGGTTGTAAATATTTGGACACTACTCTCTTAACAAGTCTCATCCCCATTTGTAAATATTTGTACCCCCACTCCCGGATACTTATTTGTAATAGCGTAGACTTTAAATTCCCGCAATTTATCGCTTTCAAATATACCATGTTTAGACCTAGGGTTTATATGTTAATAAAATCAAACGCTAGATAACCTAACACAAAGACAAATGCATGACAATCAATACACCTTTCACACTTGCGCCCCTAGGGTAATCCCGCTTGTTGCCTTCCAAAATGGGCCATGCTTGCACGTTGAGTATCTTTGGCAAAACAAAACAATTCAAATGATCATAGTCCCTCGATGACGCTTTCGAAAGTTGCCTACAAAATGATCATAGTCCCTTCAAGCAAATTGCCAAAGACACTTGGCATCATTGCATTCATGGTCCATACAATGACCCGCGCCCGTCCCGTTAACATCCTAACACAAGATTGTCCACCAAATGCAATGATGGAACAATACTGTTAAAAGGGTTAAAACATGAGAAAAACCTTTGAGTAAATTTAGGGGTAGACAACTCTTAGTTACTTGAATCAAACTTGCAAAATACACTTGCCTACTTTTCAAAACCACACTTCACAAACACAATTTCCAAACAACTTTCAAAAACATTTGAAACATCTTTTCGAAAAGATACACACCTTTGTAAAACATTCGAGTAAATAATTGTTACAACGGTTGCCTAGACAAGGCGTCTTCTTCAAAACATTTTCAAAACACACACACACCACCATTTCAAGCAATTGAAAATCAAGGCAAGTGATCTAAACAAGTAATTAAGAGCCCATGGATAACCATAGATGAAAAGGGTGCTAATACCTTCCCTTTTCATAATCTACCCCCCGAACCCACGAAACATCTCAAAAGGTTTTTCCTGTGCTTTTTAACCTTTCCTTTAGGATAAAATAAAAAGTCGGTGGCGACTCTTGCTAAACCGAACAAGTGCGAATACAAACGCAAAACCTCGAGTCAGTTCTCCCACCGTATCACAGAACTGGCGACTCTGCTGGGGACTAATTCAAAAGTGGGGTTACCTTAGGGTTTAGATCACCCATACATACTTGCTTTGATTACTTTGATTGCTTTACTTTTTGAGTCCTTGTTTGGGTTTGTTGTAAATCCTACACTCGGATTTGGGGCACCTTTTTAGGTAAATAGCAATAAAACTGTGAGGGAACTGTGCGGGGTATACCGACATGGTTGAAGCAGTAAGCTATGTTAGTGCGACATATTTGTGAGTACCGGTAACCCTTGAGTTCAATCAAGGAGAGTACGGGGCCGCTGAGTGATGTCGTGAAGCACTAACGAACTCTTAGAACCTTAATTGACCATCTTAGCCTTTTTAGGGGTAGTGAGATGACCGACTTTGGTGCAGTCCGAAGTTGGTAGATACTCGATACTACACTCATTGAGGGTTGTTTTCTTGGAATATTTTGGTCGCCAGTTGAGTGGCTAAACCAAAACAATGAACACAGAAAACAATCCAATGATATTGAGCTCCTTAGAACCCAGTTTCTATTTTAGGACAGGATGAGCCAACTAACTTCAAGAGGGTACTTACCTACAAACCCCATGCAAGCCTAAACCTAAGGACTTGTCTGTTTTGTGTGAATATGATTACCTGTATATACACTCACTTGCTTTTGCATACATGTACATAACATCATGACATCATACCATAGCATTTTTTTTACTAACCACTTCAAGGATCTTGAGGGTCTTTTGATGCAGGGTTACGTTGAACCAGACGTCTACCGGAGGGCCAGAGGTTTCTCCTCTAAACAAATGCCATCAAAGATCAAGTGCAACAACTTGAATCAGGGGCTATGACCCACTTTACACGGTGAGCTTGATTCTCGTGGAAAGACATCCACCGGTGCAAAGTTCTCCAATCAAAGATCGAAGTTCAACCTCTAACGTTCTCTTGTATTTACCCCAAGAGATCCTTGAAAACATTGCATATATATATCATTGCATAACAGGTTTCCAATACAGGTCTCCTTATCTTCCTACTGTTTATTTCAGTAAGATGGATATGGAACAAACGGTGAAAGATCTCCAAGCTCAAAACGCTCAATTCCAGCAAATGCTTCTGGCTATGGGTAAAGGGCAAGAGGATCTGAAAGCTCTCCTTCTCAAAGACAAGGGGGTCAATCTTGAAGAAGACCACAATTTGGGGATTGATGAAGCTGACTGCTCCGAGGAGCAATATCCTCCCGCTGATGACAAGTACAAACAGTTGGAGGATCGCCTCAATGCTATGGAGGTTCAACAAATACCTGACTTGGATTTAGGAGACATGGGTTTGGTTCCTGGATTGGTCATCCCGCCAAAGTTCAAAGTTCCTACCTTTGCCATGTACGATGGAGTTTCTTGCCCTAAGATGCACCTAACCTCTTATGTCCGCAAGATTCAACCATACGCAACTGATCCAAGGCTTTGGATCCATTTCTTCCAAGAAAGCCTGGTAGGGGCTCAACTCGAGTGGTTTTATCAATTGGAGAGTTCTCGCATCCACACCTGGGGGGACTTAGCTACTGCTTTTTACAAACAATATCAGTACAATGCTGATCTTGCACCGACTCGTGTGCAGTTGCAGAACATGACCATGGGTTCTGACGAGAACTTCAAAAGGTATGCTCAAAGGTGGAGAGACCTGGATGGTAGGGTGCAACCCCCTTTAACTGACAGAGAGCTGATTGACATCTTCATGGGGACTTTGACTGGGCCTTTCTTCAATCACTTAATTGGGAGCTCCTCATCCGGGTTCACTGAGCTAGTACTGACCGGCGAAAGGGTCGAAGCTGGCATCAAGAGTGGAATGATCCAAGGAACTTCACCCTCAGATACTCAGATAGTTCCCTACAACGGAAAGGAAGAGTCCAATGCAGTGACTAGTCAAAAGGGTCGTCATGATCAACATGCAGGGGCAATCCTAATCTCGGATCCCGCAACTGTTCAACAAAAACGGGGCAAGAGGCGTAGGGTAAGATATCAAGAAAGGCAGTACACTGACATCAACATGCCTTTGTCTCAAGCATTACAACATTTGCTGAAGTTGAAGTTAATCACGCTAAAGGATCCTCCTCAAAATCCTGATACTTCCTCTTCCAAGTATAACCCGAGTGTGAGATGTGCCTACCATTCTGACAGTCCTGGGCATGACACCGACAACTGTTGGACTTTGAAGAACCAGATTCAAGACTTGATTGATGCCGAGGAGATCAAGTTTTGACCCTCCGGAGACTCCAAGAGTGATCACTTCTCCTATGCCAAATCATTGAGAGCGTCTTTGTTTCTTTGAATTTGCAAGTTGTAATATCTTTGTCATTCAAACAATTATCTATTAATGTCAAACTTTGTTTCATTAATGCATTGCATATGTTTGTCTTGATTTGATCCACTCATTTTCATTACACTTGAACTATGCTTTCTACTTTCTTTACGATATTTGACTCTTGATAAAAAGTTGCAAGCCTTTAGAGGGAGGATGACGAAACAATACCATGATCTCGTACAGTATGCTTTTGAACAGACCTTGCTGATGATGTACATGCATTTCTTTCAATTCCCAAACACTGGAGTTACAAGGAAGATAATCCCTAGTAAATCCCTTCGAGCCAAAGAAGTAGGAATTTTCTGTTCTAAACAAATCAAAACCTTTGATATAAACCTGGGGCAGGGTAGTCTCTCAGTTAATTCAAAAAAAAGGTGCGCATTGAAGCCGCAAACTCTCAGTTCGTAACACAACGAACGACATCAAAAAGAGAAAAGCATTCCTTTGGAATCAAAAGACTGATGGTTCCCTATCTCATAGGCAGTCATTATCTCTCAAAAAAGAAAAAGCCCACTGAGCCAAAACATATAAAGGAGGCTTAAGAAAGTTGGGGCATCCCGCTGACTGTAATCTCGAAAACAGAAACAGTCAGGCAAAAGTTAGGGATAACAAATCAAAAGAACGAGGTCATTACAAATCCTCAACCACATGAAAAATGTTGCAAAAGAAAAATGAGAGGATGACTGCCCTCCCAAAATTCAATTGGTGAACCATCACCCAAAAGTCGTTCCAAATTCGAATGGAGTTCGACGCACAAATTAACTGAGCTTAGGGTTGAAGAACATCACGAAGAGCGGGTGGGTACAAATATACTTTGAGCCTTTATCCTTTGTTTCTTAAACCGTGAACCAAGCCACGTTACAACCCTTCAAAAGTCCTAATTAAAGCATGGGTTGGTTCGAAAGCATACTGTTACAAAAGGTATCCTGACTCCTGTAAGGCTTTGCCCTAAATCTTGTGTTGAATTTGTCTTACAAAAATTTTTCTGCTAAAAAACGCATTTTTCAAAACTTCGAGACAGACATAAACTTTACATTGCTTGAATATCACTGTTTGCATTTGGCTATTTGTTTGACAGCGGAGAAATTCATACAGCGAATGTTCGGAGGAACAAAAACTCTCTCAGTGAACAAAATCACTTCAAAAAGGATGACACTTCCAACGACAAATCTCCTATCAACAAGGGGCATGACATGTCACTATCCAGTTGACCTGGGGCAGTCCAGTCAAGGTTTCAACAGATATTTCAAAGTTCAGTTAACCTGGGGCAGTCCAGTCAAGGTTTCAACAGATCTTTCAAAGTTCAGTTAACCTGGGGCAGTCCAGTCAAGATTTCAACAAAATCTCTCAATTACAGAGTAACCTGGGGCAAGTCTCCATCACCATCACTTGGGGCATTCGGATGTCAATCTCAAGGGTTACGAACAGTCCAAGTTTCCTGGCAATATCACACGCATCTGATACTAGGGGCAGTGATGGCACCTCTCTAGCAGACCAGCAGTCGTGGGTTTATTTCCCCAACATTTGTCAAGGATTTATTCTCCAAAGCAAATTACCTTTCAACAACATTCTTAACATATGCAGTTCGATCGACAGATTCCTTCATCTTTTGAAGTAGTAATCGTCAAGGTTCCTTCATCTTTTGAAGTAGTAATCATCAAGGTTCCTTCATCTTCTGAAGTAGTAATCGTCAAGGTTCCTTCATCTTTTGAAGTAGTAATCATCAAAGGTTCCTTCATCTTTTGAAGTAGTAATCATCAAGGTTCCTTCATCTTTTGAAGTAGTAATCATCAAAGGTTCCTTCATCTTTTGAAGTAGTAATCATCAAGGTTCCTTCATCTTTTGAAGTAGTAATCATCAAGGTTCCTTCATCTTTTGAAGTAGTAATCATCAAGGTTCCTTCATCTTTTGAAGTAGTAATCATCAAGGTTCCTTCATCTTTTGAAGTAGTAATCATCAAGGTTCCTTCATCTTTTGAAGTAGTAATCATTAAGGTTCCTTCATCTTTTGAAGTAGTAATCATCAAGGTTCCTTCATCTTTTGAAGTAGTAATTATCAAGGTTCCTTCATCTTTTGAAGTAGTAATCGTCAAGGTTCCTTCATCTTTTGAAGTAGTAATCATCAAGGTTCCTTCATCTTTTGAAGTAGTAATCATCAAGGTTCCTTCATCTTTTGAAGTAGTAATCATCAAGGTTCCTTCATCTTTTGAAGTAGTAATCATCAAGGTTCCTTCATCTTTTGAAGTAGTAATCAAAAATTTCCCACATCACCTGCTGGAAATTACAACCACCAACAAGATAACGGACAACTGAAGCTCCTAAAAATATGTTTCTCTCAAGTTTGAAGACTCTCATCCTTAAAACCTCAGAAGATTGGTATACTCCCAGTTTCTGACCATTAACAGCATGAAGATTCTCATCACCTCAGAAGATTGGTACACTCCCAATTTCTGACCCCCAACAGAATGAAGATTCTCGTTCTCAAAGTGGCATATAACCTGAGTTCTCAATTCCCCAAACAGAGTTTAACTTTAGGATCCTCAGCAGAACAAGATCTTTCTCAAAGCTAATTTCCCCAGCCAGAGAGCCTTACAGAGTCTAATTCCCCTCAAAGTCAAGTTTCAAAATCCCTAGTGGAGCCCAAACTGTCAATCCCCAGCGGAGCTAAAACTTCCAACTATCAATCTCCAAGCAGAATGAAGACTCTCATTCTCAAGTCCTCACAGAATATTCGAATATTCTCCAGTGAAGATCCCCTCAAGAAAGGAATCCCCAGTAGATTGGCATACAGTCCAAACTCCTTAATTCCCCAACAGTGGTCCCAGGACTTCTCATTTTCAACAATCAAAAGATTCTTGCCCTCCCCTGCAGCAGTCAAGGATTACTTTCCCCGGCAGCAGTCAAGATTCTTTTATCTCCAGCTATCCAGGATTCATCTATCCTCTGCAAGACAGCTCATCAGCTTACATGCACATTCATCACATTCATATCATAAACATTGATATAACATCATACATTTCATACAACATGATTTTGTGTTTCAGCTAATATCTTACCCTTTTTCAGGATAAAGATTAGTAAGCTTCAACTTCCAAACTTCTGAAAACAGTTTACGGATTCTCCAGTAACGGATGTTAATCTATCGCTTGTTCAGACTCAAGACTTCTGAAAACAGTTCACGGGTTCTCCAGTAACGGATGTTAACCTATCGCTTGTTCAGATTCTTCTCAACTTCTGAAAACAGTTTACGGATTCTCCAGTAACGGATGCTAATCTATCGCTTGTTCGGACTCAAGACTTCTGAAAACAGTTCACGGGTTCTCCAGTAACGGATGTTAACCTATCGCTTGTTCAGATTCTTCTCAACTTCTGAAAATAGTTTACGGATTCTCCAAACATGGATGCTGATCTATCGCTCGTTCAGACTCAAGACTTCTGAAAACAGTTCACGGGCTCTCCAGTAACGGATGTTAACCTATCGCTTGTTCAGATTCTTCTCAACTTTTGAAAACAGTTTACGGACGCTTCCCAACAACGGATGCTGCTTTATTGCTTATTCAACTTCAAGACTTCTGAAAACAGTTTACGGGTTCTCCAAGACACGGATGTTAACCTATCGCTTGTTCAGATTCTTCAAACTTTGAAAACAGTTTACGGATACTTCCAGACATGGATGTCAATCTATTGCTTGTTCAAACCCCTAGTTCAGAGATGTTCCAAAACATGGATACCTTCCTGATACTCGTCCAGTCACCAATGACGTACAGTTCAACAAACATTTCCAGATGGCATCTCTAAGCCCATCCTCATCCAAACAATTTCCAGATGGCATCTTTAAGCCCATCCCCCGACAAGATCCTGTCACATCTCCAGATGGCATCTTTAAGCCCATCACCAAATGGCATCTTTAAGCCCATTCCCTCTACCGTCACATCACCGAGTGAAAATTTTTTGGGCACTCTAGTGTCCAATCTCCTTTTACCTTCGAGTCGCGAAAGGCGAGTTTGCCAATCTAACTCTTCAGGTTCAAGAAGATTGAACAGGGGCAACTATTGTACCCCAAAATTTGCCCTCCTATTTTTCCACAAGAAATAACAGCTTCGGGCTTTTCCTGATTTTTCAGATAGGCTCAATGTGATACGGTGGGAGAACTGACTATGGTTTTGCGTTTGTTTTCGCAAATGTTTCGGTTGAGCAAGAGTCGGCACCGACTTTTTATTTTATCCTAAGGAAAGGTTTAAAAAGCACAGCAAAAACCTTTGAGATTTTTCTTGGGTTCGGGGAGTAGATTATAGAAAGGGAAGGTATTAGCACCCTTTCTATCCATGGTTATCCATGGGCTCTTAGGTACTTGCTTAGATCAACTTGCCTTGGTTTTCAATTATTTGAAATGGTGTTTTGTGTGTGGCTTTGAAAATGTTTTGAAAAAGATGCCTTGTCTAGGCTACCCTTGTAACAATTCTTTACTCGAATGTTTTACAAAAGGTGTTTGTCTTTTTGAAAAGATGTTTCAAGGTTTTTTGAAAGTTTGTTTTGAAAGTGTTTGTGAAGTGTGGTTTGAAAGAATAGGCAAGTGTTTTTGTTTTGCAAGTTGACAAGTACTTAAGAGCGGTCTACCCTAAAGTTCTCAAAGGTTTTTGTTATGTTTTAACTCTTTTAACAATTTTGTTCCACCATTGAATTTGGTGGACAATCTTGTGTTAGGATGTGAAAGGGACGGGCGCGGGTCATCGTCTAGACCATAGTTGCAATAGTGCTAAGTATCTTTGGACAACTTTTCCTTGAAAGGGACTTGATCATTTTTTAGGCAACTTTCGAAAGCGTCATCGAGGGACTATGATCAATTGATTTGTATTGCTTTGCCCAAAGAGACCTAACATGCAATATGGCCTAATTTTGAAAGGCAACAAGTGGATGTAACCCTAGGGGTGTTAGTGTGCAAGTGTGCTTTATTGCATACAAGAGTTTTTTCTTTGAATTAGTTTTTTCTATTTCATTGATTTTATCTTGCCATACACGTCCTAATTACTAGCAATAAGAAGCGGAAATATAAAATCCTACGCTATTACAACAGTTAGGGGAGGGGGATACACATTTGTACATGGGGGGTTCAACGAGAAAAATAGACAAAAGAGAAAATAGCGAAAAACAAGATATAGAGAGAGAGAGAGAGGGGGAGCCCGCGCGCTGCTGAGAGGTCATCAGAAGTTCTGACTCAGATTCGCTGCCAGATGATCAACCTCTTGGTTGAACTGTATGAGTCAGAACTTCTGACTCTGGCACCTGCAAAACAGAACCCTGTTAGTGGGGAAATCAGAAGTTCTGATTCCCCTGCGCTGCAAGACAGAAGTTTGTTAGTGGAGAAACCAGAAGTTATGATTCTGCTGAAAAGGCAAGAACTCTCAGAGGTTCTGATATCATTGACAGCAAAACAGGCTTCAGAAGTTCTAACGTCAACGTCAGCACTTGGCTTTTCCCTGTACTAATCAGAACATCTGCAATTCTGTTGTTATTCCACAAAACAGGAAACATATTTGGAACAGATCCAGCAAATGTAAAAATGTTTCAGAGGTCAGAACCAACAAGGTCACAGGCAAGTCCTATACTGGCTCAGAATGTTCTGAGGTATGAAAATCCTCAGAACATAAACAACAACAACATGATATTTACATTATATTTATTTGAGTATGCACAGCTGATGATGCTTAGCAGCGTGATGAAGGTCAGCAGGTGCTTACCTGGCTGTTGAAAAGTTTGTGGGTGAAAGCTAGCTTTTGGTTCTGGTGGTGTTCTGGACAGATTTTCTTTGAAAAGGGTAGGTAAAGGTGTATGCGTACGTAGGGTCAGAAGTTTGGAAAGGGTGTTTTTTTTGGTTCACAAAGAAAACTGGGTATTTTGATGAAGTTTGAAGGTAAGAACTTCAAAGTTATGAAACCAACTGGAGATTTTGGCAGAGTTTCAGAACGCTATGTTGCTAAGGTTTGCTGTTTCTCTCTTAGCAATTTTTCTGTTTCTTTCCTGAACGCCTTTTGCAGTGGACAATGACTCTCTATTTATAGGCAAAGTTCTTGTGGGTGTTTTGAACATTAAGGCGCCAACAGAGTTTGAATTACTCTTTGACAGAAATTCCTGGGAAGTTATGATAACAGATAGCCTTCAGCCTAGGTTGCAGCAGAAGGCGTAGATTGGGGAGAAGTGACCTCTGAAGTGGGCGGTGGCGCGTAGACCCATGCCAGAATCTGCACAAAAGCGTTTTCCAAGCCACACGTGAATGTTCAGGAGTGGTTGGAAGCATTAATGGGCATTAAATGGTGACAAGACCTATCAACATCAATATTCTGGTAATGGAAACCAACGTTGAATCAGCAGTTCTGTTTTAAAAAGAACAGCGTAAACCATGCTCTGGCCTTGGCTTCGTGTTGTCTTAGTAAGTTCTGGAGATTCTCCTGATTTTCTGATACGTTCCTTGGATTTACCTCTGGGTCTCCTGGGTTTAGAGGTTCTGTATCAGTGTAACACCCACTCTTCTGATCTTACATCTTCTGATTTCAGCATGTTCTGAAAGAGCCTCCAGACTTCCCTGCTTCTCTTGCATTCCTTTAGCAAATTCTGACTGAGCTTGTGTAACTGCTGAAG
Source organism: Vicia faba (assembly GCA_948472305.1). Classification (NCBI taxonomy): domain Eukaryota; kingdom Viridiplantae; phylum Streptophyta; class Magnoliopsida; order Fabales; family Fabaceae; genus Vicia; species Vicia faba. The sequence continues at coordinate 377,792,471 of OX451739.1, read as the reverse complement.
GGGCATGTTCTGTCTGAGGCTTACATACTGAACCACGTTTACAACTTCTGATTGAGCTGATGTAGCTGCTGAAAAGCCAACTTCTGACCACGCTGAGCCAAACTTGCAACTTCTGACCGTTTTTATCTGGAATGGGTCCAGAAGTTCTGAAGCGCTGATTTTTTCTTAAACACTCATTTTTTAGAGAAACGTTCTAAGTACTTAGAATTTGATTTTTCTCAAGATAAAAGCGTTGTTTTTGGAGTTCGTGAGATCATCTTGCCCTTGTAAGTGGCTTGATTGGGCAAAAAGATAACTCAAGACTTGGATTTGTTTCAGAGGGACCTTGAAAATCCAAGATGGTTTCCTGAAGAAAGAGAGGGCAAATTTTGGGGTACAACAGTTGCCCCTGTTCAATCTTCTTGAACCTGAAGAGTTAGATTGGCAATATTGCCTTTCGCGACTCGAAGGTAAAAGGAGATTGGACACTAGAGTGCCCTTAAATTTGCACTCGTAAAAGCAATGGATGCGGAAATGGGCTTAAAGATGCCATTTGGAGATGGGCTTAAAGATGCCATTTGGAGATGGGCTTAAAGATGCCATCTGGAAGGGTGACAGAATCTTGTCGGGGATGGGCTTAAAGATGCCATCTGGAATGAAAATCAGAAAGGTGTCCCTGTTTTGAACCATCTCTGAACTGGGGCTTGAATAAGCAATAGATTGACATCCGTTGTTGGGAAGAATCCGTAAACTGTTTTCAAAAGTTGCATCTGAACAAGCGATAGATTAACATCCATTGTTGGGAAGAATCCATAAACTGTTTTCAGAAGTCTTGAGGTTGAATAAGCAATAGAGCAACATCCGTTGTTGGGAAGCGTCCGTAAACTGTTTTCAAAGGTTGCATCTGAACAAGTTGGTAGATTAACATCCGTTGTTGGGAAGAATCCATAAACTGTTTTCAGAAGTCTTGAGGTTGAATAAGCAATAGAGCAACATCCGTTGTTGGGAAGCGTCCGTAAACAGTTTTCAAAGGTTGCATCTGAACAAGTTGGTAGATTAACATCCGTTGTTGGGAAGAATCCATAAACTGTTTTCAGAAGTCTTGAGGTTGAATAAGCAATAGAGCAACATCCGTTGTTGGGAAGCGTCCGTAAACTGTTTTCAAAGGTTGCATCTGAACAAGTTGGTAGATTAACATCCGTTGTTGGGAAGAATCCATTAACTATTTTCAGAAGTCTTGAGGTTGAATAAGCAATAGAGCAACATCCGTTGTTGGGAAGCGTCCGTAAACTGTTTTCAAAGGTTGCATCTGAACAAGTTGGTAGATTAACATCCGTTGTTGGGAAGAATCCATAAACTGTTTTCAGAAGTCTTGAAGTTTTGAGGAGGAGCCGGTGTAGGTTTTCCTGATGATGAGCTCGTGTGAAACTGCATCTGAATGAATCTGGAATAAGAATCAGAATGTTGCCATGTCTGGGTCACATCTGAACTATTCCTGGAAAGAATTTCGGGAGATAATGATTTTTGCCTGTCGACTGATCTTACCTGAAAAGATAAAGGGTTAGTTATATGCAATGTCATGATGCATGGGGCAATGTATGTTATATGATATGAATGTAAATGGACGTGCATGTAAGTTGGAGAGCTGTCTTGCAAAGGATAGATGAATCTGAGATGGCTGAAGACAAAAGTATCTTGACTGCTGCCGGGAAGAATAATTCCTGGGCTGTTGCTGGGGAAGAGAGAGCTTGGGTTGCATACCAATCTTCTGGGGAATTCATGATGATTTATATTGGGGAGTTCCAATCTAATAGACTCATGCTGGGGCGGTAAGACTGAGAATCTTCAGTTTGGTGGGAAGTATCTCTGGCGACTTCACTGGGGGAACTCAAGATTTGTCCTTCCAAAATTCTGTGGGGAGAAGGTTCACTAGTCTGGCTCCGCTGGGGATTGACAATTTGAAACCTTAGCTCGGCTGGGGATATTGAAACTTAAACTCTGAGGGGAATTGAATTCCGGAGGATTCTCTGGCTGGGGATTGTATTGATAAGTTATGCTGGGGAACTCTGATGAACTCCGTTGGGGATAGGAATAAATTTGGCGAGTGCGATCTTCCGTGGCACTAAGCTGAGGATAACCCAGTTATAAGTCCTTGGGAGGAATAACTTTGAATAAAACTCGGGAGAGACTTCCGTACTCTACAGGGGATAAGCTTCAAGAATCTAATGGGGATAAGCTTCAAGCCTTGCTGGGGATATGGATTCCAAATCTCCTGGGGTTTCCTTTGAAAGGGTATCAAGATATCCAACTGTACCTTCAACCTATCAGTAATCCTCTTTCTTGATAAGGAAATGATTATGTTCAAATGCATATGCCTATTTAACAAAACTTTGGACGTTTCTCAAAAATAAACAAATAGTGCAAGAGAAAAGAAAAAGGAAATGACACAAATTTCTGGGAAAAGTATTTGTATTGACTTTCTATGAGTATATTTATACAAAGGAGACAATCATCCTAGTAAGAGGATTTTATCGTGAATATTTGAAAGATTTATACAAAATAAAGATGGCTATGTGAAATAATTCCATGGGATTCCATTCCGCTATAGCCTTCACAACTCTGAATATTTGTCCATTCAATGTTTCGTTTGCCGATGACTGGATTGATCAGAAACCTGGAACTGGTAGATGAAGAGATTGTCTTTGAAGTGATCCGACGAGACATAGTCATACGCTTTAATTCCCTAACTTTTTCCTGAATCGCCCTTTCGGGTTTTCGATCCACCGGGAAACCCCTTTTTGCCCAAGCCGCCCTTTCGGGTTTTCAACTTGCCGGCTGTACAGATTTTTTTGTTTATATCCCTAATTTTTGCCTGAACCGTCCTTTCGGGTTTTCGGTTCACCGGGATGCCCATTTTTGCCCAAGCCGCCCTTTCGGGTTTTCGACTTGTCGGGTTATTTTATGCGTAGTATCTTTTGACTATGTCTGCGTTCGCAGGGTGCGGCAAATCGTCGCCGTCCATGGTGGTTAGAATCATCGCACCACCAGAAAATATGCTCTTGATCACAAATGGTCCTTCATATGTGGGAGTCCATTTGCCCCTGGGATCACTTTGCGGTAAGATAATCCGCTTGATTACGAGATCTCCGACTTGATACACTTGATGTCTGACTTTATTATTGAAGGCCTTGATCATCCGTTTTTGATACGTCTGACCATGGCATATAGCAGCGAGTCGCTTCTCGTCGATCAAATTGAGTTGATCAAGTCGGGTCTGCATCCAATCATCTTCATTCAAACCCGCGTCCTTCATAATCCTTAGAGAAGGAATCTGAACTTCCATAGGCAAGACAGCTTCCATGCCATATACCAAAGAAAATGGGGTTGCCCCGGTTGAAGTACGTGTCGTCGTACGGTATCCATGCAGAGCAAACGGTAACATCTCATGCCAGTCCTTGTAAGTGACTGTCATTTTCTGAATGATCTTCTTAATGTTTTTGTTCGCAGCTTCAACAACACCGTTCATCTTCGGCCGATAGGGAGATGAATTGTGATGATAAATCTTGAACTGTTCGCACAATGCGGTGATCATTGTGTTATTTAGATTCATACCGTTGTCTGTGATGATCTTGTCTGGAACACCATACCGACATATGAGATTTTGCTTGATAAAGCGGGCAACCACATTTTTAGTAACAGAGGCGAAGGAAGCTGCTTCGACCCATTTGGTGAAATAGTCAATGGCCACCAGGATGAAACGATGTCCGTTGGAAGCCGTGGGCTTGATCTCTCCAATCATGTCAATGCCCCACATTGCAAAGGGCCAAGGAGAAGTCAGAACGTTGAGAGGAACCGGAGGGATATGAACTTTGTCAGCATAGACTTGACATTTGTGGCAAGTACGGGAATGTTGATGGCAGTCGGCTTCCATGGTAGACCAGTAATAGCCTGCCCTTAGGATCTTCTTAGCCATTGTATGCCCGCTCAAGTGAGTGCCAAATGTGCCGCTGTGTATCTCAGTCATGATCAACTCTGCTTCAGCTTTGTCTATGCATCGGAGTAATACACAATCATGGCTTCGTTTATAAAGGATGTCGTTGCTCAGGAAGAATTTGGCAGCAAATTTCCTTAAGAACTTCTTGTCATTTACGGAAGCTCCTTCGGGATAATCTCTGGTCTCGAGATACCTCTTGATTTCGTGGAACCAAGGTTGTTCCATTACTTCTTCGGTATTAATCTCGTGACAATGCGCAGGTTCATCCATTCGCTCGATGGTGATTTGGGGAGCCTCGTTATCCCAGTTGAGTTTAAACATGGAAGACATTGTGGCTAGAGCATCTGCTAGCTGATTCTCTTCTCGCGGGAAATGCTCGAAGGTAATTTGCTCGAAATGAGGCAACAATGTCAGGACATGTTCTTTGTATGGGATAAGATTAGGGTGTTTGGTATCCCACTCTCCTTTGATTTGACTGATAACCAAAGCCGAGTCCCCAAATACGACCAAAGATTTGATTCCCAAGTCTATAGCAGCCTTGAGACCAAAGATGCAAGCTTCATACTCAGCCATGTTGTTTGTGCAGCTGAAGCAAAGTCGGGCCGTGAAAGGGGTGTGACAGCCTTCCGGAGAAATGAGTACCGCGCTGATACCGTTTCCAAGTGCATATGAAGCACCATCGAAGTGCAGGGTCCATCGGGATCCCTCTTCGGGTCCATCATACGGTCCGTTATCTTCAATGTTGTCTAAATTCATGATGTCCTCGTCTGGGAAGTCAAATCTCATGGGTTGATAATCTTCGATAGCTTGATGAGCCAGATGGTCAGCTAGTACACTCCCTTTTATAGCTTTTTGGGTGGTGTACTGGATGTCATACTCGGTTAGGATCATTTGCCATCTAGCTATCCTTCCAGATAAAGCGGGCTTTTCGAAGATATACTTGATAGGGTCCATTTTGGAAATCAACAAGGTAGTATGAGTCAACATATACTGTCTTAGTCGGCGAGCAGCCCATACCAAAGCGCAGCAAGTTTTCTCGAGCAGTGAGTAGCGAGTCTCACAGTCGGTAAACTTTTTGCTAAGGTAATAAATAGCATGCTCTTTTCGACCAGACTCGTCATGCTGGCCCAAAACACACCCCATTGAGTTATCCAAAACGGTCAAATACATGATCAGTGGTATTCCTTCGACGGGTGGCATCAGAATAGGAGGTTCTAGCAAATACTCCTTGATTTTATCAAAAGCAGCTTGGCAATCATCGTTCCATTCGACTACCTGATCTTTCTTCAAGAGTTTGAAAATCGGCTCACAGGTAAAAGTCAGATGAGAGATGAATCTGGCAATATAGTTCAAACGTCCCAAGAATCCTCTAACCTCCTTTTCAGTACGGGGGGCAGGCATCTCTTGTATTGCTTTCACTTTTGCTGGATCGACTTCAATGCCTTTGTTGCTTACAATGAATCCCAGAAGTTTACCAGACCTAACTCCAAAAGTGCACTTACTTGGATTCAGCCTGAGTTTGTATTCTTTTAATCTGGAAAACAACTTTTCTAGATGTTCAAGGTGCTCTTCCTCTGTTTGTGACCGAGCTATCATATCGTCTACATAAACTTCGATCTCATGATGTATCATATCATGAAACAAATCTACCATGGCGCGTTGATAAGTTGCCCCAGCGTTCTTCAGCCCGAACGGCATCACCTTGTAACAGAAAGTGCCCCATTGTGTGACAAAAGTTGTTTTCTCCATATCCTCGGGGGCCATTTTGATTTGATTGTAGCCCGAGAACCCATCCATGAAGGAAAACACTTTGTGATGAGCTGTGTTGTCGATCAAAATGTCAATGTGTGGGAGTGGAAAATCATCTTTGGGGCTGGCCCTATTCAAATCCCGGTAGTCCACACACATCCTGACTTTGCCATCTTTCTTAGGTACTGGCACGATGTTAGCGACCCATTAAGGATAGGACGTAACAACCAGAAAGCCAGTGTCGAATTGCTTCATCACTTCTGCTTTGATCTTTTCAGACATGTCAGGCCTCACTCGGCGGACTTTTTGCTTGATCGGTGGACAATCCTCTCTTGTGGGGAGACGGTGAACCACGATGTCTGTGTCTAAACCCGGCATGTCTTCATAAGACCAAGCGAAGATTTCAACATACTCATTCAACAACTGTATCAGGTGTTCCTTGACATTTGGTTCCAGATTGGCACCCACTTGTACCTCCTTCCGGTCTTCCTCGGTTCCCAAATTGATAGTTTCCAATGACTCTTCGTGCGGTAAGATGGCCCTTTCCTCTTGCTGTAGAAGTCTGGCTAGTTCCCCTGGTACTTCACAACCTTCGTCATCTTCATACTCGGCTTGATTGACCAGATCTTCAGAGTCATTGAAGGATATAGCAGAATTGTCACCCATGGAATCCGGAGTGGATGGGTACCTGCATTGGTGAGTGTGGGTGTGTGTAAGGGATAGCCATCCTTAAAAAATGCAAAAGGAAAGAAAACAAACACAAGCAGTTTATCAAATGAAAAACGTCCAATGAATCATTAAACATGGCATATGGATATGAAAAATAGTCAAAACCCTTACAAATGGACCTACATGCCCCGGGCAAGGCATGAGGTGAAAAGATAGTGTACGGTTTGTTTGGAAACAAATATTACAGACCAAATAGGAAATGTTTGACAGATAAATTACTGATGAATAAAAGTGATGGGGACAAAGTCTTTTGCCTCCCAGTTGCACAATCCCCCTTTGACAGTTGGGTAAATCCACTCTTCGATGTTTCTCTCTTTGTCTTCATCCTCCAAAGCGTTGATTCCGTAGGGAGAAATTTTGATTGGCGCTCTTTCAATCTTCGAACGGCGCATAGCTTTCTGGCCCGCAGTAGTGAACCCTAATACAAATTTGTCTGTTTTATGCGGAATATCAGGCAACTTCCCCCATGCTGAATTCTTCCCCTCCTTTATTGCGGCCTTTGCGTCCTCCAGAGATGCCATCCTGGCCATCTGCCTTGGTACTTCAGCTGCCAACTTTGCTACTGTTATTCCAGGAAGGACTTCTTCGAAATGCTGGAAAGGCGTCTCAATGAATTCCCCCTCAACCTCCACATATCGGAAAGAGTTCAAGTGGCTAATCATGTACTCCTCTTCACCATGGACAGTAATGATCTTTCCCTTGACAGGATACTTCAACATCTGATGCAAGGAGGAGGTGACTGCCCCAGCATGGTGTATCCAAGGCCTACCCAACAAGCAAGAGTATGACGGACGAATGTCCATCACATAGAAAGTAGATTTGAACACCTCAGTGCCTATCTTGATGGGAATTTCAACCTCCCCATGGACCATTCTCTTCGAACCATCGAAAGCTCGGACAACAATATCACTTGGCTTCAACTCCAACCCTTCACAATCTAGTCGATCCAAGGCCTTCTTAGGCAGTACATTCAGCGACGAACCAGTGTCGACCAAGACATGTGCGAGAGTAGTTCCCCGACACTCGACTGAAATGTGCAAAGCATCATTGTGGTTTCTACCTTTAGGAGTTAGGTCGGCATCAGAGAAACCTAATCCATTGTCCGCAGTCAGGCTAGCCACGCAATTTTGAAATTGATTCGCAGAGGTTTCCTGGGGCACATGGGCTGCCTTCAGGAATTTTATCAGAGCTTTAGCGTATGCTTCCGAGCAAAGTAGCAGTGCCAGCATGGAGATCTTTGAGGGGGTTTGCCCCAGCTGTTCTACCACATCGTAATCACTCCTTTTGATTATCCTCAAAATCTCATCCATTTCCTTCTTGGAGGTTTCCGGGATGACCAAGGGTTGAGCCCTCGTCCTGACGAGCTCATCTTGGATTCCCTTACCTTTATCAGCAGCGGTAGGAGGGACAGTACTAGGAACAACAACATCTTCAATCAAAGGGGTTCTAGCAGAGAGTTTTATTGGTGCGGGGATGACCTTGTCGGCAGATGAGGGTCCAAAGATTGCTCTTGGAGGGGCAATCTCTGGAGAAAATATTCTCCCGCTCCGGGTGATTTTGCTCGTGCCTACAATGTTTCCAATGCCGGCTTCTTCATCATCCAAACTTTCTTCAGTTATTTCGATTTGTTTAATACCATGGTAGTAGACGTCACCGCCATAGTTCCATGGTATTGACTTCTCCGAAACATAGGGGACAGGCCCTGGCATTGTTATCTTCAAAGGAACAAATTTCGTAGCTGGTGTAATCTTAACAGGCTTTTTGACGGCCTTGGAAAGATTGGCGTGAATGGTTATGATTGAGACATCTTCAGTATGAGTTGGAGTAGCAGAAACTTTTTCAAACAAAATTTGTCGTCTATCCATAAGGCCTTGGATGCCTTTCTTCAGCAACGGACAATCAAACGGCAGAGAGTAACAACAATAGCAGTCTTCTTTACATCCCGGGAAGATCCCGGCCTTTAACAAATTCAACTTGATGGTTAACAATGGAGTTGTCAGATCATTGACATCAGCAACATACAAATCTTCTTCAATGGCATTGACATTTCGGCCGTGCTTCGGCATGGGTGCAGATATCACATTAGGCTTCTCCGGAGCGTCAAACTCCACCTCCTTCGCCTCTATCAGGTCTTGGATCTTATGCTTGAGTGCCCAACAATCATTGGTGTCGTGCCCGACACTGTCAGAATGGTAGGCGCATTTAGCATGAGGATGATAATGCGGAGAGGATGTATTCACATTCTTTGGTGCCTCCTTGATAGTGGCAAGATTCAACTTCAACAGATGGGGAAGCACTTGCGCTAGAGTCATATTAATACGGGTGAACTGTCGTTGTGGCCGTTCCACTCGTTGTTGATTTGGTCTGGATTGGTTATAGCGAGGCTGCTCACTTGGAGTGCTTTGAATCATTACGGCCCCCACAGTTGGCCGACGCTCCGTCTTCCCTGTTCTTCTCTGAGAATATACCACAGCTGTTTCCTTCTTAAAAGGCTTCTTCTCAACACTTGCAGCAACACCCTTCTGAATCTTTCCTGACTTGATGCCAGATTCTATTCTTTCGCCTGTTAAGATCAAATCGGTAAACCCCGCAGAAGAGTTACCAATTAGATGATTGAAAAATGGCCCGGATAGGGTCCCATGAAACATATCAACAAGTTCGCGGTCGGTTAAAGGAGGCTGCACCCTGCCAGCCAAATCTCTCCATTTTTGTGCGTATTCTTTGAATCCTTCGCCTGTTCCTAGTGACATACCCTGAAGTTGGGTACGAGTAGGAGCAAGGTCAGAATTGTACTGGTATTGTTTGTAGAAGGCGGTGGCCAAGTCCTCCTAATTTCGGACGTTGGTTCCCTCTAGCTGATAAAACCACTCCAATTGAGCCCCAGAAAGGCTGTCTTGAAAGAAATGGATCCAAAGGTTTTTATTTGCCGTATAAGGTTGAATCTTTCTCACGTAGGACCTGAGATGCATTTTTGGACAGGACAGCCCGTCATACCTCACAAACACTGGCACCTTGAACTTTGGGGGAATCACAATCCCGGCAACCAAACCCAAGTCTTCAAAGTCCAAACCCGGTACTCTTTGTAGCTCCATGGCGGCTAACCTGTCTTCTAAACCCTTGTACTTATCATCAGCTGGAGGGTATTGTTGATCAGAATAATCTTCATCCTCTTCGACCTCTTCTTCTTCCACATCGAACTCGGAAGGTACCGCAGCCCCACCTCCTTTGCTGGTTCCTTCATCAGAAGTAGGAGGAAATTCAAGCACTCTCCGAGCTTTTCCGTCAAATCTTCTCCCTAAAGTAGCCACCCCGAGTCTCTTTTTCTTCTTCTTCACTGGGTCTTTATTCCTCATCAAGGTCTTGAGATCCTCCTGACCTTTAGCCAAGGTTGTCAGGAGTTGCTGGAACTGTGCATTTTGAGCTTGCAGGTCTTTGACTGTTTGCTCGAGATCCATTCTACTGAAATAAACAGCAGACAGATAAGGAAACCTGGAGTGGGACCTGCTTATGCACATGATGAATGATATGCTTATGTATGCAATGCATTCAAGGATTTAGAACATTCAAAATCGTTGTAGACAAACAAGGAACGCACGTCATATTAATAAGAAGAAATTTGTTAGTACATAAATGCCCCATGGGCCAAATATTACAAAATGACTTCTCAAGGCAAAAAGACATTGCGCATCCTCTTTGGCGCGATGTAGGTGTTGAGGGCCTCTTGCTCATGGAGTCGGCGGGTAATCTCTAGAACCTTCTTCTCGCTAGCGTAGAAGCTGGCTTCAAAAGTATTCCGTTCCTCCTTGAGCTGAATCCAGCTCTTCTGCATTTCCTCCCATGATGTAGGCATGTCAGGATGTAGGATGGTGTAGGGAACCTCTCCTTCACTGACGGGCTCTTTAATCACAGGGAGTACATAAGGATAAGGCATCATTAGACTTTGGGCTCGGGCTCATACCCACTTGAGATAAGGCTCAAGAGGGATGGAGTTCTTGTGTCCCAGAGTCTTGCTATCAACCTTGTTGGGTCTTCCCCAAGCTCTGATGAATCTTTGGCGAAGTCCTTGCGCATCGTTGTCGAAGTCAAAAACTAGGTCAGGAATCAACATGTCATGAGGGCCATCCCTCCGTGCATATCCAAATTGCCTCAAAGCTAGGCAAGGGTTGTAGGTGATACCTCCTCTGGTTCCAAGTAAGGGAACATTGGGAAACTCTCCACAACGATCGACGATGATGACATTTTCTCTGGACCGAGAACACCAATGTACATCAGAGTGAGTAAGAGTCATCAACTGTTGGGACCACCTTGAGCCTTGGTCGTTCTTCAAGACAGATTGTGGAAGGTGCGAAATAAACCACCTTGCAAGGAGAGGAGTACAGCACATGAGAACACCCCTCTTTCTCATTGTTCGTGTGTAAAATGAGTGAAGAATGTCCCCAAGCAATGTTGGTATTGGATTTCTGGATAAGAAGATTTTGACGGCGTTGACATCTACCAATTGGTCAGAATTTGGGAACAAGACCAACCCATAGATAAGGAGTGCCAGAATTTCTTCAAAGGCTTGTAGGTCCAATGAATTCCAACATTCTTGTGCCTTCTCAAACAAGAATTTCGCTAAGAATCCTTTGACGCCGCTTCTGGTTTCCCAATGCCCCTTGATGTCGGAGGGTTGTAGATGTAATGCTCGAGCAACATCTTCCGGATTTGGTTCCTTTTCTGTACCGTTGAAGGGTAGTTGATTAAGGATAGGGATTCCTAGGAGTTGAGAAAACTCCTCCAAAGTGGGCACCAACTGGCAATCATGGAAAGTGAAACAGTGGTGAAGAGGGTCAAAGAACTGGAATAGCACTTTCATCATGTCTTCTTCAATGTTAGTGTTGACTAAGCTGAGCAGTCTACCATGTCTTTCACTGAAGGATGAACTTTCTGGAATTCTTGAGGTGAGCTCCTTGAGTTGAGGAGAGATTCTCACAAGGTTGACTTGGATGGTTTTTCTGCGAGGAATTTCCATGACCTACAAAACAAGAACAAAGATGAAGATCCAAACCCTTGAAATGGTTAGTGAATGCATGTGATGTTTTATGATGTTTATGATGTATGCACAAAACATATGTACAAGCGATTCACACCAAACCCTAGTTTCAGGCTTGCATGGGGTTTCATAGGTAAGTACCCTCTTGAGTGTAGTTGGCTTAAAAAACCTGTCCTATAAATAGTAACCGGGTTCTAAGGAGCTCAATATCACGGGATTATTTTCATTGTTCATTGTTTTGGTTTAGCCACTTAACTAGCGACCAAAATATTCCAAGAAAACAGCCCTCCATGAGTGTAGTATCGAGTATCTACCAACTTCGGACTGCACCAAAGCCGGTCATCTCACTACCCCTAATAAAAGGCCAAGATGGTCGAGTAAGGTTCTAGGTCATTAGTGCTTAGTGACATCACTCAGCGGCCCCGTACTCTCCTTGATTGAACTCAAGGGTTACCAGTACTCACAAATATGTCGCACTAATATAGCTATTGCTTCGACCGTGTCGGTATACCCCGCACAGTTTCCATAACGTATTGCTATCTACGAAATGTTTCTCAAAATCCGGGTGTAGGATTGCAAACCCAAACAACAGAGACAAGATATAAAGCAATCAAATCAAACAATTTAGTCATGCAAGAGGGTGATCTAAGCCCTAAGGTTACTCAACTTTTAAAATTTTCCCCAACAGAGTCGCCAGTTCTGTGATACGGTGGGAGAATTGACTATGGTTTTGCGTTTGTTTTCGCAAATGTTTCGGTTGAGTAAGAGTCGCCACCGACTTTTTATTTTATCCTAAGGAAAGGTTTAAAAAGCACAGCAAAAACCTTTGAGATTTTTCTTGGGTTCGGGGAGTAGATTATAGAAAGGGAAGGTATTAGCACCCTTTCTATCCATGGTTATCCATGGGCTCTTAGGTACTTGCTTAGATCAACTTGCCTTGGTTTTCAATTATTTGAAATGGTGTTTTGTGTGTGGCTTTGAAAATGTTTTGAAAAAGATGCCTTGTCTAGGCTACCCTTGTAACAATTCTTTACTCGAATGTTTTACAAAAGGTGTTTGTCTTTTTGAAAAGATGTTTCAAGGTTTTTTGAAAGTTTGTTTTGAAAGTGTTTGTGAAGTGTGGTTTGAAAGAATAGGCAAGTGTTTTTGTTTTGCAAGTTGACAAGTACTTAAGAGCGATCTACCCTAAAGTTCTCAAAGGTTTTTGTTATGTTTTAACTCTTTTAAAAATTTTGTTCCACCATTGAATTTGGTGGACAATCTTGTGTTAGGATGTGAAAGGGACGGGCGCGGGTCATCGTCTAGACCATAGTTGCAATAGTACTAAGTATCTTTGGACAACTTTTCCTTGAAAGGGACTTGATCATTTTTTAGGCAACTTTCGAAAGCGTCATCGAGGGACTATGATCAATTGATTTGTATTGCTTTGCCCAAAGAGACCTAACATGCAATATGGCCTAATTTTGAAAGGCAACAAGTGGATGTAACCCTAGGGGTGTTAGTGTGCAAGTGTGCTTTATTGCATACAAGAGTTTTTTCTTTGAATTAGTTTTTTCTATTTCATTGATTTTATCTTGCCATACACGTCCTAATTACTAGCAATAAGAAACAGAAATATAAAATCCTACGCTATTACAACAGTTAGGGGAGGGGGATACACATTTGTACATGGGGGGTTCAACGAGAAAAATAGACAAAAAAGAAAATAGCGAAAAACAAGATATAGAGAGAGAGAGGGAGCCCGCGCGCTGCTGAGAGGTCATCAGAAGTTCTGACTCAGATCCGCTGCCAGATGATCAACCTCTTGGTTGAAATGTATGAGTCAGAACTTCTGACTCTGGCACCTGCAAAACAGAACCCTGTTAGTGGGGAAATCAGAAGTTCTGATTCCCCTGCGCTGCAAGACAGAAGTTTGTTAGTGGAGAAACCAGAAGTTATGATTCTGCTGAAAAGGCAAGAACTCTCAGAGGTTCTGATATCATTGACAGCAAAACAGGCTTCATAAGTGCTAACGTCAACGTCAGCACTTGGCTTTTCCCTGTACTAATCAGAACATCTGCAATTCTGTTGTTATTCCACAAAACAGGAAACATATTTGGAACAGATCCAACAAATGTAAAAATGTTTCAGAGGTCAGAACCAACAAGGTCACAGGCAAGTCCTATACTGGCTCAGAACGTTCTGAGGTATGAAAATCCTCAGAACATAAACAACAACAACATGATATTTACATTATATTTATTTGAGTATGCACAGCTGATGATGCTTAGCAGCGTGATGAAGGTCAGCAGGTGCTTACCTGGCTGTTGAAAAGTTTGTGGGTGAAAGCTAGCTTTTGGTTCTGGTGGTGTTCTGGACAGATTTTCTTTGAAAATAGTAGGTAAAGGTGTATGCGTACGTAGGGTCAGAAGTTTGGAAAGGGTGTTTTTTTTTGTTCACAAAGAAAACTGGGTATTTTGATGAAGTTTGAAGGTAAGAACTTCAAAGTTATGAAACCAACTGGAGATTTTGGCAGAGTTTCAGAACGCTATGTTGCTAAGGGTTGCTGTTTCTCTCTTAGCAATTTTTCTGTTTCTTTCCTGAACGCCTTTTGCAGTGGATAATGACTCTCTATTTATAGGCAAAGTTCTTGTGGGTGTTTTGAACATTAAGGCGCCAACAGAGTTTGAATTACTCTTTGACAGAAATTCCTGGGAAGTTGTGATAACAGATAGCCTTCAGCCTAGGTTGCAGCAGCAGGCGTAGATTGGGGAGAAGTGACCTCTGAAGTGGGCGGTGGCGCGTAGACCCATGCCAGAATCTGCACAAAAGCGTTTTCCAAGCTGTTGTACCCCAAAATTTGCCCTCCCATTTCCTCAATATTTTCTCATCACAAGACCTTTGAAGATCAAGATCCAGTTAGGGTTCCCTCTGCTCAAGACTTCTCCCTGCACTGTGGACTCAAATTAGGGTTTGTGTTTGCCTAAGGATGTTTTGATCTAAAATGCCTAAGATGACTTTCATGCTTCATATTGGACTCCCAAGTTTACCTATACCAAGTTTCAAGTCTTGATTCCAAGTTTTGCCCAGTCAATTGGACAGTTGACCTAGAAATCAGCTGTATTGAGGAAAAAGTCAACTATGGCCAATTGACAGTCAAACCTCATGAAATTTGATCCACATCAACATTATGAACTCATATGGACCATTTGATCAAGTTTGGATCACAATTCCACAAGAAATTTGATCACATCACCAAAAGGGCAAAATGGTCATTTTTAGGGTTTTGACTGCACAGAGGCAATTTTTGACTGTTTGACCTAGCCAATGGCAAATCAAGCTCACATATGGACTGAAGGACCCCATGAAATGGTCTTGACACATTCATCAAGCTCAAAAGATCCCAAGTACACAAGATTGACAGTTGAATTTCCCAGTCAATTGATCAATTTTGACTATATACTGAAAAGTCAAACTTTGACTTTTTGGTCAAAATCAAGAGTCAAGATTCATTTTTCATCAAAACTTGCCAAATCATGAAACTTGTTCACCAAGAAATCACAAAATGCAAATTAGGGTTTGAAAATGAATTTTTTCATAACTTAGAATTTTTCTAAGTTATGAAAACCCTAATTTTTTCCCAACTTTGCCCCATCTTTTCACCAAGATCCATTTGGATTCAAACAAAAGTCAAAACATGAAAGTTGTAGCTTGTTGCATAATCTACAACTTTGATTCACAAAGTTTTCTCATTTGAAGCTTGTATCTCAAGTTATAATTTTTTGAATAAGGGCACTAAACCATTTTAACTTAGTGAAATTTTAACCTATTTTGACAAGGTTTTCTACCCCACTTCAAGGCCACTTTTCATACCCTTCCACTTGGAATTTTGATTTTCATTTCAAAGAGGGATTGTAGTACACATTCCAAGCTTTCCAAAATGTCCAAGAACTCATCAAACAACCTCATAACTTGAGAGATTCGAATTTCACAAGTTGGCAAAAATTCACTTTTGTTCTTCATCAAAACATGTTCATAAACTTTGCAAATTTGAACTCAGCATAGTTTGTGCTACTTTACAGGTCCCTAAACCAAATTACACTCCTTAATTTAATGCAAAACCATTGAACCAAGTTGTTATTCTAAGCCTTTGGTCATTACACAAGGAATTAAGCCTAAACTAGAAAAAGCACTATTTCCATTCTTGAAAAGAAGAACTTTATGTCAAGTTTGCAATCCAAGTGGTACAATCAAGATCTTCTTGGCACAAGTTTGTGAGCATATTGCACTGATCAAGGCAAGGGATAGCAGCATAGTAGGAGGGCCTGTACTGACCTAGGGAGCAAAGTGGCATTTTGTAGCTTAAGTGTGAAGAAAGGTCCATAACTTATGCTAACTCTCTCTTCAGCAAAAAGACACAACACAAAAGCTATCAAACACATTCCATAGAACATACCCAAGCTTTGGCACGAGTCCTAAACCTCCCAAGCATCCTCCATCTCAAAATCACCTTGAAACTGCACAAACAGGGGAACCCCTGCAGTTTGAGTGCAAACTCCCACTTCCCTCGAGCATTCTCACCAAAATCAATTCATACACCTTCCTTACAACATATGCAAGCTAACCATGGCCTAAAACCTGACCTGTAATCACTCTAACAGTTTCCACCATTTTTAATTTCTCCTTTTGCAGTTGAAGTTCTACAGCTTGATACAAGAAGGTTCAAGACAAAGTAAGCATTGAAAAAGCATCCCTGGACCTCAAGGAAGCTTTTCCAATCATTACATTGCACTGAAAGTCTCTCATTCTCCACATAGAAGTTCAACTGCACAGGTAAAACTTTGAACTCGTATCTCTCTTATCATGCATCTTTAGTCTTAAGTTTGTGAAGAAACAGGGTCCTACTCATAGCCCTGAACATGTACATATCTTTACATTTCATTTCTTTTGCCTGAGTAGAGAGAATTTGGAGTTTGAAAATGGTAGAAAAATTAGGTTAGGATTTGGGGGAGGAGAAATTCTCCCTCATCTTAGAGAGATAGGTCAAGTTCTTTATATGGTTAGAACCGTCTCTTCATGCTGAACATTTGTTGTGTTATGAGTTTTTGCTGAAAAGCCAAGAATCAGGAGTTAGACATTGAAGAACAGGGGCGCGCGTTTTTTCAAATATCTGTGCTGGAGGTTGAAGAAGGAGTGAAGTGGGCTGGGCCTGTGTTATTTTGCTTTTCACACTATCTTTTTTGATTCACACCCCCCTGAGCCCATTTGTTCATTTTTTGACATTTTTGACTTTTTCTTTTTTAGTTGACTTTGTTTATTTTTTCTCATGGCATTAAAAAATTAAAAATATTTTTTCCATCATTTTCTGAATTTATGGCATATTTATTTGATTTGTTTCTTTATTTATGCATAATATATATATATATACCATTATTAGAATAAAATAGAAAAAATAGTGTAAATACATTTTTATTTTTATTTACCTTCTGAAAATATTTCACACAAAAAAAAATACTCTTTTATTTATTTTATTAAAATATTAAATAAATACTTATTTTGTGTATAATACATATTTAGGGTTTAATAGATATATGTTTATTAATACACTTAAGCTAAAATGTAAAAATACTTGAATTTTTCATTTTTATTAATATTTGATACAAAAATACTTTTTTCACAATATACTTCATTATTATATTATTTTTATAAATAAAAAAAATATAAACATTTGTATTAAATTAGATAATAAGGCATTTTCTTTAAAAATTAGGGTTTGTGCCCTAAATTCAAAATACTCAAAAAAAATAATAATACATTTTATTTTCTTTTCTCTTTTACATAAATAATATTTTTTTCATACATATACAAAACATTTTTGTGCATCTTTCATTTTTATTTAATTTTTGTACATCATTTAAATTGCAAATATTCAAAATGATGTAATAATGTAGATTTAAATTCTTGTCAATATCCCCATTTGAACATTTGTACCCCCCTTCCCATATTTGGTTTTGTAATAGCTTAGTAATTTTAATTCCGCACTTTATTGCTTTCTAATGATAACATGTTAGAATTAGGGTTTGTATGCGAAAAAACGATAAAAAATAGTTTGACCTAATACAAGATAAACAAGCATGAAAATGGACACACAAATCACACTTGCACCCCCTAGGGTTTTCCACTTGTTGCCTTCAAATAAATGGGCCATATTGCATGTTGAACTTCTTTGGACAAAGCAAACAATTTGAATGATCATAGTCCCTCGACAAAACTTTTCAAAACAAACAAAAACAAATGATCAAGTCCCTTAAAGAAAGTTGCCCAAAGACATTTAACGCCGTTGCAATTATGGTCCAAACGATGACCCGCGCCCGTCCCTTTCACATCCTAACATAAGGTTGTCCACCAAATACAATGGTGGAACAAGCTTGTTAAAAGGGTTAAAACATAGCAATAATCTTTTGAGAAATTTAGGAGTAGATAACCTCTTAGTTACTTGAATCAAACTTGCAAAACAAAACACTTGCCTAATTTCAAAATCACACATCACTACACTTTCAAAATAACTTTCAAAAACAAATGAAAACCTTTTCAAAAGACATACATCTTTGTATACATCCCCACATGGATCATTACAAGGGTTGCCACCACATTGGCATCTTTTCAAAACATTTCCAAAACCCACACACAAAGCACCATTTAAAACAATTGAAAACAAAAGGCAAGTGATTTAAGCAAGTAACTAAGAGCCCATGGATAACCATGGATAGAAAGGGTGCTAATACCTTCCCTTTCTATAATCTACTCCCCGAACCCAAGAAAACATCTCAAAAGGTTTTTGCTGTGCTTTTTAACCTTTCCTTAGGATAAAATAAAAAGTCAGTGGCGACTCATGCTAACCGCAACATTTGCGAATACAAACGCAAAACCTCAAGTCAGTTCTCCCACCGTATCACAGAACTGGCGACTCTGCTGGGGAAATTATAAAAATGGAGTAACCTTAGGGCTTAGATCACCTTTGTTTTCAATTGTTTGCTTTGTTTGCTTTTATATTGGTGGGCTTTGCATCGGAGTTCATGGATCTTAACCCGGATCTGGGATACACCCTTTTTAGGTAGCATAATCTGTGAGGGACCTGTCCGGCGTAGACCGACATGGGTGAAGCAGTGGCTACGTTGGTGTGGCATCTTAGTCTGTACCTATATCCCTTGTGTTGTAACGGGGAGAATATAGGTCTTCTAAGGGGTCATTAAACACCAACCAACCTTAGAACCCTAAATTGACCAACTTGGCTATTAGGACAGTAGCAGTATGCTACACTCATTGAGGCTAAACTCTCGAGATGGTTCTGGCCGCGAGAAAAGATTGCGATGCTGGAGTTATGACCGATTGAGGGTAGCCAATGATTTGAGATCCTCTAGAACCCGGTTACTTTTGATAGGACAGGTTTTAACCAACAAAACCAAAAGAGGGTAATACCTGAAACTCATGCTGGCCTGAAACCTAAGGGTGTCTTGTGTGACTTGTGTGCCTTATTGGCCTATGTGAATACTTGTGGTGTGTTTCATCATAGCATCATGCCATCATACCATTGCATGCATCCTGTATAAAAGGCTAACCCATTTCAAAGACAAAAAGGTTTCATCTTTGCTCTGTTTTGTAGGACATCATGATGCCCATGCGTAGAAATACTGTCCGGCTCAACTTTGTTCAACCACCAGTTTTACTCAAGGATTTGGTTGGAAGGATTCCAAACACTACCTCCTTCATCAACAGACATGGCTCTCTCCTTGGCTTGGTAACTGCAAAATGGGACCAACAACTGATAAGTGTTCTGACCCAGTTTTATGACCCTCTGTACCACTGTTTCACTTTTCAAGACTTCCAGCTGGTTCCTACCCTGGAAGAGTTTTCTTATTTGCTTGGGATTCCTGTCTTGGAACAAACTCCATTCACTGGTTTGGAAAAGACTCCTAGGCCTGAAGAGATTGCTGCAATTCTCCCCTTAACCAAAGAAGAGGTATTGTCCAACTGGGAAACTAGAAATGGGATCAAGGGCTTTTTGGTCAAATTTCTGGTTGGCAAGGCTAATGATTTCTGGAATGACTTGGACTTCAAAGCATACGAGGATATTCTGGCTCTTTTGATCTATGGTCTGGTATTGTTTCCCAACCCTGACACCTTTATCAGTATCCATGTCATAAGGATCTTCATGTCTCGGAATCCGGTACCCACTCTTTTGGGTGATATTCTACAACAACTCTATGCTCGTACTGCTCGAAAACGGGGAACTCCGTGGTGTTGTGCTCCTTTGCTAGTAAAGTGGTTTATTTCGCACCTTCCTAAGTTCGTGCTGAAGAATGAAGAAGGAAAAGGTTGGGCTCGGAGGTTAATGTCTCTCACTGATAATGACATCACCTGGACTCTCAGAGGTTTGGATGAGGTAGCTGTTATTGACCGTTGCGGAGAATACCCTAATGTTCCGTTGATTGGTATCCAAGGAGGAATCTCTTACAATCCGTGTTTAGCTCTCCGTCAGTTTGGAAGAGCCAGAGGAGATGGGCCTCATGAAATGTTGGTTCCTCACTTCCATTTTGAGTTTCAGGCAGACAGTGACAAACTACGCCAGGGATTCATTAGAGCCTGGGACAGAATCCACAAAGCCAACCCACATGAGTTGGGACCAAAGACTTCTCTGCCATTGAAGCCCTATTGCAAATGGGTCCGCATCCGTGCTCAAAGGTTAGGTATGCCCTACGAAGCTGTTAGACCTCTCACTCTTGAGTCTCCTGATGAAGATGGGGTTCCTCCAACTGTCCTCCCTCCTCGGATACCTACTGATTTTGACACCATGAAGAGATCTTGGGCACAGCTAAAGGATGAACGGGATTTCTATCGGGAGAAGTTCAACGAGCAGGAACGGAAGATCCAGAGGCTGACTAAGCAATTGGAGGAAGAGCGGGTCCTGAACAACTACATCAGCACTGAAAAGAGGAGGCCATGGGAGCATTGATGAGCTCTGGATGTTTCCTTTTATAGTTTATTTCCTTTCAGTATTTTTCATTCCTGTAATGCCTAAGGGCAAATTGTTGAACAATTGAAAATTTTAATCTAATGAAGTGTGTTTCCCTTTTTTGTCTACAAAGTTGAATCTTGTTTGTCTTTGAAAACATAAAGCATACACATTCCATTGCACCATATGCATAGCAGGTACCCTATTTCACAGGTTGCTTAATTTTATTCGCTGTTTGTGTGCACAGTCATCATGAATCCAGACTCATCCAGTGAGCAGGCAATCAAGGCCCTTCAGGCCCAAAGTGCACAGTTTCAAGAGATGGTCCTAAGCCTAGCCCAAGGTCAGCAAGAGTTGAAGACTCTGCTCCTGAAGAAGAAGAAGAAAAAGAGGACTGCATTGTTTAACACCGGACGCAGATTTGGGAACACACTCCACAATGAAGCTGATCCAACCACTTCTTCTGCTGAGAAAAACAGTCCCCAAGGGGGAGGAGCTCCTAGTCCCGCAGTCTCCGACAACGAGACGGACTATAACGACGAACAGTACCCGCCTGCTGCTGACAGATACAAACAATTGGAGGACCGCTTGAGCGCCATGGAAATTCAGAATGTGCCGGGACTGGATTTCGGAGATTTGGGGTTATCTTCTGGGGTAGTAATTCCACACAAGTTTAAGGCGCCTGCCTTCGCCAAGTATGATGGGGTCTCCTGTCCAAAGCTACATCTAAGGTCATACGTAAGGAAAATCCAACCTTACACGGCAGATAAGAACCTCTGGATTCACTTCTTCCAAGATAGCCTCTCGGGGTCACAGCTTGAATGGTTCTACCAATTGGATGGAGCTAGCATCCGACACTGGGAAGATTTGGCAACCGCATTCTACAGACAATACCAATACAATTCTGATCTCGCTCCCACACGTACCCAACTTCAGGGTATGTCTCTAGGAACGGGTGAAGGGTTCAAAGAGTACGCTCAAAAATGGAGAGATTTGGCTGGCAGGGTGAATCCTCCATTGACTGATCGAGAACTGGTTGATATGTTTCTGGGGACGTTGTCTGGTCCGTTTTTCAATCATTTGGTTGGTAACTCCTCCGCTGGATTTACAGATTTGATATTAACGGGAGAAAGAATTGAAGCTGGCATCAGGTCAGGCAAGATACAGAAGGCTGCCTCTACAAGTGCTGAGAAGAGGCCGTTTAAGAAAGAAGCAAGTGCCGTCTATGGTCCTAGAAGACAAGTCAAGCCCGAAAATCGCCAAGCCGTCAATGCTTTGGTCATCTCGAAACCTGTTGCTGCTCCTCAGCAGTACAATCAACAAAGAAGCGAAAGGCCCAAGAGGCAGTATACTCGGCTGAGTATGACCTTATCTCAAATTTTACCCCAACTGTTATCCACCAACCTGGTGACCCTCAAAGAAGCTCCTAAGGTCGTCAACACTGCGTCTCCTAAGTATAAACCAAATGCCCGGTGTGCTTATCATTCTGATAGTCCCGGGCACACTACTGATGATTGCTGGGCCTTGAGAAACAAAGTGCAAGATCTGATCGACGCAAAGGAAATTCAGTTTGAAGCACCGGAAAGACCAAATGTTGTAACTGCTCCTATGCCCCAGCATAGAGTAAATGCCATCGAAGAAGAAATGTACGCTGTTTCGGTAAATGAAGTTGTCACCCCTCTGAAGACTGTTAAGAAGAACCTACTGCGGGCCGGTTTATTTCCGGGTTGCGGTGAAGGTTGCCTGTTCTGTGCTATTTCCCTATCTGATTGCCCCTTGCTGAGGTTAGGCATCCAAGGCCTAATGGATAGCAAGGAGATTCTATTCAAAAAGACTGTTGTTCAATTGGTTCCGATGAAAGAAGTTTCTGTGATTACCATCTTCAAAAATCCAATCAAGGCTCTCCCGAAGAAGCCTGTTCAAATCATGACTGTTGCACCTGTGATTATTACTGTTCCGGGGCCTCTCCCCTACGTATCTGATAAAGCTGTCCCCTGGCATTATGGGGCAGACGTGTATGTGAATGGAATCAAACAAGAATTCGACGCTGGCGCCAGTATCTGCGATATCACTGGTCCAGCCAAGGTCACCCGCAGTGGCAGGCTCTTCTCGCCTGACATTGCACCGCCCGCTATTCGAAAACCCCTCCTTATAAAACCTGCAAGTTTACCTGTCCCTGTTGCTGATCAAGTTGTTTCCCCTGCTGCCGAGTCATCAAATGCTCGGGGCAAAGGGATTGAAGAAGAGCCTGCCCGGATGGAGGCACCAATACCCATAAATGCTGAGGCCTCCCGACAAGAAATGGAGGAGATTCTGAAGATAATAAAGAAAAGTGATTTCAATGTTGTCGAGCAGCTGGGGCATACGCCCTCCAAGATCTCCCTGCTCTCCTTACTGCTATGCTCCGAGGCCCATGCTAAGGCCTTGATCTCATTTCTTAAGACGGCCCATGTGCCACAGGAGACGTCTGCAGTCCAGTTCACTGATTGCATAGCAAATCTGACAGCAGACAATGGCTTGGGTTTTTCAGATGCTGACCTGACTGCAAAGGGAAGAGACCACAATGATGCCCTGCATGTCTCTATCGAATGCAGGGGCACTACTCTGGCACATGTATTGGTGGATACTGGTTCTTCCTTGAATGTCCTACCAAAAAAGGCTTTAGATCGTCTGGATTATGAGGGCCTGGAGTTGAAACCCAGCAATATCATCGTCAGGGCCTTCGACGGTTCCAAAAGGATGGTTCATAGAGAGGTTAACATCCATATTCGTGTGGGATCTCAAGTGTTTGACTCTACTTTTTATGTAATGGATATACGTCCATCGTACTCTTGTCTACTGGGTCGACCTTGGATCCATAAAGCTGGGGCAGTGACCTCCACCTTGCACCAGAAGCTGAAATATCCCGTCAGGGGGAAGATCGTCACTGTGCAAGGAGATGAGGAGTATATGGTGAGCCATTTGAATTCCTTCAGGTACATTGAGATGGACGGGGAGTTTATTGAAACCCCCTTCCAGCATTTCGAGGAGGTGCATCCAATTTCAGCAGCTGCAGAGACAATAGCCGAAGAGAATGATTCCTTGAAGATGGCTTCCCTAAGGGATGCCCGGGCTGTGGTTCAGAAAGGCAATTGTGCACATTGGGGTCAGCTTCCTGACTTCACTCAGAAGAACGACAAGTTTGGGCTAGGCTTTACTGCAGAGGCTCAGAAGGCGGTGCGCAAAGAGAAGATCAGAAAGGCTCCGGTGTTTATTACCAGCTCAAGGGTGAATGCTATCGAGGAGGATGTGGAGGAAGCTGAGTTTGACAGTTGGATCTACCCGACTACCAGCAACGGACCAAGCAACTGGACGGCAAAGGATTTTACCCCTATCACATTTGTCACGCAGTAATTGATTTCTTTTGATTTCCGAATTTGTAACAAATAATATGTTAAAACTTTGTTGGCTCGGTGTCCTACCCGGGGCATCGTAGCTCCATTTGTGAGGGCTTTTTGTATGACATTTTCATATATCATCAATCAAAACATTGGACGTTTGTTGCATTTCAAATCTTGTGCTCTTTTCCTTTCTGTGTTATATATATTGCAAAACAGCTATATTTACACACACTCACTTATACAGGTTTCAATCCACTCTGGATCTCACTGGTAACAGCTCTGCTACCGCCAGTTATGACTTCGAAAATCCGATCAACTTGGCCGAAGACGAAGGTGAAGATGATTGCGAAGTTCCTAGTGAACTTGCAAGACTGCTACTCCAGGAAGAGAGAGCTATTCAACCACATGAAGAGCCGGTGGAGACAATTAACTTGGGTACTGAGGCAGATAGGAAAGAGATCAAGATTGGTGCCAATCTAGAGCTCAGCGTGAAGCAACGATTGATCCAAATGTTACAAGACTACATGGAGATTTTTGCTTGGTCCTATGAAGATATGCCTGGTTTGGATGCCGACATTGTAGTTCACCATCTGCCAACCAAGGAAGATTGCCCTCCGGTAAAGCAAAAAGTCCGACGGATGCGTCCAGAGATGTCTGAAAAGATCAAGGCCGAGGTTATGAAGCAGTTTGATGCCGGGTTCCTTGCAGTGACTTCTTACCCTCAGTGGGTTGCCAATGTGGTGCCAGTGCCGAAGAAGGACGGTAAAGTCAGAATGTGTGTTGACTACAGGGATTTGAACAGGGCCAGCCCCAAGGATGACTTCCCCCTACCTCACATTGATGTCCTTGTTGACAATATAGCTCAACACAAGGTGTTCTCCTTCATGGATGGTTTTTCAGGGTATAATCAGATTAAGATGGCTCCAGAGGATATGGAGAAGACTACCTTTGTGACTCAGTGGGGCACCTTCTGTTATAAGGTCATGCCATTCGGATTGAAAAATGCTGGGGCAACCTATCAACATGCCATGGTTGCTTTATTTCATGATATGATCCATCATGAGATTGAAGTATACGTTGATGACATGATTGCGAGGTCTCAAACTGAGGAGGAGCACCTTGACCATCTGAGGAAGTTGTTTGATCGACTCAAGTTATACAAGCTGAGGTTGAATCCCAACAAATGCACCTTTGGGGTAAGATCCGGAAAATTGCTAGGTTTCATTGTAAGTGATAAAGGTATTCAGGTGGACCCTGCCAAGGTAAAAGCCATACAAGAGATGCCGACTCCAAAAACAGAGAAAGAAGTCAGAGGTTTTCTAGGACGACTGAATTACATCGCCCGATTCATCTCACATCTAACTGCTACTTGTGAGCCAATCTTCAAATTACTGAAGAAAGATCAAGTGGTACGCTGGAATGATGAATGTCAGGCCGCCATTGAAAGGATAAAGGAATATCTCCAAGAGCCACCCATTCTTATGCCACCAGTGGAAGGAAGACCTCTGATACTATACTTGACGGTACTTGATAATTCAATGGGGTGTGTGCTGGGGCAGCATGACGAGTCTGGCCGAAAAGAGCACGCTATTTATTACTTGAGCAAAAAGTTTACCGACTGTGAGTCTCGTTACTCACTGCTTGAGAAAACTTGCTGCGCTCTTGTATGGGCTGCTCGCCGGCTGAGACAGTATATGCTGACTCACACTACCTTATTGATTTCAAAAATGGATCCCATCAAGTACATATTTGAAAAGCCCGCTCTGTCTGGAAGAATAGCAAGATGGCAAATGATCTTGACGGAATATGATATCCAGTATACAACTCAGAAAGCAATTAAGGGAAGTGTACTGGCGGATCATTTGGCACACCAACCTGTGGACGATTACCAATCATTAAACTTTGATTTTCCGGATGAAGACATCATGGTGGTAACTGACTGTGAAGTACCTGGACCAGATGAAGGACCTGAGGAAGGATCCCGATGGTCTATGCATTTTGATGGAGCCTCCAATGCTTTGGGTAACGGCGTCGGCGCTGTAATCATATCCCCCAAAGGAACTCATACTCCCCTCACCGCCCGATTATGTTTCAGCTGCACTAACAACATGGCAGAATATGAGGCATGTATCATGGGTTTACAAGCTGCAATCGACTTAAGGATAAAATTTCTAAGTGTCTTCGGAGATTCCGCTCTCGTGATCAATCAGATCAAAGGCGAGTGGGATACGAAACACCCGAATCTTATTCCTTACAAGGAGTATGTGTCGACCTTGCTCCCTCACTTTGAAGAGATAACTTTTGAGCATTTCCCCAGAGAGGAGAATCAGCTAGCGGACGCACTAGCCACGATGTCTTCAATGTTCAAAGTTAAATGGGACAATGAGGCTCCCCGAATCATAATCTGGAAGTTGGATGAACCGGCATACTGCTGCGAGCTCGAGGCTGAGAAGGTGACTGAAAAACCCTGGTATCACGAGGTAAAGAGGTACTTGGAAGTTCAGGAATACCCTGAAGGTGCATCTGTCAATGATAAGAAGTTCATGAGGAGATTTGCTGCAAAATTCTTCCTCAGCAACGGCATTCTCTACAAACGGAATCATGATTCAACTCTGCTACGTTGTGTGGATAAGGCTGAAGCAGAGAAAATCATGATAGAACTTCATGAAGGTACATTTGGAACCCATTCCAGTGGACACACCATGGCTAAGAAAATCCTTCGGGCAGGATATTTCTGGTCCACAATGGAAGCCGATTGTTACCAACACTCCCGAACTTGTCATAAATGCCAGATCTATGCTGACAAGGTGCATATCCCTCCGGTTCCTTTGAATGTCCTGACGGCACCTTGGCCTTTCGCAATGTGGGGCATCGATATGATCGGTGAGATCCGACCAACGGCATCCAATGGGCATCGCTTCATCTTGGTGGCGATCGATTACTTCACGAAATGGGTTGAGGCAGCTTCCTATGCCACAGTAACCAAGAGCGTCGTGGCACGTTTCATCCGGCATAATCTGATCTGTCGGTACGGCGTCCCAGAAAGAATCATTACGGATAATGGTACCAATCTCAATAACAAAATGATCACTGAACTCTGTGAACAATTCAAGATACAGCACCACAATTCTTCTCCCTACCGGCCGAAGATGAATGGGGCTGTAGAGGCAGCCAATAAAAATATCAAGAAAATTGTGCAGAAGATGACAGTGACCTATAAAGATTGGCACGAGATGTTACCGTTCACTCTTCATGGGTACCGCACCTCAGCAAGGACATCAACCGGGGCAACTCCTTTCTCCTTGGTCTATGGCATGGAGGCAGTCTTGCCAATTGAAATCCAGATACCCTCTCTCCGGATAATGAAGGATGCAGACTTGAATGAAGATGATTGGATCCAGACTCGACTTGATCAATTAAATCTGATTGACGAAAAGAGGCTCACTGCTATCTGTCATGGTCAAACGTATCAGAAACGGATGATCAGGGCATTTAACAAGAAAGTCAGACCACAAGAGTATCAAGTTGGGGACCTGGTAATCAAACGCATCATCCTTCCTCAAAGTGATCCCCGGGGCAAGTGGACCCCTACTTACGAAGGGCCGTTTGTGGTTAAACGTGTGTTCTCAGGAGGAGCCATGATCCTAACCACCATGGATGGTGACGACCTTCCTCACCCCGCCAATGCAGACATAGTGAAAAAATACTACGCATAAATAAAAGACCCGCTAGGTTGACATACCTAGGCAAAAATAAGGGCTTCCCGGCGAACCAAAAGGGTTCGGGCAAAAATAAGGGATGAAATGAATAAAAAAATCTGTACACCCGGCAAGTCAAAAACCCGAAAAGGCGGCTTGGGCAAAAATGGGTATCCCGGTGGACTGAAAACCCGAAAGGGCGGTCCAGGCAAAAGTTAGGGATAAAAGCGTAACATTATGTCTCATTGGATCACTTTGCATCCAGAATTCGGCATCGACTATCTGGCTCCAGATTTCGGCATTGACCAATCAACTTCTTCTTCAACTAGGTAGCAAAGCGATGAGACGTTCGAAGACATAAAGGCAATAGCAGAGTTGGAACCCAGTGGGATTGTTCACATAGCTGTTTTGTTTCCTTTTTTAAATTGTAAACTCTATACTATTTGGCGATGTCCTCTTACTAGGATGTCAGCCTCTTGTACAAAAACGCCTATTCACAGGCAAAGTTTAAATCAATACAGATTCACTTGTCCATACAAATTACCATTGTTTTCTCTTTCTGTTTTGCGAAGAACGTCCAATGTTCATTGTTGATATATGCATTTGACATTAAATTGCTGATTCATAAATATTTGCATATAAAACAAGAGATTAATTACAGGTGACATCAAAGACAGGGGCAATGTGGAGTTGTCTAATGCAGTCTGGTTGTTTTGTCCGCCAAGGCACCAAGGTAGGTTCAACTGAAGAATGTGGCCAAATCATCTCAATTCCCCGCAGAGTAAAATAGGATGCGACAATACTTTCCCCAAGCGGAGTTGGTTCCCCGTCGATCCTGAAAAGGCACAACATTCCCCGGCAGGTCTTAAAGCTCATCCCCAGTAGATTCTGCAAGCTTATCCCCTGCGAAGCACGGACGTCTCACCCGAGTTTTATTTAGAGTTATTTCCTCACAAGGACTTATAACTGGGTTATCCTCAGCTAAAAGCCACGGAAGACCGCTCTCGGCCAAGTTCCTTCAATCCCCAGCGAAGTCTATCTTTGGTATTCCCAAGCAGAGTTTATCTTTGGAGTTCCCTAGCGGAGTTTATCATCATTATCCTCAGCGGAATCCATCGTTAAAGTCCTCAGCAGGCCTCTCATCAAAACTTCGGCCAAATATCTCTTCCACAGAGCAATTCTCCGGCCGTTCGTCAAGGATTTATTTTCCCAAGACGAAATTACATTCATAAACATTTTACATTTTCATACATCTTGCTTACATACATGATGGAACGCATACAACATCTCATGTTGAGTATCATGACAATATGCATATCATACATCATGACATTGCATACAACTTACGTTTTTTGCCTTTTCAGGAAAAAGACGATCCCAAAAATAACTACCTTCAACTGTCACAATTCCAGATCCGATACCTGTATCTAGCCAGGGCACATCTGAGAGTGATCAGTTTCCAGACTTGATTCCTGTATCTAGCCAGGGCACGTCTGAAGAGTTCGAAGATTCGATTCCTGTATCCAGCCAGGGCACATCTATCAACTACAACATTTCCAGATTCGACTCCTGTATCCAGCCAGGGCATATCTGTTGACCACGTTTCCAGACTCGATTCCTGTATCTAGCCAGGTCACGTCTGAAGAGTTCGAAGATTCGATTCCTGTATCCAGCCAGGGCACATCTATTAACGACTATTTCCAGATTCGACTCCTGTATCCAGCCAGGGCATATCTGTGGACAACCAGTTATAGACTCAATACCTGTATCCAGCCAGGGCATATCTACATAAGGAGACTAAGGATCAAACACCTGTAACAAGCCAGGAAAACATCCGTCTTTCTCAAATACACAAGTTCTCGCTAAGGAATCTCTTAGGCGATCGACACTTCCAAATGGCATCTATAAGCCCATTCCCGACAAGGTTCTGTCACGTCTCCAGATGGCATCTATAAGCCCATCTCCCTATCCACCACCTCTCCAAATGGATCTATAAGTCCATTCCTGACATCACATTGCTGATACCTCAACACGCGAGTGCAAATTTCCGGGCACTCTAGTGTCCAATCTTCTTTTACCCTCGAGTCGCGAGAGGCAAACTTGCCAATCTAACTCTTCAGGTTCAAGAAGATTGAACAGGGGCAACTGTTGTACCCCAAAATTTTCCCTCCCATTTCCTCAATATTTTCTCATCACAAGACCTTTGAAGATCAAGATCCAGTTAGGGTTCCCTCTGCTCAAGACTTCTCCCTGCACTGTGGACTCAAATTAGGGTTTGTGTTTGCCTAAGGATGTTTTGATCTAAAATGCCTAAGATGACTTTCATGCTTCATATTGGACTCCCAAGTTTACCTATACCAAGTTTCAAGTCTTGATTCCAAGTTTTGCCCAGTCAATTGGACAGTTGACCTAGAAATCAGCTGTATTGGGGAAAAAGTCAACTGTGGCCAATTGACAGTCAAACCTCATGAAATTTGATCCACATCAACATTATGAACTCATATGGACCATTTGATCAAGTTTGGATCACAATTCCACAAGAAATTTGATCACATCACCAAAAGGGCAAAATGGTCATTTTTAGGGTTTTGACTGCACAGAGGCAATTTTTGACTGTTTGACCTAGCCAATGGCAAATCAAGCTCACATATGGACTGAAGGACCCCATGAAATGGTCTTGACACATTCATCAAGCTCAAAAGATCCCAAGTACACAAGATTGACAGTTGAATTTCCCAGTTAATTGATCAATTTTGACTGTATACTGAAAAGTCAAACTTTGACTTTTTGGTCAAAATCAAGAGTCAAGATTCATTTTTCATCAAAACTTGCCAAATCATGAAACTTGTTCACCAAGAAATCAAAAATGCAAATTAGGGTTTGAAAATGAATTTTTTCATAACTTAGAATTTTTCTAAGTTATGAAAAACCCTAATTTTTTCCCAACTTTGCCCCATCTTTTCACCAAGATCCATTTGGATTCAAACAAAAGTCAAAACATGAAAGTTGTAGCTTGTTGCATAATCTACAACTTTGATTCACAAAGTTTTCTCATTTGAAGCTTGTATCTCAAGTTATAATTTTTTGAATAAGGGCACTAAACCATTTTAACTTAGTGAAATTTTAACCTATTTTGACAAGGTTTTCTACCCCACTTCAAGGCCACTTTTCATACCCTTCCACTTGGAATTTTGATTTGCATTTCAAAGAGGGATTGTAGTACACATTCCAAGCTTTCCAAAATGTCCAAGAACTCATCAAACAATCTCATAACTTGAGAGATTCGAATTTCACAAGTTGGCAAAAATTCACTTTTGTTCTTCATCAAAACATGTTCATAAACTTTGCAAATTTGAACTCAGCATAGTTTGTGCTACTTTACAGGTCCCTAAACCAAATTACACTCCTTAATTTAATGCAAAACCATTGAACCAAGTTGTTATTCTAAGCCTTTGGTCATTACACAAGGAATTAAGCCTAAACTAGAAAAAGCACTATTTCCATTCTTGAAAAGAAGAACTTTATGTCAAGTTTGCAATCCAAGTGGTACAATCAAGATCTTCTTGGCACAAGTTTGTGAGCATATTGCACTGATCAAGGCAAGGGATAGCAGCATAGTAGGAGGGCCTGTACTGACCTAGGGAGCAAAGTGGCATTTTGTAGCTTAAGTGTGAAGAAAGGTCCATAACTTATGCTAACTCTCTCTTCAGCAAAAAGACACAACACAAAAGCTATCAAACACATTCCATAGAACATACCCAAGCTTTGGCACGAGTCCTAAACCTCCCAAGCATCCTCCATCTCAAAATCACCTTGAAACTGCACAAACAGGGGAACCCCTGCAGTTTGAGTGCAAACTCCCACTTCCCTCGAGCATTCTCACCAAAATCAATTCATACACCTTCCTTACAACATATGCAAGCTAACCATGGCCTAAAACCTGACCTGTAATCACTCTAACAGTTTCCACCATTTTTAATTTCTCCTTTTGCAGTTGAAGTTCTACAGCTTGATACAAGAAGGTTCAAGACAAAGTAAGCATTGAAAAAGCATCCCTGGACCTCAAGGAAGCTTTTCCAATCATTACATTACACTGAAAGTCTCTCATTCTCCACATAGAAGTTCAACTGCACAGGTAAAACTTTGAACTCGTATCTCTCTTATCATGCATCTTTAGTCTTAAGTTTGTGAAGAAACAGGGTCCTACTCATAGCCCTGAACATGTACATATCTTTACATTTCATTTCTTTTGCCTGAGTAGAGAGAATTTGGAGTTTGAAAATGGTAGAAAAATTAGGTTAGGATTTGGGGGAGGAGAAATTCTCCCTCATCTTAGAGAGATAGGTCAAGTTCTTTATATGGTTAGAACCGTCTCTTCATGCTGAACATTTGTTGTGTCATGAGTTTTTGCTGAAAAGCCAAGAATCAGGAGTTAGACATTGAAGAACAGGGGCGCGCGTTTTTTCAAATATCTGTGCTGGAGGTTGAAGAAGGAGTGAAGTGGGCTGGGCCTGTGTTATTTTGCTTTTCACACTATCTTTTTTGATTCACACCCCCCTGAGCCCATTTGTTCATTTTTTAACATTTTTGACTTTTTCTTTTTTAGTTGACTTTGTTTATTTTTTCTCATGGCATTAAAAAATTAAAAATATTTTTTCCATCATTTTCTGAATTTATGGCATATTTATTTGATTTGTTTCTTTATTTATGCATAATATATATATATATATACCATTATTAGAATAAAATAGAAAAAATAGTGTAAATACATTTTTATTTTTATTTACCTTCTGAAAATATTTCACACAAAAAAAAAATACTCTTTTATTGATTTTATTAAAATATTAAATAAATACTTATTTTGTGTATAATACATATTTAGGGTTTAATAGATATATGTTTATTAATACACTTAAGCTAAAATGTAAAAATACTTGAATTTTTCATTTTTATTAATATTTGATACAAAAATACTTTTTTCACAATATACTTCATTATTATATTATTTTTATAAATAAAAAAAAATATAAACATTTGTATTAAATTAGATAATAAGGCATTTTCTTTAAAAATTAGGGTTTGTGCCCTAAATTCAAAATACTCAAAAAAAATAATAATACATTTTATTTTCTTTTCTCTTTTACATAAATAATATTTTTTTCATACATATACAAAACATTTTTGTGCATCTTTCATTTTTATTTAATTTTTGTACATCATTTAAATTGCAAATATTCAAAATGATGTAATAATGTAGATTTAAATTCTTGTCAATATCCCCATTTGAACATTTGTACCCCCCTTCCCATATTTGGTTTTGTAATAGCTTAGTAATTTTAATTCCGCACTTTATTGCTTTCTAATGATAACATGTTAGAATTAGGGTTTGTATGCGAAAAAATGATAAAAAATAGTTTGACCTAATACAAAATAAACAAGCATGAAAATGGACACACAAATCACACTTGCACCCCCTAGGGTTTTCCACTTGTTGCCTTCAAATAAATGGGCCATATTGCATGTTGAACTTCTTTGGGCAAAGCAAACAATTTGAATGATCATAGTCCCTCGACAAAACTTTTCAAAACAAACAAAAACAAATGATCAAGTCCCTTAAAGAAAGTTGCCCAAAGACATTTAACGCCGTTGCAATTATGGTCCAAACGATGACCCGCGCCCGTCCCTTTCACATCCTAACATAAGGTTGTCCACCAAATACAATGGTGGAACAAGCTTGTTAAAAGGGTTAAAACATAGCAATAATCTTTTGAGAAATTTAGGAGTAGATAACCTCTTAGTTACTTGAATCAAACTTGCAAAACAAAACACTTGCCTAATTTCAAAATCACACATCACTACACTTTCAAAATAACTTTCAAAAACAAATGAAAACCTTTTCAAAAGACATACATCTTTGTATACATCCCCACATGGATCATTACAAGGGTTGCCACCACATTGGCATCTTTTCAAAACATTTCCAAAACCCACACACAAAGCACCATTTAAAACAATTGAAAACAAAAGGCAAGTGATTTAAGCAAGTAACTAAGAGCCCATGGATAACCATGGATAGAAAGGGTGCTAATACCTTCCCTTTCTATAATCTACTCCCCGAACCCAAGAAAACATCTCAAAAGGTTTTTGCTGTGCTTTTTAACCTTTCCTTAGGATAAAATAAAAAGTCGGTGGCGACTCATGCTAACCGCAACATTTGCGAATACAAACGCAAAACCTCAAGTCAGTTCTCCCACCGTATCACACAAGCCACACGTGAATGTTCAGGAGTGGTTGGAAGCATTAATGGGCATTAAATGGTGACAAGACCTATCAACATCAATATTCTGGTAATGGAAACCAACATTGAATCAGCAGTTCTATTTTAAAAAGAACAGCGTAAACCATGCTCTGGCCTTGGCTTCCTGTTGTCTTAGTAAGTTCTGGAGATTCTCCTGATTTTCTGATACGTTCCTTGGATTTACCTCTGGGTCTCCTGGGTTTAGAGGTTCTGTATCAGTGTAACACCCACTCTTCTGATCTTACATCTTCTGATTTCAGCATGTTCTGAAAGAGCCTCCAGACTTCCCTGCTTCTCTTGCATTCCTTTAGCAAATTCTGACTGAGCTTGTGTAACTGCTGAAGGGGCATGTTCTGTCTGAGGCTTACATACTGAACCACGTTTACAACTTCTGATTGAGCTGATGTAGCTGCTGAAAAGCCAACTTCTGACCACGCTGAGCCAAACTTGCAACTTCTGACCGTTTTTATCTGGAATGGGTCCAGAAGTTCAGAAGCGCTAATTTTTTCTTAAACACTCATTTTTTAGAGAAACGTTCTAAGTACTTAGAATTTGATTTTTCTCAAGATAAAAGCGTTGTTTTTGGAGTTCGTGAGATCATCTTGCTCTTGTAAGTGGCTTGCTTGGGCAAAAAGATAACTCAGGACTTGGATTTGTTTCAGAGGGACCTTGAAAATCCAAGATGGTTTCCTGAAGAAAGAGAGGGCAAATTTTGGGGTACAACACTCAAGAATCAGTCAAACAGACTTTTTCGTATCAGTCTATTCCAATTAGGGTTTCCATGGACTTTTGATACAGTTCAAGCAAATTATTAGGGTTTGGTTGAGTTTGGCTCAAGGTTTGATCAGACAGGAGTTTCTGTGGTGTCAAGTCAAGAATCAGGGTTTTGTGCGCGCATTCTTAGAAAGAATTAATTCCACAGTTCTTTTCAGTTTACTCTGAGATTTGGATTGAGGCATTTGAATTGAAAGGTTGCATTAATCAGTGAAAAAAAGGACATGTGGACGTTTGTTGTTTAGCTGTGCAATGCTTTGATTATTCAGAACTCCGGACGTTTATTGATTATTTATTATTCTGAGTTAAAATAGTTGGGATTTATTTCCAGTTATTATAATTTAAGAATTATAAATAATTAAATAAACAGTTGAAGAAGAAAAATAATTAACTGATCAAAGGAGGAATTTTATTCATCTTTAATTATTTGTTACAATTATTATTTGAGCACTGTAAGATTATTTACAGATGTTTACATTAATACTGTTACAATAATTAAAAATAAATTGAAACTATCCTAAATCTTTTCTAAGTCTTCGTCTTCTATTTTGCTGCTCCCCGTTGCACAATTATTTTTACCTGCAAAAAGAAGAGAAAAGAAGTCAAAAGCAGATAAAATAAAAGAGCAGACAGTTAATTTAAAATCATCATTAAAAGTGACTGGCCGGAATCAGTTTATTTGCCCTCTCTGCAAATCACGAGATTACTCTCGATTCACAAAGAGGAATAGAATATGCTTGCAAATAAAGTATGAATTGCACAAATTCAAAATGTCAAGCAAAGCTGCATAATTCCAAAAATTCCAACCAAAGTCCAAAGGCAAACTGAACTGCATAATGCCTAACCAAAGTCCAAACTAGACAGAAAACTAAAAACTGTCCACAAGCTGCCAAAAAGATATCAAAGGCTATCCAAAAGCTGTCAACAAAGTACACAAAGTATGCAGGAAAACTGGAAATTATGCAGAGGAAAATGACTAATGCAAGCAATGTTCAAAAGTCATCACTTTCCAGCCTGTCACTTTTTCAGAAAAGACAAATTTAAGCAATAAACAAATTCTTTAATCTGTGAGAGAGAGAGAGGAGAGAAAAGAAAAAAGGCTTACAGCAGGCTTAGGCTTGAAGACAAAAAGATATAAACAAACATATCAGGACAAAGAGAAAGAGGGGGCAGAATAACACAAAGCAAAAATTCCACAAACTGTTAGAGAACCACAAACAGGCTGCCTCCACAAGCTTCAAACTTAAGCCTTAAACCTTTTCAAAAACCAGAGTTGCCTCTAGCTGCTTGAAGCAAAAAGCCAAAGCCAAACCTGTAAACACAGAGTGCCACAAACTCTAAGCCTGTTTCCAAGCCATCAAAACAAGCTTCAATCATCCTGTCAAACATACAAACAGCTCCAAGCCTTCACCTGCTAACATATTCAAATATAGAAACATTAAAACCAGTCAAAACAGGCCCTCAAGCGTGCATCCTGCCTGTAAACCTGTCCAAGCCTTCACCTGCTAAACTGCATCAAAGCTAGAAAAGCCATCAACCTGCATAAGCCTAAACCATCAACCTACATAAGCCTTAAACCACCTGAAACCTGTGTTAAGCATACCAAGCCTCAAACAGAAGCCTATAACTTCACCTGCATAAGCCAAGCCTGTGGCCTGTAACCAAAGCTTGAAACCCTTCAAACCAGAAAAAAGCCTTTGCAACCAAAATCAAAATAACCAACTGAAGCATCATAACCAACAAAAACCCTCAGAATGATTTCATCATAGGGTTAGGGCAACAATATTCAGAATCTAGGCACACGAGCATTTTCAGAAGCATATCGTACAAGCAACTCAAATCAAGGCAAACCAAAAACCCTCAGAGCTAGGCTCATCATAGGGTTCAACAGCATATCAAACATTTCAACTAGCATACAGAAGCAAAGGGCAAACAGAAGAAGAGGAAAAGAATCAAAATCATACAGAGGCAAATAAGCAGAAGAGAGAATCAGAGGCTAAAGTTTTCAGAACATTCATCACAAAACCATAAAAGCTAAAGCAAGATACGTGGTTACCGGAGCAAGCACAACATCCCATTTCCCTCCGCCTGGCCGTCCAAAGCGCCTCCAAGCCACCGTCCTCCTCCGTCTCCAACAAAGGTAGTATTTCTTCTCCCTCCTTTCACACCTCATATGAACAAAAAGACCTAAAATCAGAATCCATATATGAAGAGTAAAACATGCGAGAGAATTTCGAAAACCCAAAGAACGAAATCATTACCTTTGTACAACATCACTGAGTAATCCATGGAGGGAAGAGGAAGTAGCGATGGCGCCTGGTGGCCATAGACGGAGAGGCTTATTCAGAATCCATGGCTTGAGAAGATGAAGAGGAATGAAGACGAAGAAGAGCGTCGTTTGTCCATTGTAACCCTAAATTCCCAAAGTGAAACAAAACTAATTCAACCCTAGAACAAAGTTTGTCCAGACCGGTTGGGCCTTGCCCCACACAAAAAAACGCTTAAGCCCACATTAAAAACAGGCGCACCCCCCCCCCCCCCCCCCCCTTTTTTTTTTCTAATTCTGCTTTGGCCAATCAGCTTTCCCCCCTTAGGCCTATTTAATTTATTAAGCCATTTTTATTTCAAACTAGCTTATACTAACATTTTTGTTTAAATAAAAAAATGATACATAAAAAATTCTTCTTTTTATAAAATGTCTATTAATACTTTTTTATCATATTTAAGAATACATAAAAATAAGATTTTTTCTAACTTAAATAATCTTCTCTTTTTTTAGAATTTTTTGTTTAATAAACCTTTGTACGTTAATTAAATACTTAGACAATAGGATAATTAAATTTAAAACATTTTCTTTTCTTTTATTAAAATCTTTTGTTTGTACATAATTAACAAAAAATACAAAAAAGATAATAATACTAAATAAATAATTACTTAAGCTTGCATTAAGTCAACATACTTTTCTTACCTGTAAATATTCACATACACGTTACACAAATACTTTTCATACCACACTTTTTATTCTTATACATTGCTACATTTTACATTGTGATTGATTCGATTTGGTTGTAAATATTTGGACACTACTCTCTTAACAAGTCTCATCCCCATTTGTAAATATTTGTACCCCCACTCCCGGATACTTATTTGTAATATCGTAGACTTTAAATTCCCGCAATTTATCGCTTTTAAATATACCATGTTTAGACCTAGGGTTTGTATGTTAATAAAATCAAATGCTAGATAACCTAACACAAAGACAAATGCATGACAATCAATACACCTTTCACACTTGCGCCCCTAGGGTAATCCCACTTGTTGCCTTCCAAAATGGGCCATGCTTGCACGTTGAGTATCTTTGGAAAAACAAAACAATTCAAATGATCATAGTCCCTCGATGACGCTTTCGAAAGTTGCCTACAAAATGATCATAGTCCCTTCAAGCAAATTGCCAAAGACACTTGGCACCATTGCATTCATGGTCCATACGATGACCCGCGCCCGTCCCGTTAACATCCTAACACAAGATTATCCACCAAATGCAATGATGGAACAATACTGTTAAAAGGGTTAAAACATGAGAAAAACCTTTGAGTAAATTTAGGGGTAGACAACTCTTAGTTACTTGAATCAAACTTGCAAAATACACTTGCCTACTTTTCAAAACCACACTTCACAAACACAATTTCCAAACAACTTTCAAAAACATTTGAAACATCTTTTCGAAAAGATACACACCTTTGTAAAACATTCGAGGAAAGAATTGTTACAACGGTTGTCTAGACAAGGCGTCTTCTTCAAAACATTTTCAAAACACACACATACCACCATTTCAAGCAATTTAAAATCAAGGAAAGTGATCTAAACAAGTAACTAAGAGCCCATGGATAACCATGGATGAAAAGGGTGCTAATAACTTCCCTTTTCATAATCTACCCCCGAACCCACGAAACATCTCAAAAGGTTTTTCCTGTGCTTTTTAACCTTTCCTTTAGGATAAAATAAAAATTCGGTGGCGACTCTTGCTAAACCGAACAAGTGAGAATACAAACGCAAAACCTCAAGTCAGTTCTCCCACCGTATCACAATATCCAACTAGGATCATTTGACTTGACTTGTCATCAAGTTTTCTTCTCAACTGATCTGGCACATGTCTATGTGCAATAGATCCAAATATCTTCAGATGACTCAAGCTAGGCTTCACACCAGACCAACATTCTTCTGGAGTAATTCCTTCTAGATTCTTTGTAAGACATCTGTTCAAAATGTATGTTGCAGTCGAAACAACTTCACCCCAAAAATCTTTAGGTAAACTCTTGCCTTTCAACATACTTCTCACCATATTCATGATGGTTCGATTTTTCCTTTCTGCAATTCCATTTTGTTGTGGAGTATAGGGTGGCACCACCTCATGCACAATCCCTTCCTTTTCACATAATCTGTCGAAGTCTTTCGACACATATTCTCCACCACCATCAGTTCTCAAAACTTTGAGCTTTCGACCACTTTGTCTTTCGACCATAGACTTAAACCTGGTAAATACTTTGATCACTTCACTTTTCTTCTTGATCAGGTAAGTCCATAGCTTTCGACTAAAATCATCTATGAATGTAACAAAGTATTTGTTACCTCCCATCGAATCCACCTGGATTGGTCCACATACATCAGAGTATATGACTTCAAGACTAGCCTTCGATCTGCTTCCTGCATCCTTGCTGAAGCTATTCTTGTGTTGCTTCGCTTGCACACATTCCTCACATACCTCGTTTGGAATGTCAATTTCTGGCAATCCTGAAACCATATTTCTTCTCTTCAAATCTCTGATGTCTCTGAAGTTGAGATGACCTAGTCTATAATGCCATATCCATTCATCTCTGCTAGCTGCAGTCGAAAGGCACTTGTGCTCCATCACATTTAGTTCAATCTTGAAGGTTCGATTCTGAGACATAGGAGCCTTCAAGATTACTCTCCCATTTGCATCAACGACTCTCATCAACTTATCTTCGATTGACACTTTATAATTCTTTTCGACCAACTGCCCTATACTGAGCAAATTGCTCTTCATGCCTGGTATGTACAACACATTGGAGATTACTGACCTTTTGCCATATTTCCTCATAATCATAACATCACCAATACCTTCAGCTGCCAGGGTATTGTCATTTGCAAATTTTATCATATTTTTCTTTGAGGGCTTTATATTGACAAACCAGTCTTTCCTTCCAGACATATGTGATGAACATCCTGAATCCAAGTACCATTGGTCCTTTGAATCTATCTTCATCTCTTGTTGTGACCATCAACATCATCTCTTCTTCTTCATGTTTTGCAAGCTTTGCATCACTTTCTTGATTCTTTCGTTTTTCTGGACAATCACTCGAATAGTGTCCATATTTCTGACAATTGTAACATTGAATGTGACTCTTATCAGGTTTTCGACCACCACCTCTTCCTCTATTTGCAACACCACCTCTTTGGTTTCCTTGGTATGGTCTTCTTTGATTCGACACGTCTCCTTTGATTTGGTTTCCTCTACCATTCAATTTGTTGTAGCCACCTCTACCTCTGTCGAAACACTTTCCTTTGCCTTTGGTCTCTTTTGCTGAATGTGCCTGCAAGGCCACATCACTCTTCGATTTTCCTGCAGCTCTTTTGTTCATTCTTTGTTCATGAGATTCAAGTGTCCCTTGAAGCTCTTCCTTTGTCAATTTCGACAAGTCTTTCCCCTCTTCTATCGCCACCACTATGTGGTCGAACTTAGGAGCTAAAGATCTCAAAATCTTCGACACAACAGCTCTTGTTGTTAACGCTTCTCCACATATCTTGATTTGATTTACTAGTTTTGTAACTCTAGTGAAGAAATCAGATATGTTTTCACTGTCTTCCATCTGAAGCAGTTCATATGTCCTTTTGTGAGTTTGTAACCTCACTTCTTTCACCTTCTCAGCGCCTCCAAAAGACTTCTCAAGGATCTCCCAAGCTTCTTTTGCAGATTCTAAATCACTAACCTTTTCAAAATTGTCTGGGCTGACACATTGATGAATTATAAATAATGTTTTATAACTCAGCTTCTCAGATTCTGTGTATTTCTTCTTTTCTTCTTCTGAAGCGTTTTCGCCAAGCGCTTCGACTCCATCTTTTACAAGGTCCCAAAGACCTTGACACCTGAATAAGACTTTCATCTGTTTGCACCAATTCTCATAGTTGTCAACTTTAAGAATTGGTAGTGTTGCTGGATAGTTTGCATTCCCATAACTTGTCATCATGAATTCTTCAATCGTTCTTGATTGACACTTCCCTTGAATCGAAACAAAAGCTCTTGATACCAGATGTTGGAAATCCACCAAATTCTATGATGAATTTCTACCACAATGACAATTTAATTATGAGACAAACAAAGAAAAGAAGACAAGACAAATATTTCTGCAGAGTTTCTCTCTACCCACAAACTGTGGAAAACTTTCTTAATCACTTGCAACTACAAATTCTGTGATTACAATGAATTGACTTACTTGACTTGCTTTTTACTTGCATTTAAAAATAGGGGTTACTCCCTCTATTTATAACTGAGCTTACACCCTAAGCCCAAAACCCAAAATATCTTTTTGTTACTAAATCAAATCAAATCAAATCAATTCTGGACTTAAATCAAATCTATTTAAATCTAAAATAAATCAAATCTTCTTTGACACTATGAATTACAATTTAACAGTTAGAAGTTTATAATATGGTGAAGTTTAAAAAGAAAACATAATTATGTTAGTGATGAAAAGGCTTCATGAGATATGTCAGAAATTGTTCACATTAGTGTATGTAAAACGAGATAAAAATAGAAGATTAAAGTAAGTTTGGTTTAGTTAGTTGATGTACAAAGACAACAAAAACTCAGACTCTCCTAGAAAAATAAGAATTGAATTTAGGGACATAATGTTAAGTGTGTACGATTTTTATGCAAAGTGGATGAAAGTTTGTGTATGCATGGAAAAAGTATTTTGGTATGCTTTGTGGAATTAAATGAATTTTCCAAAACCATACGAACAAACAAATAAAATACAATACACTGGAGTCATCAAACATGAACTATGTGATCCATCGTCACGTAGCTTGTCAGTAAAACTATCAAAACCATACGAAATTTATATAAACAAAAAATAATTAAAAAAAGAATAATAATAATAATTAAATTCATGGTAAGAAACTAATTGGCCTCATGTTAAATTAATTTAGACACGTGTTTGTCTAATAACTAATTTATTAATCAACGACCAAAAATTGTAGAAAGTTTTAAAGTTTTGAAAAAGTGTGTATAATTGCAAGTTTGTTGCTAATTGCTAGTAAAATTGCTAATGACTCTTTAGGACAAATAAGAGTCTTATTTATAGACTTGAATTAGGTTTAAAAAAATTAGAAAGTAAGTTATCCAAAATATATGAAAAGTCCAAAATCTGATTTCCAAAAAAGGAAAAAAAATTAGTAACAAAAAGGAATAGAAAAAATGTTAAAAGTGCATACTTAATTCCTTAGCAAGTGTGCTATATTACTTATTCGAAATAAAAAATCAATTGAAAGTAAATAAAAACGAGCAAGTATTTGTTTATTCAAAATACAAATGAAATATTTTTTACTGTAGAAATAAAAGACGGACAAATTTTGAAGTACGACAATTATCATACATCAAAATCAAATTACTTCATTCAATTTACATC
This sequence comes from Vicia faba, assembly GCA_948472305.1. Taxonomy (NCBI): domain Eukaryota; kingdom Viridiplantae; phylum Streptophyta; class Magnoliopsida; order Fabales; family Fabaceae; genus Vicia; species Vicia faba. Next base: position 377,750,140 of record OX451739.1, on the reverse strand, counting down.
CATGATAACCATGATGCTAGTCCAATTCGGCTTTGTCCAATTATGTCATTCATGTTTCATCAAAAGGCTTCATAAAAAAATCCATTCAAGATAATCCAAATTCATTCAAGATTCCAAAAGTGCAAAGAGATTCAAAGTCCTTTAAAAATTCCAAGTAAAATCAAAGTTCCATTCAAGAGTGTGCTTACATTTGGATTACAACATTTGGAAATCAATTAAGGTATGGCAATTATGGAAAGCAACATAGAATTATTGGTGCAATTTCATCCAAGTCCCCATTTAATTCTTGCCCATAATCAAGGCTGAAGGAATTCGCCAAATGTTTTTCCATGCCACTGTTCCCGCTTATTATAGAACTCCACTGGGTTCACAAGAGTGCGTATAAAACAGCCCAGCACCATAATCGAACCTGCAAAAAAAACCCAATTGAAATTGATTCAATACAAGCCACTACACCAAGTTAAAATAGCTCACAAAAGCCTAAAAACCAGTTCATAATTTCAGCCATAACAGAAATCAAAACCGTGCCCTGCACTTGTTCAAAACAGAAGAAAAACCAGAAAAAAATTCATTTGAATTTCCAGCTCAGCATATTATAACAGAAAATCAGAAAAAGAAGAAATAACAGAATTTGACAAAAATATCATACAGCTCACAATCACTCATGATTTCCTCCCTCCACTCCACAAAATCAGTTATCCAATTTCCTCTCAAATTCCCTATCCTACCCTCACTTGTTCTCTATGATTTTGTGATAGATAGTGGACACAACCTTCATTGTATCCCAAAATTTTCCCTTTCAATTTCTCAAAGATTCTCTCACAATTGATTCTAGACTTACATAATTAATTTAGGACTTAGTTTATGTTAATTAATTAATATTCATATTATTTTCTTTAATTTAAAATCTTTTTATAAAAAACCCAAAAATCCTTTTCAAATTAATTTCTTTTCTTAATTAGTTTAAGTTAATTTTATTTATTTTTAATTAATCATTTTCTTTAATTAGGTCAAGCAAAACCCTTTTATAAAAACAATAAAAAAATCATTTTCTTTTTACATTTATATTCTTGCATTTTATTTTTAATTTTGTACAATATTCAATATGGTTGTAATAGATAATTAGGTTTAATTTTCTTACAATTCTCATTTTTAAATTTGTATACCCCCTCCCCTAATGATGTATGTGATACGGTGGGAGAACTGACTTGAGATTTTGCGTTTGTGTTCGTAAATATTTCGATTTAGTAAGAGTCGTCACCGACTTTTTATTTTATCTAAAGGAAAGGTCAAAAAACACAGGAAAGACCTTTGAGATGTTTTCTTGGGTTCGGGGGTAGATTATGAAAAGGGAAGGTGCTAGCACCCTTTTCATCCATGGTTATTCATGGGCTCTTAGTTACTTGTTTAGATCACTTGCTTTTTGCTTTTCAATTGTTTGAAATGGTGCTTTTGTGTGTGGTTTTGAAAATATTTTGAAAATAGGCCTTTGTTTAGGCAACCTTTGTAATAATTCTTGTTTGAATGTATACAAAGATGTTTGTCTTTTGAAAATGTTTCAATGTTTGAAAGTTTGTTTTGGGAAAATATTTTGAAATTGTGTGTTTTGAAAAGAGCAAGGATGGTTTGCAAGAGATCAAGTAACTAGGAGTTGTCTACCCTACTCAAAGATCTTTTCTACACATTTTTAACCCTTTGACACTGTTGTTTTACCATTGTATTTGGTAAACAACCTTGTGTTTGGATGTTAAACGAGACAGGCGCGGGTCATCGTATGACCATGATAACAATGTTGCCAAGTATCTTTAGCAAGTTTTTGAGGGACTAGATCATTTTTGTATTGGCAACCAAGATAACGTCATCGAGGGACTATGATCTTTTTGTTTTGTTTTTGTTTTGCCAAGATACCTAACATGTATACCATGACCATTTTAAGGCAACAAGTGGATGAAACCCTAGGGGTGCTTGTGTGCATTGTGTTGTCATTTTTCATGCATTTTTGTCTTGTGTTTAGTCATGCTATTTTATTTGATTTTTTGGTTATCATACAACACCCTAATTTACTAATCATGCATATAAAAGTAATAAATGCGTAAAAGTAAATCTACGACTATTACAACATTGATATGGAGAGGGGGATATAAGTTTGAATAGGGGATATTTGCAAGAAAATAAAACCCTAATTCAACTATTACAACCAAATTGAATTCATTGTACAAATAATAAATTGACAATTATTTAAATATGCAATATATTATAAATATGCAAAAATATTTTTGTATTTTATTTTATGTATGTAAAATAAATTATTTAATATCCTAAAAAATAGGGAAAATAAAAGATTATTTTTGAAAGGGTAGAAACCCTAGTTTTTTGTTTTAAGAATATATATATATATATATATATATATATATATATATATATATATATATATATATATATATATATATATATATATATATATATATATATATATATATATATATATATATATATATATATATATATATATATATATATATATATATATATATATATATATATATATATATAATTTATTTATGTACAAGAAAATAAATAAAAATACATATAAAAATATTTTTAAAAAATTAATATTTGTGAGAAAATAATATTTCAAGTGTAAAATAATAAAAATAAAACATTTGAGTGTTTCAATATTATTTACAAATTTTAATTGAGAAAATAAAGTATATTATTATTATTAAACTATTTCTATGTCTAAAAAATAATAAAAATAATAAAATAAAATATGAAAATTTAAGAAAATATTTTTGGTGATTTTTTAATATTCAAGAAAAATAAATAAAGTCAGAAATGTAAAAGAAAATAAAAAATATACAAAAATAAAGAAATTGGCCAAGGGGCTGCAAAAAGCAGGACGGGGGGTGTCAAAAGTAGGACAAGGCCAAGCCCAGCCCAAGCCACGCTTCATCCCTGTCCTCTGGTCAGAAACACACGCGCACCATGTTCAAATTCGTATCTCCTACATTTATGCTTAAAAACGAAAACTTGCAACATGAAAGTTATAGAGCATTAAACCATGATTCTAACCATATAAGAAACTTAATCTAACTCTCAAAGACCAGAGAGAATTTCATTGGCCCTAAATCTTGACCTAGTTTTTTCATAAAGTTCAACTATCAAATACTCCTAGCTCAGTTACCATAAATGAATTCTATGCATATGTACAGCTCAAGGACAATGAGGACTACATTTTTGCTTCAGAAAACTAAGCCTAATGTTTCCTAAATAGGGAGATAGAAGTTTGAAATTTACATGTTTCAGTCAAGCTCGAGTATGGAATGCATCAACTTTCAGTGAGGCCTAAGGTTCTTTTGAGCTTGCTTGATGTTCCTTTGAGCTTTCCGAATGCTTGACTTGCTTTGAAATGGTCTGAAACTTCTTGTAGAACTCAACCTGCAAACTCAGAATTTAAAAATGGTGAAGTGTGTAAATGGAGTTACAGTGGCTTGGGAATGGTTGGGATAGTTTAGGTATGTTGTATGGAGTGTGTTGGAACTGGTTTGGGACAAAACGCACGAGGCAATATGAAGATGGAAGTGATTCTGCAGGGCCTGCCCTGTTTTTTGCAAGAACTTGTGATTTGGTGTTTTGGAGGGTTTGAGGACTTGTTAGCTCGTGTTTCTGACCTTAGGCAATGTGCAAAACTTATTTGAAATGAATACAACACTTGGTTATATCAGATTGAAGAGTTGTTGACCTTTTGCACAATTGTTTGGTTTTGAAGTAAAAGGTGATTTTGACAATGCCATGGCCTGTACAAGCTAGCTCTAAGCATGCACATAGTTGGTGTACTCTGCCTGATATTAGGGAACTTTTTTTGCAGCAAAAGGCTTGGTCCAATGCTCAAGAGAAACAAATTTGCAAAAGTTGTGCTTTATGTAAATGGCATTGTTAACTTTTTGCCAAAAATGGATTAATTCAATGTGTAATGTTCCATAGAGCAGAACAAAGCCTTAATCCAATGTGTTTGCATTTAATTTATGAGTGTGAAGAGGTTTAAGACCTTTAAAGCAAGTACAAGCATGTTTGGACAGAATTTGCAACTTGTATCAATGTGCAAAATACCTTGGCCAAAAGTGATAATTTCCCATTTTCAAACCTTCGATTCTCCCTAACCACAAATGATTTTAGAGAGTTCTTGGACATTTTGGAAAGCTTGTAACATGATATATAAACCATATTTGAAATGAATTTTGATATTCCACTTGGAACAATGTGAAAAATTTCCATGAAGATAGGTTAAAATTCTGCCTAAACTAGGGCAAAATTTCACTAAGTTAAAAATTTCATGGACCCTTATTCCAAAAATCATAACTTGATATCCAAGCATATTTTGGGAAAACTTTGTGAATAAAAGTTGTATATTTTGTGGAAGACTACAACTTTCATGTTGGAAGTTTTCTTTGAATCCAATTGCATCATAGTGAAAAAGTTGGGAAAAAATAAGAAATTTTCATAACTTAGAAAATTTCTAAGTTATGAAAAATTTCCATTTTAAACCCTAATTTTCAAAATTAGGTTTCTTGGTGGACAAGTTTCACTTTTTAACCCATCTTGATTAAAAATGACCCTTGGCACTTGATTTTGACCAAAAAGTCAAAGTTTGACTTTTCAGTGTACAATTGATTTTTGATCAGTTGACTGGAAGATTCATCTGTCAATCCAATGCTTTTGAGATCTTTTGAACCTTGTGATTAGGTCAAGATGATTTCATTGAGTCCTTGAATCCATGATTGAACCCAATTTGCCATTGGCTAGGTGAAAAATCAGAAATTGCCTTTCTACAGTCAAAACCCTAAAAATGACCATTTTGCCCTTTTGATGATCTGATCAAATTTCTTGAGGAGTTATGGTCCAAACTAGATCAAATGGTTCATATGAGTCTATAATGTTGATGTGGATAAAAAATTATGAGGTTTGACTGTAAATTGGCCACATTTGACTTTTTCCCCAATACAACTGATTTTTAGGTCAACTGTCCAATTGGCTGGGCAAAAATTTGATTCAAGGCTTGAAACTTGGTATGAGCAAACTTAGAGGTCGAACATGAAGTATGAAAGTCACATTGAGCATTGAAAGTACAAAAATCCCTGTGCAAACTCAAACCCTAATTTCAGGTCAACAGTGCGAGGAGATGTCTTGAGTAGAGCAAACCCTAATCCTGTCTGGAGTCCAAAGAGTCTTGTGAGGGGAAATCTTGATAAAATGAGAGGGAAAATTTTGGGGTACAACAATGTAATAGTTTAGTAATTTTACTTTTCACAATTTATTGCTTTGTATAAATGCTAGTAATTAGGGTTTGTATGGAAAGACTAAAATCAACAATTAGCAAACCCTAGTCAAAGATAAATCAAGCATGACAAATCAATACACTTGCACACAAGCACCCCTAGGTTAAAATCCACTTGGTTGCGTTACAAAAATGGCCATGTCATGCATGTGAGGTATCTTAGCAAAAACAAGCAAAAATACAAGATCATAGTCCCTCGATGATGCTATCTATGTTGCCTTTTCAAAATGATCTTAGTCCCTAAGGAAAAATGCTAAGATACCTTGCAACATTGCTAGTCATGGTTATACGATGACCCACGACCGTCTCGTTCACATCCAAAGATAGGGTTACTTACCAAATCAATGGTAAGATAACAATGTCGAAGGAAAGAGGAAATGAACATGAAAGACTTTTGAGTAGGTAGAATGTTCCTAGTTACTTGCTCACTTTCAAAACAAAACATCCTTGCTATTTTCAAAACAAACACCAATACTTTCAAAAACATATTTCAAACTTGAAATTTTTTTCAAAAAGATCAACACTTTGTATACATTCTTATGAACGAGAATCATTACAAAGTTTGCCTAAATGATGGCGCCTTTTCAAAATACTTTAAAAAACCACACAAAACAAATTTTCAAACAAAAGTAAGTGATCTAGCAAGTAACTAAGATCCCATAGAAAACCATGGATGAAAAGGGTGATAATACCTTCCGTTTTCATAATCTACCCCCCGAACTCAAGAAACAATCTCAAAGGTCTTTCCTGTGCTTTTTCACCTTTCCTTTTGGATAAAAGAAAAGTCGGTGGTGACTCTTGCTAACCGTGACATTTTCCGATAAAACACAAACATACAAAGTCAGTTCTCCCACCGCATCACAATCACCTTGTTCATCTGATGATAGTCAATGCAAAAACGCATACTATCGTCCTTCTTCTTCACCAACAAAATAGGAGCTCCCCACGGGGAAACACTAGGTCGAACAAAGTGTTTCACCAATAACTCTCTAATTGGCTCTTTAATTCCCTTAACTTTGCTGGAGACATTCGGTACGGAGCGATAGAAACCGGAGCGGTTCTTTGAACAAGGTCAATAGAGAACTCAACTTCCCTTTCTAGTGGAAGAGAAGCGACATCCTCCGAAAATACATCAGGAAATTCACACACAATAGGAATCTCAGACACACTTTTCCTATCTTCGGAATCCATAGTGAGAACCAAGAGAAAAGACTTTTCTTGAGTAAAAAGACAATTGACCAGGTTAATTGTACCTTCAATCATATTACCAATAAAATCAGCAGGAGTGGTCTCCTTGGTAGGGATGAAGATAGCCTTTTCCTTACAACCAATGTATACTGAGTTAGCCGACAACCAGTCCATACCCAATATCACATCGATCTTCTTAAGCAACAGACAGATAAGATCAATTGAGAATCTACTGCCATTGAAATTAACAGAGCAATCCTTACATATTTTTCTAGTTTCTATAATACCATCAGTAACAGGCAAGACTATCATATGATTCAGAAGGATACTTGCTTCAAAACCAAGTCTCCTCACGCACGAATTTGAAATAAAAGAATGAGTTGCCCCACAACCCACTAACACAAATAAAGGTTGATTATTAACATATCACGTATCAGCAACAAGATTTGTGTTACCTTGGGCCTTTCTCGTATCCAAGGTGTAGACACGACCTGCAGTCTTCTATTATACCACTCGGTTCAGGCATGATTTTGCAAAATGACCTTCCTTGTTACAAATGTAACACCTTCATGGCCAACCACACATTCCCCAAAATGCTTCCTAATACACTTATTACACCAGGGTGGTTGAGTTGACCGGTTACCATTGAATGGTTTCTTTGCTGAAGGTGAACCGCGTGGGTTCAAGTTTTGGCCTAATCTTCCTTGCTCATTTATTACCAACCTGTTTTTCTCCCTTTCATCTTGAACCCTCTTCAAACTGTTTTCGGAAACATAGCATTGCCTCAAACACGTGGAAAATTCTCTTTGAGACACACTGTGAGCAATATCAGCGTTCAACCCAAACATAAACTAACCAATCTTCCATAACTCATCTGGTGCATATATAGCTTGCCTGGAGTAGGCAGCCATGTCCTCAAATTTCTTAACATACTCAGACACTGACATGCTGCCCTGTTTGAACAACTGAAACTCTATTTCCTTCTGGGAACACAAATTTCTCCTGAAATGCTGTCTTAAAATGCTGTCAATCTCTCAGAACCATCTGGGAAGTGAAGTAGGTAGATGAAATATCCCACCATCTTCCAGCTGGACCCTTCAGCATTTACGCATCAAACATCACCTTATCTTCCTTAGTACACTGAATGGGCTGAAATACCTTTTCCATGCTATAGAGCCAGCCATGAGCAGCCACTAGATTTAATCCACCCAAGAACTCTGGAGGTTTCATTCTGAAAAAGGCACAAAAATTTGGACCCGTCTGAGCTTATGGAATAGGAGTAGGAGTGGCTGGTTGTTACCCGTGCATATTCTGCATCATCTGCATCATCATTTTATTCTACTGTTGCATCTGTTGCATCATCTACAACCAGGGCACGTTAGCATCTCCAATTATAGGCCCAAGCTCCACATGCCTAGTTCTGGGCCTCCCAGGACCTCTGTGTCCATCAGCCATCTTCCTATTTTTCCTACACATAAAATTAAGTTGATCAGGCTCAATGTCATAAGTAGAACATAAGGAATCATGCCGACTATTACACGTATGAGGCAGAATTGAGATGACTTATGATGTTTCATGGCAAAGACGAGAATCGACCTACTCAAATACCAACTGTAACACCCCACATATACATTTCCTAGGATATATGCATATGGAATTAGTATGGTACATAAAACATTCATACATAAGCAACGGAATAGATATATGTATTAGTACGAGTTACAAATTTTTTCCAAAACTGTCATGGCCAAAATATACAAATCCTAATAAGTACTAATACATGATTCAAGGTACATAAACTGAAAATACAGAAAGAGTAGAATAACGCCATGAACATCACCAACAAGTTAAGCCATCTTACCCTTGCAACGATCTTGCCTCGAACTACCTAAAAAATGATAATTGGAATGGGGTGAGATTACTAAATCCCAGTGAGTCTCCCTATCTTAAGAGTTTACTCAATTCTACAGGGTACATGCATCAGAACATATTCATCGAGAACCCGAGGTTTTATCTCACGGTTGGGTGCAAATACACAGCAAGGGTACACAACCATTATAAGTCCCATAACTAACCAATGAGGTAACAAGAAATGTAACTGGCACCAAGCCATAAACAAAATATGCAGACTCGTACCGGTGTATGAGGAATCCAAAAGTAAGTTCTACCTTTCTATTTAGGCTACGAATTTCACACCTTCAATGGGTTACCTCTTGTGTTTATGCATCAAAAGACTTGCACATGCGCACCGCTAGATGAATCTGAACATTCCTACTTAGAGTTTCATCCATGACGGGGATTAAGCTAGATTTGGATTCTAATAATGAATCTGAAATCTCAAAAAGAATCATAGGGTTCTTCCGAGAAACATCATTGTATAATTAAATGAAATACTTATCCAAAGTCAACCTATACCATAATTTGCACACATTTTTTGCTTCTAAAAAGCGATTTCACCGGTAACCTAGCAAGAATCCGCATAACCACTTCATCTGGAAAAAACTCATTTCCTAGTTTATCCATAATTGAAATCCACAACTATAAAAAAAATTTATATTAACAGATTAATGAAAAATGAGAAAATTAATTTTTGGGTCGTAAAAAAACAAGGTAAAGATTTGAATTTTGCTTACCAGAATGAAATTGGGGGAATTCAATGGGACTGCTGTTGTACCCCAAAATTTTCCCTGCCATTTTTACTCAAGACATGCTCATTGAGGTCCTCAATTGCTCAAGGTTGACCAATGAATTGATCAGACAAATTCTCCTCCTAAGCAATGAACCTCCAATTAGGGTTTCACTTTTTACCAAGATGTTTGGATTGCAAAGGCTCTAAGTGATTTCTATGGTCCCTAATATGTCCTCCGGAATGTCCATGCCAATTTTCATGCCTCGCACTACAAGTTTGCTCAGCCATTTGGTCAAGTGTTTGAAAATCAACTATACTAGGTCAAAAGTCAATTGTGGCCAATATACTGTCAAACTTCAAGATTTTTGGTTAACATCAAAATTTTGAAGTGATAATCATCATTTGAACAAGGATTGATCATGATTCCTCAAGGAGTGCTCTTAATTTATCAAAAGTCAAGAATTGCTAAATTAGGGTTTTTATAGGAAAAGTCAACTGAACTTTGACCAGGCATAACTTTCACATACTTCATCCATTTTCCCCCAACCAAATCTCATTTTGAAGAGAATCAAATTCCCTACAACTTCTCTTTTATCCCAAAGTTCAAGAAATGCATAATTTGGAATATACATGTTCATACATTATAAGTCATTTTCAAAAGGTCAACAAAAGTCATTTTTTTCCAAGACCATTTACATTAAGATGATTTCTCCAAATGTAAAAATGGTAAACACAGAGATTGTAGAGGACATCTAGGGATTTCCAAAAAGTCTAAGATCATCATCATTGGATAAAAATTGAGCAAGTTATGGATTGCACAAGTTGGGCAATTTTCAAAGGAAAGACATGAAATCTCAATTGAGAAAATTTGTGATTTTAAGTTATTGCGCCTCACGTTTTGGAGTTCAAATATGTTCATGATGTGTCCAAGGACCTCTAAATCTAACCATGCATTTTATTTATTTATTTGAATTTTTATTCATTTAAATATGGATTAAATCAAATAAAAACTAAATAAAATTGCATAAAATAATAAATATTGGTTATGGAAATATGGGCTACTGGTTTGAATTCTTTTTGGCTCCAAAATTTCGTGCAAAGGAGGCCAGGTGCATTGCACCTCAAAATGGGCAAGAATTTGCATTTTTAGAACTTTATTAATGTGTTTGATTTTGGTTTGAAAGAGGGCCATTATGGGTGGATTCTTACCATCTTTGCTAGCCCTCTTATTCCTCTATAAATACAAGACCAAGGCATGAGCAAAGGACACTAAAATCATTGCTAGGAAGCCATATCAAAATTCACAAAATTTCCACAAAGTTGTCAAAATCGAAACAACCTTTGCAAGCATCATCGATCCAAACCAATTGCCCAGTTGTGATCATGTGGTTCCTAGGAACTCATTACATCCATTCCTAAGGCTTGATACACCCTAGATCACCATATCCATGCATCACCGGTTGGTAATATTTGTTAGAATTAATTTAAATTTGATGATTAATTAGATATTAATTTATATTTAGGAATATCTTTTAGATTGTTTATATCTTTGTTAGAAGATATAAATCTTAGATCTTCTTATATCTTTGTAGAAGATATATTTTAGATTTAATTTGTGTGTATAAATAGCCTAGTGGTGTAGGTCATTGTAATTCATTATAAATCATTATTTTTGAAAGATATCAGTAAATATTCCTTTTGCCTTTTATCTTCCTTGTACTCCAACATTTGGTATCAGAGCTCCGGTTCGAAATCCACGGGAAAAGAAGTATTGTAATTAAGAATTAGAATATTCTGATTCTTGAAAATTCTTCATAAATTGCATAAGGTAGAAGATGAACGGAAACTGCGATATTAATTCCAAGCTTCTAGTTTTTTATGGCAAAAACTAGAATCGTTAGAAGATCCAGATGCGCATGTTATTTGGTTCTCAAGATGTGTTAGAACTTGTTACTGGTGGCTATAATCTGTTAGAAGCAGATGCAACAGAGGATTAGAAGATAGCACAGAAGGCGCTGAGGAAGAAAGATCAGAAGGCATTTTTCTACATCCATCAATGTGTGGATGTGAATGTGTTTGAGAAGATTGCTGATTCTGAAACAGAAAGGCTGCACGGGACACACTGGTTAGATGTTATGGTGGTGACGCATCAGTGAAGAAGGTGAAGCTTCAGTCTCTCAGAAAGAAATATGAGAATCTCAACATGAAGGACAATGAGAAGGTTTCTGAATACATATCTAAAGTGATTCTGATCACTAATGAGATGAAAGCCTATGGAGAAACTCTGTCTGAACATGTAATCATTGAGAAGATCTTGAGATCTTTAACTTCTCAGTTAGATTACATTGTTGTAGCAATTGAACATTCTAAAGATATGAGCACCATGAGAGTTGAAGAACTGCAAAGTAGTCTAGAGGCGCATGAGTTGCGTATGACTGCAAGAACTTCTGAGAGGGAAGTAGAGAAGCAGGCTCTGAAAGTAACTTCTGGTAAGAAGCATCAGAAGCAGACTTGGTCAGAAGCCAGGAAGAGAACTAATGATGGTCAAAAGTCAGAAGCTTCAAACTCTGATAGGAAGAAGAATGTCAAGAAGGGAAAAGAGAAGTCTGACAAGAAGAATGTTCAGTGTTACTGTTGTAAGAACTTTGGTCACTATGCCAGAGATTGCTGGTCCAACGAAGAAAGGAAGTCAGAAGAAGCAAATATAGAAAGAGGAGACTCTGATGATGAACCTGTGCTATTGTTGGCTTCTGAACCTGATGATCTGAATTCATCAGAATGATGGTATATGGACACAGGGTGTTCAAACCATCTTACTGGAAACAAGAAGTGGTTGGTTGACTTTGACTATGGGAAGAGTACAAAGATCAGATGTGCTGATGACAAATACCTCAATGCAGAAGGTATGGGAAATGTCAGAATCATTCTAAACAATGGGAAAGCAGCTGTGATCCAGAATGTTTGGTATCTACATGGCATAAAAAGCAATCTGATGAGTGTGGGACAACTGGTTGATTAAGGTTTTTCAGTTACCATAAAGGACAATCTTCTAAAGCTATATGACTGTAATCAGAAGCTGATTATGGAGTCAGGACAGGGACGGAATAGAACATTCAAGGTGAATGTTAGAACTGCAGACTTTGAATGTCTTAGTGAAACAAGTGTTGTCAAGGAGAGTGAGCAGTGGCACAAAAGATTTGGTCATCTGAATTTCAGAAGTTTAGGGCATCTGAAATCAAAGAATCTGGTACATGGAATTCCTACAATCAACAAGCCTGAAAAGTCATGCAAGATGTGCATGGAAGGGAAGCAACCAAGATTACCATTTGCATCAGAAGTAACTCCAAGAGCAAAACATGCCTTAGGAGTAGTACATTCTTATGTGTGCTGTCCGTTTCTAGTAGCATCGACTGGAGGGAATAAATATTTTGTGTCATTCGTTGATGAGTTCACCAGAATGACATGGGTATCTCTCATAAATTTCAAACATGAGGTGTTTGCTGAATTCAAAAGGTTCAGAATAAAGGCCGAGAATCAGAGTGGCCAGACTCTGAAAATTCTTAGAACTGATGGTGGTGGTGAGTATAACTCCATAGAATTTAGAAGTTTCTGTGAGGAGAATGGAATTGAGCATGAGGTTACTGCTCCATATACTCCTCAACATAATGGTCTTGCTGAAAGAAGAAATCGTACTTTTCTAGATATGGTGAGAAGCATGCTGAAAGAGAATAAGCTTCCTCATACTTTGTGGGGAGAAGCTATTGCAACTGCATGTTATGTGCTCAACAGATGTCCAACAAAGAAATTAATGGAAATAGTTCCTATTCAGAAGTGGACTGGAGATAAGAAAAGTTTTAGTCATCTGAAGGTATTTGGTTATGTATGTTACAAACATGTCCCAGAAGCCAGAAGACAGAAGCTGGATGATAGAAGTAAAGTGATGTTGCTGGTAGGGTATCACAGTACAGGTTCGTACAAGCTTTATTGTCCAGAAACTAACAAAGTTAAGTTCAGCAGAGACGTCATTGTAGAGGAATCAGAAGTTTGGAATTGGGAAAAATATCGCCCTGACTTTGATGACAGAGCTTCTGAAGAAAGGACAAAAATACATGTTTCTGAAGCTAGTAAAGACTCTGACTCTGGAGAAGATACAGAAGGAGAATATGATTCAGACTCTGACTCCGATGGTGATCCAGACTTTGAAGACAATCAAGGTTCTGGAGAAAGTCCAATTTATGAAGCAAGTGCTTCCGAAGGGGAAAGTTCTGGAGAAAGTCCAATTGCTGAAGCAAGTGCTTCTGAAGGGGAAAGTTCTGGTGTCCAAAGTTCTGAAGGTCCATGTTGTACCCCAAAATTTTCCCTCCCATATTCTTCAAGATTTGTCAAGGGTCATCTTCGAATGGCTCAAGTCTACTCAAGGATTGCACAGTCCAGATGCCTCCTAAGCCAGTCAAAATTAGGGTTTTGGTTCCTTCAAGGAAGTTGAGGTTTTCAATGGCCCAATCAAGTCTCATATGCCTATAAGCATTGTCAAGCATCTACATGTCAAGTTGCAAGACTCACAGTGCAAAATTCCACAGTCAAAAGCCCTACTTGGTTCACAATCAACTGTAGGGGTAAAATGGTCATTTTACAGTCAAAAGTCAAATTTTTTGGTCAACATCTCATTTTTAGCTCACAATCATCATTTGATCAAGTCTTGATCATGATTCCACAAGAATGGCTCAAAAATCATCAAAGATGCAAAAGTTGCTATTTTTGGACATCAGAAAAGTCAACTGTATCTTGACCAAGGCATAACTTTTTCATGGTTCATCAGAAAAATCCCATCCAATGCTCATTTTGAAGGAGATGACATTTCCTACAACTCATATTCACATTCCAAGTCCAAGAAATGCTCTCACAAAAAGTTATCAATTTCTACATTATAGGTCAATTTCAAAAGTCAACGAAAATGCACTTTAAGTCAAAGACCATAACTTGATATTGGTAAATCCAAATGACATGGGACCAAAGGAATTGGTTAGAGGAGTTCAAGACCTTTCCAAAATGTCCAAGAACATGTTCATATGATCAAAATTGAGCAAGATATGCATTGGAGAAGTTGGGAAATTTTTGTGAATTTGCAAAAGTCAACTTTGCCCAAAACACCTCATTTTTGCTAATGGGCCTCAAATTCCTTCTTGAAACTTTGTCCAAGGCTTATTCACGACCCATTGAGCTTAAATTGATTTATTTTCTTATTTTTAATTAATTAATTGAATTTTTTATTAATATTAATTCATTTAATTGATTTAAAATGTAGGAAATTTAAAGATATGGTTTTCAAATCTTTTTGTGATGCAAATAAACTCAAGACAAGCTGGAGATTTCGTGTGCACATCAAGGGGACCAAAATCTCCCAATTTGGCAAGGTTTTTCAATCAAAAATATGCAAAAAGATTTGATTGAAAATCAAATATTGAAAACATGAATTCCATGGATCTTTGGGATAAGACTTGACCTAATTCCCTTCCATTACATATGCATAACCAAACCCTAATGCCATTCACGTGTAAATTGCTGCAAAAACACCATAAGCATATTGGAAAAAATCAAAGAAAACTCAAAACTGAATTCCATAATTTAATGTGATTCAAAGCTTGTTTTTGTTTCTAATACATTGCTAGCACTTCCAGGAACACGTAGGGATCAAAATCACACGCTAACACTCAAGGAATCCTGAGAAACAGTCCCACGGTTTGTCAATTTTCTTCATAATCGAAATCCATTGTTCATGCATCATTAACACGATTTGTTGTTTGTTTTGTATTGTATGAGTCCACAGGAAGCTAATGGTGTGAGTTAATTGCCTTGTAACGTCCTGAATCATAAACCACCATTGAAGGATTCTAGGGTTTCCAAACTTTCGAATTGGGGCTTTCCCATACAAGAAAAATTAAGCCTCATGACGCCCATGGTTGAACTCAGGAGATCAATACGAATTGAACAAGACTATCGCGCCCTATTTATATAGCCTGTAGGCCTATTCGTTATTTTTCGTCGTCCTATATTGTGGGGGTTAAAAACCCCCGCTATCTCTTTATCTTATTTCAGGTAAATGGAGAAGACGATGAGCTGGTGGCAGGCTATTGGTCAATTCAAATATAAGCGCGCGATTTGGTTTGTACAACACATGTGATTGTTTATATATATTATTTTCAATAATCATTATACTAACAAATGCAGGCAAGTGGTTCAGTGGTAAATGTGCTGGCATGTGACTATTGGGACCTGGGTTCGATTCCCAGGTCCCCCCAAAATACTTGTTCTATTTTTTCTAACATATTCTCATGCAGCGCTTTCTAATGGTTCCACCATACACCTCAACCATCCAGGCGTCAGGTGTTCACTATCATCTATCCAAAGGTCAAAAAGTGGAGAACACCATGCTCCTGGTCAATCCACGCTCTAGGCCATCCAGAAAGTCAAAGCAGGCTTGTGTTAATGGGCCAACAATTTCCAAACTCACCTCCTTATTAGGTCCAGCACCCCCTGGTTTTGTTACTCTTTTTATTTTCTTTTCTTTTATAATTTCTTTTTATTATTATTAGTATTATTATTATTTAATTAACAGATTAATATTTTTCATATTAAATTCAGATAATAAAAATTGTAAATATTTTTATTATTTATTAAATTTCACCTTAATTATTATTTTTGTAAATAAATGTAAATTAATTAATTTAGTTAAATTAGGTTAACTTAAATCCTTTTTTACAATAAATAAAATTAGCTTAGACTTAGGTTTTTTTACTAACTTTTTAATTCCTTTTATTCTATTTTCACCAAAAACATAAAAAACATAAAAAAATACTTTTTCTTGTAAATAATTAATTAATTAGTAAATTAGGTTTAATATTTAATTTAATTGCAAAAAAAGGATCAATTTCAATTCTTTTCTCAAAAAGGGTCAAAACCCTAAGGACGTCCCGATTCAATCTTTCGCGCGCATGTTTATTTTAATTCATTATATTTATGTATCTGCTCCGGAAATGTAATAGTTAATTAGGCTTTTATCGCTTTATTTACTTTTCTCGTATTTATTTTCCAAACGGGTTTTTGTTTTTGGCGATGTATAGACCCGCGCCTTGTAATAGCGTAGATTTACCTTTCCACAATTTATTTTCCGCACTCTTAACTGTTAATATGCATGCAAGACTTGTATGACAAATAAAATCAATCCGTAGCTCACAAATACATGTACAAGATAATCTTAATTGAAAAACAACACACGTGCACATGCCACTCTTAGGGTACGCCTCACTAGTTGCCTCGACGTGGTCGTCAAGTATAGGGTGTTTTAGAGGTCGCCCTCCTGTCTAAAGATCCAGTTGCCTCGAAACGGTTGCCTCGGATAAAAAGGATCTAGGACGTTAGGGTTACCGCTAAGGCGTCCTACTATTGCTTCGGTGACCATACATTGTCCCTAATAATCGAATTGACCCGAATACCTCCAACGACGGTGCTACCTACTTCTCAATAGTGGGATAGTACTGTCTAAAGGACTCTTACACAACCTAATTCCTTAGAGTAGGTAGATTTCTCATGGGTACTTGCTCTTTCAAAACGAAAAACAATATTTTCACACCTACACTTTCAAAAAGTTTTCAAACAAATATTTCATACACTCTTGAGGACAGATACAAGAGTTACCTAGAAATTTTTCAAACGAAACTTTTTCAAAACCCACATACACTTGAAAAGCAAACAATTTTTGAAAACATAAGAGCAAGTACCTAAGAGCCCGTGGATAACCACGGATAGAAAGGGTGCTAACACCTTCCCTTTCTATAAATCTACCTCCCGAACCGAGAAACATCTCAAAAAAGGAATTTTGCTGTGCTTTTGTCCTTTCCACGTTGGAGAACATAAAAGACGGTGGCGACTCTTGCTTACCGCGACATTTCGCGAACCAGCTTAAAAAACAGTCAGTTCTATTTCCACCGATCATAGAACTGGCGACTCTGCTGTGGAAATTAATAAGTGAGGTGTACCTTAGGATTAGACCACTCTTATGTTTTCAATTGTATGTCTTGATTGCTTTTATATTTTTGGGCATTGCATCGGAGTTTCATAGATCCTAACCCAGATCTGGGGAATACCCTTTTAGGTAGCATAAGATGTGAGGGACCTGTCCGGCATAGACCGACACGGGTGAAGCAGTGGCTACGTTGGTGTGACACCTTGGTCTGTACCGATATCCCTTGTGTTGCAACGAGGAGAATATGGGTCTTCTGAGGAGTCATTAAGCACCAACCGACCTTAGAACCCTAAATTGACCCAACTTGGTCATAGAACAGTAGCAGTATGCTACACTCATTGAGGCTAAACTCTCGCGATGGTTCTGGCCGCAAGAAAAGATTGCGATGCTGGAGTTATGACCGATCGAGGGTAGTCGATGATATTGAGATCCTCTAGAACCCGGTTACTATTTTCTAGGATAGGTCTTAATCAACGAAACTGAAAGAGGGTAGTACCTGAACTTCATGCTGGTCTAAAATCTAAGGGCTCTTTCGTGTGACTTGTGTGCCTTCATACTTGAACTACTTGCATACGTGTTATCTAACAACACGAGTTCCTTGCAGGTTTTGTTTATAGTCCTTAATTGGGACTCATTACAGGGCCTACTTACATCACTCCATGCATAGCATAACATCATACCATTGCATGCATCCTGCATAAGGACTAACCCATTTCAAGGATCTCAAGGGTTTATGATGCAGGTCATGATGAATCAAAATGTCTAGCAAGGGGCAAAGGGGATTTATTTTCCTCTAGCCAAGGTTGTTTGGAGGTCAAAACATGAGGACTTAAGTCAGGGGCTATGACCCACTCGATATGGTGAGCCTTGACTCTTGAAGAAGGACTCTCAATAATAGGAAGTTCCTTCAATCAAGCCACCGGATTCAAATTCTAATGATTTTCTCGTCTACCCCGCGAGATCCTTGAAAACATTGCATACGTATACATACATATCATTGCATTACAGGTACCTCTTTTTCAGGTCACTTATCTTCTTCGCTGTTTATTTCAGCAATCATCATGAATCCTGAATCATCCAATGAACAAGCTATCAAGGCCCTCCAGGCCCAGAATGCCCAGTTCCAGGAGTTGGTTATGAGCCTAGCCCAGTGTCAGCAGGATTTGAAGACTCTGCTTCTGAAAGAGAATAAGAAGAAGAAGAAGAGGACTGTTTTGTTCAACCCTAGACGCAGACCTGGGAATGGATCACAAAATGAGGCTGATATGGCTACTTCTTCTGCAGGAAAAGACAGTCCACAAGAGGAAAGGGTTCCTAGTCCCGTAGTCTCCGACAACGAGACAGATTATAATGATGAATAGTACCCTCCTGCGGAGGATAGGTACAAACAGCTAGAGGACCGTCTAAGTGCTATGGAGATTCAACACGTGCCTGAGTTGGATTTTGGAGATCTAGGTCTATCCTCTGGGGTGGTGATTCCCCACAAGTTCAAGGCACCTGCCTTTGCAAAATACGACGGAGCCTCCTGTCCTAAGTTGCATCTCAGATCCTATGTAAGGAAGATTCAACCTTACACTGCAGACAAGAATCTATGGATCCATTTCTTCCAGGATAGTCTTTCAGGGACTCAACTCGAATGGTTCTATCAGCTGGGTGGAACCAGTATTCGTAACTGGGAGGACTTGGCTACTGCATTTTATAAGCAGTATCAGTACAATTCCGACCTCGCTCCCACGCGTACCCAACTCCAGGGTATGTCACTAGGAACCAGTGAAGGTTTTAAGGAGTATGCGCAAAAGTGGAGGGACCTGGATGGAAGGGTGCAACCACCTTTGACTGACCGTGAGCTTGTCGACATGTTCTTGGGGACTCTGCCTGGTCCATTCTTCAACCACCTGATTGGTAATTCTTCTGCCGGGTTTATAGATCTGATCTTGACTGGGGAAAGAATTGAAGTTGGCATCAAAAGTGGGAAAATTCCAGAAGCTTCACCTTCTGACACTCAGAAAAAGCCTTACCATGGGAAGAAGGAGTCCAATGCTGTGAATGGTAAAAAGAGTCGTCATGATCAACATGTGGGGGCAACCCAGATCTCTAATCCTATGCCTGCTCAATAGGGAAAGGGGCATCAACGTAAGGAGGTCGCCCCTAAAAGACAGTTCACCAAGATCAACATGTCGCTGGCTCAAGCACTACAACAAATGTTGAAGGCAGGGCTGATTACGTTAAGGGCTCCTCTCCGGAATCCAAACACTTCTGCTCCTAACTATCATCCCAATGAAAGGTGCGCATACCACTCTGATAGCCCGGGGTATACTACGGACAACTGTTGGGCTCTGAAGAATAAGGTTCAAGACATGATTGATGCCGAGGAAATCCAGTTCGAAGCACCAGAGACTCCAAACATAATCACTGCTCCTTTTCCAAATCATTGAAGGCTTTTGTTTTATTTGAATTTCCGAGTTGTATTTCTCTTTGCTTATACAAACAATTAATGTCATAGCAAACTCTTTTATTCCATTAATGCATTGCATATGTCTGTTCTGAATCAATATATTCATATTCACTATATTCAAACTGCTTTCATTTTTTGTGATGTTCAACTCTCGATAAAACAATTCTAAGCCTCTTGAGGGAGGATGACGAAAACGATACCACGATCTTTATAGTATGCTTTTGAACAGACCCTGCTGATGAGGTACAAGCATTGTTTCAAATCCTAAACACTGGAGTTATAAGGAAGACAATCCCTCGTCAACCCCTCTGAGCCAAAGAAGTTGGAGTTTTTCTTTTAGAAAATTAAAACCCTTAATCATAACCTGGGGCAGGGTAGTTCTCTCAGTTGATCCAAGTGCACAACGAATGGCACCAAAGGAGTCCTTCCAAAGCAAAAGACAACGATGGTTCCGAATAATCATAAAGACAGGCAATCATTATCTCTCAAAATTAAAAGCCCATTAAGTCAAAACCTATGAAGGAGACTTACAAAACTGGGGCATCCCACTGACTGTAATCACAAAAGAAACAGTTCAGGAAAAAGACAGGGATAACGAAATCAAAAAGAAAGAGGTCCTACAAACCCTCGAAAAAAAATGACTGCCCATTCAAAATAAATTGTCAACATCCGAACCATCACTGGAATATCAAAGCAAAGACTCAAACAAGGTCTAACGCACGATCAGCTGAGTTTAGGATCGAAGAACATCACGAAGAACGGGTGGGTACAAATAAATTTTGAGCCTTTATCCTTTGTTTCTTAAACCGTGAACCAGGCCACGTTATAACCCTCAAAAAGTCCTAGCTGAAGCATGGGTTAGTCCGAAAGCATACTGTTGCCAAAGGTATCCTGACTCCTTAAGGCTCGCTGTAAGATCTTGAGTTGACATCACATTTCATAAAAAAAAATTTCGCTTGTTTTATTAAAAACTGCATTTTCAAAATCTTCAAGATAGACATAAGCTTTGCATTCTTAAAATAACATTGTTTGCATATGACTATTTGTTCGAACAGCAGAGAAATTCGCACGAGGAATATCCAGTGAACAAAAGCACTTCCAATCAAGGGGAAGACATGATCATGGTCTATCACCTGGGGCAGTTAAGTCAAGATTCAGAGAATCTCTCAGATGCCAAACAGCCAGGGTCAAATCTCCATCTGAGTCACTTGGGGCATTGGACATGAATTCCAATAACGAATCTTGCACGATCAAACGAAGATCTTCTGGTAGTATGGCAACACAACACTACTGACAGTGACAACTCCCTACACTCTGAGAACATGGACATATTCAAAAAATACTACGCATAATCAAAGACCCGCTAGGTTGACACACCTAGGCAAAAATAAGGGCTTCCCGGCGAACCAAAAGGGTTCGGGCAAAAATAAGGGATGAAATGAAAAAAATCTGTACAGCCGACAAGTCGAAAACCTGAAAAGGCGGCTCGGGCAAAAATGGGTATCCCGGTGGACTGAAAACCCGAAAGGGCGGTCCAGGAAAAAATTAGGGATCAAAGCGTACGACTATGTCCTGTCATATCGTCACTTGCCTACCAGAAGAAGATTTGTCAATCGGAAGTCATCAAGCACCTTGTTGTACCCCAAAATTTGCCCTCCCATATTCTTTAAAAGTTTTTCCAAGCATCACCTCAAATGGTTCAAGGCTACTCCAAGGATTGCACAGTCAACCATCCTCCTAAGCCAGTCAAAATTAAGGTTTTGGTTCCTTCAAGGAAGTTGAGGTTTTCAATGGTCCAATCAAGTCCCACATGCCTATAAACATTGTCAAGCACCTACATGTCAAGTTTCAAGGCTCACAAGGTCAAGTTGCACAATCAAAAACCCTAATTGCTTCACAATCAACTGCAGGGGCAAAATGGTCATTTGGCAGTCAAAAGTCAAAATTTTTGGTCAACATCTTATTTTGAAGCCACAATCATCATTTGGTCAAATCTTGATCATGATTCCTCAAGCATGGCTCAAAAATCATCAAGGTGTCAAAAGTTTCTATTTTTGGATAGTTGAAAAGTCAACTGTACCTTGACCAAGGCATAACTTTTTCATGGTTCATCAGAAAAATCCCATCCAATGCTTATTTTGAAGGGGAAGACATTTCCTACAACTCATCTTCACATTCCAAGTCCAAGAAATGCTCTCACAAAAAAGTTATCAATTTCAACATTATAGGTCATTTTCAAAAGTCAACAAAAAGGAACTTTAAGTCAAAGACCATAAGTTGATATTGGTAAATCAAAATGACATGGGACCAAAGGAATTGGTTAGAGGACTTCAATACCTTTCCAAAATGTCCAAGAACATGTTCATAGCTTCAAAATTGAGCAAGATATGCATTGGAGAAGTTGGGAAATTTTTGTGAAAGGGCCAAAGTCAATTATCCTTGAAACTTCATTTTTGACAAAAGGGGCCCACTTTTTCCACTTGATTCAGCTTTGACATACCTCCCATGTGTCCCATGTTTTATTTCAAGAATAAAAATTAATTTTTCTATTTTTGTTTAATTTTATTTGATTTAATTCATTTTAAATCTTTAAAATTCAAATAAAAATCAAGAAAATTAATGGGAGGATATTTTGTGGTTTGAATAGATTTGATACACCATAAAACATATACCAAATTCGTTCAAGACCTATTTCAAGCAAAAAAATTCAAATTTGGAGCAAATATGGCAAGTTATTTCAATGGTGATTATGGAGAAAATCAAAACTTCATTGCAAGGCTTAAAAGCTCCTTAATGTGACTGATTCTCATCCAAGCCTATATATACAAGCCTTGCAAGCCTCATTCAGGACCTAGAAAAAAAAGAGAGTGTGCACAAACGGCTAGAGGAAAAGTTCAAAATTTGTCCAAAAAAGTGAGAGATCTAAAGCGGTGTTGCAAACATTTTCAGATCCAAGCAAGCACGTGGCTTTCTTCCTTGCCACTCCTTGAAGCCAAAGCAACCACAAATGCGTCCTAAGGTCCACTACCAAGCGCTGTAAGTTGTCTCAAACTCACCCCTGTACACGAAATCATGTTTCTCCATTCTTGCACTTTTTCTGGAAAATAATAGCATATTCATACTCCATGCCTAATTTCCAATGTAACTGCTATATTCAATTTCATTTTTAGGCTCCGTATAACAATACCCGTGCCTAGGGTTCGTTGGTTTTGTTTTTTAGGTATTTTGTCTACAAGTGAAATTGGGACAAACCATAAGGATAGACGTGATCAAGAGACATGGACGATCACAACCATGGGCTTAGATGGAATTTTTGATGCCTAAGGATGATTTTGAGTAAAACCTCCAAAATCCGGCCTTCACCTCCTTGGTTTAGTATTTCTTTTCTTATTTTCTTTCCTTTTATTAATTATTATTATTATTTAGTTAGTTCACAAATAATTATTTTCATAAATTCAGAAAAAAACAAAAAAAAATGTAATTATTATTATTATTATTAATTTCACTTTAGTAATTATTTTTGTAAATAAAATACTAACAAACTAATTAGTTTAATTAGTTAATTTTAACCTTTTTTCACAATAAATAAAAACAAATTTAGACTTAGGCTTTTTCTTTTGACATTTTTAATTCTTTTTTTATTTTATTTCATAAAAAAGGTCAAAAAATATTTTCTTGTAATTAAAATCATTAATTAATTTTCAATTTCAAATATTTAATTCCTTTAAAGGGTCCAACGCCCTCGCACCTTCGAATATAATTTCTCTTCGCGCGTTTATTTTATTTTTCTTTGTGAAATTTATGTACTTGCCCCAAAGCCTTGTAATAATAATTAGGACATTTACTTTCCGCACTTTTATTTAAAATCGGGTCTTTGTCTAATTTGGCGATGTAGACCCGCGCTTTGTAATAGCGTAGGACCTTTATTTTTCCGCATTTTAATTTCCGCACCCTTTAAACTGTTAATCACATGAAAGAATGTATGCCCAAATAAAATCAAAGTGTAGCTCACCCAATGCATGACAAGACAAATAATAACTGAAAATGACACACAATTCACACACCACTCTTAGGGTACGCCTCACTGTTGCCTTGCCCCTCGAAACGTGGTCGTCGAGTACAAGACGTCTTAGTAAGTCCTTATGTCCATGAACATGGCATAAGGGTAGCTTCTAAGGTGTCCTACTGTTGCTCTGGTGATCACACTGTTGCCTTGCCCCTCGAAACGTGGTCGTCGAGTATAGGACGTCTTAGTGAGTCCTTATGTTCCATTGATCTAGTTGCCTCGAAACAAGTTGCCTCGAAACGGTTGCCTCGGAATAAAAAGATCAATGGCATAAGGGTAGCTTCTAAGGTATCTTACTATTGCTCGGTGACCACACTGTCCCTAACCCTCGAATTGACCCGAACACCTCCAACGGTGGTGCTACCTACCCCTCAATGGTGGGATGGCACTACCTAAAGGACACTTACACAGCTTAATTCCTTAGGGTAGGTAGATGACTCATGGATACTTGCTCTTTTCAAATTAAAAAAAAAAACTCTTTTCACACCTTACACTTTCAAAAGCTTTCAAAACAAATTTTTCAAACACTCTTGAGGACAGATACAAGAGTTATTCAGAAATCTTTCAAAGAAACTTTTTCAAACCCACTCACACTTTGAAAAGCAAACAAACATTTCTGAAAACACAAGTAAGCAAGTATCTAAGAGCCCATGGATAACCATGGATAGAAAGGGTGCTAACACCTTCCCTTTCTATAAATCTACCTCCCGAACCGAGAACTAATCTCAATAAGGAATTTTGCTGTGCTTTTGTCCTGTCCATGTTGGAGAAAATAAAAGACGGTGGCGACTCTTTCTTACCGCGACATTTCGCGAACCAGCGTTAAACAGTCAGTTCCAGATCCACCGATCACAGAACTGGCGACTCTGCTGGGGAATCTTAAAGTGAGGTGTACCTTAGGATAGTTCATAACTGTGTTTTCAATTGCTTTGACTTGTTTGCTTTAAATTGTGGGACTGTCTCGGGAGTTCTATAGATCCTAACCCGGATCTGGGGATACCTTCTTAGAAAGTAGCAACAAGGCTGTGAGGGAACTGTGCGGGGTATACCGACATGGTTGAAACAGTCTGCTACGTTGATGTGGCACTTTGGTGTGTACTGGTAACCCTTGAGTTCAGTCAAGGAGAGTATGGGGCCGCCGCGTGGTGTCGTGAAGCATCAACTGACCTTAGGAACCTTAATTGAACCATCTTGGCCTCTTTAGGGTAGTGAGATAACTGACTTTGGTGCAGTCCGAGGTTGGTTGATACTCGATACTACACTCAATTGAGGGTTGTTTTCCTGGAATATTTCGGTCGCCAGTTTAGTGGCTAAATCGAAACGATGAACAATGAAAGCAATCCAGTGATATTGGGACCCTTAGAACCCAGTTACTTCTGATAGGACAGGTTGAACCCACCAACTTCAAGAGGGTAATACCCAGACCCCATGCTGGCCTAAACTCTAAGGGCTCTCTGGTGTGACTTGTGTGCCTTCCAACTTGACTATTTGCATGCTTATTATCTAACACATGAGATTCTTGCAGGTTTTGTTTATAGTCCTTAATCTGGACCCATAACAGGGTTTACCCACATTATTCCATGCATAGCATCATGCCATCATACCATTGCATACACCCTACATAAGGACTAATCCATTTCAAGGATCTCAAGGGCTTGTGATGCAGGTCATGATGAATCAAAGTGGCTAGCAAGGGGCAAAGGGGATTTATTTTCCTCTAGCCGAGGTTGTCAGGGGCTATGACCCACTCGATATGGTGAGCCTTGACTCTTGAAGAAGGACTCTCAACAATATGTAGTGCCTTCCATCAAGCTACAAAATGCAAATTCTAACAATTTTTCTTGTCTACCCCGCGAGATCCTTGAAAACATTGCATGCATACATATACATCATTGCATAACAGGTACCCTTGTTGCAGGTCACTTACCTTTCTCGCTGTTTATTTCAGCAATGGCTTCCCAACAAGATAACCAGGGACCTCATGCTCAAGAGACTCAGTTCAGGGAGATCTTCTTAAGCCTATCCAAGGGGCAGGAAGAGTTAAGGACACTCCTTATGGGGAATTTGGCCAAGCAAAGTCCCGAGGATGACAAGGACGAGCAGCTGAAACGTCTACAAGCTGAGGTAGATACGATGAAAACCCAGATGCTGGGACAAAGGGCTCTCATCCAAGGTTTAGCTCGGGAGCAAGGAGAGCTGAGGGCCATGATCATTCAGCTTCATCAAGACATGAAGCAACCAGCCCAAATCAGGGACCAGGTCATTGAACAGCTTCCAAGAGGGCAAAGGTCTGGTCCAATGAATAGACCTCTCCAAGATGCTACCACTTCACAGGTCCAACAACGACCTCGTCAAGAACAACGGGCTGATCAAAGCAAGCCAGACAAGCCTAAAAGGCAGTTCACCAAGCTCAATGTGTCACCGTCTCAAGATTTACAAAAATTGTTGAGGTTGAATCTGGTGACGTTAAGGGACCCTCCTAAGAATCTCAACACAACCTCCCTAAAGTACAATCCTGAGGAAAGATGTGCGTACCACTCTGACAGTCCAGGACATGACACCGACGAATGCTGGGCTCTGAAGAATAAGATTCAAGATCTGATTAATGAAAGAGCTGTGGATTTCACCCAGATAGGCCAGGCTGAATGCTCCTGCCATCCCTACAAGATGCACCAGTCGAAGTAACAAGCCCTGAGACTAGAAGACGTGTGTTTATTAGAATTTTCAAGTTGTAATTTTCTTTTGATTGTTCAAACACTTATTCATGTTAAACATTGTTATTTCATTAATGCATTACACATGTCTGTTTTGAAGTAATTATTTCGTATTCACTATATGCAAACTGTTTTCATTTTTCTGTGATGATCAATTCTCGGTTAATAATTCTAAGCCTCTTGAGGGAGGATGACGAAAACGATACCACGATTCTTACAGTATGCTTTTGAACAAGACCCCGCTGATGAGGTACAGGCATTGCTTCAATCCCTAAACACTGGAGTTATAAGGAAGATAATCCCTCGTCAACCCCTCTGAGCCAAAGAAGTAGGAGTTTTTCTTTTCGAAAATTAAAACCCTTTATCATAACCTGGGGCAGGGTAGTTCTCTCAGTTGATCCAAGTGCATAACAAATGGCACCAAAGAGGTCCTTACAAAAAAAAAAGAAGACAGTGATGATTCCGAATAATCATAAGGATAGGCAGTCATTATATCTCAAAAATAAAAACCCAATAAGTCAAAACATATGAAGGAGACTTACAAAACCGGGGCATCCCGCTGACTGTAATCACAAAAGAAACAGTTTAGGCAAAATTTAGGGATAGCAAAATCAAAAAGAAAGAGGTCATACAAACCCTCAACAAAAACATGACTGCCTATTCAGAATAAATCATCAATATCTGAACCATCATTGGAACGTCAGGGCAAAGACTCAAACAAGGTCTAACACATGATCAACTGAGCCTAGGTTTGAAGAACATCACGAAGAGCGGGTGGGTACAAATAATTTGAGCCTTTATCCTTTGTTTCTTAAACCGTGAACCAAGGCCACGCTACAACCCTTAAAAGTCCTAGCTGAAGCATGGGTTAGTTCAAAAGAATACTGTTACGAAAGGTATCCTGACTCCTTAAGGCTTGTGGTAAAATAACGAGTTGACACCACAATTTACAAAACTTGCTTGTTGTACTAAAAATTCATTTTCAAAAACTTCAAGACAGACATAAGCTTTGCATTTCTAATATAACATTGCTTGCATATGACTAGTTGTTTGAACAACAGAGAAATTCGCATGACGAAAGTCTAATGAACAAGAGTATCTCCAATCAAGGGGAATGGCATGATTATTGTCTATCATCTGGGGCAGTCAAGTTAAGATTCGGAGAATCTCTCAAAGACCAAATAGCCTGGGGCAAATCTCCGCCTGGGTCACTTGGGGCACTCCAGCAACGAATCTTGCCTGATTAAACATCTTCTGGGGTATGACAAAACATTTCTAACAGGGGCAACTCCCTACATTCTGAGAGCATGGACATAGTCGAAAAAATACTACGCCTAATCAAAGACCCGCTAGGTTGACACACCTAGGCAAAAATAAGGGCTTCCCGGCGAACCAAAAAGGGTCGGGAAAAAATAAGGGATGAAAAGAAAAAATTTGTACACCCGGCAAGTCGAAAACCTGAAAAGGCGGCTTGGGCAAAAATGGGTATCCCAGTGGACTGAAAACCCGAAAGGGTGGTCCAGGCAAAAATTAGGGATTTAAGCGTACGACTATGTCCCGACATCTAATCACCTGTCTACCAGAAGATTTGTCAACTACCCCCACGGGTGCCTTCTCCCACTGAAACAGGGGCAATAATGAGTCGTCTTAGCAATCTAATTGCTTTGTCCACCAAGGTACTAAGATAGGTTCGGCTGAAGGACGCGACCAAGATCTCTAGACTCCCCAGAGAGTGAGCCAGCAAGGCAATGCACTCTCCCCAAGCAAAGTTATACTGTCAGCCTTGAGGAAGTTGGGTATTCTCCAGCAGATCTCAACATTTCCCAGTACAACACACGAATATTCTTAACAAGCATCCCCGGCAGTCTTGATCTAAGATTGTTCCCCGGCGGTATACCAGACATTCAGCGGAGCCACTTCCCCAATACATCTCAAAGTTTCCCCAAGAGAGTCCAGCATAGTTCAATATTTCCCCGGGAAAGTTTGAATCCATCTCCCCAGCAGTAAGCTTGTTCCCCAGTAGATTCTGGAAGCTTATCCCCTACAGAGCACGAACATGTCCCCCGGCTTTATTCAAAGGTTATTTCCCTACCAGGATATAACTGGGTTATCCTCAGCCAAAAGCCACGGAAAGATCGTCGTCGACAAGGTCTTCTTATCCCCAGCGAAGTCTATTAACACTCCCAACATAACAACGGTATCGCCAGCAAAGTTACCATCAACATCTCAACAGCATACCTCTCCCCCCACAGAGTACTGTTCCCCAGCAAGGTAGCTAGAGTAATTTTTCCCCGCAGAGTAATCTATTCGCCAAGTTTATTCCCCAACGGAGTTATCTTCTCCTACCGGTATTCTTGCAACATCAGCCCAGGATAAGCTCCCGGCATTCGTCAAGGATTTGTTTTCCTAGATAAAAATACATTCGCAAACATCACATTTTCATACATGATATAAACATCACATTCTACAATCCCATTGGTTATAAACGTCATGACACCGCGTATTCCATGCACCATGACATTGCATATAACTAATGTTTTTCCTTTTTTCAGGAAAGGTCAATACAAAGATGATTACTATCAACTAACGCAATCCCAGATTCGATTCCTGTATCTAGCCAGGGCATGTCTGTGAGCGATTGATTGTGGATTCGATACCTGCATCCGGCCAGGGCATGTCTACGTTAAAAAGATTAAAGAGATAGCTTGGAAATGCTCCAGATATGGATGCTGTTCTTTTGCTTATTCAAAATTCCTTTCTAGATATGGTTCAGATGTGACCCAGGCATGGCGACGTTCTGATACTTATTCCAGATTTCTTCTCAGATATAACTTAGAGATGCTCCGGGCACGGAGGCTGTTCTGTTGTTTATTCAGAGATCACCTTTCTAGATATGGTTCAGATGTGACCCAGGCATGGCGAAGTTCTGATACTTATTCCAGATTTCTTCTCAGATATAACTTAGAGATGCTCCGGGCATGGAGGCTGTGCTGTTGTTTATTCAGAGATCACCTTTCTAGATATGGTTCAGATGTGACCCAGGCATGGCGACGTTCTGATACTTATTCCAGATTTCTTCTCAGATATAACTTAGAGATGCTCCGGGCACGGAGGCTGTTCTGTTGTTTATTCAGAGATCACCTTTCTAGATATGGTTCAGATGTGACCCAGGCATGGCGATGTTCTGATACTTATTCCAGATTTCTTCTCAGATATAACTTAGAGATGCTCCGAGTACGGAGGCTGTTCTGTTGTTTATTCAGAGATCACCTTTCTAGATATGGTTCAGATGTGACCCAGGCATGGCGACGTTCTGATACTTATTCCAGATTTCTTCTCAGATATAACTTAGAGATGCTCCGGGCACGGAGGCTGTTCTGTTGTTTATTCAGAGATCACCTTTCTAGATATGGTTCAGATGTGACCCAGGCATGGCGACGTTCTGATGCTTATTCCAGATTTCTTCTCAGATATAACTTAGAGATGCTCCGGACACGGAGGCTGTTCTATTGTTTATTCATAGATCACCTTCTAGATATAGTTCAGATGTGACCCAGGCATGGCGACGTTCTGATACTTATTCCAGATTTCCTCTCAGATATAACTTAGAGATGCTCCGGACACGGAGGCTGTTCTATTGTTTATTCAGAGATCTCCTTCTAGATATGGTTCAGATGTGACCCAGGCATGGCGACGTTCTGATACTCATTCCAGATTTCCTTTCAGAGATAGCTTGGAAATGCTCCAGATATGGATGTTGTTCTTTTGCTTATTCAAGACTCCTTCTAGATATGGTTCAGATGTGACCCAGGCATGGCGACGTTCTAATACTCATTCCAGATTTCCTTTCAGAGATAGCTTGGAAATGCTCCAGATATGGATGCTGTTCTTTTTCTTATTCAAGACTCCTTCTAGATATGGTTCAGATGTGACCCAGGCATGGCGACGTTCTGTTACTCATTCCAGATTTCCTTTCAGAGATAGCATGGAAATGCTCCAGATATGGATGCTGTTCTTTTGCTTATTCAAAATTCCTTCCTAGATATGGTTCAGATGTGACCCAGGCATGGCGACGTTCTGATACTTATTCCAGATTTCTTCTCAGATATAACTTAGAGATGCTCCGGACACGGAGGCTGTTCTATTGTTTATTCAGAGATCTCCTTCTAGATATGGTTCAGATGTGAGCCAGGCATGGCGACGTTCTGATACTCATTCCAGATTTCCTTTCAGAGATAGCTTGGAAATGCTCCAGATATGGATGCTGTTCTTTTGCTTATTCAAGACTCCTTTTAGATATGGTTCAGATGTGACCCAGGCATGGCGACGTTCTGATACTCATTCCAGATTTCCTTTCAGAGATAGCTTGGAAATGCTCCAGATATGGATGTTGTTCTTTTGCTTACTCAAGACTCCTTCTAGATATGGTTCAGATGTGACCCAGGCATGGTGACGTTCTGATACTCATTCCAGATTTCCTTTCAGAGATAGCTTGGAAATGCTCCAGATATGGATGCTTTTCTTTTGCTTATTCAAGACTCCTTCTAGATATGGTTCAGATGTGACCCAGGCATGGCGACGTTCTGATACTCATTCCAGATTTCCTTTCAGAGATAGCTTGGAAATGCTCCAGATATGGATGCTGTTCTTTTGCTTATTCAAGACTCCTTCTAGATATGGTTCAGATGTGACCCAGGCATGGCGACGTTCTGATACTCATTCCAGATTTCCTTTCAGAGATAGCTTGGAAATGCTCCAGATATGGATGCTGTTCTTTTGCTTACTCAAGACTCCTTCTAGATATGGTTCAGATGTGACCCAGGCATGGCGACGTTCTGATACTCATTCCAGATTTCCTTTCAGAGATAGCTTGGAAATGCTCCAGATATGGATGCTGTTCTTTTGCTTATTCAAGACTCCTTCTAGATATGGTTCATATGTGACTCAGGCATGGCGACGTTCTGATACTCATTCCAGATTTCCTTTCAGAGATAACTTGGAAATGCTCCAGATATAGATGTTGTTCTTTTGCTTACTCAAGACTCCTTCTAGATATGGTTCAGATGTGACCCAGGCATGGCGACATTCTGATACTCATTCCAGATTTCCTTTCAGAGATATCTTGGAAATGCTCCAGATATGGATGCTGTTCTTTTGCTTATTCAAGACTCCTTCTAGATATGGTTCAGATGTGACCCAGGCATGGCGACGTTCTGATACTCATTCCAGATTTCCTTTCAGAGATAGCTTGGAAATGCTCCAGATATGGATGCTGTTCTTTTGCTTACTCAAGACTCCTTCTAGATATGGTTCAGATGTGACCCAGGCATGGCGACGTTCTGATACTCATTCCAGATTTCCTTTCAGAGATAGCCTGGAAATGCTCCAGATATGGATGTTGTTCTTTTGCTTATTCAAGACTCCTTCTAGATATGGTTCAGATGTGACCCAGGCATGGCGAAGTTCTGATACTCATTCCAGATTTCCTTTTAGAGATAGCTTAGACATGCTCCAGATATGGATGCTGTTTTCTTGCTTATTCAAGACTCTTTCTAAAGATAGTTCAGATGTGACCCAGGCATGGCGACGTTCTGATACTTATTCCAGATTTCCTTTGAGATATAGCTTAGAGATGCTCCAGATCCGGGCGCTATTCTATTGCTTATTCAGATTCAAACTTCTAAAGACAACTTAGAGATGCTCCATCCCGGATGCTATTCTATTGTTCAGTCCAGATACGATCCAGATTCAGATGACATTCTGTTACTCATGCAGTATGGATATACCCCAGACCCGGCGGTCATTCTACTACTCGTTCAGACGTCAGCAATTAGATATAGACTAGATATGCCCCAGACACAGAAGCTATTCTATTTCTTATTCAGATTCAACTATCCATTACAGTTCCAAATGGCATCTATAAGCCCATTCCCGACAAGGTTCTGTCACACTTCCAGATGGCATCTATAAGCCCATCCTCCTACCCATCATCTCTCCAAATGGCATCTGTAAGCCCATTCCCGACATCACACTGCTGATATTGTACTATGTGAGTGCAAATTTTTGGGCACTCTAGTGTTCAATCATCTTTCACCCTCGGATCACGAAAGGCACACAAGCCAATCTACATCCTCAGTTCTAAGAAGATTGAACAGGGGCAACTGTTGTACCCCAAAATTTGCCCTCCCATATTCTTCAAAAGTTTTGCCAAGCATCACCTCAAATGGTTCAAGGCTACTCCAAGGATTGCACAATCAACCATCCTCCTAAGCCAGTCAAAATTAAGGTTTTGGTTCCTTCAAGGAAGTTGAGGTTTTCAATGGTCCAATCAAGTCCCACATGCCTATAAACATTGTCAAGCACCTACATGTCAAGTTTCAAGGCTCACAAGGTCAAGTTGCACAGTCAAAAACCCTAATTGCTTCACAATCAACTGCAGGGGCAAAATGGCCATTTGGCAGTCAAAAGTCAAAATTTTTGGTCAACATCTTATTTTGAAGCCACAATCATCATTTGGTCAAATCTTGATCATGATTCCTCAAGCATGGCTCAAAAATCATCAAGGTGTCAAAAGTTTCTATTTTTGGATAGTTGAAAAGTCAACTGTACCTTGACCAAGGCATAACTTTTTCATGGCTCATCAGAAAAATCCCATCCAATGCTCATTTTGAAGGGGAAGACATTTCCTACAACTCATCTTCACATTCCAAGTCCAAGAAATGCTCTCACAAAAAAGGTATCAATTTCAACATTATAGGTCATTTTCAAAAGTCAACAAAAAGGCACTTTAAGTCAAAGACCATAACTTGATATTGGTAAATCAAAATGACATGGAACCAAAGGCATTGGTTAGAGGACTTCAATACCTTTCCAAAATGTCCAAGAACATGTTCATAGCTTCAAAATTGAGCAAGATATGCATTGGAGAAGTTGGGAAATTTTTGTGAAAGGGCCAAAGTCAATTATCCTTGAAACTTCATTTTTGACAAAAGGGGCCCACTTTTTCCACTTGATTCAGCTTTGCCATACCTCCCATGTGTCCCATGTTTTATTTCAAGAATAAAAATTAATTTTTCTATTTTTGTTTAATTTTATTTGATTTAATTCATTTTAAATCTTTAAAATTCAAATAAAAATCAAGAAAATTAATGGGAGGATATTTTGTGGTTTGAATAGATTTGATACACCATAAAACATATACCAAATTCGTTCAAGACCTATTTCAAGCAAAAAAATTCAAATTTGGAGCAAATATGGCAAGTTATTTCAATGGTGATTATGGAGAAAATCAAAACTTCATTGCAAGGCTTAAAAGCTCCTTAATGTGACTGATTCTCATCCAAGCCTATATATACAAGCCTTGCAAGCCTCATTCAGGACCTAGAAAAAAAAAGAGAGTGTGCACGAACGGCCAGAGGAAAAGTTCAAAATTTGTCCAAAAAAGTGAGATCTAAAGCGGTGTTGCAAACATTTTCAGATCCAAGCAAGCACGTGGCTTTCTTCCTTGCCACTCCCTGAAGCCAAAGCAACCACAAACGCGTCCTAAGGTCCACTACCAAGCGCTGTAAGTTGTCTCAAACTCACCCCTGTACACGAAATCATGTTTCTCCATTCTTGCACTTTTTCTGGAAAATAATAGCATATTCATACTCCATGCCTAATTTCCAATGTAACTGCTATATTCAATTTCATTTTTAGGCTCCGTATAACAATACCCGTGCCTAGGGTTCGTTGGTTTTGTTTTTTAGGTATTTTGTCTACAAGTGAAATTGGGACAAACCATAAGGATAGACGTGATCAAGAGACATGGACGATCACAACCATGGGCTTAGATGGAATTTTTGATGCCTAAGGATGATTTTGAGTAAAACCTCCAAAATCCGGCCTTCACCTCCTTGGTTTAGTATTTCTTTTCTTATTTTCTTTCCTTTTATTAATTATTATTATTATTTAGTTAGTTCACAAATAATTATTTTCGCGAAACCAGCGTCAAACAGTCAGTTCCAGATCCACCGATCACACACCTCCACAGGTACCTTCTCCCACAGAAACTGGGGCAATAAGAATTGTCTAAGCGATCTGGTTGCTCTGTCCACTGAGGTGCCAAGGTAAGTTCAGCTGAAGAACATGACCAAGTTACCTCCACTCCCCCCAGAGTAAGACAAGAATCAGCCATACTCTCCCCTAGCAGAGTTGGTTTTCCATCAAAGGCACATTATCCCTAGCAAGTCAGCAATACTCTCCCCAAGCAGAGTTAGTCTACTGTCAGCCTTAAGGAAGTTGGGTATCCCCAGAAAATCTTAATATTCCCCAGCGGAGTATACAGGTTCCTAAGCAAGCATCCTCGACAGTCTTAATACTCCTCGACGGAAATATAAGATTGTTCCCCGGTGGAATACCAGACACCCCAGTGGAGTCAATCTCCCCAGTACAGTCTAAAAGGTTTCCCTAGGAGAGTTGAATCAATCTCCCCAGTAGATTCCGGAAGCTTATCCCCAGTAGATTCTGGAAGCTTATCCCCTGCAGAGTACGAAAGCATCTCCCCGGCTTTATTCAAAGGTTATTCCCCACCAGAGCCTATAACTGGGTTATCCTCAGCTAATTACCACGGAAAGATCGTCCTCGGCGAAGTTCTTCCTATCCCCCAGCGGAGTTCATCAATTCCCCAACAAAGCTTATCAACGGAATCCCCAGCGGAGTTATCATCAAAATCTCAGCGAAGTATCTCTTCCCACAGAGTAATTCCTCGTAGAGTAATCTCTTCGCCAAGTTTATTCCCCAACGGAGTCATCTTCTCCTACCGGTTTATTCTTGCAACCATCATCCCCAGCAGAAACGAAGAATTCTACTCTTCAACATCAGCCCAGGATTCAACTTCCCGGCATGCGTCAAGGATTTATTTTCCTAGACGAAAATACATTCATAAACATTTCACATTTTATACATCCTGCTTACATACATGATAAAGTGCATACGACACTATCTCATTTATTTTTGAACATCATGACATCATACATTTCATACATCATGACATTGCATACAACTGATGTTTTACCTTTTCAGGAAAAGGTCAATCAAAAGACGATTACCATCAACTCTCGCAGTTCCAGATTCGATACCTGTATCTAGCCAAGGCATATCTGTGAGCGATTGATTGTGGATTCGATACCTGTATCTAGCCAGGGCATATCTGCATAAAGAGTTTGAAGTTCCAGATTCGATACCTGTATCTAGCCAGGGCATATCTGTGAGCGATCGATTGTAGATTCGATACCTGCATCTAGCCAGGGCATATCTACATTAAAGAGATTAAAGAGATAGCTGGGAAATGATCCAGATATGGATGCTGTTCTTTTTCTTATTCAGAATTTCTCTTCAGAGATAGCTTAGAGATGCTCCAGATATGGATGCTGTTCTTTTGCTTATTCAGAGATAGCTTGGAAATGCTCCAGATATAGATGTTGTTCTTTTGCTTATTCAGATTTTCTCTTCAGAGATAGCTTGGAAATGCTCCAGATATGGATTCTATTCTTTCGCTTAATCAAGAGTTTCCTTTCAGAGACAGCTTGGAAATGCTCCAGATATGGATGCTGTTCTTTTGCTTATTCAGATTTTCTCTTCAGAGATAGCTTGGAAATGCTCCAGATATGGATGCTATTCTTTCGCTTAATCAAGAGTTTCCTTTCAGAGATAGCTTGGAAATGCTCCAGATATGGATGTTGTTCTCTTGCTTATTCAGATTTTCTCTTCAGAGATGGCTTAGAAATGCTCCAGATATGGATGTTATTCTTTTGCTTATTCAAGAGTTTCCTTTCAGATATAGCTGGGAAATGCTCCAGATATGGACGCTATTCTTTTGCTTATTCAGAGTTCTTTTCAGAGATGGCTTAGAGATGCTCCTGACCCGGACGCTATTCTATTGCTTATTCAGATTCAAACTCCTAAAGATAACTTAGTGATGCTCCAACCACGGATGCTATTCTATTGTTTATTCCAGATTTCTCTCCAGAGATAGCCTAGAGATGCTCCAGACCCGGATGTTGTTCTATTGCTTATTCAGATTTCTTCTAGAGATAGTTCAGTTGTAACCCAGACATGGCGACATTCTGATACTTATTCAGATTTCCTTTGAGATATAGCTTAGAGATGCTCCTGACCCGGACGCTATTCTACTGCTTATTCAGATTCAAATATCTAAAGACAACTTAGAAGATGCTCCAGACCCAGATGCTATTCTATTGTTTAGTCCAGATTCATCCAAGAGATAGTCCAGATACGATCCAGATTCGGATGACATTCTGTCACTCATTCAGATACAGTATGAATATACCCCATACGCGGCGATCATTCTACTATTTACTCAGACGTCAGCAATTAGATATAGACTAGATATGCTCCAGACACGGAAGCTATTCTATTTTCTTACTCAGATTCAACCATCCCTTACACCTCCAAATGGCATCCATAAGCCCATTCCCGACAAGACTCTGTCACATCTCTAGATGGCATCTATAAGCCCATCCTCCTACCCATCATACCTCCAAATGGCATTTGTAAGCCCATTCTAGACATCACATTGCTGATATTCTACTATGTGAGTGCAAATTTATGGGCACTCTAGTGTTCAATCATCTTCCACCTTCGGATCACGAAAGGCACGCAAGCCAATCTACATCCTCAAGTCTAAGAAGATTGAACATGGGCAACTGTTGTACCCCAAAATTTGCCCTCCCATATTCTTCAAGATTTGTCAAGGGTCATCTTCGAATGGCTCAAGTCTACTCAAGGATTGCACAGTCCAGATGCCTCCTAAGCCAGTCAAAATTAGGGTTTTGGTTCCTTCAAGGAAGTTTAGGTTTTCAATGGCCCAATCAAGTCTCATATGCCTATAAGCATTGTCAAGCATCTACATGTCAAGTTGCAAGACTCACAGCGCAAAATTCCACAGTCAAAAGCCCTACTTGGTTCACAATCAACTGTAGGGGTAAAATGGTCATTTTACAGTCAAAAGTCAAAATTTTTGGTCAAAATCTCATTTTGAGCTCACAATCATCATTTGATCAAGTCTTGATCATGATTCCACAAGAATGGCTCAAAAATCATCAAAGATGCAAAAGTTGCTATTTTTGGACAGTAGAAAAGTCAACTGTATCTTGACCAAGGCATAACTTTTTCATGGTTCATCAGAAAAATCCCATCCAATGCTCATTTTGAAGGAGATGACATTTCCTACAACTCATATTCACATTCTAAGTCCAAGAAATGCTCTCACAAAATGTTATCAATTTCTACATTATAGGTCAATTTCAAAAGTCAACGAAAATGCACTTTAAGTCAAAGACCATAACTTGAGATTGGTAAATCCAAATGACATGGGACCAAAGGCATTGGTTATAGGACTTTAAGACCTTTCCAAAATGTCCAAGAACATGTTCATATGATCAAAATTGAGTAAGATATGCATTGGAGAAGTTGGGCAATTTTTGTGAATTTGCAAAAGTCAACTTTGCCCAAAACACCTCATTTTTGCTAATGGGCCTCAAATTCCTTATTGAATCTTTGTCCAAGGCTTATGCACGACCCATTGAGCTTAAATTGATTTATTTTCTTATTTTTAATTAATTAATTGAATTTTTTATTAATATTAATTCATTTAATTGATTTAAAATGTAGGAAATTTAAAAATATGGTTTTCAAATCTTTTTGTGATGCAAATAAACTCAAGACAAGCTGGAGATTTCGTGTGCACATCAAGGGGACCAAAATCTCCCAATTTGGCAAGGTTTTTCAATCAAAAATATGCAAAAAGATTTGATTGAAAATCAAATATTGAAAACATGAATTCCATGGATCTTTGGGCTAAGACTTGACCTAATTCCCTTCCATTACATATGCATAACCAAACCCTAATGCCATTCACGTGCAAATTGCTGCAAAAACACCATAAGCATATTGGAAAAAATCAAAGAAAACTCAAAACTGAATTCCATAATTTAACGTGATTCAAAGCTTGTTTTTGTTTCTAATACATTGCTAGCACTTCCAGGAACGCGTAGGGATCAAAATCACACGCTAACACTTAAGGAATCCTGAGAAACAGTCCCACAGTTTGTCAATTTTCTTCATAATCGAAATCCATTGTTCATGCATCATTAACACGATTTTTTGTTTGTTTTGTATTGTATGAGTCCACAGGAAGCTAATGGTGTGAGTTAATTGCCTTGAAACGTCCTGAATCATAAACCACCATTGAAGGATTCTAGGGTTTCCAAACTTTCGAATTGGGGCTTTCCCATACAAGAAAAATTAAGCCTCATGACGCCCATGGTTGAACTCAGGAGATCAATACGAATTGAACAAGACTATCATGCCCTATTTATATAGCCTGTAGGCCTATTCGTTATTTTTCGCCATCCTATATTGTGGGGGTTAAAAACCCCTGCTATCTCTTTATCTTATTTCAGGTAAATGGAGAAGACGATGAGCTGGTGGCAGGCTATTGGTCAATTCAAATATAAGCGCGCGATTTGGTTTGTACAGCACATGTGATTGTTTGTACATATTATTTTCAATAATCATTATACTAACAAATGCAGGCAAGTGGTTCAGTGGTAAATGTGCTGGCATGTGACTATTGGGACCTGGGTTCGATTCCCAGGTCCCCCCAAAATACTTGTTCTATTTTTTCTAACATATTCTCATGCAGCGCTTTCTAATGGTTCCACCATACACCTCAACCATCTAGGCGCCAGATGTTCACTATCATCAATCCAAAGGTCAAAAAGTGGAGAACACCATGCTCCTGGTCAATCCACGCTCTAGGCCATCCAGAAAGTCAAAGCAGGCTTGTGTTAATGGGCCAACAATTTCCAAACTCACCTCCTTATTGGGTCCAGCACCCCCTGGTTTTGTTACTCTTTTTATTTTCTTTTCTTTTATAATTTCTTTTTATTAATTATTAGTATTATTATTATTTAATTAACAGATTAATATTTTTCATAATAAATTCAGATAATAAAAATTGTAAATATTTTTATTATTTATTAAATTTCACCTTAATTATTATTTTTGTAAATAAATGTAAATTAATTAATTTAGTTAAATTAGGTTAACTTTAATCCTTTTTTACAATAAATAAAATTAGCTTAGACTTAGGTTTTTTTACTAACTTTTTAATTCCTTTTATTCTATTTTCATCAAAAACATAAAAAACATAAAAAATACTTTTTCTTGTAAATAATTAATTAATTAGTAAATTAGGTTTAATATTTAATTTAATTGCAAAAAAAGGACCAATTTCAATTCTTTTCTCAAAAAGGGTCAAAACCCTAAGGACGTCCCGATTCAATCTTTCGTGCGCATGTTTATTTTAATTCATTATATTTATGTATCTGCTCCGGAAATGTAATAGTTAATTAGGCTTTTATCGCTTTATTTACTTTTCTCGCATTTATTTTCCAAACGGGTTTTTGTTTTTGGCGATGTATAGACCCGCGCCTTGTAATAGCGTAGATTTACCTTTCCACAATTTATTTTCCGCACTCTTAACTGTTAATATGCATGCAAGACTTGTATGACAAATAAAATCAATCTGTAGCTCACAAATACATGTACAAGATAATCTTAATTGAAAAACAACACACGTGCACATTCCACTCTTAGGGTACGCCTCACTAGTTGCCTCGACGTGGTCGTCAAGTATAGGGTGTTTTAGAGGTCGCCCTCCTGTCTAAAGATCCAGTTGCCTCGAAACGGTTGCCTCGGATAAAAAGGATCTAGGACGTTAGGGTTACCGCTAAGGCGTCCTACTATTGCTTCGGTGACCACACATTGTCCCTAATAATCGAATTGACCCGAATACCTCCAACGATGGTGCTACCTACTTCTCAATAGTGGGATAGTACTGTCTAAAGGACTCTTACACAACCTAATTCCTTAGAGTAGGTAGATTTCTCATGGGTACTTGCTCTTTCAAAATGAAAAACAATCTTTTCACACCTACACTTTCAAAAAGTTTTCAAACAAATATTTCATACACTCTTGAGGACAGATACAAGAGTTACCTAGAAATTTTTCAAACGAAACTTTTTCAAAACCCACATACACTTCAAAAGCAAACAATTTTTGAAAACATAAGAGCAAGTACCTAAGAGCCTGGGGATAACCAAGGATAGAAAGGGTGCCAACACCTTCCCTTTCTATAAATCTACCTCCCGAACCGAGAAACATCTCGAAAAAGGAATTTTGATGTGCTTTTGTCCTTTCCATGTTGGAGAACATAAAAGACGGTGGCGACTCTTGCTTACCGCGACATTTCGCGAACCAGCTTAAAAAATAGTCAGTTCTATTTCCACCGATTACAGTCCAGCTCAGAGGCAACAAAGAGTCAGAAGCATCCCAAGAAGATTTGCAGAGTTTTACATGTTGCAAGACACTGAAGTAGACTCTGAAGGAGAAGTTATTCAGTGTGCAATGTTAGTAGACTCTGAACCCGTGAGTACGGAAGAGGCTCTGAAGTATAAAGTTTGGTTTTAGGCCATGAAAGAAGAACTTGATGCTATAGAGAGAAACAAGACTTGGAAGCTGACAGAACTTCCAAAAGGCAAGAAAGCCATCAGCGTCAGATGGGTTTTCAAGCAGAAGCTAAAGCTAGATGGATCAATTAGCAAACACAAAGCGAGATTAGTAGCAAGAGGCTTCCTACAGAAGCCTGGGCTAGACTACTTTAAAGTGTTTTCACCTGTAGCGAGACATGAAACAATCAGACTAGTGATTACAATAGCTGCTAACAGGAATTGGCCTCTGATGCATTTAGATGTAAAATCTGCATTTCTGAATGGTCCATTACAAGAAGAGGTGTACGTTTAACAACCTCCTAGATTTGAGAAAAAGAATCAGGAAGGGATGGTGTTCAAATTACACAAAGCATTGTATGGATTGAAGCAAGCGCCCAGAGCTTAGAACTTGAAAATTGATTTGTTTTTCAAGGAACAAGGGTTTCAGAAGTGTAAGATGGAGTATGGTGTTTATGTTCAACATACTTCAGAAGGTAATATGATTATGGTCTGTTTGTATGTTGATGACATATTACTCACAGGAAGTTCTGAACAAGAGATAGCTGAGTTCAAGAAAGTTCTGATGAATGCGTTTGAGATGACAGATCTTGGAAAAATGAGTTTCTTTCTAGGGATGGAATTTATATACTCTGAGAAAGGAATCATTTTACATCAGATGAAGTATGAACTAGAGCTTTTGAAGAGATTTGAGCTAGAAAATTGCAAGGTTGCTGTCACACCTGCTGATACGAATCAAAAGTTGGATTCTGATTCTGATGGAGAGGATGTGGATGCTACAATCTTCAAACAGATGGTTGATTCTCTAAGGTATTTGTGTAGTACCAGACCTGATATTTGCTATGCAGTTGGAATGGTCAGCGGATTTATGAGCAAACCAAAGTGGTCCCATTACCAAGTTGTAGTCAGGATTCTGAGGTATGTGAAGGGAACTCTGAAATATGGAGTGTTATTTCCGTCTGGAATAAAGATCAAATCAGAACTTCTGAGTTATTCTGATTCTGATTGGTGCGGAGATAGAGTTGACAGAAGAAGTACTTCTGGGTACTTATTCAAATTTCTGGGAGGTCCTATTTCTTGGTGTTCCAAGAAGTAACCTGTTGTTGCTCTGTCAACCTGTGAAGCTGAATATATTGCAGGTGCTCTGACTGCATGTCAAGCTGTGTGGATTCTGAACTTGCTGAAAGATCTAAAGATTGAGGTGAATAAACCTATGAAGTTGATGATTGATAACAAGTCTGCAATCAATCTTGCTAATAATCCCGTGTTGCATGGGAGAAGCAAGCATATTGAGACCAAGTATCATTTTTTGAGGAATCAAGTTCAAAATAGAATAATAGAGGTTGTGCACTATAGCACTCAGAAGCAGCTGACAGATGTTCTGACAAAGGCTATCAAAACTTATTAATTTCTTGAATTAAGGGATGGAATTGGTGTTGTCAGTTTTGGGTAAATATAAATTAAGGGATGGTGTTAGAATTAATTTAGATTTGATAATTAATTATATATTAATTTATATTTAGGAATATCTTTTAGATTGTTTATATATTTGTTAGAAGATATAAATCTTAGATCTTCTTATATCTTTGTAGAAGATATATTTTAGATTTAATTTGTGTGTATAAATAGCCCAGTGGTGTAGGTTATTGTAATTCATTGTAAATCATTATTTTTGAAAGCTATTAGTAAATATTCCTTTTGCCTTTTATCTTACTTGTGCTCCAACAATATTTTCTTAAATTTTAAAACAGCACTTTCATGGCATGTTAATACTTTTAACCGTTTGATTTGTGTTTAACATGTCTATTAGAGCAGGTGTGACGTTTAGCATGAAGATTTTGGGGCCACACGAAATCCAAATTACATCCCTTTTTTCACTTACTTCCTGGCCCGTTTCTATTGGTTTATTTTGTTTATTTATTTATTTATTTTAGTTTATTTTTTTAATCAATATAAAATCATAAAAATATTAAGTTAGCATTTTTTTCAATTAAATTGATTTTGTAAATTAATTAATAATTATTTAAACCATTTTCTTTAATTAAAAACTAAATAGACTTAGGATTTTAATTCATTTTCTTTTCATATTAAAAAATACCAAAAAAAGCTTAGAAGATTAATCTCTTTTCTTTAATTTTATTTTTTCTTTAATAATTAACTTTTTCTTTAAATATAGATCTAGATTAATTACTTTTAATTCAACTATTTTCTTAATATGAAAACAAAAACAAACAAAAAGATTTCCTTTCACTTAGGTTTTAGACGTCTTTTCCATTTCGCGCGCGTTTGATATTTCTACTTTATTTTCATACTTTTGTAACTGCCTACTGGATGTAATAGACTATAATTAGGACCTTTACTTTACTGTTTTTTTTTCTTTATTTTCCCCAAAGTTTGGACATGTAATAATCCCTCTCCATGAAGCCTTGTAATAGTTAGATTTA
This sequence comes from Vicia faba, assembly GCA_948472305.1. Taxonomy (NCBI): domain Eukaryota; kingdom Viridiplantae; phylum Streptophyta; class Magnoliopsida; order Fabales; family Fabaceae; genus Vicia; species Vicia faba. The sequence goes on along the minus strand of OX451739.1, from coordinate 377,706,713 downwards.
CATTTCCGCACTTTTAATTACTACAAATTATTAACTGTTTAGATGTATGTTAATTAGGATTGTATGACAAGAATAACAAACAAAACGCTAGCAAACCTAATGCAAAGACAAAAATAATTGAATACAATACAATTGCACATGTACACCTCTAGGATATCCCACTTTGGTTGCCTTCGGAAAAACAGTCACATCTCTCGAAACGTGAGAGATTTTAGTGGCTACCCTCTAGTTTAAAAGATCATAAGTCTCTCAATGACCCTCTCGATGTTGCCTCGGTATGATCTTAAAAACCCTAGGATAGTTACTAAAGTTTCTGACCCAGTTGCCTTTGTGACTGTATAAACGTCCCTTCGAATTCCCCTCAAACATCCAACGACTAGGGCTACCTACTCACTAATAGTAGAATAACATTGTCTAAAGGAAAAGAGGAAAAGAACAACCTTTCGAGTAAAGTAGATAGCTGTTAGATGGTTGCTCAAACAATTTTTATACATACACAAAACTCTTTCAAAAACATTTTTCAAAAACACTTTATATACGTTCTCTATCAATCCGAGAAACATTATAAAGTACACCGCACTAAAGCGTTTTAAAAAAAAATACTTTTCAAAATACACAAAGTACAAGGTATTTTCAAATGAGCTAGCATCTAAGAGCCCGTAGATAACTACAGATGGAAAGGGTACTAACACCTTCCCTTTCCATAATCTACCCCCTTACTCAGAAGTAATCTCGAGAGGTCTTTATCTATTCTTTTCACCTTTTCCTTTGTTGGATAAAAGAAAAGTCAGTGGCAACTCTTTCTTATCACAACATTTGCGAATACAAATACAAAACCAATATAACAATAGGTTCTGTCACCGTATTACAACTGCGATAGATGGAATTGGGAAAGGGTGAGAAAGGGGAAAATTGGAGGAATTCAATGAGATTGCGATTGAAGAAAGCGATTGCGTCATAGGAAAGCAAAAGCAAAAGCAAAAAGGAAAAGTGAGAATTAAGGTTGATGAATGTGTGGGGTTAATTTGGAGGGATTGTGACAAGAGTGTTGTACCCCAAAATTTGCCCTCCCATATTCTTCAAGATTTATCAAGAATCACCTTCAAATGGTTCAAGATTTCTCAAGGGTTGCACAGTCCAGATGCCTCCTAAGCCAGTCAAAATTAGGGTTTTGGTTCTTGCAAAGAATTTGAGGTTTTCAGTGGTCCAATCAAGTCCCATAGGCCTACATATATTTTCAAGCATCTACATGCCAAGTTTCAAGACTCACATCATCAAGTTGCACAGTCAAAAGCCCTAATTACTTCACAATCAACTGTAGGGGCAAAATGGTCATTTGGCAGTCAAAAGTCAAAATTTTTGGTCAACATCTTATTTTGAAGCCACAATCATCATTTGAACAAGTCTTGATCATGATTCCACAAGCATGGCTCAAAAATTATCAAGATGTCAAAAGTTTCTATTTTTGGACAGTTGAAAAGTCAACTGTAACTTGACCAAGGCATAACTTTTTCATGGTTCATCAGAAAAATTCCATCCAATGCTAATTTTGAATGGGATGACATTTCCTACAACTCATCTTCACATTCCAAGTCCAAGAAATGCTCTCACAAAAAGTTATCAATTTCTACATTATAGGTCATTTTCAAAAGTCAACAAAAAGGCACTTTAAGTCAAAGACCATAACTTGAGATTGGTAAATAAAAATGACATGGGACCAAAGGAATTGGTTAGAGGACTTCAAGACCTTTCCAAAATGTCCAAGAACATGTTCATAGGATCAAAATTGAGCAAGATATGTATTGGAGAAGTTGGGAAATTTTTGGGAATTTACAAAAGTCAACTTTGCCCAAAACACCTCATTTTTGCTAATGAGCCTCAAATTCTTTCTTGAAACATTGTCCAAGGCCTATGAACGACCCATTGAGCTTAAATTGATTTATTTTCTTATTTTTAATTAATTAATTGAATTTTTATTAATATTAATTCATTTAATTCATTTAATTGTAGGAAAATTCAAAAGATATTGTTTTCAAATCTTTTGTGGAGCAAATATGACCAACACATGCTGAAGATTTCGTTTGCCAATCAAGGGGACCAAAATATCCAATTTTAGCAAGTTTTATCAATTAAAAAAGATGCAAAAATATTTGATTGGAAATCAAAGATGCAAAACTTTATTCCATGGATCTTTGACCTAGTTTGTACCCTAATTCCCTTCCAACATAAATACTGAAGCAAACCCTAAAGCCTTGGACGTGCAAGCTGCTGCAAAACACCATAACCAAATTCCAAAAAACCAAGAAAAAAGCCAAGACTGAATTCCACCTTCCAGGCCCTTTCAAGGAGATTTAAAGATTCAAACATGTTGCTGGAACTCTCAGGAGTCTTTTGGAATCAAAATCAAGGGCTGAAGCTTGAGAAATCACACCAAACAGAATCACGGTTTGTCAATATTGTTCAAAATCGAAACTCCCAATTCATGAACATTTGATGTGATTTAAAGCTTGTTTTATATTGCTTGCATCCATACAAAGCTATTGATATCAATTAATTGGATTATCATGTAAATAATTGTGATTTGCCATTAACGACTTTTAGGGTTTTTGAGTTTTTGAATTAGGGCTTTGCTGCCCAGGCAAAATTGGACTATCTCACGCACATGGTTGAACTCAGGAAATCGAGACGAACCAATCCCAACCCTCACGAACAATTTATATACAGCATAGGCATGTTCGCTATTTTTTGTCCATGCAGGTTGTGGGGGTTTGAAACCCCCGCTAACTAATTTGTTTTTGCAGGCATAAGGAAGGAGACGAAGGACGTGGAGGCATATGGTTGGAACGTTCAAATAAATGCGCTCCCTTTTTTAATTCCCAGCATGATTATCATTCTTAATATATTATATTTGTTGTCCATTATATCAACAAAGACAAGCGCTTGGCTCAGTGGATGATGACATGTTTGGCAACCATTGGGACCTGGGTTCGATTCCCAGGTCCCCCAAAATTTCCATATTGTTTTTCTTTATCTGATCATGTGCAGGCCCTCAAGTAATGTCCATCATGCGCTTCAAGCAATCAGCCTGCCAAGTGGCCACTAACGCCAATCTGATGGCCATGAGGCGTGGACCATGGTGTTCCCAGTCAACAAGCGTTCTTGAGGATCCAGAAAGTCAACAGGCTTGGCTTATTGGGCCTAAAATTTCCAGGCTTAACCTCCAGAATTTGGCCTTCACCCCCCTGGTTTTCTTTATTCCTTTTTTTCTTTTTTAATTTCTATTCAATTTTTTTAGTAATTATTATTATTATTAGTATTTAATTAATATAAATAATTATTTTTCATAACAAATTCTGAAAAAATGTAAATATTATTTATTATTATTTTCACTACTAATTATATTTTGTAAATAAATTCTAATTAATCAACTTAGTTTAATTTAGGTTTAATTTTAACCTTTTTCTCAATAAATAAAAATTATATAGAATTAGGATTTGACAATTTTCAATCATATTTTCTTATTATCATTATTCTTATTTATTAATTATTATTTTTTGTAAATAAAATGTAAATGAACTAAATTAGTTAAATTAGGTTAACTCTAACTTTTTTTACAATAAATAAAATAAACTTAGAATTAGGTTTTACTAACTTTTAATTTTAATTCCTTTTGTTTTATTTTACATAAAAAACACAAAAAACATTTTTTTTCTTTTAATTAAATAATTAATTAGTTTTTAGGTTTAATATTTCATTTAATTATAAAAAAGGACCAAAACTCATATTTCTCTCAAAAAGGGTCAAAACCCTAAGGACGTCCCGATTTAATTTCTTTCGCACATTATTCTTAGTTTTGATTATTTATGTAACTGTTTCCGGAATGTAATAGTTAATTAGGTTTTACCGCTTTCTTTACTTTCCGCATTTATTTTCCAAAACGGGTTATGTTTTTGGCGATGTATAGACCCGCGCCTTGTAATAGCATAGATTTACCTTTCCGCACTTTATTTTCCGCACTCTTAACTGTTAATTATGCCTGCAAGACTGTATGCCAAATAAAAACAATCCGTAGCTCACAAATGACATGTACAAGATAATATAACATGAAAACAACACACATGCACATGCCACTCCTAGGGTACGCCTCACTGGTTGCCTCGAACGTGGTCGTCAAGTATAGGGTGTTTTAGAGGTCGCCCTCCTGTCTAAGATCCAGTTGCCTCGAAACGGTTGCCTCGGATAAAAAAGGATCTAGGACATCAGGGTTACTTCTAAGGTGTCCTACCATTGCTTTGGTGACCACACTTGTCCCTTATAATCGAATTGACCCGGATACCTCCAACGACGGTGCTACCTACTTCTCAATAGTGGGATAGTACTGTCTAAAGGACTCTTACACAGCCTAATTCCTTAGGGTAGGTAGATCTCATGGGTACTTGCTCTCTCAAAAACAAAAAAACAATCTTTTCACACTCACACTTTCAAAAAGTTTTCAAACAAATTTTTCATACACTCTTGAGGACAGATACAAGAGTTACTTAGAAATTTTTCAAACGAAACTTTTTCAAAACCCACACACACTTGAAAAGCAAACAAATTTTGAAAACATAAGAGCAAGTACCTAAGAGCCCATGGATAACCATGGATAGAAAGGGTGCTAACACCTTCCCTTTCTATAAATCTACCTCCCGAACCGAGAACATTCTCGAATAAGGAATTTTGCTGTACTTTTGTCCTTTCCATGTTGGAGAACATAAAAGACGGTGGCGACTCTTGCTTACCGCGACATTTCGCGAACCAGCTTTAAACAGTCAGTTCTATTTCCACCGATCACAAAGAGGAATGTGCATTTTGGTCAAGGAGAGAAAGATGGTAGAGGGGACAAATGAATAAATAAAATAGGTATTTGACACATGAAGATGAAGAATGAAGATGCTGAAGATTTATGATTCATCTCCTCCAAACTTATGATATAAATCCAAATTAATTATTTGTTATTTTAATTTAAAAAAACAATAATTACAAATAATAATTTAAGAATTTCAAAAATCATTTTTAATTAAAAATAATTAAATATTATATTTAAATTACGTGTCACCATGTTCATTTAAACAGGTCAGTATTCTCATGTGCCACTGTGATACGGTGGGAGAACTGACTTGAGGTTTTGCGTTTGTGTTTGCAAATGTTTCGGTTTAGCAAGAGTCGCCACCAGCTTCTTATTTTATCCTAAGGAAAGGTCAAAAAGCACAGGAAAGACCTTTGAGATGTTTTCTTGGGTTCAGGTGTCGTACCCCAAATTTTCCCTATCTCTTTTATTCTTGTCTGGCTTTGAACTTTGCATTCCATTTGCATCATTTTATTACTCAGTCATTTGCATATCCCACATCTCATGGGATCAGTCGCTTTGGTTTGAAGTATTAGGGTTGCGCCCTCTTTTTGTCTAATCTTGTTTTGAGGTTTTCTTATCAGGTAAAAAGGAAGCACATCTGGTTCTCGATTAGTGGATCGTGGAACGAATTTTGTCGTCATGTTACAAGGATTCTCAGGGTTTAAGTCTGCACAAGTACAATTGGATCATATTGGATTTTCAAGCATCAAGTCAAAGAGGAAACTATTGAAAGAGCAAAGCAGATAAATTTGTTTTTTTGACAAAAATTGAAGAAGAGCAAGTTTGCTTCGATTTGGAGGTTTCGATTGAGCATCTGGATTCCTTCGAGCAAGCTGGATTTAGGGGCTTCGATTGAGCATATGGCTTCCTTCGAGCAAGTTGGATTTAGGGGCTTCGATTGAGCATATGGCTTCCTTTGATCAAGCTGGATTTAGGGGCTTCGATTGAGCATCTGGATTCCTTCGAGCAAGCTGGATTTAGGGGCTTCGATTGAGAATATGGCTTCCTTCGAGCAAGCTGGATTTAGGGGCTTCAATTGAGCATCTGGCTTCCTTCGAGCAAGTTGGATTCAGGGGGCTTCGATTGAGTATTTGGCTTCCTGCATGCAAGCTTCGATTGGATAGTGGCTCTTCATGCAAGCTTTGTTTAAGCAATGTCCTCTTGCATGCTTTCTTTGATTCACAAAAGTTGTAGCCTCCTGCATGCTTTGTTTCGATTCACAATAAGTACATCCTCAATGCCTATTGTAAGATGCCAAAGCAAAATAGACAAAACCTGCTACAAAACTGCTGCACAGCAGTCCTGCACTGCCCAATTCCTTGCACCAAAATGGCAATAAAGCACTGTCCCTCGAAGGCTGCAAAGAGCAGTTTACTCAAATTGTTCAAAGTATTTTGTTTTCCCTCCAAAATCTTCAGCCAATTTTGCCTATAAATAAGAGGCTCCAACACATGTTTAAGGGAGTATTTTTGGGGACCAGAGGAACGAATCCCCCAAACTTTCTCAAACACAAAAATCTCTCAAGTCCCTTCAACACTTGTGAGAAAAAAACCCAAAATCCCATACACTTACTTGCTTCGATTCTGAAGAACAACCACACTGCAGTCTTCTTCGAATTAAAGAAACATCACACTTGCTTTTTTCTTTTCCTTCAAATCTAACGCTCCAAGCACAGCCTGTGACCCCTCTTTCGAATCCAGCATCCAGGGCCACCACTCAAGGCCTCACGTCCATTCAAGGCCTGAAGCAAGGTAAGTCACTCTTACCTTTGAGCTTTTCGTTTCATAACATGTAAATAATACTTTTGTTCGTTTCAGTCATGTACATACCATTGTTCCTTCCGTTTCTACATTTTTAACATATCCTTCAGAGCTACCTCTTTCGTTCTTGCTTTCTGTTTAACTATTAAACTGTTTGAAAGACAAATACTAGCATGGCCTCAGGCCATGTTGTCATTTAATGTTTGAAATGAAAGAAACAGGAAACAGGAGTATGAAACGAAGCCTCAGGCTTCCTCACTGACTCCAGGCCCAATCGAAGGAGGCAGAAAGGCAGATTGCATCTTATACTGGGGGTCTGGGATAGTTCAGGTGAGTTGATTGAAAGGTGTTTGAACTATCTTTGGACAAAACGCACGATGGAATCTGGTTATGGCTTGCAAAATGCATAACTTGCCCTGTTTTGCAGAAAAACAGTGATTCTGTGTACAAGGGAGTTTGACAGGCAAATGGGTCGTGTTTCAGGCTTATTGGGAGGTATGGAACTTGTCTACACTGTTTGTGTAAGCTTGTCTTAACAGATATCAGAGATGGCATATGATTTGCACCTTTTCTTCTACTTGAAGCAAGAGAATGGAAGTGATGTTATAGCCTTGTACAGGCCCTCCTATCACCCTGCACACAACACTCTTGGCCCCTCCAATTCATGGATTTGGTTTGCAGTCTTAGATCTTTGTTCAAGGCTCAATGCTTAGTGTTTTGACATAAAGTAACCTTTTGCAAAAATGGCAATATACCTTTTACCATTTAGGGCTTAATCTTGTGTACAATGCCCTAATGACCAAGACAAAACCTTAACTCAATGGATATGCATTAAATTATGGAGTACAAGTTGGTTTAGAGGCCTGCAATCTAACACCAAACATGCTGATTTGAAAATGCAAGTTTGTATGAACATGTATTGGCCATGGACAAAAGTGAGTTTTTGCCAACTTCAAGCATTCGATTATCTTTAACCACAAGGGTGTTTGAGGAGTTCTTGGACAATTTGGAAAGCTTGGAACATGTATTATAATCCATCTTTGCAATGCAACTTGAAAATACAAGTGGAACTATGTGAAAAGTGGCCAAGAAGATGGGTCAAAATCCTGCCTAGATTAGGGCAAATTTTCTCTAAGTTAAAAGTTTTAGGTACCCTTGTTCCAAAAATCATAACTTGAGCTACAAGCTTCTTTTGAGAAAACCTTGTGAATCAAAGTTATAAAATTTGTGATGGAATACAACTTTCATGTTGCAAGTTTTGTTTTAATCCATTTGCATCTTGATGAAAAAATGGGACAAAGTTAGGAAAAAATAAGAAAATTTTATAACTTAGAAAAATTCTAAGTTATGAAAATTTTCCATTTTAAACCCTAATTTGCATTTTTGGGTTTCTTTATGAACAAGTTTCATAATTTGACATGTCTTGATGAAAAATAACTCTTGGCACTTGATTTTGACCAAAAAGTCAAAGTTTGACTTTTCAGTGTACAGTCAAATTTGATTAGTTGACTGAAAAATTCATCTATCAATCCTATGCACTTGAGATATTTTGACCTTGTTGAATGGGTCAAGAAAATGTCATTGATTCCTTGAGTCCATATGTGATCTTGGTTTGCCTTTGGCTAAGTCAAACAGTCAAAAGTTGCCTTTGTGCAGTCAAAACCCTAAAAATGACCATTTTGCCCTTTTGGTGATCTGATCAAATTTCTTGTGGAATGGTGATCCAAACTTGATCAAATGGTTCATATGAGTTCATAATGTTGATGTGGGTCAAATTTCACGAGGTTTGACTATCAATTGGCCACAATTGACTTTTTCCCCAATACAACCGATTTCTAGGTCAACTGTCCAATTGACTGGGCAAAAATTTGAATCAAAGCTTGAAACTTGGTATGGGAAAACTTGTGAGTCCAACATGAAGTATGAAAGTAACTTTGGGCATTGTAGGTCAAAACATCCCTGTGTAAACTCAAACCCTAATTTAGGTCAACAATGCAAAGAGGTGCCTTGAGCAGAACAAACCCTAGTTTGATCTTGAGTTCCAAGAGTCTTGTGATTGAGAAAATGTTGATGAAATGAGAGGGAAAATTTTGGGGTACAAAAGTTGTCCCTGTTCAATCTTCTTGAACCTGAAGAGTTATATTGGCAAGTTTGCCTTTCGCGACTTGAAGGTAAAAGAGGATTGGACACTAGAGTGCCCGTAAATTTGCACTCGTCAAAATAATGTTGAGGGAATGGGCTTAAAGATGCCATTTGGTGTTGGTAGAATCTTGCTGGAGATGGGCTTAAAGATGCCATCCAAGAATGTTTATTGAAGCACAATGTTGTAGGTCAGAAGAATGAGTATCAAAGTGGTATCCGTGTTTGGAATGCATTTGAACTATATCTGGAGGTTGAGTCTGTATGAGCAAAGGAATGGCGTCCGTGTCTGGAGCGTATCTGAGCTGTAACTGTATTTGAGTTTTTGAATGAATATCAGAATGAATACCGTTTCTGGAGTGTATCTGTATTGTATCCGGGTAATAGAGTATCATCTGTATATGGAACAACTGTGTGCTGGGGATAAATTCTGAATGAGTGATAGAATGGCAACCGTGTCTGGTGCGTATCTGGACTGTATCTGAAGTTGAAATCTATATGAGTAGCAGAATGACTTCCGTGTCTGGAGTGTATCTGGAACTGTAACTGGGATCCGAATAAGTGACAGAATGACTTCCGTGGCGACTGCATTGGGGAGAATCAAACTGCTGGCGTAAGGACCAGAATGACATCCGTGTTTGGAGCGTATCTAAACTTTGAGCCGAGAATCTGAATGAGAGATAGAATGGCTCCCGTGTCTGGAGCGTATCTAGTCTGTATCTGATTGCTGAAGTCTGAATGAATAGTAGAATGACCGCCGTGTCTGGGGTGTATCTGTACTGTATCTGAATAATTGTTAACAATAGCCTTTTAATCTTATCCTGAAAAGGGTAAAATGTTAGCTAAAAACATAAAGTTATGTTGCATGATATGTATGATGCAATGAACTGTATTGCATCAACATTTATGATATATGAATGTAATGGATGTGCGTGTAAGCTGAGTAGCTGTCTTGCTGAGGAAAATAAATCTTTGGTAACTGGAGGTAATGAAATCTTTGATTGCCGTCGGGGGAAGTAAATCCTTGACCGATGCTGGGGATTAACAAGGCCTCTGACAACTTCTGCGGGGAATGAGAATCCTTCATGACTTTCCTGGGATATATGGGAAACTCTGAAAATCTCTTCTGGGGAATTGAAGCCTTGGAGAAAAGAGACCGAGAACCTTCGATCTTGCTGTGAGATAAACTCTGTGGGGAAATGTTCACTATTCTGGATCCGCTGGGGAATCAAGCTTTAGAATGCACTGGCTCAGCTGAGGATCTTGAAGTCTAACTCTTCTGGGGAAATATACCTCAGATTGTATCGTAGGGGATTTCTTCTGGAATGGCGCAAAGATTTCTTCCTACTCCTTCAACCTATCAGTAATTATCCTTTTTCAATTTCGTTTTACTTGTAAGCAATGATTATATTCAAATGCATATGCCTATTTAACAAAACATTGGACGTTTTCAAAATAAACATAAGTGTAAAAAGAAAAGAAAGACAAACAAATTTCTGCACTTTGAAGTATATTTGTATTTAACTTTGTGAATATCTTTGTACAAAGGAGACAGACATCCTAGTAAGAGAATATTATCGTAAAAAATTGAAAAATTTTATACAAAAGAAAGATGGCTATGTGTAACAATTCCATGGGATTCCCATTCTGATATAGCCTTCACAACTCTGAATATCTTGTCCATTTGTTTCTTCGCCCGCTGATGACTGGATTAATCAGAAGCCTGGAGCTTGTTGGTGAAGAGATTGTTCTTAAAGTGATCTGACGAGACATAGTCATACGCTTTAATTCCCTAACTTTTTCCTGGACCGCCCTTTCGGGTTTTCGACCCACCGGGAAACCCTTTTTTGCCCAAGTCGCCCTTTCGGGTTTTCAACTTGCCAGGTGTACAGATTTTTTTGTTTTATCCCTAATTTTTTCCTGAACCGCCCTTTCGGGTTTTCGATTCACCGGGATGCCCATTTTTTCCCAAGTCGCCCTTTCGGGTTTTCAACTTGTCGGGTCATTTTATGCGTAGTATCTTTTGACTATGTCTGCGTTCGCAGGGTGTGATATGGTGGGAGAACTGACTTGGGTTTTGCGTTTGTGTTCACAAATGTTTCGGTTTAGCAAGAGTCGCCATCTACTTTTTATTTTATCCTAAGGAAAGGTCAAAAAGCACAGGAAAGACCTTTGAGATGTTTTCTTGGGTTCAGGGAGTAGATTATAGAAAGGGAAGGTATTAACACCCTTTCTATCCATGGTTATCCATGGGCTCTTAGTTACTTGATTACATCACTTGCTTTGATTTTCAAATGTTTGAAATGGTGCTTTTCAATTGTTTGAAATGGTGCTTTGTGTGTGATTTTGGAAAATGTTTCGAAAAGAGGCCATCGTTGTGGCAACCTTTGTAATGATTCTTGTTTGAATGTATACAAAGGTGTTTTTGTCTTTTAAAAAGTTTTCAATGTTTGAAAGTAGGGTTTTGAAATTATGTTGTGAAGTGTGTTTTGAAAAGTAGCAAGGAGGTTTTTGCAAGTTTGATCAAGTAACTAAGAGTTATCTACCCTATTTTACTCAAAGATATTTCTTATGTTTTTAACCCTTTTAACAATATTGTTTCACCATTGTATTTGGTGAACAACCTTGTGTTAGGATGTTAAACGGGACAGGCGCGGGTCATCGTATGGACCATGATAGCAATAGTGTCAAGTATCTTTGGCAATTTTCTTGAGGGACTTGATCATTTTGTTTAGGCAACTCAGATAGCGTCATCGAGGGACTATGATCTTTTTGTTTGTTTTTGTTTTGCCAAAGTACTCAACATGCAACCATGGCCCATTTTTGAAGGCAACAAGTGGATGAAATCCTAGGGGTGCAAGTGTGTATTGTGTTTGTTTTTTCATGTATGTTTATCTTGGATTAGGTCAAGCTACTTGTTGATTTTATTTGCATACAAACCCTAGGTCTAGGCATGGCATGATTGAAAGCTTTTAAATGTGCGAGAATTTAAATGCTATGCTATTACAACATGATATAGGGAGGAGGGTACAAATTTGAATTGAGGATATTTGACAAGGAAATAAATTCTAAGTTATTACAACCATATTGAATGTACAAGTCAATATTTAACATTTAAATAAATACAATTAAATAAATATCAAATAAAATGTATTATGCAAATAAAAATATTTTTATGTATGTGAAAAAGGTATTTTTCAATGTGAAATATAAACAAATAAAAGGAAGTCAAATTTGATTATTTTTGTTATTTAGGGCAAAACCCTAATTCTTAAATAAATAGCAATATTTATTAATTATATACAATAATATATTAATTTATGCAAAAATAAAAGTATATTGTAAAAAAAAAGTATTTTTAGTGTCCAATATTAATAAAATAAAAAATGTATTATTTTGTATTTTTTGTTCTAATTATCTAATAAAATAAAGTATATATATATATATTTATATATATATATATATATATATATATATATATATATATATATATATATATATATATATATATATATATATATATATATATATATATATATATATATATATATATATATATATATATATATATATATATATATATATATATATATATATATATATATATATATATATATATATATATATATATATATATATATATATATATATATATATATATATATATATATATATATATATATATATATATATATATATATATATATATATATTAAACATATTAAACATATAAAAATAAAATTAATTATTTACAAAAAAAAGTGTATATTCAAGAAAATATTTTCAAATGTAAATAAAAATAATAAATGAAAAATAAGTATATTTTTTATATTATTTTTTTAGGGTTTGAATAAAAAGAAACTAGATTATTTATATATATATGTTTAATAAAATGCAATAAATATCAAATAAATATGAAAAAATATGGAAAATCATTTTTGGCATTTTTTTTAATATTTGAACAAAAAATATAAAGTCAGAATAAAAAATAAAAACATAAAAATGACAAATATTCACTCAAATGGGCCAGGGGGGTGTAAACTGAACAAAGGGGTGCTAGAAGCAAGAATGACTCAGGCCCAACCCAAGCCATCATCTTCAACCTCCAGCATTTGTCAAACGCGCGCGTTTCTTGGTTCAAATGCTATCTCCTGATTCTTTGATCTTTTGACAAAACTTAAAACATGAAACTTGTAGAGCATCAAATAACGAATTCAACCATATAAAAAACTTGGATTAACTCTCAAAGACCAGAGAGAATTTCTCTGGCCCTAAAACCTGACCTAACTTTTTTCACATGTTCATGGGTGAAATTCTCTCAGCACGATTAATGTAAATAAAAACTAAGCATATGTATGGCTTCAGGGCTATGAGTACAACATATTTCATTCACAAACCTAAGCCTAACCATTCCTAAATAGAGAGATAGAAGTCCATGAAATACCTGTTTCAGCTTGAATCGAGTAGGGCAATGCAGCAACCTTCAATGGTGTTTGAGCTTCTGTTGAGCTTGCCTGAGGTCCAATGAAGCTTTCCCAATGCTTGGCTTGCTTTGAAACAAACTGAATCGTGCTGTAGAACTCCACCTGTAAAGCTTTGAAATGAAAATGGCAAAGTATGTTAGAGGTGTTACAGCTTGCAATGGAGGTCTGGGATAGTTCAGGCGGATGGAATGGAAGGTGTTTGAAGCCCTTTTGGACAAAACGCACGATAGGAATTGGTTATGGCTTGAAGTTTGCAGAACTTGCTCTGTTTTGTAGCTAAACAGGGATTCTGAGTATTAGGAGGTATGAGGGATGAATGAGTCGTGCTTCAGGCTTGTTTTGATGTATGGAAACTGTAAGCAAAGTTTGTTTTAGCTTGTGTTAACAGAAATGTGAGATTGGTTGTGTTTGTCAAGTTTCTTCTACTTGAAGCAAGAAAATGCAAATGATGTTATAGCCCTGTCCAAGCTTGTCTATCATGCTGCATCTTTGGTTCTTGGTAACTAGAATTAGGGGACTTGATCTTGCCTCAAAGATTTGTCCCCATGTCTCAAAGATTTAGCTTTTGACATAAAGTAACATTAGGCAAAAATGGCAATTTGCCTTTTTCTACTTAAGGCTTAAACTTGCATGTAATGTCCATATGAATAAGATAACACCTTAGCACAATGGTTAGGCATTAAATTATGGAGTGTAAGTTGGTTTTTAGGCCTGCAAGCTAGCATCACACAAGCTGATTTGAAAATTCAAGTTTGTATGATCATGCCTTGGCCATGGACAAAAGTGAGTTTTTGCCAACTTTGTGAATTCGATTCTCTCTAACCACAAGGGTGTTTGAGGAGTTCATGGACAATTTGGAAATCTTGGAACATGTACTACAATCCATATTTGTAATGCAACTTGAAACTCCAAGTGGAACTATGTGAAAAATGGCCAAGAAGATGGGTCAAAATTCTGCCTAGATTAGGGCAAATTTTCTCTAAGTTAAAAGTTTTAGGTACCCTTGTTCCAAAAATCATAACTTGAGATACAAGCTTCTTTTGAGAAAACTTTGTGATTCAAAGTTGTAGACTTTGTTATGGGCTACAACTTTCATGTTTCAAGTTTTGTTTGAATCCATTTGCATCTTGGTGAAAAAATGGGACAAAGTTAGGAAAAAATAAGAAAATTTCATAACTTAGAAAATTTCTAAGTTATGAAAATTTTCCATTTCAAATCCTAATTTGCATTTTTGGGTTTCTTGATCGACAAGTTTCATAATTTGACATGTATTGATGAAAAATAACTCTTGGCACTTGATTTTGACCAAAAAGTCAAAGTTTGACTTTTTAGTATACAGTCAAATTTTGATCAGTTGACTGAAAAAATCATCTGTCAATCCTATGCATTTGAGATCTTTTGAACTTGTTGAATGGGTCAAGACAATGTAATTGAGTCCTTGTGTCCATATGTGAGCTTGGTTTGCCATTGGTTAGGTCACACAGTCAAAAATTGCCTTTGTGCAGTAAAAACCCTAAAAATGACCATTTTACCCTTTTGGTGATCTGATCAAATTTCTTATGGAATTGTGATTCAAACTTGATCAAATGGTTCATATGAGTTCATAATGTTGATGTGGGTCAAATTTCATGCGGTTTGACTGTCAATTGGCCACAGTTGACTTTTTCCCCAATACAACTGATTTTTAGGTCAATTGTCCAATTGACTGGGCAAAGATTTGAATCAAGGCTTAAAACTTGGTATGGGAAAACTTGTGAACCCAACATGAAGTATTAAAGTCACTTTGGGCATTGTAAGTCAAAACATCCTTGTGCAAACTCAAACCCTAATTTTGGTCATCAGTGCAAGGAGATGTCTTGAGCAGAGCAAACCCTAGTTTGATCTTGAACTCCAAGAGTCTTGTGATGAGAAAATGTTGGTGAAATGAGAGGAAAAATTTTGGGGTACAACACAGGGTGTGGCAAATCGTCGCCGTCCATGGTGGTCAAAATCATTGCCCCACCAGAAAAGATGCTCTTTATCACAAATGGTCCTTCGTAGATAGGAGTCCACTTGCCCCTGGGATCACTTTGCGGTAAGATGATCCACTTGATCACAAGATCTCCGACTTGATATACTTGACGCCTGACTTTCTTGTTGAAAGCCTTGATCATGCGTTTTTGATACGACTGACCATGACAAACAGCAGTAAGCCGCTTCTCGTCGATCAAATTGAGTTGATCAAGTCGGGTCTGAATCCAATCGTCTTCACTCAAACCAGCGTCCTTCATAATCCTTAAGGAAGGAATCTGAACCTCCATGGGTAGAACAACTTCCATGCCATACACCAAAGAAAATGGGGTTGCCCCTATTGAAGTACGTGCCGTGGTACGATATCCATGCAGAGAAAACGGTAACATCTCATGCCAGTCTTTGTAGGTGACTGTCATCTTTTGAATGATCTTCTTGATATTTTTGTTCGCGGCTTCAACAACATCGTTCATGTTTGGCTGATAGGGAGATGAATTGTGATGATAAATCTAGAACTGTTCGCATAGAGAGGTGATCATTGTGTTGTTCAAATTCGTATTGTTTTCTGTGATGATCCTGTCGGGGACACCGTACCGCCATATGAGGTTCTGCTTAATGAAGCGGGCAACCACATTCTTTGTAACAAAGGAAAAGGAAGCTGCTTCGACCCACTTGGTAAAATAATCAATAGCGACCAAGATGAAGCGATGTCCATTGGACGCCGTGGGCTTGATCTCTCCAATCATGTCAATGCCCCACATTGCGAATGGCCAAGGAGCTGTCAGAACATTGAGTGGAAGAGGAGGAATATGTACCTTGTCGGCGTAGACTTGGAATTTGTGGCAAGTACGGGAATGTTGATGACAATCAGCTTCCATGGTAGACCAGTAATAGCCTGCCCTTAGAATCTTCTTGGCCATCGTATGTCCGCTCAAGTGGGTGCCAAATGTGCCACTGTGTATCTCAGTATGATCAAATCAGCTTCAGCTTTTTCCACACAACGAAGTACAACACAATCATGGTTGTGCTTATAAAGGATGCCATTGCTTAGGAAGAACTTGGCAGCAAATCTCCTTAAGAACTTTTTGTCATTGACGGAAGCTCCTTCAGGATATTCTCTAGTCTGGAGATACCTTTTGATTTCATGAAACCAAGGTTGTTCCACTACTTCTTCGGTATTAATCACATAACAGTGCGCAGGTTCGTCCATTCGCTTGATGGTGATTTTGGGATTCTCGTTATCCCAATTGAGTTTAAACATGGAAGACATTGTAGCCAGAGCATCTGCTAGCTGATTCTCTTCTCGCGGGAAATACTCGAAAGTAATCTGCTCGAAATGAGGCAACAACGTCAGGACATGTTCTTTCTATGGGATAAGATTAGGATGTTTGGTGTCCCACTCTCCTTTGACTTGACTGATAACCAAAGCCGAGTCCCCAAATACGACCAAAGATTTGATCCCCAAGTCTATAGCAGCCTTGAGACCAAAGATGCAAGCTTCATATTCAGCCATGTTATTGGTACAGTTGAAGCAAAGTCGGGCAGTGAAGGGTGTTTGGCAACCTTCCGGAGATATTAGTACCGCACTGCTACTGTTGCCAAATGCATTTGAAGCACCATCAAAGTATAGGGTCCATCGGGATCCTTGTTCAGGTCCGTCATACGGTCCGTTACCTTCAATGTTGTCCAATATCATGATGTCCTCGTCAGGGAAGTCGAATCTCATAGACTGGTAATCTTCGACGGCTTGATGAGCTAGATGGTCGGCTAGTACACTCCCCTTTATAGCTTTTTAGGTAGTATACTGGATATCATATTCTGTCAGGATCATTTTCCATCTAGCGATTCTTCTAGATAAAGCAGGCTTCTCGAAGATATACTTGATCGGATCCATTTTGGAAATCAGCAAAGTGGTGTGAGTCAACATATACTGCCTCAGCCGGCGAGCTGCCCATACCAAAACGCAACAAGTTTTCTCGAGCAGTGAGTAGCGAGTCTCACAGTCGGTAAACTTTTTGCTAAGGTAATAAATGGCATGCTCTTTTCGGCCAGACTCGTCATGTTGGCCCAGAACACACCCCATTGAGCTATCCAAAACAGTCAGGTACATGATTAACGGCCTTCCTTCGATGGGTGGAATTAGAATAAGAGGTTCTAGCAAATACTCCTTGATTTTATCAAAAGCAATTTGACAATCATTATTCCATTCAACTACCTGATCTTTCTTCAACAGTTTGAAAATTGGCTCACAGGTAGATGTCAGGTGAGAGATGAACCTTGCAATATAGTTTAAGCGTCCCAAGAATCCTCTAACCTCCTTTTCAGTACGGGGAGGAGGAATTTCTTGTATAGCCTTTACTTTAGCTGGATCAACCTCAATGCCTTTGTTGCTGACAATAAACCCCAAAAGTTTACCAGACCTAAATCCAAAAGTGCACTTGCTTGGGTTCAGTCTGAGCTTATACTCCTTCAACCTGGCAAACAGCTTTTGCAAATGTTCAAGGTGTTCTTCTTCTGTCTGTGATCGAGCTATCATGTCGTCTACGTAAACTTCGATCTCATGATGTATCATATCATGAAACAAAGCTACCATGGCGCGTTGATAGGTTGCCCATGCGTTCTTCAGTCCGAACGACATCACCTTGTAGCAGAAAGTACCCCATTGCGTGACAAAGGTAGTTTTCTCCATGTCCTCGGGGGCCATTTTGATCTGGTTATATCCCGAGAATCCATCCATGAAGGAAAACACCTTGTGCTGAGCTGTGTTGTCAACTAAGATGTCGATATGTGGCAACGGAAAATCGTCTTTTGGGCTAGCCCTGTTCAAATCCCGATAGTCCACACACATTATGACTTTGCCGTCCTTCTTAGGTACGGGCACGATGTTAGAAACCCATTGTGGATAGGAGGTAACAACCAGAAAGCCAGTGTTGAATTACTTCATTACTTCAGCCTTAATCTTTTCAGACATGTCAGGCCTCATTCGTCGGACCTTTTGCTTGATCAGTGGACAGTCTTCTCTTGTAGGGAGACGGTGAACCACGATATCTGTGTCTAACCCTGGCATGTCTTCATAAGACCAAGCGAAGATTTCAACATATTCGTTCAACAATTGCACTAAGCGCTCCTTGACACTCGGTTCCAGGTTGGCACCCACTTTTACTTCCTTCCTGTCTTCCTCTATCCCTAAGTTGATGGTTTCTAGCAACTCTTCATGAGGCAAAATGACCCTCTCTTCTTGTTGTAGAAGTCTGGCTAACTCTCCCGGCACTTCACAATCTTTGTCAACTTCGTACTCAGCATGATTGACCAAATCTTCAGAGTTATCGAAGGCTAAAGCAGAATAGTCACCCATGGAATCCGGAATGGATGGGTGTGATACGGTGGGAGAACTGACTTGAGTTTTGCGTTTTGTATTCGAACTTGTTCGGTTGAGCAAGAGTCGCCACCGACTTTTTATTTTATCCTAAAGGAAATGTTAAAAAGCACAGCAAAAACCTTTTGAGATATTTCGTGGGTTCGGGGGGTAGATTATGAAAAGGGAAGGTATTAGCACCCTTTTCATCCATGGTTATCCATGGGCTCTTAGTTACTTGGTTTTTTAGAGCACTTGCCTTGATTTTCGATTGCTTGAAATTGTGGTGTATGTGTGTGTGTTTTGAAAATGTTTTTGAAATAGACGCCTTTGTTTCGGCAACCATTGTAATGACTCGTGTTTGAGTATATACAACGGTGTGTATCTTTTCGAAAAGATGTTTCAAAATGTTTTTTGGAAGTTTGTTTTGAAAGTGTTTGTGAAGTGTGATTTTTGAAAAGGAGGCAAGTGTTTTTGCAAGTTGATCTCAAGTAACTAAGAGCTTTGTCTACCCCTATTGTACTCAAAGGTTTTCTCTATGTTTTCAACCCTTTTTTAACAATTTTGTTCCACCATTGAATTTGGTGGACAATCTTACGTTTAGGATGTTTTAACGGGACGGGCGCGGGTCATCGTATGGACCATGAATGCAATGGTGCCAAGTGTCTTTGGCAATTTGCTTGAAGGGACTATGATCATTCCGTTTTAGGCAACTTTCGAAAGCGTCATCGAGGGACTTATGATCATTTGAATTTGTTTTGCCAAAGAAACTCGACGTGCAAGCATGGCCCATTTTGGAAGGTGTTGCACCCCAAAATTTGCCCTCCCATATTCTTCAAGAAATTGCCAAGCCAAGTCACAAAATTCCCCAAGGGTTGCACAGTGCAACAGCCTCCTATACAGTCAAAACTAGGGTTTGTGTTCTGATCAGGAAAATAAAGTTCTCAAGGGCCCAATCAAGTCTCATATGCCTACAAATGTGGTCAAGCATCCTCATATCAAGTTTCAAGGCATTCAGCTCAAGATTGCACAGTCAAAACCCTAAATTGCACTACAGTCAACTGTAGGGGCAGAATGGTCATTTGGCAGTCAAAAGTTCAAATTTTTGGTCAACATATCATTTTGAAGCCACAAACATCATTTGATCAATGCTTGATCATGATTCTCAAAATTTGGCTCAGAAATCATCAAAGATGCAAAAGTTACTATATTTGGACAGCTGAAAAAGTCAACTGAAATTGACCAGGGCATAACTTTCACATGGATTATCAGAAAAATTCCATCCAAAGCTCATTTTGAAGAGAAAGACATTTTCTACAACTCATCTTCATATTCCAAGTCCAATAAATGCTCTCACAAAAAGTTATCAATTTCAACATTATAGGTCATTTTCAAAAGTCAACAAAAAGGGACTTTAAGTAAAAGGCCATAACTTGAGATTTGTAAATCAAAATGACATGGGACCAAAGGAATTGGTTAAAGGACTCAAAGACCTTTCCAAAATGTCCAAGAACATGTGAAAAGCTTAAAAATTGAGCAAGTTATGCCTTGTGGAAGTTGGGAATTTTTTGGATATTTTGAAAAGTCAACTTTGATCCAAATGACCTAAAATTGCTAATGGGCCCATTTTTCTTCCATGATTCATCATTCCAATCATATGCACGACCACTTGGCCCAAAGGGAAGTATTTTCTCATTTTTTATTTATTTATTTGAATTATTATTTATATTAATTCATTTAAATTATTTAAATACATGAAAAATATCTAACTTGCCTTAACCAATCTTTTTATGCATGTTTGATACTCAATATTTCGTGTAAATACAAATGGGGAAAGATTTGGAGCTGATTGGCATGATTGAGAGCAAAATACACATGAAAAAGATTCAAAAAGATCCTTAACAAATCAAATCCTTAATCCATGATTGCAAGAGATTTTTATGAATTTTGTTGACCTAATAGCCTCAGTACATAATCAGGATCACAAACCTAATCCTTGGACACTAAAAGCTGCGCTCAAGAATACATTACAAACTTGAAAAATTATCAAAAAAAGGCAATTCTGAAATCATTGTTTCAGGTGGATTCAAGGCATAATACTGATCCCATTAGCTTCCTTGGGTAACATAGAACGTATTGCAATCAAGAACATCAATCCCAACGCGTTGAATTGGTATACAGAAACTCACTTTTCCCTTATATTTTTCAAATTCGTATTTCCAGATTCAAACGTTTTCATGGCATTTTAATTATGCATTTTGATTGAGTAATGTGTTCTGAAGCTAACTGGATGAGTTAATTGTGTTTTTATAAGCTATACGAGAAATCGCCATGGTTATTTTTTAGGGTTTACAGAGCTTTAATTTGGGGCTTTTGCAATGGGGAAAAATTAGCCCACGAAACCATGACCATTCAAATCAGCAAGCTTGGACGAAGAAGAATGAATGTTCGCGCGCAATTTATAGAGCCCTGAGGCTTAATCGCTATTTTTCCAAAAGCCCTCTAAAACCACGCTCTGAAAACCGTTGCCCAATGTTTTAGTTTACAGGGATGACGAAGAAGATGGAATCGTGGCATCAAGTGACTCGTTGGTTTAAAAATTGGCGCGTTGACTCCCACTAACTTTGCTTTTCTTTTATATTGTTTAATTGTTATTATATATTAACAACGCACCAAATGGCATAGTGGTCCAGGTGTTGGCTGGTGAGGTGCAAGACCTGGGTTCGATTCCCAGGTCTGTATAATATTTCATGCTATTTTTCAATTCCAACTCCTATGCAGCGCTTATGTGGACAACCACCATAGTCCCTCACCATCAAGCGTGACACGTCCCCCTGGAGATCAAACCAAGGGCACAGATTGGAAGTACACCCTAAACTCCAGTCAACACTGAAGCATGCTAGCAAAAAGTCAAAGAAGGCCATGCTTAATTGGGCTAGAATTCTAAGGCCAACACCTCACAATTGGGGCCTGAACCCCCCCCCCTGGTTTGCTTCTCTATATTTTTTTTATTTTTTTTTATTTTCAATTATGATTTTATTTCCTTTATTAATTTAATTAATTATTTTTTTTACAAAAATACAAAAACTTCCTAAAAATCAGAAAAGACCAAAAAAATATAATAAATATTCTATTTTAATATGTTCTTGTAAATAATTGTACAATTAAATATTAGTTTAATTAGGTTTATCTTAATTCTTTTCATAATAAAACATAAAAAATATAGAATTTAGGCTTAATTTTTATCCTTTTTAATTTTTCCTTTTATCATAATATTATTTATTTATTTATTTTCATAATTAAATTGTACATAAAAATTAGGGTTTCATTTAGTTAAAAATTTCAATATTTTCTTAATAAAAAAAAAATAATTAGAATTAGGGTTTGACATTTTATTTTAATTTGAATTAATTCTCTTTTTCTATTAAATCTAAAAAACATTTTCTTTTAAATTTTAATTTCAATCCTTCATTAACTTTAATTTTTTGCAAAAGGGTCCAACGCCCATGTTCGTAATTTATTTAATTTCGCGCATTTATTTTATTTCGCTTAATTCATTATGTATCTCTCCCAAAGCGTTGTAACTTAAATTTCTCGCACTTTTATTTCTTTCGCTTTATTTATTTTCTGTCAAATCGGGTCCGGTTTAATTTCGGCGGTGTGGACCCGCGCCATTTGTAATAGTTTAGATTTATTTTCCTCGCAACTTTTAACTGTTAACAAAGCATGAAAGAATGTATGGACTTAAAATAAAATCAAGCGTAGATCACCAATAAACATGACAAGACAAATATCAATGAAAATGACACACGAATCGCACACACCACCCCTAGGGTACGCCTCACTGTTGCCTTGCCTCGAAAGGTGATCGTCGAGTAGAGGACGTCTTAGTAAGTCCTCATGATCCGGGAACCTGGCATGAGGGTAGCTTCTAAGGTGTCTTCCCATTGCTCTGGTGATCACCATGTCCCGAACTTCGAATTGACCCGAACACCTCCAACGGTGGTGCTACCTACCTCTCAATGGTGGGACGACACTACTTTAAAGGACATTTACACAGACGAATTCCTTAGGGTAGGTAGGTTCTCGTAGATACTTGCTCTAATTTCAAAACAAATTCAAAAATACTTTTCACACCAACACATTTTCAAAAAGCTTTCGAAAGCAATTTTTCAAACACTCTTGAGGACCGATACAAGAGTCGAACTGGAATTTTCAAAGAAACTTTTTAAAACCCACAGCTGAAAAGCAAACAAACCATTTTTGAAAACACAATGAGCAAGTATCTAAGAGCCCATGGATAACCATGGATAGAAAGGGTGCTAACACCTTCCCTTTCTATAATCTACCTCCCGAACCGAGAGCAATCTCTATAAGGAATTTTTCTGTGCTTTTGTCCTTTCCATTTGGAGAAAATAAAAGACGGTGGCGACTCTTGCTTCCGCGACATTTCGCGAACCAGCGTTAAACAGTCAGTTCCAGATCCACCGATCACAGAACTGGCGACTCTGCTGGGGACATACTAAACTTAAAGTGGGGTGTACCTTAGGGCTAGCTCATAACTATGTTTTCAATTGTCTTCTTTGCTTGCTTTATTATTGCGGGTTGCTTGGGAGTTCTATAGATCCTAAACCCGGATCTGGGGGATACCTTTCTTAGAAAGTAGCAACAAGGCTGTGAGGGAACTGTGCGGGGTATACCGACATGGTTGAAACAGTCTGCTACGTTGATGTGGCACTTTGGTGTGTACCGGTAACCCTTGAGTTCAGTCAAGGAGAGTACGGGGCCTCCGCGTGGTGTCGTGAAGCATCAACAAACCTTAGGAACCTTAATTGAACCATCTTGGCCTCTTTAGGGTAGTGAGATAACTGACTTTGGTGCAGTCCGAGGTTGGTTGATACTCGATACTACACTCAATTGAGGGTTGCTTTCCTGGAATATTTCGGTCGCCAGTTCAGTGGCTAAATCGAAACGATGAACAATGAAAGCAATCCCGTGATATTGGGAACCTTAGAACCCGGTTACTTTGATTAGGACAGGTTGAACCCACCAACTTCAAGAGGGTATTACCCAGACCCCATGCTGGCCTTAAACCTTAAGGGCTTGTCTTGTGTGCCTTGTGTGCCTTACATGTTTGTCCTTGTAAATATCTGTGGTGTGTTTAATCATAGCATCATGACATCATCCAGCATCATATGCATTGACTAACCATTTCAGGGGTTCGAATTTTCATCTTTGTTCTTATTTTGTAGGACATGGAAACTGTTCGTAGAAAGACAATTCAAGTCAGTCTTGTAAGGGTCCCTCCTCAGCTTAAGGAGCTTATATCCAGGATTCCCGAGAACTCTTCATTCAGTGAAAGGCATGGAAGCCTCATCAGCTTGGTCAACACCAACATTGAGGAAGATATGATAAAGGTCCTATTCCAGTTCTTTGATCCTCTGCATCACTGTTTTACCTTCTTGGACTATCAGTTGGTACCTACATTGGAGGAGTTCTCCCGGCTCCTGAAGATCCCTATCCTTGAGCAGCTACCCTTCAATGGTACAGAAAAGGAACCTAAGCTTGAAGAGATTGCTAAAGCCTTGCACCTACAGTCATCTGACCTCAAGGGACATTGGGAAGTCAGAAGTGGTATCAAAGGGTTCTTAGCCAGGTTCCTGTTTGAAAAGGCCCATGAATGTTGGAACTCCCTTGACTTGCAAGCTTTTGAAGAGGTTGTGGCCCTCCTTGTCTATGGTTTGGTGTTGTTCCCTAACCCAGATCAGCTTATTGATGTCAGTTCTGTTCAGATCTTTATGTCCAGGAATCCTATACCTACATTGCTGGGGGACATCCTTCACTCATGTTACACTCGAACCATGAGAAAAAGAGGTGTCCTTATGTGTTGCACTCCTCTCCTGGGAAGGTGGTTTATTTCGCACCTTCCACAATCAGTCCTGAAGAATGAGCGGGGTTTGAGATGGTCACAACGGTTGATGACTCTTACACATGCAGATATACATTGGTGTCCTAGGTCTAGAGAAGATGTCACTATCATTGATCGTTGCGGGGAGTACCCTAATGTTCCTTTACTTGGAATCAGAGGAGGTATTACTTATAGCCCATGCCTGGCTTGGAGACAGTTTGGTTACGCTCGGAGGGATGGTCCTCATGACATGTTAATTCCTGACATAGTTTTTGACTTCGACAATGATACTCAAGGACTTCGCCAGAGATTTATCAGAGCCTGGAAGATGCCAAGTAGGATAGACAGCAAGACACTGGGGCACAGGAACTCCATCCCTTTGGAGCCTTATCTCAAGTGGGTACGAGCTCGCTCCCAGAAGTTAGTGATGCCTTATCCTCATATGCTCCCGGTAATCAAAGAACCAGTCTTGGAAGGGGAAGTGTCCCACATTATTCAGCACCCTGATATGCCCACATCCTGGGAAGAGATGCAGAAGAGCTGGATCCAGCTTAAGGAGGAAAGGAATTCTCTTGAGACTAGCCTGCATGCCAGTGAAAAGAAGGTCTTGGAGCTCACCCGTCTGTTGCATGAGGAGAGGAATCTCAACACCTACATAGCTCCGAAGAGGATGCGCAGTGTATTTTGGGATTGATTTGATTTTTGTACTTTTTGCCCATGAGGCCTTGATGTATCAAACAATGATTTCTTTAATGATAACGTGTGTTCCTTTTTGTCTACAACAAATTTGAACTTTCGAACCCTTGAATGCATTGCATACGCATTTCATACATCATGTGCATAGCAGGTTTTTCCTCTTTTCAGGTTGCTTACAGTTCTTCGCTGTTTATTTCAGCATCATGAATCCCGAATCTGCATCAACTGAGACATCAATCAAGGCTCTTCAGGTGCAGAATGCACAGTTCCAGGAATTAATCAAGGGTCTGGCTAAAGGCCAAGAAGAACTGAAGGCTATGCTCCTGAAGAAGGAGAAGAAGAAGAAGAGAAGAACTGTTCTGTTCAACTCGGGCCGAAGGTTTGGCAATACTCTGCAACATGAAGAGGCTGGTTCTTCTGTTGGCAAGAGTCCTTCTCAGGCAGAAGTCAAGGTTCCTAGTCCGGTCGTCTCCGACAACGAGACAAATTTTGATGAAGAGAAGTACCCTCCTGCAGACGACAGATATAAGCAACTGGAGGACAGATTGAAGGCTATGGAGGTTCAACAGGCACCTGGGCTGGATTTCGGAGATCTGGGTTTGTCGACTGGTGTGATTATCCCCCACAAGTTAAAAGCACCATCCTTCTCCAAATATGACGGGGCGTCTTGTCCCAAGCTGCATTTAAGGTCCTACGTTCGGAAAATTCAGCCGTACTCTGCGGATAAGAATTTATGGATCCACTTCTTCCAGGAGAGTCTTTCAGGGACTCATCTCGAATGGTTCTATCAGCTGGATGGGACCAAAGTTCGTAACTGGGAGGAGTTGGCTACTGCTTTCTATAAGCAGTATCAATATAATGCCGACCTTGCCCCCACACGTACCCAACTCCAGGGTATGTCGTTAGGCGTAAGCGAAGGTTTTAAAGAGTACGCTCAGAAGTGGAGAGACCTGGCTGGCAGGGTGCAGCCACCATTGACTGATCGGGAGTTGGTTGACATGTTCTTGGGGACCCTATCTGGGCCATTTTTCAACCATCTCATTGGGAATTCTTCTGCTGGGTTCACTGATTTGATTCTGACTGGAGAGAGAATCGAAGCTGGGCTGAAGTCTGGGAAGATTGCAAAGAGTGCATCATCTAGTTCGGAAAAGAAACCATTCAAGAAGGATTCTAGTGCCGTGTATGGTTCTAGGAAATCAGAGAGACCTGAGCACCGCCAATCTGTCAGCGCGGTGATGATTGCTAAGCCTGCTGCCGCTCCTCGGTCGAATAATCCTCAAAGGGCTGAAAGACCCCGGCGAGAGTTTACCCGGTTAAGCATGACCCTATCACAGATTCTGCCACAGTTGCTAGCCACCAACTTAGTGACTGTCAGGGAAGCCCCGAAGTTCCCCAATACAACATCTCCCAAGTACAACCCGAATGCTCGTTGTGCTTACCATTCAGAAATCCCGGGGCACTCTACCGATGACTGTTGGGCGTTGAAGAATAAGGTGCAAGACCTTATCGACGCAAAGGAGATACAATTCGAAGCGCCTGCAAAGCCGAATGTAGTTACTGCCCCTATGCCTCAGCACGGGGTAAATGCTGTTGATGAAGACGTTTATGCTGTTTCTGTGGATGATCTAGCCACTCCTCTAAAGATCGTCAAGAAGAACCTACTGCGGGCCGGTTTATTTCCGGGCTGTAGTGAGGGTTACCTATTCTGTGCTGCGTCCCCATCTGGTTGTCCCTTGCTAAAATTAGGCATCCAAAGCTTAATGGATAGCAAGGAGATCTTATTCAAGAAGTCTGTTGTTCGGTTGGTTCCAATGGAAGAAGTTTCTGTGGTGACTATCTTCAATAACCCGATCCCGGTTCTCCAGAAGAAGCCCGTTCAAATTATGACTGTTGCGCCCGTTATTATCACTGTTCCAGGGCCCCTGCCCTATGTATCTGATAAAGCTGTCCCTTGGCACTATGAGGCAGATGTATATATAAACGGGATTAAACAAGAGCTCAACGCTGGCGCCAGCATCTGTGACATCACTGGCCCAGCCAAAGTTACCCGCAGTGGCAGGCTCTTCTCGCCTGACATTGCACCGCCTGCTGCCCGAAGACCGCTTCTGATAATTCCTACAAGTACACCTATTCCTATTGCTGATCAAGTTGTTGTTCCTGCTGCTGATCCGATTGTTTCTCCTGCTGCTGAGTCATCCAATACTCGGGGCAAGGGAATTGAAGTTGAGCCTGCCCAGATGGAGGCGCCCATACCCATAGCTGCTGAGGCCTCCCCGCAAGAGATGGAGGAGATTCTGAAGATTATAAAGAAGAGCGAATTTAATGTTGTAGAACAGCTGGGGCATACGCCCTCTAAAATCTCCATGCTCTCTTTATTGCTGTGCTCCGAGGCCCATGCCAAGGCCTTAATCTCGTTCCTCAAGACGGCCCATGTGCCACATGAAACCTCTGCAGTCCAGTTCACTGATTGTGTGGCAAGTCTAACGGCAGACAATGGCTTGGGTTTCTCAGATGCTGACTTAACCGCAAAGGGGAGAGACCATAATGATGCTCTGCATGTCTCAATTGAATGCAGGGGCACCACCCTGGCACATGTGTTGGTTGATACTGGGTCATCTTTGAATGTGTTACCCAAGAAGGCTCTGGATCGTCTGGATTGTGAAGGCCTGGAATTGAAACCCAGCGACATCATCGTCAG
The DNA here is from genome assembly GCA_948472305.1 of Vicia faba. Classification (NCBI taxonomy): domain Eukaryota; kingdom Viridiplantae; phylum Streptophyta; class Magnoliopsida; order Fabales; family Fabaceae; genus Vicia; species Vicia faba. The sequence goes on along the minus strand of OX451739.1, from coordinate 377,678,772 downwards.
GGCCTTTGATGGGTCAAAGAGGATGGTCCATGGAGAGGTTGACATTCCGATTCGTGTGGGCTCTCAGGTGTTCGATTCCACTTTTTATGTGATGGACATCCGTCCATCTTACTCTTGTCTGCTGGGTCGACCCTGGATACATAAGGCTGGGGCAGTAACCTCTACCTTGCATCAGAAGCTGAAATACCCCGTCAGAGGGAAGATCGTCACCGTGCAAGGAGAGGAAGAATATATGGTGAGCCACCTAAACTCCTTCAGGTACATTGAGATGGATGGGGAGTTTATTGAAACCCCCTTTCAGCATTTCGAGGAGGTGTTTCCCATTGCAGCAGAAACAACAGAAGCAAGTGGTCCTTTGAAGATGGCTTCCCTGAAGGATGCCCGGTCTGTGGTTCAAAAGGGTGAATGTGCCGACTGGGGCAAACTTCCAGACTTCACACAGAAGACTGATAAACTTGGGCTGGGTTTTACCACTGAAGGTCAGAGAGCTATGAGGAAAGCGAAGATCGGAAGGCCTCCGGTATTTATTAAAAGTTCAGGAGTAAACGCTGTTGGGGAAGACCATGAAGTGGACGAAGCTGAATTCAACAGCTGGATCTATCCGACGGCCGAAGACGGATTGAACAATTGGAGTGCAAAGGACCATACCCCTATTACCTTTGTGACGCAGTAATAAATTTCTTTGTTTCGTTATTTTGTAATAAACAATGATAAACTCTATGGCCCGGTGTCTTACCCGAGGCACCGTGGTTCTATTTGTGAGGGCATACAAACTGTCATTTTATACATCATGAATGAAAATCTTGGACGTTTTTCGCATTGCAAATATTGTGTTCCTTTTCTGTCTTTCTTTTCCTTTACATAATTTTCAAAACAGCTGTATTTACACACACACTCACCCATACAGGTTTCAATCCACTCTGGATCTCACTGATAACAACTCTGCTACTGCCAATTATGACTTCGAAAATCCGATCAACTTAGCCGAAGACGAAGGTGAAGATGATTGCGAAGTGCCTGGCGAGCTTGCGAGATTGTTGCTTCAGGAAGAAAGGGCAATTCAACCCCACGAAGAGCTAGTGGAAACAATAAACTTGGGTACTGAAGCAGACAGGAAAGAGGTGAAGATTGGTGCCAACCTAGAGCTCAGCGTGAAGCAACGGTTAACCAAGATGTTACATGACTATATGGAGATCTTTGCCTGGTCCTACGAAGACATGCCAGGGTTGGATACCGATATTGTGGTCCATCATTTGCCGACTAAGGAAGACTGCCCTCCAGTTAAGCAAAAGGTCCGTCGGATGCGTCCAGAGATGTCCGAGAAGATTAAAGCCGAGGTCATGAAACAGTTTGATGCCGGTTTCCTTGCAGTAACTTCTTACCCTCAGTGGGTTGCTAATGTGGTGCCGGTACCTAAAAAGGACGGTAAGGTCAGAATGTGTGTCGATTACAGGGATCTGAACAGGGCCAGCCCCAAGGATGACTTCCCCTTACCTCACATTGATATCCTTGTTGATAATACGGCTCAGCACAAAGTGTTCTCTTTCATGGATGGCTTTTCAGGTTACAATCAGATTAAGATGGCACCTGAAGACATGGAAAAGACTACATTTGTTACTCAGTGGGGCACCTTCTGTTACAAGGTCATGCCATTCGGGTTGAAGAACGCTGGGGCAACCTACCAACGTGCCATGGTTGCCTTATTTCATGATATGATCCATCACGAGATAGAGGTGTATGTGGACGACATGATCGCTAGGTCCCAGACTGAGGAAGAGCATCTAGATCATCTGCAAAAGTTGTTTGACCGGTTGAAACTGTACAAGCTGAGATTGAACCCGAACAAGTGCACCTTCGGGGTAAGATCTGGGAAGTTGCTAGGCTTCGTGGTCAGTGATAAAGGTATTCAAGTGGACCCTGCTAAGGTCAAAGCTATTCAAGAGATGCCAGTTCCTAAGACAGAGAAGGAGGTCAGAGGCTTTTTAGGACGCCTGAATTATATTGCTCGGTTCATCTCACATCTGACTGCTACTTGTGAGCCGATCTTCAAGCTGTTGAAGAAAGATCAGGTAGTACGTTGGAACGATGAATGTCAGGCTGCCTTCGACAGAATCAAAGAGTATCTCCAAGAACCACCTATCCTTATGCCACCGGTTGAAGGGAGACCTCTGATACTATACCTGACAGTACTTGACAACTCAATGGGGTGTGTGCTGGGACAGCATGACGAGTCTGGCCGAAAAGAGCACGCCATTTATTACCTTAGCAAAAAGTTTACCGACTGTGAGACCCGATACTCACTGCTTGAGAAAACTTGCTGCGCTTTGGTATGGGCTGCTCGCCGGCTGAGACAGTATATGCTGACTCACACTACCTTGTTGATCTCAAAAATGGATCCTATAAAGTACATATTCGAAAAGCCTGCTCTGTCTGGGAGAATTGCAAGATGGCAGATGATCTTGACGGAATACGACATTCAGTACACGACCCAGAAAGCCATCAAGGGAAGTGTATTGGCAGACCACTTAGCTCATCAAGCTGTAGATGATTACCAATCAATGAACTTCGAGTTTCCGGATGAAAGCATCATGATTGTAACTGATTGTGAAGTACCTGGACCGGATGAAGGACCTGAACCAGGATCCCGATGGTCTATGCACTTTGACGGAGCCTCCAACGCCTTGGGAAATGGTATTGGCGCCATCATCATATCTCCACAAGGTACTCATACTCCACTCACTGCCCGGTTATGTTTCAACTGTACCAACAACATGGCGGAGTATGAGGCGTGTATCATGGGTCTTCAAGCTGCGATTGACCTAAGGATCAAATTTCTAAGTGTTTTCGGAGATTCCGCTCTCGTGATCAATCAGATCAAAGGAGAGTGGGATACGAAACATCCAAACTTGATCCCTTACAGAGAATGTGTGTTGACCCTGATTCCCCACTTCACAGAGATAACCTTTGAGCACTTTCCAAGAGAAGAGAATCAGTTAGCGGACGCGTTAGCTACAATGTCTTCAATGTTCAAGGTCAAATGGGATAATGAAGCTCCCCGGATCATCATCTGGAAACTGGACGAACCGGCATACTGTTGTGATCTCGAAACTGAATTGGTGACTGAGAAGCCTTGGTACCATGAAGTGAAAAGATATCTGGAAACTCAGGAATACCCTGAAGGTGCCTCTATCAATGATAAGAAATTCCTGAGGAGGTTCGCAGCAAAGTTCTTCCTAAGCAACGACATCTTGTACAAGAGAAACCATGATTCAACCTTACTGCGTTGTGTGGACAAAATTGAAGCAGAACGGATCATGGAAGATCTACATGAAGGGACCTTTGGTACGCATTCCAGTGGACATACAATGGCAAAGAAGATCCTACGGGCAGGATATTACTGGTCCACCATGGAAGCTGATTGTTACCAATATTCCAGGACATGCCATAAGTGCCAGATTTATGCAGACAAGGTGCATGTTCCTCCAGTCCCCCTGAATGTTCTGACTGCGCCTTGGCCGTTTGCAATGTGGGGCATAGACATGATCGGCGAGATAAAACCTACGGCATCTAATGGACATCGCTTCATCCTAGTGGCGATTGATTATTTCACGAAGTGGGTTGAGGCAGCCTCCTATGCTACGGTAACCAAGACTGTTGTGGCACGGTTCATTCGGCACAATCTGATCTGTCGGTACGGCGTCTCTGAGCGGATTATTACAGACAACGGTACCAATCTGAACAATAAGATGATCGCTGAGCTCTGCGAACAGTTCAAGATACAGCACCACAATTCTTCTCCTTACAAACCGAAGATGAATGGGGCTGTAGAAGCAGCTAACAAGAACATCAAGAAGATCATGCAGAAAATGACAGTGACTTACAAAGACTGGCACGAGATGTTACCGTTCGCTCTGCATGGGTACCGTACCTCAGCCAGGACGTCAACCGGGGCAACTCCTTTCTCTCTGGTTTATGGCATGGAGGCAGTCTTGCCGATCGAAGTACAGATTCCCTCACTCCGGATAATGAAAGATGCAAATCTGAACGAAGATGATTGGATCCAGACACGACTTGATCAACTCAACCTCATTGACGAAAAGAGACTTGCTGCTATCTGTCATGGTCAGACGTATCAGAAACGGATGATCAGGGCATTTAACAAAAAGGTCAGACCACAGGAATATCAAGTTGGGGATCTGGTAATCAAGAGAATCATCCTTCCTCAGAGTGATCCAAGGGGCAAATGGACCCCTACATACGAAGGGCCATTTGTGGTTAAGCATGTGTTCTCAGGAGGAGCCATGATACTGACCAACATGGATGGTGACGACCTTCCTCACCCCGCCAATGCAGACATAGTAAAAAGATACTACGCATGAAAAAAGACCCGCTAGGCTGACATGCCTAGGCAAAAATTAGGGCTTCCCGTCGAACCAAAAGGGTTCGGGCAAAATGAAGGGATGAAAATGGAAAAATCTGTACACCCGGCAAGTCGAAAACCTGAAAAGGCGGCTTGGGCAAAAATGGGTATCCCGGTGGACTGAAAACCCGAAAGGGCAGTCCAGGCAAAAATTAGGGATAAAAGTGTAATACTATGTCTCATTGGATCACTTTGCATCCAGAATCCGGTATCTGCATCAAGTTCAGACGGCATCGATCAGTCAGCTTCACCTTCAACCAAGGTCATCAAGTGATGAGACGCTCAGAGTTATAAAGACAATAGCAGAGTTGAAACCTAGTGGGATCATTCATATTTCACACAGCTGTTTTATTTTCTTTTGTACAAAACTTGTATAAACTCTCTTGATCGGCGACGTTCCTCTTACTAGGACGTCAGCCTCTTGTACACAAAACGCCTATTCACAGGCCATTCAAAAATCAATACAAATATATTTTCAGTTAAACGTGCCAAGTGTTTTTTCCTTTTCTGTTTTGTTTTGCGAAGAACGTCCAAGGTTCAATTTGTGATATATGCATTGACAATAATTTGCTAACTCATAAATATTTGCATACGAAACAAAGGAATTAATTGCAGGTGACACTAGAAACAGGGGCAATAAAGAATTGTCTGAGCAGTCTAATTGTTCTATCCTCCAAAGTACCAAGGTAGGTTTAGCTAAAGAACATGACCAGTATACCTGAATTCCCCAGAGAGTGATTAAACAGTACATTCTTCTCCAAGCAGAGCTATCAAATCTCAAGGAAATTGAGTATCCTCCAGTAGATCTCAACACTTCCCCAGCAGCATATATTCTCAACAAGCATCCCCGGCAGTCTTGGTCTAAAGATTGTGCCCCGGCGGTATACCGACATTCAAAGGAATCACTTCCCCTGCAGTTCAAATCTCCCCAGAAGAGTCTAATCCAGTTCCCCAAGAAGATTGGAATTCATCTCCCCCAAGCAGTAAGCTTATCCCCAGTAAAATTCTGGAAGCTTACCCCCTCGCAGAGCACGAACGCGTCGTCCGGCTTGATTTAAAGAGTTATTTCCTTAACAGGATATAACTGGGTTATCCTCAGCCAAAAGCCACGGAAAGAGCGTCGTCGACGAAGTCTCCTTACCCCAGCGAAGTCTATCAACACTCCCAGCACAACAAGGGTATCCTCAGCAGGTTACTATCAACATTCAGCAAAGCATCTCTCTCCCCACAGAGTATTGCTTCCCAGCATGGTCGCTAGAGTATCTTTTCTCCCCGCAGAATCTTCCATTTTCCAAGTTTATTCCCCAACGGAGTCATCTTCTCCTACCGGTATTCTTGCAACTATCATCCCTAGCGGAAGTAAAAACTTTCTTCCACAGCAGCCCAGGATACGACTTCCCGACACCCGTCAAGGATTTACTTTCCTAGACGAAAAACATTCATAAAACATCACATACATCATTATCGCATGCATAGACGCATCATATCATACAAATATCATTTATGTTGAGAACATCATTGCTTGATCCATATCATGCATTGCATATGACTGACCTTCGCCTTTCAGGAAAGACGCAGTTAAAATGCTCAAATATATTTCAAGGCCTTCTCTAGTCCAGCTAAATCGACTCCCAACAGATTTTTCTGATAAAGACTCAGTAGAAGTTATCCTAGACAATAATTCCTTCTCCTATGGTCCCCTCTCCGGCAAGTGCGTGAGGTGGTAATTCCTTTTTCAGATGGTTCCCTCTCCGACGATGAGTGTGAGGTGATAGTATCCTACGGTCCCCTCTCCGACAAGTGCGTGAGGTGGTAATTCCTTCTTCAGATGTTTCCCTCTCCGACGATGAGTGTAAGGTGATAATCTCTTATGGTCCCCTCTCCGGCAAGTGCGTGAGGTGGTAATTCCTTCTTCAGATGTTTCCCTCTCCGACGATGAGTGTGAGGTGATAATCTCTTATGGTCCCCTCTCCGGCAAGTGCGTGAGGTGGTAATTCCTTCTTCAGATGTTTCCCTCTCCGACGATGAGTGTGAGGTGATAGTCTCCTATGGTCCCCTCTCCGGCAAGTGCATGAGGTGGTAATTCCTTTTTCAGATGTTCCCCTCTCCGACGATGAGTGTGAGGTGATAGTCTCTTATGGTCCCCTCTCCGACAAGTGCGTGAGGTGGTAATTCCTTTTTCAAGATGTTTCCCTCTCCGACGAGGAGTGTGAGGTGATAGTCTCTTATGGTTTCCTCTCCGACGGTGAGTGAGGTGACAATTCCTTTTCCTATGATTCCCTCTCCGACGGCGAGTGAGGTGATTCCCTTTTAGATTATAATGGTCTATGGTTCTCGTTCCGTTCCTGCAAAGATGGTATTTCCCACCAAGATTTTCTCAACGAACGTTGTTGAAGTTAAAATCACTCAAGGTTCTCTTACCATTCATGCTAAGGAAGTAACCATACCTGGTCCATTCATCATCTTTTGAAGCTCCAGATCCAGCTCCTGTAACCAGTCAGGACACATCTATACCAAGCATCTGAAAACCAGCTCCTGCAACGTGCCAGGTACTCATGTTTCTGTTTTGCAGATATGCAGGTTCTAGCGAAGGAATCTCCCACGCAATCAACATCCAGATGGCATCTATAAGCCCATCATCCTATCCAGCAATCTCCAAATGGCATCTATAAGCCCATTCCCATCACACTGTTAACATGTGAGCGCAAATTTTTGGGCACTCTAGTGTTCAATCATCTTCTACCCTCGGATTACGAAAGGCACGCCAGCCAATCTGCATCCTCAGGTCTAAGAAGATTGAACAGGGGCAACTGTTGCACCCCAAAATTTGCCCTCCCATATTCTTCAAGAAATTGCCAAGCCAAGTCACAAAATTCCCCAAGGGTTGCACAGTGCAACAGCCTCCTATACAGTCAAAACTAGGGTTTGTGTTCTGATCAGGAAAATAAAGTTCTCAAGGGCCCAATCAAGTCTCATATGCCTACAAATGTGGTCAAGCATCCTCATATCAAGTTTCAAGGCATTCAGCTCAAGATTGCACAATCAAAACCCTAAATTGCACTACAGTCAACTATAGGGGCAGAATGGTCATTTGGCAGTCAAAAGTTCAAATTTTTGGTCAACATATCATTTTGAAGCCACAAACATCATTTGATCAATGCTTGATCATGATTCTCAAAATTTGGCTCAGAAATCATCAAAGATGCAAAAGTTACTATATTTGGACAGTTGAAAAAGTCAACTGAAATTGACCAGGGCATAACTTTCACATGGATTATCAGAAAAATTCCATCCAAAGCTCATTTTGAAGAGAAAGACATTTCCTACAACTCATCTTCATATTCCAAGTCCAATAAATGCTCTCACAAAAAGTTATCAATTTCAACATTATAGCTCATTTTCAAAAGTCAACAAAAAGGGACTTTAAGTCAAAGGCCATAACTTGAGATTGGTAAATCAAAATGACATGGGACCAAAGGCATTGGTTAAAGGACTCAAAGACCTTTCCAAAATGTCCAAGAACATGTGAAAAGCTTAAAAATTGAGCAAGTTATGCCTTGTGGAAGTTGGGAATTTTTGGATATTTTGAAAAGTCAACTTTGATCCAAATGACCTAAAATTGCTAATGGGCCCATTTTTCTTCCATGATTCATCATTCCAATCATATGCACGACCACTTGGCCCAAAGGGAAGTATTTTCTCATTATTTATTTATTTATTTGAATTATTATTTATATTAATTCATTTAAATTATTTAAATACATGAAAAATATCTAACTTGCCTTAACCAATCTTTTTATGCATGTTTGATACTCAATATTTCGTGTAAATACAAATGGGGAAAGATTTGGAGCTGATTGGCATGATTGAGAGCAAAATACACATGAAAAAGATTCAAAAAGATCCTTAACAAATCAAATCCTTAATCCATGATTGCAAGAGATTTTTATGAATTTTGTTGACCTAATAGCCTCAGTACATAATCAGGATCACAAACCTAATCCTTGGACACTAAAAGCTGCGCTCAAGAATACATTACAAACTTGAAAAATTATCAAAAAAAGGCAATTCTGAAATCATTGTTTCAGGTGGATTCAAGGCATAATACTGATCCCATTAGCTTCCTTGGGTAACATAGAACGTATTGCAATCAAGAACATCAATCCCAACGCGTTGAATTGGTATACAGAAACTCACTTTTCCCTTATATTTTTCAAATTCGTATTTCCAGATTCAAACGTTTTCATGGCATTTTAATTATGCATTTTGATTGAGTAATGTGTTCTGAAGCTAACTGGATGAGTTAATTGTGTTTTTATAAGCTATACGAGAAATCGCCATGGTTATTTTTTAGGGTTTACAGAGCTTTAATTTGGGGCTTTTGCAATGGGGAAAAATTAGCCCACGAAACCATGACCATTCAAATCAGCAAGCTTGGACGAAGAAGAATGAATGTTCGCGCACAATTTATAGAGCCCTGAGGCTTAATCGCTATTTTTCCAAAAGCCCTCTAAAACCACGCTCTGAAAACCGTTGCCCAATGTTTTAGTTTACAGGGACGACGAAGAAGATGGAATCGTGGCATCAAGTGACTCGTTGGTTTAAAAATTGGCGCGTTGACTCCCACTAACTTTGCTTTTCTTTTATATTGTTTAATTGTTATTATATATTAACAACGCACCAAATGGCGTAGTGGTCCAGGTGTTGGCTGGTGAGGTGCAAGACCTGGGTTCGATTCCCAGGTCTGTATAATATTTCATGCTATTTTTCAATTCCAACTCCTATGCAGCGCTTATGTGGACAACCACCATAGTCCCTCACCATCAAGCGTGACACGTCCCCCTGGAGATCAAACCAAGGGCACAGATTGGAAGTACACCCTAAACTCCAGTCAACACTGAAGCATGCTAGCAAAAAGTCAAAGAAGGCCATGCTTAATTGGGCCAGAATTCTAAGGCCAACACCTCACAATTGGGGCCTGAACCCCCCCTGGTTTGCTTCTCTATATTTTTTTTATTATTTTTTATTTTCAATTATGATTTTATTTCCTTTATTAATTTAATTAATTATTTTTTTTACAAAAATACAAAAACTTCCTAAAAATCAGAAAAGACCAAAAAAATATAATAAATATTCTATTTTAATATGTTCTTGTAAATAATTGTACAATTAAATATTAGTTTAATTAGGTTTATCTTAATTCTTTTCATAATAAAACATAAAAAATATAGAATTTAGGCTTAATTTTTATCCTTTTTAATTTTTCCTTTTATCATAATATTATTTATTTATTTATTTTCATAATTAAATTGTACATAAAAATTAGGGTTTCATTTAGTTAAAAATTTCAATATTTTCTTAATAAAAAAAAAATAATTAGAATTAGGGTTTGACATTTTATTTTAATTTGAATTAATTCTCTTTTTCTATTAAATCTAAAAAACATTTTCTTTTAAATTTTAATTTCAATCCTTCATTAACTTTAATTTTTTGCAAAAGGGTCCAACGCCCATGTTCGTAATTTATTTAATTTCGCGCATTTATTATATTTCGCTTAATTCATTATGTATCTCTCCCAAAGCGTTGTAACTTAAATTTCTCGCACTTTTATTTCTTTCGCTTTATTTATTTTCTGTCAAATCGGGTCCGGTTTAATTTCGGCGGTGTGGACCCGCGCCATTTGTAATAGTTTAGATTTATTTTCCTCGCAACTTTTAACTGTTAACAAAGCATGAAAGAATGTATGGACTTAAAATAAAATCAAGCGTAGATCACCAATAAACATGACAAGACAAATATCAATGAAAATGACACACGAATCGCACACACCACCCCTAGGGTACGCCTCACTGTTGCCTTGCCTCGAAAGGTGATCGTCGAGTAGAGGACGTCTTAGTAAGTCCTCATGATCCGGGAACCTGGCATGAGGGTAGCTTCTAAGGTGTCTTCCCATTGCTCTGGTGATCACCATGTCCCGAACTTCGAATTGACCCGAACACCTCCAACGGTGGTGCTACCTACCTCTCAATGGTGGGACGACACTACTTTAAAGGACATTTACACAGACGAATTCCTTAGGGTAGGTAGGTTCTCGTAGATACTTGCTCTAATTTCAAAACAAATTCAAAAATACTTTTCACACCAACATATTTTCAAAAAGCTTTCGAAAGCAATTTTTCAAACACTCTTGAGGACCGATACAAGAGTCGAACTGGAATTTTCAAAGAAACTTTTTAAAACCCACAGCTGAAAAGCAAACAAACCATTTTTGAAAACACAATGATCAAGTATCTAAGAGCCCATGGATAACCATGGATAGAAAGGGTGCTAACACCTTCCCTTTCTATAATCTACCTCCCGAACCGAGAGCAATCTCTATAAGGAATTTTTCTGTGCTTTTGTCCTTTCCATTTGGAGAAAATAAAAGACGGTGGCGACTCTTGCTTCCGCGACATTTCGCGAACCAGCGTTAAACAGTCAGTTCCAGATCCACCGATCACAGAAGGCAACATGTGGGATTACCCTAGGGGGTGCAAGTGTATTTGTGTATTGATTTCATGTATTTGTCTTGTATTAGGTTATCTAGCGTTTGATTTTATGTACATGCAAACCCTAGGTCTAACCATGGTATAATTTGAAAGCGGTAAATTGCAAGAATTTAAAGTCTACGCTATTACAAATAGTATCCGGGAGTGGGGGTACAAATTTACAAATGGGGATGAGACTTTAGGAATGTAGTGTCCAATAATTTACAACCAAATTGAATCGCGATCAAATGTAAACAATGTAATGTAAAGTATAAGAATAGCAAATGTATATTGTCAAATGTAAAGTGTATTGTGTAGGTGTACCTGTACGTATATGAGAATTATTTACAAGTTAAGAAAATGTGAATTTTAATGTGTTATCAAGTATGGTTTACTTAATAAAAAGAATTAGATGTTTTCTTTATTTAATTTGTAATCTTGTATTTTCTTCAATATGTACAAAAAGGTATTTTAATAAAAAGAAAGAAAAATGTTTTACATTTTAATTATATTGTGTATTTTTGTATTAATGTACAAATTATTTTTAAGAAAAGAAATGTATTAACTTTAAGAAAGAAAAAGTTATGTTCATGTTTAATTAATATTCTATATAAAAAAATTAATGTAAAGAAACAAGATTAATGTATTAATGTAAGTTATAGAAAAATATTTTTAGTTTTCTAAAAGGACATGAATGGGCCTAGGGAGTCTTGTGGCCCATACAAAGCTTGAAGAGATAATCAGAAAAGGGGGGGGGGGGGGGTACGCGCTGGTTTTTGCAAATGGGCTTAAAGCTGAATGGGGTAAGGCCCATGTGTTTCACACAACAATCGATTTTAGGGTTTGTGACAGTTTGTTCATTTTTGGAGAAAACTTAGGGTTACAGCGTCGTTCGTCCTTGTTCCTCTTCGTTCTCTTTGCTATGGTTTTTTGAACAGCATCCTTCTCGCCCTAGGCCAACCAGTGCCGCTTCTTCTTCCTCCCCTCCAAGATCAATCAGGCGATGGCGATAAGGTTTGGTTTCTTGATTTTATGTTTTACGCTTTTCTGTTTAATCTTGGCAAAAACTGATTCTTGGTTATGTTATCAATATTGTTATGAGGTACGAAAGAAAAAGGAAGAGAGAAGTAAACCTTTGGAGAGGAGAAGAGGAGGACGGTGGCACTTCGGACGGCCAAGGGCGAAGGGAAACGGGATACCGCGCGCTTTTCTTGGAAACCCTGGTATTTGGTATTTTTGTTTCACTTCTTTTAGGTTTAATGATGATTCCTGAAAACCCCTTTTGTCTTCTTCTTCTTGTCGCCCTGCTTACATGCTTCGTATGCTTTTTTTTTTCTTTTCTGGTTGGCTTGATACGTTTTGGTGACTGAGTTGTTGTGATATTTGTTGATGTTGGTTATGGCATTGGATGTTTGTTTAATGGCCCAATGATGAGGACACTCTGAGGGCTCCTATGCGCTGCTTTTGAATGCTATTGTTGAAACGCTGGCTTTTGACTAGCTTTCCCTCTTCTTTCTCTGCCTCGTTGCTTGCTTAGTATGCTTGAATATGCTTGATGCCTTTGAGTATATTTGATTCTTTTCCTCTTCTCTCCTGGTTGCCTTGATGCCTTGGTGCCTTATATGTTTGCCCTATGATGAGGCTTCCTCTAAGGGTTTGTGGCCTTGAAATGCAGAGTTGCCTGTTGCTTCTGATATGTATGCTTTAGCCTGATGTGTTGTCTTGATGCTTCTTTATCCTCTTTCTCTTTGGCTTGTTGAGTATGCTTTTGATGGTCTCATTGCCCTGTGATGAATCACAATTCTGAGGGCTTTGAGTTGTTTTCCTGAATGCTTTGTGGGTTTGGTGTTCTGATTGGTGAGGCTTTGGTTGAGAACTTCTTCTGGTTTTGAAGCTTGGCTTCAGTTTGGTGTAGGTAAAAAGCTTATGGTTTTGAGGCTCACACTGCTGTTTGTATCTCTTTGATAGTTTTTAGAGTTTGAATCTTTTGGATATGGCTTTGGATGTTTAGGCAGGTATGAGGCACAAGTTTACTGAGTTTGAACTTGTTTGAAAGCTTCAAGCAGGTTTGTGCTTTTTGACAGGGGTTAATGGTAATGAGCTTGAAAGGGCAGGCTTAGGCTTTGTTTGACAGGGCCTGTAGAGGTTTGAATGTTTTGGCTTGATGTTTTCAGGCTTCAGGCAGGTTTTTGTATATTTGTGATGTGAACTGATTTTTTTGTTTATGTTGTTTTTCTGCCTCTCCCCTGTACTGTGTTATGAACAAATTGTTTTATATTTTGTTTTTCATGCCTAAGCCTGCAAACCTGTCCTCTTTTTTCTCTACTTCTCTCTCCAGTACCATTTAAAACATTAAACAATGTTTATGTTAGTACTTTAATCTGAAAAGGCAGCTGCTTGGGAAATGATGAAATGAAAAGCTTGCTTGCAAAACTAGTTTTAGCCTGCATATTTTGTCTTCTCTTTTCCATACTTTCTGCTTCTTAGTGACAGCATTTTTGACAGCCTTGACATCCTTTTGTACTTGGACAGCTTTGGACAGTTGTTAGTTCAGTTTGAACCTAGTTTGAAATTGTGACTTGCATTGTTCTCTTGGCATTTTCAGTAACTACTCAGTTTGCCTTTTGGTTGCCCACTTGGATTTATGCAGGATGTTTGAAAACTTGGATTTTTATAATTATAACTTTTGTGCATTTCATACCTTTTGCAAGCATTTTTCATCCCTCTCTGTGAACCGGGAGAAATCTTGTGATTTGCAGAGAGGGCAAACTGATTCCGGCCAGTTGCCTTTAATGATGACTTCTGAATTAACTGTCTGCTCTTAATTTCAATTTATCTGTTTCTGAATTTTCTTCTTTCTTGTTCTTTGCAGATAAAATCCAATGAGGCAGAGGGAGCAAGGGATGGAAGATGAAGAATTGAAGATTTAGAAAAAATTAGGATAGTCTTTAATTACTGTAAACAATTTGTAAACAAAAACAATTATACAAATAAAGAAAAGCTTTTTTATCCAATTAATTCTTTTCCTCTTTTCAATTGTTCATTTTATTATTTATAATTCTTTAAATTATAATAATTGAAAATAAATTCCAATCATTTGAACTCAGAATAATAAACAATTAAATAAACAATGTGATTTTAGCATCGATCAACCAATAAACCTGGCGTTTCACAAATCCAAAGCAAAGCACAGTCAAACACAGCAACTGTCCAGACGTATTTTCCTTTTATTGATTTTAACCAAACATTGCAAATCCAATCCAAATGCATCTTTTCACTGATTTAGTTACACAATGCGAACTCAATCCAAATGTTTCAATCCACATTCCAGCATAACTTGAAAAGCACTGTAGAATTTAAATCTTTCTGAGAATGCGCGCACAAAAACCCTAATTCCTGATCAAATGCCAAAGAAGCGTTCGCCTGATCAAAGTTGAGCCAAAATCAACCAAACCCTAAACAAACTGTTTGAATTGTTCCAGAGCCATGAAAATCAATGAAAACCCTAATTTTGTCTGACTGACGAGAAAAGTCTGTTTGACCGATTCTTGAGCCAATCTGAAAAAATCAGGAAAAGCCTGAAGTTGTGATTTCTTGTGGAAAAATGCGAGGGCAAATTTTGGGGTACAACAGTTGCCCCTGTTCAATCTTCTTGAACCTGAAGAGTTAGATTGACAAGTTTGCCTTTCGCGACTCGAAGGTAAAAGGAGATTGGACACTAAAGTGCCCAGAAAATTTACACTCGGCGATGTGATGGTAGAGGTGAATGGGCTTACAGATGCCATTTGGTGATGGGCTTAAAGATGCCATCTAGGAATGCGATAGAATCTTGTCGGGGGATGGGCTTAGGGATGCCATCTGATGACTGCTGATAGGAGGATGGGCTTATAGATTCCATCTGGAAACGGGCTTAAAGATGCCATTTGGAAATGTTTGTTAGGAGGATGGGCTTATAGATGCCATCTGGAAATGTTGAAATGTATGTCACTGGTGAATGGACGAGTATCAGAAAGGTATCCATGTTTTGGAACATCTCTGAACTGGGGGTCTGAGACAGCAATAGATTGACATCCGTGTTTGGAGAATCCGTAAACTGTTTTCAGGAGTTGAAACAACATCCGTTGTTGGGAAGCGTCCGTGAAGAAGTTGCATTTGAACAAGTGATAGATTAACATCCGGTGTTGGGAAGAATCCGTGAACTATTTTCAGAAGTTTGAAGGAGGAATCGGTGTAGGGTTTCCTGATGATGAGTCCGTGTAAAACTGCATCTGGATGAATCTGGAACAAGTATCAGAATGTCGCCGTGTCTGGGTCACATCTGAACTGTCTCTGAGTGAATCTGGAATAAGTATCAGAATGTCGCCATGTCTGGGTCACATCTGAACTATTTCTAGAAAAGAATCTCGGAAGATGATGGTCTTAGTTTGCTGACTGATCTTTCCTGAAAAGGTAAAGAGTTAGTTGTATGCAATGTCATGATGCGTGATGCAATGTATGCGACATTAATGTTTATGACATGAATGTGATGAATGCGCATGTAAGCTGAAGAGCTATCTTGCGGAGGATAGATGAATCCTGGATGGCTGAAGATAAAAGAATCCTGACTGCTGCCGGGGAAAGTAAACCCTTGGCTGCTGCTGTGGAGGGAAAGAATCTTTTGATTGCTGTAGATGAGAAGTCCTGGGACCACTATAGGGGAAATCAGAAGCTTGGGTTGTATGCCAATCTACTGGGGAATTCCTGTCTTGAGGAGATCTTCACCGGAGAATATTCGAATATTCTGTGGGGAACTGAGAATGAGAGTCTTCAATCTGCTTGGGGATTGATAGTTGGAAGTTCTAGCTTCGCTGGGGATAATGAAACTTGACTCTGAGTGGAGTTAGCTTCTAGAAGGTTCTCTGGCTGGGGATTGCGAGAGTCCTCTGATTGCTGCAGGTGTTGGTCTGGAATAAGTTACTGAACGTCGCCATCTCTGGGTCACATCTTGAACTATCTCTAGAAACAAATCTGAATAAGTTATAGAATGTCGCCAAATCTTGGGTCACATCTTGAACTATTTCTGGAAGCAGGCTTGGATAAGTTATAGAATGTCGCCAAATCTTGGGTCACATCTTGAACTATATCATGAATGAAAATCTGAATAAGTTGCGAAATGTCGCCGAATCAGGGTTACATCTGAACTATATCTTAGAAGGAAATCTTGAATAAGTTACGGAATGTCGCCGAATCAGGGTCACATCTGAACTATTTCTGGAAGGAAAATCTGAATGAGTTATAAAATGTCGCCAAACTTGGGTCACATCTTGAACTATATCTGGAATGAAAATCTGAATGAGTTATAGAATGTCGCCAAACTTGGGTCACATCTTGAACTATATATGGAATGCAAACCCTGAATGAGTTATAGAATGTCGCCATCTCTGGGTCACATCTAGAACTATATCTGGATGCAAGTCTGAATGAGTTATAGAATGTCGCCAAATCTTGGGTCACATCTTGAACTATATCATGAATGAAAATATGAATAAGTTGCGGAATGTCGCCGAATCAGGGTCACATCTGGAACTATATCTGGAAGAAAATCTGAATGAGTTATAGAATGTCGCCAAATCGTGGGTCACATCTTGAACTATATCATGAAGAAAGTCTGAATGAGTTATAGAATGTCGCCAAATCTTGGGTCACATCTTGAACTATATCTGGATGCAAATTTGAATGAGTTATAGAATGTCGCCAAATCATGGGTCACATCTTGAACTATATCTGGAAGCAAGTCTGAATGAGTTATAGAATGTCGCCAAATCTTGGGTCACATCTTGAACTATATCATGAAGAAAGTCCGAATGAGTTATAGAATGTCGCCAAATCTTGGGTCACATCTTGAACTATATCAATCTTCTGAGGTGATGAGGGAATTGTTGAGCACTTTTGACATTCGAATGCCCCAAGTGGTGATGAAGGAGTCTTGAATCAGATTACTCTGCGGATTGAGAGATTTCTTGAAATCTTGACTGGACTGCCCCAGATTAACTGGACTTTGAAAGATCTGTTGAAACCTTGACTGGACTGCCCCAGGTTAAC
This sequence comes from Vicia faba, assembly GCA_948472305.1. NCBI lineage: Eukaryota > Viridiplantae > Streptophyta > Magnoliopsida > Fabales > Fabaceae > Vicia > Vicia faba. The sequence continues at coordinate 377,661,744 of OX451739.1, read as the reverse complement.
AGGATGGTGACATGTCATGCCCCTCGTTGATAGGAGATTTGTCGTTGGAAGTGTCATCCTTTTGAAGTGATTCTGTTCACTGAGAGAGTTTTCGTTCCTCCGAACATTCGTTGTATGAATTTCTTCGCTGTCAAACAAAAAGCCAAATGCAGACAGTGATATTCAAGCAATGCAAAGTTTATGTTTGTCTCGAAGTTTTAAAGAATGCGTTTCTTAGCAGAAAACTTTTTATAAGACAAGTCAACACAAGATTTAGAGCAAAGCCTTACAGGAGTCAGGATACCTTTTGTAACAGTATGCTTTCGAACTAACCCATGCTTCAATTAGGACTTTTGAAGGGTTGTAACGTGGCTTGGTTCACGGTTTAAGAAACAAAGGATAAAGGCTCAAATTATGTTTGTACCCCCCGCTCTTCGTGATGTTCTTCACACCTAAGCTCAGTTAATTGTGCGTCGCACTCTATTTTGAGTTTGGAACGACTTTTGGGCGATGGTTCACCAGTTGAATTTGGGGAGACAATCATCATCTCCTTTTTCTTTTTCAACATTTTTCATGTTGTTGAGGATTTGTAATGACCTCACTATTTTGATTTTGATTTGTTATCCCTAACTTTTTCCTGACTGTTCCCATTTTTGAGATTACAGTCAGCGGGATGCCCCAGCTTTCTTAAGCCTCCTTTATAGGTTTTGGCTTGGTGGGCTTTTCTCTTTTGAGAGATTGACTGCCTATGTGATAGGGAACCACCCTTGTCTTTTGATTCCAAAGGAATGCTTTTCTTTTTCTTTGACGTCGTTCGTTGTGTTACGAACTGAGAGTTTGCGACTTCAATGCACGTTTTCTCTTGAATTAACTGAGATACTACCCTTCCCCAGGTTTATATCAAAGGTTTTGATTGTTTAGAACAGAAAACTCCTACTTCTTTGGCTCGAAGGGGTTGACTAGGGATTATCTTCCTTATAACTCCAGTGTTTGGGATTTGAAAGAAATGCCTGTACATCATCAGCAAGGTCTGTTCAAAAGCATACTGTATGAGATTATGGTATTGTTTCATCATCCTCCCTCTAAAGGCTTGCAGCTTTTTATCAAGAGTCAAATATCATAAAGAAAAGCATAAGAGTAGTGAAAACGAATGGATGAATTCAAGACAAACATATGCAATGCATTAATGAAACAGAGTTTAACATCAACAGTTAATTGTTTGAATAACAAAAGAAAATTACAACTTTGAAAATTCAAATGAAGCAAAAGTCTCTCAGTTTGAGCTTCGTCACTTCAGGTGGAGGATCCTTTAACGGAAGATTTTCATCTCGCCGTCTGGCATGAATTCTAGCACTCCAATGTCGATCAGATCTTGAATCTTGTTCTTCAAGGCCCAACAGTCGTTGGTGTCGTGTCCCGGGCTGTAGGAGTGGTAAACACAAAATGCGTCGGGATGATAGTTAGGAGAGGAGGTATTGAGCTTCTGAGGAGGATCCCTTAAAGTAAGCAGGTTGACCTCCAACAGGCGCTTCAGTATGAAGAATGATGGTATCTCAGTCTCCGTGAACTGTCTTCCCGACGTTTCTTGCTTACGCCGATTACCCCGTTGACGCTGGCGAGGTTGTTGATGGGCTTGTGACCCTGAAGCAAGCGAAGGAGCCTTCCCCTTGTCTTCTTGAGTGGATGGAGGCTGAGCGGTGACTTGCTCTTCAACCTCAGATGTTTGCCCCAATTGGTTGTTTTGAAGCAGTTGGCGGACGAGAACTATGAGTTCCTCTTGTCTTTGAGATAGGTCTTGGATGAGAGCCATCTGGCCCACCAACTGTCCCATCACTTGGGTCCTAAATGTTGCCAGATCAACTGCAGCTCCGCAAGCTGATCACTCCTGGCATTGTTTGAATTCTCCAAGCCCTTTGTGAGGAGAGCTTTCATTTCTTCTTGCCCCAGAGACAAGTTCAAAAACATTTCCTGCAGCTGAGCAGTCTGGTCCTAGATATCCTTGACATACCTTTCTAGAGCCATCTCTTACTGAAATAAACAGCATGAGAGTAAGGAAACCTGAAAAAGGAAAAACTGTCAAAATGCAATGCATGATATGTGGATGCATGCTTTCAAGGATCTCTTGGGGTAAACACAAGAAAATGTTAGAGGTTGAACTTTGCTCTTGGATTAGAGAACTTTGCACTGGTGGACGTCTTTCCACGAGAATCAAGCTCACCATGTCAAGTGGATCATAGCCCTTGATTCAAGTTGTTGCACTTGATCTTTGATTGGAGAACTGTGCACCTGTGGATGTCTTTCCACAAGAATCAAGCTCACCATGTCAAGTGGGTCATAGCCACTGATTCAAGTCGTTGCACTCGATCTTTGATTGGCATTGGTTAGAGGAGAAACCTCTTGCCCCTTGGTAGACGTCTGGTTCAACGTATCCCTGCATCAACAGACCCTCAAGATCCTTGAAATGGTTATTAAAAATGCTATGGTATGATGTCATGATGTTATGTACATGTATGCAAAAGCAAATGAGTGTATATACATGCAATCATATTCACACAAAGCAAACAAGTCCTTAGGTTTAGGCTTGCATGGGGTTGTAGGTAAGTACCCTCTTGAAGTTAGTTGGCTCATCCTGTCCTAAAATAGAAACCGGGTTCTAAGGAGCTCAATATCATTGGATTGTTTTCTGTGTTCATCGTTTTGGTTTAGCCACTTACTGGCGACCAAAATATTCCAAGAAAACAACCCTCAAATGAGTGTAGCATCGAGTATCTACCAACTTCGGATTGCACCAAAGTCGGTCATCTCACTACCCCTAAAAAGGCTAAGATGGTCAATTAAGGTTCTAAGAGTTCGTTAGTGCTTCACGACATCACTCAGCGGCCCCGTACTCTCCTTGATTGAACTCAAGGGTTACCGGTACTCACAAATATGTCGCACTAACATAGCTTACTGCTTCAACCATGTCGGTATACCCCGCACAGTTCCCTCACAGTTTTTTTGCTATTTACCTAAGAAGGTGCCCCGAATCCGGGTGTAGGATTTACAACAAACCCAAACAAGAACCCAAAAGATAAAGCAATCAAGTCAATCAAAGCATGAAAGTAGAGGTGATCTAAACCCTAAGGTAACCCCACTTTTAAGTAAATCCCCAGCAGAGTCGCCAGTTCTGTGATAGGGTGGGAGAACTGACTTTAGTTTTGCGTTTTGTATTCACACTTGTTCGGTTGAGCAAGAGTCGCCACCGACTTTTTATTTTATCCTAAAGGAAAGGTTAAAAAGCACAGCAAAAACCTTTTGAGATATTTCGTGGGTTCGGGGGGTAGATTATGAAAAGGGAAGGTATTAGCACCCTTTTCATCCATGGTTATCCATGGGCTCTTAGTTACTTGGTTTTTTAGATCACTTGCCTTGATTTTCGATTGCTTGAAATTGTGGTGTATGTGTGTGTGTTTTGAAAATGTTTTTGAAATAGACGCCTTTGTTTCGGCAACCATTGTAATGACTCGTGTTTGAGTATATACAACGGTGTGTATCTTTTCGAAAAGATGTTTCAAAATGTTTTTTGGAAGTTTGTTTTGAAAGTGTTTGTGAAGTGTGATTTTTGAAAAGGAGACAAGTGTTTTTGCAAGTTGATCTCAAGTAACTAAGAGCTTTGTCTACCCCTATTGTACTCAAAGGTTTTCTCTATGTTTTCAACCCTTTTTTAACAATTTTGTTCCACCATTGAATTTGGTGGACAATCTTGCGTTTAGGATGTTTTAACGGGACGGGCGCGGGTCATCGTATGGACCATGAATGCAATGGTGCCAAGTGTCTTTGGCAATTTGCTTGAAGGGACTATGATCATTCCGTTTTAGGCAACTTTCGAAAGCGTCATCGAGGGACTTATGATCATTTGAATTTGTTTTGCCAAAGAAACTCGACGTGCAAGCATGGCCCATTTTGGAAGGCAACATGTGGGATTACCCTAGGGGGTGCAAGTGTATTTGTGTATTGATTTCATGTATTTGTCTTGTATTAGGTTATCTAGCGTTTGATTTTATGTACATGCAAACCCTAGGTCTAACCATGGTATAATTTGAAAGCGGTAAATTGCAAGAATTTAAAGTCTACGCTATTACAAATAGTATCCGGGAGTGGGGGTACAAATTTACAAATGGGGATGAGACTTTAGGAATGTAGTGTCCAATAATTTACAACCAAATTGAATCGCGATCAAATGTAAACAATGTAATGTAAAGTATAAGAATAGCAAATGTATATTGTCAAATGTAAAGTGTATTGTGTAGGTGTACGTGTACGTATATGAGAATTATTTACAAGTTAAGAAAATGTGAATTTTAATGTGTTATCAAGTATGGTTTACTTAATAAAAAGAATTAGATGTTTTCTTTATTTAATTTGTAATCTTGTATTTTCTTCAATATGTACAAAAAGGTATTTTAATAAAAAGAAAGAAAAATGTTTTACATTTTAATTATATTGTGTATTTTTGTATTAATGTATAAATTATTTTTAAGAAAAGAAATGTATTAACTTTAAGAAAGAAAAAGTTATGTTCATGTTTAATTAATATTCTATATAAAAAAATTAATGTAAAGAAACAAGATTAATGTATTAATGTAAGTTATAGAAAAATATTTTTAGTTTTCTAAAAGGACATGAATGGGCCTAGGGAGTCTTGTGGCCCATACAAAGCTTGAAGAGATAATCAGAAAAGGGGGGGGGGGTACGCGCTGGTTTTTGCAAATGGGCTTAAAGCTGAATGGGGTAAGGCCCATGTGTTTCACACAACAATCGATTTTAGGGTTTGTGACAGTTTGTTCATTTTTGGAGAAAACTTAGGGTTACAGCGTCGTTCGTCCTTGTTCCTCTTCGTTCTCTTTGTTATGGTTTTTTGAACAGCATCCTTCTCGCCCTAGGCCAACCAGTGCCGCTTCTTCTTCCTCCCCTCCAAGATCAATCAGGCGATGGCGATAAGGTTTGGTTTCTTGATTTTATGTTTTACGCTTTTCTGTTTAATCTTGGCAAAAACTGATTCTTGGTTATGTTATCAATATTGTTATGAGGTACGAAAGAAAAAGGAAGAGAGAAGTAAACCTTTGGAGAGGAGAAGAGGAGGACGGTGGCACTTCGGACGGCCAAGGGCGAAGGGAAACGGGATACCGCGCGCTTTGCTTGGAAACCCTGGTATTTGGTATTTTTGTTTCACTTCTTTTAGGTTTAATGATGATTCCTGAAAACCCCTTTTGTCTTCTTCTTCTTGTCGCCCTGCTTACATGCTTCGTATGCTTTTTTTTTCTTTTCTGGTTGGCTTGATACGTTTTAGTGACTGAGTTGTTGTGATATTTGTTGATGTTGGTTATTGCCTTGGATGTTTGTTTAATGGCCCAATGATGAGGACACTCTGAGGGCTCCTATGCGCTGCTTTTGAATGCTATTGTTGAAACGCTGGCTTTTGACTAGCTTTCCCTCTTCTTTCTCTGCCTCGTTGATTGCTTAGTATGCTTGAATATGCTTGATGCCTTTGAGTATATTTGATTCTTTTCCTCTTCTCTCCTGGTTGCCTTGATGCCTTGGTGCCTTATATGTTTGCCCTATGATGAGGCTTCCTCTAAGGGTTTGTGGCCTTGAAATGCAGAGTTGCCTGTTGCTTCTGATATGTATGCTTTAGCCTGATGTGTTGTCTTGATGCTTCTTTATCCTCTTTCTCTTTGGCTTGTTGAGTATGCTTTTGATGGTCTCATTGCCCTGTGATGAATCACAATTCTGAGGGCTTTGAGTTGTTTGCCTGAATGCTTTGTGGGTTTGGTGTTCTGATTGGCGAGGCTTTGGTTGAGAACTTCTTCTGGTTTTGAAGCTTGGCTTCAGTTTGGTGTAGGTAAAAAGCTTATGGTTTTGAGGCTCACACTGCTGTTTGTATCTCTTTGATAGTTTTTAGAGTTTGAATCTTTTGGATATGGCTTTGGATGTTTAGGCAGGTATGAGGCACAAGTTTACTGAGTTTGAACTTGTTTGAAAGCTTCAAGCAGGTTTGTGCTTTTTGACAGGGGTTAATGGTAATGAGCTTGAAAGGGCAGGCTTAGGCTTTGTTTGACAGGGCCTGTAGAGGTTTGAATGTTTTGGCTTGATGTTTTCAGGCTTCAGGCAGGTTTTTGTATATTTGTGATGTGAACTGATTTTTTTGTTTATGTTGTTTTTCTGCCTCTCCCCTGTACTGTGTTATGAACAAATTGTTTTATATTTTGTTTTTCATTCCTAAGCCTGCAAACCTGTCCTCTTTTTTCTCTACTTCTCTCTCCAGTACCATTTAAAACATTAAACAATGTTTATGTTAGTACTTTAATCTGAAAAGGCAGCTGCTTGGGAAATGATGAAATGAAAAGCTTGCTTGCAAAACTAGTTTTAGCCTGCATATTTTGTCTTCTCTTTTCCATACTTTCTGCTTCTTAGTGACAGCATTTTTGACAGCCTTGACATCCTTTTGTACTTGGACAGCTTTGGACAGTTGTTAGTTCAGTTTGAACCTAGTTTGAAATTGTGACTTGCATTGTTCTCTTGGCATTTTCAGTAACTACTCAGTTTGCCTTTTGGTTGCCCACTTGGATTTATGCAGGATGTTTGAAAACTTGGATTTTTATAATTATAACTTTTGTGCATTTCATACCTTTTGCAAGCATTTTTCATCCCTCTCTGTGAACCGGGAGAAATCTCGTGATTTGCAGAGAGGGCAAACTGATTCCGGCCAGTTGCCTTTAATGATGACTTCTGAATTAACTGTCTGCTCTTAATTTCAATTTATCTGTTTCTGACTTTTCTTCTTTCTTGTTCTTTGCAGATAAAATCCAATGAGGCAGAGGGAGCAAGGGATGGAAGATGAAGAATTGAAGATTTAGAAAAAATTAGGATAGTCTTTAATTACTGTAAACAATTTGTAAACAAAAACAATTATACAAATAAAGAAAAGCTTTTTTATCCAATTAATTCTTTTCCTCTTTTCAATTGTTCATTTTATTATTTATAATTCTTTAAATTATAATAATTGAAAATAAATTCCAATCATTTGAACTCAGAATAATAAATAATTAAATAAACAATGTGATTTTAGCATCGATCAACCAATAAACCTGGCGTTTCACAAATCCAAAGCAAAGCACAGTCAAACACAGCAACTGTCAAGACGTATTTTCCTTTTACTGATTTTAACCAAACATTGCAAATCCAATCCAAATGCATCTTTTCACTGATTTAGTTACACAATGCGAACTCAATCCAAATGTTTCAATCCACATTCCAGCATAACTTGAAAAGCACTGTAGAATTTAAATCTTTCTGAGAATGCGCGCACAAAAACCCTAATTCCTGATCAAATGCCAAAGAAGCGTTCGCCTGATCAAAGTTGAGCCAAAATCAACCAAACCCTAAACAAACTGTTTGAATTGTTCCAGAGCCATGAAAATCAATGAAAACCCTAATTTTGTCTGACTGACGAGAAAAGTCTGTTTGACCGATTCTTGAGCCAATCTGAAAAAATCAGGAAAAGCCTGAAGTTGTGATTTCTTGTGGAAAAATGCGAGGGCAAATTTTGGGGTACAACAATGGGTACCTGCATTTGTGAGTGTGGGTGTGTGTAAGGGATAACCATCCTTAAAAATGCAAAAGGAAAGAAAATGAGCACGACGGTTTATAGATGAAAAACGTCCAATGATTCATTAAAACATGGCATATGATTATGAAGAAAATCAAACCCTTACAAATGGACCTACATGCCCCGGGCCAGGCATGAGGTGAAAATAGTGTGCGAATTGTTTTAGTTATTACAGACCATAAAAATGGGAAATTGTTCAAAGATAAAATTACTGGTTGATAAAGGTGATAGGAACAAAATCCTTTGCTTCCCAATTGCTCAAACCCCCTTCGACGGTCGGGAAGACCCAATCTTCAAAATGGCTCTCTTCATCTTCATCTTCTACAACATTGATTCCATGGTGAGAGATCTTGACGGGTGGTCTTCCAATCTTGGAGCGACGCATAGCCTTTTGTCCTTCAGCAGTGAACCCTAACCCAAACTTGTCTGTCTTATAGGGAAAGTCAGGCAACTGCCCCCATACTGTGCTCTTCCCCTCCTTAATCACGACCTCTGCGTCCTTGAGAGATGCCATCCTAGATACATGCTTGAGAACAATAGGCATTTCAACCATTGTCTTCGCAACTGCTACCTCGGGAGAAACTTCCTCAAAATGTTGGAAAGGCATTTCGATGAACTCGCCATCCAACTCCACATATCGAAAGGAATTGAGATGACTTATCATGTACTCTTCCTCGCCGTGCACTGTTATAATCTTACCCTTAACATGATATTTCAGCATTTGGTGCAAAGATGAGGTAACTGCCCCGTCATAATGGATCCACGGTCTTCCTAGTAAACACGAGTATGACAGACGGATGTCCATCACGTAGAAGGTTGAATTAAACACTTCTGTGCCCACCTTGATAGGAATATCAACCTCTCCATGAACCATTCTTTTGGAACCATCAAAAGCCCTAACGACGATGTTACTAGGTTTGAGGGTCAAACCTTCGCAATCCAAACGGTCTAAGGCCTTCTTTGGCAGCACATTCAAGGAAGAACCAGTATCAACTAAGACATGGGCGAGAGTGGTTCCCCGGCATTCAACTGAAACATGTAACGCATTGTTGTGCTTCCTTCCTTTGGGAGTTAAGTCGACATCGGAAAAGCCAAGGCCATTATCAGCAGTAAGACTGGCCACACATTCTTGGAACTGGTCAGCCGAAGTCTCTTGGGGTATATGTGCAGCCTTCAAGAATTTGATTAGGGCCTTAGCATGGGCCTCAGAACAGAGCAGAAGAGCCAACGTTGAAATTTTAGAAGGGGTCTGCCCTAATTGTTCCACAACGTCGTAGTCACTTTTTTTGATTATTTTCAAGATTTCATCCATTTCTTTCTGAGTGGTTTCGGGGATAACCACAGCGCGGGCCTTCGTCCTGACAGGCACTTCCAATATCCCCTTACCTTTGCCGGTAGTTTCAGCAGATGGTCTTACTTCAGGAGTATCCAACTCTTCAATCACTGGGCCTTGCACAGAGGGTCCAACAGGTATAGAAGCTTTTAAGGGTCCGAAAACTGCTCGAGGGGGAGCAATCTCCAGAGAAAAGATCCGGCCACTGCGGGTTATCTTGCTTGTACCCGTGATGTTCCCTATATCAGGGTCTTCTTCAGTAATCTCTTGGACTGTTTCGATTTGTTTGATGTCGTGGTAGAAGATTTCTCCCCCATAGTTCCACGATATCGTTTTGCTGGATTTGTATGGGACAGGTCCCTGCATGGTGACCTTTAAAGGTACACATTCAGAGTTGGGTGTAATCCTGACAGGCCTTTTGCAAGCCTTTGGAGAATTGTCGGAAATGGTTATGATAGCAATATCGTTGGTTGAAGTATCACAAGTATCAAGAGTAATAGGATTGAAAGTCTCAACAGGGGTTTTCTGGAAAAGTATCTCTTGAGTATCCATCAGGCGTTGGACACCTGACTTCAACATTGGACAATCACCTTGAATGTTCAAACAAAAATAACAGTCTTTACCACAACCAGGAAAGATCCCGGCTCGTAACAAATTTTCTTTAATCACTAACAATAGAGTCAACAGATCGACAACATCAGTAACATGGAGGTTTTCCAAAACAGCATGCACATTGTGGCCGTGCTTGGGCATCGGAGCGGATATAACATTGGGCTTCTCAGGAGCGTCAAATTCAACCTCTTTGGCGTCAATTAAGTCCTGAATTTTGTTCTTAAGTGCCCAACAATTATTGGTATCGTGTCCAGCACTGTCGGAATGGTAAGCACACTTGGCATTGGAGTGGTAGTATGGAGAGGAAGTGTTAGGGTTTTTTGGCGCCTCCTTCAAACTGGTCAGATTCAGCTTCAACAAATGGGGAAGTACTTGAGCGGGCGTCATGTTGATGCGGGTGAACTGCCGTTGTGGCCTTTCCACCCGTTGTTGATTAGGTCTCGACTGATTGTTACGAGGTTGATCATTTGACGAGTTTTGAATCATCACGGCCCCTACAGTCGGCTGGCGCTCAGTTCTTCCCAATCCCTTCTGAGAATACACAGCAGATGCTTCCTTCTTGGCTGGGAAAGGTTTCTTGACAGCTGTGGATGTGGAAGCATCCTTTTTAATCTTTCCACTTTTAATACCGGCCTCCATCCTTTCGCCGGTCAAAATCAGTTCAGTAAATCCCGTAGAAGAGCTCCCGATTAGATGGTTGAAGAAAGGGCCAGACAGGGTCCCTAGGAACATGTCAACTAACTCCCTATCTGACAACGGTGGCTGCACCCTTCCAGCCAGGTCACGCCACTTCTGAGCGTACTCTTTAAACCCTTCTATTGTACCCCAAAATTTTCCCTCCCATATTCTTCAAGATTTGGCAAGATCAAGTTTCAAAATCTCTCAAGGATTGCACAGTCCAATTGCCTCATAACACAGTCAAAATTAGGGTTTTGGTTCTTGCAAAGAAATTGAGGTTTTCAAGGGTCCAATCAAGTCCCATATGCCTATATACATTGTCAAACATCTATATGTCAAGTTTCAAGACTCACAGCATCAAGTTACACAGTCAAAAGCCCTAAATGCTTCACAGTCAACTGCTGGGGCAAAATGGTCATTTGACAGTCAAAAGTCAAAAATTTTGGTCAACATATTATTTTGAAGCCACAATCATCATTTGATCAATTCTTGATCATGATCCCACAAGCATGGCTCAAAAAGTCTCAAGATGCAAAACTTTCTATTTTTGGACAGTTGAAAAGTCAACTGCAAATTGACCAAGGCATAACTTCTTCATGGTTCATCAGAAAAATCCCATCCAATGCTCACTTTGAAGGGGATGACATTTCCTACAACTCCTCTTCACACTCCAAGTCCAAGAAATGCTCTCACAAAAAGTTATCAATTTCAACATTATAGGTCATTTTCAAAAGTCAACAAAAAGGCACTTTAAGTCAAAGACCATAACTTGAGATTGGTAAATCAAAATGACATGGGACCAAATACATTGGTTAGAGGACTTCAAGACCTTTCCAAAATGTCCAAGAACATGTTCATAGCTTCAAAATTGAGCGAGATATGCATTGGAGAAGTTGGGAAATTTTTGGGAACTTTCAAAAGTCAACTTTGCCTAAAACACTTCAATTTTGCTAATGGGCCTCAAATTCCTTCTTGAATCTTCACCCAAAGCCTATGCACGACCCATTAAGCTTAATTTGACTTATTTTCTTATTTTTAATTAATTAATTGAATTTATATTAGTATTAATTCATTTAATTGGTTTTAATTATAAGAAAATTCAAAAGATGTGATTTTTAAATCTTTTTGTGAAGGAAATAAGGCTAGGGCAAGCTGTCAACTCGTTTCTCAATCAACAAGGCAAAATATCCATGATTGGCAAAGTTTCATGAAAGAAAAGATTGAAAAAGATATGATTGGCAATCACATATTCAAGTCATAATGCAATGGATTCATGGGCCTTATTCTAACCTAATTATGTTCCAATACAAAGGCACAAGCTAACCCTATTCTTGAAGACACGTGAAAGCTGCTAAAACTCCATAACCAATTGGCAAAAATCAAAGAAATATTGGAAAACTGAAATCAATACTCTAAGCAAATTCAAACCCTTTTCTTGTTTCCAACGCCTTGCTGGGAGTTTCCTGAACATATTGCCATCAAGAACGAGCCCTAACACTCAAGAAATTGCCCAGAACAGATCCACGGTTCAGTTTTATTTTCCATAATCGAAATTCATATTTCCTGAGCATTTAACATGTTTTATTGGTTGTTTTGCATTGCTTAAACATACAAGAAACTTTTGGCATGGTTTAATTGCATTATAACACGCTGAATCATAACTTGCCATTAACACGTTCTAGGGTTCTTAAGGTTTTGAATTGGGGTTTCTCACATACAGAAAAATTGGCCTTCATGACACCCATGGTTGAATTGAGAGGGACAAGACGAATCGAATGAGATACTCGCGCTCAATTTATATGGCGCATGATGCTAATCGCTATTTTTTGCACTTTTATTTTGTGGGGGTTTAAAACCCCCGCTATCTTATTTTCTGTTTACAGGGCAAACGAGGAAGACAATAGGTGTCAAGGCCTGGTTGGAGAATTCAAATCTGGCGCGCTTTATTTTGTTCTATACCATTAATATTTGTTTTTTTATAATATTTGTTGTCCATTAGTTTAACAAACGCGCTTGATAGCTCAACTGGCAAAGGACGTGGCTTGCAAGTACTGGGACATGGGTTCGTTTCCCAGGTCCCCCCATATAATTCTTTCTATTTTTTCACAAAGCGTTCACATGCAACATGTGCCCAGAATCCCATCATGCACCTTCACGCGCTAGCTTGCCAAGTGGCCATGATGCCCAATCCAGTGGCCACAGAATGAAGTTCATGATGCACTCCAGTCAACCAGCATGCACACAACCATAAAGTCAACGAGGCTTGCTTTGTCTAATGGGCCAGAATTTCTTACAATTGACCTCCACTTTGGGCCATCTACCCCCCTTGGTTTGCATAGTTTGATTTTATTTTATTTTCTTTTCTTTTAATTTCTTTCAATTGTTTTTTTTAATTATTATTAATTCATCATAAAATAGTTTTTCCTAATAAAAATCAGAAACTCAAAAAATGTTTTATTTTTAATTATTTGTTAAATTTACCATTAACCTATTTTTGTAAATAAATATTAATAACTAACTTAGTTTAATTTAGGTTTGAACTTTAATCCTTTTTCTTAATAAAAATAAAATTGCATAGAATTAGGTTTTGATTTCTTTTTTAATCATATTTTATTAATCATCATTATTACTATTTATTAATTATTATTTTTGTACATAAACATGTAAATTAATTAATTAGTTTAAATTAGTTAACTTTAACATTTTTATTAATAAGTAAAATAAACTTAGAACTAGGGTTTCACTAACTTTAATTTTAATTCTTTTTTTTCTTTATTTCCATAATAAATACAAAAAAAAACATAAAAAACACTTTCTTGTAAATAATTGAATAATTAGATTTAGGTTTAATTTTAATTTCATACAAAAGACCAAAAAACTCATAATTGCTCAAAAGGGTCAAAACCCTCGGACGTTCCAATTTAGTTTATCCGTGCGTTATTTCTATTTGATTATTATGTAACTGCTTCCGGATGTAATAGTAATTAGGTTTTATTTTTTTACTTTCTGCATCTTTATCAAAAACGGGTCTTTGTATTTTGGCGATGTATAGACCCGCGCCTTGTAATAGCGTAGCTTTTACCTTTCCGTCTTTTAATTTTCCGCACTCCTAACTGCTAATTGCATGAAAGAATGTATGTTAATTAAAAACAACTCGTAGCTCACGATTGCCTAATCCAAGATAAATATAAACTAAAAACAACACACAATGCACCTGCCACTTCTAGGGTACGCCTCACTCGTTGCCTTCGAAACGTGGTCGTCAAGTATAGGATGCTTTAGCGGTCGCTCTTATGTCTAAGATCCAGTCGCCTCGGAACGGTTGCCTCGGATTAAATAGGATTTAGGACATTAGGGTTACTTCTAAGGTGTCCTACTGTTGCTTTGGTGACCAGACTGTCCCTCAATCGAATTGACCCGAACACCTCCAACGGTGGTGCTACCTACCTCTCAATGGTGGGATGGCACTACCTTAAGGACTTTTACACAACCTAATTCCTTAGGGTAGGTAGATGACTCATGGGTACTTGCTCTCTTCTCAAAACAAACAAATACTTTTCACACTGACACTTTCAAAAAGCTTTCAAAACAAATTTTTCAAACACTCTTGAGGACAGATACAAGAGTCATTCAGAAATCTTTCAAAGAAACTTTTTCAAACCCACGCACACTTGAAAAGCAAACACATTTTGAAAACATAAGAGCAAGTACCTAAGAGCCCGTGGATAACCACGGATAGAAAGGGTGCTAACACCTTCCCTTTCTATAAATCTACCTCCCGAACCGAGAAACATTCTCGATAAGGAATTTTGCTGTGCTTTTGTCCTTTCCATGTTGGATAAAATAAAAGACGGTGGCGACTCTTGCTTACCGCGACATTTCGCGAAACCAGCTAAAAACAGTCAGTTCTATTTCCACCGATCACAGAACTGGCGACTCTGCTGGGGAATCCTAAATAAGTGAAGTGTACCTTAGGATTAGATCACTTGTGTTTTCAATTGTATGCTTTGTATGCTTTAAATTTTGTGGGTTTGTATCGGAGTTCTATAGATCCTAACCCGGATCTGGGGGATACCTCTTAGAAAGTAGCAACAAGACTGTGAGGGAACTGTGCGGGGTATACCGACACGGTTGAAGCGGTCTGCTACGTTGATGTGGAACTTTGGTGAGTACCGGTAACCCTTGAGTCAAGTCAAGGAGAGTACGGGGCCACCGCGTGGTGTCGTGAAGCATCAACTGACCTTAGGAACCTTAATTGAACCATCCTGGCCTCTTTAGGGGTAGTGAGATGACTGACTTTGGTGCAGTCCGAAGTTGGTTGATACTCGATACTACACTCATTGAGGGTTGTTTTCTTGGAATATTTTGATCGCCAGTTCAGTGGCTAAATCGAAACAATGAACACAGAAAACAACCCAATGATATTGAGATCCTTAGAACCCGGTTACTTTTGATAGTACAGGTTTTGAGCCCACCAACTTCAAGAAGGTAATACCTAGACCCCATGCTGGCCTAAACTCTAAGGGTTGTCTTGTGTGACTTGTGTGCCTTACCATGTTTGCTTTTTGTGGATACTCGTGGTGTGTTTTTTATCATAACATCATAACATCATAACATCATACAGCATCATATGCATCCCCTAACCACTTCAAGGGTTCGAATCTTCATCTTTGTTCTTGTTTTGTAGGACATGGAAACTATCCGCAGAAAGATAATTCAGATCAAACTTGTAAGGATCCCTCCTCAGCTTAAGGAGCTTACATCCAGGATTCCCGAGAACTCTTCCTTCAGTGAAAGGCATGGTAGACTCATCAGCTTGGTCAACACCAACATTGAAGAAGATATGATAAAAGTTCTCTTCCAGTTCTTTGACCCTTTACACCACTGTTTTACTTTCCCGGATTATCAATTAGTGCCCACTTTGGAAGAGTTTTCTCAGCTTCTGAAGGTCCCCATTCTCAGTCAACTACCCTACAACGGTACGGAAAGGGAACCCAAACTTGAAGAGGTTGCTAAAGCATTACGCCTACAACCATCTGACATCAAGGGACATTGGGAAGTTAGAAGTGGTACCAAAGGGTTCTTGGCCAAGTTTCTGTTTGAGAAAGCACAAGAATGTTGGAACTCCCTTGACCTACAAGCTTTTAAAGAAGTTGTGGCACTCCTTGTCTATGGGTTGGGTTTCTCTGATGCTGATCTGACCATTAAGGGAAAGAACCATAACGATGCCCTGCATGTCTCCATTGAATGCATGGGCACTACTCTCGCCCACGTGTTGGTAGACACCGGTTCTTCGCTGAATGTACTACCCAAGAAGGCCTTAGACAGGTTGGATTATGAGGGTTTGGAGTTGAAGCCTAGTAACATCGTTGTCCGAGCCTTTGACGGGTCGAAGAGGATGGTACATGGTGAAGTGGATATTCCGATTCGGGTTGGTTCTCAAGTCTTTGATTCAACGTTCTATGTGATGGACATTCGTCCATCCTATTCTTGTTTGCTGGGTCGTCCTTGGATCCACAAGGCTGGGGCTGTGACCTTCACTCTACATCAAAAGCTTAAGTACCCTGTCAGAGGGAAGATTGTTACAGTGCAGGGGGAGGAAAAATACATGGTTAGTCATCTTAACTCGTTCCGGTATATAGAGATGGATGGGGAGTTCATTGAAACCCCCTTTCAACATTTTGAAGAGGTGCCTCCTACATTGGCATCAGCAGAGACAGTGATTGAAGAAGACTCTCCTTTGAAGATGGCTTCCTTGAAGGACGCCCGGGCTGTGATTGAGAAAGGCGAATGTGAAAACTGGGGCAGGCTCCCTGATTTTACTCCAAAGACTGACAAGTTTGGGCTGGGTTTCACTGCAGAGGCTCAAAGGGCTGTACGTAAAGCAAGGATTGGAAGACCTCCCGTGTTCATCACCAACCCGGGGGTGAATGCTATTGAAGGCGATGTGGAGGAATCTGAGTTCAACAACTGGATCTACCCAACGGCCGACGGTGGACTGAACAATTGGACTGCTAAAGATTTCATACCTGTTACTTTTGTTACTCAGTAATGAATTCCTTTGTTCTTAAATTTGTAATGAACAATAAATTGAAGCTTTATGGCCCGGTGTCTTACCCGGGGCACCGTGGCTTCATTTGTGAAGGCTTATTACTTGTCATTTCCATATATCATGAATAAAAATATTGGACGTTTTTCGCATTTCAAATCTTGTGCTCCCTTTCTTTCTTTCTTTATATATTGCAAAACAGCTATATTTACACACACTCACCTATACAGGTTTCAATCCACTCTGGATCTCACTGGTAACGACTCTGCTACTGCCAGTTATGGCTTCGAAAATCCGATCAACTTAGCCGAAGACGAAGGTGAAGATGATTGCGAGGTGCCTGGTGAACTTGCAAGACTGTTACTCCAGGAAGAGAGGGCCATTCAGCCACATGAAGAGCCAGTGGAAACGGTAAATCTGGGTACTGAGACAGACAGAAAGGAAGTCAAGATTGGTGCCAATCTAGAGCTCAGTGTGAAACAACGGTTGATTCAGATGCTGCATGACTATGTGGAAATCTTTGCCTGGTCTTACAAAGACATGCCTGGGTTGGATACTGACATTGTGGTTCATCACTTGCCTACCAAGGAAGACTGCCCTCCGGTTAAACAGAAGGTCCGCCGTATGCGTCCAGAAATGTCCGAGAAGGTCAAAGCTGAGGTTATGAAACAATTTGACGTTGGTTTTCTTGCAGTGACTTCTTACCCTCAGTGGGTTTCCAACGTGGTTTCAGTGCCGAAGAAAGATGGTAAGATCCGAATGCGTGTTGACTACAGGGATTTGAACAGGGCAAGCCCCAAAGATGATTTCCCTCTACCTCACATCGACGTTCTGGTTGACAATACTGCTCAGCACAAGGTGTTCTCCTTCATGGACGGCTTTTCAGGTTATAATCAGATCAAGATGGCTCCTGAAGATATGGAAAAGACTACCTTTGTTACTCAGTGGGGCACCTTTTGTTACAAGGTCATGCCTTTTGGGTTGAAAAATGCTGGGGCAACCTACCAACGTGCCATGGTTGCTTTATTTCATGAAATGATCCATCATGAGATTGAGGTATACGTCGATGATATGATTGCAAGGTCTCAAACTGAGGAGGAACACCTTGACCATTTACAGAAGCTGTTTGACCGTCTGAAGTTGTACAAGCTGAGGTTGAACCCGAATAAGTGCACCTTCGGGGTAAGATCTGGAAAATTGCTAGGCTTCGTCGTAAGCGACAAAGGTATTCAAGCGGACCCTGCCAAGGTTAAATCCATACAAGAGATGCCAGTTCCCAAGACAGAGAAAGAAGTCAGAGGCTTTCTAGGACGGCTAAACTACATTGCCCGATTCATCTCGCATCTAACTGCTACCTGTGAACCAATCTTCAAGCTGCTGAAGAAAGATCAAGTGGTACGTTGGAATGATGAATGTCAGGCCGCTTTCGACAGAATCAAAGAGTATCTCCAAGAACCACCCATTCTTATGCCACCGGTTGAAGGGAGACCTCTAATACTATACTTGACAGTACTTGACAGCTCAATGGGTGTGTGCTGGGGCAGCATGACGAGTCTGGCCGAAAAGAGCACGCCATTTATTACCTTAGCAAAAAGTTTACCGACTGTGAGACCCGATACTCACATCTCGAGAAAACTTGTTGCGCTTTGGTATGGGCTGCTCGCCGGCTGAGACAGTATATGCTGACTCACACTACTCTGTTGATTTCAAAGATAGATCCGATAAAGTACATATTCGAAAAGCCTGCTCTGTCTGGAAGAATAGCGAGATGGCAGATGATCTTGACTGAGTACGACATCCAGTACACGACTCAGAAAGCAATCAAAGGAAGTGTATTGGCAGACCATTTGGCACACCAGGCAGTAGATGACTACCAGTCAATGAACTTTGAATTTCTTGACGAGAGCATCATGGTAGTAACTGATTGTGAAGTACCTGGACCGGATGAAGGACCTGAGGAAGGATCCCGATGGTCTATGCACTTTGACTGAGCCTCCAACACTTTGGGTAATGGTATCGGCGCTGTGATCATATCCCCAAAAGGCACTCATACTCCACTCACCGCCCGACTATGTTTCAACTGCACTAACAATATGGCGGAGTATGAAGCATGCATCATGGGTCTTCAAGCTGCAATTGACTTAAGGATCAAGTTTCTGAGTGTCTTCGGAGATTCCGCCCTCGTGATCAATCAGATCAAAGGCGAGTGGGATACGAAACACCCAAACCTTATTTCTTATAAAGAATGTGTGTTGACATTGATCCCCCATTTCACAGAGATAACTTTTGAACACTTCCCAAGAGAGGAGAATCAGTTGGCGGACGCGCTGGCTACGATGTCTTCTATGTTCAAAGTCAAATGGGACAATGAAGCTCCCCGGATTATTATCTGGAAATTGGATGAACCTGCATATTGCTGTGATCTTGAGGCTGAGATGGTAACTGAAAAACCTTGGTATCATGAAGTGAAGAGGTACTTGGAAGCTCAAGAATACCCCGAAGGCGCATCCATCAATGACAAGAAATTCCTGAGAAGGTTCGCAGCAAAGTTCTTCCTTAGCAACGGCATTCTGTATAAGCGAAATCATGATTCAACTTTACTGCGTTGTGTGGATAAGACTGAAGCAGAAAGAATCATGGCAGAGCTGCATGAAGGCACCTTCGGAACGCATTCCAGTGGACACACCATGGAAAAGAAAATCCTTCGGGCAGGATATTTCTGGTCTACAATGGAAGCTGACTGTTACCAACATTCTCGGACGTGTCATAAATGCCAGATCTATGCAAATAAGGTGCACGTTCCTCCAGTTCCTCTGAATGTCTTGACTGCGCCTTGGCCTTTTGCAATGTGGGGCATTGATATGATTGGCGAGATTAAACCTACGGCATCCAACGGGCATCGCTTCATCCTGGTGGCGATCGATTACTTTACGAAGTGGGTTGAAGCAGCTTCCTATGCTACTGTAACCAAGAACGTCGTGGCACGGTTCATTCGGCATAACCTGGTCTGTCGATACGGCGTCCCGGAAAGGATCATTATGGACAATGGTACCAATCTTAATAACAAGATGATCACTGAGCTCTGCGAGCAATTCAAGATACAGCACCACAACCCTTCTCCTTATCGGCCGAAGATGAATGGGGCTGTAGAAGCAGCTAATAAGAATATCAAAAAGATTGTGCAGAAGATGACAGTGACCTATAAAGATTGGCACAAGATGTTACCGTTCACTCTTCATGGGTATCGTACCTCAGCAAGAACGTCAACCGGGGCAACTCCCTTTTCCTTGGTCTATGGCATGGAGGCAGTATTGCCTATTGAAGTCCAGATACCCTCTCTCCGGATAATGAAGGATGCAGGCTTGAGCGAAGATGACTGGATCCAGACTCGACTTGATCAATTAAACCTAATTGACGAAAAGAGACTCACTGCTATTTGTCATGGTCAAACGTATCAAAAACGGATGATCAGGGCTTTTAACAAGAAAGTCAGACCACAAGAGTATCAAGTTGGGGACCTGGTAATCAAGCGCATCATTCTTCCTCAAGGTGATCCCAGGGGAAAATGGACCCCCACGTACGAAGGGCCATTCGTGGTTAAACATGTCTTCTCAGGAGGGGCCATGATTCTAACCACTATGGATGGTGACGACCTTCCTCACCCCGCCAATGCAGACATAGTAAAAAGATACTACGCATGATAAAAGACCCGCTAGGTTGACACACCTAGGCAAAAATAAGGGCTTCCCGGCGAACCAAAAGGGTTCGGGCAAAAATAAGGGAGGAAACAAAAAGAATATGTACACCCGGCAAGCTGAAAACCCGAAAGGGCGGCTTGGGCAAAAAAGGGTATCCCGGTGGACTGAAAACCCGAAAGGGCGGTCCAGGCAAAAGTTAGGGATAAGCGTAATACTATGTCTCATTGAATCACCTTGCATCCAGAATCCGGTATCAAACATCAGGTTCAGACGGCATCGATCAGTCGGCTTCATTTTCAACTAAACAGCCAAGTGATGAGACGCTCGAAGATATAAAGGAGATAGCAGAGTTGGAACCCAATGGGATTATTCCTTTCACATAGCTGTCTTGTTTTCCTTTCATAAAATTGTACAAAC
Organism: Vicia faba; assembly: GCA_948472305.1. NCBI lineage: Eukaryota > Viridiplantae > Streptophyta > Magnoliopsida > Fabales > Fabaceae > Vicia > Vicia faba. The sequence continues at coordinate 377,641,330 of OX451739.1, read as the reverse complement.
TCTGTTGTTCGGCGGCGTTCTCTTACTAGGAAGTCAGCCTCTTGTACATAAACGCCTATTTACAGGCAAATTCAAAAATCAATACAAATTCACTTTTCAGATAAATTGCCAATTATTTTTCCTTTTTCTGTTTTGTTGTGCAAATAACGTCCAATGTTCATTTTTGATATATGCATTTGACACTAATTGCTAACTCATAAATATTTGCATGCGAAACAAAGGACTAATTACAGGTGACGTTAGAAACAGGGGCAATATTGAATTGTCTAAGTGATCTAGTTGCTCCGTCCACCAAGGTACCAAGGTAAATTCGGCTGAAGAATGTAATCAGGATACCTTCACTCCCTGTAGAGTAAGACAAGATTCAACAATTCTCCCCAAGCAGAGTTGGCCTCCCGTCAGCCCTAACAAGGCACAGTATCCCAAGCAAGTCAGCAACACTCTCCCCGAGCAGAGTTAGTCTACTGTCAGCCTCAAGGAAGTTGGATTATCCCCCGAAGATCTCAGTATTCCCCAACGGAGTACACAAACATTCCTAGCAAGCATCCCCAGCAATCTTGATCTAAGATTGTTCCCCAGCGGAATATCAGACATCCAGTGGAGCCACTTCCCTAATACAGTTCAAAAGATCTCCCCAGGAGAGTTGAATCAATCTCCCCAGTAGGAAGCTTATCCCCAATAGATTCTGGAAGCTTATCCTCTGCAGAGCACGAGCGCATCTCCCCGGCTTTATTCAAAGATTATTTCCCCACCAGGATATAACTGGGTTATCCTAAGCCAATTGGCACGGAAAGATCGTCCCCGGCGAAGTCTTCCTATCCCCAGCGGAGTTCATCAAATCTTCCAACAGAGCTCAACAATGGTATCCCCAGCGGAGTTATCATCAACATCTCAGCAAAGTACCTCTCTTCCCACAGAGTAATTCCCTGCAGAGTAATCTCTCCAGCAAAGTTTATTCCTCAGCGGAGTCATCTTCTCCCACCGGTTTATGCTTACAATCATCATCCCCAGCGGAAATGAAGAACTCTACTCTTCAAACGTCAGCCTAGGATTCAAGCTCCCGGCATTCGTCAAGGATTTATTTTCCTAGACGCAAATACATTCATAAACATCACATTATCATACATTATAGCATGCATATACGCATCATATCACACAATCTCATTTCTCCCTGAGAACACCATGACATCGTGCTTTTCATGCATCATGGCATTGCATACAACTAACATTTTATCTTTTCAGGACAAAGGTCAATACAAAGATGATTACTATCAACTGTCGCAATTCCAGATTCGATACATGTATCTAGCCAGGGCATATCTGTTGACGACTAATTCCAGATTCGATTCCTGTATCTAGCCAGGGCACGTCTGAAGAGTTTGAAGATTCGATTCTTGTATCCAGCCAGGGTATATCTGCTGACGACTAATTCCAGATTCGATTCCTGTATCCAGCCAGGGCACGTCTGAAGAGTTTGAAGATTCGATTCCTGTATCCAACCAGGGTATATCTGTTGACGACTAATTCCAGATTCGATTCCTGTATCCAGCCAGGGCACGTCTGTAGAGTTTGAAGATTCGATTCCTGTATCCAGCCAGGGCATATCTGTTGACGACTATTCCAGACTCGATTCCTGTATCCAGCCAGGGCACGTCTGAAGAGTTTGAAGATTCGATTCCTGTATCCAGCCAGGGTATATCTGTTGACGACTAATTCCAGATTCGATTCCTGTATCCAGCCAGGGCACGTCTGAAGAGTTTGAAGATTCGATTCCTGTATCCAGCCAGGGTATATCTGTTGATGACTAATTCCAGATTTGATTCCTGTATCCAACCAGGGCACGTCTGAAGAGTTTGAAGATTCGATTCCTGTATCCAGCCAGGGCATATCTGTTGACGACTATTCCAGACTGGATTCCTGTATCCAGCCAGGGCACGTCTGAAGAGTTTGAAGATTCGATTCCTGTATCCAGCCAGGGTATATCTGTTGACGACTAATTCCAGATTCGATTCCTGTATCCAGCCAGGGCACGTCTGAAGAGTTTGAAGATTCGATTCCTGTATCCAGCCAGGGTATATCTGTTGACGACTAATTCCAGATTCGATTCCTGTATCCAGCCAGGGCACGTCTGAAGAGTTTGAAGATTCGATTCCTGTATCCAGCCAGGGCATATCTGTTGACGACTATTCCAGACTCGATTCCTGTATCCAGCCAGGGCACGTCTGAAGAGTTTGAAGATTCGATTCCTGTATCCAGCCAGGGTATATCTGTTGACGACTAATTCCAGATTCGATTCCTGTATCCAACCAGGGCACGTTTGAAGAGTTTGAAGATTCGATTCCTGTATCCAGCCAGGGTATATCTGTTGACGACTAATTCCAGATTCAATTCCTGTATCCATCTAGGGCACGTCTGTAGAGTTTGAAGATTCGATTCCTATATCCAGCCAGGGCATATCTGTTGACGACTATTCCAGACTCGATTCCTGTATCCAGCCAGGGCACGTCTGAAGAGTTTGAAGATTCATTTCCTGTATCCAGCCAGGGTATATCTGTTGACGACTAATTCCAGATTCGATTCCTGTATCCAGCCAGGGCATGTCTGAAGAGTTTAAAGATTCGATTCCTGTATCCAGCCAGGGTATATCTGTTGACGACTAATTCCAGATTCGATTCCTGTATCCAGCCAGGGCACGTCTGAAGAGTTTGAAGATTCGATTCCTGTATCCATCCAGGGCATATCTGTTGACGGCTATTCCAGGCTCGATTCGTGTATCCAGCCAGGGCACGTCTGAAGAGTTTGAAGATTCGATTCCTGTATCCAGCCAGGGTATATCTGTTGACGACTAATTCCAGATTTGATTCCTGTATCCAGCCAGGGCACGTCTGAAGAGTTTGAAGATTCGATTCCTTTATCCAGCCAGGGTATATCTGTTGACGACTAATTCCAGATTCGATTCCTGTATCCAGCCAGGGCATGTCTGAAGAGTTTGAAGATTCGATTCCTGTATCCAGCCAGGGCATATCTGTTGACGACTATTCCAGACTCGATTCCTGTATCCAGCCAGGGCACGTCTGAAGAGTTTGAAGATTCGATTCCTGTATCCAGCCAGGGTATATCTGTTGACGACTAATTCCAGATTCGATTCCTGTATCCAGCCAGGGCACGTCTGAAGAGTTTGAAGATTCGATTCCTGTATCCAGCCAGGGCATATCTGTTGACGACTAATTCCAGATTCGATTCCTGTATCTAGCCAGGGCACATCTGCATGAAGTGTTTGAAGATTCGACACCTGTATCCAGCCAGGGCATATCTACATAAAGAGTTTAAAGATCAACCCCTGTAACAGGCCAGGTAATTATCTTTCTTTCTCATGTACTCAAGTTCTCGCTAAGGAATCTCTTACGCGATCGACATCTAGATGGCATCTATAAGCCCATTCACATACCATCTCTCCAAATGGCATCTATAAGCCCATTCCCGACAAGGTTCTGTCACACCTCCAGATGGCATCTATAAGCCCATCCTCCTATCCATCATCTCTCCAAATGGCATCTGTAAGCCCATTCCCGACATCACACTGCTAACATTCTACTATGTGAGTGCAAATTTCTAGGCACTCTAGTGTTCAATCATCTTCCACCTTCGGATTACGAAAGACACACCAGCCAATCCACATCCTCAGGTCTAAGAAGATTGAACAGGGGCAACTGTTGTACCCCAAAATTTTCCCTCCCATATTCTTCAAGATTTGGCAAGATCAAGTTTCAAAATCTCTCAAGGATTGCACAGTCCAATTGCCTCCTAACACAGTCAAAATTAGGGTTTTGGTTCTTTCAAAGAAATTGAGGTTTTCAAGGGTCCAATCAAGTCCCATATGCCTATATACATTGTCAAACATCTATATGTCAAGTTTCAAGACTCACAGCATCAAGTTACACAGTCAAAAGCCCTAAATGCTTCACAGTCAACTGCAGGGGCAAAATGGTCATTTGACAGTCAAAAGTCAACATTTTTGGTCAACATCTTATTTTGAAGCCACAATCATCATTTGATCAATTCTTGATCATGATCCCACAAGCATGGCTCAAAAAGTCTCAAGATGCAAAAGTTTCTATTTTTGGACAGTTGAAAAGTCAACTGCAAATTGACCAAGGCATAACTTCTTCATGGTTCATCAGAAAAATCCCATCCAATGCTCATTTTGAAGGGTATGACATTTCCTACAACTCCTCTTCACACTCCAAGTCCAAGAAATGCTCTCACAAAAAGTTATCAATTTCAACATTATAGGTCATTTTCAAAAGTCAACAAAAAGGCACTTTAAGTCAAAGACCATAACTTGAGATTGGTAAATCAAAATGACATGGAACCAAAGACATTGGTTAGAGGACTTCAAGACCTTTCCAAAATGTCCAAGAACATGTTCATAGCCTCAAAATTGAGCGAGATATGCATTGGAGAAGTTGGGAAATTTTTGGGAACTTTCAAAAGTCAACTTTGCCTAAAACACTTCAATTTTGCTAATGGGCCTCAAATTCCTTCTTAAATCTTTACCCAAAGCCTATGCACGACCCATTAAGCTTAATTTGACTTATTTTCTTATTTTTAATTAATTAATTGAATTTATATTAGTATTAATTCATTTAATTGGTTTTAATTATAAGAAAATTCAAAAGATGTGCTTTTTAAATCTTTTTGTGAAGGAAATAAGGCTAGGGCAAGCTGGCAACTCGTTTCTCAATCAACAAGGCAAAATATCCATGATTGGCAAAGTTTCATGAAAGAAAAGATTGAAAAAGATATGATTGGCAATCACATATTCAAGTCATAATGCAATGGATTCATGGGCCTTATTCTAACCTAATTCTGTTCCAATACAAAGGCACAAGCTAACCCTATTCTTGAAGACACGTGAAAGCTGCTAAAACTCCATAACCAATTGGAAAAAATCAAAGAAATATTGGAAAACTGAAATCAATACTCCAAGCAAATTCAAACCCTTTTCTTGTTTCCAACGCCTTGCTGGGAGTTTCCTGAACATATTGCCATCAAGAACGAGCCCTAACACTCAAGAAATTGCCCAGAACAGATCCACAATTCAGTTTTATTTTCCATAATCGAAATTCATATTTCCTGAGCATTTAACATGTTTTATTGGTTGTTTTGCATTGCTTGAACATACAGGAAACTTTTGGCATGGTTTAATTCCATTATAACGCGCTGAATCATAACTTTCCATTAACACGTTCTAGGGTTCTTAAGGTTTTGAATTGGGGTTTCTCACATACAGAAAAATTGGCCTTCATGACACCCATGGTTGAATTGAGAGGGACAAGACGAATCGAATGAGATACTCGCGCTCAATTTATATGGCGCATGATGCTAATCGCTATTTTTTGCACTTTTATTTTGTGGGGGTTTAAAACCCCCGCTATCTTATTTTCTGTTTACAGGGAAAACGAGGAAGACAATATGTGTCAAGGCCTGGTTGGAGAATTCAAATCTGGCGCACTTTATTTTGTTCTATACCATTAATGTTTGTTTTTTTTATAATATTTGTTGTCCATTAGTTTAACAAACGCGCTTGATAGCTCAACTGGCAAAGGACGTGGCTTGCAAGTACTGGGACCTGGGTTCGATTCCCAGGTCCCCCCATATAATTCTTTCTATTTTTTCACAAAGCGTTCACATGCAGCATGTGCCCAGAATCCCATCATGCACCTTCACGCGCTAGCTTGCCAAGTGGCCATGATGCCCAATCCAGTGGCCACAGAATGAAGTCCATGATGCACTCCAGTCAACCAGCATGCACACAACCAGAAAGTCAACGAGGCTTGCTTTGTCTAATGCGCCAGAATTTCTTACAATTGACCTCCACTTTGGGCCATCTACCCCCCTTGGTTTGCATAGTTTGATTTTATTTTATTTTCTTTTCTTTTAATTTCTTTCAATTGTTTTTTTTTAATTATTATTAATTCATCATAAAATAGTTTTTCCTAATAAAAATCAGAAACTCAAAAAATGTTTTATTTTTAATTATTTGTTAAATTTACCATTAACCTATTTTTGTAAATAAATATTAATAACTAACTTAGTTTAATTTAGGTTTAAACTTTAATCCTTTTTCTTAATAAAAATAAAATTGCATAGAATTAGGTTTTGATTTCTTTTTTAATCATATTTTATTAATCATCATTATTACTATTTATTAATTATTATTTTTGTAAATAAACATGTAAATTAATTAATTAGTTTAAATTAGTTAACTTTAACATTTTTATTAATAAGTAAAATAAACTTAGAACTAGGGTTTCACTAACTTTAATTTTATTTTTTTTTCTTTATTTCCATAATAAATACAAAAAAAACATAAAAAACACTTTCTTGTAAATAATTGAATAATTAGATTTAGGTTTAATTTTAATTTCATACAAAAGACCAAAAAACTCATAATTGCTCAAAAGGGTCAAAACCCTCGGACGTTCCAATTTAGTTTATTCGCGCGTTATTTCTATTTGATTATTATGTAACTGCTTCCGGATGTAATAGTAATAGAAAATAAAAGACGGTGGCGACTCTTGCTTACCGCGACATTTCGCGAAACCAGCTAAAAACAGTCAGTTCTATTTCCACCGATCACACCTTCATTGGAAGCCATCCCCATACTTTGTAACTGAGTACGAGTGGGCGACAAATCAGCATTGTATTGATACTGACGATAAAAAGCAGCTGCCAAGTCTTCCCAATTGTGAACCTCTGATCTCTCGAGTTGATAAAACCAGTCTAACTGAGTGCCAGACAAGCTGTCTTGGAAAACGTGTACCCAGAGGTCTTTATCGGATGAATGAGGTTGGATTTTTCTAACATACGACCTCAGGTGCATCTTAGGGCAAGACAGACCGTCGTATTTGGGAAATGTTGGCACCTTGAACTTGGGAGGGATAACAATCCCAGCTACCAATCCTAGTTCCTCAAAATCCAAACCGGGCACCCTCTGCAACTCCATTGCTGCCAGTCTATCTTCAAGATTCTTATATTTGTCATCCGCTGGTGGATACTGTTGTTCGGAGTAGTCTTCGTCTTCTTCCTCTTCCTCCTCTTCTACCTCAGACTCAGAAGGTACAATAACTCCTTTCCCTTTGCCAGCCCCTTAGTCAGACGTTGAAGGGAACTCAAGAGTCCTTCTAGCATCACTCTCAAACCTTCCTCCAAAAGTGGCTACCCCCAATCTCTTTTTCTTTTTCTTCTATTTATTCTTCTCCAACAGCACCTTGAGATCCTCTTGACCCTTTGCCAAGGTCATGAGGAGTTGTTGAAATTGTGAATTTTGGGCCTGCAGATCCTTTACCGTTTGCTCCAAATCCATCTGGCTGAAATAAACAGCAGAAAGATAAGGAAACCTGGTGCGAAGACCTGTTTATGCATATGATGAATGGTATGCTATTCATGTAATGCATTCAAGGATTCAAAAATTCAAATTTGTTGCAAACAAAAAGAACGCACGTCATATTAAGAAGAAATTTGTTAGTACATAAGTGCCCCATGGGCAAAACATTACAAAATTCTTAATGTAAAAAGACATTGCGCATCCTCTTTGGTGCGATGTAAGTGTTGAGAGTTTCCTCCTCATGAAGTCGGCGGGTAAGATCCAAAACCTTCTTCTCACTGGCATAGAAGTTGGCTTCAAAAGTATCCCGTTCTTCTTTGAGTTGGATCCAACTCTTTTGCATTTCTTCCCATAATGTTGGCATGTCGAGATATAGGATGGTGTATGGAACCTCTCCTTCCGTAACGGGCTCTTTGATCAAGGGGATGTGAGGTTATGGCATCATAAGATTCTGGGAGCGGGTTCGTACCCACTTGAGGTAAGGCTCAAGGGGGATGGAATTCTTGTGCCCCAGTGTCTTACTATCCACCTTGTTAGGCATCCTCCAAGCTCTGATGAACCTTTGTCGAAGTCCTTGTGCATCGTTGTCGAAGTCAAAAACTAGGTCAAGAATCAGCATGTCATGAGGGCCATCCCTCCGAGCATATCCAAATTGTCTCAAAGCTAGACAGGGGTTGTAGGTAATGCCTCCCCTAATTCCAAGTAACGGAACATTAGGAAATTCTCCACAACGATCAATGATGGTGACATTTTCTCTGGACCGAGAACACCAATGTACATCAGAATGTGTGAGGGTCATCAACCGTTGTGACCACCTTAAACCCTGCTCATTCTTTAAAACTGATTGTGGAAGGTGAGAAATAAACCACCTTTCTAGGAGAGGAGTACAGCACATGAGAACACCTCTTTTCCTCATTGTTCATGTGTAAAATGAGTGTAGGATGTCCCCGAGCAATGTAGGTATAGGATTCCTGGATATGAAAATCTTGACAGCATTCACATCTATAAGTTGGTCAGGGTTTGGGAACAAGACCAACCCATAGATGAGGAGTGTCACAATATCTTCAAAGGCTTGTAGATCAAGAGAATTCCAACAGTCTTGGGCCTTCTCAAATAGAAACTTTGCCAAGAAACCCTTGACACCACTTCTGGTTTCCCAAAGCCCCTTGATGTCAGATGGTTGCAAGTGTAATGCTTGAGCAACATCTTCAGGCTTTGGTTCTTTTTCCTTACTATTGTAGGGTAGTTGATGAAGAATAGGAATTCTCAGGAGTTGAGAAAATTCCTCTAAAGTAGGAACCAATTGGTAATCAGGGAATGTGAAACAGTGGTGTAGGGGGTCAAAGAACTGGAAGAGAACTTTCACCATGTCTTCTTAAATGTTGGTGTTGACCAAGTTGAGGAGTCTACCATGTCTTTCACTGAAGAGAGAATTCTCTGGAATCCTAGAAGTAAGCTTCTTGAGTTTAGGAGGGATTCTAACAAGGTTTACTTGAATTGTTTTCCTGCGAAGAGATTCCATGACCTACAAAACAAGAACAAAGATGAAGATCCAAACCCTTGAAATGGTTAGTGGATGCATATGATGCTTTATGATGTTCATGATGTATGCACAAACACATTTACAAGCAAGTCACACAAAACCCTAGTTTCAGGCTTGCATGAGGTTTCATAGGTAAATACCCTCTTGAGTTTAGTTGGCTCAAACTTGTCCTATAAATAGTAACCGGGTTCTAAGGAGCTCAATATCACTGGATTGTTTTCTATATTCATTGTTTTGGTTTAGCCACTTAACTAGCGACCAAAATATTCCACGAAAACAACCCTCAATGAGTGTAGTATCGAGTATCTACCAACTTCGGACTGCACCAAAGTCGGTCATCTCACTACCCCTAATGAAAGGCCAAGATGGTCAAGTAAGGTTCTAAGAGTTCATTAGTGCTTCATGACATCACTCAAAGGCCCCGTATTCTCTTTGATTGACTCAAAGGCTACTGGTACTTACAAATATGTCGCACTAATATAGCTATTGCTTCAACCGTGTCGGTATACCCCGCACAGTTTCCATAATGTATTGTTATTTACCTATGAATGTTTCCCAAATCCGGGTAGAGGATTTCAAGCCCAAATAAGAGAACCTAAATGTAAAGCAATCAGAGTAAACAATAATCATGCAAAGGGTGATCTAAGCCCTAAGGTTACTCCACTTTCAAGATTCCCCAGCAGAGTCGCTAGTTCTGTGATACGGTGGGAGAACTGACTTGAGGTTTTGCGTTTGTGTTCGCAAATGTTTCGGTTTAGCAAAAGTCTCCATCGACTTTTTATTTTATCCTAAGGAAAGGTCAAAAAGCATAGGAAAGACCTTTGAGATGTTTTCTTGGATTCAGGGAGTAGATTATAGAAAGGGAAGGTATTAGCATCCTTTCTATCCATGGTTATCCACGGGCTCTTAGTTACTTGCTTAGATCACTTGCTTTGCATTTTTATTGTTTGAAATGGTGCTTTTCAATTGTTTGAAATGGTGCTTTTCAATTGTTTGAAATGGTGCTTTGTGTGTGGTTTTGAAAGATGTTTTGAAAAAGAAGCCATCGTTGCGGAAATCTTTGTAATTATTCTTGTTTGAATCGATACAAAGATGTTTTTTGTCTTTTGAAAAGTTTTCAATGTTTGAAAGTAAGGTTTTGAAGTTGTGTTGTGAAGTGTGTTTTGAAAAGTAGCAAGGATGTTTTTTTTGCAAGCTTGATCAAGTAACTAAGAGCTATCTACCCTATTTTACTCAAAGATATTTCTTATGTTTTTAACCCTTTTAACAGTGTTGTTTCATCATTGCATTTGGTGAACAACCTTGTGTTAGGATGTTAACGGGACAGGCGCGGGTCATCGTATAGACCATGATAGCAATGGTGTCAAGTATCTTCGGAAATTTTCTTGAGGGACTTGATCATTTTGTTTAGGAAACTCAGATAGCGTCATCGAGGGACTATGATCTTTTGTTTTGTTTTGCCAAAGTACTTGACATGCAACCATGGTCCATTTTTGAAGGCAACAAGTGGATGAAACCCTAGGGGTGAAAGTGTGCATTGTGTTTGTTTTTCATGCATGTTTATCTTGGATTAGGTCAAGCTGGTTGTTGATTTTATTTTGCATACAAACCCTAAGTCTAAGCATGGCATAATTTGGAAGCTTTTAAATGTGCGAGAATTTAAATACTACACCATTACAACATGATATAGGGAGGGGGGTACAAATTTGAATTGAGAGTATTTGACAAGAAAATAAATTCTAAGTTATTACAACCATATTGAATGTATAGGCACTATTTAATATTTAAATAAATACAATTAAACAAATATCAAATAAAATGTATTATGCAAAAAAAAAAAGATTTTCATGTATATAAAAAGTATTTTTTCAATGTGAAATGTAAATAAATAAAAAAAGGGTCAATTTTAATTATTTTTCTATTTAGGGCAAAAACCCTAATTCTTAATAAATAATATTATTTATTAATTATATACAATAATATACTAATTCATACAAAAAATAAAAGTATATTATGAAAATGATATTTTTAGTACAAAATATTAATAAAAATGAAAATGTAGTATTTTTGTATTTTCTTGACCTAATTTTTTAATAAAACAAGTATATAAGTGTATATATATATATATATATATATATATATATATATATATATATATATATATATATATATATATATATATATATATATATATATATATATATATATATATATATATATATATATATATATATATATATATATATATATATATATATATATATATATATATATATATATATATATATATATATATATATATATATATATATATATATATATATATATATATATATATATATATATATATATATATATATATATATATATATATATATATATATATATATATATATATATATATTAAACATATTAAATATACAAAGATAAAAAAATAATTATTTACAAAAATGGGTATTTTCAAGAAAATGTTCTCAAATATAAATAGAAATATTAAATGAAAATAAGTATATTTTTTGTATTATTTTTGAGTTTTATTAAAAAGAAAATAGTTTATTTACATATTTATACTTAGTAAAATAAAAATAAATATCAAATAAATATGAAAAATATAGAAAATAATTTTTTGGTATTTTTTATACTTAGACAGAAAATAATAAAGTCAGAATAAAAAATAAAAATGTCAAAAATGATAAATATTTAAATAAATGGGTCAGGAAGGTGTAAACAAAAAAAGGGGGGGGGGGGGTGTCAAAAGCAAAGAACAACCAGGCCCAGCCCAGTCAGACTTCATCTTCTTCCTCTTGTTCACAAAACGCGTGCCTCTGTACATCAATGGTTATCTCCTGATTCTTTGATTTTTTGACAAAACTCATAACATGAACATTGTAGAGAATTAAACAACGAATCCAACCACATAAAAAACTTAGATTAACTCTCAAAGACCAGAGAGAATTTCTCTGGCCCTAATTTCTAACCTAGTTTTTTCAGAAAGTTCATGAGTGAAATTCTCTTAGCACGATTAATGTAAATGAAAACTAAGCGTATGTATGGCTTCAGGGCTATGAGCACAACATATTTCATTCACAAACCTAAGCCTAACCATTCCTAAATAGAGAGATAGAAGTCCATGAAATACTTGTTTCAGTTGACTTCGAGCTGGACAATGTAGCAACCTTCAATGGTGTTTGAGCTTCTTTTGAGCTTGCCTGAGGTCCAAGGAAGCTTTCCCAATGCTTGGCTTGTTTTGAAACAGCTTGAATCGTGCTGTAGAACTCAACCTGCAGAGCTTTGAAACAAAAATGGAAAAGTGTGTTAGAAGTGTTACAGCTTGCAATGGGGACCTGGGATAGTTCAGGTGAGTTGATTGGAAGGTGTTTGAACTATCTTTGGACAAAACGCACGATGGAATCTGGTTATGGCTTGCAAAATGCAGAACTTGCCCTGTTTTGCAGAAAAACAGTGATTCTGTGTACAAGGGAGTTTGAGAGGCAAAGGGGTCGTGTTTCAGACTTGTTGGGAGGTATGGAACTTGTCTACAATGTTTGTGTAAGCTTGTCTTAACAGATATCAAAGATGGCATATGATTTGCACCTTTTCTTCTACTTGAAGCAAGAGAATGGAAGTGATGTTATAGCCTTGTATAGGCCCTCCTATCACCCTGCACACAACACTCTTGGCCCCTCCAATTCATGGATTTGGTTTGCAGTCTCAGATCTTTGTTCAAGGCTCAATGCTTAGTGTTTTGACATAAAGTAACCTTTTGCAAAAATGGCAATATACCTTTTACCATTTAGGGCTTAATCTTGTGTACAATACCCTAATGACCAAAACAAAACCTTAACTCAATGGATATGCATTAAATTATGGAGTACAAGTTGGTTTTTAGGCCTGCAAGCTAGCACCAAACACGCTGATTTGAAAATGCAAGTTTGTATGAACATGTATTGGCCATGGACAAACGTGAGTTTTTGCCAACTTCAAGCATTTGATTCTCTCTAACCACAAGGGTGTTTGAGGAGTTCTTGGACAATTTGGAAATCTTGGAACATGTATTATAATCCATCTTTGCATTGCAACTTGAAACTCCAAGTGGAACTATATGAAAAGTGGCCAAGAAGATGGGTCAAAATCCTGCCTAGATTAGGTACCCTTGTTCCAAAAATCATAACTTGAGATACAAGCTTCTTTTGAGAAAACTTTGTGAATAAAAGTTGTAGACTTTGTGATGGACTACAACTTTCATGTTTCAAGTTTTGTTTGAATCCATTTGCATCTTGATGAAAAAATGGGACAAATTTAGGAAAAAATAAGAAAATTTTATAACTTAGAAAAATTCTAAGTTATGAAAAATTTCCATTTTAAACCCTAATTTGAATTTTTTGGTTTCTTGATGAAAAAGTTTCATAATTTGACATGTCTTGATGAAAAATAACTCTTGGCACTTGATTTTGACCAAAAAGTCAAAGTTTGACTTTTCAGTGTACAGTCAAATTTTGATTAGTTGACTGAAAAATTCATTTGTCAATCTTATGCACTTGAGATCTTTTGAACTTGTTGAATGGGTCAAGACAATGTCATTGAGTCCTTGAGTCCATATGTGAGCTTGATTTTCCTTTGGCTAAGTCAAACAGTCAAAAGTTGCCTTTGTGCAGTCAAAACCCTAAAAAGACCATTTTGCCCTTTTGGTGATCTGATCAAATTTCTTGTGGAATGGTGATCCAAACTTGATCAAGTGGTTCATATGAGTTCATAATGTTGATGTGGGTCAAATTTCATGAGGTTTGACTGTCAATTGGCCACAGTTGACTTTTTCCCCAATACAGCCGATTTCTAGGTTAACTGTCCAATTGACTGGGCAAAAATTTGAATCAAAGCTTGAAACTTGGTATGGGCAAACTTGTGAGTCCAACATGAAGTATGAAAGTCACTTTGGGCATTGTAGGTCAAAACATCCCTGTGTAAACTCGAACCCTAATTTAGGTCAACAGTGCAAGGAGGTGACTTGAGCAGAACAAATCCTAGTTTGATCTTGAGTTCCAAGAGTCTTGTGATTGAGAAAATGTTGATGAAATGAGAGGGCAAATTTTGGGGTACAACAACCACATATGAAATTATGAAAAGGGACTAAAAAATTGCCAAAAAATAATATGTTTGGAGATTAAAAATCTGAATTTTGTAAATGAGGGATCAAAAATTCAAAAAAATATAAACAAAGGGGACAAAACTATATTTAAGCCAAACAAATTTTGTTAGATGATCCAAAATAAAAATTAAGATTAAATATATTTTTTGTTATTGGAAATAATCAACATTCAATTTCAGTCCTTAAAAAACTTTTCTTTAAAGAATAATCCACCTAAAACTTTCCATTCATAATTTTGATTTCTATCGCCATTCCAAATCAACATTAAACTTCACTGCAAAAAAAAAAACTTTAGATTGTGGGGGTTTGAGTATTGCTTTTTTGGAATTAGCTACATATAGAATGAGTGTGATGGAATCATAATCCAAAGACATATTTAAAAAAGCATCCCGAGTTTGGACAAAATTACTTTTCAGTTTTCACACTCTTTGGCGTAGCTTTAGGATAATGGCATTAATATATGGGATGATAATGCATCCAGGGAATTCCTTGATAGGCGATTATGATTGTTAATTATTGGAACTTATCCTAATAAAGGTATTTCATATATGGGATAATAACGTTCATATATGGGATGATAATGCATCCAGTACAAAGGTATTTCTCATCTAATCCAAGGGTACACGTGAGTTTATATACTGAAAGTACTAACTAACTTATCCTAATAAATAGGAGATTAGTTACAAATAATAAGGACCTGGTGCAGTAGTAAATAAAAAAGAAAATAAACTATAACTTGTTATTTATATCTATGAAGCAGCTCCAGCATCTCTTAGAACAGTGATTTTTCTCTTTGCTATAGATGATGCTCCCTAATAAAACTAAAACAAAATGTAATAATTCATTAATTTATTAATCTATAAGCCACACTCGCCGCTATATTAGTATTTCCTTCTAGGATCTGATCCCCATCTAGATTTTTAGGATATATTATTTTTCAACTTGAACAGCTCACGTTGAGAGTTCGTGTGGAACTTCTTTCAAATTTTCCACGTTCTAGTGACATTTGTAGTTGACAACTGCTTTTGCCGCCACTTGCTCTTGTTCTCGATTAACCAAGGTTTCATCGATATAGCTTCTTCTTCCAATACTATCTCCACCCTATTTATGAGAATTACCCGTTAAACCTTGTCGACGGTCCTTGTTTATCACTTGCAGAATAATTGACATTCTTTTTGACAAAAGATACCATCCAACTTGTGACCTTATCCTCTTAGTCGAAAATTACTTGTCAACAATAAGATTAAAATATTTTCTTGTATTTTAATTCTCTTATCTCTTTTTTATAGTATTTTGTTATTTGTCATTAATATATTATTTGATATTATATAAAAAATATAGTCATAAATTATATATACATTATAAAAAATTGTTGCATACTATATTATATTCTAAATAAATTTAAAGTAATTTATATTTGAAAATCATGTAAGATCTATTTTATGATTAAAAATATTTATTTAAAGTGTTACTTTTATTGCTATAATTTCAGGAAAGCAAAAAATATTTTATTGTATTTGAATTTTCACATCTCTTTTATATTTGAAATATGAGAGATGAAAATGAGTTTTGGGATGTGTCACATAAGATTATAGGATGATGTAACAAATTTTAGAATTATACTTGATAACGTGTTAGAGTTATGATTGAAAATGTGTTGCTATAATATTTGATGCATTGAATTTAATATATTATATAGATAAATAGTTCAAAATGATATTTATATTTGAAATATGAGAGAATATTTTTATACATAGTTGGATTAATGATTGGTTTGTTAGATTAATTTGTTCAAAATGATATTTTATTCCGTCTATGCGAGGATTTGAATTTGTAGAAGTATAAGATGAAAATGAATTTTGAGATGTGTCATATAAGACTATAGAATAATATAATAAAATTTAAAATTATACTTGATAATGTATTAGAGTTATAATTGATAATATGTAGCTATAATATTTGATGCATTGCATTTAATATATTATATAAATATAAAAGTGAAAAATATAAAATTTGCATTTTATAATTTGCATTTCATTTCACTATAAAATGCAATAGTTTTTAACCTGATGTAAAGTAAAACATTATAATCATCAAACAAGCGCGCACACACATAACAACATGACCAAAGTAACAAGACAACTACATGATATTTTTAGATGGAGATACTATTGGGAATGCCTCTACAAGTCAATCCTTCTTCACTAGAAGGGTAAAGCAAAGTATATGGCATCTTCACAGGCCCATACCTGTTTCTCAATGACTCGTCATTGTTCCTTTGAGTGAGTTTTTGCTCAATTTCAGCCAATTTCCTTCCAAATCTCTTGAAAGCCTCTAATGGTTGCGAATCAGAAGTCCAACGATCACCTTCAATTCTCTCTCCAAGATATTGTTCATCAGAGGCATGTCTTGACAAAACCTCTATAATGGTTAAATCAGTAAGGGTATCATTCTTTGGTGTGATTGTCCTCAAAAATGTCTTTTGGTAGTTCTTAGAAAGCTCGTCATACTCAGGAGTTCCTTTCTCAGGCATTAACCTTCTAGTTTTTGTTGGTCGATTAAGGATGTATCCTCCATATGGATATTGTCCAAAATTAACAGCTGCATGAAGTGCTGAAGCTATCCATATGAGGATGCTGCATGCTTCAATCAACTCCTTACGAGTTTGCATCTTAAACCACCATGTTGCATTCTTCAAATCACCATGGCCCACTTCTACAAGTTCTTTCCAGAATGCTTGGAGCTCAGAATCTTGTACAATAGTTGCATCAGACTTGTAGTAGAAATTCACATATTCTTCGACCCAAGACTTAATAGCGGCCCATATCTCAAGCCCATCAGCAGCATAAGGGTAGTCCTCTATCAGAAGGCGGAGACCATGCGGAGAAGTTGGATCCTCAACCGCCATTCCTCTAGATAACAAGTAAGGAAGATATCATTAACATCAAAATAGAAACCGTTGAGGTTGAGACCAATATATTTTTAATCAGGATGAAGATAATGTTTTGTAGGGTTACCTTTTGAGTAGATCTTGAGGCAGTCCTTGCTCAGTGAAAACCCAATCCTTGTATACAACGGAAGAAAATTCTATAGAATAACTTCCCAATAAGAATGTCGATTCAATAATACCTTCTGCATTTACCAAGATACTCCTTGCAAGTGAATTTATGTTCATTGTGTCGCGATAGTGTGGAAGCAAAAGTTTATGAATAGGGTGAACCACGCTGAGATGCCTATTTGTTGCTATGATGAATGGCTCAACAACAGCATGAGTGTTCAACCTGTCACACATGTAGATAAATAGATATTCATGATTTATTACTCGTAGATAGATAAATCATATTTGAACTTTGAATGTATAAACATATTAATGAAAATCATACCAATGGCTAACAAGTTGGTGATAACATGAATCATTCACAACGACATAAGCTTTGGCAAGGAGCCAAATTGAAGCTTCAACACCTTCACTTGCAGGTAAGTAAACTTTACTGATAGGACCAAAGCTATCAGCCTGTGGATGTGGGCTACTTAGCTCAATGGCCAATGGCTTCAAAGTTCCATCATTTTGCAAGAAAAGGAAGGTTCTAGTAGCATATGCTTTTGTTTCAGTTGCATTTATTTTCCTCAAATATGGAAATAATGGATCATGGTGATCAAGTATGAACAATCTGTTCGTTTGGATAGCCTATTTTAAAAAAATATATAATAATTCAGTAATTGCAATTATTTGAATAAGAATGAACCAGTATGGCAAAACAGTATTGATGTTAAATTGTTTAATTACTTGTTCAACTGTGACTCCACACATGTTTGGTTGTAAATGTTCTTTGGTTACTTTGCTGGTATTATCACCAAAGAGTTGTCTATCTAGCTTGCTCTTAGGTGGAAACTCCTACATTAAATGTAGCAAACAATATTGAGTTAAATATTTGGGTTAGAATAACAATTGTTAAAATATTAAGTTTACCTGAAGTCTTTTGATGATGTGTGGATTTACACCAGCAATCATCTCCCTCGTAAATTCTTCATCGGTCATCCATCCAGACTGATTCACTGCTCAAAATAAGATCAATGCAAAATATCTCTAAGAATCTTTCGATATTTTGTAGGAAACTACATTACTAGGACTAAAAGTGTTTTGCTAAAGATACCTTGAATCACTTTAGGTGGTGGAAACTTAAGAGGTGCTTCACCATCTGTTCTAAGGAGTTCCTTGAACAATGGTATAGGGCTAAGTTTGCTAAGTGCATTAGTTGGCAATTTAATTCCACCCTCATAGAATGTACGCACTTCATCAAATGTATTAAACTCCGGCCGATTGAATTGTAATGATAGTGCAGATTGTAGTTGAGGTATGACATTTTGAGACACTGATTTGAGTACATAAACAAGAAAGTCCGAAGACTTCAAGTGACCAAATGATTCATCTCTTGGAAGGTAAACGAAGTCGCTCCGTTTCTCACTTTTCGGATCTGTTCACATACACAACAGAAAAATAAGTATTGGCAGCAAAAATGACTTTAAAATTAAGTAAAGATAGACTGCAAAATTATAACCTTTCTTAGCTGGTTTTCTTCCGGTTTTCCCCCTTCGAGGATAAGGCAAAGTGCTGGATCCTCCAATAACGGACGAGCCAAACTTGCTTTTTTGTCAGGAGCTCCCAAATCGTTGTAGACATCATAATCATATATTCTTTCCCATTCTTTGCGCTCTCCAGTTCCATCTCCTCTTAAAGTCTTCAGTTCTTCTTGTCTATAGTACACTAGCGGAGACGGTGTTTCACTTGGAAGATACGACTATATTTATATATTTACTAGTGTCAGTTTTTCGGAAATATAATCTACAAATATGAAACTTTTATATTACCTTGTTAGCGAAGAAGATGCGTTCGGTTTTATACTTTGTAGTATTGTAAATCCATGAGTTGCAAACAAAGTGGATGGTTCCATGGTTGGGAATATCTTCAAGAGTCAAGCTTACAAGAAAGAATTCTCCAAGCATGAAATTCTCAATATAAAATGCTCCTGGAATTCCCATCTCACTATCCCATTTGAAATGAACATTAAATGCACACTGTCCAGCTCCTAAAATTGGTAGTGAAGTAATAATACCTTCAAGAAACGATCTCTTTCCCACTTTCCCTTTTCCACTTTCTACAAATATATGTCACAAATTAGTAGAAAAATATTGAGAAATCTATGATGATGATGATGATGAATATATGATGAGAGAGATTAAGAAGAAATATACATACCATCAGCACTAGTAGCACTAATCAACCTGAGAGCCACTGAACAGCCTAAGGTTGAAGTGTATGTATCAAGTATAGAGCCAGCAATACTATTAGCAACTCTGACTCCACCTAAGATTATACCAGCAACATCTTGAACTGAAGTGAGTGCGTTTATGTCCAAGACATTCTTGTGCATCAACACAACTGTCCCCTTCACCTTTTGGCTTCTGTTAAATCGATCTCTCGCAAATGAAAGCATATTTGCAGCTTCTCCAACAAACTTGTTAAGCACTTTCTGCTTTTCAGGCAACTGAGAAAAAAGCTATTGGCTATTATGTTTTTTTTTCACAGCCTGACTTCTTATATAGCAAGTCTTGAAAATAAATAATGTAATTTCTTTTGTCTTACTAGGGTTCAATAATGTAGTGTGTGTTTGAAAATTACAATGTACATGCATGTCCACTTGGAGAGCTAAGATTCTTATAAATTATGATAATATCACGTTAATATTTCTCTTTGGAACACGGTTTGAACGCGTTAACATATTACAATCTTCTCTCTCATATTTCTCAAAACTCATGTGTGTAATATAGTGTTGTCACTATCTCATGAAATGTTTGTACTTTGGAGGGAGTATTTCCCATAAATAAAAGTGGATAATATTTATTACTATTATTGCATGGTAGGTTAAATTCAATGAATTTTGAGAAGACCTAAATATAGAAGTCTTTTTGTATGGTTTTAAACTCAAAATGTTTGTAATATACAAGTCTTTAGTAATAGTAATACAGATATTTTTATTATTATATTATTATTAGAGTTTAAAACTTAGGATATGATTGGTTGATGCAATAATTATTTTACACTGAATGCTACTCGTAACTTTGTAAAAGAGCTATACTATTAAATGTGTATATCCACCACTACAGTACTTGTATTAAAATACATTTGCAGATTATCCACTAGTCTGAGATAACCCTCAAGCATTGACCTGTGTTTCCTTCAAGACTTTTTAGTGTTGTAGTTATTGAGTTACTTATTAGTTAAGTTTCATTATTGGACTTATTACTATTAATTTGTTAAGTATGAATTACGGTCTTGTAAGTTATTGCAGCACGAACAATCACACTCATAGTTTTAAATTAAGGTTGCGGTTGAAGATGCGGTTGTAATTGCAGTTACGGTTATTGTGATTGTGGTCATTGCAGTTGTTGAAGCATATGAATTTTAATTGAAAGGTGTTTGAAATACAATTGTCGATAAATACTTAATGTTAAGATTTTTTTATTACCATTTATTTTGGATACTTTTAATTTTCTAGTATTACAAACAGTTGATTTTTTTTACGTAGAATCAAAAGGTTTATGAATATCAATTTTATATCTCCAAAATCTATGAATCTAGTTTTATGATTGACTATACGAATAAAAAAGAAGTAGCAACGCAATTTATTGCTTGTTTACCTTTTATTTCTGTATAAACTTAAAAGAAATTGAAATTTTTTACATCTAAAGTAAATTGAGTTTTGAAATTATGAAATTTGATACAAATATTTGAAAAAACATGAGTAAAATTGTCGGATATGGTTTCAAATGCAATCAAACGCATAATTTTGAATTACACAACAATTACAGTCCGATACGGCTGCTTTAACTAGTGTGCTACCGGGCAACTGCAATTGCTAGAGTGCAAAATAAGCTAATGTGTCTAATCCAAATTCCATTTTTATGATATGCTCCCTCTCTTTTCATTCTCCAATATTCACTCATAATATATGCTTGCTAACTGTATATGCCATTATTCACACCACAATATAAATTTACTCAACTACTTTTTACCTTGCCAACCAATTCCACCTCTTCCATGTCAGCAATCCATCAATCGCATTTACACACCAATAGATAAGATGCAATCAACCAATCCATAACAGTTACACTCCTAGTTAAGACTAAACCAAAATATAGCATAAAATAACTACAAACTAAATATAGCATAACATTTTTTAAATATTTTATTAAAATTTGTTGAAAAGTAAGAGTCAACCTTTAAACATTTTAAAAAGATCATTAGATAGAACCTCGTGTTTAATTAATCTACAAATATATTAAAAATCTTACCATTGTAGGGTCTATATGGTTTAGGATATTGTTTCCAACCAATGACAAATTGCAACAAGCAATTGTCAAAAGTCTTTGATGCATTGAATGCATGCTTGTATTTTCCCCCAACAACAAATATTATAGAATACTGAGAGGGACATAGTTTGGCTCCATGCAGAATGTTTGAAAGCTTGGCATCAAGTTCCACATCTTGGGATCATGACTTTTGATGGAAGTGGAGTGCATGATTTAGAAACAATGAAGGTGGCTAAGTATAAAGAAAATAATTAAAACAAATATATTAAACTTAATCAATAAGAAAAAATGTACAATAACATATATTTAGTTAGATAAAATACTCTCTCTATATTCTATTATAAGCAAAAATGTATTTCTTTTAAACAATACAATGGCTTGAATTGTGGTAAATTATGGCGTTTAGCATAAACCACCACAACTTACTGTTGATTAGGACAGTTTGAATCATATTTGATCGCTTTGGTAGTTGTACTGATTAAGAGTTTTTTAATGCACCATGTTCCATCTAATTAAGCATTGTGGTGTCGCCTTTTGGAGGCACATCTTGTTTTGCCATACATTTTCAAGTTTTGTTTTTTTAACTAAGATATATTGATGAGACAACAAAACTTTTCAATTCTGATTATAAAAGAATGAGACAAAGTTCGTTAAAAGAAAAATGATACTCCAATTAAAATCTAAGATAAATAAAATAAAGGATTTTTGTAAAATTCGTAGAAGTTACAATTGAGATGTGTAATATTTTTGATGAAAGATCATCTCCACACTAGAGCCCTGGCATCCCAAACCGCGTCTAAAACGTTTCAATCGACGTTTCTAAAAATTATGCCATTCCTAAGAATCCACAAGCTCCAACAAGTTGTCAACCAAAAACATCATTCCTTACCTCTTTTCACTTTCTTCATTTTACAAAAAGGGCACCATCTCCAAAATCTCCCTTTAAAACTATCTGCTATGTAATCATCAAAACCAATTCACTCGGCCATTTCCTTCCAAACTAGACCGCAAATGTGGCACGGCAAAAGGGAGTGAACCGAAGATTCTCCGGTAACTCTACAAAAAACACAAGAAATGTTGCTAGAAGGAGAAAAAAATACCTCTTATGGCCAACAAATCTCTCGTCGGTAACCTATCGATGAAACATCTCCAATCAAAGGCTTTGATCTTGTAGGAAACCTCCACCTTCCAAATAGAAACCAAAGCCGAATCAAATAAGTTGGCCGGGCCGAGGGAGATTGAAATATACTGATAATTTCGTAACAGTTGCTGACAGAAAATCCAGTAGAACAATTAGGAAGCCAAACACCTTGTCCTTCTCGCCCGCTGCTGGAATCGAAGGCCGCAACACCATGCGCATCTCTAGAACAGCCGCAACAACTTCCGGGTGGAGCCGGACAGAAATGATGAAGTCTCCCTACCTCCATTCTCCATCGATCCATCCTCCCATACTGGCAATCGAGACGTCCTGCAAATCAGAAATCGCAAACAACAAAGGGAAATTGTTCTTGAGACAACCAATATCCAACCATGTTGTGTGCCAAAACAAATAGAAAGTCGATTTCCAACATGAAATCTACAATTATTAACAAAAATCTCCTCCGATAATTTTCTCTCTAAAGAAATAATGTCCGACCACCATTCAGATTTAGAAATTCTCCCATCTAGATTACCCCCTCCGGTCACCCCCCCAAAGATTAATATCTCTGTAGCGAGTCTTCAACACGTTGTACCACAAAGCATTAGATTCTTCTAAAATTTTCCACCTCCATTTAAATAGAAGAGCCAAGTTGAAATCTTCTATCCTTATAAATCCGAGTCTGCCTTTATTAATAGGGAGATAAACATCTTTCCAACTCACCCAATGAATCCTTCTTCTATCCTCCAATCCTCCCCAAAGAAAATTACTTTGGAATCTAGTAATCTCCTTTGTGATTTTCACCGGAGCTTTGTAAAAGAAAGAGTAAAAATAGAAAGACTACTCAACACCGACTTTAGGAGAGTTATCCTTCCGTCAAAACTAAGCATACGACCCTTCCAAGACGACAACCACTTCTTCATTTTTAATAATAACGAACTCCAGGATGAAATGCTTCTAGGATTAGATGTTAGAGCAAGTTTGGTTTTGATCATATCTCAGAATTTTGATGATAACAATAAAATATATTTTGTATAATTGATACTCTGATGAGCATATTTCTTTGTTTCAGATAATGTTCTGACTGAAGTATTTTCTAAGGTGAAAATTATTTTACGTGCTGAGCTGAATAAAAATGAAGAAGTTATTTGATGAAAGAACTATTTATTTAGCGCAAGTTCTGACGCTGGCTCTGATAAGAAGCAATTTAAAGCATCCTCTAATCTTAGCAAGTTTTCATGCAAACTCTGTTCAGAAGTATTTTGCAAGCAAGCTCTGATGAGAAGTTATTTGCAAGCAAATTCTGAAGCAAGATCTGAAGCAAGTTCTGAAAGATTAAAGAAGCAAACAGTCTTGTCAAGTTTCAGAAAACAAGATCTGAGAGTGTCGTTTGTTCATTTAATGCAAATACGGCTAAAGCACTCAAGTGTCTCTACGCTAGTTCATTGAAAAAAACAATAATGCAAGCTAACACGCAAACATTAATTACTCCTCACTTTTGAAGGCAGTAACTGTCGTTTTCCTCATGCTATAAATAGAAGATCATTTATTGCAAGACAACTACAAAAAAAAAAACAAAAAAACATCTTACGCGAAAATTATTCTGCTACTCATAAATTATTTTCTTACAAACACTTTGTTATTTTCTCAAGTGCAAAACTTATCTTAGTGATAAATCACAGTTTGTGATATAGCTTTCTAAGAAGAAATTTGTTTCACTATTGTAAAGATTTAATTCTTGTATTTGTTCCTTGAGAGACCAGGCTTGGTCAGATTTCTCAAGAAGGCTAGGACTAGTTTGAGTCTTAGTGGTGTTAGTCACTTGTAAGTTTATTTGTGCTTTGTATTGTTAGTCACAACAGTTTGGTTGTGTGATTGTAATCTGTTTGATTATAGTGAATTAAGTCCTTGTTGAGAAAGGCGAACTCACCTTGGTGGGTGGACTGGAGTAGTTTGAGTTCAAATGAACTTGGATAAAAATAACTGTGTCTTTCCATAATTGTTGAGCTAGTAAGAAAAATAAAAAGGAAAAACTTATTCAACCCTCCCCCCCCCCCCCCCTTCTAAGTGTTTTCTCACCCTTCAATTGGTATCAGAGCTTGACTCTGAGCGCAAACACTTAACAGTGTCAGAAAAGATCCAGAAGGAAAACACTATAGCAACTGAACAAAACAACAATAACTACACCAAACCTCCTGTGTTTGATGGAGAAGATTTTGAATATTGGAAAGATATACTAGAAAGTTTCTTTCTAGGTCATGATGCTGATTTATGGGATACGGTCTTAGATGGTTACACACATCCTATAGACTCAGAAGGAAACAAGATTGATAGAAAGAATATGGATAGACAACAAAAACCAAATTTCAAAAATCACCACAGAGCTAGAAATATCTTTCTGAACGCTATCTCTAAAATGGAATATGAGAAGATCACAAATAGAGATACATCACATGACATGTTTGAGTCTCTCAAAATGACTCATGAAGGAAATGCTCAAGTAAAAGAGACTAAAGCTCTGGCTCTCATCCAGAAGTATGAAGCCTTCAAAATGGAAGAAAGTGAATCTATAGAAGCTATGTTCTCAAGGTTCCAAACTCTGATCGCTGGCCTGAGAGTTCTGAACAAAGGATACACCAAGGCAGACCATGTTAAGAAGATTATCAGAAGTTTACCCATAAGATGGGCACCTATGGTTACTGTATTCAAAGTATCAAAAGATTTGAACAATGTGTCTCTTGAAGAACTCATCAGCGCTTTAAGAAGTCATGAGATAGAACTTGATGAACACGAGCCTTAGAAGAAAGGTAAGTCTGTTGCCCTTAAATCTATTAAAAATGTGAAACTAATGTTTTTCAGGCAGAAGAAGGAAACTCTGAAGAATCTGCATCAGAAGAAGATGAACTATCCTTGCTCTCCAGAAGGATCAACCAGATGTGGAAGCACAGATAGAAGAAGTTCAGGAACTACAAGAGGTCAGAAGATAAACCAGAATCTTCTGGACATAAGAAGTCAAATAGAAGAGATATAATCTGCTATGAATGTAAAGAACCAGGACACTACAAGAGTGATTGTCCAAAACTACAAAGAGAAAGACCAAAGAAAAAGTTTGGTAGAAA
Organism: Vicia faba; assembly: GCA_948472305.1. Classification (NCBI taxonomy): domain Eukaryota; kingdom Viridiplantae; phylum Streptophyta; class Magnoliopsida; order Fabales; family Fabaceae; genus Vicia; species Vicia faba. The sequence goes on along the minus strand of OX451739.1, from coordinate 377,615,623 downwards.
GAAAGGCATGATGGCCACCTGGGACGATTCAGAATCTTCTGAAGATGAATCTGACTCAGAAGATGAGAACACCAACCTAGCTATTATGGCTACCAAAACAGATGACTCAGACTGTGAGTTAGAATCAAAAGAGGTATTCTCTGAATTTACTAGAGCTGAACTTGCAGAAAGTTTATCAGAACTTCTTAAAAACTACAGTCAACTCAAAATCAAATACAAGAAACTCAAAAAGAGTCTTGCATCTGATCTTGAGAAACTTGAAACAGAAAACTCTGAACTCAAAGAAAATAATTTTAAACTCAAAGAGAAAATTCAAAAAGTTCAAAAAATTTCTATTTCAGATTCTGCGTCAAGTTCAAGAGATATTCTTAAAGAATATGACTCTAGTTTTCAAACTTTTCTTGCTAAAAGCATAGATAGAATCAAAATGGCTTCAATGATCTATGGTGTCAGTGGAAACAACAGAAGAGGAATTGGATATGAAACTCCCAAAGGGAAGGAAACATATATACCAAAACCTTTTGTTAAGATGGTTTCACATATAAACCTCTGAACAAACAATTTAGTTTTGGGCACACACATGATATTAAAAACACATCTCACTCTGAAATTTTTTATGTTAATCCAAAGTTCAAACAGAACTTTAGAAACTCTAACAAAAAAGGACCCAAAAAGATATGGGTACCTAAGGAGAAAATAATATATATTGAGGATGTCCTTAACAGCTCAGCCGAAACACCAGTCATGGTACCTGGACTCTGGATGCTAACGAAACATGACGGGAAGAAAGTCTATGTTCCAAAACCTAGAATTTAAATCTGGAGGAGACGTCAAATTTGGAGGAAATCAGAAAGGAGAGATTATTGGTTCTGGAACCATTGGAAACGGTAACCTTCCTTCTATCTCTAATGTTTTGTTAGTAGAAGGATTAGCGTATAACTTGATGTCCATAAGTCAATTAAGTAACAAAGGTTATGACATTATCTTTAATCAAAATTCCTGTAGAGTTGTTAGTCAAAAAGATGGAACAATCCTCTTTTTTGGCAAGAGAAAGAACAACATCTATAAAATTGATTTGTCTGATCTTAAAACTCATAATGTAAAATGCCTTTTGTCTGTTAGCGATGAGCAATGGGTGTGGCACAAAAGATTGGGACATGTCAGCATGAGAAAAATCTCTCAAATAAATAAACTGAATTTAGTCAGAGGACTTCCCAATTTGAAGTTCAACTCAGAAGCTCTGTGCGAAGCATGTCAAAAAGGAAAATTTTCAAAACCTTCTTTTAAATCAAAAAATGTTGTTTCTTCCTCTAGGCCATTAGAACTACTTCACATTGATCTGTTTGGGCCAGTTAAAACTGCATCTATCAGAGGCAAGAAGTATCGATTGGTCATTGTTGATGACTACAGCAGATGGACATGGGTTAAGTTTTTAAAACACAAGGATGAGTCACATTCTGTGTTCGTTGACTTCTGTAACCAAGTGCAAAATGAAAAAGATTTTAGAATTATAAAAGTTAGAAGTGATCATGGAGGAGAATTTGAAAACCATTATTTTGAAAAATATTTTAAAGAAAATGGTATTGTTCATAATTTCTCTTGTCCTAGAACTCCCCAACAAAATGGAGTTGTATAAAGAAAGAATAGAACTTTACAAGAAATGGTCAGAACCATAATTAATGAAACAAATATGGCTAAGCACTTATGGGCAGAAGCAGTGAACACAACATGTTATATTCAGAATAGAATCTCTATAAGACCTATTCTTGAAAAGACTCCCTATGAATTATGGAAAAACAGAAAATCAAACATTTCATATTTTCATCCTTTTGGATGTACTTGCTATATTTTGAATACTAAAGATAATCTGAACAAGTTTGATTCTAAGGCACAACAGTGTTTTCTGCTTGGATATTCTGAATGCTCAAAAGGCTATAGAGTATACAACACAGAAACTCTGATTGTTGAAGAATCAATCAAAGTCAGGTTTGATGATAAGCTTGACCAGCAACAGCCAAAGCAGATTGATATTTCTGTAGGTACAGAAGATCATCTCTCAAACTCTGAAAAGTCAGAAGCAAAGGACAACTCAGAAGATCCTCCTCTTGATAATGCTCTGGATAATCTCAGAATCTCTGAACAACCCTCTCAGAAAAGGTTTCCCAGAATCTCTTCAGCTCATAAAGAAGACGTGATTATTGGAAAAGAAAGAAGATCCCATCAGAATAAGATCCTCCCTCAGAATCAATGAAGAATCATTGTTTGGATTGGTATCTCTGATTGAGCCAACCTCTATTGATGAAGCTCTGGAAGACAATAATTGGATCCTAGCTATGCAAGATGAATTCAATCAATTTTCCAGAAACAATGTGTGGGATCTAGTTCCAAGACCTAAAGGATTCAATATTATAAGAACTAAATGGGTATTCAGAAACAAATTAAATGAGCAAGGAGAGGTGTTCAGAAACAAAACACGACTGGTTGCACAAGGTTATAGTCAACAAGAAGGAATTGATTATAATGAAACTTTTTCCCCAGTCGCCAGGTTAGAATCAATTAGATTATTAATTTCTTTTGCTGTTCAAAATAACATTTTATTATATCAAATGGATGTTAAAAGTGCATTTTTAAATGGTTATATAGAAGAAGAAGTTTATGTCCATCAACCTCCGGGCTTTAATGACTCAAAATATCCAGATCATATTTTTAAACTAAAAAAGTCTTTATACGATCTGAAACAAGCTCCCAGAGCGTGGCATGAATGTTTGAGTAACTTTCTTTTAGAAAAGGATTTTACCAGAGGGAAAGTGGACACAACTTTATTCAGAAAAACATTTAAAAATGACATTTTAATTTGTCAAATTTATGTTGATGATATTATTTTTGGAACCTCTAATATCTCTCTTGGAAAAGAATTTGTTGAGACTATGCAGGCTGAATTTGAGATGAGCATGATGGGAGAATTAAAGTTCTTTCTGGGAATACAAATAAACCAGACCCCAGAAGGTACTTACATACATCAGACAAAGTATGTTAAAGAACTTCTGAAGAAATTCCAGATGTCAGAAAGTAAAGATGCAAAGACACCAATGCATCCTACATGCATTCTGGGAAAAGATGAGGTAAGTATGAAGGTAGATCAGAAACTCTACAGAGGTATGATTGGATCCCTTCTCTATCTGACTGCATCTAGACCTGATATATTATTCAACGTATATTTATGTGCTAGATTCCAATCAGATCCTAGAGAATCTCACTTAACCGCTGTTAAGCGAATTCTGAGGTATCTGAAAGGTACTACTAATCTGGGTCTGTGTTACAGAAGATCAAAAGAATTCAGACTAGTAGGTTATTGTGATGCTGACTTTGCTGGAGATAGAATTGAACGAAAGAGCACCTCTGGAAGCTATCAGTTTCTGGGTGACAACCTTATCTCGTGGTACAGCAAGAAGCAAGCTACCATTTCACTTTCAACAACAGAAGTTGAGTATATATATCTGTTGCTGGATGTAGCTCTCAGATGATCTGGATGAAAAGTCAGCTAGAAGATTTTAATCTCTATGAAAGTAAGATTCCTATCTTCTGTGACAATACCTCTGCAATTTGTATTTCTAAAAATCCCATTTTGCATTCTAAAGCAAAACACATAGAAATTAAATATCATTTTATAAGGGACTACATTCAGAAAGGAATTTTAAATTTAAACTTTGTAAACACAGACCATCAATGGGCTGATATTTTTACCAAACCCCTTTCTGAAGATAGATTTAAATTCATTCTGAAAAATATTAGTATGGAATTTTATCCTGAATGAAATTGTATTTATCTTCTGTGATTGCTTTCAGAATGTTCTGAAATGAATGTTCTGATTAACAACTCTTCAGAAGTTAGAAGAGAAGTTACATCAAAAACTATATATATAAAGTTCTGAAATGTTCTAACATTTCATTACAAGTATAGTTCAGCAGTTCATTATATCAAACAACTGTCTCATGCAACCTTCAGGAGATGAACACATGTTGTATTTCTGAAAGGTCACGCATGCTATGCTATTGACGCCGTTCCTAGGTGACTATTATGATTTGTTCAAAATCTCACGCTTTCCCCTCATTGTCAACGTCATTAAATGCTATTAATGATTAAAAAAAATTTTAATTAATTTTTTTTTGTCTTAAATTCTTTTTACAGTTTTATTTCAAAACCCTTTTTCTCAAAAGTTTACCTATAAATACTTTTGTAAAACCCCTTTCTCACTTTTTACCTTCTCTTTCAAATTTCAAAACCGTCTATGTGTACTTTTCTACAACCCATTTTCTTTCATCTCAACCTAAGTGCTCTAATGGCTTCATCTTATAATCCTTTCGGAAGCACTCAAGATGAACAATACATCATCCCTGAAAGAACCACTCTTATTCCTGTTGACAGTTTAGAAGTAATCAGTGAATTGATGGTGGAATTTGAAAACCTAAAGGCAAATGGGTTTGACCTTCTTCCTGCAGTGGAATTTCAAGGATGGGGAAATTACTTTGATCGTCTTGTTGGCCCTGTATTTCCACATCTTGTAAAGGAATTTTGGATTCAAGCCATTACATCTCCAAAGGTTATTCTCTCGTTTGTAATGGGTAAGGAAATTTCAATCACTGAAAATCTCATCAGGAGGTTACTGGGTTTTGAAGGCAATGGAGTCACTGGAATCTCAAATGGTAGAATGGATATGTCAAGAGTTCATGCTGAAATTTTTACAACCGGGCAAGCTTCAACGAAAGTTAGAGACTTGAAGAATCAGTACAAGATCTGGGCTAGAATCATCCATGGCTGCATTCATCATAGAAAGGAAACAAGTTCTCCTGACTATATAAATGTTGACCAGCAATACCTTCTGTTCTGTCTGGGAATGAATGTAAATATTGATTTACCCTACCTTCTGTTTGATCACCTCTGGACACATGTCAAGGAAACAAGGGAAGCAGAAAGAGTGAAGAACCCTAAATCCAAAAGGAACTGGATTCTAATGGGAAGGTGGATTTTAGACATTCTGACAGAGAATGGTCTGATTGCATATTTGGACGAAGCAAACCTGCTGGGGGAGTTAGAGCCTACGTGTGGGAAAGCTCTGACAGGAAAGAATCTGGTGAAGAGAAAGCTCATTGATAAACTGCTGGTGGAACCTACCCCTTACGTATCAGCAACAGTTACTAGAAGAAGAATTCCAATTGCTGACTTTCCACTTTTCAACTCAGGAGATCACCCTCGTATCATTCTGCATTACATTGCAATTTGCAAAGAAAGTGGAACTCAAATTGATCCTACCTGGCTTCAAGGTAGAAATGAAGCAGCTCCAGATGTTGTCTTCCAGCAACCAATGAAAAGGAAAGCAGTTGAAGGACCCTCTGCTAGACCCCAGAAGAAGAAGAAGAAATCAGGTACACCTTCTAAGACTATTTCTGTTTATTATTTTGTACATATATCTACATCTGTTGAACCTCAAACATTAGGTGACATAGATGTAGACATAGATTTAACCATTCCATCTGAACCTCTTTCTACAAACCCTCTAATAAATCAAGTTTTATCAGACTTAAGAGATTTTAACTCTGATGACTCTCTTGAAACCGAAACACAACCATCTCAAACACATATCTCACAAAATAATCCTGCTGAAAACTTTTCTCAAACACCTCCCAGACCTTTATCACCAAGACCTTCTGAATGGTATGATGGCTCTTGGAGACTACCTGGAATAAACATACCTTTGGCTATGCAAAAGCCACCTTTCACCCTACTCTCTGAGAATATCTTTGCTCTGAACAGAACTCAACCACAAAATCCTACCCCCTCTGCTGAAAACACCATCACCATTTCTCTTGACGTCACACCACCCATATCTCCAGAACTTCCAACACCTAACTCACCAACGCTTTCACCTCCTCAATCTCCAGAACATACCCTCAATCCATCTCATGAACCATCTGAAACTCTTGAACCATCAACAACACCTGAACCATCTGAAAATCCTGACCAAACAGAAACACCTGAACAATTAGAAACTCCTGAACCAACTGACTTTCTGAAAACTGTAGTTGATTTTGAATCCCTACAGTTTCTGAAAAATAAAACCTACAAAAAGGCTGTTCCCAAACCTGTCCAGCCAGATGTAAATGTATTTTTTCAGAATTTTATAACAGAAGTACAAGCTTGGATAGACCTGTTGAAGGAAGACTGCACCAGCAACGTGAACCCAACAGCAACAGATCTTCTGTGGGAAACGTTCAGACGAACATTAGATGATGAATCATTGAAATTGTAAGACATGTGTCATTCTCAGGTTCTTGATAATTTCTCCAAACATCTGCACGCCTTCCAATCAGAAGTTGTTGATACTTGGGATAAGAAGTCTACTCTGCTGATTGCCAATGCTCATGCTGATCAAATGGACATTTCAGAAGATGAGTCTGAAGATGCCTCTAAAGATTCAAATCCTCTGGCAATAACTCTGTTTAATCAACCTTCTGCTAAAGCTGCACCAGAAGGTGTGCCAACTCTTATGGTTGATCTGGGCAATCTTCTCTCAAATGTTGTTCGTTCTGACTCAACTGCTTCTACACCAAAGGTTATATCTGCTGAAGCTACTTCATCTTCTGCTCCTACTTCACTGGTTATGGATACTCTGAATGAGCTTAAGAAGGAAAATGAAGCTATTCATGAGCGCTTGGACAAGCAGGATGAGACAAACAAGGAAATCAGAAACTGGATGATGAAGCAAGAGGAATATTCATCTGAAATCAAGAATCTTCTTTTGTCTATTGTTTCTAGAAAATCTTAAGTGTCATTATGTTTCTAGTTTTTTGTTTTGTTTTGTACCTCTGAATCTTTTTATAAAAACCTTTTACGCTCTTTAATTCTTTTTATACTTATTGATTATGACAAAAAGGGGGAGAAAATGAGTATTTTGATCTAATCTTTGATTAACAGTTATGGGACTAAGTCTCAAACATTACTAACAAAATACAAAGATTTCTTTCTCTTTTTAAAGAATTTTGCAGGTATCACTAAACTATGGAAGTTTAATCCTCTGAACATCATCTTCAAAAGACTTGCTGAAGAAATCCTAAAAGAAAAATCTCAAAGCTCTGAAGAAAAATCTCAGGATGTTTTTTCTTATACATCTATTTTTTTTCAAAAAAAGAAATATTTATTTCAGGGGGGGATTCTTATCTCTTGTTCAATTTTTTTTCAAAACTTGAATATTTTTGTCATCATCAAAAAGGGGGAGATTGTTAGAACAAGTTTGGTTCTGATCATATCTCAGAGTTTTGATGATAACAATAAAATATATTTTTTATAATTGATACTCTGATGAGCATATTTATTTGTTTCAGATAATGTTCTGACTGAAGTATTTTCTAAGGTGAAAATCATTTTACGTGCTGAGCTGAATAAAAATGAATAAGTTCTTCAATGAAAGAACTATTTATTTAGTGCAAGTTCTGACGCTGGCTCTGATAAGAAGCAATTTAAAGCATCCTCTAATCTTAGCAAGTTTCCATGCAAACTCTGTTCAGAAGTATTTTGCAAGCAAGCTCTGGTGAGAAGTTATTTGCAAGCAAATTCTGAAGCAAGTTCTGAAAGATTAAAGAAGCAAACAGTCTTGTCAAGTTTCAGAAAACAAGCTCTGACAGTGTCGTTTGTTCATTTAATGCAAAGACGGCTAAAGCACTCAAGTGTCTCTACGCTAGTTCATTGAAAAAAACAATAATGCAAGCTAACACGCAAACATTAATTGCTCCTCACTTTTGAAGGCAGTAACGGCCTTTTTCCTCATGCTATAAATAGAAGATCATTTATTGCAAGCCAACTACCAAAAAAAAACCAAAAAAACATCTTACGTGAAAATTATTCTGCTGCTCACAAATTATTTTCTTACAAACACTTTGTTATTTTCTCAAGTGCAAAACTTATCTTAGTGATAAATCACAGTTTGTGATATAGCTTTCTAAGAAGCAATTTGTTTCACTATTGTAAAGATTTAATTCTTGTATTTGTTCCTTGAGAGACCAAGCTTGGTCATATTTCTCAAGAAGGCTAGGACTAGTTTGAGTCTTAGTGGTGTTAGTCACTTGTAAGTTTACTTGTTCTTTGTATTGTTAGTCACAACAGTTTGGTTGTGTGATTTTAATTTGTTTGATTATAGTGAATTAAGTCCTTGTTGAGAAAGGCGAAATCACCTTGGCGGGTGGACGGGAGTAGTTTGAGTTCAAACGAACCAGGATAAAAATAATTTTGTCTTTCCATAATTGTTGAGCTAGTAAGAAAAAGAAAAAGGAAAAACTTATTCAACCCCCCCCCCCCCCCTTTCTAAGTGTTTTCTCACCCTTCATTAGATCCTATAGGAATTTCAAGAAAATATAATTCATTATCCTCCGTCCTACAAGAAAGAAACATAGTTGCCACCTCCATAAAGTTGGAATTAATGTTGATGCCTATTAATTTACTTTTATGGAAGTTTATCCCTAAACCCAAAAAAAAATCGAAACCCCTCAAAATCGACTTAATTTCCCAAAGATGATTCCAACTACCCTCCTCACAAATATAGTATCGTCCGCAAATTGAAGAATGTCAATGAAGCATTTACCATTCACATTAAAACCCGCGTAATCTACAATCTCGGCGAACTTATTAACCAAACCCTTCAAACCTTCTGCTATAATAACAAAAAGAGAAGGAGAAATGTGATCTCCTTGTCTCAATCCCATCACTATCAAAAACTCTTTTGCGAGGTTACCATTGACTGTTGTACCCAAAAATTCGCGCTCTTCATTTTAATACTAATTGGCTTGTACTTCATTATCTTATGCATACATACATGTCATTGACTTTATACTTATGGAATCGAGGTATTTCTTTACAAGAAAGAGTTGCAAAAATTGACTATTCCGTTAAGCAACATTATGAAGCAAAACTTAGGGTTTTCCGCATTTTAATATGATCTGCATGTTTGCCAAGCTATACTATAAAAAACTAATTAAGTCATCAACATTTTAAGCTCTTATGTTCCAACACACTCTGAATTATGCAGAAAGTCAAGCGTTTCGGTTGATTTGAGATCGGGCAGACAGAAATTCAGTACGGTGCGCTTCGAGCTCAAACTTTCACAACTCAAGTTCAGAAAGTGGTTTGAGATTAATTCTTTAGTCTTTAGAACCACCTCGAGGTCTTCTTCATTTCATATGTTCATGTCGAAGGCTAATTTTGTGAGGAAGATTATCTAAAGTGCAAAATACTTGAAACACAATATACAGTAGGTTTACCGTTTCTCTGATTTTTAGACGCTTAAAAATTCATAAATTCTGACTGGAAAATCATCTTTGAGTGCCTCTTGGAGCATTTTAATCGTCTTGATATTTCCTCCGACTTTCGTTTTTGGATCGAAAGCCAATTCTTTGAAGAAGATCTCTGAATGTGCGAGTACTTTGAAGCTAAACGGTGCAAAAATAGTGAAAATACTGTGCTGAACCGTTATTTTGCGGACATTCAAAAAAATTCATAACTTTCACCTGAGTCTATGTTTTTGAGACGTTCTTTGGGAGAAAAATCCATATTTATTTTATCTTCGACTCGTATGTTCGCTTGAGGTCAAGCAACGATTTAAGTTTGAGGGAGTTTGATCAGTGGTTTTTCAATCTTTATTTACAATTGATTTTAGTTATAGTTTCTTTATTTTAGCAAGTGTTTTAGTTCTTTCTCCTATGTTTTACGCGTTGGTTGTATATTTTGTTGTTTCAGGCTCAGAGGAATAAAACCAGGAAAGTCAGTGTGAAAAGTGCAGTATTCAGAGTTTTGGAGGAAGTCTCAAAAACTAAGCTATAAGGTACCTGACACAGCCACCCGTGTCGCCTGACACAAGCCGTGTCAGGAGAGGAGGCTCAGCAGGAAGGTTTGGGAGAAGAGGTAGAGGCTGACACGGGTGCCTGTGTCAGCTGACACGGCTCATGTCAGAAGGTCTGGGTAGGAGAGTTATTGGTGCGATGGACAGAGAATGACATGAGTTCCCGTGTCAAGTGACACGGCCCGTATTGGCCTATGACGCTGATTTCCTGATTTTTTCATACTTTTTCCATATGTTAAGCTGTGAAGGCGTTTTGGGTACTTCCAACCGACCTGGATGAATGGTGACTATTTAAATGAGTTTTCACATGGAATAAAGGAACTTTTTGGAAGCGAAGAATATGTTACACGACTGTAGATTGGAGAAGTCAAGGTTTTCGGAGAGCGGGAGATTTTCATGCGCGGAAGCAAGTGAAGATCAAAGTTCATCCCAATCCTTGTAATGTCTATATTTTGTCTTGTGATTATTTTGAACAATATGAGTAGCTAAACCCCTCAATACTAAGGAGGTGTCCCTGATTTTAATATGTAATGGTTATGAATTCCTAAGTTCTTTAATAAAGTCTTCTCTATTTGATTTAATTGTGCAATGTTTTTATGCCTTCCTGATCATACAAATTAGGATTGATTTACGATTAACAACCAGTTGGACTGCGGTTGTTAAGGTTTTTGTATAATTAGGTTATAGTAATATCACCTAGCACCAGAGATACCCTAGAGTCACCAGATTTAACTCTTGATAAAATAAAGACTTGACTCCATCAGACATCTCTAAGGACTTAAGGTGTAGGATGGATGGTTAAAGGTTTTTCCACTAAGGACTTAGGGGAAGATAATCTAAAGGGCTGGTAATTAAGGGATATGAACTTGTTGAAGAGATCGAGATTCAAAGTTATTACAGGGAAAATTAAACACCATACCCTAGCATGCTCCTCATATCTATGAAAAAGCCCAAATTTACATTTAGCTTATTTTTATTTCTGCTATGTGACAATTCCTAAACCAAAACCCCAGTTAAAGTTTGTTTAATTGAACGTGAATTGAACTCGATAATTCTCTACAGTCCTTAAGATCGACATTCGGGGAATTTCCCATTATTACTGCAAGGCAAAAATAGTACACTTGCTATTTTTCCTATCGACTACACTCAAGGAATTAAATTAATACAATTCTGTCCAGGAGGGCGCGCTGAGCGGAGCCTCCCGCGCTAAGCGCGCTTTGTGAAATAATTAATTTCAAGTCCCAAGAGGACACGCTAAGCGGAATCGTTGAGCTAAGTGCGGTCTGTGAATTTCCCAATTCAAGTATCAGAGAGGCGCGCTAAGCGCGGTCTGCGATTTGCAAAAAACCAGAACGATATCAGTTCTATTTTAGGTTCCAAAACCCCAATTTTACCATCCAATTCAAATACCCAAAGCATACAAACACCAATTTCAGGTTAAGAATATGTTATTCATCACTAAAATCAACATGCATTCACAAATACTCAACCTAACCCTTAACCCTAATTTCATTTCATAATCCAAATTCAACCCCAAGTTCTAACTATGGAACTCATCTGAATTAATAGAGGTTAAGATGACATCTTTGTAGCAAATGAACTCCTCTCATGCCCAAAACTCAACCTTCACCATCATCAAATTCGTAACACCATTTCAGCAAGAATCTCTAATATTCAAATGCGTTTTTCTCATTCAAAACATAACTCTTTAACACAAAATTATATATCAAAATGAAGGAAATTTCGTATAGATTCCAGAACTTTAAGAATTTCTCAAATCGGAGTTATATGTAAGAAGTTATGACCTGTTATGTGAGAGTTGTATCATGAATACGAAAATGAAGTTTGTAGATGAAGAATATGCCTTCTTCTTTCTCTCTGTCTACTTTCCATTCATAAATTCTTATTTTTTAACTCTTAATCCAAACAAGGCCTTATGTCTACATGCAAAGATGTTCTATGTCCAAAATATCCTCTAACTTAAGTGTTATTTACCACCATGCCACTTACTTCAATACCAACTAATCCCTTTTTGGTTCTATATACTCCACTTAATCTCTCTATTAATACATTTCCAAATATAATCATATAAAATATACTCATACTAATAGAATAGAGATGTTACATTCTCCTCCCCTTAAATAGAATTCTTCCTCGAATTCCTTCCAATTACCATGACCATACTGTGATCGGTGGATCTGGAACTGACTGTTTAACGCTGGTTCGCGAAATGTCGCGGAAGTAAGAGTCGCCACCGTCTTTTATTTTCTCCAACATGGAAAGGACAAAAGCACAGAAAAATTCCTTAAAGAGATTGCTCTCGGTTCGGGAGGTAGATTATAGAAAGGGAAGGTGTTAGCACCCTTTCTATCCATGGTTATCCATGGGCTCTTAGATACTTGCTCATTTGTGTTTTCAAAAATGGTTTGTTTGCTTTTCAACTGTGGGTTTTAAAAAGTTTCTTTGAAAATTCCAGTTCGACTCTTGTATCGGTCCTCAAGAGTGTTTGAAAAATTGCTTTCGAAAGCTTTTTTGAAAATACGTTGGTGTGAAAAGTATTTTTGAATTTGTTTTTAAATTTAGAGCAAGTATCTACGAGAACCTACCTACCCTAAGGAATTCGTCTGTGTAAATGTCCTTTAAAGTAGTGCCATCCCACCATTGAGAGGTAGGTAGCACCACCGTTGGAGGTGTTCGGGTCAATTCGAGGTTCGGGACATGGTGATCACCAGAGCAATGGGAAGACACCTTAGAAGCTACCCTAATGCCAGGTTCCCGGATCATGAGGACTTACTAAGACATCCTCTACTCGACGATCACCTTTCGAGGCAAGGCAACAGTGAGGCGTACCCTAGGGGTGGTGTGTGCGATTCGTGTGTCGTTTTCATTCGCATTTATCTTGTCATGTTATTGGTGTTCTACGCTTGTTTTTATTTTTTGTCCATACATTCTTTCATGCCATTTATTAACAGTTAAAATATTTGCGGGAAAAGTAAATTCTAAGCTATTACAAATGGCGCGGGTCCACATCGCCAAAATTAACCAGGACCCGATTTGACAGAAAATAAATAAAGTAAAAGAAAATAAAAGAATTAAAAGTGCGAGAAGTAATTTACATGGCTTCGGGAGAGATACATGAATATTTAAACGAAATAAAATAAAAATGCAAATTAATAAGAAATTAAGAACGAGGGCGTTGGACCCTTTTGCAAAAATCAAATTAATGATGAAGTTAATTAATTAAAAAAGAAAGGACTTGTTTTTGGTATTTTTAGTATTTTAGGATTTAATATGAAAAAGGAATTAATTGAAATTAAAATAAGATGCAAACCCTAATCCTAATTAATTTTAATTTATTAAAAAAATATTGAAGTTTTTTAACCTAAAATTAACCCTAATTTTTACATGCAATTTAATTATAAAAATAAATATTTAACTATTTAATTATTTATGAAATAAAAAAATAAAAAGATGAGAAATTATTAATTAAACCTAATTCTATGTTTTTTAGATCTTATTATGAAAAGAATTAAAATCACAACCTAATTTAAAACTAAGTTTAATTACATGCAAATTTATTTAAGAAAATACTTAAAATAAAATATTTATTATATTTTTGCTCTTTTCTGATTTTTTTTATGTGTTTTATGTTTTTATGAAAATAATTAATTAATTGAAAGCAATAATTAAAAGGAAAAAATAGAAAATAATAAAATCAAAGAAAATAGAGAGAATTACAAACCCAGGGGGTTCAGACCCCAAATTAGGAGGTATCTTTAGGAATTTTAAGCCCATTTATCCATTGGTCCGTTTGACTTTGGCATTAGCATGTGATGCGTTGACTGGAATTTATCATATGCCTCAATTCTTGGCCTTTGATCTGAGGCTCATATGCACGTGGACGGTTTGATCTGGAGGGCGTATGGTACACTCTTGCTATTGAAACTGCATGTGAACATATATTGAAAAATAATATTGAGACAAAGAAGACCTGGGACTCGAACCCAGGTCAGGAATGTTGCAACCACTATGCCTTGCCAGCTGAACCAACCAACGCATGTTAATATATAATAACAAGCAAATAATATAAAAGAAAAACAATGTGTTAGTGGACTCTGCGCGCGAAATTTAAATGACCCTATCACATCTCGCCACGAGGTCATCTTCTTCCTCGTTCATGAAATACAAACAGATAGGCCACGGTTTTCTGAATGTTCCTTTAGGCCACTTTCCAGAAAATAGCGAATAAGCCTAGGTCGCTCATAAATTGAGCGCGATGATGGATTCCTAATCGTCCAAACCTGCTAGTTCTAATGGTGATACTCAGAGGTTTCAATTTTTCCATATCATGAAACGCCCAATTTCGAGCTTCATGAACCCTAATCTGCATCAATGGCATAATCGCGTATACAGCTCAAAAACACAATTAAATACATGGGTTAGCTTCAGAATCAAATGACCAACATGAATCAATAATTAAATTTCACAAAGAATGCATGGAATAGGATGTACGATTATGAAATTTATTTGAAACAGGTGGACTCCATTGTACCAATTCCTGGCGTTTTGATGAGCGTTTGTGATTGGAAAACGTTCAGTAATGCTTGAGGAAGCTAATGAGATCGGTTTGGAGGCTTGAATCAACCTAGAATGTGTTTTTCAGTTTTGAATTTCTTAACAAAAATTTCAAGTTTTATGGATCCTTTCTGCGCAGCTTCAATGGTCAGGATGATTAGGTTTTCGTTCAGGCTTATGTATAGAATAGATTAGGTCAAAGAAATTGTCCAAAGATCCATGAATTAAAGAATTCAATATTTGATTTTTCACCATGATTTCCAAATCTTTTTCCATGTGTTTTTTGTTCTCAATCATACCAATCAATCCAAATCTTTCCATATTGGTACATGCACGAAATCTTGAGGGTAAAACATGCACAAAAAGATTTAAAACTTTAGATTAAGTATTTTTCATACATTTAATTTGATTTAAATGAATTATTATAAATAAAAATTCAAATAAATAAATAAAAAATGAAGAAAGACTTCCCTTTGGGCCAAGTAGTCGTGCACATGCCATGGATGATGATTTGTGGAAGAAAGATGGGCCCATTAGCAATTTTAGACCATTTGAATCAATGTTGACTTTTCAAAATATCCAAAAATTTCCCAACTTCCACAAGGCATAACTTGCTCAATTTTAAAGCTTTTCTCATGTTCTTGGACATTTTGGAAAGGTCTTTGAGTCCTCTAACCAATGCCTTTGGTCCCATGTCATTTTGATTTACCAATCTCAAGTTATGGCCTTTGACTTAAAGTCCCTTTTTGTTGACTTTTGAAAATGACCTATAATGTTGAAATTGATAACTTTTTGTGAGAGCATTTCTTGGACTTGAAGTATGAAGATGAGTTGTAGGAAATCTCTTCCTCTTAAAAATTAGATTTGGATGGAATTTTTCTGATAATCCATATGAAAGTTATGCCTTGGTCAATTTACAGTTGATTTTTTCAGCTGTCCAAATAAGGAAACTTTTGCATCTTGATGATTTCTGAGCCAAATTTTGAGAATCATGATCAAGCATTGATCAAATGATGTTTGTGGCTTCAAAATGATATGTTGACCAAAAATTTGAACTTTTGACTGTCAAATGACCATTTTGCCCCTACAGTTGACTGTAGTGCAATTAGGGTTTTTGACTGTGCAATTTTGTGCTGAAAGTCTTGAAACTTGGTATGAGGATGCTTGACCATATTTGTAGGCATGTGAGACTTGATTGGGCCCTTGAAAACTTCCTTTTCTTGATCAGAATCAAAACCCTAATTTTGACTGTATAGGAGATCTTTGACTGTGCAGCCCTTGGGGAGATTTTGAAGCTTGGCTTGGCAATTTCTTGGAGAATATGGGAGGGCAAATTTTGGGGTACAACAGTTGCCCCTGTTCAATCTTCTTAGACCTGAGGATGCAGATTGGCTGACGTGCTTTTCGTAATCCGAGGGTAGAAGATGATTGAACACTAGAGTGCCCAGAAATTTGCGCTCACATAGTAACAGTATGATGGGGATGGGCTTTCAGATGCCATTTAGAGATTGATGAATAGGATGATGGGCTTATAGATGCCATCTAGAGATTGATGAATAGGATGATGGGCTTATAGATGCCATCTGGATGTCGATCGCGTAAGAGATTCCTTAGCGAGAACCTGCGTACCTGCAAAACAGAAAATGATTACCTGACACGTTGCAGGAGATGATTTTCAGATGCTTAGTATAGATGTGTCCTGTCTGGTTACAGGAGCTGAGTCTGGAGCTTCACAAGATGATGAATGAACCAGGGATGGTTACTACCTTAGCATGAATGGTAAGAGAACCTTGGGTGACTTTTACCTCAACAATGCTCGTTGAGAAAATCTTGGTGGGAATTACCATCTTCGCAATATCGGGAAGAGAACCAAAGGAAATTATAATCGGAAAGGGAATTACCACCTCACGCACCATCGGAGAGGGAACCATAGGAAATTATAACCTGAAAAGGAATTACCACCTCACGCACCATCGGAGAGGGAACCATAGGAAATTATAACCTAAAAGGGAATTATCACCTCACGCACCATCGGAGAGGGAACCATAGGAAATTATAATCTAAAAAGGAATTATCACCTCACGCACCATCGGAGAGGGAACCATAGGAAATTATAATCTTAAAAGGAATTACCACCTCACGCACCATCGGAGAGGGAACCATAGGAAATTATAATCGGAAAGGGAATTACCACCTCACGCACCATCGGAGAGGGAACCATAGGAAATTATAACCTGAAAAGGAATTACCACCTCACGCACCATCGGAGAGGGAACCATAGGAAATTATAACCTAAAAGGGAATTATCACCTCACGCACCATCGGAGAGGGAACCATAGGAAATTATAATCTAAAAAGGAATTATCACCTCACGCACCATCGGAGAGGGAACCATAGGAAATTATAACCTAAAAAGGAATTACCACCTCACGCACCATCGGAGAGGGAACCATAGGAAATTATAATCTTAAAAGGAATTACCACCTCACGCACCATCGGAGAGGGAACCATAGGAAATTATAACCTAAAAAGGAATTACCACCTCACGCACCATCGGAGAGGGAACCATAGGAAATTATAACCTAAAAAGGAATTACCACCTCACGCACCATCGGAGAGGGAACCATAGGAAATTATAACCTAAAAAGGAATTACCACCTCACGCACCATCGGAGAGGGAACCATAGGAAATTATAACCTAAAAAGGAATTCTCATGCACCGTCGGAGAGAGAACCAATAGGAAAATATAATCTCAAAGAAAAACCTAAAATGGAAATCTCATGCACCGTCTGAGAGAGAACCAATAGGAAAATATAATCTCAAAGAAAAACCTAAAATGGAAATCTCATGCACCGTCGGAGAGAGAACCAATAGGAAAATATAATCTCAAAGAAAAACCTAAAATGGAAATCTCATGCACCGTCGGAGAGAGAACCAATAGGAAAATTATAATCTTAAAGAAAAACCTAAAATGGAAATCTCATGCACCGTCGGAGAGAGAACCAATAGGACATTATAATCTCAAAGAAAAACCTAAAATGGAAATCTCATGCACCGTCGGAGAGAGAACCAATAGGGCATTATAATCTCAAAGAAAAACCTAAAATGGAAATCTCATGCACCGTCGGAGAGAGAACCAATAGGGCATTATAATCTCAAAGAAAAACCTAAAATGGAAATCTCATGCACCGTCGGAGAGAGAACCAATAGGAAATTATACTCTTAAAGAAAAACCTAAAATGGAATTATTCTCTCATGCACCGTCGGAGAGAGAACCATTATAATATGATAACTTCTATTGAGTCTTCATCAGAAAAATCTGTTGGGAGTGGATTTAGCTGGACTAGAGAAGGCCTTGGACTGGATAAGAAATCTTTGGAGTCGATTAACTGAACCGGTCTAGGTCTTGAAATATGATTGAGAATTTAACTGAATCTTTCCTGAAAGGTAAAAGTTAGTCATATGCAATGCATGATATGGGTCAAGCAATGATGTTCTCAGCATAAATGAGATTTGTAAGATATGATGCGTTTATGCATGCTATAATGATGTATGTGATGTTTTATGAATGTGTTTTTCGTCTAGGAAAGTAAATCCTTGACGGGTGCCGGGAAGTCACTCCTGGGCTGATGTTGAAGGATAAGTTTTGCTTCCGCTGGGGATGATAGTTGCAAAAATACCGGTAGGAGAAGATGACTCCGTTGAGGAATAAACTTGGCAAATGGAAGATTCTGCGGGGAGCAAAGTACTCTAGCGACCATGCTGGGAAGCAATACTCTGTGGGGATAGAGATGCTTTGCTGAATTGTGATGGTAACTTGCTGAGGGTATCTTTGCTGTATCGGAAGTGTTGATAGACTTCGCTGGGGGTAAGAGAACTTCGTCGGGGACGCTCTTTCCGTGGCTTTTGGCTGAGGATAACCCAGTTATATCCTGTTAAGGAAATAACTCTTTAAATAAAGTCGGGCGACGCGTTCGTGCTTTGCGAGGGATAAGCTTCCAGAATCTACCGGGGATAAGCTTGCTGCTTGGGGATATGAATTCCAACCTTCCTGGAGAACTGGATTGGACTTTTCTGGGGAAGTTTTGATATGCTGGGGAAGTGATTCCTTTGAATGTTGATATACCGCCGGGGAACAATCCTTAGACCAAGTCTGCCGGGGATGCTTGTTATGGATATACATGCTGTTGGGGAAGTATTGAGATCTACGGGAGGATACTCAATTTCCTTGAGATTTGATAACTTTGCTTGGAGAAGAATGCACTGGTTGCTGACTTACTCTCTGGGGAATTTAAGATGTACTGGTCATATTCTTTAGCTGAACCTACCTTGGTACCTTGGAGGACAGGATAATCAGATTGCTTAGACCACTCTTTATTGCCCCTGTTTCTGAGGTGGGAGATGAAGACCTGTGAGGTGCTGATAGTTGTTGACGGGCAAACCTTCTTTTGGTAGGCAGGTGACAAGATGACAGAACATAGTCGTACGCTTTAATCCCTAACTTTTGCCTGGACCGCCCTTTCGGGTTTTCAGTCCACCGGGATACCCATTTTTGCTCAAGCCGCCTTTTCAGGTTTTCGACTTGCCGGGTGTACAGATTTTTCATTTCATCCCTTATTTTTGCCCGAACCCTTTTGGTTCGCCGGGAAGCCCTTATTTTTGCCTAGGTACGTCAACCTAGCGAGTCTTTGATTTTGCGTAGTATCTTTTCGACTATGTCCATATTCTCAGAATGTAGGGAGTTGCCCCTGTCAGAAGTGTTTTGTCATGCCACCAGAAGGTGTTCGATTAGGCAAGATTCGATGTTGGAATGCCCCCAAGTGACTCAGGCGGAGATTTGCCCCAGGCTATTTGGCCTTGGAGAGATTCTCCGAATCTTGACTTAACTGCCCCAGATGATGGACAATAGTCATGCCATGCCCCTTGATTGGAAGTACTTCTGTTCATTAGGCATTCGTCGTGTGAACTTCTATGCTGTTCAAACAAAAAGTCATATGCTAACAAAGTTATGTTAAAAATGCAAATCCTATGTCTGTCTTGAAAATTTTGAAAATGCATTCTTTTTTTTCATAAAACAAATGAATGTTTGTAAAACGCGATGTCAACTCGTATTTACCGTAAGCCTTAAGGAGTCAGGATACCTTTCGTCCCAGTATACTTTCGAACTAACCCATGCTTCAGCTAGGACTTTTAAGGGTTATAACATGGCCTGGTTCACGGTTCAAGAAACAAAGGATAAAGGCTCAAATTATTTGTACCCACCCGCTCTTCGTGATGTTCTCCAAACCTAAACTCAGTTGATCATACTTTAGACCTTGTTTGAGTCTTTGCTCTGATTTTCCGGTGATGATTCGGATGTTGATAACTTATTTTGAATAGGCAGTCACTCCTTTTTTTTGTTGAGGGTTTGTAAGACCTCTTTCTTGTCTGACTTTTTGTTATCCCTTTCTTTTTTTTGCCTGAACTGTTTCCTTTTTTGGAATTACAGTCAGCGGGATGCCCCAGTTTTGTAAGTCTCTTTCATAGGTTTTGACTTATTGGGTTTTTATTTTGAAAGATAATGACTGTCTCTCTTTATTGATTATTCGGAACCATCACTGTCTTTCTTTGTTTTGTAAGGGCCTTTTTGGTGCCATTCGTTATGCACTTGGATCAACTGAGAGAACTACCCTTCCCCAGGTTATGATCAAGGGTTCTGATTTTCGAAAATAAAAACTCCTACTTCTTTGGCTCAGAGGGGTTGACGAGGGGTTATCATCCTTATAACTCCACTGTTTAGGATTTGAAACAATGCCTGTACCTCATCAGCGGGGTCTGTTCAAAAGCATACTGTAAAGATCGTGGTATCGTTTTCGTCATCCTCCCTCAAGAGGCTTAGAATTATTAATTAAGAGTTGATCATCAGAAAAATATGAAAATAATTTGCATTTAGTGAATACGAATATATTGTTTCAAAACAGACATATGCGATGCACTAATGAACTAACAACGTTTAATCATGAATAATTGTTTGAACAGTTAAAAGAAAGTTACAACTTGAAAATTCTAATAAACACAAGTCTTCCAGTCTCAGGGCTTGTTACTTTAAATGGTGCCTTCTGTAGGGATGGTAGAAGCACTCAGCCTGGCCATTTTGGGTGAATTTCACAGCTCCTTCCTCAATCAGGTCCTGGATTTTATTCTTCAGAGTCCAACAATCCTCTGTAGCATGCCCCGGGCTGTCAGAATGATAAGCGCAGCGAGCGTTGGGGTCATACCTTGAAGGTGTCCTGTTGGGATTCTTAGGAGGATCCTTTAGAGTTACCAAGTTCAACCTCAGCAGTTGTTGTAAGGCTTGAGGCAGCGACACGTTGAGCTTGGTGAATTGCCTTTTGGGCTTGTCTGACTGAAGCTGGTGAGGTTGATACTGAATTGGTGATACTGAAGCCATATGAGGAGCTTTCTCCTTGCCTCTTTGTCTCAAAGATGGTCGAACGATGACTGGCTTTTTACCCTTAGACGTTTGCCCCAGTTGGTTACCCTGAAGCAGTTGGTTGATGAGAACCCCGAGCTCTTCTTGTCTTTGAGCTAAACCTTGAACGAGGGCCCTTTGCCCCAGCATCTGGGTTTTCAATGCATCCACCTCAGCTTGTAGGTGTTTCAGCCTTTCATCCTCAGCACTGTTCCTGACAAAGGTCTCCATGAGAAGTGTCCTTAGCTCCTCCTGCCCCTTGGATATATTCAGGAGGATTTCCCCGAACCGAGTCTCTTGAGCAAGAAGGTCCTAGTTATCTTGTTGTGAAGCCATTGCTGAAATAAACAGCGAGAAAGGTAAGTGACTTGCAACAAGGATACCTGTTATGCAATGATGAGTATGACAGGCATGTAATGTTTTCAAGGACCTCGCGGGGTAAACAAGAAAATTTGTTAGCGTTTGGATCCGGTAGCTTGATTGAAGGACACCCATGTTGTTGAGAACTTTTCTTCAAGGGTCAAAGGCTCACCATATCCAGTGGGTCATAGCCTCTGACTTTAGTCATCATGTTGGTTTTGATTTCCAAACAACCTTGGTTAGGGGAACCTTCTTCAAGAGTCAGAGCTCACCATATCAAGTGGGTCATAGCCCCTAACAACCTTATCTAGAGGAAAATAAATCCTCTTTGCCCCTTGCTGGGTGTTTGATTCATCATGACCTGCATCACAAGCCTTTGAGATCCTTGAAATGGGTTAGGATGTATGCAATGGTATGATGTCATGATGCATGGGGCAATATGAATAAACCCTGTTATGAGCCCTTATTAAGGACTATAAACCAAAACCTGCAAGAAACTTAGGGTACCCTGTTATGAGTCCCAATTAAGGACTATAAACAAAACCTGCAAGAAACTCGGTAAACCTTGTTATGAGTCCTAATTAAGGACTAAAACAAAACCTGCAAGTAGTTCATGCGTCAGATAAAACATGCAAGTAGTCAAGTACGAAGGCACGCAAGTCACACAAGAGAAACCCTTAGAGTTTAAGGCCAGCATGAGGTCTGGGTATTACCCTCTTGAAGTTGGTGGGTTCAACCTGTCCTATCAAAGTAACCGGGTTCTAAGGGTCCCAATATCACGGGATTGCTTTCATTGTTCATCGTTTCGATTTAGCCACTGAACTGGCGACCGAAATATTCCAGGAAAGCAACCCTCAATTGAGTGTAGTATCGAGTATCAACCAACCTCGGACTGCACCAAAGTCAGTTATCTCACTACCCTAAAAAGGCCAAGATAGTTCAATTAAGGTTCCTAAGGTCTGTTGATGCTTCACGACACCACGCAGAGGCCCCGTACTCTCCTTGACTGAACTCAAGGGTTACCGGTACACACCAAAGTGCCACATCAATGTAGCAGACTGTTTCAACCATGTCGGTATACCCCACACAGTTCCCTCACAGTCTTGTTGCTACTTTCTAAGAAGGTATCCCCCAGATCCGGGTTAGGATCTATAGAACTCCCAAGACAGTCCCACAATAATAAAGCAAGCAAAGCAATACAATTGAAAACACAGTTATGAACTAACCCTAAGGTACACCTCACTTTAAGTTAAGTCCCCAGCAGAGTCGCCAGTTCTGTGATCGGTGGATCTGGAACTGACTGTTTAACGCTGGTTCGCGAAATGTCGCGGAAGCAAGAGTCGCCACCGTCTTTTATTTTCTCCAACATGGAAAGGACAAAAGCACAGAAAAATTCCTTAAAGAGATTGCTCTCGGTTCGGGAGGTAGATTATAGAAAGGGAAGGTGTTAGCACCCTTTCTATCCATGGTTATCCATGGGCTCTTAGATACTTGCTCATTTGTGTTTTCAAAAATGGTTTGTTTGCTTTTCAACTGTGGGTTTTAAAAAGTTTCTTTGAAAATTCCAGTTCGACTCTTGTATCGGTCCTCAAGAGTGTTTGAAAAATTGCTTTCGAAAGCTTTTTTGAAAATGCGTTGGTGTGAAAAGTATTTTTGAATTTGTTTTTAAATTTAGAGCAAGTATCTACGAGAACCTACCTACCCTAAGGAATTCGTCTGTGTAAATGTCCTTTAAAGTAGTGCCATCCCACCATTGAGAGGTAGGTAGCACCACCGTTGGAGGTGTTCGGGTCAATTCGAGGTTCGGGACATGGTGATCACCAGAGCAATGGGAAGACACCTTAGAAGCTACCCTCATGCCAGGTTCCCGGATCATGAGGACTTACTAAGACATCCTCTACTCGACGATCACCTTTCGAGGCAAGGCAACAGTGAGGCGTACCCTAGGGGTGGTGTGTGCGATTTGTGTGTCGTTTTCATTCGCATTTATCTTGTCATGTTATTGGTGTTCTACGCTTGTTTTTATTTTTTGTCCATACATTCTTTCATGCCATTTATTAACAGTTAAAATATTTGCGGGAAAAGTAAATTCTAAGCTATTACAAATGGCGCGGGCCCACATCGCCAAAATTAACCAGGACCCGATTTGACAGAAAATAAATAAAGTAAAAGAAAATAAAAGAATTAAAAGTGCGAGAAGTAATTTACATGGCTTCGGGAGAGATACATGAATATTTAAACGAAATAAAATAAAAATGCAAATTAATAAGAAATTAAGAACCAGGGCGTTGGACCCTTTTGCAAAAATCAAATTAATGATGAAGTTAATTAATTAAAAAAGAAAGGACTTGTTTTTGGTATTTTTAGTATTTTAGGATTTAATATGAAAAAGGAATTAATTGAAATTAAAATAAGATGCAAACCCTAATCCTAATTATTTTTAATTTATTAAAAAAATATTGAAGTTTTTTAACCTAAAATTAACCCTAATTTTTACATGCAATTTAATTATAAAAATAAATATTTAACTATTTAATTATTTATGAAAGAAAAAAATAAAAAGATGAGAAATTATTAATTAAACCTAATTCTATGTTTTTTAGATCTTATTATGAAAAGAATTAAAATCACAACCTAATTTAAAACTAAGTTTAATTACATGCAAATTTATTTAAGAAAATACTTAAAATAAAATATTTATTATATTTTTGCTCTTTTCTGATTTTTTTATGTGTTTTATGTTTTTATGAAAATAATTAATTAATTGAAAGCAATAATTAAAAGGAAAAAATAGAAAATAATAAAATCAAAGAAAATAGAGAGAATTACAAACCCAGGGGGTTCAGACCCCAAATTAGGAGGTATCTTTAGGAATTTTAAGCCCATTTATCCATTGGTCCGTTTGACTTTGGCATTAGCATGTGATGCGTTGACTGGGATTTATCATATGCCTCAATTCTTGGCCTTTGATCTGAGGCTCATATGCACGTGGACGGTTTGATCTGGAGGGCGTATGGTACGCTCTTGCTATTGAAACTGCATGTGAACATATATTGAAAAATAATATTGAGACAAAGAAGACCTGGGACTCGAACCCAGGTCAGGAATGTTGCAACCACTATGCCTTGCCAGCTGAACCAACCAACGCATGTTAATATATAATAACAAGCAAATAATATAAAAGAAAAACAATGTGTTAGTGGACTCTGCGCGCGAAATTTAAATGACCCTATCACATCTCGCCACGAGGTCATCTTCTTCCTCGTTCATGAAATACAAACAGATAGGCCACGGTTTTCTGAATGTTCCTTTAGGCCACTTTCCAGAAAATAGCGAATAAGCCTAGGTCGCTCATAAATTGAGCGCGATGATGGATTCCTAATCGTCCAAACCTGCTAGTTCTAATGGTGATACTCAGAGGTTTCAATTTTTCCATATCATGAAACGCCCAATTTCGAGCTTCATGAACCCTAATCTGCATCAATGGCATAATCGCGTATACAGCTCAAAAACACAATTAAATACATGGGTTAGCTTCAGAATCAAATGACCAACATGAATCAATAATTAAATTTCACAAAGAATGCATGGAATAGGATGTACGATTATGAAATTTATTTGAAACAGGTGGACTCCATTGTACCAATTCCTGGCGTTTTGATGAGCGTTTGTGATTGGAAAACGTTCAGTAATGCTTGAGGAAGCTAATGAGATCGGTTTGGAGGCTTGAATCAACCTAGAATGTGTTTTTCAGTTTTGAATTTCTTAACAAAAATTTCAAGTTTTATGGATCCTTTCTGCGCAGCTTCAATGGTCAGGATGATTAGGTTTTCGTTCAGGCTTATGTATAGAATAGATTAGGTCAAAGAAATTGTCCAAAGATCCATGAATTAAAGAATTCAATATTTGATTTTTCACCATGATTTCCAAATCTTTTTCCATGTGTTTTTTGTTCTCAATCATACCAATCAATCCAAATCTTTCCATATTGGTACATGCACGAAATCTTGAGGGTAAAACATGCACAAAAAGATTTAAAACTTTAGGTTAAGTATTTTTCATACATTTAATTTGATTTAAATGAATTATTATAAATAAAAATTCAAATAAATAAATAAAAAATGAAGAAAGACTTCCCTTTGGGCCAAGTAGTCGTGCACATGCCATGGATGATGATTTGTGGAAGAAAGATGGGCCCATTAGCAATTTTAGACCATTTGAATCAATGTTGACTTTTCAAAATATCCAAAAATTTCCCAACTTCCACAAGGCATAACTTGCTCAATTTTAAAGCTTTTCTCATGTTCTTGGACATTTTGGAAAGGTCTTTGAGTCCTCTAACCAATGCCTTTGGTCCCATGTCATTTTGATTTACCAATCTCAAGTTATGGCCTTTGACTTAAAGTCCCTTTTTGTTGACTTTTGAAAATGACCTATAATGTTGAAATTGATAACTTTTTGTGAGAGCATTTCTTGGACTTGAAGTATGAAGATGAGTTGTAGGAAATCTCTTCCTCTTCAAAATTATATTTGGATGGAATTTTTCTGATAATCCATATGAAAGTTATGCCTTGGTCAATTTACAGTTGATTTTTTCAGCTGTCCAAATAAGGAAACTTTTGCATCTTGATGATTTCTGAGCCAAATTTTGAGAATCATGATCAAGCATTGATCAAATGATGTTTTTGGCTTCAAAATGATATGTTGACCAAAAATTTGAACTTTTGAATGTCAAATGACCATTTTGCCCCTACAGTTGACTGTAGTGCAATTAGGGTTTTTGACTGTGCAATTTTGTGCTGAAAGTCTTGAAACTTGGTATGAGGATGCTTGACCATATTTGTAGGCATGTGAGACTTGATTGGGCCCTTGAAAACTTCCTTTTCTTGATCAGAATCAAAACCCTAATTTTGACTGTATAGGAGATCTTTGACTGTGCAGCCCTTGGGGAGATTTTGAAGCTTGGCTTGGCAATTTCTTGGAGAATATGGGAGGGCAAATTTTGGGGTACAACAGTTTCCCCTGTTCAATCTTCTTAGACCTGAGGATGCAGATTGGCTGACGTGCCTTTCGTAATCCGAGGGTAGAAGATGATTGAACACTAGAGTGCCCAGAAATTTGCGCTCACATAGTAACAGTATGATGGGGATGGGCTTTCAGATGCCATTTAGAGATTGATGAATAGGATGATGGGCTTATAGATGCCATCTAGAGATTGATGAATAGGATGATGGGCTTATAGATGCCATCTGGATGTCGATCACGTAAGAGATTCCTTAGCGAGAACCTGCGTACCTGCAAAACAGAAAATGATTACCTGACACGTTGCAGGAGATGATTTTCAGATGCTTAGTATAGATGTGTCCTGTCTGGTTACAGGAGCTGAGTCTGGAGCTTCACAAGATGATGAATGAACCAGGGATGGTTACTACCTTAGCATGAATGGTAAGAGAACCTTGGGTGACTTTTACCTCAACAATGCTCGTTGAGAAAATCTTGGTGGGAATTACCATCTTCGCAATATCAGGAAGAGAACCAAAGGAAATTATAATCGGAAAGGGAATTACCACCTCACGCACCATCGGAGAGGGAACCATAGGAAATTATAACCTGAAAAGGAATTACCACCTCACGCACCATCGGAGAGGGAACCATAGGAAATTATAACCTAAAAGGGAATTATCACCTCACGCACCATCGGAGAGGGAACCATAGGAAATTATAATCTAAAAAGGAATTATCACCTCACGCACCATCGGAGAGGGAACCATAGGAAATTATAATCTTAAAAGGAATTACCACCTCACGCACCATCGGAGAGGGAACCATAGGAAATTATAATCGGAAAGGGAATTACCACCTCACGCACCATCGGAGAGGGAACCATAGGAAATTATAACCTGAAAAGGAATTACCACCTCACGCACCATCGGAGAGGGAACCATAGGAAATTATAACCTAAAAGGGAATTATCACCTCACGCACCATCGGAGAGGGAACCATAGGAAATTATAATCTAAAAAGGAATTATCACCTCACGCACCATCGGAGAGGGAACCATAGGAAATTATAACCTAAAAAGGAATTACCACCTCACGCACCATCGGAGAGGGAACCATAGGAAATTATAATCTTAAAAGGAATTACCACCTCACGCACCATCGGAGAGGGAACCATAGGAAATTATAATCTTAAAAGGAATTACCACCTCACGCACCATCGGAGAGGGAACCATAGGAAATTATAACCTAAAAAGGAATTACCACCTCACGCACCATCGGAGAGGGAACCATAGGAAATTATAACCTAAAAAGGAATTACCACCTCACGCACCATCGGAGAGGGAACCATAGGAAATTATAACCTAAAAAGGAATTCTCATGCACCGTCGGAGAGAGAACCAATAGGAAAATATAATCTCAAAGAAAAACCTAAAATGGAAATCTCATGCACCGTCTGAGAGAGAACCAATAGGAAAATATAATCTCAAAGAAAAACCTAAAATGGAAATCTCATGCACCGTCGGAGAGAGAACCAATAGGAAAATATAATCTCAAAGAAAAACCTAAAATGGAAATCTCATGCACCGTCGGAGAGAGAACCAATAGGAAAATTATAATCTTAAAGAAAAACCTAAAATGGAAATCTCATGCACCGTCGGAGAGAGAACCAATAGGACATTATAATCTCAAAGAAAAACCTAAAATGGAAATCTCATGCACCGTCGGAGAGAGAACCAATAGGGCATTATAATCTCAAAGAAAAACCTAAAATGGAAATCTCATGCACCGTCGGAGAGAGAACCAATAGGGCATTATAATCTCAAAGAAAAACCTAAAATGGAAATATCATGCACCGTCGGAGAGAGAACCAATAGGAAATTATACTCTTAAAGAAAAACCTAAAATGGAATTATTCTCTCATGCACCGTCGGAGAGAGAACCATTATAATATGATAACTTCTATTGAGTCTTCATCAGAAAAATCTGTTGGGAGTGGATTTAGCTGGACTAGAGAAGGCCTTGGACTGGATAAGAAATCTTTGGAGTCGATTAACTGAACCGGTCTAGGTCTTGAAATATGATTGAGAATTTAACTGAATCTTTCCTGAAAGGTAAAAGTTAGTCATATGCAATGCATGATATGGGTCAAGCAATGATGTTCTCAGCATAAATGAGATTTGTAAGATATGATGCGTTTATGCATGCTATAATGATGTATGTGATGTTTTATGAATGTGTTTTTCGTCTAGGAAAGTAAATCCTTGACGGGTGCCGGGAAGTCACTCCTGGGCTGATGTTGAAGGATAAGTTTTGCTTCCGCTGGGGATGATAGTTGCAAAAATACCGGTAGGAGAAGATGACTCCGTTGAGGAATAAACTTGGCAAATGGAAGATTCTGCGGGGAGCAAAGTACTCTAGCGACCATGCTGGGAAGCAATACTCTGTGGGGATAGAGATGCTTTGCTGAATTGTGATGGTAACTTGCTGAGGGTATCTTTGCTGTATCGGAAGTGTTGATAGACTTCGCTGGGGGTAAGAGAACTTCGTCGGGGACGCTCTTTCTGTGGCTTTTGGCTGAGGATAACCCAGTTATATCCTGTTAAGGAAATAACTCTTTAAATAAAGCCGGGCGACGCGTTCGTGCTTTGCGAGGGATAAGCTTCCAGAATCTACCGGGGATAAGCTTGCTGCTTGGGGATATGAATTCCAACCTTCCTGGAGAACTGGATTGGACTTTTCTGGGGAAGTTTTGATATGCTGGGGAAGTGATTCCTTTGAATGTTGATATACCGCCGGGGAACAATCCTTAGACCAAGTCTGCCGGGGATGCTTGTTATGGATATACATGCTGTTGGGGAAGTATTGAGATCTACGGGAGGATACTCAATTTCCTTGAGATTTGATAACTTTGCTTGGAGAAGAATGCACTGGTTGCTGACTTACTCTCTGGGGAATTTAAGATGTACTGGTCATATTCTTTAGCTGAACCTACCTTGGTACCTTGGAGGACAGGATAATCAGATTGCTTAGACCACTCTTTATTGCCCCTGTTTCTGAGGTGGGAGATGAAGACCTGTGAGGTGCTGATAGTTGTTGACGGGCAAACCTTCTTTTGGTAGGCAGGTGACAAGATGATAGAACATAGTCGTACGCTTTAATCCCTAACTTTTTCCTGGACCGCCCTTTCGGGTTTTCAGTCCACCGGGATACCCATTTTTGCTCAAGCCGCCTTTTCAGGTTTTCGACTTGCCGGGTGTACAGATTTTTCATTTCATCCCTTATTTTTGCCCGAACCCTTTTGGTTCGCCGGGAAGCCCTTATTTTTGCCTAGGTACGTCAACCTAGCGGGTCTTTGATTTTGCGTAGTATCTTTTCGACTATGTCCATATTCTCAGAATGTAGGGAGTTGCCCCTGTCAGAAGTGTTTTGTCATGCCACCAGAAGGTGTTCGATTAGGCAAGATTCGATGTTGGAATGCCCCCAAGTGACTCAGGCGGAGATTTGCCCCAGGCTATTTGGCCTTGGAGAGATTCTCCGAATCTTGACTTAACTGCCCCAGATGATGGACAATAGTCATGCCATGCCCCTTGATTGGAAGTACTTCTGTTCATTAGGCATTCGTCGTGTGAACTTCTATGCTGTTCAAACAAAAAGTCATATGCTAACAAAGTTATGTTAAAAATGCAAATCCTATGTCTGTCTTGAAAATTTTGAAAATGCATTCTTTTTTTTCATAAAACAAATGAATGTTTGTAAAACGCGATGTCAACTCGTATTTACCGTAAGCCTTAAGGAGTCAGGATACCTTTCGTCCCAGTATACTTTCGAACTAACCCATGCTTCAGCT
This sequence comes from Vicia faba, assembly GCA_948472305.1. Taxonomy (NCBI): domain Eukaryota; kingdom Viridiplantae; phylum Streptophyta; class Magnoliopsida; order Fabales; family Fabaceae; genus Vicia; species Vicia faba. The sequence continues at coordinate 377,585,500 of OX451739.1, read as the reverse complement.
AGGACTTTTAAGGGTTATAACATGGCCTGGTTCACGGTTCAAGAAACAAAGGATAAAGGCTCAAATTATTTGTACCCACCCGCTCTTCGTGATGTTCTCCAAACCTAAACTCAGTTGATCATACTTTAGACCTTGTTTGAGTCTTTGCTCTGATTTTCCGGTGATGATTCGGATGTTGATAACTTATTTTGAATAGGCAGTCACTCCTTTTTTTTGTTGAGGGTTTGTAAGACCTCTTTCTTGTCTGACTTTTTGTTATCCCTTTCTTTTTTTTGCCTGAACTGTTTCCTTTTTTGGAATTACAGTCAGCGGGATGCCCCAGTTTTGTAAGTCTCTTTCATAGGTTTTGACTTATTGGGTTTTTATTTTGAAAGATAATGACTGTCTCTCTTTATTGATTATTCGGAACCATCACTGTCTTTCTTTGTTTTGTAAGGGCCTTTTTGGTGCCATTCGTTATGCACTTGGATCAACTGAGAGAACTACCCTTCCCCAGGTTATGATTAAGGGTTCTGATTTTCGAAAATAAAAACTCCTACTTCTTTGGCTCAGAGGGGTTGACGAGGGGTTATCATCCTTATAACTCCACTGTTTAGGATTTGAAACAATGCCTGTACCTCATCAGCGGGGTCTGTTCAAAAGCATACTGTAAAGATCGTGGTATCGTTTTCGTCATCCTCCCTCAAGAGGCTTAGAATTATTAATTAAGAGTTGATCATCAGAAAAATATGAAAATAATTTGCATTTAGTGAATACGAATATATTGTTTCAAAACAGACATATGCGATGCACTAATGAACTAACAACGTTTAATCATGAATAATTGTTTGAACAGTTAAAAGAAAGTTACAACTTGAAAATTCTAATAAACACAAGTCTTCCAGTCTCAGGGCTTGTTACTTTAAATGGTGCCTCCTGTAGGGATGGTAGAAGCACTCAGCCTGGCCATTTTGGGTGAATTTCACAGCTCCTTCCTCAATCAGGTCCTGGATTTTATTCTTCAGAGTCCAACAATCCTCTGTAGCATGCCCCGGGCTGTCAGAATGATAAGCGCAGCGAGCGTTGGGGTCATACCTTGAAGGTGTCCTGTTGGGATTCTTAGGAGGATCCTTTAGAGTTACCAAGTTCAACCTCAGCAGTTGTTGTAAGGCTTGAGGCAGCGACACGTTGAGCTTGGTGAATTGCCTTTTGGGCTTGTCTGACTGAAGCTGGTGAGGTTGATACTGAATTGGTGATACTGAAGCCATATGAGGAGCTTTCTCCTTGCCTCTTTGTCTCAAAGATGGTCGAACGATGACTGGCTTTTTACCCTTAGACGTTTGCCCCAGTTGGTTACCCTGAAGCAGTTGGTTGATGAGAACCCCGAGCTCTTCTTGTCTTTGAGCTAAACCTTGAACGAGGGCCCTTTGCCCCAGCATCTGGGTTTTCATGATCAAGCATTTATCAAATGATGTTTGTGGCTTCAAAATGATATGTTGACCAAAAATTTGAACTTTTGACTGTCAAATGACCATTTTGCCCCTACAGTTGACTGTAGTGCAATTAGGGTTTTTGACTGTGCAATTTTGTGCTGAAAGTCTTGAAACTTGGTATGAGGATGCTTGACCATATTTGTAGGCATGTGAGACTTGATTGGGCCCTTGAAAACTTCCTTTTCTTGATCAGAATCAAAACCCTAATTTTGACTGTATAGGAGATCTTTGACTGTGCAGCCCTTGGGGAGATTTTGAAGCTTGGCTTGGCAATTTCTTGGAGAATATGGGAGGGTAAATTTTGGGGTACAACACATACCTTATTCCAACGAGGGGATAAATGTTCCTTACACTTCTTCTTGTTTAAGCCTTGCGACTTCTTCTAAAAATCGTCTTATCCAAGAGAACACAATTTTATGCAACACTCGTGTCCTTAACATTCCTGACTAGAAGCCTTAGCCACCTCATAACACATGTTGTACCCCAAAATTTTCCCTCTCATTTCTTCAACATTTTCTCACCACAAGACCCTTGGAGCTCAAGATCCAGTTAGGATTTGCTCTGTTCAAGACTCCTCCTTGCACTGTTGACCCAAATTAGGGTTTGAGTTTGCACAAAGATGTTTTGACCTAAAGTGCCCAAAATGACTTTCATGCTTCATGTTGGACTCTCAAGTTTACCCATACCAAGTTTCAAGCCTTGATTCCAATCTTTGCCCAGTCAATTGGACAGTTGACCTAGAAATCAGCTGTATTGGGGAAAAAGTCAACTGTGGTCAATTGACAGTCAAACCTCATGAAATTTGACCCACATCAACATTATGAACTCATATGAACCATTTGGTCAAGTTTGGATCACAATTCCACAAGAAATTTGATCAGATCACCAAAAGGGCAAAATGGTCATTTTTAGGGTTTTGACTGCACAAAGGCAATTTTTGACTGTTTGACCTAGCCAATGGCAAACCAAGCCCACATATGGACTCAAAGACCCCATGGAATTGTCTTGACATGTTCAACAAGTTCAAAAGATCCCAAATGCACAGGATTGACAGATGAATTTTCCAGTCAATTGATCAATTTTTGACTGTATACTGAAAAGTCAAACTTTGACTTTTTGGTCAAAATCAAGTGTCAAGATTCATTTTTCATCAAAACATGCCAAATTATGAAACTTGTTCATCAAGAAATCAAAAATCACAAATTAGGGTTTGAAATGAAGAATTTTCATAACTTAGAAATTTTCTAAGTTATGAAAATCCCTAATTTTTCCTAACTTTGTCCCATATTTTCATCAAGATGCATTTGGATTCAAACAAAACTCAAAACATGAAAGTTGTAGTCCATTGAAAAATCTACAACTTTGATTCACAAAGTTTCCTCAAAAGAAGCTTGTAGCTCAAGTTATGATTTTTGGAACAAGGGTGCAAAACATTCTTAACTTAGAAAAATTTTGACCTATTTTAGGCAGGATTTTTGCCTAACTTCATGGCCACTTTTCACATACTTACACTTGGAATTTAAACTTTCATTACAAATATGGATTGTAGTACACATTCCAAGCTTTCCAAAATGTCCAAGAACTCATCAAACAACCTTGTGGTTAGGGAGAATCGAATTTGGCAATATGGGCAAAACTCACTTTGTTCATGAGCCATTTCTATGTCCATAACTTTGCATTTTTGAACTCAGCATGCTCTAAGCTAGATTACAGGCCTTTTATCTCATCCACACTCAATAATTTAATGCAAACCCCTTGTGTTCAAGCCTTATCTTATGTGTTTAACCATTACATGCCAATTTAATCCATAATTAGAAAAAGCATATTATCCATTCTTGTAAAGTGTTACTTTATGTCAATTTTGCAATCTATGAGGTACAATGCAGATCTTTGAGGCACAAAGGCATGGACATATCCCACTGATCAAGACTCAAATGTGCAGCATATATTGAGGCATTGTACTGGCCTAGAAACCAAGTTGACATTTTTTTGCTTAAGTTAGAAGAAACCTTGCATTTTGTAACACAACTCTCATTGCTGCAAGAACTAGCTTAGACAAACTTGTTAGACACATCCCAAACAACATAACTGAGCTAAGGCACGACCAAAACACCTTCAAAACCTCATCATTCATTAAAACACCATCCTACTGCAGAAAACAGAGCCACCTCTGCAGTTGGACTTCCATAACTCAATCCACTCGTGCATTTTTGCTAAAACCAGTTCATACACACTCCATACCACATATACAAGCTATCCCAAGAATTGGACACGACCTGTAACACCTCTAACCAACTTCACCATTTTCACTTTTTCTATTTTGCAGGTTGATTGTCATAGCTTGATTCACTTGGTTTCAAAGAAAGTTAAAGGTTGGAATAGCATCCCTGGACTTCAAGCAAGTTGTACCAATCCTCACCTTGCCTTGAAAGTGCCTCCATTGCCAGACACGATCCAAGCTGAACAGGTAAGTTCATGGACTTCTATCTCTCAATCTAGGAAGAGTTAGCTTTAAGTTTATGAATGAAAAATGTTCTACTCATGGCCCTGAAGCTATACATATCCTCACTTTCCATTTATATTGCATATGCTGAGAGAATTTAAGACCTGAACATTGACAAAAACTTAGGTTAAGAATTAGGGATGGAGAAATTCTCTCTCATTTCTGAGAGTTAAGTTAAGTTTTTTATATGTATGGAATCATGGCTTGATGCTTGACACTTTTCATGTTATAAGTTTGTGCTAAAAGTCCAGGAATCAGGAGTTGTGTTTGAAGCAAGAAGGGCGCGCGTTTTTCAAACGTTTGTCTGGAGGTTGAAGACAACCTCTCTTGGGCTGGGCCTGAGATTGCTTTTCCTTTTCACACCACTGCATCTCACATACACCCCCTGGCCCATTTTGAGTTTTATTTATCATTTTTAATTTTTTCCTTTTGATTTTGGTTCTATTTTTTATTTAAGCATGAAAAAATATTAAAATTATTTTTCTCACATTTTTTGCATTTTATTTGATATTAATTTGGTTTCATTTAGATTTGTACATAAATAAACATAAAAATACTTTTATTTAAAAAAACTAAAAATAATACAAACACATTTTATTTCTGATATTTATTTTATGTTATCTCTTGAAAACATTTTTATAAAAAAAATATACTTTTTTTGTAAATATTAAATATATTATTTTGTACATATTTAATATATTTAACATATAATATAAATATGCACATATTTATTAGGATATTTAGAATAAAAATACAAAAAATAATACATTTTATTTTTATTAATATTCAACTTAAAAAATCACTTTTTGACAATATACTTCCTTTTTATTTATTTTTTGTATATAATTAATAAATATTGCATATATTATATAATAAATACCTTTTATTTATAAAATTAGGGTTTTGCCCTAAATACATAAAAATACCAAAATTAATTCATTTTATTTTTGTTTATTTGACACATGAAAAATACTTTTTTTACATACATATGAAAAATCATTTTTGCATCTTGCATATTTATTTCATTTTATTTAATTATTGTGTAATTAAATAATTTGTATAATTCAATTTGGATGTAATAGTTTAGGTTTAATTTCTTGCTTAAAATACCCCCATTTGAACATTTGTACCCCCCATCCCATATATTGTGTTGTAATAATTTAGGACCTTTAAATTCCGCATTTAAAAGTTTTCTAAATATACCATGATAGAATTAGGGTTTTGTATGCAAATCAAAAACAACAAATAGTTTGACCTAAATTCAAGATAAACAAGCATGAAAATGGACAACACCAATCACACTTGCACCCCTAGGGTTACTCCACTTGTTGCCTTCAATAATGGGCCATATTGCATGTTATGTATCTTTGGCAAAACAAGACAAATTCAAATGATCATAGTCCCTCGATGACGCTTTCAAAAGTTGCCTAAAAATGATCAAATCCCTTAAAGGAAAAATTGCCCAAAGATACTTGGCACCATTGCAATCATGGTCTAAACGATGACCCGCGCCCGTCCCGTTCACATCATAACACAAGATTGTCCACCAAATATAATGGTGGAACAAAATTGTTAAAAGGGTTAAAAACATAGCAAAGATCTTTGAGAAATTTAGGGTAGATAGCTCTTGGTTACTTGCCAACTTGCAAAACAAAAACACTCGCCTATTTTTCAAAACACACATCACAAAACACTTTCAAAACAACTTTCAAAAACATTGAAAACTTTTCAAAAGACATACACCTTTGTATACATTCAAACATGGATCATTACAAAGGTTGCCACCACATTGGCCTATTTTCAAAACATTTTCAAACCCACACACACAAAGCACCATTTCAAACAATTGAAAGCACCATTTCAAACAATTGAAAATCAAGGCAAGTTGATCTAAGCAAGTAACTAAGAGCCCATGGATAACCATGGATAGAAAGGGTGCTAATACCTTCCCTTTCTATAATCTACTCCCCGAACCCAAGAAAACATCTCAAAGGTTTTTGCTGTGCTTTTTAACCTTTCCTTAGGATAAAATAAAAAGTCGGTGGCGACTCTTGCTCAACCGAAACATTTGCGAAAACAAACGCAAAACCCAAGTCAGTTCTCCCACCGTATCACAGAACTGGCGACTCTGCTGGGGAATATTTTAAAGTGGAGTAACCTTAGGGCTTAGATCACCCTCTTGCATGACTAATTGTTTGATTTGATTTCTTTATATCTTGGCTCTCTTGTTTGGGTTTACAATCCTACACCCGGATTTGGGGAAACATTCATAGATAGCAATACGTTGTGGAAACTGTGCGGGGTATACCGACACAGTTGAAGCAATAACTATATTAGTGCGACATATTTGTGAGTACCGGTAACCCTTGAGTTCAATCAAGGAGAGTACGGGGCCGCTGAGTGATGTCACTAAGCACTAATGACCTAGAACCTTACTTGACCATCTTGGCCTTTCATTAGGGGTAGTGAGATGACCGGCTTTGGTGCAGTCCGAAGTTGGTAGATACTCGATACTACACTCATTGAGGGTTGTTTTCTTGGAATATTTTGGTCGCTAGTTAAGTGGCTAAACCAAAACAATGAACAATGAAAACAATCCAGTGATATTGAGCTCCTTAGAACCCGATTACTATTTATAGGACAGGTTTTTAAGCCAACTACACTCAAGAGGGTACTTACCTATGAAACCCCATGCAAGCCTGAAACTAGGGTTTGGTGTGAATTGCTTGTACATATGTTTTGTGCATACATCATAAACATCATAAAGCATCATATGCATTCACTAACCATTTCAAGGGTTTAGATCTTCATCTTTGTTCTTGTTTTGTAGGTCATGGAAATTCCTCGCAGGAAAACTATCCAAGTCAACCTTGTGAGAATCCCTCCTCCACTCAAGGATTTCACATCAAGAATTCCGGAAAGCTCTCCCTTCAGTGAAAGACATGGTAGACTGCTCAGCCTAGTCAGCACCAACATTGAAGAGGACATGGTAAAGGTGATGTTTCAGTTCTTTGACCCCCTTCACCACTGTTTCACTTTCCCCGACTACCAGTTGGTGCCCACTTTGGAGGAATTTTCTCAACTCCTGAGAATTCCTATCCTTAATCAACTACCCTACAACGGTACAAAAAAGGAACCAAAGCCTGAAGATATTGCTCAAGCACTACACCTACAGCCATCTGACATCAAGGGGCATTGGGAAACTAGAAGCGGTGTCAAAGGCTTCTTGGCAAAATTCTTGTTCGAGAAGGCACAAGAGTGTTGGAACTCATTGGACCTACAAGCCTTTGAAGAAATTGTGGCACTCCTCATCTACGGGTTGGTCTTGTTCCCAAATCCTGACCAGCTTGTAGATGTCAACGCCGTCAAAATCTTTTTATCCAGAAATCCAATACCAACATTTCTTGGGGACATTCTTCACTCATTTTACACACGAAAAATGAGAAAGAGGGGTGTTCTCATGTGTTGTACTCCTCTCCTTGCAAGGTGGTTTATTTCGCACCTTCCACAATCTGTCTTGAAGAATGACCAAGGCTTAAGGTGGTCACAACGGTTGATGACCCTCACTCACTCTGATGTACATTGGTGTTCTCGGTCCAGAGGAAATGTCATCATCGTCGATCGTTGTGGGGAGTTCCCTAATGTTCCATTACTTGGCATTAGAGGGGGAATTACCTACAACCCTTGCCTAGCTTTGAGACAATTTAGATATGCACGGAGGGATGGCCCTCATGACATGCTGATTCCTGACCTAGTTTTTGACTTCGACAACGATGCGCAAGGACTTCGCCAATGATTCATCAGAGCTTGGAGGATGCCTAACAAGGTAGATAGCAAAACACTGGGGCACAAAAACTCCATCCCTCTTGAGCCTTATCTCAAGTGGGTGCGAACCCGAGCCCGGAGTCTTATGATGCCTTACCCTCACATTCTCCCTTTCATTAAAGAGCCCGTTACGGAAGGAGAGGTTCCCTACACCGTCCTATACCCTGACATGCCTACATCGTGGGAGGAGATGCAGAAGAGTTGGATCCAACTCAAGGAGGAACGGAACACTTTTGAAGCCAGCTTCTATGCCAGTGAGAAGAAGGTTTTGGAGCTTACCCGCCGACTCCATGAGGAAGAGACCCTCAACACCTACATCGCACCAAAGAGGATGCGCAACGTCTTTTTACCTTGATAAGTTTTTATAATATTTGGCCCGCGGGGCATTTATGTACTGACAAATTTCTTCTTATTAATATGACGTGTGTTCTTTTTGTTTGCAACAATTTTGAACTTTCTAAATCCTTGAATGCATTGCATACATAAGCATACCATTCATCATGTGCATAAGCAGGTCTCCACACCAGGTTTCCTTATCTTTCTGCTGTTTATTTCAGTAAGATGGATCTCGAACAGACGGTCAAGGATTTGCAGTCTCAGAACGCACAGTTTCAACAACTCCTGATGACCTTGGCAAAGGGTCAGGAGGATCTGAAAGCCCTGCTGGGGAACAAAGACCAAGTGAAAAAGAAGAAGAAGAGAGTCGGGGTGGCTACCTTGGGGAGAAGGTTTAAGGGTGAAGCCAGAAGGGTTCTTGAATTTCCTTCCGCATTCGAAGAAGAAACCAGTAAAGGAAAAGGGGATGCGGTACCTTCCGAATCCGAAGCTGAAGAAGAAGAGGCTGAAGAAGACGAAGACTACTCAGAGCAACAATACCCGCCCACCGATGATAAGTACAAAAGCTTGGAAGACAGGTTGGCAGCTATGGAGCTGCAGAGAGTTCCCGGTTTGGATTTCGAAGATTTGGGATTAATTGCTGGAATTGTGATCCCCCCGAAGTTCAAAGTGCCAATTTTTGCAAGATATGACGGGCTGTCCTGCCCAAAAATGCACCTAAGGTCATATGTCCGAAGAATCCAACCTCACACATCTGACAGAAACCTTTGGGTACATTTCTTTCAAGATAGCTTGTCTGGCACTCAGCTAGACTGGTTTTACAAGCTGGAAAGGTTGGAGATACGTAGTTGGGAGGATCTGGAAGCTGCTTTTTATCGCCAATATCAGTATAACTCTGACCTGGCACCAACCCGTACTCAGCTACAGAGTATGGGAATGGCCTCAGGTGAGGGATTTAAGGAATACGCCCAGAAGTGGCGCGATCTGGATGGAAGAGTGCAGCCACCTCTTTATGATAGAGAACTTGTTGATATGTTCCTAGGGACCCTGTCTGGTCCATTCTTTAATCATCTGATCGGTAGCTCTTCCTCGGGGTTTACTGAATTAAGTCTGACTGGCGAGCGGGTAGAAGCCGGTATCAAGAATGGGAAGATTCAGAAGGATGCCTCTGCATCTACAACTGCTAAGAAATCATTTCCGGTAAAGAAAGAAACAGCTGTTGTGTATTCTCAAAAAGGAGCAGGAAGAAGTGAGCGCAGGCCGACTGTGGGGGCCGTAATGATCCAAAATCCACCAAATGATCAGCCTCGCAATAACCCGTCCAGACCTAAACAGCAATGGGGAGAACGGCCACCACGGCAGTTCACCCGCATTAATATGACGCCCGCGCAAGTTCTTCCACACTTGTTAAAGCTGAATCTCACAAATATCAAAGAAGCGCCGAAAAATGTGAATACGACCTCACCAGCTTACAATGCCAATGCCAAATGCACCTACCATTCCGATAGCGTCAGACATGACACAAACAATTGTTGGGCGCTGAAAAATAAAATTCAAGACTTGATAGATGCAAAAGAGGTGGAGTTCGATGCTCCAGAGAAACCAAACATGATATCTGCTCCGATGCCGAAGCACGGTCGAAATGTCCATGCTATTGAGGAAGATTTGTATGTTTTTGATGTCAATGACCTGGTAACTCCGCTGTTAACCATCAAGTTAAATCTGTTAAAGGCCGGGATTTTCCCGGGATGCAAAGAAGACTGCTACTGTTGTTACTCTCTGCCAATTGACTGCCCGTTACTGAAGAAAGGCATCCAAGGCCTGATGGATAGTCAACAAATTCTGTTTGAAAAAGTTCCTGCTATTCCAACCCCTACTGAAGATGTTTCAATTATCACCATTCACGCCAATCTTTCCAAGGCCGTCAGAAAGCCTGTTAAGATTACATCTGCTACAACGTTTGTTCCTCTGAAAATAACTATGCCAGGGCCTGTCCCCTACAGCTCTGAAAAGTCAATACCATGGAATTGCGGTGGAGAAATCTACTACCATGGTATTAAACAAGTTGAAATAACCGAAGGAAGCTCTGATGAAGAAGATGCCAGCATTAGAAACATCACCGGCACAAGCAAGATCACCCGAAGTGGGATAATATTTTCTCCAGAGATTGCCCCCCCCCCCAAAGGCAATCTTTGGACCCTCATCTGCCGCCAAAGTTATTCCTGCACCAATAAAACTTTCCGCTAGAGCCCCGTTGATCAAAGATGCTTCTGTTCCTGTTGTTGTCCCTCCTACTTCTGCTGATAAGGGTAAAGGGGTCCAAGATGAGCTCGTCAGGACGAGGGCTCAACCTTCGGTCATCCCGGAAACCTCTAAGAAAGAGATGGAGGAGATCTTGAAGATGATTAAAAAGAGTGATTATGACGTGGTAGAGCAACTGGGGCAAACCCCCTCAAAAATCTCCATGTTAGCATTGCTACTTTGTTCGGAGGCGCACGCCAAAGCATTGATAAAGTTCCTGAAGACCGCCCATGTACCCCAGGAAACCTCCGCCGACCAATTCCAAAACTGTGTAGCCAGTCTCACAGCAGACAACGGTTTAGGTTTCTCTGATGCTGACCTAACCTCAAAAGGAAGAAAACACAACGACGCATTACATGTGTCAGTAGAATGCCAGGGAACTACTCTGGCCCATGTTCTGGTCGACACTGGTTCTTCTTTGAACGTGCTGCCTAAGAAGGACCTCGACCGTTTAGATTGTGAAGGCTTGGAGTTAAGGCCAAGTAATATCATTGTAAGGGCATTTGATGGGTCAAAGAGAATGGTACATGGGGAGGTAGACATCCCCATTAAGGTTGGCACGAAGGTGTTCCCCTCAACTTTCTATGTGATGGACATCCGTCCGTCATACTCTTGCTTATTGGGGAGACCATGGATACACAATGCTGGGGCAGTCACCTCTTCCCTACATCAAATGCTGAAGTACCCTGTCAAAGGAAAGATCATAACCGTCCACGGTGAAGAGGAGTACATGATCAGCCACCTGAACTCTTTCCGATATGTAGAGGTAGAAGGTGAATTCATTAAGACACCATTCCAGCACTTCGAGGAAGTCTCTCCTGAGGTGGAAGTAGCAAAAGTGGTAGCGGAGGTACCAAAGCGGATGGCCAGGATGGCATCACTAAAGGACGCGAAGGCCGCAATGAAGGAAGGGAAGAGCTCAACATGGGGGCAGTTGCCGGACATTCCTCACAAAACAGACAAGTTTGGTTTAGGATTCATTGTTGCGGGGCAGAAAGCTATGCGCCGCTCGAAGGTTGAAAGAGCACCCATCAAGATCTCTCCTTATGGGATCAATGCTTTGGAAGGTGAAGACGAGGAGGTCAACATTGAAGATTGGATCTACCCAACCATCGAAGGGGGACTACGCAACTGGGAGGCAAAGGACTTTGTCCCCATTACTTTTATTAATCAGTAATCATCTGTCAAACATTTCCTATGGTCTGTAATAATTACTTTTGAACAATCCGTGCACTACTTTTTCACCTCATGCCTTGCCCGGGGCATGTAGGTCCATTTGTAAGGGTTTTGATTATCTTCATATCCATATGCCATGTTTAATGATTCATTGGACTTTTTTCATCGATAAACTGCTGTGTTCATTTTCTTTCCTTTTTGCATTTTTTGTTTAAAGATGGCTATCCCTTACACACACCCACGCTCACAAATGCATGTACCCATCCACTCTGGATTCTATGGGTGATTATTCTGCTATGTCCTTCAATAACTCTGAAGATCTGGTCAATCAGGCTGAGTATGAAGATGACGAAGGTTGTGAAGTACCAGGGGAACTAGCCAGACTTCTACAGCAAGAGGAAAGGGCCATCTTGCCTCACGAAGAGTCGTTGGAAACTGTCAATTTAGGAACAGAGGAAGACCGGAAGGAAGTGCGAGTGGGTGCCAAGCTGGAACCAAGTGTCAAGGAGCGCCTGATACAGCTGTTAAATGAGTATGTTGAAATCTTCGCCTGGTCTTACGAAGACATGTCGGGTTTAGACACAGACATCGTGGTTCACCGTCTCCCTACAAGAGAGGATTGTCCACCGATCAAGCAAAAAATACGCCGAATGAGGCCCGACATGTCTGAGAAGATTAAAGCAGAAGTGATGAAACAATTCAACGCTGGCTTTCTGGCTGTTACATCCTATCCACAATGGGTTGCTAACATCGTGCCAGTTCCTAAAAAAGATGGCAAAGTCAGGATGTGTGTAGACTACCGGGATTTGAATAGGGCCAGCCCCAAAGATGATTTTCCGCTACCGCACATTGACATTCTGATTGACAACACAGCTCAGCACAAAGTGTTTTCCTTCATGGATGGATTCTCGGGCTATAATCAAATTAAAATGGCCCCCGAGGACATGGAGAAAACAACCTTTGTTACACAATGGGGTACTTTCTATTACAAGGTGATGCCGTTCGGACTGAAGAACGCAGGGGCAACTTATCAACGCGCCATGGTAGCTTTATTTCATGATATGATACATCATGAGATCGAAGTTTACGTAGACGATATGATAGCTCGGTCACAAATAGAGGAGGAACACCTTGAACATCTAGAAAAGCTGTTTGCCAGGTTGAAAGAGTACAAACTCAGGCTGAATCCAAGTAAGTGTACTTTTGGAGTTAGGTCTGGTAAGCTTCTAGGGTTTATTGTCAGCAACAAAGGCATTGAGGTCGATCCGGCAAAAGTAAAAGCAATACAAGAAATGCCTGCTCCCCGTACTGAAAAGGAGGTTAGAGGGTTCTTGGGGCGCTTGAACTATATTGCCAGATTCATCTCTCATCTGACTTCTACCTGTGAGCCAATTTTCAAATTATTAAAGAAAGATCAGGTAGTCGAATGGAACGACGATTGCCAAGCTGCTTTTGATAAGATCAAGGAGTATTTGCTAGAACCTCCTATTCTGATGCCTCCCGTCGAAGGAAGACCATTGATCATGTATCTGACCGTCTTGGATAAATCAATGGGGTGTGTTTTGGGCCAGCATGACGAGTCTGGTCGAAAAGAGCATGCTATTTATTACCTTAGAAAAAAGTTTACCGACTGTGAGACTTGCTACTCACTGCTCGATAAAACTTGTTGCGCTTTGGTATGGGCTGCTCGCCGACTAAGGCAGTATATGCTGACTCATACCACCTTGTTGATTTCCAAAATGGATCCTATCAAGTACATCTTCGAGAAGCCTGCTTTATCTGGAAGAATAGCTAGATGGCAAATGATCCTAACTGAGTATGACATCCAGTACACCACTCAAAAAGCTATAAAGGGGAGTGTACTAGCTGACCATCTAGCTCATCAAGCTATCGAAGATTATCAGTCCATGAGATTTGACTTCCCAGACGAGGACATCATGAATTTGGACAACATTGAAGGTAACGGACCGTATATGACGGACCCGAAAAGGGATCCCGATGGACCTTGTACTTTGATGGTGCTTCAAATGCACTTGGAAACAGTATCGGTGCGATACTCATTTCCCCGGAAGGTTGTCACACACCTTTCACGGCCCGACTTTGCTTCAGCTGCACAAACAACATGGCGGAATATGAAGCTTGCATCTTTGGTCTCAAGGCCGCTATAGACTTGGGGATCAAATCTTTGATCGTATTTGGGGACTCGGCTTTGGTTATCAGTCAAATCAAAGGAGAATGGGATACCAAACATCCTAATCTTATCCCATACAAAGAACATGTCCTGACATTGTTGCCTCATTTCGAGCAAATTACCTTCGAGCATTTCCCGCGAGAAGAGAATCAGCTAGCAGATGCTCTGGCTACAATGTCTTCTATGTTTAAACTCAACTGGGATAACGAGGCTCCCCAAATCACCATCGAGCGAATGGATGAACCTGCGCATTGTCACGAGATTAATACCGAAGAAGTAGTGGAACAACCCTGGTTTCACGGAATCAAAAGGTATCTCCAGACTAGAGAATATCCTGAAGGAGCTTCCGTAAATGACAAGAAGTTCCTAAGGAAATTTGCTGCCAAGTTCTTCCTGAGCAATGGCATCCTCTATAAGCGCAACCATGATTGTGTTTTACTCCGATGTGTTGACAAAGCTGAAGCAGAGTTAATCATGACAGAGATACACAGCGGTACATTTGGCACCCATTTGAGCGGGCATACTATGGCTAAGAAGATCCTAAGGGCAGGCTATTACTGGTCCACCATGGAAGCAGATTGCCATCAGCACTCCCGCACTTGCCACAAATGTCAAGTCTATGCTGACAAGATTCATATTCCTCCGGTTCCTCTCAACGTGTTGACAGCTCCTTGGCCATTCGCAATGTGGGGCATTGACATGATTGGAGAGATAAAACCCACGGCTTCCAACGGACATCGCTTCATCCTGGTCGCCATTGACTACTTCACCAAATGGGTCGAAGCAGCTTCTTTCGCCTCTGTCACTAAAAATGTGGTTGCCCGCTTCATCAAGCAAAACCTTATATGCCGGTATGGTGTTCCAGACAGGATCATTACAGACAACGGTACAAACCTGAATAATACTATGATCACCGCATTGTGTGAACAATTCAAGATTTATCATCACAATTCATCTCCTTATCGGCCGAAGATGAACGGTGTTGTTGAAGCTGCGAACAAAAACATTAAGAAGATCATTCAGAAAATGACAGTCACTTACAAGGACTGGCATGAGATGTTACCGTTTTCTCTGCATGGATACCGTACGACGGCACGTACTTCAACCGGGGCAACCCCGTTTTCTTTGGTATATGGCATGGAAGTTGTATTGCCCATGGAAGTTCAGATTCCCTCTTTAAGGATTATGAAGGACTCTGATTTGAGTGAAGATGATTGGATTCGGACCCGACTTGATCAACTCAATTTGATCGACGAGAAGCGACTCGCTGTTGTGTGCCATGGTCAAACGTATCAAAAACGGATGATCAAGGCCTTCAACAAGAAAGTCAGACGACAAGTATATCAAGTCAGAGATCTCGTAATCAAGCGGATTATCCTGCCGCAAAGTGATCCCAGGGGCAAATGGACTCCTACATACGAAGGACCATTTGTGATCAAGAGCATATTTTCTGGTGGTGCAATGATTCTGACCACCATGGACGGCGACGATTTGCCGCACCCTGCGAACACAGACATAGTCAAAAGATACTACGCATAAAATAACCCGACAAGTCGAAAACCCGAAAGGGCGGCTTGGGCAAAAATGGGCATCCCGGTGGATCGAAAACCCGAAAGGGCGGTTCAGGCAAAAATTAGGGATAAAACAAAAAAATCTGTACACCCGGCAAGTTGAAAACCCGAAAGGGCGGCTTGGGCAAAAAGGGGTTTCCCGGTGGATCGAAAACCCGAAAGGGCGATTCAGGCAAAAGTTAGGGAATTAAAGCGTATGACTATGTCTCGTCGGATCACTTTAAGGACAATCTCTTCATCAACCAGCTCCAAGCTTCTAATCAATCCAGTCATCGGCAGACGAAGCATTGAATGGACAGATATTCAGAGTTGTGAAGGCTATAGCAGAATGGAATCCCATGGAATTGTTTCACATAGCCATCTTTCTTTTGTATAAATTTTTCAATTTTTTACAACGGCATTCGCTTACTAGGATGACTGTCTCCTTTGTACAAATATATTCATAGAAAGCTAATACAAATACTTTTCCAAATATAGAAATTTGTTTTGTCTTCTCTTGCTTTTCTACATTTATGTTTTATTTTGAGAAACGTCCAATGTTTTGTTAAATAGGCATATGCATTTGAACATAATCATTTCCTTATGAATCAAGAAAGTTGATTACTGATAGGTTAAAGGTACAGATAGATATCTTGATGCCCTTTCAGAAGAAATCGCAAGCAGATTTGAAATCCAAATTCCTCAGTCAGAACTTAATCCCTTGAAACAGAATTAGACTTCAGGATCCTCAACAGAGAAAGTTTTCCCAACACTGATTTCCCCAGTCAGGGAGCCTTCCAGAACTCGATTCCCCTCAGAGTTAAGTTTCAGAATCCCCAGTGCAGCCTTAAAGATTTGAAAATCCAATCCCCAGCGGAGCTAAGATTTCCAGCCATCAATCCCCAGCTGAACCAGGCTAGTGAACCTTCTCCTCACAGAGATACTTGCCACCCAAACTGAAGATTCTCAGTCATACCTCTCCAGCATGAGTCTATCAGATTCTGAACTTCCCCAGTAGAGATCTTCATGAATTCTCATTCCCCGCAAGTCACCAAGGAATGCCAGTTCTCCAGCAGTGGCCCTAAGGTCCCTCAACAATTGAAGGTTTTGCATCTCCCCAGGCAGAATGAAGACTCTCATTCTCAATTCCTCACAGGATGATCAGAGGTTCTCCGATGAAGATCTCCTCAAGACAAGAATCCCCAGAATATTGGTATACAACCCAAGCTCCTAATTCTCCAGCAGTAGTCAACAAGGATGTTTCATCCTCAGCAATCAAAATTCTTGTCTTCCCTGGCGGCAGTCAAAGATTCACTTTCCCGGCGGCAGTCAAGATTCTTTGTTTCCGGGATTCATTTATCCTCAGCAAAGATAGCTCTTCAGCTTACATGCGCATTCATTTACATTCATATCATAAACATTGATATAACATATTTTACATCATACATATCATGCAACATAACCTAGTGTTTTAGCTAACATTTCACCCTTTTCAGGATAAAATTAAAAGGCTATCATTAACAATTATTCAGATACAATATGGATACACCCCAGACACGACGGTCATTCTATTACTCATTCAGAATCTCAAGTCAGATACAGTATGGATACACCCCAGACACGGCGGTCATTCTATTACTCATTCAGAATCTCAAGTCAGATACAGTATGGATACACCCCAGACACGGCGGTCATTCTACTACTCATTCAGACTACAGCAATCAGATACAGACTAGATACGCTCCAGACACGGCAGCCATTCTATCTCTCATTCAGATTCATTTATCCACCTCAAGGTTCAATGCATTTCAAACACGGATACCATTCTGACCCTTACAGCAGCAGTTTGATTCTCCCCAGTGCGTTCGCCATGGAAGTCATTCTGTCTACAATTTCATATACACTTCAAACACAGAAGTCATTCTATTACTCATACGGATCTCAATCCCAGTTACAGTTTCAGATACACTCCAGACACAGAAGTCATTCTGCTACTCATACAACTTTCAACTTCAGATACAGTCCAGATACGCTCCAAACATGGTTGCCATTCTGTCACTCATTCAGAATTTGTCCCCAACACGCAGTTGCTCCATACAGATGTTTCTCTGTTACCCAGATACAATACAGATACACTCTAGACACGGCAGTCATTCTGATATTCGTTCTACATTCAAACACAGTTACAACTCAGATACGTCCCAGACACGGAGGCCATTCTTCTACTCATACAAACTCAGTCCTTAGATGCAGTTCAAATGCATTCCAGACACGGATACCATTTTAATCCTCATTCTTCCGACCTATCACATTGCAGTTCAACAAACCTTCCAGATGGCATCTTTAAGCCCATCTCCGACAAGTTCCTGTCACCCTTCAGATGGCATCTTTAAGCCCATCTCCAAATGGCATCTCTAAGCCCATTTCTCGCATCCATTGCTCTGACGAGTGCAAATTTAAGGGCACTATAGTGTCCAATCTCCTTTTACCTTCGAGACACGAAAGGCAAACCTGCCAATCTAACTCTTCAGGTGCAAGAAGATTGAACAGGGACAACTGTTGTACCCCAAAATTTGCCCTCTCATTTCTTCAATATTTTCTCACCACAAGACCCTTGGAGCTCAAGATCCAGTTAGGGTTTGCTCTGTTCAAGACTCCTCCTTGCACTGTTGACCCAAATTAGGGTTTGAGTTTGCACAAATATGTTTTGACCTAAAGTGCCAAAAATGACTTTATGCTTCATGTTGGACTCTCAAGTTTACCCATACCAAGTTTCAAGCCTTGATTCCAATCTTTGCCCAGTCAATTGGACAGTTGACCTTGAAATCAGCTGTATTGGGGAAAAAGTCAATTGTGGTCAATTGACAGTCAAACCTCATGAAATTTGACCCACATCAACATTATGAACTCATATGAACCATTTGGTCAAGTTTGGATCATAATTCCACAAGAAATTTGATCAGATCACCAAAAGGGCAAAATGGTCATTTTTAGGGTTTTGACTGCACAAAGGCAATTTTTGACTGTTTGACCTAGCCAATGGCAAACCAAGCCCACATATGGATTCAAAGACCCCATGGAAAAATAGTACACTTATTATTTTTCCTATCGACTACACTCAAGGAATTAAATTAATACAATTCTGTCCAGGAGGGCGCGCTGAGCGGAGCCTCCCGCGCTAAGCGCGCTTTGTGAAATAATTAATTTCAAGTCCCAAGAGGGCACGCTAAGCGGAATCGTTGAGCTAAGTGCGGTCTGTGAATTTCCCAATTCAAGTATCAGAGAGGCGCGCTAAGCGCGGTCTGCGATTTGCAAAAAACCAGAACGATATCAGTTCTATTTTGGGTTCCAAAACCCCAATTTTACCATCCAATTCAAATACCCAAAGCATACAAACACCAATTTCAGGTTAAGAATATGTTATTCATCACTAAAATCAACATGCATTCACAAATACTCAACCTAACCCTTAACCCTAATTTCATTTCATAATCCAAATTCAACCCCAAGTTCTAACTATGGAACTCATCTGAAATAATAGAGGTTAAGATGACATCTTTGTAGCAAATGAACTCCTCTCATGCCCAAAACTCAACCTTCACCATCATCAAATTCGTAACACCATTTCAGCAAGAATCTCTAATATTCAAATGCGTTTTTCTCATTCAAAACATAACTCTTTAACACAAAATTATATATCAAAATGAAGGAAATTTCGTATAGATTCCAGAACTTTAAGAATTTCTCAAATCGGAGTTATGTGTAAGAAGTTATGACCTGTTATGTGAGAGTTGTACCATGAATACGAAAATGAAGTTTGTAGATGAAGAATATGCCTTCTTCTTTCTCTCTGTCTACTTTCCATTCATAAATTCTTATTTTTTAACTCTTAATCCAAATAAGGCCTTATGTCTACATGCAAAGATGTTCTATGTCCAAAATATCCTCTAACTTAAGTGTTATTTACCACCATGCCACTTACTTCAATACCAACTAATCCCTTTTTGGTTCTATATACTCCACTTAATCTCTCTATTAATACATTTCCAAATATAATCATATAAAATATACTCATACTAATAGAATAGAGATGTTACATTCTCCTCCCCTTAAATAGAATTCTTCCTCGAATTCCTTCCAATTACCATGACCATACCTTCTTCCAACGAGGGGATAAATGTTCCTTACACTTCTTCTTGTTTAAGCCTTGCGACTTCTTCTAAAAATCGTCTTATCCAAGAGAACACAATTTTATGCAACACTCGTGTCCTTAACATTCCTGACTAGAAGCCTTAGCCACCTCATAACACATGTTGTACCCCAAAATTTTCCCTCTCATTTCTTCAACATTTTCTCACCACAAGACCCTTGGAGCTCAAGATCCAGTTAGGATTTGCTCTGTTCAAGACTCCTCCTTGCACTGTTGACCCAAATTAGGGTTTGAGTTTGCACAAAGATGTTTTGACCTAAAGTGCCCAAAATGACTTTCATGCTTCATGTTGGACTCTCAAGTTTACCCATACCAAGTTTCAAGCCTTGATTCCAATCTTTGCCCAGTCAATTGGACAGTTGACCTAGAAATCAGCTGTATTGGGGAAAAAGTCAACTGTGGTCAATTGACAGTCAAACCTCATGAAATTTGACCCACATCAACATTATGAACTCATATGAACCATTTGGTCAAGTTTGGATCACAATTCCACAAGAAATTTGATCAGATCACCAAAAGGGCAAAATGGTCATTTTTAGGGTTTTGACTGCACAAAGGCAATTTTTGACTGTTTGACCTAGCCAATGGCAAACCAAGCCCACATATGGACTCAAAGACCCCATGGAATTGTCTTGACATGTTCAACAAGTTCAAAAGATCCCAAATGCACAGGATTGACAGATGAATTTTCCAGTCAATTGATCAATTTTTGACTGTATACTGAAAAGTCAAACTTTGACTTTTTGGTCAAAATCAAGTGTCAAGATTCATTTTTCATCAAAACATGCCAAATTATGAAACTTGTTCATCAAAAAATCAAAAATCACAAATTAGGGTTTGAAATGAAGAATTTTCATAACTTAGAAATTTTCTAAGTTATGAAAATCCCTAATTTTTTCCTAACTTTGTCCCATATTTTCATCAAGATGCATTTGGATTCAAACAAAACTCAAAACATTAAAGTTGTAGTCCATTGCAAAATCTACAACTTTGATTCACAAAGTTTCCTCAAAAGAAGCTTGTAGCTCAAGTTATGATTTTAGGAACAAGGGTGCAAAACATTCTTAACTTAGAAAAATTTTGACCTATTTTAGGCAGGATTTTTGCCTAACTTCATGGCCATTTTTCACATACTTACACTTGGAATTTCAACTTTCATTACAAATATGGATTGTAGTACACATTCCAAGCTTTCCAAAATGTCCAAGAACTCATCAAATAACCTTGTGGTTAGGGAGAATCGAATTTGGCAATATGGGCAAAACTCACTTTGTTCATGAGCCATTTCTATGTCCATAACTTTGCATTTTTGAACTCAGCATGCTCTAAGCTAGATTACAGGCCTTTTATCTCATCCACACTCAATAATTTAATGCAAAACCCTTGTGTTCAAGCCTTATCTTATGTGTTTAACCATTACATGCCAATTTAATCCATAATTAGAAAAAGCATATTATCCATTCTTGTAAAGTGTTACTTTATGTCAATTTTGCAATCTATGAGGTACAATGCAGATCTTTGAGGCACAAAGGCATGGACATATCCCACTGATCAAGACTCAAATGTGCAGCATAGATTGAGGCATTGTACTGGCCTAGAAACCAAGTTGACATTTTTTGCTTAAGTTAGAAGAAACCTTGCATTTTGTAACACAACTCTCATTGCTGCAAGAACTAGCTTAGACAAACTTGTTAGACACATCCCAAACAACATAACTGAGCTAAGGCACGACCAAAACACCTTCAAAACCTCATCATTCATCAAAACACCATCCTACTGCAGAAAACAGAGTCACCTCTGCAGTTGGACTTCCATAACTCAATCCACTCGTGCATTTTTGCTAAAACCAGTTCATACACACTCCATACCACATATACAAGTTATCCCAAGCATTGGACACGACCTGTAACACCTCTAACCAACTTCACCATTTTCACTTTTTCTGTTTTGCAGGTTGATTGCCATAGCTTGATTCACTTGGTTTCAAAGCAAGTTAAAGGTTGGAATAGCATCCCTGGACTTCAAGCAAGCTGTACCAATCCTCACCTTGCCTTGAAAGTGCCTCCATTGCCAGACACGATCCAAGCTGAACAGGTAAGTTCATGGACTTTTATCTCTCAATCTAGGAAGAGTTAGCTTTAAGTTTATGAATGAAAAATGTTCTACTCATGGCCCTGAAGCTATACATATCCTCACTTTCCATTTATATTGCATATGCTGAGAGAATTTAAGACCTGAACATTGACAAAAACTTAGGTTAAGAATTAGGGATGGAGAAATTCTCTCTCATTTCTGAGAGTTAAGTTAAGTTTTTTATATGTATGGAATCGTGGCTTGATGCTTGACACTTTTCATGTTATAAGTTTGTGCTAAAAGTCCAGGAATCAGGAGTTGTGTTTGAATGAAGAAGGGCGCGCGTTTTTCAAACGTTTGTCTGGAGGTTGAAGACAACCTCTCTTGGGCTGGGCCTGAGATTGCTTTTCCTTTTCACACCACTGCATCTCACATGCACCCCCTGGCCTATTTTGAGTTTTATTTATCATTTTTAATTTTTTCCTTTTGATTTTGGTTCTATATTTTTATTTAAGCATGAAAAAATATTAAAATTATTTTTCTCACATTTTTTGCATTTTATTTGATATTAATTTGGTTTCATTTAGATTTGTACATAAATAAACATAAAAATACTTTTATTTAAAAAAACTAAAAATAATACAAACACATTTTATTTCTGATTTTTATTTTATGTTATCTCTTGAAAACATTTTTATAAAAAAAAAATATACTTTTTTTGTAAATATTAAATATATTATTTTGTACATATTTAATATATTTAACATATAATATAAATATGCACATATTTATTAGGATATTTAGAATAAAAATACAAAAAATAATACATTTTATTTTTATTAATATTCAACTTAAAAAATCACTTTTTGACAATATACTTCCTTTTTATTTATTTTTTGTATATAATTAATAAATATTGCATATATTATATAATAAATACCTTTTATTTATAAAATTAGGGTTTTGCCCTAAATACATAAAAATACCAAAATTAATTCATTTTATTTTTGTTTATTTGACACATGAAAAATACTTTTTTTACATACATATGAAAAATCATTTTTTCATCTTGCATATTTATTTCATTTTATTTAATTATTGTGCAATTAAATAATTTGTATAATTCAATTTGGATGTAATAGTTTAGGTTTAATTTCTTGCTTAAAATACCCCCATTTGAACATTTGTACCCCCCATCCCATATATTGTGTTGTAATAATTTAGGACCTTTAAATTCCGCATTTAAAAGTTTTCTAAATATACCATGATAGAATTAGGGTTTTGTATGCAAATCAAAAACAACTAATAGTTTGACCTAAATTCAAGATAAACAAGCATGAAAATGGACAACACCAATCACACTTGCACCCCTAGGGTTACTCCACTTTTTGCCTTCAATAATGGGCCATATTGCATGTTAGGTATCTTTGGCAAAACAAGACAAATTCAAATGATCATAGTCCCTCGATGACGCTTTCAAAAGTTGCCTAAAAATGATCAAATCCCTTAAAGGAAAAATTGCCCAAAGATACTTGGCACCATTGCAATCATGGTCTAAGCGATGACCCGCGCCCGTCCCGTTCACATCCTAACACAAGATTGTCCACCAAATATAATGGTGGAACAAAATTGTTAAAAGGGTTAAAAACATAGCAAAGATCTTTGAGAAATTTAGGGTATATAGCTCTTGGTTACTTGCCAACTTGCAAAACAAAAACACTCGCCTATTTTTCAAAACACACATCACAAAACACTTTCAAAACAACTTTCAAAAACATTGAAAACTTTTCAAAAGACATACACCTTTGTATACATTCAAACATGGATCATTACAAAGGTTGCCACCACATTGGCCTCTTTTCAAAACATTTTCAAACCCACACACACAAAGCACCATTTCAAACAATTGAAAATCAAGGCAAGTTGATCTAAGCAAGTAACTAAGAGCCCATGGATAACCATGGATAGAAAGGGTGCTAATACCTTCCCTTTCTATAATCTACTCCCCGAACCCAAGAAAACATCTCAAAGGTTTTTGCTGTGCTTTTTAACCTTTCCTTAGGATAAAATAAAAATTCGGTGGCAACTCTTGCTCAACCGAAACATTTGCGAAAACAAACGCAAAACCCAAGTCAGTTCTCCCACCGTATCACAACACACTTCTTCTGATACTTCGCTCAGACATACCTGGAAAGCAATCTGTCCAAGGTTCCCGACCCTTACTTATTCACACCAAGTCTTCACAGCTTCGAAATTTCTGGAAATCCATTCTGGTCGGACATTGCTCATCCTCAATGTTTGTCAAGCTCATCCATGTTCAACATAATTACCGGTTCCACTTCCTCTCCTTTGGCTTACTTGCATTACCTTAAATCCATACATTTCTATGACATCGTCTCTTTATAATGACAATATTTCTGATTCACTTTGATACGCTTCCAAACAACGTCATACAACCGCTCGTCGAATCCCTTGTCTTGACTTTTAATTACCAAACTCTCAATTGACTCGCTTCACGTTGTCTTCTTCATACCACAAAACTTCTTACTTCAATCCTTACTCCACTTTTCTCAACACTCACAAGTTCGACCATTGTCTCAAGAATATCTTACAACATATGAACTACAAAGTCTTTCCTATGTTGGTTCGTCGGTAGTACCTCTCTAGATTATGGTGGATCCTCGAGAGACCTTAGATGAAACACAGTTTCAACAATTTCTCTTAAGAATATGTCTGTACTTAAAACAACTCTTGCAAGCATTCTATTCACACCTGTTACCGGCTTATCTGGTTCTTCTCCTATCTGTTGTGCTACTTTGATCTCAACCAGTTACATACTTCTTGAAACCTACTGAATCACACTTTCTCCATAATCCACTTGGTTCCATTACTCAGACTTCATGCAGTGATTTGCAAACCTAACCCATTGCCTCAGACTTCATGCAACAATGTGTTCCAAACTCCAGACCATTGTCGCAGACTTCATGCAGCGATGTTCGAAACTAAATTTAGCTTATCACATCAGACTTCACGCAGTGATTTGCGAACCTGACCCATTGCCTTAGTCTTCATGCAGCAATGTGTTTCTTTATTCCACAAAATCCAGCCTATCGCATAAGACTTCACGCAGCAATTTGCGAACCAAACTCATTGCCTCAGACTTCATGCAACAATGTATATCTCTCTATTCTGTAACAAAAACCGTCACCTCAGACTTCATGCAGCGATGTCCGAAAACCAAACTTAGCTTATCGCATCAGACTTCACGCAGTGATTTGCAAAACCGTAACCCACTGCGTCAGACTTCATGCAGTAATATGTTCCTTTATTCCATAAACACCGATCATCACCTCAGACTTCATGCCGCGATGCTCAGAAGAAAAATCACTTTAACCTATTTCATGCAGCAATATGTTTCGTTATTCCATAGCACGGATCATCGCCTCAGACTTCATGTAGCGATGCTTAGAAGAAAACAAAACTTTAACCCATTGCCTCAGACTTCATGCAACAATGTGTTTCTTTATTCCGTAAACACCGATTATTACCTCAAACTTCACGCATCGATGCTCTAAAATACAAGGATTAGCCTATCGTATCAAACGTCATGCAGCGATTCGCGAACACAACCCATGGCCTCAGTCTTCAAGCAGCCATGCGTCATCAATCATTGCTATACTCATCCTCCAAATGGGTGAATAAGCCAAGACATACAAAATTACGCTCTTAAGTTCAAAACCATCTGCCTCGTAATCAAACAACCCCGGTAAGCGATACATCATCGGCTTTTCCTACCTCCTTAAGACTTTTAAGGGTATTTTTGTACCCCAAAATTTTCCCTCCCATATTCTTCAAGATTTGCCAAGGTCAAGGTTCAAAATCTCCCAAGGGTTGTACAGTCCAATATTCTCCTAAAGCCAGTCAAATTAGGGTTTTGGTTTTGGCAAAGAATTTGAAGTTTTCAAGGGTCCAATCAAGTCCCACATGCCCATATACATTGTCAAGCATCCATATGCCAAGTTTCAAGACTCACAGCATCAAATTGCACAGTCAAAAACCCTAAATGCTTCACAGTCAACTGCAGGGGCAAAATGGTCATTTGACAGTCAAAAATCCAAATTTTTGGTCAACATCTTATTTTGAAGCCATAAACTTAATTTTATCAATTCTTGATCATGATTCTCAAAGCATGGCTCAAAAAGTCTCAAGATGCAAAAGTTTCCATTTTTGGACAGTTGAAAAACTCAACTGCAAATTGACCAAGGCATAACATCCTCATGGTTTATCAGAAAAATTCCATCCAAAGCTCATTTTGAAGAGAATGACATTTCATACAACTCATCTTCCCACTTCAAGTCCAAGAAATGCTCTCACAAAAAGTTATCAATCTCAACATTATAGGTCATTTTCAAAAGTCAACAAAAAGGAACTTCAAGTCAAAGACCATAACTTGAGATTGGTAAATCAAAACGACATGGGACCAAAGACATTGGTTAGAGGACTTCAATACCTTTCCAAAATGTCCAAGAACATGATCAAAGTTTAAAAATTGGGCAAGATATGCCTTGTGGAAGTTGGGAAATTTTTGGGAATTTTGAAAAGTCAACTTTGCACAAAAGGGTTCAAAAATGCTAATGGGCCACAAATTCTTCCATGAATCATTACCCAAAGTCTATGCACGACCCATTGACCTCCAAGGGAGTTATTTTCTCATTTTTGATTAATTATTTGAATTTTTATTATTATTAATTCACTTAATTAAAATTAAATATGAAAAAATAGCAAATAACACCTTTCAAATCTTTTTGTGCAGAAAATTCACTCATTATGTGCTCAATATTTCGTGCATCATTCAAAAAGGAAAGAATCTTCCATAATTGGCATGAAAAAAGATTGGAAAAGATTTGACAAAATCAAATATTCAAGATCATGAATGCATGGATTATGGGCTGGTTTTCTGACCTAATCCACTCACATACATATACAAGACTGAAACCTAATGCAAGAGACACAAGAGCTGCGCAGGAATCAAAGAACCAAATTGCATTTTTTGACAAAAAAGTTGAAAACTGTTTTGATATCTAGAGCTCGCTTCAAGGCCTGAAAAGTATCCCAAAACATTGCTGGACCATCAAGGAACGTATTGCAATCAAGAACACATCTCCAGACCTCAAGAATTGGTAGAACCACGTTGCACTTTTCATAAAAAATTTCATAATCGTGTTTCACTTTTCATGCATGATTCATGTTTTTTAATGGTTGATTTATACTAATATGAATGTCCTGAAGCTATTGGTGTCCTTGAATTGAATTAATAATGCCTGTATAGAAAGTTGCCATTAACGCTTGCTAGGGTTTCTGAAGTTCCAAAAGAGGGTTTTCCACATCTGGAAAAATTGGACAACCAAATTGATACCATTGAAATCAGGGCATCCAGACGAACCATTTGACCACCTCGCGCCCTTTTTATATTTGCTTATGCGCTAATCGTTATTTTTCCTGGGCTTGTTTAGTGGGGGTTTAAAACCCCCGCTATTTGATTATGTTACAGGGATAAAGACGAAGAAGATGTTGGCGTGGCTTGACGTGAGTGGAGGATTCAAATCCTGGCGCGCAAATTTTTGTAGACACCACTAACCATTGTTTTCATACATTATATTTTCCAATCACTATGTTAACAAATACGTGCGTTGGTTCAGTTGGCTGTTGCGTTGGCATGCAGGTACTGGGACCTGGGTTCGATTCCCAGGTCCCCTTATATGTTTCATAATTTTTCCATTAACATGTTCCAGCGTAGCACTCATTCAAAGGAGCACCATGCATCCCAATGCATGTGCCTGCCAAGTGTCCCTGATTGGTCAATCCAAAGGCCAGAATGTGCAGTCTACCATACACGCTCAGTCAACCACAAGCATGTGATCCTGGAAAGTCAAAAGGGCCTGGATTGCAGTGGGCCAAATTACTCTACAAAGACCTCCAAATTGGGTCTGAATACCCCCATTGTTTGTATTTGTTCTTCTAATTTCCTTTTCTTCCCTTTTTTTATTTTAATTGTTTTTTTTTGTTTTATTTAATTCACAAAAATAATTTTCATAACACAAAAATCAGAAATCAAAAAATAAAATATGTTTATTTAATATTTAATTCATTAATATTTTTGTAAATAAATTTTTAATAATCAACTTAGTAAAATTAGGTTTTAAAATTTAAATGTTTTTCTTAATAACTAAAATATGTAGAAATTAGGTTTTTTTTAGCATTTTTATCTTTTTCTTAATAAATAATTTCTTCTTATTATTATTATTATTAATTATTAATTATTTTGTAAATACCCATATAATTAATTAACTAGTGTAAATTAGGTTAAAACTTGAATATTTTTCTTTAACAATTAAAAAATAATTTAGAACTAGGGTTTCATTTAACTTCTAATTTTAATTAATTTTCTTTATTTCATAAATACCAAAAACCATAAAAAATAATTTCTTTTCTTAATTTAATAATTAATTAACTTTTAATTTCATTTAATTTCTTTAAAGGGTCCAACGCCCTCGAACATTCGATTCTAATTTCTTTTCGCACGTTTATCCTTATGTTCCTTTTAAATATTATGTAATTGCTCAAGCCTTATAATAGTAATTAGGAAATTTATTTACTTTCCGCATTTTTATTCAAAACGGGTCTATGTTAATTTGGCAATGTATAGACCCGCGCCTTGTAATAGCGTAGGACTTTATTTTCCACACTTTAATTTCCGCACCCTTAAAACTGCTAAACTTTGCATGAAAGAATGAATGGCCTAAATAAAAGCAATGCGTAGCTCACCAAATGCATCACAAGATAAAACATAACTGAAAACAATATACGAATTCACACACCACTCTTAGGGTACGCCTCACTGTTGCCTTGCCCCTCGAAACGTGGTCGTCAAGTATAGGACATCTTAGTAAGTCCTTATGTCCATTGATCTAGTTGCCTCGAAACAAGTTGCCTCGAAACGGTTGCCTCGGAACAGTTGCCTCGGAATAAAAAAGATCAATGGCATAAGGGTAGCTTCTAAGGTGTCCTACTGTTGCTCTGGTGACCACACTGTCCCTACAAACGAATTGACCCGAACACCTCCAACGGTGGTGCTACCTACCTCTCAATGGTGGGATGGCACTACCTTAAGGACATTTACACAGCCTAATTCCTTAGGGTAGGTAGACGACTCATGGATACTTGCTCTCTTCAAAAACAAACAAAAATCTTTTCACACCGACACTTTTCAAAAAGCTTTCAAAACAATTTTTCAAACACTCTTGAGGACTGACACAAGAGTCGATCTAAAATCTTTAAACGAAACTTTTTCAAACCCACTCACAATTGAAAAGCAAACACTTTTGAAAACACAATGAGCAAGTATCTAAGAGCCCATGGATAAACATGGATAGAAAGGGTGCTAACACCTTCCCTTTCTATAAATCTACCTCCCGAACCGAGAAACAATTTCATAAGGAATTTTGTTGTGCTTTTGTCCTGTCCATGTTGGAGAAAATAAAAGACGGTGGCGACTCTTGCTTCCGTGACATTTCGCGAACCAGCGTTAAACAGTCAGTTCCAGATCCACCGATCACAGAACTGGCGACTCTGCTGGGGATACTTATAAAGTGAGGTGTACCTTAGGACTAAGATCACTTGTGTTTTCAATTGTTGTGCTTGTTTGCTTTATTATTGTGGGCTGCATCGGAGCTTCATAGATCCTAACCTGGATCTGGGGATACCCTGTTTAGGTAGCATAAGCTGTGAGGGACCTGTCCGGCGTAGACCGACACGGGTGAAGCAGTGGCTACGTTGGTGTGGCACCTTGGTCTGTACCGATATCCCTTGTGTCGCAACGAGGAGAATATGGGTCTTCTGAGGAGTCATTAAGCACCAACCGACCTTAGAACCTTAAATGACCCAACTTGGCCAATAGAACAGTAGCAGTATGCTACGCCCATTGAGGCTAAACTCTCGTGATGGTTCTGGCCGCAAGAAAAGATTGCGATGCTGGAGTTATGACCGATTGAGGGTAGTCAGTGATATTGGGATCCTCTAGAACCCGATTACTTCTAGGACAAGTCTTAACCAACGAAACTGAAAGAGGGTAATACCCCAAACTTCATGCTGACCTAAACTCTAAGGGCTCTTTGTGTGACTTGTGTGCTTTCGAACTTGACTACTTGCATACCTGTTATCTGACACTTGAGTTTCTTGCAAGTTTTGTTTACAGTCCTTAATCTGGACTCATAACAGGGTTTACCTACATTATTTCATGCATAGCATAACATCATACCATTGCATGCATCCTACATAAGGACTAACCCATTTCAAGGATCTCAAGGGCTTGTGATGCAGGTCATGTTGAACCAATTATCCAGCAAGGGGCAAAGGGGATTTATTTTCCTCTAGCCAGGGTTGTCAGGGGCTATGACCCACTCGATATGGTGAGCCTTGATCCTTGAAGAAGGACTCTCAACAACATGCAGTTCCTTCAATCAAGCTATCGGATCCCAACTCTAACAATTTTCTTGTTTACCCCGCGAGATCCTTGAAAACATTGCATGCATATATACACATCATTGCATTGCAGGTATCCTTGTTACAGGTCACTTACCTTCTTCGCTGTTTATTTCAGCCGATCGTCATGAATCCTGAATCATCTACTGAGCAATCCATCCAGGCCCTCCAGGCCCAGAATGCCCAGTTCCAGGAGTTGATTAAGAATCTAACCCAGGGGAAACAAGATCTGAAGACCCTGCTTTTGAAAAAGAAGAAGAGGACGGTGATGTTCAACCCTAGACGCAAATCTGGGAAGGGGTCACAAAATGAAGCTGAGCTGACTACCCCATCTGTTGGGAAAGACAGTCCCCAAGAAAGGGAGGTTCATAGTCCAGTGGTCTCCGACAACGAGACCAATTACAATGATGAGAAGTACCCTCCAGCGGAGGATAGATATAAACAGTTGGAAGACCGGCTAAGTGCCATGGAGATACAAAAGGTACCCGGCCTGGACTTCGAAGATCTAGGTCTGTCTTCTGGGGTGGTAATCCCGCACAAATTCAAGGCACCTACCTTTGCCAAGTACGACGGGGCATCCTGTCTTAAGCTGCATCTCAAGTCTTACACAAGGAGGATCCAGCCCTACACGGCTGACAAGAATTTGTGGATTCACTTCTTTCAGGATAGTCTGTCGGGAACTCAACTCGACTGGTTCCATCAACTGAATGGAGCCAACATCCGCAGCTGGGAGGACTTGGCCACTGCATTCTACAAGCAATACCAGTATAATGCCGACCTTGCTCTTACACGTACCCAACTCCAGGGTATGTCGCTAGGATCGGGAGAAGGTTTTAAAGAGTATGCGCAGAAATGGAGAGACCTTGCTGGGAGGGTACAACCACCTTTGACTGACCGCGAACTCGTCGACATGTTCTTGGGGACCCTGTCCGGTCCATTCTCAACCACCTGATTGGGAATTCTGCTGCTGGGTTTACAGATTTGATCTTGACTGGGGAAAGGATTGAAGCTGGTATCAAGTCTGGGAAGATACAGAAGGATGCTTCATCGAGCACCGATAAAAAACCTTTTAAGAAGGAATCCAGTGCTGTCTATGGTTCAAGGAGACAGAATAGACCAGAACGCCGCCAAGCTGTCAATGCAGTGGTGATCTCAAAACCTGCTGGTGCCCCTCAGCATCACAATCAACGAAAGAGCGAGAGAAGGCAGTTCACTCGGCTCAGCATGACCTTGTCCCAGATGTTGCCACAGTTGCTGGAGACCAAGCTGGTGACTCTAAAAGAAGCTCCAAAGAATCAAAATACAACGTCACCCAAGTATAATCCCAACGCCCGCTGCGCTTATCACTCTGACAGCCCGGGGCATACTACGGATGATTGTTGGAGCTTGAAAAATAAGATCCAAGACTTGATTGAAGCAAAGGAGGTCCAGTTCGAGGCGCCCGAGGCTCCCAATGTGATCACTGCTCCCTTGCCAAAACATGGCTAGGATAAAAAGCACTTTTTTTGTTCATTAGGATTTTTCAAGTTGTAATTTTCTTTTGATTGTTCAAACATTTTATTCATGTCAAACGTTGTTATTTCATTAATGCATCACATATGTCTGTTTTGAATCAATATATTTGCCTTCGCTATATTCAAATTGCTTCCATATTTTTGTGATGTCAAACTCTCGATTTAAAATTCTAAGCCTCTTGAGGGAGGATGACGAAAACGATACCATAATATACAGTATGCTTTTGAACAGACCCCGCTGATGAGGTACAGACATTGTTTCAATTCCTAAACACTGGAGTTATAAGGAAGATAATCCCTCGTCAACCCCTTCGAGCCAAAGAAGTAGGAGTTTTTCTTTTCGAAAATTAAAACCCTTAATCATAACCTGGGGCAGGGTAGTTCTCTCAGCTGATCCAAGTGCATAACGAACGGCACCAAAGGAGTCTTTCCAAACCAAAAGATGGTGATGGTTCCGAATAATCATAAGGACAGGCAGTCATTATCAAAAAATAAATGAAAAGCCCAAAAAGTCAAAACCTATGAAAGGGACTTACAAAACTGGGGCATCCCGCTGACTGTAATCACAAAAGAAATAGTTCAGGCAAAAATCAGGGATAATAAACTCAAAAGAAAGAGGTCCTACAAACCCTCAACAAAAAAGGAAATGACTGCCTAGTCAAAATAAACTGTCAGTATCCGAACCATCACTGGTATATCAAAGCAAAGACTCAACAAGGTCTAACGCACGATTAGCTGAGTTTAGGTTTGAAGAACATCACGAAGAACGGGTGGGTACAAATAAATTTGAGCCTTTATCCTTTGTTTCTTAGACCGTGAACCAGGCCACATTATAACCCTCAAAAGTCCTAGCTGAAGCATGGGTTAATTCGAAAGCATATTGTAACAAAGGTATCCTGACTCCTTAAGGCTTGCGGTAAAATAACAAGTTGACATCATAGTTTACAAAAAAATTTTGCTTGTTTTACAAAAAATGCATTTTTCAAAATTTCAAGACAGACATAAGCTTTGCATTTTTAACAAAACTTTGTTTGCATATGACTTTTTGTTTGAACAGCATAGAAGTTCGCACGATGAATATCTGATGAACAAAAGCATTCCCAATCAAGGGGCACGACACGAGCATTGTCCATCATCTGGGGCAATTCAGTCAAGATTCGGAGAATCTCGCAAAAGGCCAACCAACTTGGGGCAAATCTCCATCCGGATCACTTGGGGCATCGAACGATCAAACGAAGATCTTCTGGCAGCATGACAACACAATATCAATAACAGGGGCATCTCCCTACATCCTGAGAGCATGGACATAGTCGAAAAAAATACTACGCATAATCAAAGACCCGCTAGGTTGACATACCCAGGCAAAAATAAGGGCTTCCCGACGAACCAAAAGGGTTCGAGCAAAAATAAGGGATGAAATGAAAAAAATCTGTACACCCGGCAAGTCGAAAACCTGAAAAGGCGGCTTGGGCAAAAATGGGTATCC
The DNA here is from genome assembly GCA_948472305.1 of Vicia faba. Taxonomy (NCBI): domain Eukaryota; kingdom Viridiplantae; phylum Streptophyta; class Magnoliopsida; order Fabales; family Fabaceae; genus Vicia; species Vicia faba. Next base: position 377,552,322 of record OX451739.1, on the reverse strand, counting down.
CGGTGGACTGAAAACCCGAAAGGGCGGTCCAGGCAAAAATTAGGGATCAAAGCATACGACTATGTCCTGGAATCTCGTCACCTGCCTACCAGAAGAAGATTTGTCAAACCAGCAGTCATCAAGCACCTCCGCAGGTATCTTCTCCCACATCAGAAACATGGGCAACAATGAGTTGTCTAAAGCGATCTAATTGCTCTGTCCATCAAGGTACCAAGGTAAGTTCGGCTGAAGAATGTAACCAAGATATCTTAAATCCCCATAGAGTGAGCCGGCAAGTCAACATACTCTCCCCAAGCAGAGTTATCCTGTCAGCCTTAAGGAAGTTGGAGTATCCCCAGCAAATCTCAACATTCCTTAGCGGAGTATACAAACATTTTTAACAAGCATCCCCGGCAGTCTTGATCTAAGATTGTTCCCCGGCGGTATACCAGACATTCAGTGGAGCCACTTTCCCAGTGCATATCAAAAATTTCCCCAGGAAAGTCCAGTCCAAAAGCCTCTCCAGGAAAGTTGAATCAATCTCCCCAGTAGGAAGCTTATCCCCAGTAGATTCTGGAAGCTTATCCCCTGCATAGCACGAACACGTCTCCCGGCTTTATTCAGAAGGTTATTTCCCCACCAGGATATAACTGGGTTATCCTCAGCCAATAACCACGGAAAGATCGTCCCCGACGAAGTATTCCTATCCCCCAGCGGAGTTCATCATATTCTTCAACAAAACTCAACAATGGTATCCCCAATGGAGTTCTCATTCATCTCAGCGAAGCACCTCTCTTCCCACAGAGTATTGTCTCCCAGCAAGATCGCTAGAGTAGTTATTCCCCGCAGAGTAATCTCTTCATCAAGTTTATTCCCCAACGGAGTCATCTTCTCCTACCGGTTCATTCTTGCAATCTTCATCCCCAGCGGAAACGAAGAACTCTCTTCAACCATCAGCCCAGGATTTAACTCCCGACATTCGTCAAGGATATATTTTCCTAGACGAAAATACGTTCAAAAACATCACATTGTCATGCATCATGATACATGCATAAACGCATCATATCTTACAATCTCATTTATGTTGAGAACATCATTGCTTGATCCATGGCATGCATTGCATACGACTGACTTTTACATTTCAGGAAAGATCCAGTTAAGTTCTCAGCTATTCCAAGACCTTGCCTGGTCCAGTTAAATCGACTCCTAAAGATTTTTCTGATACCGATCCAGTCAAAGGCCTTCTCTGGTCCAGTTAAATCGATTCCTAAAGATTTTCCTGATGAAGACCCAGTTGAAGATTCCAAGACCTTGCCTGGTCCAGTTAAATCGACTCCTAAAGATTTTTCTGATGCCGATCCAGTCAAAGGCCTTCTCTGGTCCAGTTAAATCGATTCCTAAAGATTTTCCTGATGAAGACCCAGTTGAAGATTCCAAGACCTTGCCTGGTCCAGTTAAATCGACTCCTAAAGATTTTTCTGATGCTGATCCAGTCAAAGGCCTTCTCTGGTCCAGTTAAATCGATTCCTAAAGATTTTTCTGATGAAGACCCAGTTGAAGATTCCAAGACCTTGCTTGGTCCAGTTAAATCGACTCCTAAAGATTTTTCTGATGCTAACCCAGTGAAAGAAGACAAAGCCAGTTAAATCGATTCCTAAAGATTTTCCTAATGAAGACCCAGTTGAAGATTCCAAGACCTTGCCTGGTCCAGTTAAATCGACTCCTAAAGATTTTTCTGATGCCGATCCAGTCAAAGGCCTTCTCTGGTCCAGTTAAATCGATTCCTAAAGATTTTCCTGATGAAGACCCAGTTGAAGATTCCAAGACTTTGCCTGGTCCAGTTAAATCGACTCCTAAAGATTTTTCTGATGCCGATCCAGTCAAAGGCCTTCTCTGGTCCAGTTAAATCGATTCCTAAAGATTTTCCTGATGAAGACCCAGTTGAAGATTCCAAGACCTTGCCTGGTCCAGTTAAATCGACTCCTAAAGATTTTTCTGATGCTAACCTAGTGAAAGAAGACAAAGCCAGTTAAATCGATTCCTAAAGATTTTTCTGATGATAATCCAAATCCAGTGAAATCAATTCCCAAAGATTTTTCTGATGCCGCTCCCGTAAAAGTTATTCCAAGACCTCCTCTAGTCCAGCTAAATCGATTCCTAAAGATTTCTCCGAGACGAAACCTTTTGAAGTTCCAGACTCGATTCCTGTATCCTGTCAGGGCACGTCTGAAGAGTTCGAAGATCCAATTCTTGTATCTTGCCAGGGTGTATCTGTTGACAACTAACATTACCAGACTCGATTCCTGTATCTTGCCAGGGCACGTCTGAAGAGTTCGAAGATTCGATTCCTGTATCCAGCCAGGGCACATCTACATAAAGGATTTGAAGATCAACTCCTGTAACAGGCCAGGTAATTATTTTTCTTTCTTTCTCAGGTACGCAAGTTCTCGCTAAGGAATCTCTTACGCGATCGACAACCTCCCGATGGCATCTATAAGCCCATCCACATACCAACAATCCCCAAATGGCATCTATGAGCCCATTCCCGACAAGGTTCTGTCACACCTACAGATGGCATCTATAAGCCCATCACCACTCCTATCCATCATCTCTCTAAATGGCATCTGTAAGCCCATTCCCGCTATCACACTGCTGACATTCTACTATGTGAGTGCAAATTTCTGGGCACTCTAGTGTTCAATCATCTTCTACCCTCGGATTGCGAAAGGCACGCCAGCCAATCTACATCCTCAGGTCTAAGAAGATTGAACAGGGGCAATTGTTGTACCCCAAAATTTGCCCTCCCATATTCTTCAAGATTTGCCAAGGTCAAGGTTCAAAATCTCCCAAGGGTTGTACAGTCCAATATTCTCCTAAAGCCAGTCAAATTAGGGTTTTGGTTCTGGCAAAGAATTTGAAGTTTTCAAGGGTCCAATCAAGTCCCAGATGCCCATATACATTGTCAAGCATCCATATGCCAAGTTTCAAGACTCACAGCATCAAATTACACAGTCAAAAACCCTAAATGCTTCACAGTCAACTGCAGGGGCAAAATGGTCATTTGACAGTCAAAAATCCAAATTTTTGGTCAACATCTTATTTTTAAGCCACAAACATCATTTTATCAATTCTTGATCATGATTCTCAAAGCATGGCTCAAAAAGTCTCAAGATGCAAAAGTTTCCATTTTTGGACAGTTGAAAAAGTCAACTGCAAATTGACCAAGGTATAACTTCCCCATGGTTTATCAGAAAAATTCCATCCAAAGCTCATTTTGAATAGAATGACATTTCCTACAACTCATCTTCACACTTCAAGTCCAAGAAATGCTCTCACAAAAAGTTATCAATCTCAACATTATAGGTCATTTTCAAAAGTCAACAAAAAGGCACTTTAAGTCAAAGACCATAACTTGAGATTAGTAAATCAAAATGGCATGGGACAAAAGGCATTGGTTAGAGGACTTCAAGACCTTTCCAAAATGTCCAAGAACATGATCAAAGCTTAAAAATTGAGCAAGATATGACTTGTGGAGGTTGGGAAATTTTTGGGAATTTTGGAAAGTCAACTTTGCACAAAAGGGTTCAAAAATGCTAATGGGCCACAAATTCTTCCATGAATCATTACCCAAAGTCCATGCACGACCCATTGACCTCCAAGGGAGTTATTTTCTCATTTTTGATTAATTATTTGAATTTTTATTATTATTAATTCACTTAATTAAAATTAAATATGAAAAAATAGCAAATGATACTTTTCAAATCTTTTTGTGCAGAGATTTCACTCATTATGTGCTAAATATTTCGTGCATCATTCAAAAAGGAAAGAATCTTCCATAATTGGCATAATTGGCATGAAAAAAAATTGGAAAAGATTTGACAAAATCAAATATTCAAGAACATGAATGCATGGATTATGGGCTGGTTTTCTTGACCTAATCCACTCACATACATATGAAAGACTGAAACCTAATGCAAGAGACACAAGAGCTGCGCAGGAATCAAAGAACCAAATTGCATTTTTTGACAAAAAAGTTGAAAATTGTTTTGATATCTAGAGCTCGCTTCAAGGCCTGAGAAGTATCCCAAAACATTGTTGGACCATCAAGGAACGTATTGCAATCAAGAACACATCTCCAGACCTCAAGAATTGGTAGAACCATGTTGCACTTTTCATAAAAAATTTCATAATCGTGTTTCACTTTTCATGCATGATTCATGTTTTTTAATGGTTGATTTATACTAATATGAATGTCCTGAAGCTATTGGTGTCCTTGAATTGAATTAATAATGCCTGTATAGAAAGTTGCCATTAACGCTTGCTAGGGTTTCTGAAGTTCCAAAAGAGGGTTTTCCACATCTGGAAAAATTGGACAACCAAATTGATACCATTGAAATCAGGGCATCCAGACGAACCATTTGACCACCTCGCGCCCTTTTTATATTTGCTTATGCGCTAATCGTTATTTTTCCTGGGCTTGTTTAGTGGGGGTTTAAAACCCCCGCTATTTGATTATGTTACAAGGATAAAGACGAAGAAGATGTTGGTGTGGCTTGACGTGAGTGGAGGATTCAAATCCTGGCGCGCGAATTTTTGTAGACACCACTAACCATTGTTTTCATACATTATATTTTCCAATCACTATGTTAACAAATACGCGCGTTGGTTCAGTTGGCTGTTGCGTTGGCATGCAGGTACTGGGACCTGGGTTCGATTCCCAGGTCCCCTTATATGTTTCATAATTTTTCCATTAACATGTTCCAGCGTAGCACTCATTCAAAAGAGCACCATGCATTCCAACGCATGTGCCTGCCAAGTGTCCCTGATTGGTCAATCCAAAGGCCAGAATGTGCAGTCTACCATACACGCTCAGTCAACCACAAGCATGTGATCTTGGAAAGTCAAAAGGGCCTGGATTGCAGTGGGCCAAATTACTCTACAAAGACCTCCAAATTGGGTCTGAATACCCCCATTGTTTGTATTTGTTCTTCTAATTTCCTTTTCTTCCTTTTTTTTTATTTTAATTGTTTTTTTTGTTTTATTTAATTCACAAAAATAATTTTCATAACACAAAAATCAGAAATCAAAAAATAAAATATGTTTATTTAATATTTAATTCATTAATATTTTTGTAAATAAATTTTTAATAATCAACTTAGTAAAATTAGGTTTTAAAATTTAAATGTTTTTCTTAATAACTAAAATATGTAGAAATTAGGTTTTTTTTAGCATTTTTATCTTTTTCTTAATAAATAATTTCTTTTTCTTATTATTATTATTAATTATTAATTATTTTGTAAATACCCATATAATTAATTAACTAGTGTAAATTAGGTTAAAACTTGAATATTTTTCTTTAACAATTAAAAAATAATTTAGAACTAGGGTTTCATTTAACTTCTAATTTTAATTAATTTTCTTTATTTCATAAATACCAAAAACCATAAAAAATAATTTCTTTTCTTAATTTAATAATTAATTAACTTTTAATTTCATTTAATTTCTTTAAAGGGTCCAACGCCCTCGAACATTCGATTCTAATTTCTTTTCGCACGTTTATCCTTATGTTCCTTTTAAATATTATGTAATTGCTCAAGCCTTGTAATAGTAATTAGGAAATTTATTTACTTTCCGCATTTTTATTCAAAACGGGTCTTTGTTAATTTGGCGATGTATAGACCCGCGCCTTGTAATAGTGTAGGACTTTATTTTCCGCACTTTAATTTCCGCACCCTTAAAACTGCTAAACTTTGCATGAGAGAATGAATGGCCTAAATAAAAGCAATGCGTAGCTCACCAAATGCATGACAAGATAAAACATAACTGAAAACAATACACGAATTCACACACCACTCTTAGGGTACGCCTCACTGTTGCCTTGCCCCTCGAAACGTGGTCGTCAAGTATAGGACGTCTTAGTAAGTCCTTATGTCCATTGATCTAGTTTCCTCGAAACAAGTTGCCTCGAAACGGTTGCCTCGGAACAGTTGCCTCGAAACGGTTGCCTCGGAATAAAAAAGATCAATGGCATAAGGGTAGCTTCTAAGGTGTCCTACTGTTGCTCTGGTGACCACACTGTCCCTACAAACAAATTGACCCGAACACCTCCAACAGTGGTGCTACCTACCTCTCAATGGTGGGATGGCACTACCTTAAGGACATTTACACAGCCTAATTCCTTAGGGTAGGTAGACGACTCATGGATACTTGCTCTCTTCAAAAACAAACGAAAATATTTTCACACCGACACTTTTCAAAAAGCTTTCAAAACAATTTTTCAAACACTCTTGAGGACTGATACAAGAGTCGATCTGAAATCTTTAAACGAAACGTTTTCAAACCCACTCACAATTGAAAAGCAAACACTTTTGAAAACACAATGAGCAAGTATCTAAGAGCCCATGGATAACCATGGATAGAAAGGGTGCTAACACCTTCCCTTTCTATAAATCTACCTCCCGAACCGAGAAACAATCTCATAAGGAATTTTGCTGTGCTTTTGTCCTGTCCATGTTGGAGAAAATAAAAGACGGTTGTGACTCTTGCTTCCGCGACATTTTGCGAACCAGTGTTAAACAGGCAGTTCCAGATCCACCGATCACAGGTATGCTATATCAGTGTAACCTTATGTTTGTCGGACAAATTTTGGGATACTTCAAGTATTCAATAAACATCAAATCATAATGCACAAGACTCGATTTTTCTCGTGCTATTTAACTGGAAGATAATTGAATAGGGGCAGCTGTCGTACCCCAAATTTGTCCTACCTCGATGATTTTATTTTTCGGGATTAAAATAGAAGAAATATTTAATTAAGAATGGTACAACAGTATCTGATGGCCCATCTTTACCCAAGACTAGGGAGTGTGTTTTAATTCAGGAAAATGGGGTTTTCTAAATAAGAAAGACTCGTTTATCCGTAGGCCCTTTTACGAAGCATGTTGGCCAATGGCCCATGCGATTCGAATATGGAAATTTATTTCAGAAATAATTATTAAGTTATTAAGTAGACTTAAGTTTAAGTTGTTGTTAGTAAAGAAAGGGGGTGTGGAATTTTGATTAAAGGTCCATTAAGGTTTTAGCAGTCCATTTGATATCTTGATGATGTGTTGTTTTAAGAAAAAGAAGGTATTAGTATTAAAACTTTTTTTATATAAGAATAAATAAATTAAAAATATTGCTTTGTTAAAAAAAACATAGTATATTTTTATTGCTGACTTTATAATAATGTTTTCATATAATTCATTTATTAAAGATTGTTGTTTAGAAGAAAAGTTGTTGGATCATTTTTAAGAAAGCTTAAGTAATATTTTATTTACTGTTATTATCCAAAACGTTTTGTTAAATATGTTATCCGAATTTACAAAAGAAGATTTATGTAATAATGGACCGGTTGGGCCCAGTCCGTATAAAAATGTTGTTGTTTGCAGCATTGTTGTTTTTTGGTAGACATGCTGGATTGATTGCCAAAAATTATTAAGTGCAAGCTGGATAAAATAATACAGCTCCAGACCCATTATGTTTTAAGCCCATTAGGTGTTGTGTTGTTGTTTGTTTAGAAAAGAAAAGAAACATCGCTAGGTTTGTTATTATTTCAATAATAAATAATAAGAGAATGTGGTTTATATTTTTATTTTCTTATAATAATTTTTTCATTTATTAAAAGACATTAGATTAAGGATTCTGGTTCGGAAAAGGTGTTGTTGGATCAATTTTAAAAAAAGGGATTTAGGCCCAATACAGATATAGCAGCGCAAGGCCCAGTGTGCTAACAAGAACTGTTCCAATTATAACCCAAAATTTACGCTGTTTTTACTAACGTGTACTGTATAGATTGAAAAAAAATCAAATAATTTATCTCTAGAATGAATAAAATAGATTTAACACAAAACCAAATTTCTTAAACAGCAAATCCAGAAAATTGCCAGAACAAAATCAAATCTACATCAAATTGACAGAATCAAATATTACAAGGCAAAATTACAAAATCTCAGCAAAAATCTCATAATCAAATCTTAATAGAAAAATCTGGAAAGAATCTTAACATTACAAATCCAATCTCATTATAGTAATACAAAATCAATTACAGACAGATCTCCAATATATAAATCAGAATCAATTACGTTGAACAATCTAATCCCTAATCCCTAAATCATGCTAATTGTAACAACCCTAAAATAAACCTAACTGTATAAGTACATAAATAAAGAAGAAGAAAGGGACGAGGTTTTTTGATAGAAAACAGGGGGAATTATGGATACATGAGAAGAGCAAGAATAAGGCGTAGAATTTTTATAGAGGAAGGAGAAAACGAAAACCGCGAAGAGAGACAGAGGAGATTCTGAATCCGCTGTCCACCGCTGAAGATTGAAGGAGAACAGTTAGAGTTTCAATTTCTGAAACCCTAACCGTGAGCCACCGCTATCCTCCGCTGTCACCACCTCTACTGACCTGCAAATCAGAAAGGGAAAAGAGTTAGAAGTTAGAAAAAGCTCAGAAAGCAGATAATCGCGAAAGAGGGTATCCACTTAGCTCGCGTTTCTTTGTCTTCTTATTTTTGATTTGGGGGATTTTGGGGGACGGTTAGACTTATGTTGGGGACGACACGGTCGCGCCTCCGTGTTGATCCGTTTAGACATTAGGGTTTGACAGAATTAGGTATGAGGCGGAGAGAAAGAGAAAAGGGAGGAATATTAAGTGTTACTGTAAATATTGTGAAATAAAAAACGAAAATGAAACAATGTTAAAATTATAATTCGTCCAATCTAGTATATACGTGCCTATCATAATTATCGTGTTCCTTCAATCCCATCTGCATGATCTCAATCAGACGGTCATAGGCTAAGTCCCACGATAGCTCACATACACCTGCACCACACATGATTACCCTGACCCCCTCCTATTCACTTAATGGGCCGAGCCCAGCGCTGTTGACACCCCCCTTGCCTCTGTTTACTAAACGCAACAATAACATACACCCCCTGCCTGGACTTGTGATGGGCCTGGCCCAGTGTTCTAACAGCACCCCTCCCTTTTACTTGTCAGCAGAAAAACGTACCCCCCCCTTTAATTAATTAAATATTTTTTGCTTTTATATATTTCTTATATTTTATATTTTTCTTTTTAATTCTTATAATTTCTTTTTCTTATATTTCCTATTTATATTTTATAATTATTACATTTTTCTTATTATTTTATTCTTTTCTTTATTTTATATAATTATTATTATTTTCATATTATTATATTATATTATATTTTTAGTTATTATTTTTATTATTAGGTATAATTATTATTAGTATTAATAATAATTTTTATGTATAGTATTATTATTTATTATATGTAAATATTACCTATTATCATAAATAAATTATGTTTATTTAAAAAACTCATGAACATATTTTTATACATATTTGCATTAAATATTTTTATCATGCATTAATCAAGAGATCTTCACAATTAAAAACACTCAACAAACGACAAACCATTTTTGCAATAAACTAAACTAATTAACTTTTTGCCAATGGGTTTCAAACTAGTTTTGATATACTACGCACTCAGTCAAAATCTCGGCAATCACTACTCCCGACCGAGTGCGAAGTGATTCAAAATATGTTTGCAAACCCCTAAAAAACACCAACTCATACGAACTACGAATTGGGACTCTGATTCCTCATAAGAGGATACGTAGGCATACGATTAAAAATCGTAGCGAGTTCTACTATAAAAAATTAAGCCATTTCTTTCTGATTAAAACATAAAATCCAGTTTATCCCAAACCTAAACCTAAAGCTTAATATCCTTATGAACAAGGTGGACGAAAGGTGCCTAACACCTTCCTTTCATCTAATTGAGTCCGAAACCTAGAATCTCTGTCTGCGAATTAGGGTTTTCTGTTAGGTTCCCTTCCCTAGGATAAAAACTAATAGTGGCGACTCTTGATTTAAAAACCAGTCGCAACACTAGGGATACCCTATAAGTTACCAGATAACTCTTGATAACACAAAGAATTGAATCCATCAAATATCTCTAAGGACTTAGGATGTAGGATGAATGTTCAAAGGTTTTCTCACTAAGAACTTATGGGGAAATAATCTAAAGGACTGGTAATTGAATGTTATGAATTTGTTGAAGAAATCAGGATTCAAGGTGGTTACAGGACAGATTATACACTTTACCCTAGCATGCTCCTCATATCTGTGAAAAGCCAATTTATATTTCTGTTTAGTTCACAGTAACAATAGCCAAACAAAACCCCAAATTAAGATCTTTTGTTTAATTGAACCACAAATTGAACTCGGTACTTATGTGCAGTCCTTGAGATCAACATTCGGGGAATGTTGCCTATTATTACAAGAGGCAAAATAGTACACTTGCTATTTTAAGGATCAATGATTATGAATGAACTAGTTGATCTGGATGAAGAAAGGTTGTATGCCCTAGAGATCCTGAGAAGGCAAAAAGAAAGGGTAGCTAGAGCGTACAATAAAAGAGTCAAGGGAAAAAAATTTGAATGATGATTTGGTGTGTAAAGTAATATTGCCAACGAATCAAAAGAATAATTTGTTGGGAAAATGGTCTCCACATTGGGAATGACCTTTTCGAATTATCCAAACATTCACAAATAACACCTATGAAATAGAAGAATTGGCGAAAGATCGAAGGATTTTAAAGATAAATGGTAAGTACTTAAAAAGATACAAACCTACTCTTCAAGAACTAAAGATTTCGACATAATAGTGAAAAAGAACGAAATAAAAGCCAAAATGGTGTCATAAAATGCCAAAGATGGCATTGTCTAGAAATTACATAAATTGCACAAAATACAAACAACAATACATCAAAGTCGGAAAAATGATTAGAAAGGCAAATTAGCCTTCATTTTGTCATACTTGGTCTTCGCCAGTTTCAACCTACAATCGATGGATGATTTGCTAGCATGAAGGGTATATATCCCATCTTCAAGTTTCTTGGCTGCATCCTCATATTGTACACTTTGAGCAATTTCGCATTCCATTTCAGTGTGATCCATTTTCTCAATGACTTTCTGGCGTGCTTCTGTGTGGGAAATCTTTTCTATAAACTCCTTGATTTGTTCTTTCCAGAAGGAAATAAAATGAATATTGGTCTCAAACTCTTCTTTTGCATTGTTAAATTCTTTGCCAAGTCTCTCACCCTTATTCAGTTTCTTGCAGTTTTGGTTTTTCTTGAAGCTTCAAGGCTATGTCATGTTCCCAAAGGAAATTTGCACTGATTGTGTTATTTAATATAGTCACGTCCATTAGGATTTCAGCAGTCTTAGTAGGGCATACGACTATGTCGATTAGGTTTATCAACTTCTTTAGTACATCACTTGCAGTAGCATTATCCTTCAAGACTTCAGATAAATCAGCTTCGAAGGATTTCTCTTTGATTTTCTGGAGATGTTGCTCAATAGTTTCAGCTTGAGAACTCCCACTTGAAGTTGCAGTTGGACTGGGGCAAGTCTTTTGGGCGAATGACACCCTTTTCTCCATTATTAGCCTTACATACTCAAGAGGTTTATCTTTCTTCAATGCATCTAGTCTTTCTTGAGAGAGTTCTGGCGAAGCATTGCATTGGGTTTGTTGATTTGCAGAAGTCATTTTATCTTGGGAGTTAACTTGGAATGGAGGATCTTTGTCTTCTTCTCCTTGATTTTCTTCTGCTTCTTCTTCTTTTGCTATTTCTACATCTTCAGCAAAGAACGGTGCAATTTCATCATCAGTAAGAGGTTCGTCACTGTGATACGGTGGGAGAGAACTGACTGTTTTTCGGAATGCTGGTTTGTGTTTTGCGTTTGTTTTTGCAAAATGTCGCGGTAAGCAAGAGTCGCCACCGTCTTTTATTTCATCCAACAAGGAAAGGAAAAAAGCACAGAAAAATTCCTTTTTTTTAGATGTTTCTCGGGTCCGGGGGGTAGATTATAGAAAGGGAAGGTGTTAGCACCCTTTCTATCCGTGGTTGTCCACGGGCTCTTAGGTACTTGCTCAAAATGTTTTCAAAAATTTCTTTTCTTTGTGTTTGTGGGTTTGAAGAAGTTTTTTGTTTGAAAAGGAGTGTAAGTGCGAAAATTTGTTTTATTTTGAAAGAGCAAGTACTTAAGAACCATCTACTTACTCGAAAAAGGAATCAATATGTGCTAATGTCCTTTAGACAATGCTATCCCACTATTGATGAGTAGGTAGCATCGTCGTTGGAGTTTAAGGGTCAATTCGATTAAGGGACGTGCAATCACTAAAGCAATGTTAGGACGCCTTAGCGGTAACCCTAATGTCTTAGATCATTTTTCCGAGGCAACCGTTTCGAGGCAACTATGATCTTTGGACAAGAGGGCGGCCTCTAAAACTTCCTATACTTAATGACCACGTTCGAAGGCAACCAAGTGAGGTGTACCCTAAGAGTGCGCATGTGCGAGTGTGTTGTTTTCAGTTAATTTTGTCTTTGTACATGTCAATGGTTATCTATGTTGGTTTTAGGTTTAAACATTTGATCTTGTCATGCATTCCCTATTACCAAACATCTAACAGTTTATAAGTTGCTGAAATTAAATTGCGGAATTTAAACTAACTATTACAAGGCGTCGGGTATTTACATCGCCAAAAGCAACCCTTGAAATTAAAATGCGGAAAATAAATAAAGCGATAAAAAATATTTAAAGTCAGATTAAGCTATTATATTCCGGAAACAGATACAATATTGAATAAAATGGATCGCGTGCGGGAAATTAAATCGGGCGAGTTCTAGGGTTTTAACCCTTTAATTATTAAAGAAAGGATTTTTTGTTATTTTGAATTAAAAGAAAATAGACTAAGTTAATCATTAAATTAATAAATAAATTAATTAATTAATAAAAATGATATTTTTGGATTTTGATATTTAAAGAAATAAAAATAATTTGATTAATGTTAATAAACCTAGTTATCTAAGTTGATTTAAATTATTATAAAAAAGATATCAAAGTTATTCCTAATTAAAACTAAATTAATCATATTAATATTTATTAACAAAAATAAAATACTGAAAATTAATTTTAATAAAGAAAATATTTTTTGGTTTTTAATTTTATTAAGAAAAAACTTTTGATTGGTTAGTTAATATAAAAATAATAACAATAATTAATTAAAAGAAATAAAAAAAAATAGAGAGAGAGTTTAGGGTTTGGGTCTGATTAGGGAGGCTTGTTTAGCAATTTCCAAGGCCCAATTGAATTGGCCTGTATTGACTTTCTGATTCTAGCGTGGCACTTTGACTAGGGCATATGATGGACATCACATCTGGACCACGAGATCTGGCCTGGGGCCATCTGGCGCTTTGAGATTTGAGGACACATGATAGGCTTCCAGCACTTGGTTTGTACCTGATAGCATGATAAAATAAAGGAAAATGTAAAGCGCTGGAGGCAGGGATCGAACCCCTGACCTCCAGCCAACATTGCCTTGAGAGCGCCCCCCTTGACCACTGGACCATTATGCTTCAATTGTTAGTAAAATACAAACTAAACATAATATATAAAAACGCATCATTATGCCAGACAAAAAAGAAAACGCGCCAAGTATTTGAACCGGCCACTAGGAGGGGGACGCGTCATCATCTTCTTCGTTCAACCCTGTAAATTTACCTGCGGATTTACATCCGCAGCTAAATTCGTATGTGCACCCTAAAATCCATTCTAGGCCATGGAAATTGATTCCAAGCACATGGTCATGCTCGTCTACCTTCCCTGATCACGTCTATGTCCATCAATGGCTCCAATTTTGCTTGTAGAAGAAATGCCCAAAAACACAACTACAAAACCCTAGGTTCGGTTACAAGGCTACAACTCATATAAATGTAATCAAACAATGCCAAAAGTTCAGAAATTGAATAAGCATCATGAATATACCAAAGATTTGCCAAGAAAATGCAAGAACATGGAGTTACGATTTGGAATGAAGGGCGGTAAAACGTGAGGCTTACAGTGCGTTTGAGAGCGTGTGAGAGATTTCTTTTGATTGCATGAGGTTCAGTGACCGTCCAACAATGGATTGGTGTTGAGATTTGCCCTTGAAAACGCCACCAAGCTTGATTTCAGTTTTGCACTTTTTTGTCAATTTTTCAAGTTTGGTTCTTGATGATTTTGCAGTCTCTTCTTTTGAATTCGTGTGATTTGGCTTGTATAAGTAATAAGCAATGCATTAGGTCAACAAATGTGGGCTGAATCCTTCCAAATTAATGCCTTGAGATTGGATTTGATCCTCCATTGAAAGCTTTCCAATTTTGCCAAAAATCCAATCTTTTTGCACATGTAATGCTTGATACGAATTTGATCATGACATTGATGATGATTAGGTCCTGAAAATAGAAAAAGATCTCATGTAATCAAGTTTTGTGATTTTATTTGATTTAAATTGATTTAAAATGAAATAATTCAATAAAAAAATCAAATAAAAATAGAAAAATTGATAAATGGACACAAGGATGAATCTAGGACACGTGTGTAGTGTGACAAGATCAAATCAAGTGGAAAAGAATGGACCAATTTGACAAAATTTGAAGTTTTGGGGATAGTTGACTTTTGGCAATTTTGCAAAAATGCCCAACTTCAACAATGCATAACTTCTTCAATTTTGAACTTTTGGAAGTGTTCTTGGACTTTTTAGAAAGCTTGAGATGTACTATAACCAACCCTTTTGGTATCATCTCATTTTGATATTCCATGCTTAAGTTATAAGCTTTGGTAAAAAAGGTGTTTTTGTTGACTTTCAAAAATGACCTATAATGTCCAAATTTGTTACTTCTTGTGAGTGCATTTTCTGATCTTAGGGTGTGAATATGGATTGTAGGAAATTTCATCCTCTTCAAAATGAGCTTTGGATGGGTCATTTCTAATAAAGTATCATAAAGTTATGCTTGGTCAAAGTTGAGTTGACTTTTCCTGCAAAACCCTAATTTAGCAACTTTTGAGTCTTGATGAATTTTGAGCAATCCTTGAGGAATCATGATCAACCCTTGATAAAATGATGAAATATCCTTCAAAATGCGAATGTTGACAAAAAATGTGAAGTTTTACTGTTTTTAGGTCACAGTTGACTTTTGCCCTAGCACAGTCGATTTTTGGACCCTTTGAGCAATTGACTGAGCAAACTTCCTCTGCAAGTCTTGAAATTTGACATGGATGAACTTGAGAACATATTAGGAAATTGGGAAGAACTTGAGGTCATTTGGATGCAAGTACCTTGATGCAACACAAAACCCTAATTTGGGATTGACTGTCTTAGGAGATAGCTTGACTGTCCAACTCTTGAGAAATCTTGAGCAACTTGGAGATTTTTCTTGCAATGTTTTGAGAAATATGAGAGGGCAAAATTTGGGGTGCAACAGCTTCCCCTGTTCAATTTTCTTAAACCTGAGGATGTAGATTGGCTTTCGGGCCTTTCGTGATCCGAAGGTGGAAGATGATTGAACACTAGAGTGCCCGGAAATTTGCACTCGCATGAAGTGGTATCAGCCTGATGATGTCGGGAATGGGATTACAGATGCCATTTGGAGACTGTTGATAGGTGGTCTGAACTTCGACTGGAAGACGAATCAGGGAGATCTTATCGTCGATCTGACTGAACCAGAGAAGGTCTTGGATTAACTTTGACTGGATAAGAATCAGAAAAATCTTCAAATCAATTTAACTGAACCAGACGAAAGTCTTGGAATAACTTCAACTGGAATACGAATCAGGGAGATCTTTGTGTCGATCTGACTGAACCAGAGGAGGTCTTGGATTAACTTTGGCTGGAGAAGAATCGGAAAAATCTTCGAATCGATTTAACTGAACCAGACGAAAGTCTTGGAATAACTTCAACTGGAATACGAATCAGGGAGATCTTTGCGTCGATCTGACTGAACCAGAGGAGGTCTTGGATTAACTTTGGCTGGATAAGAATCAGAAAAATCTTCGAATGGATTTAGCTGAACCAGACAACAGTCTTGGAATAACTTCAACTGGAATACGAATCAGGGAGATCTTCGCGGCGATCTGACTGAACCAGAGGAGGATACAGATTAACTTTGACTGGATCGGCATCAGAAAATCTTCGAATCGATTTAACTGGACCAGACGAAAGTCTTGGAATAACTTCAACTGGAATACGAATCAGGGAGATCTTCGCGGCGATCTGACTGAACCAGAGGAGGTTTCGGATTAACTTTGACTGGATCGGCATCAGAAAAATCTTCGAATCGATTTAACTGGACCAGAAGAAAGTCTTGGAATAACTTCAACTGGAATACGAATCAGGGAGATCTTCGCGTCGATCTGACTGAACCATAGGAGGTCTTGGATTTACTTTGACTGGATCGGCATCAGGAAAATCTTCGAATCGATTTAACTGGACCAGACGAAAGGCTTGGAATAACTTCAACTGGAATACGAATCAGGGGGATCTTCGCGTCGATCTGACTGAACCAGAGGAGGTCTTGGATTTACTTTGACTGGATCGGCATCAGGAAAATCTTCGAATCGATTTAACTGGACCAGACAAAAGTCGTGGAATAACTTCAACTGGAATACGAATCAGGGAAATCTTTGCGTCGATCTGACTGAACCATAGGAGGTCTTGGATTAACTTTGACTGGATAAGAATCAGAAAAATATTTGAATCGATTTAGCTGAACCAGACAAAAGTCTTGGAATAACTTCAACTGGAATACAAATCAGGGAGATCTTCGCGTCGATCTGACTGAACCAGAGGAGGTCTTGGATTAACTTTGACTGGATAAGAATCAGAAAAATCTTCGAATCGATTTAGCTGAACCAGACAAAAGTCTTGGAATAACTTCAACTGGAATACGAATCAGGGAGATCTTCGCGTCGATCTGACTGAACCAGAGAAGGTCTTTGACATAGATGAGAACTTAACTGCATCTTTCCTGAAAGGTAAAGGTCAGTCATATGCAATGCATGATATGGATCAAGTAATGATGTTCTCAAAATAAGTGAGATTGTGTTATATGATGCGTATATGCATGTATCATGATGTATGGAAATGTAATGTTTTAGCTGGGGAAAATAAATCCCGAACAGCTGCTGGAGACAAGAGTTGAATTCTTCGTTTCCGCTGGGGATGACGAACGAAGATGATTGTGAGAATAGACCTGAAAGAGAGGATAACTTTGTTGGGGAATATACTGATGAGGAGATTACTCTGTGGGGAAGAGATGCTCTGCTGAGGATTCCACTGATAAATTCCGTCGGGATGACTTATCGTTGCTGGTGATATTGAATCTGTTGAAGATTGAATTCCTGTTTGTGAAAGGAAATAACTTTGTTGGGGATGATCTTTCAGTGGGGACCTCACTGGGGATAACCTGTTAGACTTGCTGGGGATAACCCCGTTAGGCTTTTGTGGGGAAAATCCTTTGAGTTCTGTTGGGAATGATCCTTTGAACTCGGTTGGGGAAATTTATTTTGTACTCCATTGGGGATAAACTTTCGGAGTCTACTGGGGATGATGCTTCAACTCTGTTGGAGAAGCTTTTTCAGACTGCGCTGGGAAAATTTTAACTCCACTGGGGGTATATTGTATTCTGCCGGGGAAAATTCTTATACTCTGCCAGGGAATATTAAGACTGTCGGGGATATCAAGCCTTTTTAGTGCTGATGGTAGATTAACTCTGCTTGGGGAGATCATTGCTGATTCATTCATAGTTGCAAGTCCCAGCTGGGGGAGAGCTACCATTATTGCCTTACTCTGCGGGGAGTGAAGGCATCTTAGCCATATTCTTCAGCTGAATTTACCTTTGTACCTGGTGGACAGAGCAACTGTACAGTTCGGACAATTCTTATTTGCCCCTGTTTCTGCTATTACAAGTAATTCATCTTTTGTTTCGCATGTAAATATTCATGAGCAGCAATTAATGTCAAATGCATATATCAAAAATGAACATTGGACGTTCTTTGCAAAACAAAATAGATAAAGGAAAAACAGTTTGAAATTTCTTTGAAAATGAATTGTATTGATTTTGAAGTTTGGCCTGTAAATAGGCGTTTTTGTACAAGAGGCTGACATCCTAGTAAGAGAACACCGCCGAACAAATAGAATTTATACAATTTGTGAAAAGAAAACAAAACAGCCATGTGAATAATCCCACTGGGTTCCAACTCTGCTATTTCCCTTATGTCTTCGAGCATCTCATCACTTTGCTACTTGGTTGAAGGTAGATCAGATTGATTAGTGTCGCCCGAGCTTGATAATCGATACCGAAGTCTGGATGCAAGATGGTCCAATGAGACATAGTGTTACGCTTTGATCCCTAATTTTTGCCTGGACCGCCCTTTCGGGTTTTCAGTCCACCGGGATACCCTTTTTTGCCCAAGCCGCCATTTCAGGTTTTCGACTTGCCGGGTGTACAAATTTTTCATTTTCATCCCTTATTTTTACCCGAATCCTTTTGGTTCGTCGGGAAGCCATTATTTTTGCCTAGGCCAGTCAACCTAGCGGGTCTTTGATTTATGCGTAGTATCTTTTCACTATGTCTGCATTGACGGGGTGAGGAAGGTCGTCACCATCCATGGTGGTTAGAATCATAGCTCCTCCTGAGAAAATGTTCTTAACCACAAATGGCCCTTCGTAAGTAGGGGTCCATTTGCCCTTGGGATCACCTTGAGGTAGGATAATGCGCTTGATTACCAGATCCCCAAATTGATACTCTTGTCGTCTGACTTTCTTGTTAAATGCCTTGATCATCCGGTTTTGGTATGTCTGACCATGACAAATAGCAGTAAGTCTCTTTTCGTCAATTAGGTTCAGCTGATCAAGCTGGGTCTGAATCCAGTCGTCTTCCCTCAAACCCGCATCCTTCATGATCCGAAGAGAGGGTATCTGAACTTCAATGGGCAAGATTTCCTCCATACCATATACCAAGGAATTGGGTGTTGCCCATGTTGACGTCCGTGCTGAGGTACGGTACCCATGAAGAGCAAATGGTAATATCTCGTGCCAGTCTTTGTATGTCACCGTCATCTTCTTCACAATCTTCTTAATATTCTTAATATTCTTATTAGCCTCTTCGACAGCCCCATTCATCTTCGGCCGGTAAGGGGAAGAGTTGTGATGTTGTATCTTGAACTACTTGCAGAGCTCGGTGATCATTTTGTTGTTGAGATTGGTACCATTGTTTGTAATGATCCTCTCTGGTACACCATATCGACAGATCAGATTGTGCCGAATGAACCGTGCCACGACGTTCTTGGTTACTGTAGCAAAAGAAGCTGCTTCAACCCACTTCGTAAAGTAATCAATTGCTACCAGGATGAAACGATGCCCGTTGGACGCCGTAGGTCTGATCTCGCCGATCATGTAAATGCCCCACATTGCAAAAGGCCAAGGAGCTGTCAAAATGTTCAGATCTTTGTCATCAATAGGGTAGTGTGAGTCAGCATATACTGTCTTAGCCGGCGAATAGCCCATACCAAAGCGTAGCAAGTTCTCTCGAGCAGTAAGTATCGGGTCTCACAGTCGGTAAACTTTTTGCTAAGGTAATAAATAGCATGCTCTTTTCGGCCAGACTCGTCATGCTGTCCCAGCACACCTCTTTGTATTATCTAGCACTTTTAAGTATAAGATCAACGGTCTTCCTGCAATTGGAGGCATCTGAATTGGTGGCTTGGAGGTAGTATGGCCCTCTCTTCTTGAAGCAACGGACTAGCAAGTTCCCCAGGCACTTCACAATCGTCTTCATCTTCGTCCTTGGCTTGGTTGATCGGACTTTCAAAGTCATAACTGGCAGTAGAAGAGTCGTTACCAATGGGGTCCAGAGTGGATGTAGATAATGATATGTGGGTGTGTGCAAAATAACTGTTTTGCAATATATATAATAAAAGAAAGACAAGGAGCACAAAATTTGAAATGCAAGAAACGTCCAATGCTTTTATTAATGATATATGTAGATGATGCACATAAAGCCCTCACAAATGAAACCACGGTGCCCCGGGTAAGACACCGGGCCATAGAGTTTAAAACATTGTCTGTTACAAATTTAAAACAAAAAGTTTCATTACTGGGTGATAACATAAACGGGCATAGAATCCTTCGCTATCCAGTTGCTTAATCCACCATCGGCAGTTGGGTATATCCAGCTGTCAATATCAAACTCTTCATCATCGTCATCCCCGATAGCGTTCACTCCTGCATCTTGTTTAGGCTTCTCTAGTGCTCCGAACTCAATCTCCTTAGCATCAATAAAGTCCTGTACTTTGTTCTTCAAAGACCAACAATCATCTGTATTATGCCCCGGGCTATCAGAGTGAAAAGCACAGCGGGCATTAGGGTTTTACTTCGGTGATGTTATATTTGGATTCTTCGGGGCTTCCCTTGGAATCACTAGATTGGTTTTCAATAACTATGGTAGAATCTGAGATAAAGTCATGTTGAGCTGGGTGAATTGCCTTCAAGGTCTCTCGGCCTTTTGTTGATTGTTGTGCTGAGGAGCACCAGCAGGTCTTGAAATAACAACCGCATTAACAGCTTGGCGGCATTCAGGTCTATTTTGGCTTTTCGAACTGTAGACAACACTGGACTCTTTCTTAAAAGGCTTTTTCTCGGTGCATGATGAATCGCCCTTTTGTATCTTACCAGCCTTAATACCAGCCTCAATCCTTTCACCGGTCATGCTTAGCTCTGTAAACCCAGACGAAGAGCTTCCAATCAAATGGTTGAAAAACGGACCAGACAAGGTCCCCAGAAACATATCCACAAGCTCCCGATCAGCCAAGGGTGGTTGCACTCTTCCGGCGAGGTCCCTCCACTTCTGAGCATAATCTTTGAAACCTTCGCCCGTTCCCATTGACATACCCTGGAGTTGGGTACGCGTGGGAGCGAGGTCGGAATTGTATTGGTACTTCCTGTAGAAAGCAGTAGCCAAATCTTCCCAACTGTGGATACTGGCTCCTTCTAACTGGTAAAACCATTCAAGCTGAGTCCCTGAGAGACTGTCTTGAAAGAAATGGATCCATAGGTTCTTATCAGCGGTGTACGGCTGAATCTTCCTTACATACGACCGGAGGTGTAGCTTCGGACAAGAAACTCCGTCATACTTAATAAAGGTTGGTGCCTTGAATTTGTGGGGGATCACCACCCCAGATGATAGACCCAGATCACTAAAGTCCAGACCAGGCACTTTCTGAACTTCCATCGCACTCAACCGGTCTTCCAGTTGCTTGTATCTATCCTCGACCGGAGGATACTGGTCTTCGTCGAAGTCCGTCTCGTTGTCTGAAACCACAGGGCTAGGAGCCCTCCTTTCTTCTTGACTATCTTTCCCTCTAGATGAGGTGGTCAAATCAACTTCATCCCGTAGCCTGTTTCCAAACCTGTGACCTGTGTTAAACAGAAATGTCCTCTTCTTCTTCTTCTTCTTCTTCTCTTTCAGGATAATGGTCTTCAGATCTTGCTGACCCTTAGCTAGATTCATGAACAGCTCTTGGAATTGGGCATTTTGAGCCTGTAGAGCCTTGATTGCTTGTGTAGTCGATGGTTCAGAAGACATGATGCTGAAGTAAACAGCGAAGAAGATAAGAGACCTGTAATGGTACCTGTTATGAAGTGCATGGGATGAAATGCGTATGCTATGATTTCAAAGACATCGAGAGATTCAAATTTGTAAACAAGAAATGAAACACACTTTTATTAGATAAACTTTCAAATTGTTCAACAGATTGCCCTTAAGGCGTTACAAGAATGGAAATACTGAAAAGTAAATAAAAACTGGAAAGGAAATAATCAAAGGACAATCAGTGCTCCCATGGTCTCTTCTTGTCAGTGCGGACATAGTCATTAAGAATCCGCTCGTTCTCTAGCTGCCTAGTCAACTTCAGGATCTTCTACTGTTGCTCGTTAAACTTTTCTCGGTAATCATCCCGTTCTTCTCTCAGCTGCATCCAAGACCTCTTTAGTGCCCCAATGTCAGTGGGCATGTAAGGATGGAGGATGGTAGTAAAAACCCCTTCTTCATTAGCAACTTCAACAATGATAGGCAAGACGGCTTCATATGGAATACCCAACTTTTGGGCACGGATACGAACCCATCTGAGATATGGCTCCATTGGAAGAGAAGTCTTTGGGCCCAGCTCATGTGGATCAGATCTGTGAACTCTATCCAAGCCCTTATGAATCTGCGGCGTTGCTCGTCGCTATCCCCTTGAAAATCAAAGATGATACTAGGCATTAGCAGCTCATGAGGTCCTTCTCTTCTGGCTCGCCCAAACTGACGTAAGGCCAAGCATGGATTGTAAGAAATTCCTCCATGGGTTCCTATCAGTGGAACATTGGGGTATTCCCCACATCGATCAATAATAGCCACCTCGTCCATACCCTTGATAGTCCAGATGATGTCGTTATGAGAGAGAGACATAACCCTATAAGCCTAGCCCATGCCTTCTTTGTTCTTCAGCACTAATTTGGGGAGGTGCAAAATAAACCACCTCGCCAATAATGGAGCACAGCACATCAAGGTTCCCCGCTTTCGGGCAGTACGGGCATAAATCTGATGAAGAATGTCACCCAAGAGAGTGGGTATAGGATTACGAGAGATGAAGATTTTCACCGCATTCACATCAACAAAGGAGTCAGGATTCGGAAACAATACCAAGCTGTATATCAGAAGAGCCAGAATATCTTCGAATGCCTTG
The DNA here is from genome assembly GCA_948472305.1 of Vicia faba. Classification (NCBI taxonomy): domain Eukaryota; kingdom Viridiplantae; phylum Streptophyta; class Magnoliopsida; order Fabales; family Fabaceae; genus Vicia; species Vicia faba. The sequence continues at coordinate 377,529,665 of OX451739.1, read as the reverse complement.
AAGTCTAGACTATCCCAGAAATAATTAGCCTTACCAACCAAGAACTTAGTTAGAAAGCCCTTTGCTCCACTTCTAGTCTCCCAATTAGCCATTACCTCATCCTTGGTCATATGAAGGGCTGAAGCAATCTCTTATGGCCTAAGGATCTTCTCCCAACCAGTAAACGGGGTCTGCTCCAGAATAGAGATACCGAGCAGATCAGAGAACTCTTCTAAGGTGGGAACCAACTGGTAGTCCTGAAAAGTAAAGCAATGGTATAGTGGATCATAGAATTGGACCAGGACACTCATCATCTACTCGTCCAATTTGGAGGTAACCAAACTGAGAAGATACCCATGTCTTCTGATGAAGGAGGTAGTATCAGGCATCTTTGTAACCAACTCTTTAAGCATAGTTGGAACCTGGACAAAGTTGATCCGGATGGTATTCCTACGCATGGGCATCATGACCTACAAAACAGAACAAAGATGAATCCCTCCTGTCTTTGAAATAGGTTATTCCGATGCAAGATGCATGCAAATGTTATGATGTCATGATGTCATGATAGAAAGCACACCACAAGTATCCACAAATAGCAAACATGGTAAAGGCACACAAGTCACACAGAGAGCCCTTAGATTTCAGGCTGGCAAGGAGCTTAGGTACTACCCTCTTTCAGTTTAGTTGGTTTAAACCTGTCCTAAAAATAGTAACTGGATTCTAGAGGATCTCAATATCACTGACTACCCTCAATCGGTCATAATTCTAGTTTAGCAATCTTTTCTTGCGGCCGAAATCATCGCGAGAGTTTAGTCTCAATGAGTGTAGCATACTGCTACTGTTCTATGGCCAAGTTGGTCAATTTAAAGGTTCTAAGGTCAGTTGGTGCTTAATGACCCTTTAGATGACCCATATTCTCCTCGTTCCAACACAAGGGATATCGGTACAATCTAAAGTGCCACACCAACGTAGCTACTGCTTCAACCGTATCGGTCTACGCCGTACAGTTCCCTCACAGTTTATTGCTACTTACCTAAAGGGTATCCCCCAGATCTGGGTTAGGATCTATAGTAACTCCGATACAAGCCCACAAATATAAAGCATACAAAGCAAACACTTGAAAACACAATGATCTAATCCTAAGGTACACCCCACTTATTAATATTCCCCAGCAGAGTCACCAGTTTTGTGATACGGTGGGAGAGAACTGACTATTTTTCGGAATGCTGGTTTGCGTTTTGCGTTTGTTTTTGCAAAATGTCGCGGTAAGCAAGAGTCACCACCGTCTTTTATTTCATCCAACAAGGAAAGGAAAAAAGCACAGAAAAATTCCTTTTTTTTTAGATGTTTCTCGGGTCCGGGGGGTAGATTATAGAAAGGGAAGGTGTTAGCACCCTTTCTATCCGTGCTTGTCCACGGGCTCTTAGGTACTTTCTCAAAATATTTTCAAAAATTGCTTTTCTTTGTGTTTGTGGGTTTGAAGAAGTTTTTTGTTTGAAAAGGAATGTAAGTGCAAAAATTTGTTTTATTTTGAAAGAGCAAGTACTTAAGAACCATCTACTTACTCAAAAAAGGAATCAATCTGTGCTAATGTCCTTTAGACAATGCTATCCCACTATTGATGAGTAGGTAGCATCTTCGTTGGAGTTTAAGGGTCAATTCGATTAAGGGACGTGCGGTCACTAAAGCAATGTTAGGACGCCTTAGCGGTAACCCTAATGTCTTAGATCATTTTTCCGAGGCAACCGTTTCGAGGCAACTATGATCTTTGGACAAGAGAGCGACCTCTAAAACTTCCTATACTTAATGACCACGTTTGAAGGCAACCAAGTGAGGTGTACCCTAAGAGTGCACATGTGCGAGTGTGTTGTTTTCAGTTAGTTTTGTCTTTGTACATGTCAATGGTTATCTATGTTGATTTTAGGTTTAAACATTTGATCTTGTCATGCATTCCCTATTACCAAACATCTAACAGTTTATAAGTTGCGGAAATTAAATTGCGGAATTTAAACTAACTATTACAAGGCGTCGGGTATTTACATCGCCAAAAGCAACCCTTGAAATTAAAATGCAGAAAATAAATAAAGCGATAAAAAAATATTTAAAGTCCTATTAAGCTATTACATTCCGGAAACAGATACAATATTGAATAAAATGGATCGCGTGCGGGAAATTAAATCGGGCGAGTTCTAGGGTTTTGACCCTTTAATTATAAAAGAAAGGATTTTTTGTTATTTTGAATTAAAAGAAAATAGACTAAGTTAATCATTAAATTAATAAATAAATAAATTAATTAATTAATAAAAATGATATTTTTGGATTTTGATATTTAAAGAAATAAAAATAATTTGATTAATGTTAATAAACCTAGTTATCTAAGTTGATTTAAATTATTACAAAAAGATATCAAAGTTATTCCTAATTAAAACTAAATTAATCAAATTAATATTTATTAACAAAAATAAAATACTGAAAATTAATTTTAATAAAGAAAATGTTTTTTGGTTTTTAATTTTATTAAGAAAAAAGTTTTGATTGGTTAGTTAATATAAAAATAATAACAATAATTAATTAAAAGAAATAAAAAAATAGAGAGAGTTTAGGGTTTGGGCCTGATTAGGGAGGCTTGTTTAGCAATTTCTAAGGCCCAATTGAATTGGCCTGTATTGACTTTTTGATTCCAGCGTGGCACTTTGACTAGGGCATATGGTGGACATCACATCTGGACCACCAGATCTGGCCTGGGGCCATCTGGCGCTTTGAGATTTGAGGATACATGATAGGCTTCCAGCACTTGGTTTATACCTGATAGCATGATAAAATAAAGGAAAATGTAAAGCGCTGGAGGCAGGGATCGAACCCCTGACCTCCAGCCAACACTGCCTTGAGAGCGCTCCCCTTGACCATTGGACCATTATGCTTCAATTGTGTGTAAAATACAAACTAAACATAAAAAAAAGCATCATTATGCCAGACAAAAAAGAAAACGCGCCAAGTATTTGAACCGACCACTAGGAGGGGGACGCGTCATCATCTTCTTCGTTCAACCCTGTAAATTTACCTGCGGATTTACATCCGCAGCTAAATTCGTATGTGCACCCTAAAATCCATTCTAGGCCATGGAAATTGATTCCAAGCACATGGTCATGCTCGTCTACATTCCCTGATCACGTCTATGTCCATCAATGGCTCCAATTTTGCCTGTAGAAGAATTGCCCAAATACACAACTACAAAACCCTAGGTTCGGTTACAGGGCTACAACTCATATAAATGTAATCAAACAATGCCAAAAGTTCAGAAATTGAATAAGCATCATGAATATACCAAAGATTTGCCAAGAAAATGCAAGAACATGGAGTTACGATTTGGAATGCAGGGCGGTAAAGTGTGAGGCTTACAGTGCGTTTGAGAGCGTGTGAGAGATTGCTTTTGATTGCAGGAGGTTCAGTGACCATCCAGCAATGGATTGGTGTTGAGATTTACCCTTGAAAATGCCTCCAAGCTTGATTTCAGTTTTGCACTTTTTTGTCAATTTTTCAAGTTTGGTTCTTGATGATTTTGCTGTCTCTTCCTTTGAATTCGTGTGCTTTGGCTTGTATAAGTAATAAGCAATGCATTAGGTCAACAAATGTGGGCTGAATCCTTCCAAATCAATGCCTTGAGATTGGATTTGATCCTCCATTGAAAGCTTTCCAATTTTGCCAAAAATCCAATCTTTTTGCACATGTAATGCTTGATACGAATTTGATCATGACATTGATGATGATTAGGTCCTGAAAATAGAAAAAGATCTCATGTAATCAAGTTTTGTGATTTTATTTGATTTAAATTGATTTAAAATGAAATAATTCAATAAAAAATCAAATAAAAATAGAAAAATTGATAAATGGACACAAGGCTGAAGCTAGGACACGTGTGTAGTGTGACAAGATCAAATCAAGTGGAAAAGAAAGGGCCCATTTGACAAAATTTGAAGTTTTGGGGATAGTTGACTTTTGGCAATTTTGCAAAAATACCCAACTTCAATAATGCATAACTTCTTCAATTTTGAACTTTTGGAAGTGTTCTTAGACTTTTTAGAAAGCTTGAGATGTGCTATAACTAAAACTTTTTGTCTCATCTCATTCTGATATTCCATGCTCAAGTTATATGCTTTGGCAAAAAAGGTGTTTTTGTTGACTTTCAAAAATGACCTATAATGTCCAAATTTGTAACTTCTTGTGAGTGCATTTTATGATCTTGGAGTGTGAAGATGGATTGTAGGAAATTGCATCCTCTTCAAAATGAGCTTTGGATGGGTCATTTATCATAAAGTATGAGAAAGTTATGTTTGGTCAAAGCTAAGTTGACTTTTCATGCAAAACCCTAATTTAGCAACTTTTGAGTCTTGATGAATTTTGAGCAATCCTTGATGAATCATGATCAACCCTTGATCAAATGATGAAATATCCTTCAAAATGATAATGTTGACAAAAAATCTTGAAGTTTTACTGTTTTTAGGTCACAATTGACTTTTGCCCTAGCATAGTCGATTTTTGGACCCTTTGAGCAATTGACTGAGCAAACTTCCTTTGCAAGTCTTGAAATTTGACATGGATGAACTTGAGAACATATTAGGACATTTGGGAGCACTTGAGGTCATTTGGATGCAAGGACCTTGATGCAACACAAAACCCTAATTTGGGATTGACTGCCTTAGGAGATAGCTTGACTATCCAACTCTTGAGCAATCTTGAGCAACTTGGAGATTTTTCTTGCAATGTTTTGAGAAATATGAGAGGGCAAATTTTGGGGTGCAACAGTCACCATCAAGAATATCATCAGCAAATTTAATCTTTTTGGGTGAAGAGTCGATAGTGCTATCATATTTTTCCCTTTCGTCATCACTAGCCCTCTTGGTCCCTTGATGTACCTCTGGGTTGTTCTCATTTTAAGGAATGTCTCCTTTTTCGGATTGAACAGTTGCATCGATTTTTTTGATTGCAGATGAAGACCCTTTGCTGAATTGTTTATCACTGAACAAAGGATGGTATGAAGCAACACCATTGTCAAGAAAAACACTTTGTTTCGTTGGAGACTCGGTAAGCATTGTTTGATTTTCCTGCAATTTGAAGAATGTTAGTTCGTATAAAGAATAATGTTGATCAAAGGAAAATAACAAGTAAAGGTTATACCTTTTGTCCATCAGGACTTGAGTTGTCACTTTCAACCCGCTCTAGAATAACGTCTCCAGATGGTTGAGATGTGGTTTTCTCTTCGGGCTTCAGGGGTAGGATAGTGAGCTCATGCTTCTGTTTAGTTGGTTGTGAATAAGATGCATCAAAAGTCTTTGTCTTCTTCTTCTTTGACTTCTTGGTTTGTAGAGGAGTGGGAGGAATATCGTCATCATTTTCGACTTCTGCTAGAGTGTCATGAGTGGACTTTGTTTTGTGCAGAGATTATGGAGGTAACTTACTAGCCTGAAATAATAATACTATTAGAAGAAGTAACATAGTACAAAAAGAAGGCAAAGTTTCTAATCATACCTTTGATGCTTTCGATTTCTTAGTATCTGGAGTAGTGATTTTTGTTGAGACATTGGTTGGTTTGGAGGTTGCAGTTGAAATAGACTTCAAACTAGGTTGTTCCTTATTTGTGTTTCTCTTTTCGATGGCTAAAATAGTATACATTGATAACGTTGGTTAGTACCAAGTATGAAGGAAATAATAACGAGATTAATCGAAAGGACCAAGGAAATCCTTTGGTTCCACACCTTCACTTGTCGGAGAAAGAATGAAGATAGTTGATAAGTCATAGTGAAGGAAGCCTTTGAAAATTTCCAAAGTATACTTAGTCGAAACCACTCGATTAGAGGGTTTCTGAGATTCTTGTTTTAAAAAGTTTAGGTAATTACCACAAACAAACCAGTTCGGGTAAGGAGGATAGAAAGCCAGGGCAAAATCAGCACTGGGCAAGTTTGGAAATTATAGTGGGTGAAGTTTGAAAGCTAGGCCATATCTATGTTCAGGTTTGACACACGTAGGAATATTTAAACGAGGAAGTTTTTTTAGCAAATTTCTCTTTTAAAGTTTGTGCTGCATTAAAAATGGTTCGACTAAGGTTTGTTGGATCATAGACAGTTTCAAAGTATTTTTGGAACGCCTAGATTTCCTTGATGTGCGTATGTTTACCTTTGTGGCTCAGATCCTGCATAGATGCAGAAGCTTTCGTCAGATGTTGGCTGAGAAATATGGCGTCGAACATATTCTTTGAATAAAAGTCTTTCCACCAAATATCAAAGCCCTTCGAGCAGTATAAATATGAGTAAAAGGGAACAGGATTAAATTCTGCAAAATTGACATGACGAGGCATGTGTTCTTCCCAGTCTAAAAGAGAAAACTTCATTCCTGATGTGCAAAGTTCACATTTTTCTTCCAAAGATAGGCTCATGAATTAGTTGGCAAAGCCCAAATTGTCAAGACACAAAATTTGGTTGATAAGCAAGCATATAAATGTTGCTTTTCACAGGCATGATCCTCGAGACAATTAACCTAGGGAATAAAAAGGCTCTCCAAATATCAACTATATTTGTGTCCTCTAGTGAGATGTCAGAAAGAGATATTGTAAACCACTCACGGCCATGAGTTCTATTGGAGAAAGGAGTCATCATAGGACTAAAGACATGACGTTTCAAAAACATCATGATGTATGTTGTACCCCAAAATTTGCCCTCTCATTTTTCAAGTATTTGCTCACAAGATATTCTACGATGTCAAGATTGCAGCACTGATACATCAATTTAGGCTTGAAATTGGCACAAGGGCAAAATGGTCAATTGCATACTGGAAAGTCAAACTTTGACCCTTTGTTCAACATTAAGTTTCAAATATCATAATTCATCAAGACATTCAAAAATATCAAGCTTGATCATCAAGAAGTTAAGAAAGTCAAAAGTCAACTTGAAAAGTCAAGATTTCCAAGACTTAGAAATTTTCTAAGTGTTTTTATACATGATAATTTCATCACTTCATGCCATTCTTTCACCAAGATGCAAGACGGTTCAAGGGAAACTTTCAACATGAAAGTTGTATATCTCCATGATATCTACAACATTTCTTTATACAACTTCTCCTAAATATGCTTGGATCCCAAGTTATAAATTCATGAAGTCATGACATTTTCATTTAACACTTAGAGATATTTTCAACAGATTTTGTGCAGGATTTTATCCCAACTTCTTGGCATTTTTTCACATAGTTCCAAGATTATTTTGTCAAAATGGCAAACATGAAAGTTATAGAGGGTGTTTCAAGCTTTCCAAAACATCCAAGAGCATGAATTTATCATATTTGAGCTAGAAGATACAAGGATCTGAAGTTGGACATTCATTATTGATTTACAAGGCAGATTTATGATGAACAAGGAACAAAAATCTTAACCATGCTTCATAATCTTCACTTTGCAGGCCTCTTGACTTGCAAATCTATCCATAATCAGATGTTTACACAATTGATTGAACCATTATCCAAGTGGTTCAAGTATTGTCCATTGCATCTTTCCATTTTTGGCACAAAGGCACCATTGCCATTCTTGCAAAGTTCACTTTAATCATAAAGTCAATTTCTTGAGCCTCTAACTTGTTGTTCTAATCACACTCAACTTCTACAAGTCAGAACAAACATGTTTAAAGTGATCAACCACTTTACATAGCTTGGAACAAGCATTGGAAACATGTCCTTCATGTTTGCTTCAAAAACAAGCAAGATAACCATAACATGTGATTCAAAAATCTGAGTTGTTTGAACTCTCAAACCTTCTCTATAAATAGGGAGGCCAATTTCAAGAGAAAAGGAGTTAGAAAGAAGAGGGAGAGAAGAGAAAAAAGGGAGAAAGAAAACCAGATGTTTTGTTGACAAACTCTCAAAAAATCTCATAACTGAAAGAAGGTCATAACAGTCCACAAAGCAACACCTCAAGCTCAAAACATAAATTCTAGCTGCAAGGTAAGTCTCCTTAACTTTAAACTCTTCATTTCAATCATCATCATTTGGTTCATTTTTTAGGCTAAAATGCTTTGAAGAAAAGGTTTGTAAAAAATCATGAACAATTGCCAAGATTGAGTAAAAGGTTTTCCATGAAATAGCATCATGAACAGGCAGGTGTAAGGCAACTATTTTTCAAAATCATACAATGTGCAATCGATTGCACAACCATGCAAATCGATTGCACGGGGTTCCAGTAGCAAAATTTCCAATTTTTTTGAGTGTGCAATCGATTGCACAACCATGCAAATCGATTGCACAGGGTTCTAGTAGCCAAATTTCTAAATTTTTTTGACTGTGCAATCGATTGCACAACCATGCAAATTGATTGCACTGGAAGTCAGTAGGCAATGTTTTGAAAAAATTAAGCATGCAATTGATTGCACTAACATGCAAATCGATTGCACTCAAATGAAAACTGAATTTTTGCTTTGAAAAAACTTGAATAAAGAGTTGGACAATATAAAATGTTTTCTTTTGACCATTGAGCATCTATATCTTAAGTTCAAGGTAGGTATCATCATTATACCTTGAAATTTGCTAAGGACTTCAACCAAAGACTTCATCCAAAGAGGCTTTTAGCTTGATCAATAATTTTTGCCTTCTTTATCAATCATGATTTGTCTTCATCAAAACAAGAGTGCATTCGAGAAGCTTGAGTTTACGGCATGTGTTGACACATAATGATCCAAAATGTTTTCTTTTCCTTTCATTACTTTTATGTGCTTCATATATTTTCTTCATGGATATTCAATATGGTTGTAATAGATAATTAGGACTTTAATTTCTTGCAATCCCAATTTGTAAATTTGTATACCCCATCCCCAAATGATTGTAATAGCGTAGGATATTTACTTTCTGCAAATTTATCGCTTTATATATAACATGTTAATAATTAGGGTTTGTATGGCAAGATAAAACCAATCAAATAGAAAACCCTAATTCAAGACAAAATCAAGCATGAAAATGACACACTTGCACACAAATACCCCTAGGGTTACTCCACTTGGTCGCCTTGAATAAAATGGCCATATTACGCATGTAAGGTATCTTAGCAAAACAAACAAAAAAAACAAGATCATAGTCCCTCGATGACGCTATTCAAAGTTGCCTTACAAAAATGATCTTAGTCCCTCAAAATGCTAAGATACTTTGCAACATTGCTAATCATGGTTATACGATGACCCACGCCCGTCCCGTTTACATCCAAAGATAGGGTTGCTTACCAAATCAATGGTAAGACAACAATGTCGAAGGAAAAGAAAATGAACAAGAAAGACATTTGAGTAGGTAGATTGCTCCTAATTACTTGCTCCATTTCAAACAAATATCCTTGCTATTTTCAAAACAAGCACACACATTTCAAAACATCTTACAAACTTGAAAACATTTTCAAAAAGACAAACATCCTTATATACATTCTTACGAACGAGAATTATTACAAAGATTTCCAAAACAATGGCCTCTTTTACAAAATACTTTCAAAACCACACAAAGCACAATTTCAAACAAAAGCAAGTGATCTAGCAAGTAACTAAGAGCCCATGGAAAACCATGGATGAAAAGGGTGCTAGTACCTTCCCTTTTCATAATTTACCCCCCGAACTCAAGAAACAATCTCAAAGGTCTTTCCTGTGCTTTTTTACCTTTCCTTTTGGATAAAAGAAAAGTTGGTGGCGACTCTTGCATACCGCAACATTTGCGATAAAACGCAAAACCTTCAAGTCAGTTCTCCCACCGTATCACAGAACTGGCGACTCTGCTAGGGATAATTCTAAAAGTGGGATTACCTTAAGGTTTAGATCATATTTACTCGCTTACATTGATTGACTTGTATGCTTTACATTATGGTTCTTTGTTTGGGTTTGAATCCTACACCCGGATTTGGGATACCTTATAGGTAAGTAGCAATACGTTATGGAAACTGTGCGGGGTATACCGACATGGTCTAAGCAATAGCTATGTTAGTGCGACATATTTGTGGGTACCGGTAGCCTTTGAGTTAATCAAAGAGAATACGGGGCCGCTGAGTGATGTCATGAAGCACTAGTGAACTTCTAGAATATTTACTTGACCAACTTGGCCTTTTAGGATGTAGTGAGATGACCGGCTTTGGTGCAGTCTGAAGTTGGTAGATACTCGATACTACACTCATTGAGGTTTGGTTTCTTAAGATATTTTGGTCGCCATTAAAGAGGCTCGAGCTGAAACAATGACCAAGGAAACAATCCAGTGATATTGAGATCCTTAGAACCCGATTACTATTGCTAGGACAGGTTTAAGCCAACTAAATTTCAAGAGGGTACTTACCTATAAAACTCCATGCAAGCCTAAACTAAGGACTTGTTTGCTTTACTTTATATGCATACTTGTACATAACATCATTTCAATCATCATCATTTGGTTCAATTTTTAGGCTAAAATGCAATGACCTTTGAAGAAAAAGTTTGTAAAAAATAATGAACAATTGCCAAGATTGAGTAAAAGGTTTTCCATGAAATAGCATCATGAACAGGCAGGTGTAAGGCAACTATTTTTAAAAATCATACAGTGTGCAATCGTTTGCACAACCATGAAAATCGATTGCACAGGGTTCTAGTAGCCAAATTTCCAAATTTTTTGAGTGTGCAATCGATTGCACAACCATGCAAATTGATTGCACGGGGTTCCAGTAGCCAAATTTCCAAATTTTTTGACTATGCAATCGATTGCACAACCATGCAAATCGATTGCACTGGAAGTCAGTAGCCAATGTTTTGAAAAACTGAAGCATGCAATCGATTTCACTAACATGCAAATCAATTGCACTCAAATGAAAACTGAATTTTTTCTTTGAAAAAACTTGAATAAAGAGTTGGACAATATAAAATGTTTCCTTTTGACCATTGAGCATCTATATCTTAAGTTCAAGGTAAGTATCATCAATATACCTTGAAATTTGCTAAGGACTTGAACCAAAGACTTCATCCAAAGAGGCTTTTAGCTTGATCAATAATTTTTTCCTTCTTTATCAATCATGATTTGTCTTCATCAAAACAAGAGTGCATTCGAGAAGCTTGAGTTTACGGCATGTGTTGACACATAATGATCCAAAATGTTTTATTTTCCTTTCAATACTTTTATGTGTTCATATATTTTCTTCATGGCTATTCAATATGGTTGTAATAGATAATTAGGACTTTAATTTCTTGCAATCCCCATTTGTAAATTTGTATACCCCATCCCTAAATGATTGTAATAACATAGGATATTTACTTTCCGCAAATTTATCGCTTTATATATAACATGTTAATAATTAGGGTTTGTATGGCAAGATAAAACCAATCAAATAGAAAACCCTAATTCCAGACAAAATCAAGCATGAAAATGACACACTTGCAGACAAACACCCCTAGGGTTACTCCACTTGGTCGCCTTGAATAAAATGGTCATATTACGCATGTAAGGTATCTTAGCAAAAAAAACAAAAAAAACAAGATCATAGTCCCTCGATGACGCTATTCAAAGTTGCCTTACAAAAATGATCTTAGTCCCTTAAAATGCTAAGATACTTTGCAACATTGCTAATCATGGTTATACGATGACCCACGCCCATCCCGTTTACATCCAAAGATAGGGTTGCTTACCAAATCAATGGTAAGACAACAATGTCGAAGGAAAAGAAAATGAACAAGAAAGACATTTGAGTAGGTAGATTTCTCCTAATTACTTGCTCCATTTCAAACAAATATCCTTGCTATTTTCAAAACAAACACACATATTTCAAAACATCTTACAAACTTGAAAACATTTTCAAAAAGACAAACATCCTTGTATACATTCTTACGAACGAGAATCATTACAAAGGTTGCCTAAACAATAGCCTCTTTTACAAAATACTTTAAAACCACACAAAGCACAATTTCAAACAAAAGCAAGTGATCTAGCAAGTAACTAAGAGCCCATGGAAAACCATGGATGAAAAGGGTGCTAATACCTTTTACCCCCCGAACTCAAGAAACAATCTCAAAGGTCTTTCCTGTGCTTTTTTACCTTTCCTTTTGGATAAAAGAAAAGTCGGTGGCGACTCTTGCTAACCGCAACATTGCGATAAAACGCAAAACCTTCAAGTCAGTTCTCCCACCGTATCACAGAATTGGCGACTCTGCTGGGGATAATTCTAAAAGTAGGGTTACCTTAGGGTTTAAATCATATTTACTCGCTTAGATTGATTGACTTGTATGCTTTACATTATGAATCTTTGTTTGGGTTTGAATCCTACACCCGGATTTGGGATACCTTATAGGTAAGTAGCAATACGTTATGGAAATTATGCGGGGTATACCGACATGGTCTAAGTAATAGCTACGTTAGTGCGACATATTTGTGGGTACCGGTAGCCTTTGAGTTTATCAAAGAGAATACGGGGCCGCTGAGTGATGTCATGAAGCACTAATGAACTTCTAGAACCTTTACTTGACCAACTTGCCCTTTTAGGATGTAGTGAGATGACCGACTTTGGTGCAGTCCGAAGTTGGTAGATACTCGATACTACACTCATTGAGGTTTGGTTTCTTGGGATATTTCGGTCGCCATTAAAGAGGCTCGAGCTGAAACAATGACCAAGGAAACAATCCAGTGATATTGAGCTCCTTAGAACCCGGTTACTATTGCTAGGACAAGTTTAAGCCAACTAAATTTCAAGAGGGTACTTACCTATAAAACTCCATGCAAGCCTAAACTAAGGACTTGTTTGCTTTTCTTTATATGCATACTTGTACATAACATCATGGACATCATGAACATCATATACATCCACTAACCATTTCAAGGATTTTGGGATTCATCTTTGTTCTTGTTTTCTAGGAAATGGATTCACTTTGCAGGAAAACTATTCAAGTCAACTTTGTGAGAATCCCTCCACATGGTCGTTTACTCAACTTGGTCACCTCTAACACAGATGATGATATGATGAAAGTTCTCTTTCAGTTCTTTGATCCTTTGCACCATTGCTTCACATTTCCCGACTATCAACTTGTGCCTACTTTGGAAGAATTCTCCCTACTCTTGAGGATTCCCATTCTCAATCAACTACCTTTCAACGGTACGGAAAGAGACCCAAAGCCAAAAGATATTGCTCAAGCTCTACACTTTCACTCATTTGATGTCACAACCCATTGGGAAACAAGGAGTGGTGTCAAAGGTTTCTTAGCGAAGTTCCTGTTTGAGAAAGCCCAAAGTTGTTGGAATTCCTTAGACTTGCAAGCCTTTGAGGAAATTGTAGCTCTTCTCATCTATGGGATGGTTTTGTTCCCAAATCCTGGCTAACTCATAGATGTCAACGCCGTCAAAATCTTCATATCACGCAACTCGGTGCCTACATTGCTAGGGGATATCCTACACTCTTTTCACACTCGTACAATGAGGAAAAGAGGTGTCCTTATGTGTTGCACTTTTCTCTTGGCAAGATGGTTTATTTCTCATCTTCCCCAATCAGTCTTAAAGAATGAGCAAGGTTCAAGGTGGTCACAAAGGTTGATGACGCTCAAACATTCAGACATTCATTGGTGCTCTCGATCCAAAGAGAATGTTATCATCGTCGACCGTTATGGAGAATTCCCTAATTTCCCTCTACTTGGCATTAGGGGAGGAATCACTTACAACCCATGCTTAGCCTTAAGACAGTTTGGTTACGCCCAAGGGATGGCCCGTACGAGATGTTGATTCAAGGTTTGATATTCGACTACGACAATGGCGATCAAGGTCTTCGCCAGAGATTTATCCGAGCTTGGAGGATGCTAAACAAGGTGGATAGCAAGACTTTGGGGCACAAGAATTCCATCCCTCTTAAGCCTTACCTCAAATGGGTACGAACTCGCACTCAGAGTCTTATGATGCCTTACCCCTGCATTCTCCCGGTAATCATTGAGCCTGTCAAGGAAGGAGATGTTCCATACACTATCCTACATCCTAACATGCCCACATATCTTGAATACCTACAAAGGGATTGGATACAACTCAAGGGAGAGCAAGATACGTTCGAAGCCCAATTCCACGCAAGCGAGAAGAAGGTTTTGGAACTCACTAGGCTACTTCATGAGGAGCAGACTCTGAAGGCCTACATTGCACCAAAGAGGATGCACACTACTTTTCCATCTTAGAGTTTTGTATTATTTTTCCCAAGGGGGCATTGATGTACTCAAACTTTATCTTATTGATATAACGTGTGTTTCTTTTTTGTCCAAAACAAAGTTGAATTTTTGAAATCCTTGAAAACATTGCATATGCATATATCATGCATCATAACATAAGCAGGTCTTTTGCAACAAGTCTCCTCATCTCTCTACTGTTTATTTCAGTAAGATGGATCTTGAGCAAACATTGAAGGATCTTCAAGCTCAGAATACATAGTTTCAACAGTTGCTCATGACCCTAGCCAAGGGGCAAGAAGAAGTGAAAGCTCACCTCACAAGGGGCATGGTTATAGCGAATCCGGAGGGCACCAAGGATGATCAGTTGGAACGACTACAAATCGAGATAGCCATAATGAAGGTCCAAATGATGGGACAACTGGTGGGCCAGATGGATCTTATCCAAAATCTAGCTCAAGGACAAGAAGAGCTGAAAGTTCTTGTCAACCAACTTCGTTAAGACAGTTGCAACCGTATGGGGAAAACAACCAGGATTGGAAATCAATTCATCGCTCAGCCTCCCATAAGACAAGAAGCTGGAAGACCTTCCCAATCTGCTGCCACATCACGAGCCCAACAACGACTTCGTCAACATCAACCAGAAAATCAGCAAAGGCAAAACGAGCCCAAAAGACAATTTACCAACATCAACATGCCAATGTCTCAAGCTTTGCAACACATGTTAAGGATGAATCTGATTACACCAATAAGACCTCATCCAAGTCCCAAAAAATTTTCTCCCAGCTACAATCCCGATGCCAGGTGTGCCTATCATTCCAATAGTCCTGGGCATGATACAAATGATTGTTGGGCGCTAAAGTACAAGATTCAAAACCTGATCGACGAAGGATTGTTGGAGTTTACACAAGATGGCCAAACAGAATTCTTCTACCGTCCCTCAAAGGCTCACCACCTAAAATGACAAGTTCAAACAAAGAGGCTTCTGTTCATTTAATTTTTCAATTGTAATCTCTTTTATTGTTCAAACAATTATCCATTAATGTCAAACTTTATTTCATTAATGCATTGCATATGTTTGTCTTGAATTCATCCATTCATTTTCACTATATTTAAACTATGCTTTTTACTCTCTTTATGACATTCAACTCTTGCTAAAAATTACAATCCTTTAGAGGGAGGATGATGAAAATAATGCCATAATCTCATACAGTATGCTTTTGGACAAACCTTGCTGACGATGTACAGGAGTTTTTTTGAAATCCTAAACATTGGAGTTATAAGGAAGAGAATCCCTAGTCAACCCCTTTGAGCCAAAGAAGCAGAAGTTTTCTTTCTTACACAAGTTGAAACCTTTAATCAAAACCTGGATCAGGGTAGTCTCTCAGTTGATTCAAGCGTGCGTTTAACCGCAAACTCTCATCTCGTAATACAAAGAATGAAATAAAAAATATTCCTCTGAAATCAAAAGACGGTGATGGTTCCCTACCAAATAGGCAGTCATTATCTCTCAAAAAAGAAAATCCCACTAAGTCAAAACCTACGAAGGAGACTTAAAGAAAACTGGGGCATCCCGCTGACTGTAATCTTAAAAAAAGAACAGTCAGGAAAAAATTAGGGATAACAAATTAAAAGAAAGAGGTCACTACAAATCCTCAACAACATGAAAAAAAATAATATTGCAAAACTGACTGCCTTCTGACAAACCTAACTTGTCTGAACCATCACTAAAACGTCATT
Organism: Vicia faba; assembly: GCA_948472305.1. Classification (NCBI taxonomy): domain Eukaryota; kingdom Viridiplantae; phylum Streptophyta; class Magnoliopsida; order Fabales; family Fabaceae; genus Vicia; species Vicia faba. The sequence continues at coordinate 377,513,796 of OX451739.1, read as the reverse complement.
CCAGACTCAATTGGAGTTCAAACGCACAATTAACTGAGCTTAGGACCAAAGAACGTCACGAAGTGCGGGTGGGTACAAATACATTTTGAGCCTTTATCCTTTGTTTCTTAAAACCGTGAACCAAGCCACGATACAACCTTTCAAAAGTCCTAATTGAAGCATGGGTTAGTTCGAAAGCATATTGTTACAAAAGGTATCCTGACTCTTGTAGAGCTTTACTCTAAATCCTGAGTTGAATTTTTTACAAAATTTCTTTACTCCCTAAAATGCATTTTCAAAAATTTCAAGACAAACATAAACTTTGCATTACTTGAATATCACTGTTTGCATATGGCTATTTGTTTGACAGCGGAGAAATTCACGCAATATCCAGTGAACGAAAGCTCTCTCAGTGAACAAAATCAATTCAAGTAGGATGAGACTCCCATTGACAAATCTCCTATCAACAAAGGGACATGACATGTCACTATACAACACACCTGGGGCAGTCCAGTCAAGATTCTAAGAAATCTCACAAGAATTGCAGAATAATCAGTGGCAAGTCTCCATCTCTGTCACTTGGGGCATTGAACGTCAATCTCAGCAAAGGGTTACGTATAATCAAACATTTTCTGGCAATACTACAAACATTTACTTCTAGGGGCAATGACAAATATCCCCAAAATCCTTCTCCTAGGATGACTCCCAGCCAGAGTTTAATCTCTGAAAACCTTTCCCCAGCTAAGACAACCTCAAGAGTCCTCAAGGACTTTCCCCAACGAAGTCGTCACCTCTCTAGCAGATCGACAACAGGGTTTATTTCCCCAACAAACTACAGATTCCCCAGTTTGAGTTTGCCTCTCCGACTACTACAAATCAAAGGACCACAACTCCTCTTCCCCAGTAGACTACTCTACAATCCCCAGCAAGTTACTGTAAAGCCTGGACCCAACCAGATATCAGTTCAACTTCGTCCATCAAGAGATAAATCCCAGTAAAGAAACGAACAACCGAGACTCCTGATCTCTTTTCCAATCAGGAATCAGCACTCTCCAACAAAGTATTCTCATACAAAGTCAATATTCCCCAGCGGAGTTCTCCTCAACAAAATAGGAATCCTCAGTGGAAACATTCTAGGCAAAGTTTGAAGACACACCTCGTCTTCAACAGCAATCCGGGATTTAATGACTCCCCAACACTTGTCAAGGATTTATTTTCCAAGACAAAATTACATTTCAACAAAATTCATAGCATATGCATACAAAATACATATAACACAAATCTCATTTATTTTGAGAACATCATTACGCAATGCATACATCATGACATTGCATACAACTAATTCTTTACCTTTTCAGGAAAGATCAATCAACAGACAAAGATCATCATCTTTTAAGGTAGTAATCGTCCAAGATTCCTTCGTCATCTTTTTGGAGTAGTAATCGTCAAAGATTCCTTCAACACTCATTCAAAGACAGCTTTCAGATACAGTTCAGATATGCACCAGATACGGATGCCATCCTGATACTCATTCAGATTCAGCTTTCAGATACAGTTCAGATACGCACCAGATACAGATGCCATCCTGATACTCATTCTGATTCAGCTTTCAGATACAGTTCAGATACGCACCAGATACGGATGCCATCCTAATACTCATTCAGATTCAACTTTCAGATACAGTTCAGATACGCACCAGATACGGATGCCATCCTGATACTCATTCAGATTCAACTTTCAGATACAGTTCAAATACGCACCAGATACGGATACCATCCTGATACTCATTCAGATTAAGCTTTCAGATACAGTTCAGATACACACCAGATACGGATGCCATCCTGATACTCATTCAAAGACAGCTTTCAGGTACAGTTCAGATATGCACCAGATACGGATTCCATCCTGATACTCATTCAGATTCAGCTTTCAGATACAATTCAGATACGTACCAGATACGGATGCCATCCTGATACTCATTCAGATTCAGCTTTCAGATACAGTTTAGATACGCACCAGATACGGATGTCATCCTGATACTCATTCAAAGACAACTTTCGGATACAGTTCAGATATGCACCAGATACGGATGTGTTGTACCCCAAAATTTTCCCTCCCATATTCTTCAAAATTTTCCAAGATCAATCTCTAAATGGTTCAAAATCTCCTAAGGGTTGCACAGTCCAATTGCCTCCTAACACAGTCAAAATTAGGGTTTTGGTTCTTGCAAAGAAATTGAGGTTTTCAAGGGTCCAATCAAGTCCCATATGCCTATATACATTGTCAAGCATCCATATGTCAAATTTCAAGACTCACAGCATCAAATTGCACAGTCAAAAACCCTAAATGCTTCACAGTCAACTGCAGGGGTAAAATGGTCATTTGACAGTCAAAAGTCAAAAAATTTGGTCAACATCTTATTTTGAAGCCACAATCATCATTTGATCAAGTCTTGATCATGATTCCACAAGCATGGCTCAAAAAGTCTCAAGATGCAAAAGTTTCTATTTTTGGACAGCTGAAAAGTCAACTGTAACTTGACCAAGGCATAACTTTTTCATGGTTCATCAGAAAAATCCCATCCAATGCTCATTTTGAAGAGGATGACATTTCCTACAACTCATCTTCACATTCCAAATACAAGAAATGCTCTCACAAAAAGTTATCAATTTCAACATTATAGGTCATTTTCAAAAGTCAACAAAAAGGCACTTTAAGTCAAAGACCATAACTTGAGATTGGTAAATCAAAATGACATGGGACCAAAGGCATTGGTTAGAGGACTTCAAGACCTTTCCAAAATGTCCAAGAACATGTTCATAGCTTCAAAATTGAACAATATATGCATTGGAGAAGTTGGGAAATTTTTGGGAACTTTCAAAAGTCAACTTTGCCTAAAACACTTCAATTTTGCTAATGGGCCTCAAATTCTTTCTTGAATCATTACCCAAGGCCTATGCACGACCCATTGAGATTAATTTGATTTATTTTCTTATTTTTAATTAATTAATTGAATTGATATTAATATTAATTCATTTAATTGGTTTTAATTGTAGGAAAATTAAAAAGATATGCTTTTTGGATCTTTTTGTGAAGCAATAAGGCTAGGGAAAGTTGGCAACTCGTGTGCACTTCCAAGACCTCAAAATATCCATGATTGGCAAGGTTTCATGAAAGAAAAGATTGAAAAAGATATGATTGGCAATCACATATTCAAGTCATAATGCAATGGATTCATGGGCCTTATTCTAACCTAAATTCATTCACATATATGTGCTGAAGGAAACCCTAAAGCTAGACACGCACAATTGCTGCTGAAACCATAGAACAAAATTGCAAAAAACTCAAGAACATTGTGAAACTGAAATCAATATTGCAGCGTGATTCAAAGCTTGTTTTTGTTTCTAATAGATTGCTGACACTTCCGGGAACGCGTAGAGATCCCAATCACACGTCAACACTCAAGAAATTGCCCAGAACAGATTCACGGTTCATCCTTATTTTTCATAATCGAAACTTGCATCTCATGAGCATTTAACATGTTTGATTGTTTGTTTTGCATTGTTTGAACATACAGGAACCTTTTGGCATGGATTAATTGCACTGAAACGCATAGAATCGCAATTCACCATGAATGGATTTTAGGGTTTTCAAAGCTTGAAAATTAGGGCTTTGCGTATACTGTAAAATTAGACCTCAAGACCTATGTGGATAAATTCGTCAGAACAAGACGAAACCATTGTCACCATCGCGCCCTTTTTATATTGATTGTATGCCTAATCGCTATTTTGATGTTTCCAGTTTGTGGGGGTTTAAAACCCCCGCTATTTGATTGCTTTTTATTTCAGGCCAACTGAAGAAGATGATGCGTGGATGGACATGATTGGTGCATTCAAATATGTGGCACGCTTTTTTAAATTCCCAGCATAATTGTTTTTTTCATATATTATAATCAATAACCATTATATTAACAAACAAACGCAGATGGCGTAGTGGTGGTAGACGTGGCTGGCAAGCGTTGGGACCTGGGTTCGATTCCCAGGTCCCCCATATAATTCTTTCTATTTTTTCACAAAGTATTCACATGCAGTACACGCCCAGAATTCCATCTTGCACCCTCACGCCTAAGCTTGCCAAGTGGCCATGAGATCCATCCAGTGGCCAGAAGGTGAAGTCCATGGTGTACCCCAGTCAAACAGCATGCGCATGATTCCTGAAAGTCAACGAGGCTTGTGTTCTTGGGCCTGAATTGCTTCAATCTCACCTCCACTTTGGGCCATCTAACCCCCTTAGTTTGCATAATTTTCTTTTCTTTTCTTTTCTAATTCTTTTAATTGTTTTAATTATTTTTATTAATTCACCATAAAATAGTTTTTCCTAATAAAAATCAGAAACTCAAAAATGTAAATATTTTTAATTATTTATTAATTGCACCATTAACTTATTTTTTGTAAATAAATATTAACAACTAACTTAGGTTAATTTAGGTTTTAAATTTTAATTCCTTTTTCTCAATAAATAAAAGTTGCATAGAATTAGGTTTTGACCATTTATTAATCATATTTTATTAATTATCATTACTACTTATTAATAATTATTATTTTTGTAAACAACATGTAAATTAAATAATTTAGTTAATTAGCCTAACTTTAACATTTTCATTAATAATTAAGATAAACTTAGAACTAGGGTTTCACTAACTTTAATTTTAATTCTTTTTTTCTTTATTTCCATAATAAATATAAAAAACATAAAAAACACTTTCTTTTCTTTAATTAAATAATTAATTAGGTTTTAGTTTAAATTAATTTCAAGCAAAGGGTTAAAACCCGAGGACGTCCTGATTTCAATTCTTTTCGCACGTTATTCTTATTTCTTTTGATTATTATGTAACTGTTTCCAAGGATGTAATAGTAATTAGGTTTATTGCTTTTTTACTTTTTGCATCTTTATCAAAACGGGTCTTTGTATTTTGGCGATGTATAGACCCGCGCCTTGTAATAGCGTAGCTTTTACCTTTCCGTATTTTATTTTCCGCACTCCTAACTGCTAAAATTGCATGAAAGAATGTATGGTAATTAAAAACAACTCGTAACTCACGATGCCATGATCAAAGATAAATATAAACTGAAAACAACACACAAAGCACATGCCACTTCTAGGGTACGCCTCACTCGTTGCCTTCGAAAGTGGTCGTCAAGTATAGAATGTTTTAGCGGTCGCTCTTATGTCTAAGATCCAGTCGCCTCGAAACGGTTGCCTCGGATTAAAAAGGATCTAGGACATTAGGGTTGCTTCTAAGGTGTCCTACTATTACTTCGGTGACCACACTGTCCCTACAATCGAATTGACCCGAACACCTCCAATGGTGGTGCTACCTACCTCTCAATGGTGGGATGGAACTACCTTAGGGACTCTTACACAGCCTAATTCCTTAGGGTAGGTAGATGACTCATGGGTACTTGCTCTCTTCAAAAACAAATCAAAAACCTTTTCACACTGACACTTTCAAAAGCTTTCAAAACAAATTTTTCAAACACTCTTGAGGACAGATACAAGAGTCACTCAGAAATCTTTCAATGAAACTTTTTCAAACCCACTCACATTTGAAAAGCAAACACATTTTGAAAACATAAGAGCAAGTACCTGAGAGCCCGTGGATAACCACGGATAGAAAGGGTGCTAACACCTTCCCTTTCTATAAATCTACCTCCCGAACCGAGAGACATTCTCAATAAGGAATTTTGCCGTGCTTTTGTCCTTTCCATGTTGGAGAACATAAAAGACGGTGGCGACTCTTGCTTACCGCGACATACGCGATCCAGCTTTAAACAGTCAGTTCTATTTCCACCGATCACAGAACTGGCGACTCTGCTGGGGACACTTAAAGTGAGGTGTACCTTAGGATAGATCACACTTGTGTTTTCAATTGCTTTGTTTTGTTTGCTTTATTATTGTGGGCCTGTTTTGGGAGTTCTATAGATCCTAATCCGGATCTGGGGGATACCTCTTAGAAAGTAGCAACAAAACTGTGAGGGAACTGTGCGGGGTATACCGACACGGTTGAAGCAGTTTGCTACGTTGATGTGGCACTTTGGTGAGTACCGGTAACCCTTGAGTCAAGTCAAGGAGAGTACGGGGCCGCCGCGTGGTGTCGTGAAGCATCAACTAACCTTAGGAACCTTACTTGACCATCCTGGCCTCTTTAGGGTAGTGAGATAACTGACTTTGGTGCAGTCCAAAGTTGGTTGATACACGATACTACACTCATTGAGGGTTGTTTTCTTGGAATATTTTGATCGTCAGTTCAGTGGCTAAATCGAAACAATGAACATAGAAAACAACCCAATGATATTGATATCCTTAGAACCCGGTTACTTTTAATAGGACAGGTTTTGAGCCCACCAACTTCAAGAGGGTAATACCTAGACCCCATGCTGGCCTAAACTCTAAGGGTTGTGGTGTGACTTGTGTGCTTTCCCATGTTTGCTTTTGTGAATACTTGTGGTGTGTTTTTATCATAATATCATAACATCATACAACATCATATGCATCCACTAACCACTTCAGGGGTTCGAATCTTCATCTTTGTTTTTGTTTTGTAGGACATGGAAACTATTCGCAGAAAGACAATTCAGATCAACCTTGTAAGGGTCCCTCCTCAGCTTAAGGAACTTACATCCAGGATTCCTGAGAGCTCTTCTTTCAGTGAGAAACATGGCAGACTCATCAGCTTGGTCAACACCAACATTGAGGAAGATATGATAAAGGTCCTCTTCCAGTTCTTTGACCCTTTGCACCACTGCTTTACTTTCCCGAATTATCAACTGGTGCCTACCTTGGAAGAGTTTTCCCAGCTTCTGAAGATCCCTATCCTTAGTCAACTACCCTACAACGGTACAGAAAGGGAACCAAAACTTGAAGAGGTTGCTAAAGCATTACGCCTACAACCATCTGACATCAAGGGACATTGGGAAGTTAGAAGTGGTATCAAAGGATTCTTGGCGAAGTTCCTGTTTGAGAAGGCCCAAGAATGTTGGAATTCCCTTGACCTACAAGCCTTTGAAGAAGTTGTGGCTCTCCTTGTCTATGGGTTGGTTTTGTTCCCGAATCCCGATCAGCTTATAGATATCAATGCTGTCAAGGTCTTCATGTCCAGGAACCCTATACCTACGTTGCTTGGGGACATCCTTCACTCATGTTACACTCGAACCATGAGAAAAAGAGGTGTTCTCATGTGCTGCACTCCTCTCCTGGCAAGGTGGTTTATTTCGCACCTTCCACAATCAGTTTTGAAGAACGAGCGGGGTTTGAGATGGTCACAACGATTAATGACTCTTACACATGCTGATATACATTGGTGTTCTCGGTCCAGAGAAGACGTCACTATCATTGATCGTTGCGGGGAGTTTCCTAATTTTCCTTTACTTGGAATCAGAGGAGGTATTACTTACAACCCATGTTTGGCTTTGAGACAGTTTGGATATGCTCGGAGGGATGGCCCTCATGACATGTTGCTTCCTGACATAGTTTTTGACTTCGACAACGATGCACAAAGACTTCGCCAGAGATTTATCAGAGCTTGGAGGATGCCCAACAAGGTAGACAGCAAGACACTGGGGCACAAGAACTCCATCCCGTTGGAGCCTTATCTCAAGTGGGTACGAGCCCGCTCCCAGAAGCTGGTGATGCCATATCCTCATGTTCTCCCTGTAATCAAAGAGCCAGTGTTGGAAGGAGAGGTCTCATACACCATTCAACATCCTGACATGCCTACATCCTGGGAAGAAATGCAGAAGAGCTGGATCCAGCTTAAGGAAGAACGGAATTCTCTTGAAGCCAGTCTACATGCCAGTGAGAAGAAGGTCTTGGAGCTCACCCGCCTACTGCACGAGGAAAAGACTCTCAACACTTACATAGCTCCAAAGAGGATGCGCAGTGTCTTTTGGGATTAATTTACTTTGTAATGTTTTGCCCATGAGGCCTTGATGTACTGAACAATTATTTCTTAATGATAACGTGTGTTCCTTTTTGTCTACAACAAATTTGAACTTTCGAACCCTTGAATGCATTGCATAAACAGCATATCATGTATCATGTGCATAGCAGGTACTCTTTTTTTTACAGGTTGCTTAATCTTCTTCGCTGTTTATTTCAGCTCGTCTCATCATGAATCCTGAATCATCTACTGAGCAATCCATCAAGGCCCTCCAAGCTCAAAACGCCCAGTTCCAAGAGTTGATTATGAGTTTAGCCCAAGGGCAAGAGGAATTGAAGGCTCTGCTGGTAAAGAAGAAGAAGAAGAGAACTGTACTATTCAACACTGGCCGGAGGTTTGACAATACACTGCAAAATGAGGCTGACCAAGATGGTTCTTCTGTAGGGAAAGGCAGTCCCCAAGGGGGAAGGGTTCCTAGTCCTGTGGTCTCTGACAACGAGACTGATTTCAATGATGAGCAGTACCCTCCCGCTGAAGACAAGTACAAGCAGTTAGAGGATCGTCTGAGTGCCATGGAAATTCAACAAGTGCCTGGGTTGGATTTTGGAGATCTGGGTCTATCTTCTGGTGTGGTGATCCCACACAAGTTCAAGGCACCATCTTTTGCGATGTATGACGGGGCTTCCTGCCCTAAGCTACATCTCAGATCTTATGTGCGGAAGATCCAGCCGTATACTGTGGACAAGAACTTATGGATCCATTTCTTCCAGGAGAGTCTTTCAGGGACTCATCTCGAATGGTTCTATCAGCTGGATGGAACCAAGATTCGTAACTGGGAGGACTTGGCTACTGCTTTTTATAAGCAGTATCATTACAATGCCGACCTCGCTCCTACACGTACCCAACTCCAGGGTATGTCGCTAGGATCGGGAGAAGGTTTTAAAGAATACGCGCAGAAGTGGAGGGACTTGGCTGGCAGGGTGAAGCCGCCGTTAATTTACCGTGAACTCGTGGACATGTTCTTGGGGACCCTATCTGGGCCATTCTTCAACCACTTGATCGGTAATTCTTATGCAGGTTTCACAGACCTCATTCTGACTGGTGAAAGGATAGAAGTTGGGATGAAATCAGGGAAGATACAGAAAGGTGCATCCTCAAGTTCTGAAAAGAAGCCTTTCAAGAAGGAAGCCAGTGTTGTGTATGGGCCCAGAAGGCAAAATAAACCAGAACGCCGCCAAGCTGTCAACGCGGTGGTAATTGCAAAGCCTGTTGCCGCTCCTCGGCAACCTAACCAACCAAGGGGTGAGAGACCCAGATGAGAATACACTCGGCTTAGTATGACCTTGTCGCAGATCTTGCTGCAACTGCTATCAACCAACTTGGTAACTGTCACAGAAGCTCCGAAGGTGGTAAACACAACATCTCTGAAGTATAACCCCAACGCCCGCTGTGCTTATCACTCTGATAGCCCGGGGCATTCTACTGATGATTGTTGGGCCCTGAGGAATAAGGTCCAGGACCTTATCGATGCCAAGGAAATACAGTTTGAGGCGCCCGAAAGGCCCAACGTTGTGACTGCTCCTATGCCCCAGCATGGAGTAAATGCTATTGAGGAAGACCCGTATGTAGCTTCGGTGGATGAGATTGTTACTCCTTTATTGACTGTCAAAAGGAACCTGTTGCTAGCCGGTTTATTTCCGGGTTGTAGCAAGGGTTGCCTTCTATGTTCTGTTTCACCTACTGGTTGTCCGTTGCTGAAGTCAGGCGTCCAAAACCTGATGGATAGCAAAGAGATCTTGTTCAAGAAGACTGTTGTTCCTATTGTTCCTACTGAAGAAGTATCCGTTGTCACCATTTTCAACAATCCTACCAAGGCTCCCCCGAGGAAGCCCGTCAAAATTATGTCTGTTGCACCTATCATCATTACTGTTCCGGGGCCCCTCCCCTATAAATCTGACAAGGCTGTCCCATGGCACTATGGGGCAGATGTCTATGTGCTCGGAGTGAAACAGGAGTTCAACACTAGTACCGGTATCAGTAACATCACCGGTCCCGCTAAAGTTACTCGCAGTGGCAGGCTCTTCTCGCCTGACATTGCGCCACCAGTCATCTGAAGACCTCTTATCATCACGCCTACAAGTGCGCCTGTTTTCCCCCTGATCAAGTTTCTACCCCTGCTGCCGAGTCGTCTGACACTCGGGGCAAAGGGATTGCTGATATGCCTGCCCAGATGGAGGCACCAAAGACTGTTAATGTTGAAGCCTCCCAGCAAGAGATGGAGGAAATTCTCAAGATTATCAAGAAAAGTGATTTCAACGTCGTTGAGCAGCTGGGGCATACCCCCTCTAAAATCTTTATGCTATCACTGTTGTTGTGCTCAGAGGCCCATGCCAAGGCCCTGATTTCATTTCTGAAGACGGCTCATGTGCCACAAGAAACGTCGGCTGATCAATTTACTGATTGTGTGGCCAACTTGACCGCTGATAATGGGTTGGGTTTCTCTGATGTTGATCTGACCGCTAAGGGAAAGAACCATAATGATGCCCTGCATGTCTCCATTGAATGCAGGGGCACTACTCTTGCACACGTGTTGGTAGACACCGGTTCTTCACTGAACGTATTGCCCAAGAAGGCCTTAGACAAGTTGGATTGTGAGGGTTTGGAGTTGAAGCCTAGTAACATTATTGTCCAGGCCTTTGACGGGTCGAAGAGGATGGTACATGGTGAGGTAGATATTCCGATCCGGGTTGGTTCTCAAGTCTTTGATTCAACGTTCTATGTGATGGACATTCGTCCATCTTATTCCTGTTTGCTGGGTCGACCTTGGATTCACAAGGCTGGGGCTGTGACCTCCACTCTACACCAAAAGCTTAAATACCCTGTCAGAGGGAAGATTGTTACAGTGCAGGGGGAGGAAGAATACATGGTTAGTCATCTTAACTCGTTTCGGTATATAGAGATGGACGGGGAGTTCATTGAGACCCCCTTTCAACATTTTGAAGAGGTGCCTCCAACATTGGCATCAGCAGAGACAGTGATTGAGGACGACTCTCCTTTGAAGATGGCTTCCTTGAAGGACGCCCAGACTGTGATTGAGAAAGGTGAATGTGCCAACTGGGGCAGACTTCCTGATTTTACACCAAAGACTGACAAGTTTGGGCTGGGTTTCACTGCAGAGGCTCAAAGGGTTGTACGTAAAGCAAGGATTGGAAGACCTCCCGTGTTCATCACTAACCCGGGAGTGAATGCCATTGAAGGCGATGCGGAGGAATATGAGTTTGATAGCTGGATCTACCCGACGACCGACGGTGGACTGAACAATTGGACTGCAAAAGACTACATATCTGTTACTTTTGTTACTCAGTAATGAATTCCTTTGTTTTTAAATTTGTAATGAACAATAAATTGAAACTTTACGGCCCGGTGTCTTACCCGGGGCACCGTGGTTTCATTTGTGAGGGCTTATTACTTGTCATTTCCATATATCATGAATAAAAACATTGGACGTTTTTCGCATTTCAAATCTTGTGCTCCTTTTCTTTCTTTATATATTGCAAAACAGCTATATTTACACACACTCACCTACACAGGTTTCAATCCACTCTGGATCTCACTGGTAACGACTCTGCTACTGCCAGTTATGACTTCGAAAATCCGATCAACTTAGCCGAAGACGAAGGTGAAGATGATTGCGAAGTGCCTGGTGAGCTTGCAAGACTGCTGCTCCAGGAAGAGAGGGCCATTCAGCCACATGAAGATCCAGTGGAAACGGTAAATCTGGGTACTGAGACGGACAGAAAGGAAGTTAAGATTGGTGCCAATCTGGAGCTCAGCGCGAAACAATGGTTGATTCAGATGTTGCATGATTATGTGGAAATCTTTGCCTGGTCCTACGAAGACATGCCTGGGTTGGATACTGACATTGTGGTTCATCACCTACCTACCAAGGAAGACTGCCCTCCGGTTAAACAAAAGGTCCGCCGCATGCGTCCAGAGATGTCCGAGAAAATCAAAGCTGAGGTTATGAAACAATTTGATGCCGGGTTTCTAGCAGTGACTTCTTACCCTCAGTGGGTTGCCAATGTGGTTCCGGTGCCGAAGAAGGATGGCAAGGTCCGAATGTGTGTTGATTACAGGGATCTGAACAGAGCGAGCCCCAAGGATGACTTCCCTCTGCCTCACATCGACGTTCTAGTTGACAATACTGCTCAGCACAAGGTGTTCTCCTTCATGGACGGCTTTTCAGGTTATAATCAGATCAAGATGGCTCCTGAAGATATGGAAAAGACTACCTTTGTTACTCAGTGGGGCACCTTCTGCTACAAGGTCATGCCATTCGGGTTGAAAAATGCTGGGGCAACCTACCAACGTGCCATGATTGCTTTATTTCATGACATGATCCACCATGAGATTGAAGTATACGTCGATAATATGATTGCAAGGTCTCAAACTGAGGAGGAACACCTTGACCATCTGCAGAAGCTGTTTAACCGTCTGAAGTTGTACAAGCTGAGGTTGAACCCGAACAAGTGCACCTTCGGGGTAAGATCTGGAAAGTTGCTAGGCTTCGTCGTGAGCGACAAAGGTATTCAAGTGGACCCTGCCAAGGTTAAAGCCATACAAGAAATGCCAGTTCCCAAGACAGAGAAAGAAGTCAGGGGCTTTCTAGGACGTCTGAATTACATTGCCCGATTCATATCACATCTAACTGCTACCTGTGAACTAATCTTCAAGCTGCTGAAGAAAGATCAGGTAGTACGTTGGAATGATGAATGTCAGGCCGCTTTCGACAGAATCAAAGAGTATCTCCAAGAACCACTCATTCTCATGCCACCGGTTGAAGGGATACCTCTAATAATATACTTAACAGTACTTGACAGCTCAATGGGGTGTGTGTTGGGGCAGCATGACGAGTCTGGCCGAAAAGAGCACGCCATTTATTACCTTAGCAAAAAGTTTACCGACTGTGAGACCCGATACTCACTGCTCGAGAAAACTTGTTGCGCTTTGGTATGGGCTGCTCGCCGGCTGAGACAGTATATGTTGACTCACACGACTCTACTGATTTCAAAAATGGATCCAATAAAGTACATATTCGAGAAGCCCGCCTTGTCCGGAAGAATAGCGAGATGGCAGATGATCTTGACAGAATACGACATCCAGTACACGACTCAGAAAGCAATTAAGGGAAGTGTATTGGCAGACCATTTGGCACACCAGGTAGTTGACGACTACCAGTCAATGAACTTTGAATTTCCTGACGAGAACATCATGGTAGTGACTGATTGTGAAGTACCTGGACCGGATGAAGGACCTGAGGAAGGATCCCGATGGTCTATGCACTTTGACGGAGCCTCTAACGCTTTGGGTAACAGTATCGGCGCTGTGATCATATCCCCAAAAGGCACTCATACTCCACTTACTGCCCGGCTATGTTTCAACTGCACCAACAACATGGCGGAGTATGAGGCATGCATCATGGGTCTTCAAGCTGCAATCGACCTAAGGATCAATTTTCTGAGTGTCTTCGGAGATTCCGCTCTCATGATCAATCAGATCAAAGGCGAGTGGGATACGAAACACCCAAATCTTATTCCATACAAAGAATGTGTGTTGACATTGATCCCCCATTTCACGGAGATAACTTTTGAACACTTCCCAAGAGAGGAGAATCAGTTGGCGGACGCGCTGGCTACGATGTCTTCTATGTTCAAGGTCAAATGGGATAACGAAGCTCCCCGGATCATCATTTGGAAATTAGATGAACCTACATATTGCTGTGATCTCGAGGCTGAAGAGGTAACTGAAAAACCTTGGTATCATGAAGTAAAGAGGTATCTGAAAGCTCAAGAATACCCCGAGGGTGCATCTGTCAATGACAAGAAGTTTCTGAGAAGGTTCGCAACTAAGTTCTTCCTCAGCAATGGCATTCTCTACAAGCGAAACCATGATTCAACCTTACTGCGTTGTGTGGATAAGACTGAAGCAGAAAAGATCATGGCAGAGTTACATGAAGGTACCTTCGGAACACATTCCAGTGGACATATCATGGCAAAGAAAATCCTTCGGGCAGGATATTTCTGGTCCACAATGGAAGCTGACTGTTACCAACATTCTCGGACATGTCATAAATGCCAGATATATGCAGATAAAGTACACGTTCCTCCAGTCCCTCTGAATGTCTTGACTGCACCTTGGCCTTTTGCAATGTGGGGCATTGATATGATCGGCGAGATCAGACCTACCACATCTAACGGGCATCGCTTCATCCTAGTAGCGATTGATTACTTTACAAAGTGGGTTGAAGCAGCTTCCTACGCTACCGTAACCAAGAGCGTCGTGGCACGGTTCATTCGACACAACTTGATCTGTCGATACGGCGTCCCAGAAAGGATCATTACGGACAATGGTACCAATCTTAATAACAAAATGATCACTGAGCTCTGCGAGCAATTCAAGATACAGCACCACAACTCTTCTCCTTACCGGCCGAAGATGAATGGGGCTGTAGAAGCAGCAAATAAGAATATCAAAAAGATTGTGCAGAAGATGACAGTGACCTATAAAGATTGGCACGAGATGTTACCGTTTGCTCTTCATGGATACCGTACCTCAGCAAGAACGTCAACCGGGGCAACCCCCTTTTCCTTGGTCTATGGCATAGAGGCGGTCTTGCCGATTGAAGTCCAAATACCCTCTCTCCGGATAATGAAGGATGCAGGCTTGAGCGAAGATGACTGGATCCAGACTCGACTTGATCAGTTAAACCTAATTGATGAGAAGAGACTCACTGCTATTTGTCATGGTCAAACGTATCAAAAACGGATGATCAGGGCATTTAACAAGAAAGTCAGACCACAAGAATATCAAGTTGGGGACCTGGTAATCAAACACATCATTCTTCCTCAAAATGATTCCAGGGGAAAATGGACCCCCACGTACGAAGGGCCATTTGTGGTTAAACATGTCTTCTCAGGAGGAGCCATGATTCTAACCAACATGGACGGTGACGACCTTCCTCACCCCGCCAATGCAGACATAGTAAAAAGATACCACGCATGAACAAAAGACCCGCTAGGTTGACACACCTAGGCAAAAATAAGGGCTTCCCGGCGAACCAAAAGGGTTCGGGCAAAAATAAGGGATGAAATGAAAAAAATCTGTACACCCGGCAAGTCGAAAACCTGAAAAGGCGGCTTGGGCAAAAATGGGTATCCCGGTGGACTGAAAACCCGAAAGGGCAGTCCAGGCAAAAGTTAGGGATTAAAGCATAATACTATGTCTCATTGAATCACCTTGCATCCAGAATCCGGTATAAAACATCAGGTTCAAACGGCATCAATCAATCAACTTCATCTTCAACTAAGCAGCCAAGTGATGAGACGCTCGAAGATATAAAGGCGATAGCAGAGTTGGAACCCAATGGGATTCCTTTCACATAGCTGTTTTGTTTTCCTTTCCACAAAATTGTATAAACTCTGTTGTTCGGCGGCGTTCTCTTACTAGGACGTCAGCCTCTTGTACATAAACGCCTATTTACAGGCAAATTCAAAAATCAATACAAATTCACCTTTCAGATAAATTGCCTATTATTTTCCTTTTTCTGTTTTGTTTTGCAAAGAACATCCAATGTTCATTTTTGATATATGCATTTGACACTAATTGCTAACTCATAAAATATTTGCATGCAAAACAAAGGACTAATTACAGGTGACATTAGAAACAGGGGCAATAATGAGTTGTCTAGGCAACCCAATTGCTCTGTCCACCAAGGTACCAAGGTAAGTTCGGCTGAAGAATGTAACCTAGGATACCTTCACTCCCTGCAGAGTGAGACAAGGTCCAACAATTCTCCCCAAACAGTTGGTCTCCAATCAGCCCTGAAAAGGCACAGTATCTCCAGCAAGTCAGCAACACTCCCCTCGAGCAGAGTTAACCTACTGTCAGCCTTAAGGAAATTGGATTATCCCCCAGAAAATCTCAATATTCCTCAGCGGAGCATACAAACATTCCTAGCAAGCATCCCCGGCAATCTCGATCTAAGATTGTTCCCCGGCGGAATACCGGACATCCAGTGGAGCCGTTCCCCAGTACAGTTCCAAAGTCTCCCCAGGAAAGTTGAATCAATCTCCCCAGTAGGAAGCTTATCCCCAATAGATTCTGGAAGCTTATCACCTGCAGGGTACGAACGTCTCTCCGGTTTTATTCAAAGGTTATTTCCTCACCAGAGCTTATAACTGGGTTATCCTCAGCTAATTGCCACGAGAAGATCGTCCTCGGCGAAGTTCTTCCTATTCCCCCAGCGGAGTTCATCAAATTCCTCAACAAAGCTCATCAATGGTATCCCCAGCGGAGTTATCATCAACATATCAGCGAAGCACCTCTCTCCCCACAGAATATTTCCCCGCAGAATATCTCTTCAACAAGTTTATTCCTCAACAGAGTCATCTTCTCCTACGGGTTTATTCTTGCACTCATTATCCCCAGCGGAAACAAAGAGCTCTACACCTCAACATCAGCCCAGGATTTGACTTCCCGGCACCCGTCAAGGATTTATTTTCCTAGACAAAAATACATTCATAAACATCACATCTTCATACATTATAGCATGCACATACGCATCATGAACATACAATCTCATTTATTTTGAGAACGTCACGCATTTCATACATCATGACATTACATACAACTAACGTTTTGTCTTTTCAGGACAAAGGTCAATACAAAGATGATTACTATCAACTGTCGCAATTCCAGATTCGATTCCTGTATCCGGCCAGGGCATATCTGTTGACGACTAATTCCAGACTCGATTCCTGTATCTTGCCAGGGCACGTCTGAAGAGTTTGAAGATTCGATTCCTGTATCCGGCCAGGGCATATCTGTTGACGACTAATTCCAGACTCGATTCCTGTATCTTTCCAGGGCACGTCTGAAGAGTTTGAAGATTCGATTCCTGTATCAGGCCAGGGTATATCTGTTGACGACTAATTCCAGACTCGATTCATATATCTTGCCAGGGCACGTCTGAAGAGTTTGAAGATTCGATTCCTGTATCAGGCCAGGGTATATCTATTGACGACTAATTCCAGACTCGATTCCTGTATCTTGCCAGGGCACGTCTGAAGAGTTTGAAGATTTGATTCTTGTATCAGGCCAGGGTATATCTGTTGACGACTAATTCCAGACTCGATTCCTGTATCTTGCCAGGGCACGTCTGAAGAGTTTGAAGATTCGATTCCTGTATCAGGCAAGGGTATATCTGTTGACGACTAATTCCAGACTCGATTCTTGTATCTTACCAGGGCACGTCTGAAGAGTTTGAAGATTCAATTCCTGTATCCGGCCAGGGCATATCTGTTGACGACTATTTCCAGACTCGATTCCTGTATCCTGCCAGGGCACGTCTGAAGAGTTTGAAGATTCGATTCCTGTATCCGGCCAGGGCATATCTGTTGACGACTATTTCCAGACTCGATTCCTGTATCCTGCCAGGGCACGTCTGAAGAGTTTGAAGATTCGATTCCTGTATTCGGTCAGGGCATATCTGTTGACGACTATTTCTAGACTCGATTCCTGTATCCTTCCAGGACACGTCTGAAGAGTTTGAAGATTCGATTCCTGTATCTAGCCAGGGCATGTCTACATAAAGAGTTTGAAGATCAACCCCTGTAACAGGTCAGGTAATTATTTTTTCTTTTTCAGGTACGCAAGTTATCGCTAAGGAATCTCTTACGCGATCGACACCTAGATGGCATCTATAAGCCCATCCACATACCAACAGTCTCCAAATGGCATCTATAAGCCCATTCCCGACAAAATTCTGTTACAGCTCCAGATGGCATCTATAAGCCCATCCTCCTATCCATCATCCCTCTAAATGGCATCTGTAAGCCCATTCCCTCCATCACACTACTAACACTCTACTATGTGAGTGCAAATTTCTGGGCACTCTAGTGTTCAATCATCTTCCACCTTCGGATTACGAAAGGCACGCCAGCCAATCTACATCCTCAGGTCTAAGAAGATTGAACAGGGGAAACTGTTGTACCCCAAAATTTGCCCTCCCATATTCTTCAAAATTTGCCAAGATCAATCTCTAAATGGTTCAAAATCTCCTAAGGGTTGCACAGTCCAATTGCCTCCTAACACAGTCAAAATTAGGGTTTTGGTTCTTGCAAAGAAATTGAGATTTTCAAGGGTCCAATCAAGTACCATATGCCTATATACATTGTCAAGCATCCATATGTCAAGTTTCAAGACTCACAGCATCAAATTGCACAGTCAAAAACCCTAAATGCTTCACAGTCAACTGCAGGGGTAAAATGGTCATTTGACAGTCAAAAATCAAAATTTTTGGTCAACATCTTATTTTGAAGCCACAATCATCATTTGATCAAGTCTTGATCATGATTCCACAAGCATGGCTCAAAAAGTCTCAAGATGCAAAAGTTTCTATTTTTGGACAGTTGAAAAGTCAACTGTAACTTGACTAAGGCATAACTTTTTCATGGTTCATCATAAAAATCCCATCCAATGCTCATTTTGAAGAGGATGACATTTCCTACAACTCATCTTCACATTCCAAATCCAAGAAATGCTCTCACAAAAAGTTATCAATTTCAACATTATAGGTCATTTTCAAAAGTCAACAAAAAGGCACTTTAAGTCAAAGACCATAACTTGAGATTGGTAAATCAAAATGACATGGGACCAAAGGCATTGGTTAGAGGACTTCAAGACCTTTCCAAAATGTCCAAGAACATGTTCATAGCTTCAAAATTGAACAAGATATGCATTGGAGAAGTTGGGAAAGTTTTGGAAACTTTCAAAAGTCAACTTTACCTAAAACACTTCAATTTTGCTAATGGGCCTCAAATTCTTTCTTGAATCATTACCCAAGGCCTATGCACGACCCATTGAGATTAATTTGATTTATTTTCTTATTTTTAATTAATTAATTGAATTGATATTAATATTAATTCATTTAATTGGTTTTAATTGTAGGAAAATTAAAAAGATATGCTTTTTGGATCTTTTTGTGAAGCAATAAGGCTAGGGCAAGCTGGCAACTCGTGTGCACTTCCAAGACCTCAAAATATCCATGATTGGCAAGGTTTCATGAAAGAAAAGATTTAAAAAGATATGATTGGCAATCACATATTCAAGTCATAATGCAATGGATTCATGGGTCTTATTCTAACCTAAATTCATTCACATATATGTGCTGAAGGAAACCCTAAAGCTAGACACGCACAATTGTTGCTGAAACCATAGAACAAAATTGCAAAAAACTCAAGAACATTGTGAAACTGAAATCAATATTGCAGCGTGATTCAAAGCTTGTTTTTGTTTCTAATAGATTGCTGACACTTCCAGGAACGCGTAGAGATCCCAATCACACGTCAACACTCAAGAAATTGCCCAGAACAGATTCACGGTTCATCCTTATTTTTCATAATCGAAACTTGCATCTCATGAGCATTTAACATGTTTGATTGTTTGTTTTGCATTGTTTGAACATACAGGAACCTTTTGGCATGGATTAATTGCACTGAAACGCATAGAATCGCAATTCACCATGAATGGATTTTAGGGTTTTCAAAGCTTGAAAATTAGGGCTTTGCGTATACTGTAAAATTAGACCTCAAGACCTATGTGGATAAATTCGTCAGAACAAGACGAAACCATTGACACCATCGCGCCCTTTTTATATTGATTGTATGCCTAATCGCTATTTTGATGTTTCCAGTTTGTGGGGGTTTAAAACCCCTGCTATTTGATTGCTTTTTATTTCAGGCCAGCTGAAGAAGATGATGCGTGGATGGACATGATTGGTGCATTCAAATATGTGGCGCGCTTTTTTAAATTCCCAGCATAATTGTTTTTTTCATATATTATAATCAATAACCATTATATTAACAAACAAACGCAGATGGCGTAGTGGTGGTAGACGTGGATGGCAAGCGTTGGGACCTGGGTTCGATTCCCAGGTCCCCCATATAATTCTTTCTATTTTTTCACAAAGTATTCACATGCAGTACACGCCCAGAATTCCATCTTGCACCCTCACGCCTAAGCTTGCCAAGTGGCCATGAGATCCATCCAGTGGCCAGAAGGTGAAGTCCATGGTGTACCCCAGTCAAACAGCATGCGCATGATTCCTGAAAGTCAATGAGGCTTGTGTTCTTGGGCCTGAATTGCTTCAATCTCACCTCCACTTTGGGCCATCTAACCCCCTTGGTTTGCATAATTTTCTTTTCTTTTCTTTTCTAATTCTTTTAATTGTTTTAATTATTTTTATTAATTCACCATAAAATAGTTTTTCCTAATAAAAATCAGAAACTCAAAAATGTAAATATTTTTAATTATTTATTAATTGCACCATTAACTTATTTTTTGTAAATACATATTAACAACTAACTTAGGTTAATTTAGGTTTTAAATTTTAATTCCTTTTTCTCAATAAATAAAAGTTGCATAGAATTAGGTTTTGACCATTTATTAATCATATTTTATTAATTATCATTACTACTTATTAATAATTATTATTTTTGTAAACAACATGTAAATTAAATAATTTAGTTAATTAGCCTAACTTTAACATTTTCATTAATAATTAAGATAAACTTAGAACTAGGGTTTCACTAACTTTAATTTTAATTCTTTTTTTCTTTATTTCCATAATAAATATAATAAACATAAAAAACAATTTCTTTTCTTTAATTAAATAATTAATTAGGTTTTAATTTAATTTAATTTCAAGCAAAGGGTCAAAACCCGAGGACGTCCTGATTTCAATTCTTTTCGCACGTTATTCTTATTTCTTTTGATTATTATGTAAGTGTTTCCAAGGATGTAATAATAATTAGGTTTATTGCTTTTTTACTTTTCGCATCTTTATCAAAACGGGTCTTTGTATTTTGGCGATGTATAGACCCGCGCCTTGTAATAGCGTAGCTTTTACCTTTCCGTATTTTATTTTCCGCACTCCTAACTGCTAAAATTGCATGAAAGAATGTATGGTAATTAAAAACAACTCGTAACTCACGATGCCATGATCAAAGATAAATATAAACTGAAAACAACACACAAAGCACATGCCACTTCTAGGGTACGCCTCACTCGTTGCCTTCGAAAGTGGTCGTCAAGTATATGATGTTTTATCGGTCGCTCTTATGTCTAAGATCCAGTCGCCTCGAAAGGTTGCCTCGGATTAAAAAGGATCTAGGACATTAGGGTTGCTTCTAAGGTGTCCTACTATTACTTCGGTGACCACACTGTCCCTACAATCGAATTGACCCGAACACCTCCAACGGTGGTGCTACCTACCTCTCAATGGTGGGATGGCACTACCTTAGGGACTCTTACACAGCCTAATTACTTAGGGTAGGTAGATGACTCATGGGTACTTGCTCTCTTCAAAAACAAATCAAAAACCTTTTCACACTAACACTTTCAAAAGCTTTCAAAACAAATTTTTCAAACACTCTTGAGGACAGATACAAGAGTCACTCAGAAATCTTTCAATGAAACTTTTTCAAACCCACTCACATTTGAAAATCAAACACATTTTGAAAACATAAGAGCAAGTACCTGAGAGCCCGTGGATAACCACAGATAGAAAGGGTGCTAACACCTTCCCTTTCTATAAATCTATCTCCCGAACCGAGAGACATTCTCAATAAGGAATTTTGCTGTGCTTTTGTCCTTTCCATGTTGGAGAATATAAAATACGGTGGCGACTCTTGCTTACCGCGACATACGCGATCCAGCTTTAAACAGTCAGTTCTATTTCCACCGATCACAAGATGCCATCCTGATACTCATTCAGATTCAGCTTTTAGATACAGTTCAGATACGCACCAGATACGGATGTCATCCTGATACTCATTCAGATTCAGCTTTCAAATATAGTTCAGATACGCACCAGATACGAATGCCATCCTGATACTCATTCAAAGACAGCTTTCGGATATAGTTCAGATATGCACCAAATACAGATGTCATCCTGATACTCATTCAGATTCAGCTTTTAGATACAGTTCATATACGCACCAGATACAGATGCCATCCTGATACTCATTCAGATTCAGCTTTCAGATTCAGTTCAGATACACTCTAGATACGGATGCCATCCTGATACTCATTCTTTCAACTTACAAATTATAATTCAACAAGCATTCTTGGATGGCATCTACAAGCCCATCTCCAACAAGATTCTATCACCTCTCCAAATGGCATCTTTAAGCCCATTCCTCCTATCATCGCATCACCGAGTGCAAATTTCTGGGAACTCTAGTGTCCAATCATCTTCCACATTCGAGTCACGAATGGCAGAACTAGCCAATCTAACTCTTCAGGTTTAAGAAGATTGAACAGGGGCAGCTGTTATACCATAAAATTTACCCTCTCATTTGTCAAGTATTTTCTCACAAGATATTCTACGACATCAAGTTTGCAGCACTGATACATCAATTTAGGCTTGAAATTGGCACAAGGGCAAAATGGTCAATTGCATACTGGAAAGTCAAACTTTGAATCTTTGGTCAACATTAAGTTTCAAATATCACAATTCATCAAGACATTCAAAAATATCAAGCTTGATCATCAAGAAGTTAAGAAATTCAAAAGTCAACTTGAAAAGTCAAGATTTCCAAGACTTAGAAATTTTCTAAGTGTTTTTATACATGATAATTTCATCACTTCATGCCATTCTTTCACCAAGATGCAAGACGGTTCAAGGGAAACTTTCAACATGAAAGTTGTAGATCTCCATGATATCTACAACATTGCTTTACACAACTTCTCATAAATATGCTTGGATCTCAAGTTATAAAGTCATGAAGTCATGACATTTTCATTTAACACTTAGAGAAATTTTCAACAGATTTTGTGCAGGATTTTATCCCAACTTCTTGGCATTTTTTCACATAGTTCCAAGATGATTTTGTCAAAATGGCCAACATGAAAGTTATAGAGGGTGTTTCAAGCTTTCCAAAACATCCAAGAGCATGAATTTATCATATTTGAGCTAGAAGATACAAGGATCTGAAGTTGGACATTCATTATTGATTTACAAGGCAGATTTGTGATGAACAAGGAACAAAAATCTTAACCATGCTGCATAATCTTCACTTTGCAGGCTTCTTGACTTGCAAATCTATCCATAATCAGATGTTTACACAATTGATTGAACCATTATCCAAGTGGTTCAAGTATTGTCCATTGCATCTTTCCATTTTTGGCACAAAGGCACCATTGCCATTCTTGCAAAGTTCACTTTAATCATAAAGTCAATTTCTTGAGTCTCTAACTTGTTGTTCTAATCACACTCATTCTACAAGTCAGAACAAACATGTTTAAAGTGATCAACCACTTTACATAGCTTGGTACAAGCATTGGAAACATGCCCTTCATGTTTGCTTCAAAAACAAGCAAGATAACTATAATATGTGTGTGATACGGTGGGAGAACTGACTTGGGATTTTGCGTTTTGTGTTCGCAAATGTTTCGGTTTAGCAAGAGTCGCCACCTACTTTTTATTTTATCCTAAGGAAAGGCCAAAAAGCACAGGAAAGACCTTTGAGATGTTTTCTTGGGTTCGGGGAGTAGATTATAGAAAGGGAAGGTATTAGCACCCTTTCTATCCATGGTTATCCATGGGCTCTTAGTTACTTGCTTAGATCACTTGTTTTGCTTTTCAATTGTTTGAAATGGTGCTTTGTGTGTGGTTTTGAAAGATGTTTTGAAAAGAGGCCATCGTTGTGGCAACCTTTGTAATGATTCTTGTTTGAATGTATACAAAGGTGTTTTTGTCTTTTGAAAAGTTTTCAATGTTTGAAAGTAGGGTTTTGAAATTGTGTAGAGAAGTGTGTTTTGAAGATAACAAGGATGTTTTTGCAAGTTTTTTATCAAGTAACTAAGAGTTATCTACCCTATTTTACTCAAAGATCTTTCTTATGTTTTTAACCCTTTTAACAATGTTGTTTCACCATTGTATTTGGTGAACAACCTTGTGTTAGGATGTTTTACGGGACATGCGCGGGTCATCGTATAGACCATGATAGCAATGGTGTCAAGTATTTTTGGCAATTTTCTTGAGGGACTTGATCATTTTTTTTAGGCAACTCAGATAGCGTCATTGAGGGACTATGGTCTTTTGTTTTGTTTTTGTTTTGCCAAAGTACTTGACATGCATATCATGGCCCATTTTTGAAGGCAACAAGTGGATTGAAACCCTAGGGGTGCAAGTGTGCATGTGTGTTACTTTCGTGCTTTGTTTTTTTTATTAGTGATTGTCTACTTGTTGATTTTATCTGGCCATACATATCCTATTTACTAGCAAACATATAAAAGTAATAAAGCGCAGAAAGATAAAATCCTACACTATTACAACCATATTGAATTGCATGAAAATATAAAGGCAAAAATAAAATAAAAGCAAGAAAAATGAGGGTCTTTCGATTGAGGCAGAAAACCCTTCGATTCTGCACTTTCTGGCTCTCTTCGATTTGGCCTGAAAAGGGTGAAGGCATGACTTTCGACTGAGGCCTCACGGTCAGCATGTTGTGCCTTTCGATTGGGACCAGTGGGACAACATGTTGTGCCTTTCGATTGGGACCAGTGGAACCAATATAAGATATAATCTGCCTTTCTGCCTCCTTCGATTGGGCCTGGAGTCAGTGAGGAAGCCTGAGGCTTAGTTTCATACTCTTGTCTCCTATTTATTTCGTTTGAGATATTAAATAGCAACATGGCCTAAGGCCATGCTATCATTACCTCAGGGCCAGGTTAGTTCTTAAAGCATTTGTAATAAACCAAAGAGCAAAACCAAAAGGAGAGGCAATAAAAACAAACTAAAAGGGTGGAAACGAAAAGGTAACAAACACTACGTACATGTTTGAAACGAAAAGGAAGCTTATTTACATGTTATGCTAGAAATGAAGGGTTCAAGGTTAAGAATGACTTACCTTGCTTGAGGTTGGAACGTGTGCTGGGCCTTTAAGTGGTTTCCTTGAATGCTTCTGGATTCAAAGGGAGGAACCAGGGGTTATGTCTTTGATACTGGATTCGAAAGAGAAGAACAAGTGTGAGGTTCTTCCTATTGGATTTGAAGGTTAACAAGGTATAGGGATGTTTCAGATTCTAAGGGGATAAGTGTTTGGATTCTGGGTATGTGTTTGATGAGTGTTTAAGTGTTTGAGAGCTTTATGGTGTTTGAGAATTTTTTGAAGATTCGTTCGCCTGGCCAAAAAGTCCTCCTAAACATGTGTTGGAGCCTCTTATTCATAGGCAAAGTTGGATGAAGCTTTTGGAGGGAAAACAAAATAATTTGAACAATTTGAGTAAACTGCTCTTTGTAGCCTTCGAGGGACAGTGCTTGTATGCTATTTCGGTGCAAGAATGGGGCAGTGTTTCAAGGCTGCTGTGCAGCAGTTTTGGCCAGTGTACCATGCCTGAACTTGGCAGCAAGCATCTTTGAATATTTCATCCTTTCATTTTGACCCTCCTTCGACCAGATTCTTCTTCCAAACATATTGTTTGACTTTCCTCCAACAAGTGTCTTTCAAACGAATCACCTTTGTGCATCGTTTGAAGGGGCCAAATGTGTCCTTCGAATGGACTAGTAAGGTGTACCCTTCGACAGGGACTCATATGTATGCCCCTCAAGTCCACCACTATATGTCTTTTGAAGGGGCCATCAACCATGTGCTGAAGTTTGTCAAGGATCGAAATGCAGCATACTAAAGAGAAATGTTGTCCAGTCGAAGCTAGTACAAACATAGTCAATGTCTTGTCGAAGCCTGCATGGAGGAGGTCTAAACTTTGTGAGTCCAAGCAAGCACACAAAAGGTCAATGCTCAAACAAAGACTTGCACAAAGGGAGCCACATGCCCAAACGAAAGAGGCATGCAGGAGGAAAAATGTCCAAATTCGAAAGAGGCATACATGAGGCAAAAAAGGGCAAATCAAAGGACACCAAAAGGGAGCTTTTTGCCTTGGAATCGAAGGAAGTTATAGGAGGCTTTGTACCTTGTGCATGCTAGCAAGGGGGATGCCTTTTGCGTGCAAGTTGTGGCTCAAATGAAAGTTTGTATGTAACTAGTCATTACTTTATGAGTCAAGGAAAGCATGGACGGAAAGTTTGTATAGGCATGCAAGCATCAAACATCCAAACGAAACATGCAATAGGCAGTCATGGCATTGTGAACCCAGTAAGGCCAGAGATGCAATCGAAGGTGGCGTGTAGGAAATTCCTGCCTTGTGAATCAAAGCCAGTGTGCCAGAGGCCATCGCCCAGTCGAAGGATGCAACCAAAGCCTGTATCAAAAGAGGCCAAAAGGCCAATCGAAGGAGTTGAAACGAAAAACACTTGTATTTCTCCAAATTTTGTCAAAATCATATTTTTATCTGTTTTCTCCCTTTTTGGCAGTTTCCTTTTAATTTTGGTACTGGAAAATTCCAAAGTACTTGTGCAAGCTTGAACCTTGAGAATCCTTGTGAGAAAGTCCTTGAAGAATGAGAGGGCAAATTTTGGGGTACAACAGCTGCCCCTGTTCAATCTTCTTGAACTTGAAGAGTTAGATTGGCAAGTTTGCCTTTCGCGACTCGAAGGTAAAAGAGGATTGGACACTAGAATGCCCGTAAATTTGCACTCGTCAAAATATAGTTGAGGAAATGGGCTTAAAGATGCCATTTGGAGATGGTGGAATCTTGCTGGAGATGGGCTTAAAGATGCCATCCAAGAATGTTTGTTGAATTTCAATGTTGTAGGTCAGAAGAATGAGCATCAAAATGGTATCTGTGTCTGGAATGCATTTGAACTGTATCTGGATACTGAGTCTATATGAGCCAAAGAATGGCGTCCGTGTCTGGAGCGTAACTGGGCTGTAACTGTATTTGATTCTTTGAATGAATATCAGAATGACTGCCGTGTCTGGAGTGTATCTGTATTCTGAATGGGTAATAGAGAAAAATCTGTGTATGGAGCAACTATGTGCTGAGGATAAGTTCTGAATGAGTGACAGAATGACAACCGTGTCTGGAGCATATCTGGACCGTATCTGAAGTTGAGATCTGTATGAGTAGCAGAATGACTTCTGTGTCTGGAGTGTATCTGAAATTGTAACTGGGATTTGAATAAGTGACAGAATGACTTCCGTGGCGACTGCACTGAGGGAATCAAACTGCTGATGTAAGGGTCAGAATGGTATTCGTGTCTGGAATGCATTTGAACTTGAGTTTTGATAATTGAATCTGAATGAGAGATAAAATGGCTGCCGTGTCTGGAGCGTATCTAGTCGGTATCAGATTGCCGAAGTTTGAATGAATAGTAGAATGACCGCCATGTCTGGGGTGTATCTGTACTGTATTTTGACTTGAAATTCTGAATGAGTAATAGAATGACCGCTGTGTTTGGGGTGTATCCATACTGTATCTGACTTGAAATTCTGAATGAGTAATAGAATGACCGCCTTGTTTGGGGTGTATCCATACTGTATCTGAATAATTGTTAATGATAGCCTTTCGATCTCATCCTGAAAAGGATAAAATGTTAGCTAAACACAAAGTTATGTTGCATGATATGTATGATGCAATGAATTGTGTTTCATCAATGTTTATGATATATGAATGTAATGATTATGCATGTAAGCTGAGTAGCCGTCTTGCTGAGGAAGATAAATCCTGGTAGTTGGAGATAACGAAATCTTTGACTGCTGCCGGGGAAATAAATCCATGATCGAAGCTGGGGATTCCAAAAATCTTTGATTACTGAAGATGAGAAATCCTTGCTGACTGCTTGGGGAATAAGGAAAGCTTAGGAAATCTCTACTGGGAAGAAAAAACCTAGGAGACTTCTGCTGGAGAAATGAGACTGAGAATTTTCCCATCTGTTGGGGAAGCATCTCTGTGGGGAGAATGTTCACTATTCTGGTTCCGCTGGAGACAAGGTTTTCAGGGTTTTTGGGCTCCACTGGGAATCTTGAAACTTGACTCTGAGGGGAATTAAGTTTTGGAATACACTGGCTCTGCTAAGGATTTTGAAGCTTAACTCTACTGGGGAAATATACTCCAAATTTAGCCTTGTTGAGGGTCAGAATGATGTATCGCAGGGGATTTCTTCTGAAATGGCATAAAGATATCTTCCTATTCCTCCCACCTATCAGTAACTATCCTTTCTCCATTCGTTTTATTTGTAAGCAATGATTATATTCAAATGCAGATGCCTATTTAACAAAACATTGGACGTTTTCAAAATAAACATAAGTGTAAAAAGAAAAGAAAGGCGAGTAAATTTCAACACTTGGAAGTGTATTTGTATTAACTTTTGTGAGTATCTTTGTACAAAGGAGACATACATCCTAGTAAGAGAATGTTGTCGTAAAAATTGAAAAGAATTTATACAAAAGAAAGATGGCTAATGTGTAACAATTCCATGGGATTCCCATTCTGTTATGGCCTTCACAACTCTGAATATCTTGTCCATTCGTTGCTTTGTCCGCCGATGACTAAGTTGATCAGAAGCTCGGAGCTTGTTGATGAAGAGATTGTTCTTAAAGTGATCCGAAGAGACACAGTCATACGCTTTAGTTCCCTAACTTTTGCCTGAATCGCCCTTTCGGGTTTTCAATCCACCGGGAAACCCTTTTTTGCCTAAGTCGCCCTTTCGGGTTTTCAACTTGCCGGGTGTACATATTTTTTTGTTTTTATCCCTAATTTTTGCCTGAACCGCCCTTTCGAGTTTTCGGTTCACCGGGATGCCCTTTTTTGCCCAATTCGCCCTTTCGGGTTTTCAACTTGCCGGGTCATTTCATGCGTAGTATCTTTTGACTATGTCTGCGTTCGCAGGGTGTGGCAAGTCATCACCGTCCATGGTGGTCAGAATCATTGCCCCACCAGAAAAGATGCTCTTGATCATAAATGGTCCTTCGTAAGTAAGAGTCCATTTGCCCCTGGGATCACTTTGCGACAAGATGATCCGCTTGATTACAAGATCTCCGACTTGATATACCTGACGCCTGACTTTCTTGTTGAAAGCCTTGATCATCCGTTTTTGGTACGTCTGACCATGACAAACAGCGGTAAGGCGCTTCTCGTTGATCAAATTGAGTTGATCAAGCCGGGTCTGAATCCAATCGTCTTCACTCAAACCAGCGTCCTTCATAATCCTTAAAGAAGGAATCTGAACTTCCATAGGTAGGACAGCTTCCATGCCATACACCAAAGAGAATGGGGTTGCCCCTGTTGAAGTACGTGCCATGGTACGATATCCATGCAGAGCAAACGGTAACATCTCATGCCAGTCTTTGTAGGTAACTGTCATTTTTTGAATGATCTTCTTGATATTTTTGTTTGCGGCTTCAACAACACCGTTCATCTTTGGCCGATAGGGAGATGAATTGTGATGATAAATCTTGAACTGTTCGCATAGAGCGGCGATCATAGTATTATTCAGATTTGTATCATTGTCTGTGATGATCCTGTCGGGGACACCATACCGGCATATGAGGTTCTGCTTGATGAAGCGGGCAACCACATTCTTTGTAACTGAGGCATAGGAAGTTTTCTTGACCCATTTGGTGAAGTAATCAATAGCGACCAAGATGAAGCAATGTCCATTGGACGCCGTGGGCTTTATCTCTCCAATCATGTCAATGCCCCACATTGCGAATGGCCAAGGAGCTGTCAGAACGTTGAGAGGAACATGAGGATTATGTACCTTGTCGGTGTAGACTTGGCATTTATGGCAAGTACGGGAATGTTGATGACAATCAGCTTCCATGGTAGACCAGTAGTAGCCTGCCCTTAGAATCTTCTTTGCCATCGTATGTCCGCTCAAATGGGTGCCAAATGTGCCGCTGTGTATCTCAGTCATGATCAACTCTACTTCAGCTTTGTCCACACATCGAAGTAGAACACAATCATGGCTGCGCTTATAAAGGATGCCATTGCTTAGGAAGAACTTGACAGCAAATCTCCTTAAGAACTTTTTGTCATTGACGGAAACTCCTTCGGGATATTCTCTAGTCTGGAGATACCTTTTGATTTCATGAAACCAGGGTTGTTCCACTACTTCTTCGGTATTAATCTCATGACAGTGCGCAGGTTCATCCATTCGCTCGATGGTAATTTGGGGAGTCTCGTTATCCCAGTTGAGTTTAAACATGGAAGACATTGTAGCCAGAGCATCTGCTAGCTGATTCTCTTCTCGCGGGAAATGCTCGAAAGTAATCTGCTCAAAATGAGGCAACAAAGTCAGGACATGTTCCTTGTATGGGATAAGATTAGGATGTTTGGTGTCCCACTCTCTTTTGACTTGACTGATAACCAAAGCCGAGTCCCCAAATACGACCAAAGATTTGATCCCTAGGTCTATAGCAGCCTTGAGACCAAAGATGCAAGCTTCATATTCGGCCATGTTGTTGGTACAGCTGAAATAAAGTCGGGCAGTGAAAGGTGTATGGCAACCTTCTGGGGAAATGAGTACCGCGCCGATACCGTTGCCAAGTGCATTTAAAGCACCATCAAAGTACAGGGTCCATCGGGATCCTTGTTCAGGTCCGTCCTACGGTCCGTTACCTTCGATGTTGTCCAGAGTCATGATGTCTTCGTCAGGGAAATCGAATCTCATAGATTGATAATCTTTGACGGCTTGATGAGCTAGATGGTCAGCTAGTACACTCCCTTTTATAACTTTTTGAGTAGTATATTGGATGCCATACTCAGTCAGGATCATCTGCCATCTAGCGATTCTTCCAGATAAAGCAGGCTTCTCGAAGATATACTTGATTGGATCCATTTTGGAAATCAGCAAAGTGGTATGAGTCAACATATACTGCCTTAGCCGGCGAGCAACCCATACCAAAGCGCAACAAGTTTTCTCGAGCAGTGAGTAGCGAGTCTCACAGTCGGTAAAATTTTTGCTAAGGTAATAAATGGCATGCTCTTTTCGACCAGACTCGTCATGTTGGCCCAGTACGCACCCCATTGAGTTGTCCAAAACAGTTAGATACATGATCAACGGCCTTCCTTCGACGGGTGGCATCAGAATAGGAGGTTCTAGTAAATACTCCTTGATTTTGTCAAAAGCCAACTGACAATCATTGTTCCATTCAACTACCTGATCTTTCTTCAACAGTTTGAAAATTGGCTCACAGGTATATGTCAGGTGAGAGATGAATCTGGCGATATAGTTCAAGCGTCCCAAGAATCCTCTAACCTCCTTTTCAGTACGAGGAGCAGGCATTTCTTGTATAGCTTTTACTTTAGCTGGATCAACCTCAATGCCCTTGTTGCTGACAATAAATCCCAGAAGTTTACCATATCTAACTCCAAAAGTGCACTTGCTTGGGTTCAGTCTGAGTTTATACTCCTTCAACCTGGCAAACAACTTTTGCAAGTGTTCAAGGTATTCTTCTTCTGTTTGTGATCGAGCTATCATGTCGTCTACATAAACTTCGATCTCATGATGTATCATATCATGAAACAAAGCTACCATGGCTTGTTGATAGGTTTCCCCTGCGTTCTTCAGTCCGAACGGCATCACCTTGTAGCAGAAGGTACCCCATTGTGTAACAAAGGTTGTTTTCTCCATGTCCTCGGGGGCCATTTTGATCTGGTTGTAGGCCGAGAATCTGTCCATGAAAGAAAATACTTTGTGCTGAGCTGTGTTGTCAACCAAAATGTCGATATGTGGCGGCGGAAAATCATCTTTAGGGCTAGCCCTGTTCAAATCCCGATAGTCCACGCACATTCTGACCTTGCTGTCCTTTTTGGGTACGGGCACAATGTTAGCAACCCATTGTGGATAGGTTGTAACAGCCAGAAATCCGGTGTTGAATTGCTTCATTACTTCAGCCTTAATCTTCTCAGACATGTCAGGCCTCATTCTACAGTCTTCTCTTGTAGGGAGACGGTGAACCACGATATCTGAGTCTAACCCTGGCATGTCTTCATAAGACCAAGCGAAGATTTCAACGTATTCATTTAACAACTGCACTAAGCGCTCCTTGACACTCGGTTCCAGGTTGGCACCCACTTTTACTTCTCTCCTGTCCTCCTCTATCCCTAAGTTGATGGTTTCTAACAACTCTTCATGAGGCAGAATGGCCCTCTCTTCTTGTTGTAGAAGTCTGGCTAACTCTCCCGGTACTTCACAATCTTCGTCAACTTCGTACTCAGCGTGTTTAACCAAATCTTCAGAGTTATCGAAGGCTAAAACAGAATAGTCATCCATGGAATCCAGAGTGGATGGGTACCTGCATTTGTGAGTGTGGGTGTGTGTAAGGGATAGCCATCCTTAAACAAACAAAATGCAAAAGGAAAGGAAAATGAACACAATAGTTTATAGATGAAAAACGTCCAATGATTCATTAAAACATGGCATATGATTATGAAGGAAATCAAACCCTTACAAATGGACCTACATGCCCCGGGCAAGGCATGAGGTGAAAATAGTGTGCGAATTGTTTTAGTTATTACAGACCCTAAAAATGGGAAATTGTTCAAAGATAAAATTACTGGTTGATAAAGGTGATAGGAACGAAATCCTTTGCTTCCAAATTACTCAAACCCCCTTCGACAGTCAGAAAAATCCAATCTTCAAAGTGGCTATCCTCACCTCCTCTTCTACAACATTGATTCCGTGGTGAGAAATCTTGACAGGTGATCTTCCAATCTTAGAGCGACGCATAGCCTTCTGTCCTGCAACAGTAAACCCTAAACCAAACTTGTCCGTCTTATGGGGAAAGTCAGGCAATTGTCCCCATACTGCGCTCTTCCCCTCCTTAATCACAGCCTATGCGTCCTTGAGAGATGCCATCTTAGCCACATGCTTGGGAATGATAGGTACCTCAACCGTTGTCTTCGCAACTGCTACCTCGGGAGAAACTTCCTCGAAATGTTGAAAAGGTGTTTCGATGAACTCGCCGTCTAACTCCACATATCGAAAGGAATTGAGATGACTAATCATGTACTCTTCCTCGCCATGCACAATTATGATTTTACCCTTAACAGGATACTTCAGCATCTAGTGCAAAGAGGATGTAACTGCCCCTACATAATGGATCCACGGTCTTCCCAGCAAACAAGAGTATGACGGACGGATGTCCATTACGTAGAAGGTGGAGTTGAACACTTCGGTGCCTACCTTGATGGGAATATCAACCTCTCCATGAACCATTCTTTTGGAACCATCGAAAGCTCTGACGACGATGTTGCTAGGTTTGAGGGTCAAACCTTCGCAATCCAAACGGTCTAAGGCCTTCTTTGGCAGCACATTCAGGGAAGAACCAGTATCAACCAAGACATGGGCGAGGGTGGTTCCTCGGCACTCAACTGAAACATGTAACGCATCATTGTGTTTCCTTCCTTTGGGAGTTAAGTCAGCATCGGAAAAGCCCAGGCCATTGTCAGCAGTAAGACTAGCCACACAATTTTGGAACTGGTCAGCCGAGGTCTCTTGGGGGACATGTGCCGTCTTCAAGAATTTAATCAGAGCCTTAGCATGGGCCTCTGAACAGAGCAGGAGAGCTAACATTGAAATCTTAGAAGGGGTTTGCCCTAATTGTTCCACAACGTCGTAGTCATTTTTTCTGATTATTTTTAGGATCTCATCCATCTCCTTCTGAGTGGTTTCGGGGATAACCACAACATGAGCCTTCGTCCTGACATGCATTTCCAGTATCCCCTTACCTTTGTCGGTGTTATCAGCAGATGGTCTTTCTTCAAGAGTGTTTAAATCTTCGATCACTGGGCCTTGCACAGAGGGTCCAACAGGTGCGGAAGCTTTTAAGGGTCTGAAGACTGCTCGGGGAGGAGCAATCTCCGGAGAAAAGATCCGGCCACTACGGGTGATCTTGCTAGTACCCGCGATGTTTCCTATATCAGGGTCTTCTTTAGAGATTTCTTGGACTGTTTCGATTTGTTTGATGCCGTGGTAGAAGATTTCTCCCCCATAGTTCCACGGTATCATTTTGCTTGATTGGTACGGGACATGTCCCGGCATGGTGATCTTTAGAGGTACACATTCAGAGTTGGGTGTAATCCTGACAGGCCTTTTGCAAGCCTTGGGAGGATTGTCGGTGTTGTACCCCAAAATTTGCCCTCCCATTTCCTCAACATTTTCTCATCACAAGACCTTTGAAAATCAAGATCTAGTTAGGGTTTCCTCTGCTCAAGACTTCTCCTTGCACTGTTGACCCAAATTAGGGTTTATGATTGCACAAGGATATTTTGACCTAAAATGCCTAAGATGACTTTCATGCTTCATGTTGGACTCCCAAGTTTATCCATACCAAGTTTCAAGTCTTGATTCCAAATTTTGCCCAGTCAATTGGACAGTTGACCTAGAAATCAACTGTATTGGGGAAAAAGTCAACTGTGGCCAATATACAGTCAAATCTCATGAAAATTGACCCACATCAACATTATGAACTCACATGGACCATTTGATCAAGTTTGGATCACAATTCCACAAGAAATTTGATCAGATCATCAAAAGGGCAAAATGGTCATTTTTAGGGTTTTGACTGCACCAAGGCAATTTTTGACTGTTTGACCTAGCCAATGGCAAACCAAGCTCACATATGGACTCAAGGACCCCATGGAATTGTCTTGACATACTCAACAAGTTCAAAGGATCCCAAATACACAAGATTGACAGTTGAATTTCCCAGTCAATTGATCAATTTTGACTGTATACTGAAAAGTCAAACTTTGACTTTTTGGTCAAAATCAAGGGTCAAGATTCATTTTTCATCAAAACATGCCAAATCATGAAACTTGTTCACCAAGAAATCAAGAAATGCAAATTAGGGTTTGAAATGGAAATTTTTCATAACTTAGAATTTTTCTAAGTTATGGAAAACCCTAATTTTTTCCCAACTTTGCCCCACTTTCTCACCAAGATTCATTTGGATTCAAACAAAAGTCAAAACATGAAAGTTGTAGCTTGTTGAATAATCTACAACTTTGATTCACAAAGTTTTCCCAAAAGAAGCTTGTATCTCAAGTTACAATTTTTGGAACAAGGGTACCAAACCATTCTTAACTTAGTGAAAATTTGACCTATTTTGGACAAGTTTTTACCTAACTTCAAGACCATTTTTCATATACTTCCACTTGGAATTTCAATTTGCACTTCAAAGATGGATTGTAGTACACATTCCAAGCTTTCAAAAATGTCCAAGAAGTCATCAAACAACCTCATAACTTGAGAGAATCGAATTTTGCAAAATGGGAAAAAGTCACTTTTGTTCTTGGCCAAGACATGTTCATACATTGGTGCCATTTTGAATTCAGCATGCTTAAGCTACATTGCAGGCCTCTAATCCCATTTTCACTCAATAATTCAATGCAAAACCATTGTGTCAAGATGTTTTTCTATGCATTTGGACATTACATGGAGAATTAACCCTTAATTAGAAAAAGCATTATTTCCATTTTGAAAAAGTAGAACTTTATGTCCATTTTGCAAATCCAAGTGGTACAGTCAAAATCTTCTTGGCACAAGTTTAGGAGCAAATTGCACTGATCAAGGCCAATGTATGCAGCATAGTGTGAGGGCCTGTACAGGCTAGAAACATCAAGTGGCCATTGTTTGCTTAAAATTCAAGTAACATAGCATATGATATACCAACTTCCATATCAGTCAACCAGGCCTTAGAAAAAGATATCAAACACATTCCAAACATTGATCCTAAGCTGAAGCACGAGCCTTTCACTTCCAATACCTTCACAAACTCATAACCACCATCAAACTGCCAAAACAGAGTGACCTCTGCAAATTGAGTTCCAACTCTCATCTCTGTCATGCTTTCTTGCTAAAAGCTCTTCACACACCTTCCCTACCATCAATGCAAGCTAACCAAAACCTAAAACACGACCTGTAATTCCTCTAACCAGTTCCACCATTTTCATTTTCTTGTTTTGCAGTTGAAGTTCTCTAGCACGATTCAAGAAGTTTCAGGATAAAGTAGGACTTGGAATAGCTTCCTCACACTTCAAGGAAGCTGTACAAGTCATCATCTTGCTCTGAAAACTCCCCCATTGCAAGGCACGATTCCAACTGAACAGGTATGTTCATGAAGTTCTATCTCTCAGTATAGACATTGTTAGCTTTAGGTTTGTGAAAGAAACATGTCACAATCATAGCCCTGAACATGCCCATATGATTAGATTTCATTTATATTATGTGTGCTGCAAGAATTTTGAGTCTGAACATTGATGAAAAGTTAGGTCAAGAATTGGGGGAGAAGAAATTCTCCCTCATCTTAGAGAGTTAAGTCAAGTTTTTTATATCCCTGGATTCGTCTTCTCATGCTCTACACTTTTCATGTTGAAAGTTTTGCTTAAAAGTCCAGGAATTGGGAGATAGGAAACGCGTGCTTGCTTGAACAATTTTGTTCTGAGGTTGAAGATGACTGGTTCTGGGCTGGGCCTGGAATATTTTTCTTATTTGCACCATACAATTGCTTCTGAACCCCCTGAGCTCATTTGGTTTATTTTTAATGTTTTTTGACTTTTCTTTTTTTGGTTTGACTCATTTATTTTTCCTCACAATATAAAAAATATAAAAATAATTTTTTACACCATTTTTGAATTTATTAGGTATTTATTGGTTAGTTTAGTTTTATTCACAAATAAATAAATAAGTCTCTTTTATTTAAAAATACTAAAAATAATGCAAACCATTTTATTTTCCATTTTTATTTTTATCTTCTGAAAATATCTTATATGAAATACACTTTTTTATAAAAATTAAATATTTTTATTTTGTGCATATTTAATATATTTTTGTAAATAATATAAATAAATACATATACATTAGTACACTTAGGATAAAAATACCAAAAATATACATATTTTTATTTTATTAATATTTAACACTAAAAATACATTTTTACAAATATACTTCATTTTTATTTTATTTTTGTATATAAATAATAAATATTGTATATATTGAATAAATAATACATTTTATTTAATAGAATTAGGGTTTAACCCTAAACATGAAAAAACTCCCAAAAATAATACTTTTCTTTTTGATTATTTTGACACATAAACATACTTTTTTCATACATATAAAAAACCATTTTTGCATCTTGCATATTTATTCTTATCTTATTTAATTGTGCAATTAAATTATCTTGTAAATAATTCAATATTGATGTAATAGTTTAGGCTTAAATTCCTTGTCAAAATCCCCATTTGAACATTTGTACCCCCCCTTCCCATATATGGTTTTGTAATAGCTTAGTAAATTTATTTTCGCACTTTATTGCTTTCTAATTATACCATGTTAGAATTAGGGTTTGTATGCGAAAAAACAACGAAAATAGTTTTGACCTAATTTCAAGATAAACAAGCATGAAAATGGACACACAAATCACACTTGCACCCCTAGGGTATTCCACTTGTTGCCTTTCAAAATTGGGCCATATTGCATGTTAGGTCTCTTTGGGAAAAACAAACACAAATCAAATGATCATAGTCCCTCGATGACGCTTTCAAAAAGTTGCCTAAACAAATGATCAAGTCCCTTAAAGAAAATGCCCAAAGATACTTGGCACCATTGCAATTATGGTCTAAAACGATGACCCGCGCCCGTCCCTTTCACATCCTAACATGAGATTGTCCACCAAATACAATGGTGGAACAAACTTGTTAAAAGGGTTGAAACATAGCAATAAACTTTGAGAAATTTAGGAGTAGATAACCTCTTAGTTACTTGAATCAAACTTGCAAAAAAAAAAAAAAACAAAACACTCGCCTATTTTCTAAAACCACACCTCATAACACTTTCAAAACAACTTTCAATAACAAATGAAAACCTTTTCAAAAGACATACATCTTTGTATACATCCCCACATGGATCATTACAAAGGTTGCCATCACATTGGCTTCTTTTCAAATCATTTTTCAAACCCACACACACAAGCACCATTTCAAACAATTGAAAACAAAAGGCAAGTGATCTAAGCAAGTAACTAAGATCCCATGGATAACCATGGATAGAAAGGGTGCTAATGCCTTCCCTTTCTATAATCTACTCCCCGAACCCAAGAAACATCTCAAAAGGTTTTTGATGTGCTTTTTAACCTTTCCTTAGGATAAAATAAAAAGTCGGTGGCGACTCTTGCTCAACCGAAACATTTGCGAAAACAAACGCAAAACCATAGTCAGTTCTCCCACCGTATCACAGAACTGGCGACTCTGCTGGGGAGAAATTTTAAAAGTGGAGTAACCTTAGGGCTTAGATCACCTTTGTTTTCAATTGTTTGCTTTGTTTGCTTTTATATTTGTGGGTTTTTGCATCAGAGTTTCATAGATCCTAACCCGGATCTAGGGAATACCTTTTTTTAGGTAGCATAATCTGTGAGGGACCTGTCCGGCATAGACCGACATGGGTGAAGCAGTGGCTACGTTGGTGTGGCACCTTGGTCTGTACCTATATCCCTTGTGTTGCAATGAGGAGAATATAGGTCTTCTAAGGAGTCATTAAACACCAACCAACCTTAGAACCCTAAATTAACCAAACTTGGCCATTAGGACAGTAGCAGTATGCTACACTCATTGAGGCTAAACTCTCGCGATGGTTCTGGCCGCAAGAAAAGATTGTGATGCTGGAGTTATGACCGATTGAGGGTAGTCAATGATTTGAGATCCTCTAGAACCCGGTTACTTTTGATAGGACAGGTTTTAACCAACGAAACCAAAAGAGGGTAACACCTAAAACTTCATGCTGGCCTGAAACCTAAGGGTTGTCTTGTGTGACTTGTGTGCCTTATCATGTTTGCCTGTGTGAATACTTGTGGTGTGCTTCATCATAGCATCATGCCATCATACCATTGCATACATCCTGAATAAAGGACTAACCCATTTCAAAGAC
Source organism: Vicia faba (assembly GCA_948472305.1). NCBI lineage: Eukaryota > Viridiplantae > Streptophyta > Magnoliopsida > Fabales > Fabaceae > Vicia > Vicia faba. The sequence goes on along the minus strand of OX451739.1, from coordinate 377,474,983 downwards.
AAAAAAGTTTCATCTTTGCTCTGTTTTGTAGGACATCATGATGCCCGTGCGTAGGAATACTATCCGGCTCAACTTTGTTCAACCACCTGCTTTGCTCAAGGATTTGGTTGGTAGGATTCCAAACACTTCTTCCTTCATCAACAGGCATGGTTCTCTCCTTGGCTTGGTCACTACAAAATGGGACCAACAACTGATCAGTGTTCTAACCCAGTTTTATGACCCTCTGTATCATTGTTTCACCTTTCAAGACTTCCAGCTGGTTCCTACCCTGGAAGAATTCTCCTATTTGCTTGGGATCCCTGTCTTGGATCAAACTCCATTCACTGGTTTGGAAAAGACTCCTAGGCCTGAAGAGATTGCTGCAATTCTCCCCTTGACCAAAGAAGAGGTATTGGCTAACTGGGAAACTAGAAGTGGAGTCAAGGGCTTTTTGGTCAAATTTCTGGTTGGCAAGGCTAATGATTTCTGGAATGACTTGGACTTCAAGGCGTACGAAGATATTCTGGCTCTTTTGATCTATGGTCTGGTATTGTTTCCCAATCCTGACAATTTCATCAGTATCCATGCCATAAGGATCTTCATGTCTCGGAACCCTGTACCCACTCTTTTGGGTGATATCCTGCAACAACTCTATGCTCTTACTGCCCGAAAGCGGGGAACTCCATGGTGTGGTGCTCCTTTGTTAGCGAGGTGGTTTATTTCGCATCTTCCTAAGTTCGTGCTGAAGAATGAAGAAGGAAAAGGTTGGGCTCGTAGGCTAATGTCTCTCACTGATAATGACATCACTTGGGCTCTCAGAGGTTTGGATGAGGTAGCTGTTATTGATTGTTGCGGAGAATACCCTAATGTCCCTTTGATTGGTATCCAAGGAGGAATCTCTTATAATCCATGCTTAGCCCTCCGCCAGTTTGGAAGAGCCAGAGGAGTTGGGCCTCATGAAATGTTGGTTCCTCACTTCCATTTTGAGTTTCAGGCAGACAGTGACAAACTACGCCATGGATTCATTAGAGCTTGGGACAGAATTCACAAAGCTGACCCACATGAGTTGGGACCAAAGACTTCTTTACCAATGGAACCCTATTGCAAATGGGTCCGCATCCGTGCTCAGAGGTTAGGTATGCCGTACGAAGCTGTCAGACCGATCATTCTTGAAACTCCTGATGAAGATGGGATTCCTCCAACTGTCCTCCCTCCTCAGATACCCACTGATTTCGATACAATGAAGAGATCTTGGGCGCAGCTAAAGGAAGAACGGGATTTCTATCGGGAAAAGTTCAACGAGCAGGAACGGAAGATCCAGAGGCTGACTAAGCAATTGGAGGAAGAGCGGGTCCTGAACAACTACATCAACACTGAGAAAAGGAGGCCATGGGAGCACTGATGGGCTTTGGATATTTCCTTTTATAGCTTTTATTTCCTTTCCAGTATTTTTCATTCCTGTAATGCTTAAGGGCAAGTTGTTGAACAATTAAAATTTTAATCTAATGAAGTGTGTTTCCCTTTTTGTCTACAAAGTTGAATCTTGTTTGTCTTTGAAAACATAAAACATACGCATCTCATTGCACCATATGCATAACAGGTACCCTTTTCCACAGGTTGCTTAATCTTCTTCGCTGTTTATTTGAACAGTCGTCATGAATCCAGACTCATCCAGTGAGCAAGCAATCAAGGCCCTTCAGGCCCAAAGTGCCCAGTTTCAAGAAATGGTCCTGAGCCTGGCCCAAGGTCAGCAAGAGTTGAAGACTCTACTCCTGAAGAAGAAGAAGAAAAAGAGGACTGCGTTATTCAACACTGGACGCAGATTTGGGAACACACTCCATAATGAAGTTGATCCAACTACTTCTTCTGCTGAGAAAAACAGTCCCCAAGGGGGAGGAGCTCCTAGTCCGCAGTCTCCGACAACGAGACGGACTATAATGACGAACAATACCCACCTGCTGCTGACAGATACAAGCAATTGGAGGACCGCTTGAGCGCCATGGAGATTCAGAATGTACCGGGGCTGGATTTTGGAGATTTGGGTTTATCTTCTGGGGTAGTAATTCCACACAAGTTTAAGGCGCCTGCCTTCGCCAAATATGATGGGGCCTCCTGTCCAAAGCTGCATCTAAGGTCGTACGTAAGGAAGATCCAACCTTACACGGCAGATAAGAACCTTTGGATTCACTTCTTCCAAGATAGTCTTTCGGGGTCACAGCTTGAATGGTTCTACCAACTAGATGGAACTAGCATCCGACACTGGGAAGATTTGGCAACCGCATTCTACAGACAATATCAATACAATTCTGATCTCGCTCCTACGTGTACCCAACTTCAGGGTATGTCTCTAGGAACGGGCGAAGGGTTCAAAGAATATGCACAAAAATGGAGAGATTTGGCTGGCAGGGTGCAGCCTCCATTGACTGATCGTGAGCTGGTTGATATGTTTCTAGGGACTTTGTCTGGTCCTTTCTTCAATCATTTGGTTGGTAACTCCTCCGCTGGGTTTACGGATTTGATTCTGACGGGTGAGAGAATTGAAGCTGGCATCAGGTCAGGAAAGATACAAAAAGCTGCCTCCACAAGTACTGAGAAAAAGCCTTTCAAGAAAGAAGAGAGTGCTGTCTATGGTCCTAGAAGACAAGTCAAGCCAGAAAGTCGCCAAGCCGTCAATGCTTTGGTCATTTCAAAACCTGTTGCTGCTCCTCAGCAGTACAATCAACAAAGAGGTGAAAGGCCCAAGAGGCAGTATACTCGGCTGAGTATGACCTTGTCACAAATCTTACCACAACTGTTATCAACCAACTTGGTGACCGTCAAAGAAGCTCCTAAGGTCGTCAACACTGCGTCTCCTAAGTATAACCCAAATGCCCGGTGTGCTTATCATTCTGATAGTCCCGGGCACACTACTGATGATTGCTGGGCCTTGAGGAATAAAGTGCAAGATCTTATCGACGCAAAGGAAATTCAGTTTGAAGCGCCTGAGAGGCCGAATGTTGTAACTGCTCCTATGCCCCAGCATAGAGTAAATGCCATCGAGGAATAGTTGTATGTTGTTTCGGTGAATGATGTTGCTACCCCTCTTTTGACTGTTAAGAGGAACTTACTACTAGCCGGTTTATTTCCAGGTTGTAGCAAGGGTTGCCTCCTGTGTGCTATTATCCCTACCGGTTGTCCACTGCTGAAATCAGGCATCCAAAGCCTGATGGATAGCAAAGAAATTCTGTTCAAGAAAACTGCTGTTCCGTTTGTTTCCGTTGAAGAAATATCTGTTGTCACAATTTACAATCCCGCCAAAGCTCCCATGAAGAAACCAGTCCAAATTATGTCTGTTGCACCCATTACTATTACTGTTCTGGGGCCTCTCCCCTATGAGTCTGATAAAGCGGTCCCATGGCATTATGGGGCCGATGTGTATGTGCTTGGGGTGAAGCAGGAGTTCAACACCAATACCAGTATCAGTAACATCACTGGTCCCGCCAAGATTACCCGCAGTGGCAGGCTCTTCTCGCCTGACATTGCACCGCCAGTTATCCGAAAACCTCTCACCATCACACCCGCAAGTGTGCATGTTCTAATTCAAGTTCCTGTGTCTACTACTGCCGCCGAGTCTTCTGATACTCGGGGCAAGGAAGTTGCTACCGATTTACCTGCCAGGACAGAGGCACCAAAAAAGACTGTTGTCGAGGCCTCCCAACAAGAAATGGAGGAGATTCTTAAAATCATCAAAAAGAGTGACTTCAATATTGTCGAACAGTTGGGGCATACCCCCTCCAAAATCTCTATGCTATCGTTGCTGCTATGCTCAGAGGCCCATGCAAAAGCCCTGATTTCATTTCTGAAAATGGCTCATGTGCCGCAAGAGACCTCTGCAGATCAATTCACTGACTGTGTAGCTAATTTGACGGCTGACAATGGCTTGGGGTTCTCAGATGCTGACCTTACCGCCAAAGGGAAAAATCACCATGATGCCCTGCATGTTTCCATAGAATGCAGGGGCACTACTCTCGCACACGTGTTGGTGGATACCGGTTCTTCCCTGAATGTTTTGCCCAAGAAGGCATTGGATCGCTTGGATTGTGAGGGCCTGGAATTGAAACCTAGTAACATCATTGTTAGAGCCTTCGACGGTTCTAAGAGGATGGTGCACGGTGAAGTAGACATTCCCATTCGTGTGGGTTCCCAAGTTTTCGACTCAACGTTCTATTTAATGGACATTCGTCCATCTTACTCCTGCTTGTTGGGTCGACCCTGGATTCACAAGGCTGGGGCAGTGACATCCACTCTACACCAAAAGCTCAAATACCCTGTCAAAGGGAAGATTGTTACTGTACAGGGTGAGGAGGAATACATGGTTAGTCACTTGAATTCATTCCGGTATATCGAGATGGACGGGGAGTTTATTGAAACCCCCTTTCAGCATTTTGAGGAGGTTCCTCCAACTTTGGCATCAGCTGAAATAGTGGTTGAAGAAGACTTTCCGTTGAAGATGGCATCCTTGAAGGATGCCCGGGCTGTAATCGAGAAAGGCAATTGTGCAAATTGGGGTCAGCTTCCTGACTTCACTCAAAAGAATGACAAGTTTGGACTGGGCTTTACTGCAGAGGCTCAGAGGGTTGTGCGTAAGGAAAGGATCAGAAAGGCTCCAGTGTTTATCACCGGTCCAAGGGTGAATGCTATCGAGGAGGATGTAGAGGAAGCAGAGTTTGACAGTTGGATCTATCCAACCACCAGCAACGGACCAAGCAACTGGACGGCAAAGGATTTTACACCTATCACATTTGTCACGCAGTAATTAATTCTTTTGATTTCCAATTTGTAACAAACAATATGTTAAAACTTTGTTGGCTCGGTGTCCTACCCGGGGCATCGTAGCTCCATTTGTGAGGGCTTTTTGTATGACATTTCCATATATCATCAATCAAAACATTGGACGTTTGTTGCATTTCAAATCTTGTGCTCTTTTTCTTTCTGTGTTATATATTGCAAAACAACTATATTTACACACACTCACTTATACAGGTTTCAATCCACTCTGGATCTCACTGGTAATAGCTCTGCTACCACCAGTTATGACTTCGAGAATCCGATCAACTTGGCCGAAGACGAAGGTGAAGATGATTGCGAAGTGCCTGGTGAACTCGCAAGACTGCTACTCCAGGAAGAGAGGGCTATTCAACCACATGAAGAGCCGGTGGAAACAGTTAACCTGGGTACTGAGACAGATAGGAAAGAGGTCAAGATTGGGGCTAATCTAGAGCTCAGTGTGAAGCAACGATTGATCCAGATGCTACATGATTACATGGAGATCTTTGCTTGGTCCTATGAAGACATGCCTGGTTTGGATGCCGACATTGTAGTTCATCACCTGCCAACCAAGGAAGACTGCCCTCCGGTAAAGCAAAAGGTCTGCCGCATGCGCCCAGAGATGTCCGAAAAGATCAAGGCTGAGGTTATGAAGCAATTCAATGCCGGGTTTCTAGCAGTAACTTCTTACCCTCAGTGGGTTGCCAACGTAGTGCCAGTGCCGAAGAAGGACGGAAAAGTCAGGATGTGTGTCGACTACAGGGATTTGAACAAGGCAAGCCCCAAGGATGACTTTCCCTTACCTCACATCGACGTTCTTGTTGACAATACTGCTCAACACAAGGTGTTCTCCTTCATGGATGGTTTTTCAGGGTATAATCAGATCAAGATGGCTCCGGAAGATATGGAAAAGACTACCTTTGTGACTCAGTGGGGCACCTTCTGTTACAAGGTCACGCCATTCGGGTTGAAAAATGCTGGGGCAACCTATCAACGTGCCATGGTTGCTTTATTTCATGATATGATCCATCATGAGATTGAGGTATACGTTGATGACATGATAGCAAGGTCTCAAACTGAGGAGGAGCATCTTGACCATCTGAGGAAGCTGTTTGACCGACTCAAGTTATACAAGCTGAGGTTGAATCCCAACAAATGCACCTTTGGGGTAAGGTCCGGAAAATTGCTAGGTTTCATTGTAAGTGATAAAGGTATTCAGGTGGACCCTGCCAAGGTAAAAGCCATACAAGAGATGCCGACTCCAAAGACAGAGAAAGAAGTCAGAGGCTTCCTGGGACGACTGAACTACATTGCCCGATTCATCTCACATCTAACTGCTACTTGTGAGCCAATCTTCAAATTACTGAAGAAAGATCAAGTAGTACGCTGGAACGATGAATGTCAGGCTACCTTTGAAAAGATAAAGGAATATCTCCAAGAGCCACCCATTCTTATGCCACCAGTGGAAGGAAGACCTCTGATACTATACTTGACAGTACTTGACAACTCAATGGGGTGTGTGCTGGGGCAACATGACGAGTCTAGCCGAAAAGAGCACGCTATTTATTACCTGAGCAAAAAGTTTACCGACTGTGAGTCTCGTTACTCACTGCTTGAGAAAACTTGTTGCGCTCTAGTATGGGCTGCTCGCCGGCTGAGACAGTATATGCTGACTCACACCACTTTGTTGATTTCAAAGATGGATCCCATCAAGTACATATTCGAAAAGCCTGCTCTGTCTGGAAGAATAGCGAGATGGCAAATGATCTTGACGGAATATGATATCCAGTATACAACTCAGAAAGCAATCAAAGTAAGTGTACTGGAAGATCATTTGGCACACCAACCTGTGGACGATTACCAATCATTGAACTTTGAATTTCCGGACGAAGATATCATGGTGGTAACTGACTGTGAAGTACCCGGACCGGATGAAGGACCTGAGGAAGGATCCCGATGGTCTATGCATTTTGACGGAGCCTCCAATGCTTTGGGTAACGGCGTCGGCGCTGTAATCATATCTCCCAAAGGAACTCATACTCCACTCACCGCCCGATTGTGTTTCAACTGCACCAACAACATGGCAGAATATGAGGCATGTATCATGGGTCTGCAAGCTGCAATCGACTTAAGGATCAAATTTCTGAGTGTCTTCGGAGATTCCGCTCTCGTGATCAATCAGATCAAAGGCGAGTGGGATACGAAACACCCAAATCTTATTCCTTACAAAGAGTATGTGTTGACTTTGCTTCCCCACTTTGAAGAGATAACTTTTGAGCACTTCCCAAGAGAGGAGAATCAGCTAGCGGACGCACTAGCTACGATGTCTTCAATGTTCAAAGTTAAATGGGACAATGAGGCTCCCCGGATCATTATCTGGAAGTCGGACGAACCGGCATACTGCTGCGATTTCGAGGCCGAGAAGGTGACTGAAAAACCCTGGTATCATAAGGTGAAGAGGTATTTGGAAGCTCAGGAATACCCTGAAGGTGCATCTGTCAATGACAAGAAGTTCATGAGAAGGTTTGCGGCAAAATTCTTCCTCAGCAACGGCATTCTCTACAAACGGAATCATGATTCAACTCTACTTCGTTGTGTGGATAAGGCTGAAGCAGAAAAGATCATGATAGAACTGCATGAAGGTACATTTGGAACACATTCCAGTGGACACACCATGGCTAAGAAAATCCTTCGGGCAGGATATTTCTGGTCCACAATGGAAGCCGATTGTTACCAACACTCTCGAACTTGTCATAAATGCCAGATCTATGTTGACAAGGTGCATATTCCTCCGGTCCCTCTGAACGTCCTGACGGCACCTTGGCCTTTTGCAATGTGGGGCATTGATATGATCGGTGAGATCCGACCGACGGCATCCAACGGGCATCGCTTTATCTTGGTAGCGATCGATTACTTCACGAAGTGGGTTGAGGCAGCTTCCTACGCCACGGTAACCAAGAGCGTCGTGGCACGTTTCATCCGGCATAATCTGATCTGTCGGTACGACGTCCCGGAAAGAATCATTACAGACAATGGTACCAATCTCAATAACAAAATGATCACTGAACTCTGCGAACAATTCAAGATACAGCACCACAACTCTTCTCCCTACCGACCGAAGATGAATGGGGCTGTAGAGGCAGCTAATAAGAATATCAAGAAAATTGTGCAGAAGATGACAGTGACCTATAAAGATTGGCACGAGATATTACCGTTTGCTCTTCATGGGTACCGTACCTCAGCAAGGACGTCAACCGGGGCAACTCCTTTCTCTTTGGTCTATGGCATGGAGGCAGTCTTGCCAATTGAAGTTCAGATACCCTCTCTCCGGATAATGAAGGATGCAGACTTGAATGAAGATGACTGGATCCAGACTCGACTTGATCAATTAAACCTGATCGACGAAAAGAGACTCACTGCTATCTGTCATGGTCAGACGTATCAAAAACGGATGATCAGGGCATTTAACAAGAAAGTCAGACCACAAGAGTATCAAGTTGGGGACCTGGTAATCAAACGCATCATCCTTCCTCAAAGTGATCCCCGGGGCAAATGGACCCCTACTTACGAAGGGCCATTTATGGTTAAACATGTGTTCTCAGGAGGAGCCATGATCCTGACCACCATGGATGGGGACGACCTTCCTCACCCCGCCAACGCAGACATGGTAAAAAGATACTACGCATGAATAAAAGACCCGCTAGGTTGACATACCTAGGCAAAAATAAGGGCTTCCCGGCGAACCAAAAGGGTTCTGGCAAAAATAAGGGATGAAATGAAAAAAAATCTGTACACCCGGCAAGTCGAAAACCTGAAAAGGCGGCTTGGGCAAAAATGGGTATCCCGGTGGACTGAAAACCCGAAAGGGCGGTCCAGGCAAAAGTTAGGGATAAAGAGTAACATTGTGTCTCATTGGATCACTTCGCATCCGGAATTCGGCATCAACTATCTGGCTCAGACTTCAGCATCAACCAATCAGCTTCATCTTCCACCAAGCAGCAAAGTGATGAGACGCTTGAAGACATAAAGGCGATAGCAGAGTTGGAACCCAGTGAGATTGTTCACATAGCTGTTTTGTTTCCTTTTCAAAATTGTAAATTCCATGTTATTCGGCGGCATTCTCTTACTAGGATGTCAGCCTCTTGTACAAAAACGCCTATTCACAGGCAAAATTCAAATCAATACAAATTCACTTGTCCCTACAAATTGCCATTGTTTTTCCTTTTTCTGTTTTGTCTTGCGAAGAATGTCCAATGTTCATTTTTTTTATATATGCATTTGACATTAAATTGCTGATTCATAAATATTTGCATATGAAACAAAAGACTAATTACAGGTGACATCAGAAACAGGGGCAATGTGAAGTTGTCTGATGCAGTCTGGTTGCTTTGTCCGCCAAGGTACCAAGGTAGATTCGACTGAAGAATGTGATCAAATCATCTCAACTCCCCGCAGAGTAGGACAAGATTCAGCAATACTTTCCCCAAGCAGAGTTGGTTCCCCGTTGATCCTGAAAAGGCACAACATTCCCCGGCAGAATATCAGTACCTCAGTGCAATTCCGAAAAGTTTCCCCAGGGAAGCGGAATTCTTATCCCCAACAGGTCTTAAAGCTTATCCCCAGTAGATTCTGGAAGCTTGTCCCCTGCAGAATATGGACGTCCCTCTCGAGCTTTATTCAAAGTTATTCCTCACAGGGGCTAATAACTGGGTTATCCTCAGCTATCTGCCACGGAAGATCGCCCTCGGCAAAGTTCTTTCATTCCCCAGCGGAGTTTATCTTTGGTATCCCCAGCAGAGTTTATCATCATTATCCCCAGCGGAATCCCTCATTGAAGTCCTCAGCAGGCCTCTCATCAAACTTCAGCAAAGTATCTCTGCCACAGAGCAATTCCCCGGCCGGTCGTCAAGGATTTATTTTCCCAAGACGAAATTCATAAACATTTCATATTTTCATACATCTTGCCTACATACATGATAAAGTGCATACAACACTATCTCATGTTGAACATCATGACATCATGCATATCATATATCATGACATTGCATACAACTTATGTTTTTGCCTTTTCAGGGAAAAGACAACCCCAAAGGCAACTACCTTCAACTGTCACAATTCCAAATTCGATACCTGTATCTAGCCAGGGCACATCTGGGAGTGATCAGTTTCCAGACTCGATTCCTGTATCTAGCCAGGGCACGTCTGAAGAGTTTAAAGATTCGATTCCTGTATCCAGCCAGGGCATATCTACCAACTACAACATTTCCAGATTCGACTCCTGTATCCAGCCAGGGCATATCTGTTGACCACATTTCCATACTCGATTCCTGTATCTAGCCAGGGCACGTCTGAAGAGTTCGAAGATTCGATTCATGTATCTAGCCAGGGCATATCTGTTAACGACTATTTCCGGATTCGATTCCTGTATCCAGCCAGAGCATATCTGTTGACGACTATTTTCGGATTCGATTCCTGTATCCAGCCAGGGCACATCTGTGAGCAACCGATTGTAGATTCGACACCTGTATCTAGCCAGGGCATATCTACATGAGGAGATTTAAGATCAAACACCTGTAACAAGCCAGGAAAACATCTGTCTTTCTCAAATACACAAGTTCTCGCTAAGGAATCTCCTATGCGATCAACACCTCAAAATGGCATCTATAAGCCCATTCCCGACAAGGTTCTGTCACATTTCCTGATAGCATCTATAAGCCCATCTCCCTATCCACCACCTCTCCAAATGGCATCTATAAGCCCATTCCCGACATCACATTGCCGATACTCCAACATGCGAGTGCAAATTTCCGGGCACTCTAGTGTCCAATCTCCTTTTACCCTCGAGTCACGAAAGGCAAACTTGCCAATCTAACTCTTCAGGTTCAAGAAGATTGAACAGGGGCAACTGTTGTACCCCAAAATTTGCCCTCCCATTTCCTCAACATTTTCTCATCACAAGACCTTTGAAAATCAAGATCCAGTTAGGGTTTCCTCTGCTCAAGACTTCTCCTTGCACTGTTGACCCAAATTAGGGTTTGTGATTGCACAAGGATATTTTGACCTAAAATGCCTAAGATGACTTTCATGCTTCATGTTGGACTCCCAAGTTTATCCATACCAAGTTTCAAGTCTTGATTCCAAATTTTGCCCAGTCAATTGGACAGTTGACCTAGAAATCAACTGTATTGGGGAAAAAGTCAACTGTGGCCAATATACAGTCAAATCTCATGAAAATTGACCCACATCAACATTATGAACTCACATGGACCATTTGATCAAGTTTGGATCACAATTCCACAAGAAATTTAATCAGATCATCAAAAGGGCAAAATGGTCATTTTTAGGGTTTTGACTGCACCAAGGCAATTTTTGACTGTTTGACCTAGCCAATGGCAAACCAAGCTCACATATGGACTCAAGGACCCCATGGAATTGTCTTGACATACTCAACAAGTTCAAAGGATCCCAAATACACAAGATTGACAGTTGAATTTCCCAGTCAATTGATCAATTTTGACTGTATACTGAAAAGTCAAACTTTGACTTTTTGGTCAAAATCAAGGGTCAAGATTCATTGTTCATCAAAACATGCCAAATCATGAAACTTGTTCACCAAGAAATCAAGAAATACAAATTAGGGTTTGAAATGGAAATTTTTCATAACTTAGAATTTTTCTAAGTTATGGAAAACCCTAATTTTTTCCCAACTTTGCCCCACTTTCTCACCAAGATTCATTTGGATTCAAACAAAAGTCAAAACATGAAAGTTGTAGCTTGTTGCATAATCTACAACTTTTATTCACAAAGTTTTCCCAAAAGAAGCTTGTATCTCAAGTTACAATTTTTGGAACAAGGGTACCAAACCATTCTTAACTTAGTGAAAATTTGACCTATTTTGGACAAGTTTTTACCTAACTTCAAGACCATTTTTCATACACTTCCACTTGGAATTTCAATTTGCACTTCAAAGATGGATTGTAGTACACATTCCAAGCTTTCCAAAATGTCCAAGAACTCATCAAACAACCTCATAACTTGAGAGAATCGAATTTTGAAAAATGGGAAAAAGTCACTTTTGTTCTTGGCCAAGACATGTTCATACATTGGTGCCATTTTGAATTCAGCATGCTTAAGCTACATTGCAGGCCTCTAATCCCATTTTCACTCAATAATTCAATGCAAAACCATTGTGTCAAGATGTTGTTCTATGCATTTGGACATTACATGGAGAATTAACCCTTAATTAGAAAAAGCATTATTTCCATTTTGAAAAAGTAGAACTTTATGTCCATTTTGCAAATCCAAGTGGTACAGTCAAAATCTTCTTGGCACAAGTTTAGGAGCAAATTGCACTGATCAAGGCCAATGTATGCAGCATAGTGTGAGGGCCTGTACAGGCTAGAAACATCAAGTGGCCATTGTTTGCTTAAAATTCAAGTAACATAGCATATGATATACCAACTTACATATCAGTCAACCAGGCCTTAGAAAAAGATATCAAACACATTCCAAACATTGATCCTAAGCTGAAGCACGAGCCTTTCACTTCCAATACCTTCACAAACTCAGAACCACCATCAAACTGCCAAAACAGAGTGACCTCTGCAGATTGAGTTCCAACTCTCATCCGTGTCATGCTTTCTTGCTAAAAGCTCTTCACACACCTTCCCTACCATAAATTCAAGCTAACCAAAACCTAAAACACGACCTGTAATTCCTCTAACCAGTTCCACCATTTTCATTTTCTTGTTTTGCAGTTGAAGTTCTCTAGCACGATTCAAGAAGTTTCAGGATAAAGTAGGACTTGAAATAGCATCCTCACACTTCAAGGAAGCTGTACAAGTCATCATCTTGCTCTGTATAGACATTGTTAGCTTTAGGTTTGTGAAGGAAACATGTCACAATCATAGCCCTGAACATGCCCATATGATTAGATTTCATTTATATTATGTGTGCTGCAAGAATTTTGAGTCTGAACATTGATGAAAAGTTAGGTCAGGAATTGGGGGAGAAGAAATTCTCCCTCATCTTAGAGAGTTAAGTCAAGTTTTTTATATCCCTGGATTCGTCTTCTCATGCTATACACTTTTCATGTTGAAAGTTTTGCTTAAAAGTCCAGGAATTGGGAGATAGGAAACGCATGCTTGCTTGAACAATTTTGTTCTGAGGTTGAAGATGACTGGTTCTGGGCTGGGCCTGGAATATTTTTCTTATTTGCACCATACAATTGCTTCTGAACCCCCTGAGCCCATTTGGTTTATTTTTAATGTTTTTTGACTTTTCTTTTTTTGGTTTGACTCATTTATTTTTCCTCACAATATAAAAAATATAAAAATAATTTTTTACACCATTTTTGAATTTATTAGGTATTTATTGGTTAGTTTAGTTTTATTCACAAATAAATAAATAAGCCTCTTTTATTTAAAAATACTAAAAATAATGCAAACCATTTTATTTTCCATTTTTATTTTTATCTTCTGAAAATATCTTATATGAAATACACTTTTTTATAAAAATTAAATATTTTTATTTTGTGCATATTTAATATATTTTTGTAAATAATATAAATAAATACATATACATTAGTACACTTAGGATAAAAATACCAAAAATATACATATTTTTATTTTATTAATATTTAACACTAAAAATACATTTTTACAAATATACTTCATTTTTATTTTATTTTTGTATATAAATAATAAATATTGTATATATTGAATAAATAATACATTTTATTTAATAGAATTAGGGTTTAACCCTAAACATGAAAAAACTCCCAAAAATAATACTTTTCTTTTTGATTATTTTGACACATAAAAATACTTTTTTCATACATACAAAAAACCATTTTTGCATCTTGCATATTTATTCTTATCTTATTTAATTGTGCAATTAAATTATCTTGTAAATAATTCAATATTGATGTAATAGTTTAGGTTTAAATTCCTTGTCAAAATCCCCATTTGAACATTTGTACCCCCCCTTCCCATATATGGTTTTGTAATAGCTTAGTAAATTTATTTTCGCACTTTATTGCTTTCTAATTATACCATGTTAGAATTAGGGTTTGTATGCGAAAAAACAACGAAAATAGTTTTGACCTAATTTCAAGATAAACAAGCATGAAAATGGACACACAAATCACACTTGCACCCCCTAGGGTATTCCACTTGTTGCCTTTCAAAATTGGGCCATATTGCATGTTAGGTCTCTTTGGGCAAAACAAACACAAATCAAATGATCATAGTCCCTCGATGACGCTTTCAAAAAGTTGCCTAAACAAATGATCAAGTCCCTTAAAGAAAATGCCCAAAGATACTTGGCACCATTGCAATTATGGTCTAAAACGATGACCCGCGCCCGTCCCTTTCACATCCTAACATGAGATTGTCCACCAAATACAATGGTGGAACAAACTTGTTAAAAGGGTTGAAACATAGCAATAAACTTTGAGAAACTTAGGAGTAGATAACCTCTTAGTTACTTGAATCAAACTTGCAAAAAAAAAAAAACAAAACACTCGCCTATTTTCTAAAACCACACCTCATAACACTTTCAAAACAACTTTCAATAACAAATGAAAACCTTTTCAAAAGACATACATCTTTGTATACATCCCCACATGGATCATTACAAAGGTTGCCATCACATTGGCTTCTTTTCAAAACATTTTTCAAACCCACACACACAAGCACAATTTCAAACAATTGAAAACAAAAGGCAAGTGATATAAGCAAGTAACTAAGAGCCCATGGATAACCATGGATAGAAAGGGTGCTAATACCTTCCCTTTCTATAATCTACTCCCCGAACCCAAGAAACATCTCAAAAGGTTTTTGCTGTGCTTTTTAACCTTTCCTTAGGATAAAATAAAAAGTCGGTGGCGACTCTTGCTCAACCGAAACATTTACGAAAACAAACGCAAAACCATAGTCAGTTCTCCCACCGTATCACAGTCGGAAATGGTTATGATGGCAATATCGTTGGTTGAGGTATCACAAGTATAAGGAGTAATCGGATTGGAAGTGTTAACATGAGTTTTCTGGAAAAGTATTTCTTGAGTATCCATCAGGCGTTGGACACCCGACTTCAACATTGGACAATTACCTTGAATGTTCAAACAAAAATAGCAGTCTTCATCACAACCAGGAAAGATCCCGGCTTTCAACAAATTTTCTTTAATCACAAACAATGGAGTCAACAGATCGGCAATATCAGTAACATGGAGATTTTCCAAAACAGCATGCACATTGTGGCCGTGCTTGGGCATCGACGCAGATATAACATTCGGCTTTTTAGGAGCGTCAAATTCGACCTCTTTGGCGTCAATTAAATCCTGAATTTTGTTCTTGAGTGCCCAACAATTATTGGTATTGTGGCCAATACTGTCGGAATGGTAAGCACACTTGGCTTTTGAGTTGTAGGATGGAGAGGTGGTATTTACATTCTTTGGCGCCTCTTTTAAATTATCAAGGTTCAACTTCAGGAGATGTGGAAGGATCTGAGCAGGTATCATATTTACTGGGGTAAACTGCCGTGGCGGCCTTTGTTGATAAGTTCTGGGCTGATCATTCCTCGGTTGGCTGTTTCTAAGCTGGTCTGATGCGGACTTCTGTATTAATACGGCCCCCACTGTTGGCCGACGCTCCTCTCTTTCCCGATTTTTCTGTGTGTATACAACGGATGCTTCTTTCTTAGCTGGGAAAGGTTTTCTAACAATTGTGGATGTGGAAGCATCCTTTTGAATCTTTCCACTTTTGATACCGGCTTCCACCCTCTCGCCAGTCAAAATCAACTCAGTAAATCCCGCAGAAGAGCTTTCGATTAGATGGTTGAAGAAGGGGCCAGACAGGGTTCCCAAAAACATGTCAACTAATTCCCTATCTGATAGCGGTGGCTGCACCCTTCCAGCCAGGTCGCGCCACTTCTGGGTGTACTCCTTAAACCCTTCATTTGAAGCCATCCCCATACTTTGTAGCTGAGTACGGGTAGGCGCCAAATCAGCGTTGTACTGATACTGACGATAGAAAGCGGCTACCAAGTCTTCCCAATTGTGGACCTCTGATCTCTCGAGCTGATAAAACCAATCTAACTGAGTGCCAGACAAGCTGTCTTGGAAAAAGTGCACCCAGAGGTCTTTGTCGGATGAATGTGGCTGAATCTTTCTAACATACGACCTCAAGTGCATCTTAGGGCAAGACAGACCATCGTACTTGGCGAATGTTGGCACCTCGAACTTAGGAGGGATAACAATCCCATCTACAAGCCCCATCTCCTCAAAATCCAATTCGGGCACCCTCTGCAACTCCATAGCTGCCAATCTGTCTTCAAGGTTCTTATACTTGTCATCCGCTGGTGGATACTGTTGTTTTGAATAGTCTTCGTCTGCTTCCTCTTCCTCCTCTTCTACCTCAGATTCAGAAGGTACAATAACTCCTTTCCCCTTGCCAATCCCTTCGTCGGACGTTGATGGAAACTCAAGAGTCCTTCTAGCATCACTCTCAAATCTTCTTCCGAAAGTAACTACCCCTAGTTTCTTTTTCTTTTTCTTCTCTTTACTTTTCTCTAGCAGAACTTTGAGATCCTCTTGACACTTTGCCAAGGTCATGAGGAGTTGTTGAAATTGTGAATTTTGTGCCTGTAGGTCCTTCACTGTTTGCTCCAAATCCATCTTGCTGAAATAAACAGCAGAAAGATAAGGAAACCTGGCTTGAAGACCTGTTTGTGCATATGATAAATGATATGTTATTCATGTAATGCATTCAAGGGTTCAAAAATTCAAATTCGTTGTAAACAAAAAGAACGCACGTCATATTAAGAAGAAATTGTTAGTACATAAATGCCCTATGGGCGAAATATTACAAAATTCTTAATGTAAAAAGACGTTGCGCATCCTCTTTGGTGCAATGTAGGTGTTAAGAGTTTCCTCCTCGTGAAGTTGGCGGGTGAGTTCTAAAACCTTCTTCTCACTGGCATAGAAGTTGGCTTCAAAAGTATCCCGTTCTTCTTTGAGTTGGATCCAACTCTTTTGCATTTCTTCCCATGATGTTGGCATGTCAGGATGTAGGATGGTGTATGGAACCTCTCCTTCCTTAACGGGCTCTGTAATCAAGGGGAGAATGTGAGGATATGGCATCATAAGATTCTGAGAGCGGGTTCGTACCCATTTGAGGTAAGGCTCAAGGGGGATGGAATTCTTGTGCCCCAGTGTCTTACTATCCACCTTGTTAGGCATCCTCCAAGCTCTGATGAACCTTTGTCGAAGTCTTTGCGCATCGTTGTCGAAGTCAAAAACTAGGTAAGGAATCAGCATGTCATGAGGGCCATCCCTCCGAGCATATCCAAATTGTCTCAAGGCTAGACAGGGGTTGTAGGTAATGCCTCCCCTAATGCCAAACAATGGGACATTAGGGAATTCACCACAACGATCAATGATGATGACATTTTCTCTGGACCGAGAACACCAATGTACATCAGAATGTGTGAGGGTCATTAACCGTTGTGACCACCTTAAATCCTGCTCATTCTTCAAAACTGATTGTGGAAGGTGAGAAATAAACCACCTTGCCAAGAGAGGAGTACAGCACATGAGAACACCTCTTTTCTTCATTGTTCGTGTGTAAAATGAGTGTAGGATGTCCCCAAGTAATGTAGGTATGGGATTCTTGGACATGAAAATCTTAACAGCATTCACATCTATAAGTTGGTCAGGGTTTGAGAACAAGACCAACCCATAAATAAGGAGTGCCATAATTTCTTCAAAGGCTTGTAGATCAAGAGAATTCCATCAGTCTTGTGCCTTCTCAAACAGAAACTTTGCCAAGAAACCCTTGACACCACTTCTGGTTTCCCAATGCCCCTTGATATCAGATGGTTGCAAGTGTAATGCTTGAGCAACATCTTCAGGCTTTGGCTCTTTTTCCGTACCGTTGTAGGGTAGTTGATTAAGAATAGGAATTCTCAGGAGTTGAGAAAATTCCTCCAAAGTAGGCACCAATTGGTAGTCAGGGAATATGAAACAGTGGTGTAGGGGGTCAAAGAACTGGAAGAGAACTTTAACCATGTCTTCTTTAATGTTGGTGTTGACTAAGCTGAGGAGTCTACCATATCTTTCACTGAAGAGAGAATTCTCTGGAATTCTGGATGTAAGCTCCTTGAGTTGAGGAGGGATTCTCACAAGGTTGACTTGAATTGTTTTCCTGCGAAGAGATTCCATGACCTACAAAACAAGAACAAAGATGAAGATCCAAACCCTTGAAATGGTTAGTGGATGCATATGATGCTTTATGATGTTTATGATGTATGCACAAACACATGTACAAGCAAGTTACACAAAACCTTAGTTTCAGGCTTGCATGAGGTTTCATAGGTAAGTACCCTCTTGAGTTTAGTTGGCTCAAAACCTGTCCTATAAATAGTAACCGGGTTCTAAGGAGCTCAATATCATTGGATTGTTTTCTATGTTCATTGTTTTGGTTTAGCCACTTAACTAGCGACCAAAATATTCCAAGAAAACAACCCTTAATGAGTGTAGTATCGAGTATCTACCAACTTCGGACTGCACCAAAGCCGGCCATCTCACTACCCCTAATGAAAGGCCAAGATGGTCAAGTAAGGTTCTAGTTCATTAGTGCTTAATAACATCACTCAGCGGCCCCGTATTCTCTTTGATTGACTCAAAGGCTACCGGTACTCACAAATATGTCGCACTAATATAGCTATTGTTTCAACCATGTCGGTATACCCCGCACAGTTTCCACAACGTATTGCTATCTATGAATGTTTCCCAAATCCGGGTGGAGGATTTCAAGCCCAAACAAGAGAACCAAAATGTAAAGCAATCAAGGCAAACAATAATCATGCAAAAGGGCGATATAAGCCCTAAGGTTACTCCACTTTTAGAATATTTCCCCAGCAGAGTCGCCAGTTCTGTGATACGGTGGGAGAACTGACTTGGGATTTTGCATTTTGTGTTCGCAAATGTTTCGGTTTAGCAAGAGTCGCCACCGACTTTTTATTTTATCCTAAGGAAAGGCCAAAAAGCACATGAAAGACCTTTGAGATGTTTTCTTGGGTTCGGGGAGTAGATTATAAAAAGGGAAGGTATTAGCACCCTTTCTATCCATGGTTATCCATGGGCTCTTAGTTACTTGCTTAGATCACTTGCTTTGCTTTTCAATTGTTTGAAATGGTGCTTTGTGTGTGGTTTTGAAAGATGTTTTGAAAAGAGGCCATCGTTGTGGCAACCTTTGTAATGATTCTTGTTTGAATGTATACAAATGTGTTTTTGTCTTTTGAAAAGTTTTCAATGTTTGAAAGTAGGGTTTTGAAATTGTGTGGAGAAGTGTGTTTTGAAGATAACAAGGATGTTTTTGCAAGTTTTTGATCAAGTAACTAAGAGTTATCTACCCTATTTTACTCAAAGATCTTTCTTATGTTTTTAACCCTTTTAACAGTGTTGTTTCACCATTGTATTTGGTGAACAACCTTGTGTTAGGATGTTTTACGGGACAGGCGCAGGTCATCGTATAGACCATGATAGCAATGGTGTCAAGTATTTTTGGCAATTTTCTTGAGGGACTTGATCATTTTGTTTAGGCAACTCAGATAGCGTCATTGAGGGACTATGATCTTTTGTTTTGTTTTTGTTTTGCCAAAGTACTTGACATGCATATCATGGCCCATTTTTGAAGGCAACAAGTGGATTGAAACCCTAGGGGTGCAAGTGCGCATGTGTGTTATTTTCGTGCTTTGTTTTTTTTTATTAGTGATTGTCTACTTGTTGATTTTATCTGGCCATACATATCATATTTACTAGCAAGCATATAAAAGTAATAAAGCGCAGAAAGATAAAATCCTACACTATTACAACCATATTGAATTGCATGAAAATATAAAGGCAAAAATAAAATAAAAGCAAGAAAAATGAGGGTCTTTCGATTGAGGCAGAAAACCCTTTGATTCTACACTTTCTGGCTCTCTTCGATTTGGCCTGAAAAGGGTGAAGGCATGACTTTCGACTGAGGCCTCACGGTCAGCATGTTGTGCCTTTCGATTGGGACCAGTGGGACAGCATGTTGTGCCTTTCGATTGGGACCAGTGGAACCAGTATAAGATATAATCTGCCTTTCTGCCTCCTTCGATTGGGCCTGGAGTCAGTGAGGAAGCCTGAGGCTTCGTTTCATACTCCTGTCTCCTGTTTATTTCGTTTGAGATATTAAATAGCAACATGGCCTAAGGCCATGCTATCATTACCTCAGGGTCAGGTTAGTTCTTAAAGCATTTGTAATAAACCAAAGAGCAAAACAAAAGGAGAGGCAATAAAAACAAACTAAAAGGGTGGAAACGAAAAGGTAACAAACACTACGTATATGTTTGAAACGAAAAGGAAGCTTATTTACATGTTATGCTAGAAATGAAGGGTTCAAGGTTAAGAATGACTTACCTTGCTTGAGGCTCGAACGTGTGCTGGGCCTTTAAGTGGTTTCCTTGAATGCTTCTGGATTCAAAGGGAGGAACCAGGGGTTATGTCTTTGATACTGGATTCGAAAGAGAAGAACAAGTGTGAGGTTCTTCCTACTGGATTCGAAGGGTAACAAGGTATAGGGATGTTTCAGATTCTAAGGGGATAAGTGTTTGGATTCTGGGTATGTGTTTGATGAGTGTTTAAGTGTTTGAGAGCTTTATGGTGTTTGAGAATTTTTTGAAGATTTGTTCGCCTGGCCAAAGAGTCCTCCTAAACATGTGTTGGAGCCTCTTATTCATAGGCAAAGTTGGCTGAAGCTTTTGGAGGGAAAACAAAATAATTTGAACAATTTGAGTAAACTGCTCTTTGTAGCCTTCGAGGGACAGTGCTTGTATGCTATTTCGGTGCAAAAATGGGGCAGTGTTTCAAGGCTGCTGTGCAGCAGTTTTGGCCAGTGTACCATGCCTGAACTTGGCAGCAAGCATCTTTGAATATTTCATCCTTTCATTTTGACCCTCCTTCGACCAGATTCTTCTTCCAAACATATTGTTTGACTTTCCTCCAACAAGTGTCTTTCGAACGAATCACCTTTGTGCATCATTTGAAGGGGCCAAATGTGTCCTTCGAATGGACTAGTAAGGTGTACCCTTCGACAGGGACTCATATGTATGCCCCTCAAGTCCACCACTATATGTCTTTTGAAGGGGCCATCAACCATGTGCTGAAGTTTGTCAAGGATGGAAATGCAGCATACTAAAGAGAAATGTTGTCCAGTCGAAGCTAGTACAAACATAGTTAATGTCTTGTCGAAGCCTGCATGGAGGAGGTCTAAACTTTGTGACTCCAAGCAAGCACACAAAAGGTCAATGCTCAAACAAAGACTTGCACGAAGGGAGCCACATGCCCAAACGAAATAGGCATGCAGGAGACAAAATGTCCAGATTCGAAAGAGGCATACATGAGGCAAAAAATGGCAAATCGAAGGACACCAAAAGGGAGCTTTTTGCCTTGGAATCGAAGGAAGTTATAGGAGGCTTTGTACCTTGTGCATGCTAGCAAGGGGGATGCCTTTTGCGTGCAAGTTGTAGCTCAAATGAAATTTTGTATGTAACTAGTCATTACTTTATGAGTCAAGGAAAGCATGGAGGGAAAGTTTGTATAGGCATGCAAGCATCAGACATCCAAACGAAACATGCAATAGGAAGTCATGGCATTGTGAACCCAGTAAGGCCAGAGATGCAATCGAAGGTGGCATGTAGGAAACTCCTGCCTTGTGAATCAAAGCCAGCGTGCCAGAGGCCATCGCCCAGTCGAAGGATGCAACCAAAGCCTATATCAAAAGAGGCCAAAAGGCAAATCGAAGGAGCTGAAACGAAGAACACTTGTATTTCTTCAAATTTTGTCAAAATCATATTTTTATCTGTTTTCTCCCTTTTTGACAGTTTCCTTTTAATTTTGGTACTGGAAAATTCCAAAGTACTTGTGCAAGCTTGAACCTTGAGAATCCTTGTGAGAAAGGCCTTGAAGAATGAGAGGGCAAATTTTGGGGTACAACAATGTGATTCAAAAATCTGAGTTGTTTGAAGTCTCAAACCTTCTCTATAAATAGGGAGGCCAATTGCAAGAGAAAAGGAGTTAGAAAAAAGAGGGAGAGAAGAGAAAAAAGGGAGAAAGAAAACCAGAAGTTTTGTTGACAAACTCTCAAAAAATCTCATAACTGAAAGAAGTTCATAACAGTCCACAAAGCAACACCTCAAGCTCAAAACATAAATTCTAACTGCAAGGTAAGTCTCCTTAACTTTAAACTCTTCATTTCAATAATCATCATTTGGTTCTTTTTTTAGGCTAAAACGCAGTGACATTTGAAGAAAAGGTTTGTAAAAAATCATGAACAATTGCCAAGATTGAGTAATAGGTTTTCCATGAAATAGCATCATGAACAGGCAGGTGTAAGGCAGTTGTTTTTCAAAATCATACAGTGTGCAATCGATTGCATAACCATGCAAATCAATTGCACTAGGTTCCAGCAGCCAAATTTCCAAATTTTTTGTGTGCAATCGATTGCACAACCATGCAAATCGATTGCACGGGGTTCCAGTAGCCAAATTTCCAAATTTTTTCACTGTGCAATCGATTGCACAACCATGCAAATCGATTGCACTGGAAGTTAGTAGCCAATGTTTTGAAAAACTGAAGCATGAAATTGATTGCACTAACATGCAAATTGATTGCACTCAAATGAAAACTGAATTTTTTCTTTGAAATAACTTGAATAAAGAGTTGGACAATATAAAATGTTTCCTTTTGACCATTGAGCATCTATATCTTAAGTTCAAGGTAAGTATCATCATTATACCTTGAAATTTGCTAAGCACTTGAACCAAAGACTTCATCCAAAGAGGCTTTTAGCTTGATCAATAATTGTTGCCTTCTTTATCAATCATGATTTGTCTTCATCAAAACAAGAGTGCATTCGAGAAGCTTGAGTTTACGGCATGTGTTGACACATAATGATCCAAAATGTTTTCTTTTCCTTTCATTACTTTTATGTGCTTCATATATTTTCTTCATGGCTATTTAATATGGTTGTAATAGATAATTAGGACTTTAATTTCTTGAAATCCCCATTTGTAAATTTGTATACCTCATCCCCAAATGATTGTAATAGTGTAGGATATTTACTTTTCACAAATTTATCGCTTTATATATAACATGTTAATAATTATGGTTTGTATGGCAAGATAAAACCAATCAAATAGAAAACCCTAATTCAAGACAAAATCAAGCATTAAAATGACACACTTTCACACAAACACCCATAGGGTTACTCCACTTGGTCGCCTTGAATAAAATGTCCATATTACGCATGTAAGGTATCTTAGGAAAACAAACTAAAAAAACAAGATCATAGTCCCTTGATGACGCTATTCAAAGTTTCCTTACAAAAATGATCTTAGTCCCTCAAAATGCTAAGATATTTTGCAACATTGTTAATCATGGTTATACGATGACCAACGCCCGTCCCGTTTACATCCAAAGATAGGGTTGTTTACCAAATCAATGGTAAGACAACAATGTCGAAGGAAAAGAAAATGAACAAGAAAGACATTTGAGTAGGTAGATTGCTCTTAATTACTTGCTCCATTTCAAACAAATATCCTTTCTATTTTCAAAACAAACACACACATTTCAAAACATCTTACAAACTTGAAAACATTTTCAAAAAGACAAACATCCTTGTATACATTCTTACGAACGAGAATCATTACAAATATTGCCTAAACAATGACCTCTTTTACAAAATACTTTCAAAACCACACAAAGCACAATTTCAAACAAAAGCAAGTGATCTAGCAAGTAACTAAGAGCCCATGGAAAACCATGGATAAAAAAGGTGCTAGTACCTTCCTTTTTCATAATCTACCTCCCGAACTCAAGAAACAATCTCAAAGGTCTTTCCTGTGCTTTTTTACCTTTCCTTTTGGATAAAAGAAAAGTTGGTGGCGACTCTTACTAACCGCAACATTTGCGATAAAACGCAAAACCTTCAAGTCAGTTCTCCCACCGTATCACAATGTACTTAGTGAAATACTCCCCAAAATTCTTTCCATCATCATCAGGAGTCTGTCAGAGCGATCTTTTTCCCTCGACAGTTCGATTTTGGATTTCCGGATCTTTATTTTTCACTATGCCAGAAGTACTGAGAGATGGTTCAAATGTTGCATTCAACCATAATTGGAGCAGCCAATATAGACCAGCTAGCACAAGTTTGTGCCTGCGTTGTATTCCTTCAGTTTGGAAGTGGCAGACCCAAGGCTTTCATATAATCCAGTAAGTATTAATTCACTGAGGCACACTTTTCGGTAAGAGTAAAGTTGGTTTGCTAAGGTAAGGAATCTTCTGGCTACTTGTAAATATTTACAACAAAAAATACACCTAGATAGCCAGAGAGCAAGGAAATTTATGTGCTCAACGTTGGACATGATATAGATTCGTGTATTTGGTGAAGGCAACATTGTCGACATTAAAATTGATGGTGTTTGTATCCTGTTGATAAGGATAAAAAGTTTCTCTAGTAGGGGGAGTCCGGTGATAGCAGTCACATCGAAGAGAGTGGGAGTTATCATCCCACAGGGGAGATGGAAAGTATTGTAAGTATTATTGCAGAAGTACAATGAGGACATTAGCATGGGTTGACAATAGCTAAAACCTATTTTCGACATTTGGATCAAGTCGAAGATGCCTAAGTCTTTCCAGGCTTTGGATTTTACCTTTTCAATTTTATTCAGCCAAGCGAGATATTGTTTATCTTCTATAGGGCAAGACCTAAAAGGTCTGAAGTTTTCAGTTACGTAGTCAAACTGAAAGGATTTATCTTCAGCTACAGTAATTAAGGGAGTATCTTTTTGGGCTTTCTCTACAGATGATTCTGCTAGTTGTTTATCAGGGTTGCTATATTTCTTCTTAAAAGGTTTGACTTTGTTAAAAATGGGTTTTGTATCATAGTAAACAGGAAAAAATTTCTTGATTTGCTCTAAACATTTAGAAGACATCAAATGACCCATATTCCCTAGGGTTTTATCAGCAAAGGGTAAGAAGAATTATTACTTGAGAAGTATAAATTACTTATTGTTCAGCATAAATGTGTGGTGTTTGAACCAGTTCTTGATTTCCAACAAGAATGGATTTTTTTATGTGATGAATTGGCTTGAATGCATCATCATTCGTGATCATCACTTCTTTGTTCTTCACATTTTTGTCGGATTTGCTTCCATTTTTGGATGGTGCCATGATTGACAAAATCAATTTCTTGATTGTTTGACAGTTTTTGAGAAAGAGAGAGTGTAAAATTTTGAAAAACAGAAGATTGAGAAGATGAAAAAGTGTGTTTGGAGAAGGAGGAGGATATTTATAAGCTGGAAACTGTTCAATTTATATTTTTAAAATTTTTGAGTTAGTTGGACACGTGGTGATCTATCATAAGCTGATATAAGAGGTTGCTTGTTTAAAAGTCACACTGAGAACCTACTTTTGTAGCAAATGATGGAACTACTGCACGCACGTCTTGATTAGACGTTTTGAAAAAATAAGTCATGATTGTTCTGACATCATAGCAGTTATTGTCTATAGGAGGATTGCATGTTCGTCGAAATATAATTGTTTTGCAAAAAATATATGTTTCTCCTAAAAATTCGAAACACACATTTATTGGGGGCAATTTGTTGACTGGAAATTTCGACTACATGAGTTTTAGCTGAGATTATATATTTTAGAGAATATAGTTCGAAAGAAAGAATAAAGAAGTTCGTGTGAAGCTTTCGATAGATGAAGAGCTAATAAAAGCTTTGTTTTTGCTAAGTGTTGGAAAAAAGGTTCGTACGCGAACCATAGAGATTTCAAGTTATTCAAAATATCATTAAGTATATTTCGACTGTCACGTTTGGTGCTTCAAAGACAGAATTTTCAAATTCAAAATTTGATCTTATTCAAAGTAACGCGTGGAGACATAGGATTCAAAGGCGTATGCAGATGTTGAACGTGGCAACATCTTATTTAGAGACTGTTCGGTCTAAATTAGTGTAAATAGGGGGGTCTTAGTTTTAGGATTCAGTGTGTTGACATCTTTGTACAAAATACTCAAAATTACTCAAAGTACCGGCGTTAGAGAAACGAGTTTGTGAGAATGTACGTATGATGCACCAATTTTATGTTTATTGTTAGCCAACTTTAATTGAAAACTTTATACATTCTTTTAAATTTCAGTCGAAATCTCTTTACATTCCAGTCTTTTCTTTAAAAGCATTGTTTTACTATTTACGAAGTTAAAATTGAAATAATCTTTGTCTAAAAGAATGAAGATGTTGTTGAAATATTCTTCGTTTTAGGAATAGAAGTTTTGAATGAGAACACATGTACTTAGGATCAATCTGGTCGATCCTGCAAGTTACAAACTTTTATTCAATTTAAAAGATCAGCGGTTGTTTACTGAATTTCACGGTAAACACGATGTTGATAGATTTCTATATATTTCTTCTAAGGTTCCTTGTGTGGCTAGCAAATCAATTAATCCATAACAACACTATGATTTTATATTAGTTGACAGAAAGATGATTTTCAGAAGTACAAGGCTGATAAGTTAAAATAATCTTAGGAGATTCCATGTCAGTTACTACTAGTTAGCCTCACTATATACTGCCCTTGCACCATCATCACTTACCATTAGTTTCACATACAAACTGGTTTTTTACATGCTCTTTAAATAGTTAGCAAAATTGTGCAGATAAAAAACGAACATCTCACATCATTGCGACAACTCGATAGTATTTCACAACATCTACTCCGAATAGTTCTACATGCTCTATGAACGCATAAAACTATATTTGGCTAACAATGCCAAATTGCGCATTGCATGCAATTTGAGTCCAAGAACCAACAAGGCACAAGTCAGTTCAAATTTATGTCAGACCATTCTTACCAGTTATGACATAGAAAAACTATTGACCAAACCAAAACATCACCCATACTGATGTATCCTTCCTTCAAGCAATTCCTCTAACTACTCCTAAAATTAACCAGAATTAGATAAACAGACTCTTCTTTCTCTCTCAGCTTATATGCTACAAATCCACACTACTCAAAAGTTAGTTAGCAAGGATAATAAACAAATACACTGCTTTGAATTTCACACTTTTTTGTTAAAACTGGAACCCTAACTCAACAACAAATGTAAACAATTACCATTGACAAAAATCAGTAAAACTCAAAGCGGATAACAGTTTACTAATTAACAAAAATAAACACACAAATTAGATACAATGGAGCTGCTAAATCGCAATAAAACCGAAAGTTATGTAATTAAAATCGAAGAAACTAAAACGAAAATGATATAATATAATGAGATTTGAAATTAAATTAAGGGAGACTAGAAGGGGAGAGGAAAAGAAGAAAAACCTTGACTATGAGGGTTCTAGCTCCTTTCGTGAGACAAAAACAAATCAGAAAGTTCACAAAGACAAGAAGATGAAAGGTCGTTGCACAAAGAGAAGAAGACGAGACGTTTCGGAGGAAGAAGATAACGAGGTTTGTGTTAGGGTTCTTTCATGAAAGAAAGCAAATGATTTGTGTTTTCAGAGAAAGAAGTAAAGGTCCTTTCGTTTTTTTTAAATTACAATGTAAAATATAAATATTTTTTCATTTAAAATATTAAATAATCTTAAAAATTTCATGCTCAATTTTTATATTCCAACTAAGTTTTAGTCATTATGTTTTAGGCAACACTAAAAACATTTTAGGCCATAGTTAAAATATGTTGCCATTAAAATTAAATGGGGCGCATATTTTTTTACTGTGGTTAAAATTTATGAATTTTTTTTTGGAATAATTAGGTGTTGTACTCCAAAATTTGTCCTCCCATATTTCTCAAAACATTTCAAGAAAGATCCTCAAGTTGCTCAAGGAAGCCCAAGGGTTGACCAGACAAGCTCTCTCCTAAGGCGGGCTATCTCAAATTAGGGTTTCATGTTGCATCAAGATACTTGAGTCCAAGGGGTCCCAAATGCTCACCATTATCCTAATATGTTCTCAAGATCATCCATGTCAAGTTTCAAGCCTTTCAGAGAAAATTTGCTTAGTCAATTGCTCAAAGGCCTGAAAATCGACTGTGCTAGAGAAAAAGTCAATTGTGGCCTACATACAGTCAAACTTCAAGATTTTTGGTCAACATCCTCATTTTGAAGTAAAATTCATCATTTGATCAAGGGTTGATCATGATTCATCAAGGATTGCTCATAATTCATCAAGAACCAAAAGTTGCTAAATTAGGGTTTTGTAGGAAAAGTCAACTCAAATTTGACCAAGCATAACTTTCTCATACTTTATAAGAAATGACCCATCCAAATCTCATTTTGAATAGTATGCAATGCCCTACAATTCATCTTCATCTCCCAAGTTCAAAATATGCACTCACAAGAAGTTATGAATTTGGACATTATAGGTCATTTTGAAAAGTCAACAAAAACACCTTTTTTGGCAAAGCTTCATACATGAGAATGGAATATAAAATTGAGATGAGACCAAAAGGGTTGCTTATAGGACATCTCAAGATTTCTAAAAAGTCCAAGAACACCTTCAAAGAGTTAAAATTGAGAAAGTTATGCATTGGTGAAGTTGACCTTTTTTGCAAAATTGTCAAAAGTCAACTATGCCTCAAATTGCAATGTTTGCTAAATGGGCCCAAACTTTTGCACTTATTTTGAGTTGGCAACATGGTCCACGAGCCCTAGCCCTTGCCACTTGTCATTATCTTATTTTTTATTATTTATTTTGATTTTTATTTGAATTAAATCATTTTTAATCAAAACAAATCATGAAAAAATCAAAAGCATTGAAAACTCAAGATTTTGCACATGTTTCAGGTCCTATATCCAGCTAGCATGAGATTGAATTCGTGTAAAAGCTTGGTGTGCACAAAAATATTGAGTTTGCTCTATTTTTAGCAAGATTTTCAAGTGTATCAAATCTAAATCAAAAGCAATGATGGAGGAAGATTGTGATCATATTGGCAACCCTAATTCATTCCTCAGTACATAAGGAGTATTTGCAGACCCAAAAAGAGGGCGAGAGAGAGGCGCAAGGAGAAGAACAAAACTTGAAAAAACACCAAAAAAGTGCAGACACGAATTCATAGTTCCAGGCAACTACAAGACTCTTTGACCATCCCAATCACTTCCTGGGAGTGTAAGCAAGCGAAACCAATCAAGAACAAGCATTTCCAGGCCTTGAAACTCACTGTAAGTCAGCCACGACCTTGGGCTTTTCTTGAATTCGAATTTCATGATTTAGACATTGATAGCACAAATTAATCATATATTCTTGATCCTTGGAACATTTGCAAACTTTCTGTAATATTTAATTGCATTTTCATGGCTTGTATTAGAGTTTGCCATTATTAGGGTTTCTTGCTTCAATTTGGGATCCTTGCGTACAGGTGAAATTAGGCTATGAAAGGGGCACCATTGTGCTCAGCATGTCCAGACGAATCTATCCATGGCCTTAGTTTTTATTTATCATGCTTGTATTGGATTTTGAGAATTGTAGGACCTGTGGCTATGGACAAGCGTCCGTAGGTAAAAGTCTGGGACTATTACCAACGAAGAAAGGAAGAAGACGATAGCGTGTCACCGCTTTACTGGGCCATTTGAATTCTGGCGCGTTGGTTCTGGCCAGAAACCTATAGTTCTGATCTGTTTGTTTGTTTTGTTGTATTGTTAAACTAACATCCAGTGCAGTTGGTCAGAAGAAGGAAATCAGAGGTTCAGTGTTTTGGGTTCGACCCCAGGCAGAAGCCTCTGAATATATTCTCATTCGTTTTCGCCAGAGTCAGCACGTGTATCTTCTGAAGGTCACCACCTTCTGGATCCACCACCCAGCAGCAGATCCAGTGCATCATCTTTCTGATCCATTAGGCAGGATCAGATCCCATGCATCATCTTCTGGATCCCAATCAGAATCAGAGTCAGCACGTGCCGACCATCATCTTCTGATCACCATCATCTTCTGATCACCACCATCTTCTGGGTCATCATCATCTGCCCAGAGCCACTGATACCAGGCCACCTTTTTCCTTCCTTTTTTCATTTATGTTTTCTTTTATTAATTTATTCATTTATAATTACTAACACAAATTAATTATTTCTTTTATCATCAAAAATCAAAAATAATATTTTTACCCAATTAGGCTTAGGTTTATTTTTTATCAATAAAATTAATTAGTTTAATTAGATTTTAATTTTAGGTAACTTTAATTTCTTTTTGTAAATAAATTTTAATTAATTAGAACAATTAGGGTTTTGTTTCTAACTTAATTATATTTTATTTTTCTTAAAATAACCAAAAACATAAAAATAGGTTAAATTTAATTATTTTCTTTAATTAACTTAATTAGCTAATTAATTGTGTATTTACTTTAAAAACCCAGTTCTTTTCTTAAAAATAATTAAAAACAACAAAAAAAACTTTTTTTCTTTTAATTAGGTTAGAAAGGGTCAAAACCCTAATTTCTTACCGTTCTTAATTTCCTCACGCGCGCTTTATCATTTATTTTTACCCTATTAATGTAATTGCTCACAAGTTGTAATAGATTAATTAGGACCTTTACTTTCATTTGTCGTTTTTTAAAGGGTTTGTTTTTGGCTATGTAAATACCCGAAGCCTTGTAATAGCTTAGCTTTACTTTCCGTACTTTAAATTCCGCAAAATATTGACTGTTAGATGTATGAATAATTAGGGTTGCATGACAAGAATGTATGATTAACTTTAAAACAATTAGCAAACCCTAAATTTGCAAAGATAATAATCTGAAACTGAATCACTCGCACATGCGCACTCCTAGGGTATACTCTCACTTCGTTTGCCTTCGGTAAACGATCATTAAGTATATGATGCTTTAGTGGTCGCTCTCTTGTCTAAATAAAGATCAAAGTCCCGTTCGGAAAAGTTGCCTCGGAATGGTTGCCTCGGATATTGTTGCCTCGAATAATTGATCTAAGACATTAGGGTTACTACTAAGACATCCTAGCATTGCTTTAGTGACCGTACGTCCCTTTCGAATTGACCCTCAAAACTCCAACGACGGTGCTACCTACTCGCTAATAGTGGGATAGCGCTGTCTAAAGGAAACAAACATAGAATGATTCTTTTTTCGAGTAGGTAGATTAACTCTTAAGTACTTGCTCAATCCAAACAAATTTTTTCACACTTACACTCCTTTTCAAATAAAGCTTTCGAAAAAACACTTCGTAACACTCTTGAAGACAGAAGCAAGAGTTAAATCGAAGTCAAAAACTTTTCAAATCAAACACACACAAGCAATTTTGAAAATGATGAGCAAGTACCTAAGAGCCCGTAGATAACTACGGATAGAAAGGGTGATAATACCTTCCCTTTCTATAATCTACCCCCCGTACTCAGAAAATCTCGAAAAAAGAATTTTTCTGTGCTTTTTTCCTTTCCTGTTGGATAAAATAAAAGTCGGTGGCGACTCTTGCTTACCGCGATATTTTGCGAACAAAAAATGCAAAACGCAAACCAGTATTAAACAGTCGGTTCTGCCACCGTATCACACCAGGTATTAAATTTTTTTTTTCACAAATAACCATGTTTCGGAAAAAATTACGCAAATAACCATATTTCAGATGACTCCCCAAAGGAGAAGCCATCTCACTTGGCGCCTACACCTACTTTTTAAGGGGAGGCGCCATCTCACTTGGCGCCTACACCTACTTTTTAAGGGGAGGCGCCATCTCACTTGGTGCCTAGGTGCTTAGGGCTTTCCCTAAGCCAAGTGAGATGGCGGCTTAGTGCATTTGCTAGGGCAATTTTCGCGTTTTTTTTTTCAATCTGGTGCATTGCGTATTCGATATAGGATCAACAAAATTGACTTTTTATTTACAAAAAATGATTACACCCATAAGTATTACATAAAAAAACAGATAAAAAAAACAGATTAATCAGTGGTCCCCCGGAACCCGGTAATGACCCCCGGTTCCGCATCCCCGTCCTCGCCTTTCCCGTGCTGGGTGTCGTCGCGTTTCCTGCTGTGGAAGGGTCGATGGCCCAGCAAAGTCAATGCATTCCGGATCCATGAAATCAGTAAGATATCCATATCTAGAAGATCTGATTTGGTACAGTCGGTTACCCATACCCTCAAAGTTTGGTCGTGTTGGCGGTGGGTGGGGTTCCATGGTGGGTCTGTAGCATTGATCGTCTGAGTACGGGGGTAGAAAGGAAATGGATCTTGGGGTGTTTGGTATTGAGGATGTTGGGTGGTTTGGTGATACTGTGGTTGATGGTAAGTTGGGTCGGTTGGTTCATAATCTTCTGACATTCCCAGATCAGGGCTAAGGCTGGATGTTGAGGGGCCCATATTGGGATATACAGAAGACTGAAATTGTGTGTGGGGTATGCGGGTGTGTTGGTATTGTGATTGGAATTGCGGTTGAGTGTGAGGCATATGGGGGTATTGGTACTGAGGTGGTGATTGTTGTTGGTTGTGGGGCATTTGGGTGTAAATTGTATTGTGGTGGCGACTGTGGTTGGGTGTTTGTGGTTCTGTTTCGTATGGGGGGTTGGTGGGTGGTTGATGTGTGTTGGGTTTGTTGTTGGGGAAACGAGGGTTGTGCCCATTGTGTTCGTGGGTCAACCAAATACCTTGGATGAGACACGTGCATTTCAGGGTTACTAACCGACCTGTACCAAGATAAATACTGATCCATGTGTCGCATATTACCATGATTGAGGAAAACTGGGAATTGCAAGACATGTCGGTGACGCCTCTGCCACATCTTACACCATTTTGGAGCAAAGTCTTTCCAGTTGGTAAGACCCCACTGGGCGTCGACCCTTTTGAGATGCCACGGGGACAAACAAGTCGGATCACTGGGTATCTCTTGATGCATTCCGAACTGCATCTTCACACGGTCGCTGTGGTGCATCTCCACAATATTGAACCGTATGTGTTGTACCCCAAAATTTGCCCTCCCATATTTCTCAAGACATGTCAAGAATCATCTCCAAGTTGCTCAAGTTGGCTCAAGGGTTGGACAGTCAAATCACCTCCTAAGGCAGTCAAGTCAAAATTAGGGTTTTGTGTTGCATCAAGGTCCTTGCATCCAAATGACCTCAAGTACTCCCCAATGTCCTAAAATGTTCTCAAGGTCATCCATGTCAAATTTCAAGCCTTGTAGAGGAAGTTTGGTCAGTCAATTGCTCAAGAGGCCCAAAAGTCGATTGTGCTAGGGCAAAAGTCAACTGTGACCCACAAATAGTCAAACCTCAATATTTTTTGTCAACATTCAAATTTTGAAGGGTATTTCATCATTTTATCAAGGGTTGATCATGATTCATCAAGGATTGCTCAAAATTCATCAAGATTCAAAAGTTGCTAAATTAGGGTTTTGCAGGAAAAGTCAACTCAACTTTGACCAAGCATAACTTTCTCATACTTTATGATAAATGACCCATCCAAAGCTCATTTTGAATAGTATGCAATTTCCTACTATCCATATTCACACACCAAGATCAAGAAATGCTCTCACAAAAAGTTACTAATTTGGACATTATATGTCATTTTTGAAAGTCAACAAAAACACCTTTTTTTTCCAAAGCTTATAACTTGAGAATGGAAGATCAAAATGAGATGAGACAAAAAGGGTTAATTAGAGGACATTTCAAGGTTTCTAAAAAGTCCAAGAACGCCTCCAAAAGTTCAAAATTGAAGAAGTTATGCATTGTTGAAGTTGGGAATTTTTCCAAAATTGCCAAAAGTCAATTATCCCCAAAACTTCAAATTTTGTCAAAAGGGCCCACTTTTTTCCACTTGATATGGTCTTGTCATGCCACACACGTGTCCCATACTGGGTTTCATGGCCATTCATTTATTTTTCTATTTTATTTAATTTTTATTGATTTAATTCATTTTTAATCAATATTAAATCAAATAAAATCTAAAAATTGATGAAATCATATCTTTGTGATTGGTACAACTTTCAATTATCATCATGAATCAAATCAAACTCGTATCATGGCTTTTCATGCATAAAAAATCAGATTTGGCCTATATTTGGAAACTTGATAATGGTGATCATATCAAATCTCAAAACCTTGAATGCACTTGGATTATGGCCCATGTTTTAACCTAAAATCATTCTATTATATGCACACAAGTCAGACAAAGAAGAACACGCATAAAGCACTGCTGAAACGGCCAGAACAAGTTTGTGAAAAAGCTTGAAAAGTGGGAGATCAAAAACAACATTGGAGCACGATTCAGTCCAAAAGCTTGACGTAGCTCCTTTCCCTGACATCTCCTGAAACTGTAGCAATCAAAACCAGTCCTTTAGACGCCACCAATTGCACTGTAAGTCTCCACGAATCTTGCTCTGAACATGATATCATGAAACCATTTCCTTGCATCCTCTTGCCAATATTTTTGTATAATCATGCTTGCCCTTAAATTTCCAGTCGTTCTGCATCATTCAATTGCTTTTTTGTAGCATATACCTCCCTACCCGAACCTAGGGTTTTGGAGGGTTCCATTTGGGGTTTCGTTTTGCAGGGACAATTAGGATGAATCTTGGCCATGGTTGAACTCAGGAGGAAGGGTCGATCACGTCCATGTGCTTGGATGGGATTGTTATGGCCTAGAACGAGTTTTTGAATCACCCCACGAATCTTCCTGCGGATAAAAATCCGCAGGTAATAAAACCAGAGTTTTGTTGGAGAAGACGACCAGACGTCGCCCTCCCATTGGTCCATTTAAAATTACGCGCTTTTATTTTTTTTATTCATGCATAATTGATTGTTGCGCATATAATGTTTATTGATTATCTTATTAACAAGAAACACCAATGGCTCAGCTGGCAAGGCGTTAGTGCGTGATACCATTGGGACCTGGGTTCGAATCCTAGGTCCCCCAAAACTTTGCTAAACTTTTTCTCCAGATATTCACATGCAGCACTCAAAGCGTGGATCATCAAATGCCTCCAGATCTCAATGTGCCAAGTGGCTTCAGGCCAAGATCCAAAAGCCAGATTTGAGCATCCACCATACTCCCTGGTCAACAAGCGCGCAAGGAACCACAAGGGTCAAACAGGCTGGCGTAATTGGGCCTCAAAAATTGCAACTCAAACCCTCTCTTCAGGCCCACACTCCCCTGAGTATTTCTTTTACATTTTCTTTCTTTTTCCTCATTGTTGGCTCCTAAATTCGACACCCTTGTTTTATTAATGTCAGCCATTAAAGCTGAAGGATGTTTTCGACTAGCTAGGTCCGTCGAAATGCCCATCGAAAGATGGCAAGGTACTTAAAAGATTTCTTCCAAGGGAGAAGTTGGTTGCCTTCGACGTCGAAGGAGTTTCTCGTCGAAGATGTCTCTCGACGAAGATGTTCGATGGTTCAGAGTGGAACAGTTTGAAATTCAAGCGTTTGGAGGGAAAACGGTTTCCAGCGGTTACCAAGTGCAACGTGCGAAGATCTGGAGCGTCGAACGTTGAGAACGTGCCAAGTGGAATCATCTCGAAGCAGTGTAACTGCCCGACGGTTACTTGGGATGTTTTAGTATAAATAGTAGTAGTCATGTAGTTTCTCGCGTGTGTTCACAATTATATACAAAGTCACTCATATAGATTCGAGTACCCAGCGTGTGAGAAAGAATTGTTGAGAAATGTATGTGTGAAACACCAACTTTATTAATCAAAGTCATTTACTTTCCCAGAAATTTACTTGCTTTCTTCTTTACTTTCCTGTCGAACCCTTTCATTTAAAGCCTTATTTATTTTACCAAGTCCTTTCTTCATGCAATTTACTTAAAGCCTCTTTATTTTATTGTCATTTAACCAATATCCAATTTAATCAAACTTCAAAATCAACCTATGTCCTAGGATCAATCTGATCGATCCTGCGAGTAACCAAATAAGTAACCATTTGGAGGATCAGCGATTGTTTACCAAATACCAAGGTAAACAAATTGGCACACCTGGTGGGACTGTGTGTTGATTGTTGAAAATAATCTCATCTTTTCGAGGAGTGTTGTATGTTATTGAGAAGTGGTAGAATATACACTAACAATAACAATACTTCCAGAAGAAGGGAAGAGATGGCGAATCCGCCAAACAATAACGAAATCCCACAAACGAATGTGGGAGCAACGGTTAGTACGACCATAAGTGAAGCGACAACTGTTGGTTCGACACCAGTAGTAACGGTCACAGCAACGGGGCCATTACTTTCGTTCACGGGCCCCAGGATGCCTTTGGGAACTCCCCCACCCAGGGGAAATGTAGGCACGAGGCCTTTTGTTCCCCCAGGATTTATGCCACTCTATGGTATGCCAACTTCTGAAGTGGCTAGCCTGACGAATGCTGCGTCCACTTTTTCAGACCCTTTAGTGAGTGCCTCTTCGCCACTCCAAGGTTCTGGAGTAGGCATGGCGAATAGAAATAGGACCCAACTCTTAGGAGGAACGTCCCAAGTAGCCCATGGCCTTACAAATGCCTCGACAGCAGTCTTGAGGCAACAAATGGACGAAAGTAACCATGATATGGTGCAAATGTTGGCACAAACTTTGAGTACAGTGCTAAACCCTCTAATACAAAACACTACTCAATCGAATCAGCAAGTGACAGCGCAAATGACGCGTTTGACTGATTTCTTTGGAGTACCCCAACCTGTTCGACAGCCCCAAAGGGCGCAAATAAGGGGAAACCAGGGGATATTCTTAGAGGAAGAAACCACCATCAACCAGGCTCAACAGCCTGTCGAAGAAAACCTTAGGGCACGATTGGAGCAACCCGTCGAGGAACCTAGGGTAATAACCCCAGAGGTAAGGTTAATTAACAGAAACCAAAATGCTGACGAAGTAGTCCAGCATATCCAATACCAGAATACGGGTTTGGAAAATAATCTGGCAACCATGATCGAAAGGATCATGACTCAAAATGGGATGAACATGGGCTTTCGAAGGCCCAACTTTACATCTCCATTGTTAGAGTACGTCTTACAGACAGACTTGCCTCCTAGATGCAAAGTCCCCAAATTTACTAAGTTCTCTGGGGACACGACAGAATCTACTGTCGAGCATGTGGCGAGATACTTGATCGAAGCAGGTGACATTTCGAATAACGAAAACCTGAGGATCAAGTACTTCCCAAGTTCTTTAACAAAGAAAGCTTTTACTTGGTTTACAACTCTCCCCCCCAATTCGATCCATCATTGGACCCAGTTGGAAAGATTGTTCCATGAACAATTCTACATGGGGCAAACCAAGATAAGCCTGAAAGAATTGGCCAGTGTGAAGAGACGTTTCACTGAACCTATAGACGAATATCTAAATAGGTTTAGGTTGCTCAAGGCAAGATGCTTTACACAAGTGCTAGAGCATGAGTTAGTCGAAATAGCCGCAGGCGGTTTAGATTATTCCATTAGGAAGAAGCTAGACACCCAATACCTGAGAGACATGGCCCAACTGGCCGATAGAGTTCGACAAGTAGAACGCCTCAAAGCTGAAAAAGCAAAGGCAACGAAAACTCACAAGAGAGAGAGAGAGGATAGCGTACGTTGAGATGGATGACGAAGATCCGGAATCCTTCGACGATACTTTAGCTGTCGAAGAAGGAGAAGTCGATTTAGCAGAACTGAAACAAGGGCCACCATACTCTTGTAAACTGTTAGTCCCCTCAAGTGGGAAAAATCCCATTGGTCCAGAAAGGACCAACGATAGGTTCCCCAAAAAGACTTATAGTTTTGACATCACAAAATGTGATGAAATATTCGACTTGCTGGTTAAAGATGGCCAAATGATAGTACCCCCAGGGGTAAAAGTGCCTCCTCTTGATCAAAGAAAGAAGAGAGGTTTTTGCAAATATCATAATTTTTTGGGCCATAAAACTTCTCAATGTTTTCTTTTCAGGAATCTTGTGCAAGACGCTATCGAAGAAGGGAGGTTGAAGTTTGCTGACAAAACCCCCATGGCTGTCGACTCAAATCCATTGCAGGCTGAAGCCCACTATGCTGAGCCCTCTGAGGTGAACGTGATAGAGGCAACCAGGAGCCAGTCGAAGAAGCCAGGAATTACAATGGTCGAAGTCTCAAAGGACCACATCAACATGCCAATCTTTGGCAGTTTTTCTGGAAATTTATCCAGGAAGACAATTGAAGCAGTTCAGAAAGCGGTCGAAAGCCCGAAGTTGGAGACCGCTGAAGCACAAAAAACTGGACCAAAAACCAGTTCCCACTTGGCCACAGTTCAAGGCCAGACGGAGAATCTGGAGATACAAATGAAGCAGTTAACTCTTGCTAACAAAGATACAATGAATATCAACATGGTCGAACTTTCTGACCCAAAAGCATCAGAAGAGGCCATGAGGCAAGAACAAGCTAATAAGACTGCTTTCCCTCGGGAAAATGAAAATTTGGCAGATTTTCTACAAAGATGCCAGAAAAAGAAATCAGAGGTGATGCTGTGTCCAAGATGCAGTTCGATCTTTGACAAAAAAGCTGCTGAGCACATTCAAGGCGTAAGAGCAGCGAATAAGAGAAGGGAAAATGTTGATCTTCGACATGATCCCAGAAGAGCCTCCCAAAGAGGTTCAAACCAAGAAAATAGGCCATTGACTTTTAGGCCTCCCACAAATGTGCCAATAGATACTTGGTACAAAACCTCTGGTCGAAAAAGGCCAAGTGAGGATAAATGGCACTCTTTCGACGTGCCAAGGGGTTCCTCTTTGACTCAAAAGAAAGAGCCTCAGGTTGCTGCACCTAAAGTTGCACAAGTGTCAAGCAACTACAAAGGTAAAAATCCCATGTCTCGATCTCAATGGAGGAGATACCAAAGGAGACGAAAAGCAGAAAGGGAGGCTGCCAACGAACCAAAGGCAGAAACCAGTTCGAATGTTCCTCAAAGGAAGCAAAGGAAACCTCTAGAAAGAGAGCCAGTAACCAACAGGCTAGTTTGGCCTAACCAAAGTGAAGTCGAAGACGAAGACGATTCTGAGTCTGATGATACTTTGGACATAATGGTGAATATAGTCTCAGTGCTGCCCAGAGAATTCAACCGACAGGTGGAGGTCGAAGTAAGTGACTGGGAAGTGGAACAAGAAATGGCCAAACACAGGCCAGTGTGCTATTTCGTCATGGACAATGGCACCACTGAGGAACAAAATGGGTTCTTCGAGCCACCTACAGAGGCGATGAAAAATCACCTCAAGCCTTTATTTATAAGGGCTAAACTCGAAGAAACTACTGTGAATAAAATTTTGGTGGATTGCGGGGCGACCATCAACATTATTCCTCACTCTATGCTAAGGAAAATTGGCAAAAGGGATGAGGACATTAAGCCTCACAACATGGTCTTGTCGAACTATGAGGGCGGCATAAGGACCACTATGGGGGTGATCCAGCTGGATATCAAAGTAGGATCTATCCTTCGACCAACGATGTTTATGGTCATATCGGCCAAACCTAACTATAATCTTTTGTTGGGCCGTGAATGGATTCATGGTGTTGGAGTTGTGCCATCATCAATGCACCAGAGGCTGCTCTTATGGCGTCCAGATGGGATGGTCGAAAACATAGAGGCAGATCAAAGCTACTACCTGGGCGAAGTGAATCACCTGGGTTTGGCAGATTTCGACAAGAACTTGGCTCACATAGGGCCATGTCCAACACCTGACTTCGACATGGCGCCAGCGCCAAACACTTTTTGTTCCCTATACCTGCATCCTGAGCATGGTTTCCAATGGGACAGAGAAGACTTGTCCCACATAGACTTCAGTGGGTTAACTGATATCCAACCAACTGGTTGGGGAAGTGAATTCAGTGATAATGACTGAGTCACAATCTTTGAAGCGAATTTCGGCTTATGTAGCCGAAACTAAGATGATAACGGCTCTCGAAGCCGAAATAAAGTACATGGCCACACAGGCCAATGATCAACAGTTATCTGCTGCAGGTCCAGGAAAGGATTTCGATCCAAAACCCCCTGATATCATGCCAGAAGAAATGCAGGAACAGAGGCTCGACGCCATCTATGACGATGAGCCTTTGGGCTTCGAAAAGGACCCCTTGGCGAACAACATTAAAATGTTAGCGCAAGATCCTTTAGAAGAAATCAACTTAGGCGAAGGGTCAGAGAAAAGGCCGACTTACATCAGCGCCAAAATTGATCCAGAACTTAGGTTGGAAGTAATCCAATTGCTGAAAGAGTTCAAAGACTGTTTTGCATGGGATTATGACGAAATGCCTGGTCTCGACAGAGGATTGGTAGAACTTCAGTTGCCAATCAAACCTGGGAAGAAGCCAATCAAGCAAAATCCAAGGCGCTTCGCTCCAGGAATACTGTCGAAGATCAAGACGGAAGTCGAAAGACTGCTGAAATGCAAATTCATACGGGTTACAAGGTATGTCGAATGGATTGCAAACATTGTGCCAGTAATTAAGAAAAATGGTACGTTAAGGGTGTGCATAGATTTCAGAGATTTGAATGCTGCTACACCCAAAGATGAATATCCTATGCCTGTGGCGGAAATGCTAGTCGATTCTGCCGCTGGCTATGAATACCTGAGTATGCTCGATGGTTATTCAGGATATAATCAAATATTCATTGCTGAAGAGGATGTGTCGAAAACAGCTTTTCGATGCCCTGGGGCCTTAGGCACTTACGAATGGGTAGTGATGCCTTTTGGCCTAAAGAACGCTGGGGCAACGTACCAGCGAGCAATGAACACTATCTTCCATGATTTTATTAACACTTTTATGCAAGTATATATTGATGACATTGTTATAAAATCTGTTTCCAGGAAGAATCATATTGACCACCTTCGACAATCATTCGAAAGAATGAGAGAACATGGTCTGAAGATGAACCCTTTGAAGTGTGCGTTCTGTGTGAAAGCTGGAGATTTCTTGGGCTTCGTTGTCCACAAGAAAGGAATCGAAATCAACCAGAACAAGACGAAGGCAATTCTGGAAGCGAAAGCGCCATCGAATAAGAAGGAACTGCAATCTCTGTTAGGCAAGATAAATTTCTTAAGGAGATTCATATCTAATCTAAGTGGGAAAGCTCAGGCATTTTCACCCTTACTTCGACTGAATAAAGAAGGGTTCGAATGGGGGCAAGAGCAACAAGAAGCCTTCGATAAGATCAAAGGGTACCTCACTAAGCCACCTATTTTGGTGCCTCCTTGTAGCAATAGGAGTATGAGATTGTACATAGCTGCATCCGACAAAACTTTGGGAAGCATGTTAGCCCAAGAGGATGAGAATGGAGTCGAAAGACCCATTTACTATCTCAGTAGAGTTTTGAACGATGCAGAAACTAGATATAGTGAAGTTGAAAAATTGTGTCTATGTCTGTATTTCTCTTGTACAAAACTCAAGCAATATATAAAACCAGTTGATGTGTATGTTTCGTCTCATTTTGATGTTTTCAAATATATGTTGTCGAAACCTATCTTGCACAGTCGAATTGGCAAGTGGGCATTAGCATTAACTGAATACTCTTTGACCTTTATGCCTCTCAAGGCAGTAAAAGGACAAGTGGTTGCAGACTTCATAGTCGACCACTCAATTCAAGTTGAGGATATTAATTATGTGGAGATAGAGCCTTGGAAATTCTACTTCGATGGTTCCAGCCATAAAGATGGAACAGGGGTAGGAGTCTTGATTATTTCTCCAGATAAAATTCCAACAACATTCAAGTACAAAATATCAGGTTCTTGTTCGAACAATGAGGCTGAGTATGAAGCTCTAATTACTGGCCTTGAGATATTGTTGGAATTGGGGGCAACTCGAGTCGAAATAATGGGAGACTCAGAGTTAGTCATTAAGCAAGTCACAAAGGAATATAAATGCATAAGAGAGAATCTCATTATGTACTTTGTGATAGCAAATCGTTTATTGAAAAAATTTGAAACGATCAATATTCGACACATACCCAGAGTCGAAAATCAAATAGCCAACGACTTGGCACAGATTGCATCTGGGTATAAGATTTCAAAAACGAGATTGCAAAGAGAAATCGAAGTTCGAGAAAAGATAAAAGCAACTTGTCTATCACCAACAGACTTGGAATCGACGAGACTAGGATATGCTGATCAAAGTAACTTCGAAATTTCGTTCATAGATAATTTATCAGAGCAAGATTGGAGGAAACCCATAGTGGACTATCTTCAAAATCCAGGAGCTTCGACAGAACGAAAAACAAAGTACAGGGCGTTGAGTTATGTACTCATGGGTAATGAGTTATTCAAGAAAACGCCTGAAGGGGTATTGCTAAAATGCTTAAGTGAAACTGAGGCATACATAGCCCTTTCGACTACGCACGCTGGAGCATGTGGGGCTCACCAAGCAGGCCATAAGATGAAATGGTTGTTGTTTCGACAAGGACTATATTGGACCACTATGCTGAAAGATTGTGTTGAGTTCGCCAAAGGTTGTCAAGAGTGTCAAGTCCATACAGGCATCCAACATGTACCAGCAAGCGAACTTCACTCGATAGTGAAGCCTTGGCCCTTTAGAGGATGGGCGTTGGACCTCATTGGAGAGATTCGACCAGCATCATCAAAGAGTCAGAAATACATACTGGTAGGCATTGATTACTTTACTAAGTGGATCGAAGCTATCCCTTTAGTCAATGCAGACCAAGAAAATGTCATTGAATTTATTCAAAAGAACATTATATTTAGGTATGGAATCCCTGAGACGATAACAACTGATCAAGGATCAGTTTTCACTGGTCGAAAGATGCAGGAATTTGCTCAGGAAACAGGTTTCAAACTCCTAACATCAACGCCTTATTATGCACAGGAAAATGGTCAAGTCGAAGCAGCAAACAAAGTAGTGATTGGCTTGATAAAAAAGCATGTTGGGAAGAAACCAAAGAATTGGCATAAGACGTTAGACCAGATTCTGTGGGCTTGTCGAACGTCCCCAAAAGAAGCCACAGGTACAACACCATATAGGCTAACTTTTGGCCATGATGCAGTGTTGCCAGTAGAAATTTGTCTTCAATCTGCAAGGGTTCAAAGGCATTATGATATTCCCTCTGAAATTTATTGGAACATGATGTTAGACGAACTGGTGGATTTAGACGAAGAGAGATTGCGCGCTCTTGACCTACTCAGGCTTCAGAAGAAAAGAGTAGAAGACTCTTATAATAAAAAGGTAAAACCTAAGGTATTTTTGCCTGAAGAGCTAGTTTGGAAGGTAATTCTTCCCATGGATCGAAGGGATCGAAGCATGGGGAAATGGTCACCCAAATGGGAAGGACCATTCAGAGTTATCCAAACTTTTTCTGGTGGAGCCTATGAAGTCGAAGAGTTAGGTGAAGATAAAAGGCTCTTGAGAGTAAATGGTAAATATTTGAAAAAATACAAACCTACACTCCAAGAGATAAAAATAAAATAATAAAATAACAAGACTAAATTAACCATAAAAAGCCAAAATGGAAATTTTTTATAAATTTTAGCCAAGATGGCAATGTTGTCGAATATAGATTACAAAATATGGTTACAAAAGCTGAATCAATCAGAAGGGAACAGAGTCCTTGAGTCGAAGGTATTTGACTTGCTGCAGCTCCAATCTTTTCTTGCACCAGGCATTCTCCTGCACAAGCTTGGCAATCTGAGCGTCGAAGCCTTGGGCCTTCTCAGCAAATTCCAGGCCTTGTTTGATTTCAGTTTGACTCTCGGTGTCTGAGACGGTCGAAAGAAGTTCCTCCTTGCGTTTAGTGTTGGCAT
Organism: Vicia faba; assembly: GCA_948472305.1. Classification (NCBI taxonomy): domain Eukaryota; kingdom Viridiplantae; phylum Streptophyta; class Magnoliopsida; order Fabales; family Fabaceae; genus Vicia; species Vicia faba. The sequence continues at coordinate 377,431,438 of OX451739.1, read as the reverse complement.
TTATCTTAGCCTCTATTTCTTCGATTTATGCCCTGAAGGAAGCATTCTCTCGATCGATGGCATCGACTTCTTCCTGCGTAGATGCTTTTTGCTTCGACAACTCCGCAATTCGAGAAGTCGTCTCCGAAACAGCAGTCCATGCAGAAGAGCTTTTGCCATATAACACCTCAAGCTGACTATTAAATCCCCTTTGGCGCCTGTAATCTGCTGAGACTTGATCAATCATGGAGTGTAACTCCATGATCAAGCCTGAAACTTCTGGAGCTACAGCTAACAAGTCGACAGCATTCAAAACATCCCTCAAGTATGATGGAGCAGAGGGGTCCCCCTCTAAAGCCTTCATCAAGTCCTTCTTGAAAAACCGGGCCTTAACCTTCGCTAAAGCTTCATCAAGAGGAGAGGTTTCAGTGGACTTCCCCGACAGGGTAGGAACCTCCTGACTAGCGTCAGACGAACTCTTGCTCTCGATGATTGCGTTGAGATAGCTAACAGGGTCAGTTTGTTTCAAGAGTTCTAAGTCCTCTTTCGACCTGTGCTTCGTTGAGGTAACAGCCCTTGCAACAGCATTGTCTTGGGTTTGAGGCTGTTGAGTGTTAGGTGTCTCGACTTGTTTCCCTTCGACTCGGACTGGGGCAGTACCAGCGTTATCTTGGTGCCCTTCACCAGTGTTACCTTGGTACCCTTCGCCAGTGTCACCTTGGTTCTCTTCGCCAGCGACACCTTGGTTTTCTTCGCCAGCATTGCCGTGGTCCCCTTCGTCACGATTCTCTTCCGACAGATCCACCACCTGAACCTCTTTTGGATGTTGTTCTTCCGTTTGAGGATCCTCTGCTGGTTTTTCTACCGTCTCAGCATTGGCCTCATTTATTTTAGTATGGGCTTCGTCATTTTCCAAGCCTTTTTCTTGTGGCCTGCTGAGTTCAGCAGACTCCAGTGTTTCAGAGGTCCTTGGCGGTGAGCTTTCAGTGGTGTCCTGAGAAAGGAAAGAAGAAGAATCTTCAGAAATCGAAAGAGACATAGTCGAATGTAGGTATCTACACCTAAGTTACAAAAAGGATCTAAGAGATTACCTGTAAATTAGCTTCAGCCCCAGGGCTGGAATTGTCGCTTTCGACAGGCTTATTGAGAAGAACGTTTAGTTCCTCCTCCGTTGGCTCCTCAATGATCACTGGAGGTGGCCTGGGCTTTCTCCCAGCAACCTTTATTCTAATTGTTCGACCCTCAGGAGCAGGAGCAGGAGCGTCCTTCGTTAGCTTTCGCCTTTTTAGAGGAGCAGGGGGAGAATCACCTTCTTCATCGCTCCCAGATTCGACCACTAGTGCTGGCCGTTTCTTGGGCGAAGGTGCCTAAAAAACCAATGGGAATTCGATTTAGCAATTGCATCGAAAGTCAAAAATCGAAAGCCAGAAGAAAATAATGAAAGTCTGGTTACCGATACAGAAGGCTTCTTCGAAGGGCATTCCCCCTGTTGGTTGGTTGTGGTCTTCGCCGGCGCTGTAGTCTTCACCGGCGGTCGAGGTTTTGTTGAGGGGCCTCCTCCCTGTTGGCTCTCTGCAGCCTTCTTGGCTACAGGCTTTCGAACAACTGAAATCAAATAAATAGTTAACAGGCTAGCAGTCGAAAGAGAAAGACAAAGTAATGTGAAAGGATGAACTTACATTTCTTTATTTTGTCCAACACAAGGACAAAAGATTTCTGAAGCTCATCCACGAAGTCCTTCTCGTCAAAAAACTCCTCAGCGTAATAACTTTTCCACCACTCATCGAAGGATGGTGAGCAAAGAAAGTTGAGCTGGTAGTCAAACAACGAGAGAACTGTTCGACCAGCATATCTTCCGATATGTTTAGTGGCAGCTTCTTCGGTGTAATCATTGCAGAAGTACAACATAGACTTCTCTCTTGGAAAAATTGGAGAAGGTAGGGTTTGAATAATACCAAACTGGCGAGATACCAGGTTTGGTTGGTATGCAATCAGACTCAAATGAGTCTTAGAGCTCCTGAATCGAAGAGGCATGATCCTTGGTGTGAGGAACGCCTCCCACATTATTGTATGTTCGTCAACTTGAGGACCACTCGACGTCCTTGGATGTGGCCTTGTGAACCATGCTGGGCCTACCTTCCGTCGAGCAAACGGAGCCATAGTCGAAACAAACTCTTTCCTTCGAGCAAACATCAGAACGAAGTTGGTGAAAGTTTGCTGAAACTCCAGTCCATCTTCCATAGGCGTCAACAGAGCCAGTCTGGTTCCTTCGACGCGTCTGTTCGCTATCTCTGGAGCCTGCTCATTTATTTGAACCTTCTTAGGCAAGAAAGATTCGAAGGTGGCATTGAGCCACAGTTGGAGCAGCCAAAAAGGCCCAGCAAGTAGCAAACTGGCCATGTTCTCGATAATTTTTAGAAGAGTTGCCCCATTACTAATCGAATCATAGAGGCTAGCCAAAATCAATTCTGCCAAACAGATATTTTGGCCATGATGGAGTTGAGTGGCGAGAGTGACCATCTTCTTAGTCACCTGTAAGGACTTCGAGCAAAATACAAAGCGAGTCAGCCATAAGGCTAGAAACGCTATGTGTTCGACATCCGACACAGCATCTGTCGACCTGTCGTGGTAGTGATTGATGAAGGTGGTATAGGTTGGTTTGGTGTCAGAGAATCCAATTTGATCCTCCGACATCTCCTCCGGATCGAAGTAGTCCCCGGTGGGTCGAAGGCCAGTGATAGCGGCCACATCGAAGAGTGTAGGAGTCAGCATCCCACAGGGAAGATGGAAAGTAAAGTGGGAGTAGTCCCAGAAAAGTAGAGAAGCTATCAACATCTCCGGAGAATAGTTCAAACCTGTCTTCGACAGCATCACCAGGTCGAAAATCCCCATATCTTTCCAGATCGAAGCTTGGCGTTTCTCCATCTTTTCCAGCCAAGCAACGTAATCAGGAGTAAGGCTAGGGCCAGACCTGAAAGCCCTAACACCTTTGTTGAAGAAACGAAGGTCGATTTTCTCTTTAGCAGGCTCTTCAGTATCTTCTGCATCTTTTTTGGCGCATGCAACCGGTTTGAGTTTCTCAACTACCGGAAAATAACTCTTGATCTTCATGGCCTCAGCAATACTTGGATACAAGGGGCCAGACATAGCAAAGATCTGGTTGGAATATCCAACCGGGATCATAAGGTGGTGTGAGTAAGCGTCACGTACGGCGATGTCCAAGGGTTCAGGGACCCTTCGTTGGCCCGTAGAAGTTACTACTGGAGCGGTGACGAAAACCTTAGGTTTGACGTTTCCAGATGGTACGGTGGCGCTAGGAGCATTGGAACCAGATGCCATTGTTAATGATTGAGGTTGAAGACGAAGTGAAGGAGGAAAGGTTTTTGCAAAGATGACAAGTTTGTGTGAAAATAGAGAAGTCTGAAAGCTAGATGGCGTAAAAAGTCCCACAATGGGGTACTTACTGCTATTTATAGTAGTGGGGGAAAATCCCCAAAACCTAGGACATTAAATGCCATTTAATGTTGCAAGAGATAGTGGGACACGTGGCATCCCCCTGTTGTTTTAGCCGTTCTGCAGAAATAGAGGGACGCAGCGTGCGTCCTCGTTTTTGGGAATTGTCATAATGACAAATTCTGAAATGACGTTTGGCACTGCACGCCGTACTGAAGTGACGTCTTAGGTATGGATAAATGATGGTTTTCTTGGGATTGCCAGTGGTTGGTAGAAGACAACAAAAAGTGCACAATTTAATTTGTGATTAAGCGTGAAAAGACAGGTGTCGAATGGCGTTTCAAAGAATGCCTTTTTCTTTCAGAGTCGAAATAAGGCATTCTTGGGGGGCAATTTGTTGGCTCCTAAATTCGACACCCTTGTTTTATTAATGTCAGCCATTAAAGCTGAAGGATGTTTTTGACTAGCTAGGTCCGTCGAAATGCCCATCGAAAGATGGCAAGGTACTTAAAAGATTTCTTCCAAGGGAGAAGTTGGTTGCCTTCGACGTCGAAGGAGTTTCTCGTCGAAGATGTCTCTCGACGAAGATGTTCGATGGTTCAGAGTGGAACAGTTTGAAATTCAAGCGTTTGGAGGGAAAACGGTTTCCAGCGGTTACCAAGTGCAACGTGCGAAGATCTGGAGCGTCGAACGTTGAGAACGTGCCAAGTGGAATCATCTCGAAGCAGTGTAACTGCCCGACGGTTACTTGGGATGTTTTAGTATAAATAGTAGTAGTCATGTAGTTTCTCGCGTGTGTTCACAATTATATACAAAGTCATTCATATAGATTCGAGTACCCAGCGTGTGAGAAAGAATTGTTGAGAAATGTATGTGTGAAACACCAACTTTATTAATCAAAGTCATTTACTTTCCCAGAAATTTACTTGCTTTCTTCTTTACTTTCCTGTCGAACCCTTTCATTTAAAGCCTTATTTATTTTACCAAGTCCTTTCTTCATGCAATTTACTTAAAGCCTCTTTATTTTATTGTCATTTAACCAATATCCAATTTAATCAAACTTCAAAATCAACCTATGTCCTAGGATCAATCTGATCGATCCTGCGAGTAACCAAATAAGTAACCATTTGGAGGATCAGCGGTTGTTTACCAAATACCAAGGTAAACACTCATTTATTTATTTTGTTAATTATTATTATTATTAAAAAATTAACCAATTAACTCTTTTTCATAAAAAATCAGAAGAAAAAAAAAATAATATCAACCCCATTAATTTTATTATTTATTTTTGTAAATAAACAATCAATTAATTTATTTAGTTTAATTAGGTACAATTTTAATATCTTTTGCATTAAATTAAAATTAATATAGAATTAGGATTTTTATTAACTTTTTAATCATTCTTATTTTATTTCCTTAATTAAAATAAAACTCAAAAATATTTTCATTTAATTAATTAATTCAATTATTAATTTAGACTAATTTTTAATTCAAAAATAACAAAAAAAATATGCTTTATTTAATAAAAAGGGTCAAAACCCTAAGATACTCCGATTTAATTTTCTCGCGCGCAAATTATTTTTGATCCATATTTCAATATTGTAACTGCTTCGGGAATGTAATAGTTTTTAAATTAGGATTTTTATTTATCGCTTTTATTTACTTTCCGCAATTTAATTTTAAAGGGTTTGTCTTTGGCGATGTAAATACCCGACGCCTTGTAATAGCTTAGATTTATTTTCCGCAATTTATATTCCGCAAATATTAACTGTTAGATGTTTGATAAATAGGCGATGCATGACAAGATCAACTTTTAACTTAAAATCAACAGTATCTCACCATTAACATGTACAAAGATAAATAACTGAAATACGATACACTCGCACATGCGCACTCTTAGGGTACACCCCACTTGGTTGCCTTCGAAAGTGGTCATTGAGTATAGGAAGTTTTAGAGGTCGCCCTCTTGTCCGAAGATCATAAGTTGCCTCGAAACGGTTGCCTCGGATAAAATGATCTAGGATATTAGGGTTACCGCTAAGGCGTCCTAACATTGCTTTAGTGACCACACGTCCCTTAATCGAATTGACCCGAAAACTCCAACGACGATGCTACCTACTCCTCAATAGTGGGATAACATTGTCTAAAGGACATTAGCACAATTTAATTCCTTTTGAGTAGGTAGATGGTTCTTAAGTACTTGCTCCTTTTAAAACAAAACAAAACTTTTCGCACTTACACTCTCTTCAAAACAAAAACTCTTTTCAAACCCACAAACACAAAGAAAAGCAATCTTTTGAAAACACAATGAGTAAGTACCTAAGAGCCCGTGGATAACCACGGATAGAAAGGGTGCTAACACCTTCCCTTTCTATAATCTACCTCCCGAACCCGAGAAATATCTCAAAAAGGAATTTTTCTATGCTTTTGTCCTTTCCTTGTTGGATAAAATAAAAGACGGTGGCGACTCTTGCTTACCGCGACATTTTGCGAACACAAACGCAAAACGCGAACCAGCATTCCAAAACAGTCAGTTCTCATTCCCACCGATCACAATATGATTGCAGTCTTGGCGGTCCAAATTGCTGCATCCTCGGGGTTTGGTTCATGGCCCAAACCCAAATATGGTCTCCAAACAAACTGCACATAAAATTAAGTCAGGTTAATGAAAACGTAATATATAAATAATTTAAAAGTAGAAAAGTTGAAAGGTACGATGTACATCATCCGGGCCTAGGTGATCCAATAGATTGCAGTATAGTGCGACATTGAATCATGGATTCTTGCCGTAATCTATACCCCTCACGCAATACCTAAAGGAAATGAAAAATATTTTATTTTTAGCATATATTTGGTGAAGAGATGAACAGTAATAAATGATATAACTTGATGACTTACTTTGTTGCGTACGGGAAAACGAATGTGTTGTTGTTGATGGGGTTTAGGGACTCCATCCTCCACCAACCCCAGGCTTGAAGTAAAAAAGTGCAGCCATAAAATGTACATTTTTCCTTGTTTGCATTTTTGCACAAGGAACTGTATAGGTGGTCTAAAACAGCAGAACCCCAACTATACTTTCTAGTTTTTTCGAAATCTCTAAGTAAATTTAAATACATGAAATTTACACTATTTCCCGTACTTTCGGGAAATAAAAAGGTTCCAAATAGTACCATTAGATAAGTTCTAGCTTTTATTACCCTGTCTTTCTAGGAGGAATTTTCGTTTAATTCCAAAGTTGAATAATGATTTTTAAGCTCAGTTAGTAGTATACCCTGACCTCTCGCACCACCACCTTCAACCATATCCCTGCCCAACAATTCTTCACACAGATAATTGGGTTGTTGAACCGACCCGTTAACGGACTTACCGTCAACAGGGAGACCCAATAACATGTACACATCCTCTAGCGTGACGGTACATTCACCTATTGGTAGGTGAAATGTATGGGTCTCTGGTCTCCACCTTTCCAACATTGCAAGTATGAACTTTAAATCAATTGTGCAGTTGGAGATCTTTATAACATGTCTGAAACCTGCGTATTCCAGATATGGTACGATAAATGGGTCGGGAGCCAGGTAGTTGTGAGACCGGATTCTGAATCTTTTGGTATCCTGAGTTAATAATGTAAAAGGTGTAAGATTAAGTAATATGAACAAAGCATTACCTGAAGTATAAAAAATGTATAACTAAAATAGAAACTTATAAATGCGGCAATGTTATCCCTTGTTCCTCTGTGAGAATCGCCCATTGTGAGAAGAGCCATTGTTGAAAATGCCTGAGATTATGAAAGACTTAGAAATTGTAAGAGATTATGAAAGACTTTGTAGCAGAGAGTGAGACGATTGTGGGTGTGAGAGAAGTATGTTATACTCTGTATTTATAGGCAAAAAAATTTCATAGAGTAAGTAAGGTGGTAGCTGGTGCATGCATGCATGATAAGTGTCACTCTTGCAGTGTAGGCGCAGGCTAGGTGACAGCCTTGGAGAAGGCATCTCTGCATGCATGTAACACGATTGCACATTAAGGGAGGTGCCATTGGACTTGGCGAAAGAGTACAAAAATGAAAGGTGTCGCCATCCCCATTGGCGAATAAGAGGTGGCATGGGTTGCAGAGTAGGCGCAGGCTAGGTGACAGCCTTGGAGAAGCCATGCCTGAATACATGTAACACTATTGGAGGTGATGGGAGGAGACTTACAGGTTACAGTGTAGGTGCAGAGTAGGCGCAGGCTAGGGAGGAGCCTTAGAGGTTACAGCCTTAGTTAATTCAAATTCAGTATGACCTATTTAGTCTTACATTTATCAAAACACTGATTCACTTAATCTGTCAAACCTTCCAACCTTCAAACCTTCAAACAATCAAACCTACAAACCTTCGAATAACTCATAAACTTCAAACCTTCCAGCCTTCAAACCTTCAAACAACCATACACAATGGCCTTTGCACCCCAATATGTCATCAGTGCACATTTCAACGGTGAGACATACATTTGTCCCACCTTTGGGTTTTTGTTTAGAGACACAGACAACATCTGATTTATTTTAAACGGGAAAGCCAATTTCTCGTACTTCAAAAAACGATTGGAGGCCAAACTTGGACGAGGCCCGGTGACACAAATATTTTATCAGAATCCAGTTTTTTTTGGTAACAACCAAATAATATTTTATAAGGTTGAGGTTCAAGATGACGAGGATCTTTAGAATATGTTTTCTAGTCATGTGTATTCTGGGTACGACTCTATTGAGTTGTACATTATGTTGCGAGAGCCTCAGGTGACACAAGTGGTTGATCCTTTGGAGATCGAACAAGCAGAGGTAGATGCAGTTGATGAAGAAGAAGAAGATGACGAGTTAGAGTTTGACAAAATGGTGAATGATGATTCCGAAGACGATGGGATACCTGATATTCCTGCAAACGAGATCTACACACCACCTCCGTACATGATAAACTTCAACATGGGCGGAGATGAACCGTCTTCTGATTTATTTTTCAATCTGCATATGCAGTCGGATGAAAACTTAAAAGAGAAGGACGAGTTTTGTAACAGGGAAGAATGTATCAGAGCCATCAAAAAATTCCACATGCTCAACTCGGTCGATTTTAAGGTGGACCGTGTAAACCCAGAAAGGTACAAGATCAAGTGTGTCCACCTTGATTGTATGTTCAAGCTCACTGCATCATACAGATTAAGAGGTGATTGTTGGGTCATAGGTTCCATGTCTACCCACACTTGTGTCAGTTCTACCCAATCACAGGACCATCGAAAACTTAATTACGATCTCATTTGTCCAAGTACCTACCCTGCTTAAAGAGTTGGTTGTCAGGATACCAGACACTACTTCCTTCATCAGGAGGCATGGTTCTCTTCTCAGTTTGGTCACCTCCAAATTGGACGAACAAATGATGAGTGTCCTGGTCCAATTCTATGATCCGCTGTACCATTGCTTCACTTTTCAAGACTATCAGCTGGTTCCTACCCTAGAAGAGTTCTCTGAGCTGCTCGGTATCTCTGTTTTGGAGCAAACCCCGTTTACTGGATGGGAGAAGACTCTTAATCCCGAAGAAATTGTTGCAGCCCTTCACTTGACCAAAGAGGAGGTAATGGCTAACTGGGAAACTAGAAGTGGAGCTAAGGGTTTTCTGACTAAGTTCTTGGTTGACAAGGCCAATTACTTCTGGGACAGCTTAGATTTCAAGGTGTTCAAGGATATTCTGGCTCTCTTGATTTATGGTTTGGTATTGTTTCTGAATCCTGATACTTTTGTTGATATTAATGCCATAAAGATCTTCTTCTCTCAGAACCCTATACCCACTCTCTTGGGTGACATCCTTCATTAGCTCTATGCTCGTACTGCCCGAAAGCGGGGAACTTTGATGTGTTGTGCTCCTTTATTGTCGAGGTGGTTTATTTCGCACCTCCCTAAGTCCGTGCTGAAAAATAAAGAAGGAATGGGTTGGGCTTATAGGGTGATGTCTCTTTCTAATGATGACATTATCTGGACTCTCAAAGGTATGGATGAGGTGACTGTCATTGATCGCTGTGGAGAGTATCCTAATGTTCCATTGATCGGACTCCATGGAGAGATTTCTTACAACCCATGCTTAGCTCTCCGTCAGTTTGGAAGAGCCAGAAGAGAGGGGCCTCATGAGATGTTAATGCCTCATATCATCTTTGATTTTCAGGGAGATAGCGACGAGCTGCGTCGTAGATTCATAAAGGCTTGGGACAGAGTTCACCAATCTAACCCACATGAGTTGGGACCAAAGACTTCTCTGCCAATGGAGCCATATCTCAGATGGGTCCACATCCGTGCCCAGAAGTTAGGTATGCCATATGAAGTTGTCCGGCCTGTCACTCTTGAAGTTGCTAATGAAGACGGGGTTCTTCCAACCATTCTCCACCCTTATATGCCCACTGATATTGGGGCACTGAAGAGGTCTTAGATGCAATTGAGGGATGAGCGAGATTCCTACCAAGAGAAGTTCAATGAACAAGAGCAGAAGATCCAGAAGCTGACTAGGAAACTAGAGAACGAGCGGATCCTGAATGATTATGTCCGCACTGAGAAGAAGAGACCATGGGAGCATTGATGGACCTTTGATGATTCCTTTTACAGTTTTTATTTACTTTTCAGTATTTCCATTCTTGTAATGCCTTAAAGGCAAGTTGTTGAACAACTTAAATTTCGAAGTTTAAGTCTAATAAAGTGTGTTTCCGTTCTTGTTTACAAATTTGAATCCCGATTGTCTTCGAAATCATAAATCATACGCATTTTATCCCATGCACTTCATAAACAGGTACCCTTTTTACAGGTCTCTTATCTCCTTCGATGTTTATTTCAGCAATCATCATGTCTGCTGAACCTTCCACTGAGAAAGCTATCAAGGCCCTCCAGGCCCAGAATGCCCAATTTCAAGAGCTGATCATGAGTCTAGCTAAGGGTCAGCAAGACCTGAAGACCCTGATGCTGAAGGAGAAGAAGAAGAAGAAGAAGAGGAGGACCATCCTGTTCAACACAGGGCGCAGGTTTGGAAACGGGCTACAGAATGAAGTTGATCTGACCACCTCATCTGGAGAGAAAGATAGTCCACAAGAAAGGAGGGCTCCTAGCCCTGAAGTCTCCGACAACGAGACGGACTATGATGAAGAACAGTATCCTCCTGCTGAGGATAAGTACAAACAACTGGAAGACCGTTTGAACGCTATGGAAATTCAGAAGGTGCCCGGTCTGGACTTCGGAGATCTAGGTCTATCATCTGGGGTGGTGATTCCCCATAAATTCAAGGCACCAGCCTTTGCCAAATATGACGGAGTTTCCTGTCCAAAGCTGCACCTCCGGTCATATGTAAGGAAGATTCGGCCTTACACTACTGATAAGAACTTATGGATCCATTTCTTTCAAGACAGTCTCTCAGGGACTCAGCTTGAGTGGTTCTATCCGTTGGACGGAGCCAGTATCCGTAGCTGGGAAGATTTGGCTACTACATTCTATAGGCAGTATCAGTACAACTCCGACCTCGCTCCTACGCGTACCACATCTCCAGGGTATGTCAATAGGAACGGGTGAAGGATTCAAAGAGTATGCTCAAAAGTGGAGAGACCTTGCTGGAAGGGTGCAACCACCTTTGGCTGATCGTGAGCTTGTGGACATGTTTCTGGGGACCCTGTCTGGTCCGTTCTTTAATCATCTGATTGGAAGCTCTTCAGCTGGGTTTACAGATCTTATTTTGACCGGTGAAAGGATTGAGGTTGGTATTAAGGTTGGGAAGATACAGAAGGGTGCCTCGTCGAGCACCGAGAAGAAGCCGTTTAAAAAAGAGTCCAGTGATGTCTACAGTGCAAGAAGACAGAATAAACCTGAACACCGCCAAGCTGTCAACGCGGTTGTTATTTCAAAACCTGCTGGTGCTCCTCAGCATCACAATCAACAAAAGGACGAGAGACCTCGAAGGAAATTCACTCGTCTCAGCATGACCTTGTCTCAGATTCTGCCACAGTTGCTGAAGACTAATCTGGTGACTCTAAAGGAACCCCCAAAGAATTCAAATACAACGTCACCAAGGTATAACCCTAACGCCCGCTGCGCTTTTCACTCTGATAGCCCGGGGCATAATACGGATGATTGTTGGGCTTTGAAGAACAAGGTCCAAGACTTGATTGATGCGAAAGAGATCGAATTCGGGGCACCAGAGAAGCCTAAATAAGAGGTCGGGGTAAATGCTATCAGGGATGATGATGATGGAGAGTTTGATATCGACAGTTGGATCTACCCTACGACCAACGGTGGATTAAGAAACTGGACAGCGAAGGATTCTATGCATGTTTCTGTTATCACCCAGTAATGAAACTTTTTGTTTTGAATTTGTAATAAACAGCGTTTCAAACTTTATGGCCCGGTGTCTCACCCGAGGCACCGTGGCTCCATTTGTGAGGGCTTTTGTGCGTCATTTTCATATATCATCAATAAAAACATTGGACGTTCTTGCATTTCAAATTTTGCGCTCTTTGTTTTTATTTATTATATATTGCAAAACAACTATTTTACACACACTCACATATACAGGTCCACATCCACTCTAGATCTCACTGGTAACGACTCTGCTACTGCCGTTTATGACTTTGAAAATCCGATCAACTTAGCCGAAGACGAAGGTGAAGATGATTGCGAAGTGCCTGGTGAACTTGCAAGATTGTTACTCCAGGAAGAGAGGGCCATTCAGCCACACGAAGAGCCAATGGAAATAGTGAATTTGGGTACTGAGACAGACAAGAAGGAAGTCAAGATCGGTGCAAATCTGGAGCCTAGTGTGAAACAACGGTTGATTCAGATGCTGCGTGACTATGTAGAGATCTTTGCTTGGTCTTACGAAGATATGCCTGGGTTGGATACCGACATTATGGTTCATCGCCTTCCTACCAAGGAAGACTGTCCTCCCGTAAAACAGAAGGTTCGCCGGATGCGCCCAGAGATGTCTGAGAAAATCAAAGCCGAAGTTATGAAACAATTTGACGCCGGTTTTCTAGCAGTGACTTCTTACCCTCAGTGGGTTGCCAATGTGGTTCCTGTGCCGAAGAAAGATGGTAAGGTCATAATGTGTGTTGATTACAGGGATTTGAATAGGGCGAGCCCTAAGGATGACTTCCCTCTGCCTCATATTGACGTTCTGGTTGACAACACCGCTCAGCACAAGGTATTCTCCTTTATGGACGGCTTCTCCGGTTATAATCAGATAAAGATGGCTCCCGAAGATATGGAGAAGACCACTTTTGTTACTCAGTGGGGTACCTTTTGCTACAAGGTCATGCCTTTTGGGTTGAAAAATGTTGGGGCAACATATCAGCGTGCCATGGTTGCTTTGTTTCATGACATGATCCATCATGAGATTTAAGTATACGTTGACGATATGATTGCGAGGTCCCAGATTGAGGAAGAACACCTTGACCATCTACAAAAGCTGTTTGACAGGTTGAAGTTGTACAAGTTGAGGTTGAACCCGAACAAGTGCACCTTCGGGGTGAGATCTGGTAAGCTACTAGGTTTCGTCGTGAGCGACAAAGGTATTCAGGTGGATCCGGCAAAAGTGAAATCTATACAAGAGATGCCAGCTCCCGAGACAGAGAAAGAAGTCAGAGGCTTTTGGGACGACTGAACTACATTGCCCGATTTATCTCGCGCCTAACTGCTACTTGTGAGCCAATCTTCAAGCTGCTGAAGAAAGATCAGGTAGTACGTTGGAACGATGAATGCCAGGACGCTTTTGAAAGAATCAAAGAGTATCTCCAGGAGCCACCCATTCTGATGCCACCAGTTGAAGGGAGACCTCTAATCTTATACTTGACAGTACTCGACAATTCAATGGGGTGTGTGCTGGGGCAGCATGACGAGTCTGGCCGAAAAGAGCATGCTATTTATTACCTTAGCAAAAAGTTTACCGATTGTGAGACTCGATACTCACTGCTTGAGAAAACTTGCTGCGTTTTGGCATGGGCTGCTCGCCGGCTGAGACAGTATATGCTGACTCACACTACTTTCTTGATTTCAAAGATGGATCCCATCAAGTATATCTTCGAAAAGCTTTCCTTGTCCGGAAGAATAGCAAGATGGCAGATGATCTTGACTGAGTATGACATCCAGTACACAACCCAAAAAGCAATCAAGGGAAGTGTATTGGCAGACCATTTGGCACATCAGGCAGTGGATGATTACCAGTCTATGAACTTCGAATTCCCGGACGAGAATATCATGTTGATAACTGATTGTGAGACACCTGGACCGGATGAAGGACCTAAGGAGGGATCCCGATGGTCTATGCACTTTGATGGGGCTTTGAATGCTTTGGGTAATGGCATTGGCGCCATAATCGTATCTCCTAAAGGCTCTCATACTCCGTTCACCGCCCGACTATGTTTCAACTGCACCAACAACATGGCGGAGTATGAAGCGTGCATCATGGGTCTTCGAGCTGCAATTGACCTAAGGATTAAGTTTCTAAGTGTCTTCGGAGATTCCTCTCTCGTGATCAGTCAGATCAAAGGCGTGTGGGATACGAAACACCCAAATCTTATTCCTTACAAGGAGTATGTATTGACATTGCTTCCCCATTTTGAGGAGATAACCTTTGAACACTTCCCTAGAGAGGATAATCAGTTGGCAGACGCGCTAGCTACGATGTCTTCTATGTTCAAAGTCAATTGGGACAACGAGGCTCCCCGGATCATTATTGAAAGATTGGACGAACTTGCGCATTGATGTGATCTTAGGACTGAAGAGGTAACAGAAAAGCCCTGGTATCATGAAGTGAAGAGGTACCTTGAAGCTCAGGAATACCCCGAGGGTGCATCTGTTGATGACAATAAGTTTCTGAGGAGGTTCGCGACGAAGTTCTTCATCAACAATGACATTCTTTACAAGCGTAACCATGATTCAACCTTACTGCGTTGTGTGGATAAGATTGAAGCAGAAAGGATCATGGCAGATCTGCATGAAGGTACTTTCGGGACCCATCCCAGTGGACATACCATGGCAAAGAAAATCCTTCGGGAAGGATATTACTGGTCCACAATGGAAGCTGACTGTTATCAGCATTCTCGGACATGTCACAAGTGCCAAGTCTATGCTGATAAGGTGCACATACCTCCAGTTCCTCTAAACGTCTTGACAGCTCCTTGGCCTTTTGCAATGTGAGGCATTGATATGATCGGCGAGATCGGACCTACGGCATCCAACGGGCATCGTTTCATCCTGGTAGCAATTGATTACTTTACAAAATGGGTTGAAGCAGCTTCCTTTGCTACAGTAACCAAGAACGTCGTGGCACGGTTCATTCGGCATAATCTGATCTGTCGATACGGTGTACCAGAGAGGATCATTACGGACAATGGTACCAATCTCAACAATAAAATGATCACCGAGCTCTGCGAGCAATTCAAAATACAGCATCATAACTCATCTCCTTACCGGCCGAAGATGAATGGGGATGTAGAAGCGGCTAATAATAACATTAAGAAGATTGTGCAGAAGATGACAGTGACCTACTGTTGTACCCCAAAATTTTCCCTCCCATATTCTTCAAAGTTTTGACAAGCATCACCTCAAATGGTTCAAAGTCTACTCAAGGGCTACACAGTCAAGCACCCTCCTGAGCCAGTCAAATTAGGGTTTTGGTTCTTGCAAGGAAGTTGAGGTTTTCAAGGGCTCAATCAAGTCCCCTATGCTCATATACATTGTCAAGCACCTACATGTCAAGTTTCAAGGCTCACAAGGTCAAGTTGCACAATCAAAAACCCTAATTGCTCCACAATCAACTGCAGGGGCAAAATGGTCATTTGGCAGTCAAAAGTCAAAAATTTTGGTCAACATCTTATTTTTAAGCCACAATCATCATTTGATCAAGTCTTGATCATGATTCCACAAGTATGGCTCAAAAATCATCAAGATGCAAAAGTTTCTATTTTTGGACAGCTGAAAAGTCAACTGTAACTTGACCAAGGCATAACTTTTTCATGGTTCATCAGAAAAATCCCATCCAATGCTCATTTTGAAGGGGATGACATTTTCTACAAATCATCTTCACACTCCAAGTCCAAGAAATGCTCTCACAAAAAGTTATCAATTTCAACATTATAGGTCATTTTCAAAAGTCAACAAAAGGGCACTTTAAGTCAAAGACCATAACTTGATATTGGTAAATCAAAATGACATGGGACCAAAGGCATTGGTTAGAGGACTTCAAGACCTTTCCAAAATGTCCAAGAACATGTTCATATGATCAAAATTGAGCAAGATATGCATTGGAGAAGTTGGGAAATTTTTGTGAAATGGCCAAAGTCAACTATCCTTGAAACTTCATTTTTTGACAAAAGGGCCCACTTTTTTCCACTTGGTTCAGCCTTGTCATGCCACCCACGTGTCCCATGATTAATTTCAAGATTAAACATTAATTTTTCTATTTTTTATTTAATTTTATTGATTTAATTAATTTTAAATCCATAAAATTCAAATAAAAATCAAAAAAATTAATTCAATGATATCTTGTGGTTTGAATGACCTTGATGAAGCATAATGCACCTACCAAATTCGTGTAAGGTCCATTTTAAGCATAAAATTCAAATTTGAACAAAATTGACAAATTGCTTTAATGGTGGTTATGGAGAAATCCAAAGTTTAATTGCAATGGTTAAGAGCTCATAATAGTGACTGATTCTCACTCATTACTATATATACAAGCCTTACAAGCCTCATTCAAAAACGAAAAAAAGTGCACAAACGGCCAGAGCAAAGTTCAAAATTTTTCAAAAAAAGTGTGAGATCAAAAGGAGTTTTGCAAGCATTTTCAGGCCAAAAGGAGAACGTGACTCTCTTCTTTGCCATACCCTGAAGCTAAAGCAACCCTTGCCACGTCCTAAGGTTCATTATCAAGCACTGTAAGTATTCCCAGGTCCCCTCAAAATCCCATATTATTTTTTCTTACATACTTGTGTGCAGGCTTCAAAGAAGGCTTATCATGCGCCTCACAAATCCAAAGCGCCAAGTGTCTCCAAGTGCAAATCCAATGGCCACAAGGGAAGGAGCATCATGTTCTCAGGTCAACACAGGCACAGGCAATCTCCAAAGTCAAACCAAGCTGGCTTCTGAATGGGCCTCACAATTCCATTAACACCTCCAATCTGGCCCAAAACCCCCCTTGGGTTTGCAATTTTTATTTTGTCATTTTTATATTTTGTCTTATTTTATTTTTTCCCTTTTATTAACTATTAACATAATTAATTTATTTTCTATAAAAAAAAATCAAAGAAGAACTAATATTATTATTATTATTAATTTCATTTTATTTTTGCAAATAAATACTAATAAATTGAGTTAAGTTTAATTAGGCAACTTTAACTTTTTTTTTCTTCTTAATAAATAAAATAAATTTAGAATTAGGTTTTTTTTATTAACTTTTAATTTTATTTCCTTTTATTTTATTTCATTAAAAAACATAAAAATACAAAAAAAACATTTTTCTTTTAATTAATTAATTAATTAGTTTAATCATTAGTTTTAATTTCATTTAATCACAAAAAAGACAAAAAAAATCATTTCTTTTCTTAAAAGGGTCAAAACCCTTAAGGCATTCCCGATTAATTTTTATTCGCGCGCATTTATTTTATTTTGATTATTGTGTAACTGCTTCAAGAATGTAATAGTAATTAGGTTTATTGCTTTCTTTACTTTCCGCACTTTATCAAAAACGGGTCTTTGTTTTTTTTTGGCGATGTATAGACCCGCGCCTTGTAATAGCGTAGCTTTACATTCCCGCACTTTAACTTTCCGCACCCCCTAACTGTTAAATGCATGAAAGAATGTATGTAAATAAAATCAATCCGTAGCTCACAAATAACATGTACAAAGAAAATTAACTGAAAAACAACACACAAAGCACATGCCACTCCTAGGGTACGCTTCACTCGTTGCCTCGAAACGTGGTCATCAAGTATAGGGTGTCTTAGAGGTCGCCCTTCTGTCCAAAAGATCCAGTTGCCTCAAAACGGTTGCCTCGGATAAAAAAAGGATCTAGGACATTAGGGTTACTTCTAAGGTGTCCTACCATTGCTTCGGTGACCACACATGTCCCGATAATCGAATTGACCCGAACACCTCCAACGATGGTGCTACCTACCTCTCAATGGTGGGATAGCACTATCTAAAGGACTCTTACACAACCTAATTCCTTAGAGTAGGTAGATTCTCCTGGGTACTTGCTCTTTCAAACAAGTAAAACAACTTTTCGCACCTACACTTTCTAAAAGCTTTCAAACAAATACTTCATACACTCTTGAGGACTGATACAAGAGTTACCTAGAAGTTTTTTTTTTCAAACAAACTTTTTTTCAAAACCCACATACACTTGAAAAGCAAACATTTTTGAAAACATAAGAGCAAGTACCTAAGAGCCCGTGGATAACCACGGATAGAAAGGGTGCTAACACCTTCCCTTTCTATAAATCTACCTCCCGAACCGAGAAACATTCTCAAAGAAGGAATTTTGCTGTGCTTTTGTCCTTTCCATGTTGGATAACATAAAAAACGGTGGCGACTCTTGCTTACCGCGACATTTCGCGAAACCAGCTAAAAACAGTCAGTTCTATTCCCACCGATCACAGAACTGGCGACTCTGTTGGGGACATTAATAAGTAGGGTGTACCTTAGGAATAGTTCATCATCATGTTTTCAATTGCTTGCTTTGCTTGATTTAATATTGTGGGCCTGTTTTGGGAGTTTCATAGATCCTAACCCGGATCTGGGGGATACCTTCTTAGAAAGTAGCAACAAACTGTGAGGGAACTGTGCGGGGTATACCGACACGGTTGAAGCAGTTTGCTACGTTGATGTGGCACTTTGGTGAGTACCGGTAACCCTTGAGTCAAGTCAAGGAGAGTACGGGGCCGCCGGGTGGTATCGTGAAGCATCAACTGACCTTAGGAACCTTACTTGACCATCCTGGCCTCTTTAGGGGTAGTGAGATGACTGACTTTGGTGCAGTCCGAAGTTGGTTGATACTCGATACTACACTAATTGAGGGTTATTTTCTTGGAATATTTTGATCGCCATTTCAGTGGCTAAATCAAAACAATGAACACAGAAAACAACCCAATGATATTGAGCTCTTTAGAACCCGGTTACTTTTGATAGGACAGGTTTTTGAGCCCACCAACCTCAAGAGGGTAGTACCCCCAAACTTCATGCTGGCCTAAACTCTAAGGGTTGTCTTGTGTGACTTGTGTGCTTTCAAACTTGACTACTTGCATGCTTGTTATCTGACACTTGAGTTTCTTGCAGGTTTTGTTTACAGTCCTTAATTGGGACTCATAACAGGGTTTACCTACATTACTCCACGCATAGCATAAC
Organism: Vicia faba; assembly: GCA_948472305.1. Taxonomy (NCBI): domain Eukaryota; kingdom Viridiplantae; phylum Streptophyta; class Magnoliopsida; order Fabales; family Fabaceae; genus Vicia; species Vicia faba. The sequence goes on along the minus strand of OX451739.1, from coordinate 377,412,615 downwards.
ATCATACCATTGCATGCATCTTTGCATAAAAACTAATCCATTTCAAGGATCTCAAGGGCTTGTGATGCAGGTCATGATGAATCAAAGTGTCTAGCAAAGGGCAAAGGGGATTTATTTTCCTCTAGCCGAGGTTGTCAGGGGCTATGACCCACTCGATATGGTGAGCCTTGACTCTTGAAGAAGGACTCTCAGCAACATGAAGTTCCTTCAATCAAGCTACCCAAATTCAAATTCTAATAAGTTTCTCTGTTTACCCCGCGAGATCCTTGAAAACATCGCATGCATACATACATATCATTGCATTACAGGTACTCTTTTCCACATGTTGCTTAATCTTCTTCGTTGTTTATTTCAGCCATCATCATGAATCCTGAATCATCCAATGAACAAGCTATCAAGGCCCTCCAGGCCCAGAACGCCCAGTTCCAGGAGCTGGTCATGAGCTTAGCCCAAGGACAACAGGAATTGAAGACTCTGCTTTTGAAGAAAAAGAAGAAGAGGACTGTTTTGTTCAACCCTAGACGCAGATCTGGGAATACACTACAGAATGAAGCTGAGCGGACTACTCCATCTGTTGGGGAAGGCAGTCACCAAGAGGGAAGGGTTCCTAGTCCTGTGATCTCTGACACCGAGACAAACTTCAATGATGAACAGTACCCTCCTGCTGAGGACCGGTACAAACAGCTGGAGGACCGGTTAAATGCTATGGAGATTTAACGTGTGCCTGGGTTGGACTTTGGAGACCTAGGTTTATCTTCTGGGGTGGTGATCCCTCACAAGTTCAAGACATCTGCCTTTGCAAAATACGACGGGGCTTCCTGTCCTAAGTTGCACCTCCGTTCATACATAAGGAAGATCCAGCCCTACACAGCTGACAAGAAACTGTGGATCCATTTCTTCTAGGAAAGTCTTTCAGGGACTCAACTCGAATGGTTCTATCAGCTGGATGGAACCAGTATTCGTAACTGGGAGGACTTGGCAACTGCTTTTTATAAGCAGTATCAGTATAATGCCGACCTCGCTCCTACGCGTACCCAACTCCAGGGTATGTCACTAGGAACGGGTGAAGGTTTTAAGGAGTACGCGCAAAAGTGGAGAGACCTGGCTGGAAGGGTACAACCACCCTTAACTGATCGGGAACTTGTCGACATGTTCTTGGGGACCCTGTCTGGGCCTTTCTTCAACCATCTGATTGGGAATTCTTCTCCTGGGTTCACAGATCTGATCTTGACCGGTGAGAGGATAGAAGCTGGTATCAAGTCCGGGAAGATACAAAAGGGTGACTCCTCGAACTCTGAGAAGAAACCATTCAAGAAAAAGTCCAATGCTGCGTACGGTCAGAAGAGTCGTCGTGACCAACATGTAGGGGCAGTCCTGATCTCTGGTTCTACACCACGCCGACAACAGCAGAAGGGAAATCAGTGAAGGCCGGACGAGCCTAAAAGACAGTTCACCAACATCAATATGCCGTTGTTACAAGCATTGCAGCACATGTTGAAGATGAACCTGATTGCGGTGATCAACCCTCCTGCAAATCCTAAGACTTCTTCTCCAAGCTACAACCCAGATGCGAGGTGTGCTTATCATTCTGGTAGCCCGGGGCATGATACTGAGGATTGTTGGGCGCTGAAATACAAGATCCAGAATACGATTGACGCCAAAGAGATCGAATTCGAGCCTGCCGAGACTCCCAACATGATCACTGCTCCCTTGCCAAAACATGGCTAGGATTGAGAGACTCTTGTTCATTTAAATTCTGATATTGTATTTTTCTATGCTTATTCAAACAGTTATTATGTCAAACTCTATTATTTAATTAATGCATTACACGTGTCTGTTTTGAAGTAATTGTGTTCTCTATATTCAAAATTGCTTTTATTTTTTCTTGATGTTCAACTCTCGATTGAAAATTCTAAGCCTCTTGAGGGAGGATGACGAAAACGATACCACAATCTACAGTATGCTTTTGAACAGACCCCGCTGATGAGGTACAGGCATTGTTTCAATTCCTAAACACTGGAGTTATAAGGAAGATAATCCCCCGTTACCCCCTTTGAGCCAAAAGAAGTAGGAATTTTTCTTTTCGAAAATTAAAACCCTTAATCATAACCTGGGGCAGGGTAGTTCTCTCAGTTGATCCAGGTGCACAACAAATGGCATCAAAGGAGTCCTTCCAAAAACAAAAGACAGTGATGGTTCCAATAATCATAAGGACGGGCAGTCATTATCTCCCCAAAATAAAAGCCCATTAAGTCAAAACCTATGAAGAAGACTTACAAAATTGGGGCATCCCGCTGACTACGATCATGAAAGAAACAGTTCAGGCAAAAAACAGGGATAACGAAATCAAAAAAGAAAGAGGTCCTACAAACCCTCAACCAAAAAAGAATTGACTTCCTGTTCAAAATAAATTGTCAACATCCGAACCATCACCGGAATATCAGACAAAGACTCAAACAAGGTCTAATGCACGATCAGCTGAGTTTAGGTTTGAAGAACATCACGAAGAGCGGGTGGGTACAAATATAATTTGAGCCTTTTCCTTTGTTTCTTAAACCGTGAACTAGGCCACGTTATAACCCTCAAAAGTCCTAGTTGAAGCATGGGTTAATTCGAAAGCATATTGTTACAAAGGTATCCTGACTCTTTAAGGCTTGCTGTAAAATACTGAGTTGACATCACATTTTACAAAATTCACTTGTTTTTACTGAAAAATACATTTGCAAAAAAACTTCGAGACAGACTTACACTTTGCATTCTTAAAATAATATTGTTTGCATATGACTATTTGTTCAACAGCAGAGAAATTCGCACGAAGAATATCTAGTGAACAAAAGCACTCCCAACCAAGGGGCAGGGCATGATCATTGTCCATCATCTGGGGCAGTTAAGTCAAGATTCTGAGAATCTCTCAAAAGGCCAACCAGCTAGGGGAAAATCTCTGTCTGGATCACTTGGGGCATTGGACGATCAAGCGAAGATCTTCTGGTGGCATGGTAACTGTGATACGGTGGGAGAACTGACTTGAGGTTTTGCGTTTGTATTCACATTTGTTCGGTTTAGCAAGAGTCGCCACCGACTTTTTATTTTATCCTAAAGGAAAGGTTAAAAAAGCACAGGAAAAACCTTTTGAGATATTTTGTGGGTTCGGGGGGTAGATTATGAAAAGGGAAGGTATTAGCACCCTTTTCATCCATGGTTATCCATGGGCTCTTAGTTACTTGGTTTTAGATCACTTGCCTTGATTTTTGATTGCTTGAAAATGGTGTGTGTATGTGTGTGTTTAGAAAATGTTTTTGAAGAAGATGCCTTGTCTTAGGCAACCAATGTAATGACTCGTGTTTGAGTGTTTCACAAAGGTGTGTATCTTTTCGAAAAGATGTTTCAAATGTTTTTTGAAAGTTTGTTTTGAAAGTGTTTGTGGAGTGTGGTTTGAAAAAGGAGGCAAGCGTTTTTTTTGCAAGATTGATCCCAAGTAACTAAGAGTTTTGTCTACCCCTATTGTACTCAAAGGTTTTCTCTATGTTTTCAACCCCTTTTTAACAATTTTGTTTCACCATTGAATTTGGTGGACAATCTTGCGTTTAGGATGTGGTCGGGACAGGCGCGGGTCATCGTATGGACCATGAATGCAATGGTGCCAAGTGTCTTTGGCAATTTGCTTGAAGGGACTATGATCATTCCGTTTTAGGCAACTTTCGAAAGCGTCATCGAGGGACTTTATGATCATTTTGAATTGTTTTGCCAAAGAAACTCGACGTGCAAGCATGGCCCATTTTGGAAGGTAACATGTGGGATTACCCTAGGGGTGTGCAAGTGTGATTGTGTATTGATTTCATGTATTTGTCTTGTATTAGGTTATCTAGCGTTTGATTTTATGTACATGCAAACCCTAGGTCTAACCATGGTATAATTGAAAGCGATAAATTGCAGGAATTTAAAGTCTACGCTATTACAAAATAGTATCCGGGAGTGGGGGTACAAATGTACAAATGGGGATGAGACTTAAATAATTACAACCAAATCGAATCGACCACGATGTAAAATGTATCGAATATACAAAAATAAGCAAATGTATAATGTATCAATGTAAAATGTATTGTGTATGTGTAAGTGTATGCGTATGAGAATTATTTACAAGGTGCGAAATATTAATGTATTAAGTATTGTTAACTTAATGAAAAGAATTAAATATTTTGTTTATTTAATTTTTGTAATCTTGTATTTTTGTTTAATATGTACAAATAAGATATTTTAAGAAAAAGAAAGAAAGGTTTTAAGTTTTAATTATATTATGCATTATTGTTTTATGTACAAAACAAGATGTTTTAATAATAAAAATTATTAAGTTCTTAATTAAAAGAAAAAGATTTAAAGGAAAGTTTATTTTCTTATGTAAACTAAAAAGTTTTAATAAAACAAAAAAAACGTTTAAACCTAAATAAAAAGTCTAATATTTATTTTAAATACGATAAACAAAATTTAGTAAAAACTAATGTATTATTTATATTTTAGTTAATGTATTATAAAAAAGGTTAGGTTAGTTTAAATTGTAAAATGAAGATAAGTAAAAAAAAACTTAGTTTAAGAATTGAATGGGCTTTTGTTATGCTGGCCCAACCTGATTTGAAACAGAAGCCAGGGGGATGCCAAAGAAACTCGTTTGGGCTTTAGTTGATTAGGCATAAGGGTAAGGCCCAACGATCTCACAATTTTCGTTTTTTAGGGTTTGATGATTTTGTGTTCATTTGGAATGGATTGGGGTTTGTAACATGCAGAGGCGCACCGTTTTCATCTTCACTTCCGTTCATCTTCTCAAACCATGCTTCTGAGTCATGTCCTTCTGAACGCACCTCCGCCTAAGGTCAAACGGCGCCACCGTCCCTCCTTCTCCCTCAGTGGTTGGGCAACGCGAAAAATGAGGAAAAAAGGTAACGATCTTGAACGTTATTAGGGTTTTTGATTTTGTCCTTGCATGTTCTGATTTTCGTTTATTGACTCTGTTTCTCGTGTATTGTGGTTCACGTGAGGTTTTGAAAAGAGGGAAAAGAAGTACTACCTTTTGGATACGGAGGAGGAGGGAATTAGGAGGCGCGTGGAGGGCCGACGGGGAAGCACGTGATGTGAGCTCGCTTGGGTATCCACGGTACTCTGTGTCTTTCTTTGCCTTCTTTCGGTTTGATGATGATCTTGAGAATCTTTGTATGACTTTTCTTCTTCTTCTATATCTTCGCCTCACTTCTGCTTGTTTCGTATGCTAGTCTTGTATGTTGAATATGTTGGATACAGTTGCCATGCTTTGAGACTGATTTGAATGTTGGCCCAGTGATGGAAGTTTTTTCTAAGGGCTTGGTATTGATTCTGTATGCTACTGTATGTTACCCTTAGGGATTATGAGATGATGATTTCTTGCCCAGTGATGAGCCCTAAGTTCTGAGGGCTTTGGGGGATTCTGTATGTGTTCGAATGTTTAGGCTATGGCGTTGGTGGGATGTTTTGACAAAGCTTGACAGGTGAGGGCAAAGGCTTTGAGGTTTATGCTGCTTAAGGCTTGGCTTTGCTTATGCAGGATTTAGGCTTCTGGTTTGTTTAGGCTTTTGGCTATGGCTTAGAGTTGGACAAGTTTGTGAGGCTTTCTTTTGGTGGAAGGCAGTTCTGTTTGGCCTTTTACAAGTTAGGCTTTGGGGCTTTGTTTGACAGGTTATGGCCTGGACAATTTGTGTTGTTTGATTACAGGTTAGGGTACTGGGTGTTTAAGGCTTTGATATGTTGTTTCAGTTTTGAATGGTAAGGCTTTTTATGCAGGGTATTTGATGAGAAGCAGGTTTTTAGCTTGATTCCTCTTTGAGGCTTCAGCAGGTTATACTGGTTTAGGCTTATGCTGCAGGTTGTTAGCTTGAAAGGCTTCAGCCTGGGACCGGTTAAGCTTGGCCTTGGTGTTGTATATTTGATATGTTTCTGAGTTGGGGTTTTTGTTCTGAGTTATGTTTTTTGCTTGTGATTTCTGCCTCCTCCCTTTACTGTTTCATTGCAGTTTGTTTTATATTTCTCTATGCCTCAAGCCTAAAGCCAGTAAGCCTACCTTCTCCTCTCTTCTTCTCTCTCCAGTACAGTTAAAACATTAAATAATGTTATGTTTGTACTTTAGTTCTGAAAAAGCAATGGCTGGGAAATGATGCTTTGATATTGCTTGCACTTCTAATCTTTCTCTGCATACTTTGCACTTTCTTGATATTTGCATCTCTTCTTTTGACAGCTTTGATGGCCTTTTGTACTTGACATCCTTTGGACAGCTTTTTGTTTAGTTTGACATTGGAACTTAGTTTGGACTTGGACTTTTATACATGCTGTTTGCTTTGAACTATGCAGTTGGTTGGCCAATTTGAAATGTGCAATTTGTATACTTTGTGCATTCATTTTTTAATTTGCAAACATTTTCATCCCTCTTTGTGAACCGGGAGAAATCTCGTGATTTGCAGAGTGGGCGAACTGATCCCGGCCATTTGCTTTTAATGATGAATTCTCTTTTATCTGTCTCTTTTGTCTGTCCCTTTAATTATTTATCTGCTTCAATTGACTTTTTCTTCTTTTCTATTCTTTGCAGATAAAATCCAATGAGGCAGAGGGAGCAAGGGATGGAAGATGAAGACTTAGGAAAACTTAGAAAAATTAGGATAGTTTTATTTATATTTAAATTACTGTAATATTATTATTGTAAACATTTTGTAAACAAAAACAATTATACAAATAATTTAAAAATAAATAAAAGTCCTTTTATTTGTCATTCATTTTTAATTCTTCTTCAAATATTTATCTAATTGCTTATAATTCTTAAATTAAAATAAAATGGAAATAAACTCCAATTATCTTAACTTAAAAATAAATAATCAATTGGTAAACACTGGTCTTATAATCAATAACAACCCCGATGCTCCAATTATCCAAAGTAAAGCACAGTTTCAAACCAGACGACAGTTAATTAAACAAAACGTCCATCTGCCTCTTTTCACTGATTAAATCCGAACAAATGCAAATTAACAACCAGCAGCCTCAGTTCTCATTACAGAGTAACTTGAAAAGCATTGATAGAACTAACTCTTCTTGATAGATATGCATACAAAACCCTGATTCTGATCAAATGCCAAAGAAGCGTTCGCCTGATCGAAGCTGAGCCAAAAATCAACCAAACCCTAAGCAAACTGTTTGAATTGTTCCAGAGCCACGAAAATCAATAAAAACCCTAATTTCATCTGACTGACGAGAAAAGTCTGTCTGACCGATTCTTAAACCAGTCTGAAAAATCAGGAAATGCCCGAAGCTATGATTTCTTGTGGAAAAATACGAGGGCAAATTTTGGGGTACAACAGTTGCCCCTGTTCAATCTTCTTGGACCTGAAGAGTTAGATTGGCAAGTTTGCCTTTCGCGACTCGAGGGAAAAAGGAGATTGGACACTAGAGTGCCCAGAAAATTTGCACTCGGTGATGTTATGGTGGAGGGAATGGGCTTAAAGATGCCATTTGGTGATGGGCTTAAAGATGCCATCTAGTGATTGCTGGTAGGAGGATGGGCTTATAGATGTCATCTGGAAATGGGCTTAAAGATGTCATTTAGAAATGTTTGTAGGAGGATGGGCTTATAGATGCCATCTGGAGGTGATCGTTGAACTGTATGTCACTGGTGAGTGGACGAGTATCAGAAAGGTATCCGTGTTTTGGAACATCTCTGAACTGGGGGTCTGAACAAGCAATAGATTGACATCCGTGTTTGGAGAATCTGTAAACTGTTTTCAGGAGTTGAAATTAAATAAGCAATAGAGCAGCATCTGTTGTTGGGAAGCGTCCGTAAATTGTTTTCAAAAGTCTTGAAGTGGAGAAGGAACCGGTGTAGGGTTTCCTGATGATGAGTCCGTGTAAAACTGCGTCTGGATGAATCTGGAATAAGTATCAGAATGTCGCCGTGTCTGGGTCACATCTGTACTATTCCCGGATGAATCTCGGATGGTCTTTGTCTGTTGACTGCTCTTTCCTGAAAAGGTAAAGAGTTAGTTGTATGCAATGTCATGATGCATGATGCAATGTTATATCGATGTTTATGAGATGAATGTGATGAATGCGCATGTAGGCTGATGAGTTATCTTGCTGAGGATAGATGAATCCTGGATGGCTGAAGATAAAAGAAACTTGACTGCTGTCGGGGAAAGTAAATCCTTGGCTGCTGCTGTGGAGGGCAAGAATCTTTTGATTGCCGCAGATGAGAAGTCCTGGGACCACTGTTGGGGAATCAGAAGCTTGGGTTGTATGCCAAACTACTGGGGAATCCTGTCTTGAGGAGATCTTCACTGGAGAATATTCGAATATTCTGCGAGATGCTGAGAATGAGAATCTTCACTCTGCCTGGGGATTGAAAGTTGGAAGTTTTAGCTCCGCTGGGGATAATGAAACTTGACTCTGAGGGGAGTTAGCTTCTGGAAGACTCTCTGGCTGGGGATTGCAAGAATCTTCTGATTGTCGCAGGTGTTGATCTGGAGTAAGTTACTGAATGTCGCCATCTCTGGGTCACATCTTGAACTATTTCTAGATATTGAGTAAGAATCTTTTGAGTTTGAGAAGGAACTGGTGTAAGGTTTCCTGATGATGAGTCCGTGTAAAAACTACATCCTGGATTTGAGATCTGTATGAGTAGCAGAATGACTTCCGTGTCTGGAGTATATCTGAAACTGTAACTAGGATCTGAATGAGTGACAGAGTGGCTACCGTGTCTGGAGCGTATCTGAAACTGTATCTTGGAGTTGAGATCTGTATGAGTAGCAGAATGACTTCCATGTCTGGAGTATATCTGAAACTGTAACTAGGATCTGAATGAGTGACAGAGTGGCTACCGTGTCTGGAGCGTATCTGAAACTGTATCTTGGAGTTGAGATCTGTATGAGTAGCAGAATGACTTCCGTGTCTGGAGTATATCTGAAACTGTAACTAGGATCTGAATGAGTGACAGAATGGCTACCGTGTCTGGAGCGTATCTGAAACTGTATCTTGGAGTTGAGATCTGTATGAGTAGCAGAATGACTTCCGTGTCTGGAGTGTATCTGAAACTGTAACTAGGATCTGAATGAGTGACAGAATGGCTATCGTGTCTGGAGCGTATCTGAAACTGTATCTTCCGACAGGTGATGAAGGAAATGGTTGAACACTTTTGGCATTCGAATGCCCCAAGTGGTGATGTAGATAATTTCCTGGCTTGTTACAGGTGTTGATCCACAATCAGTCGTCCACAGATATTTTCCTGGTTTATTACAGGCGTTGATCTGGAACCTAAGAAAGGTAACAGAATGGCAACCGTGTCTGGAGCACATCTGGACCGTATCTTCCAACAGGTGATGAAGGAAATGGTTGAACACTTTTGGCATTCGAATTCCCCAAGTGGTGATGTAGATAATTTCCTGGCTTGTTACAGGTGTTGATCCACAATCAGTCGTCCACAGATATTTTCCTGGTTTGTTACAGGCGTTGATCTGGAACCTAAGATAGGTAACAGAATGGCAACCGTGTCTGGAGCACATCTGGACCGTATCTTCCAACAGGTGATGAAGGAATTGTTGAACACTTTTGGCATTCGAATGCCCCAAGTGAAGATGAAGGAGACTTGCCCCGAGTTCACTGAACTTTTGAGAGATTTGTTGAAATCTTGACTGGACTGTCCCAGGTTAACTGAACTTTGAAAGATCTATTGAAACCTTGACTGGACTGCCCCAGGTTAATTGGATGATGACATGTCATCCCCCTTGTTGATAGGAGATTTGCCGTTGGAAGTGTCATCCTTTTGAAGTGATTTTACTCACTGAGAGAGTTTTCGTTCCTCCGAACATTCGCTGTATGAATTTCTTCGCTGTCAAACAAATAGTCAAATACGAACAGTGATATTCAAGCAATGCAAAGTTTATGTTTGTCTCGAAGTTTTGAAAAATGCGTTTTTTAGCAGAAAAATTTTTATAAGACAAGTCAACACAAGATTTAGAGCAAAGCCTTACAGGAGTCAGGATACCTTTTGAACAGTATGCTTTCGAACTAACCCATGCTTCAATTAGGACTTTTGAAGGGTTGTAACGTGGCTTGGTTCACGGTTTAAGAAACAAAGGATAAAGGCTCAAAGTGTATTTGTACCCACCCTCTCTTCGTGACGTTCTTCGATCCTAAGCTCAGTTAATTGTGCGTCGCACTCTGTTTTGAGTTTGGAATGACCTTTTGGGTGATGGTTCACCAATTGAACTTTGGGAGACAGTCATCATCTCTTTTTTCTTTTTCAACATTTATTCATGTTGTTGAGGATTTGTAATGACCTCACTATTTTGATTTTGATTTGTTATCCCTAACTTTTGCCTGACTGCTCCCGTTCTTGAGATTACAGTCAGCGGGATGCCCCAGCTTTCTTAAGCCTCCTTTACAGGTTTTGGCTTGGTGGGCTTTTCTCTTTTGAGAGATTGACTGCCTAGGTGATAAGGAACCACCACTGTCTTTTGATTCCAAAGGAATGCTCTTTTTTTTTGACGTCGTTCGTTGTATTACGAACTGAGAGTTTGCGACTTCAATGCGCATTTTTCTTTTGAATTAACTGAGATACTACCCTGCCCCAGGTTTATATCAAAGGTTTTGATTGTTTAGAACAAAAAACTTCTACTTCTTTGGCTCGAAGGGGTTGACTAGGGATTATCTTCCTTATAACTCCAGTGTTTGGGAATTGAAAGAAATGCCTGTACATCATCAGCAAGGTCTGTTCAAAAGCATACTGTATGAGATTATGGTATTGTTTCGTCATCCTCCCTCTAAAGGCTTGCAGCTTTTTATCAAGAGTCAAATATCATAAAGAAAGCATAAGAGTAGTGAAAACGAATGGATGAATTCAAGACAAACATATGCAATGCATTAATGAAACAGAGTTTAACATCAACAGATAATTGTTTGAATAACAAAAGAAATTACAACTTTGAAAATTCAAATGAAGCAAAAGTCTTTCAGTTTGAGCTTTGTCACTTCAGGTGGAGAACTCCTTAACGGAAGATTTTCATTTCACCGTCTGGCATGAACCTCAACACTCCAATGTCGACCAGATCTTGAATCTTGTTCTTCAAGGCCCAACAGTCGTCGGTGTCGTGCCCCGGGCTGTAAGAGTGGTACACACAAAATGCATCGGGATGATAGTTAGGAGCGGAGGTATTTGGGTTCCGGATAGGATCCCTCAAAGCAGTCAGATTGACCTCCAACAAACGCTCTAGAATCAGATATGACGGTATGTCAGTCTCCGTGAACTGTCTTCCCGACGTATTTTGCTTACGCCGATTACTCCGTTGACGCTGGCGAGGTTGTTGCTGGGCTTGTGACCCTGAATCAAGCAGAGGAGCCTTCCCTTTGTCTTCTTGATTGGATGGAGGTTGAGCGGTGACTTGCTCTTCAACCTCAGATGCTTGCCCCAGTTGGTTTTCCCGAAGCAGTTGGTTGACGAGAACTCTGAGTCCCTCTTGTCTTTGAGACAAATCTTGGATGAGAGCCATCTGGCCCACCAACTGCCCCATCATTTGGATCCTCATTGTAGTCAGCTCAGACTGTAGTGCCTCCAATTGATCACTCCTGGCATTGTTTGAATTCCCCCTGGACCAAACCCGTGGTGAGGAGAGCTTTCACTTCTTCTTGCCCCAGAGACAGGTTCAAGAACATTTCCTGCAGCTGAGCAGTCTGGTCCTGGATATCCTTGACGGTCCTCTCTAGAGCCATCTCTTTACTGAAATAAACAGTATGAGAGTAAGGAAACCTGAAACAGGAAAACGGTCAAGGTGCAATGCATGATATGTGGATGCATGCTTTCAAGGATCTCTTGGGGTAAACACAAGAAAATGTTAGAGGTTGAACTTCAGTCTTTGATTGGAGAACTTTGCAACGGTGGATGTCTTTCCGCGGGAATCAAGCTCACCATGTCAAGTGGGTCATAGCCCCTGATTCAAGTTGTTGCACTTGATCTTTGATTGGAGAACTTTGTATCAGTGGATGTCTTTCCACGAGAATCAAGCTCACCATGTCAAGTGGGTCATAGCCCCTGATTCAAGTTGTTGCACTTGATCTTTGATGGCATTTGTTAGAGGAGAAACCTCTCGCCCATTGGTAGACGTCTGGTTCAACGTGACCCTGCATCAAAAGAACCTTCGAGATCCTTAAAAAGGTTATTGAAAATGCCATGGTATGATGTTATGATGTTATGTACATGTATGCAAAAAGCACGTGAGTGTATATACAGGCAAACATATTCACACAAAGCAAAACAAGTCCTTAGGTTTAGGCTTGCATGGGGTTGTAGGTAAGTACCCTCTTGAAGTTAGTTGGCTCATCCTGTCCTAAAATAGAAACCGGGTTCTAAGGAGCTCAATATCATTGGATTGTTTTCTGTGTTCATCGTTTCGGTTTAGCCACTTACTGGCGACCAAAATATTCCAAGAAAACAACCCTCAATGAGTGTAGTATCGAGTATCTACCAACTTCAGACTGCACCAAAGTCGGTCATCTCACTACCCCTAAAAAGGCTAGGACGGTCAATTAAGGTTCTAAGAGTTTGTTAGTGCTTCACGACATCACTCAGCGGCCCCATACTCTCCTTGATTGAACTCAAGGGTTACCGGTACTCACAAATATGTCACACTAACATAGCTTACTGCTTCAACCGTTTCGGTATACCCCGCACAGTTCCCTCACAGTTTTTTTTGCTATTTACCTAAGAAGGTGCCCCAAATCCGGGTGTAGGATTTACAACAAACCCAAACAAGGACCCAAAAAGTAAAGCAATCAAAGCAATAAAAGCAAGAATGTAAAGGTGATCTAAACCCTAAGGTAACCCCACTTATAAACATTCCCCAGCAGAGTTTCCAGTTCTATGATACAGTGGGAGAACTGACTTGAGGTTTTGCGTTTGTATTCGCATTTGTTCGGTTTAGCAAGAGTCGCCACCGACTTTTTATTTTATCCTAAAGGAAAGGTTAAAAAAGCACAGGAAAAACCTTTTGAGATATTTTGTGGGTTCGGGGGGTAGATTATGAAAAGGGAAGGTATTAGCACCCTTTTCATCCATGGTTATCCATGGGCTCTTAGTTACTTGGTTTTAGATCACTTGCCTTGATTTTTGATTGCTTGAAAATGGTGTGTGTATGTGTGTGTTTAGAAAATGTTTTTGAAGAAGATGCCTTGTCTTAGGCAACCAATGTAATGACTCGTGTTTGAGTGCTTCACAAAGGTGTGTATCTTTTCGAAAAGATGTTTCAAATGTTTTTTGAAAGTTTGTTTTGAAAGTGTTTGTGGAGTGTGGTTTGAAAAAGGAGGCAAGCGTTTTTTTGCAAGATTGATCCCAAGTAACTAAGAGTTTTGTCTACCCCTATTGTACTCAAAGGTTTTCTCTATGTTTTCAACCCCTTTTTAACAATTTTGTTTCACCATTGAATTTGGTGGACAATCTTGCGTTTAGGATGTGGTCGGGACATGCGCGGGTCATCGTATGGACCATGAATGCAATGGTGCCAAGTGTCTTTGGCAATTTGCTTGAAGGGACTATGATCATTCTGTTTTAGGCAACTTTCGAAAGCGTCATCGAGGGACTTTATGATCATTTTGAATTGTTTTGCCAAAGAAACTCGACGTGCAAGCATGGCCCATTTTGGAAGGTAACATGTGGGATTACCCTAGGGGTGTGCAAGTGTGATTGTGTATTGATTTCATGTATTTGTCTTGTATTAGGTTATCTAGCGTTTGATTTTATGTACATGCAAACCCTAGGTCTAACCATGGTATAATTGAAAGCGATAAATTGCAGGAATTTAAAGTCTACGCTATTACAAAATAGTATCCGGGAGTGGGGGTACAAATGTACAAATGGGGATGAGACTTAAATAATTACAACCAAATCGAATCGACCACGATGTAAAATGTATCGAATATACAAAAATAAGCAAATGTATAATGTATCAATGTAAAATGTATTGTGTATGTGTAAGTGTATGTGTATGAGAATTATTTACAAGGTGCGAAATATTAATGTATTAAGTATTGTTAACTTAATGAAAAGAATTAAATATTTTGTTTATTTAATTTTTGTAATCTTGTATTTTTGTTTAATATGTACAAATAAGATATTTTAAGAAAAAGAAAGAAAGGTTTTAAGTTTTAATTATATTATGCATTATTGTTTTATGTACAAAACAAGATGTTTTAATAATAAAAATTATTAAGTTCTTAATTAAAAGAAAAAGATTTAAAGGAAAGTTTATTTTCTTATGTAAACTAAAAAGTTTTAATAAAACAAAAAAAACGTTTAAACCTAAATAAAAAGTCTAATATTTATTTTAAATACGATAAACAAAATTTAGTAAAAACTAATGTATTATTTATATTTTAGTTAATGTATTATAAAAAAGGTTAGGTTAGTTTAAATTGTAAAATGAAGATAAGTAAAAAAAAACTTAGTTTAAGAATTGAATGGGCTTTTGTTATGCTGGCCCAGCCTGATTTGAAACAGAAGCCAGGGGGTGCCAAAGAAACTCGTTTGGGCTTTAGTTGATTAGGCATAAGGGTAAGGCCCAACGATCTCACAATTTTCGTTTTTTAGGGTTTGATGATTTTGTGTTCATTTGGAACGGATTGGGGTTTGTAACATGCAGAGGCGCGCCGTTTTCGTCTTCACTTCCGTTCATCTTCTCAAACCATGCTTCTGAGTCATGTCCTTTTGAACGCACCTCCGCTTAAGGTCAAACGGCGCCACCGTCCCTCCTTCTCCCTCAGTGGTTGGGCAACGTGAAAAATGAGGAAAAAAGGTAACGATCTTGAACGTTATTAGGGTTTTTGATTTTGTCCTTGCATATTCTGATTTTCGTTTATTGACTCTGTTTCTCGTGTATTGTGGTTCACGTGAGGTTTTGAAAAGAGGGAAAAGAAGTACTACCTTTTGGATACGGAGGAGGAGGGAATTAGGAGGCGCGTGGAGGGCCGGCGGGGAAGCACGTGATGTGAGCTCGCTTGGGTATCCACGGTACTCTGTGTCTTTCTTTGCCTTCTTTCGATTTGATGATGATCTTGAGAATCTTTGTATGACTTTTCTTCTTCTTCTATATCTTCGCCTCGCTTCTGCTTGTTTCGTATGCTAGTCTTGTATGTTGAATATGTTGGATACAGTTGCCATGCTTTGAGACTGATTTGAATGTTGGCCCAGTGATGGAAGTTTTTTCTAAGGGCTTGGTATTGATTCTGTATGCTGCTGTATGTTACCCTTAGGGATTATGAGATGATGATTTCTTGCCCAGTGATGAGCCCTAAGTTTTGAGGGCTTTGGGGGATTCTGTATGTGTTCGAATGTTTAGGCTATGGCGTTGGTGGGATGTTTTGACAAAGCTTGACAGGTGAGGGCAAAGGCTTTGAGGTTTATGCTGCTTAAGGCTTGGCTTTGCTTATGCAGGATTTAGGCTTCTGGTTTGTTTAGGCTTTTGGCTATGGCTTAGAGTTGGACAAGTTTGTGAGGCTTTCTTTTGGTGGAAGGCAGTTCTGTTTGGCCTTTTACAAGTTAGGCTTTGGGGCTTTGTTTGAAAGGTTATGGCCTGGACAATTTGTGTTGTTTGATTACAGGTTAGGGTACTGGGTGTTTAAGGCTTTGATATGCTGTTTCAGTTTTGAATGGTAAGGCTTTTTATGCAGGGTATTTGATGAGAAGCAGGTTTTTAGCTTGATTCCTCTTTGAGGCTTCAGCAGGTTATACTGGTTTAGGCTTATGCTGCAGGTTGTTAGCTTGAAAGGCTTCAGCCTGGGACCGGTTAAGCTTGGCCTTGGTGTTGTATATTTGATATGTTTCTGAGTTGGGGTTTTTGTTCTGAGTTATGTTTTTTGCTTGTGATTTCTGCCTCCTCCCTTTACTGTTTCATTGCAGTTTGTTTTATATTTCTCTATGCCTCAAGCCTAAAGCCAGTAAGCCTACCTTCTCCTCTCTTCTTCTCTCTCCAGTACAGTTAAAACATTAAATAATGTTATGTTTGTACTTTAGTTCTGAAAAAGCAATGGCTGGGAAATGATGCTTTGATATTGCTTGCACTTCTAATCTTTCTCTGCATACTTTGTACTTTCCTGATATTTGCATCTCTTCTTTTGACAGCTTTGATGGCCTTTTGTACTTGACATCCTTTGGACAGCTTTTTGTTTAGTTTGACATTGGAACTTAGTTTGGACTTGGACTTTTATACATGTTGTTTGCTTTGAACTATGCAGTTGGTTGGCCAATTTGAAATGTGCAATTTGTATACTTTGTGCATTCATTTTTTAATTTGCAAACATTTTCATCCCTCTTTGTGAACCGGGAGAAATCCCGTGATTTGCAGAGTGGGCGAACTGATCCCGGCCATTTGCTTTTAATGATGAATTCTCTTTTATCTGTCTCTTTTGTCTGTCCCTTTAATTATTTATCTGCTTCAATTGACTTTTTCTTCTTTTCTATTCTTTGCAGATAAAATCCAATGAGGCAGAGGGAGCAAGGGATGGAAGATGAAGACTTAGGAAAACTTAGAAAAATTAGGATAGTTTTATTTATATTTAAATTACTGTAATATTATTATTGTAAACATTTTGTAAACAAAAACAATTATACAAATAATTTAAAAATAAATAAAAGTCCTTTTATTTGTCATTCATTTTTAATTCTTCTTCAAATATTTATCTAATTGCTTATAATTCTTAAATTAAAATAAAATGGAAATAAACTCCAATTATCTTAACTTAAAAATAAATAATCAATTGGTAAACACTAGTCTTATAATCAATAACAACCCCGACGCTCCAATTATCCAAAGTAAAGCACAATTTCAAACCAGACGACAGTTAATTAAACAAAACGTCCATCTGCCTCTTTTCACTGATTAAATCCGAACAAATGCAAATTAACAACCAGCAGCCTCAGTTCTCATTTCAGAGTAACTTGAAAAGCATTGATAGAACTAACTCTTCTTGAGAGATATGCACACAAAACCCTGATTCTGATCAAATGCCAAAGAAGCGTTCGCCTGATCGAAGTTGAGTCAAAAATCAACCAAACCCTAAGCAAACTGTTTGAATTGTTCCAGAGCCACGAAAATCAATAAAAACCCTAATTTTATCTGACTGACGAGAAAAGTCTGTCTGACCGATTCTAAAACCAGTCTGAAAAATTAGGAAATGCCCGAAGCTGTGATTTCTTGTGGAAAAATACGAGGGCAAATTTTGGGGTACAACAGTAACACTGCACTACTGACAGTGACAACTCCCGGCATCCTGAGAGCACGGACATAGTCGGAAAAAAAAACACTACGCATAAGCAAAGACCCGCTAGGTTGACACACCTAGGCAAAAATAAGGGATGAAATGGAAAAAATCTGTACACCCGGCAAGTCGAAAACCTGAAAAGGCGGCTTGGGCAAAAATGGGTATCCCGGTGGACTGAAAACCCAAAAGGGCGGTCCAGGCAAAAGTTAGGGATCAAAAGCGCACGACTATGTTCCGTCATCTCGTCACTTGCCTACCGGAAGAAGATTTGTCAACCGGCAGTCATCAAGCGCCTCCACAGGTATCTTCTCCCACAGAAACAGGGGTAGTAATGAGTTGTCTAAGCGATCTAGTTGCTCTGTCCACCAAGGTACCAAGGTAGGTTCGGCTGAAGAACGTAACCAGGATACCTTCACTCCCCGTTAAGTAAGACAAGATTCAATAACTCTCCCCGAGCATAGTTGGTCTCCCATCAACCCTAAAAAGGCACAACATCTCCAGCAAGTCAGCAACACTCTCCCCAAGCAGAGTTAATCTACCGTCAGCCTTAAGGAAGTCGGGTATCCCCAGGAAATCTCAATATTCCCCAGCGGAGTATACAGACGCTCCTAAGCAAAGCATCCCCGGCAGTCTTAATATAAGATTGTTCCCCGGCGGAATACAGACATCCAGTGGGGCCATTCCCCAGTACAGTCCAAAAGTCTCCCCAGGAAAGTTGAATCAATCTTCCCATAGATTCTGGAAGCTTATCCCCAGTAGATTCTGGAAGCTAATCCCCAGTAGATTCTGGAAGCTAATCCCCTGCAGAGCGCAAAAGCATCTCCCCGGCTTTATTCAAAGGTCATTCTCCACCAGAGCCTATAATTGGGTTATCCTCAGCTAATTACCACGGAAAGATCGTCCTTGATGAAGTTCTTCCTATCCCCAGCGGAGTTCATCAAATTCCTCAACATAACTTCTCAATGGAATCCCCAACGAAGTTATCACCAAATCTCAGCGGAGTATCTCTTCCCACAGGGTAATTCCCCGCAGAGTAATCTCTTCAACAAGTTTATTCCCCAACGGAGTCGTCTTCTCCTACCGGTTTATTCTTGTAATCATCATCCCCAGCGGAAACGAAGAACTCTGTTCTTCAACATCAGCCCAGGATTCAACTTCCCGGCATGCGTCAAGGATTTATTTTCCCAGACGAAGATACATTCATAAACATCACATCATACATATGCGCATCAAGTCATACAATATCATTTATGTCAAGAACATCATTGCTTGATCCATATCATGCATTACATACGACTGACCTTTACCTTTCAGGAAGGATACAGTTAAATAATCAGCTATGTCAAAGTAGACAAATACAGTCAAAAGAGACCAATCCAGTCAAAAAAGACAAATTCAGTCAAAGAAGACAAATCCAGTCAAAGAAGACAAGTCCAGTTAAATCCCAAAGGTTTTTCTGATGCTCATCCAGTCAAAGAAGACAAGTCCAGTTAAATCCCAAAGGTTTTTCTGATGCTCATCCAGTCAAAGAAGACAAGTCCAGTTAAATCCCAAAGGTTTTTCTGATGCTCATCCAGTCAAAGAAGACAAGTCCAGTTAAATTACTTCCTCAAGTCAAAGAAGACAATCTGTCATTATAGACACCCGTCGTTATAGACACTCGTCATTTAAGACAACTCGTCATTTAAGACAACTCGTCATTGAAGACAACCCGTCATTATAGACACCCGTCATTAAAGACAACTCGTGATTTAAGACAACTCGTCATTGAAGACAACTCGTCATTGAAGATAACTCGTCATTGAAGACAACTCGTCATTGAAGACAACTCGTCATTGAAGACAACTCGTCATTGAAGACAACTCGTCATTGAAGACAACTCGTCATTGAAGACAACTCGTCATTGAAGACAACTCGTCATTGAAGACAACTCGTTATTGAAGACAACTCGTCATTTAAGACAACTCATCATTGAAGACAACCCGTCATTATAGACACCCGTCATTGAAGACAACCCGTCATTATAGACAACTCGTCATTTAAGACAACTCGTCATTTAAGACAACTCGTCATTTAAGACAACTCGTCATTGAAGACAACTCGTCATTGAAGACAACTCGTCATTGAAGACATCCCGTCATTGAAGACAACTCGTCATTTAAGACAACTCGTCATTGAAGACAACTCGTCATTTAAGACAACTCGTCATTGAAGACAACTCGTCATTGAAGAAAACCCGTCAGTATAGACACCCGTCATTGAAGACATCCTGTCATTGAAGACAACTCGTCATTTAAGACAACTCGTCATTTAAGACAACTCGTCATTTAAGACAACCCGTCATTATAGACAACTCGTCATTTAAGACAACTCGTCATTGAAGACAACTCGTCATTTAAGACAACTCGTCATTGAAGACAACCTGTCAGTATAGACACAAGTCAAAGAAGACAATCCGTCGTTATAGACACCCGTCATTATAGACAACTCGTCATTGAAGACAACTCGTCATTTAAGACAACTCGTCATTGAAGACAACTCGTCATTTAAGACAACTCGTCATTGAAGACAACTCGTCATTTAAGACAACTCGTCATTTAAGACAACTCGTCATTGAAGACAACTCATCATTTAAGACAACTCGTCATTTAAGACAACTCGTCATTTAAGACAACTCGTCATTGAAGACAACTCGTCATTGAAGACAACTCGTCATTTAAGACAACTCATCATTTAAGATGACTCGTCATTGAAGACAACTCATCATTGAAGACAACTCGTCATGGAAGACAACTCGTCATTGAAGACAACTCGTCATGGAAGACAACTCGTCATTGAAGACGACTCGTCATTGAAGACGACTCGTCATTGAAGACAACTCGTCATTGAAGACAACTCGTCATTGAAGACAACTCGTCATTGAAGACAACTCGTCATTTAAGACAACTCGTCATTTAAGACAACTCGTCAAGAAAGACAAAACCTCCTCTGGTTCAGTTAAATCCTAAAGATTTTTCTGAGATAAGCTGTCAGTAGAGATAACCCATCAACCTTTTGAAGTTCCAGATTCGATACCTGTATCTAGCCAGGGCATGTCTGTGAGCGACTGAGTGAGGATCAACACCTGTAACAGGCAGGAAATTATCTTTCTCAGGTACACAAGTTCTCGCTAAAGAATCTCTTACGCGATCGACACCTAGATGGCATCTATAAGCCCATCCACATACCCAACAGTTCCAAATGGCATCTATAAGCCCATTCCCGACAAGGTTCTGTCACATCTCCAGATGGAATCTATAAGCCCATCCTCTTATCCACCATCTCTCCAAATGGCATCTGTAAGCCCATTCCCGACATCACACTGCTGGTACTCTACTATGCGAGTGCAAATTTCTGGGCACTCTAGTGTTCAATCATCTTCCACCTTCGGATCACGAAAGGCACGCAAGCCAATCTACATCCTCAGGTCTAAGAATTGAACAGGGGCAACTGTTGTACCCCAAAATTTTCCCTCCCATATTCTTCAAAGTTTTGACAAGCATCACCTCAAATGGTTCAAAGTCTACTCAAGGGCTACACAGTCAAGCACCCTCCTGAGCCAGTCAAATTAGGGTTTTGGTTCTTGCAAGGAAGTTGAGGTTTTCAAGGGCTCAATCAAGTCCCCTATGCTCATATACATTGTCAAGAACCTACATGTCAAGTTTCAAGGCTCACAAGGTCAAGTTGCACAGTCAAAAACCCTAATTGCTCCACAATCAACTGCAGGGGCAAAATGGTCATTTGGCAGTCAAAAGTCAAACTTTTTTGTCAACATCTTATTTTTAAGCCACAATCATCATTTGATCAAGTCTTGATCATGATTCCACAAGTATGGCTCAAAAATCATCAAGATGCAAAAGTTTCTATTTTTGGACAGCTGAAAAGTCAACTGTAACTTGACCAAGGCATAACTTTTTCATGGTTCATCAGAAAAATCCCATCCAATGCTCATTTTGAAGGGGATGACATTTCCTACAACTCATCTTCACACTCCAAGTCCAAGAAATGCAATCACAAAAAGGTATCAATTTCAACATTATAGGTCATTTTCAAAAGTCAACAAAAGGGCACTTTAAGTCAAAGACCATAACTTGAGATTGGTAAATCAAAATGACATGGGACCAAAGGAATTGGTTAGAGGACTTCAAGACCTTTCCAAAATGTCCAAGAACATGTTCATATGGTCAAAATTGAGCAAGATATGCATTGGAGAAGTTGGGAAATTTTTGTGAAATGGCCAAAGTCAACTATCCTTGAAACTTCAATTTTTGACAAAAGGGCCCACTTTTTTCCACTTGGTTCAGCCTTGTCATGCCACCCAAGTGTCCCATGATTAATTTCAAGATTAAACATTAATTTTTCTATTTTTTATTTAATTTTATTGATTTAATTCATTTTAAATCCATAAAATTCAAATAAAAATCAAAAAAATTAATTCAATGATATCTTGTGGTTTGAATGACCTTGATGAAGCATAATGCACCTAAAAAATTCGTGTAAGGTCCATTTTAAGCATAAAATTCAAATTTGAACAAAATTGGCAAATTACTTTAATGGTGGTTATGGAGAAATCCAAAGTTTAATTGCAATGGTTAAGAGCTCATAATAGTGACTGATTCTCACTCATTACTATATATACAAGCCTTGCAAGCCTCATTCAAAAACGAAAAAAAGTGCACAAACGGCCAGAGCAAAGTTCAAAATTTGTCAAAAAAAGTGTGAGATCAAAAGGAGTTTTGCAAGCATTTTCAGGCCAAAAGGAGAACGTGACTCTCTTCTTTGCCATACCCTGAAGTTAAAGCAACCCTTGCCACGTCATAAGGTCCATTATCAAGCACTGTAATTATTCCCAGGTGTTGTACCCCAAAATTTGCCCTCCCATATTCTTCAAGATTTGCAAAGGGCATGCTTCAAAATCTCCCCAAGGGTTGCACAGTGCAAGGGCCTCCTAACAGTCAAAAACTAGGGTTTTGGTTCTGACAAAGAAATTGAAGTTTCCAAGGGTCCAAACAAGTCCCATATGCCTATAAACATTTTCAAGCATCCTCATGTCAAGTTTCAAGACTTACAGCACAAAATTGCACAGTCAAAAACCCTAATTGCTCAACAGTCAACTGTAGGGGTAAAATGGTCATTTGACAGTCAAAAGTTCAAATTTTTGGCCAACATCTTATTTTTAAGCCATAAACATCATTTGATCAATTCTTGATCATGATTTTCAAGGCATGGCTCAAAAAGTCTCAAGATGCAAAAGTTGCCATATTTGGACAGTTGAAAAAGTCAACTGTAACTTGACCAAGGCATAACTTCCACATGGTTTATCAGAAAAATTCCATCCAAAGCTCATTTTGAAGATAAAGACATTTCCTACAACTCCTCTTCACACTTCAAGTCCAAGAAATGCTCTCACAAAAAGTTATCAATCTCAACATTATAGGTCATTTTCAAAAGTCAACAAAAAGGCACTTTAAGTCAAAGACCATAACTTGAGATTGGTAAATCAAAATGACATGGGACCAAAGGCATTGGTTATAGGACTTCAAGTCCTTTCCAAAATGTCCAAGAACATGATCAAAGCTTAAAAATTGAGCAAGATATGCCTTGTGGAAGTTGGGAAATTTTTGGGAATTTTGAAAAGTCAACTTTGCTTCAAATGCCTCAAAATTGCTAATGGACCACATTTTCTTCCAAGAATCATTATCCAAAGGCTATGCACGACCATTTGACCCAAAGGGGATTTATTTCATCATTTTTTATTATTTATTTGAATTTTTATCACCATTAATTCATTTAATTAAATAAAATATGACAAAAATACTAAACAAATGTGTTTGAATCTTTTTATGCAGCATATGCCCTCATGGTTCATTCAAGATCTCGTGCCCATCAAAAAAGGAAAGATTTGGTGCAAATTTGCATGTTCTTCATGAGGAAAAGATTGGAAAAGATTCCATGGAAATCAAATATTTGATTCATCAATGCAAAGGGTTATTGACTCAAATTCTTACCCTAATTTGTCCCATACATATACAGGATACTAAACCTAATGCCAAAAACCTAGAAGCTGCGCCCAAACCTGAATAAAAACTTGGCATTTTTTGTGAAAAAAATGAAAATTGAAAACACACATAGAGTGCAATTCAAAGCGAAATAACCATACCAATAGCTTGCCAAGGCATCAAGGAAGCTTTATGAATCCTTTTTCACGCTTCTAACCTCAAGAATTGGTATATAGATGTCAAACTTTCTCAAATTTTTTTCATAATCGTGTTCTAATATGCATGCATTTTTGATACATTTTGAATATGGATTTAGACTAATATGAAGGTTCTGAGACTAATGGTAACCTTTAATTTAACTAACAATGCCTGTAGCGAAATATGCCATTGAAATGTTTTAGGGTTTCTCAAGCTTCAAATTGGGCGTTTACACATACTGTAAAATCAGGGCATCCAATCACCATGGTTAGAATCAGGACGTTTGGACGATTCAGAACCACTAGTCGCGCCCTATTTATATGTCCACACGAGCTATTCGCTATTTTCAAAAAGGCTGTGTTTTGGGGGGGTTTAAAACCCCCACTACCTCTTTTTATTTCAGGGACGAACGGAGAAGAAGATCATGTGGCGAGACCTGGTTGGATGGTTTGAATTCCAGCGCGCCTTTTTTTATTTCTATATCATTAACGTCAATTTTGTTTCATATTATTTGTTCTTTATTCTATGTACAACGCGCTCAAATAGCTCAGTTGGTGGACAAAAGGATTGGTAAACGTTGGGACCTGGGTTCGATTCCCAGGTCCCCTCCCTTCTCAATATTATTTTGTTTTCCATGTTCCTACGCAGCGTGCCTTCCAGGGGTTCACCATACATCCACTATCCAAGCTTGCCACATGGCCCAGGAGACGAATCTGAAGGTCACAAATCAAGGTCCAGGGAACACCCCAGTCAACGCATGTGCACATGGTCAGAAAAGTCAAAAGAGGCTAGCATTCCATGGGCCTGATTGCTGGAAAATACCTCCAGAATTGGGGTCAACACCCCCCATTGGTTTGCATTTTGTTTTTCATTCTTTTTATTTTTTCTATTTTATTTGTTTTATTTATTTTTAGTTTAATGCATAAATTAATTTTAATAACATAAAAATACAAAAAAATCAGAAAAGACAAAAAAATAAAAAAATATTTTATTTAATAGTTTTTGTAAATAAATTTTGTTAACTAATTTAATTTTAATTCTAGGTTTAATTTTAATGTTTTTTTAATAAAAAATGTAGAATTAGGGTTTTAAATACTTTATTCTTTTTCTTTTCTTTTACCATTATGAAATATTAATTATTTTTTGTAAATAAATTTGCCATGTAAATAATTAATGTAAATTAGGTCAAACTTAAATCTATTTTTTGTTAATAATTAAAAATGCTTAGAATTAGGGTTTTAATTCCAATTTAATTTTCTCATTAGACTCCCTAAATACAAAAACAACAAAAAATAAATCTTTTTCTTTTATTTAACTTAATTAATTTATTAATTGTAATTTAATTTCTTAAAAGGGTCCAACGCCCTCGCATTCCCGACTTTACTTCCTCTCGCATTTTACTTTTATTTCTTTTTGTGAATATAATGTATTTATCCCAAAGCCGTGTAATAGATTAATTATACATTTATCTTTCCGCATTTTATTTTTTCTCAAATCGGGTCTTGGATTAATTTGGCGATGTAGACCCGCGCCTTTGTAATAGCGTAAGACCTTTTAATTCCGCATCTTTTAAACTGTTAATAACTTGCATGAAAGAATGAATGCCAAAAATAAAAACAAAAGCGTAGATCACCAATGCATGACAAGATAAACATAATTGAAAACGACACACAAATCACACACCACCCCTAGGGTACGTCTCACTGTTGCCTTGCCCCTCGAAAGGTGGTCGTCGAGTAGAGGATGTTTTAGTAAGTCCTCATGTCCATGAACATGGCATGAGGGTAGCTTCTAAGGTGTCTTCCTATTGCTCCGGTGATCACCATGTCCCGAACCCTCGAATTGACCCGAACACCTCCAACGGTGGTGCTACCTACCTCTCAATGGTAGGATGGCACTACTTAAAGGACATTTACACAGACGAATTCCTTAGGGTAGGTAGATGACTCGTAGATACTTGCTCTAATTCAAAACAAAAATCAAAAACTCTTTTCACACCGACACCTTTCAAAAAGCTTTCAAAAAGCAATTTTTCAAACACTCTTGAGGACTGATACAAGAGTCGAACTGAAATTTTCAAAGAAACTTTTTTAAACCCACAGTTGAAAAGCAAACAAACAATTTTGAAAACACAAATGAGTAAGTATCTAAGAGCCCATGGATAACCATGGATAGAAAGGGTGCTAACACCTTCCCTTTCTATAATCTACCTCCCGAACCGAGAGCAATCTCTATAAGGAATTTTTCTGTGCTTTTGTCCTTTCCATTTGGAGAAAATAAAAGACGGTGGCGACTCTTGCTTCCGCGACATTTCGCGAACCAGCGTTAAACAGTCAGTTCCAGATCCACCGATCACAGAACTGGCGACTCTGCTGGGGAATCTTATAAAAGTGAGGTGTACCTTAGGACTAAGATCACTGTGTTTTCAATTGTTTTGACTTGTTTGCTTTAAATTGTGGGACTGTCTTGGGAGTTCTATAGATCCTAACCCGGATCTGGGGGATACCTTCTTAGAAAGTAGCAACAAGGCTGTGAGGGAACTGTGCGGGGTATACCGACATGGTTGAAACAGTCTGCTACGTTGATGTGGCACTTTGGTGTGTACCGGTAACCCTTGAGTTCAGTCAAGGAGAGTACGGGGCCTCCATGTGGTGTCATGAAGCATCAACTGACCTTAGGAACCTTAATTGAACTATCTTGGCCTCTTTAGGGTAGTGAGATAACTGACTTTGGTGCAGTTCGAGGTTGGTTGATACTCGATACTACACTCAATTGAGGGTTGCTTTCCTGGAATATTTCGGTCGCCAGTTCAGTGGCTAAATCGAAACGATGAACAATGAAAGCAATCCAGTGATATTGGGATCCTTAGAACCCGGTTACTTCTAATAGGACAGGTTGAGCCCACCAACTTCAAGAGGGTAATACCTAGACCTCATGCTGGCCTAAACCCTAAGGGCTTCTCTTGTGTGACTTGTGTGCCTTCCAACTTGACTATTTGCATGCTTGTTATCTGACACTTGAGTTTCTTGCAGGTTTTGTTTATAGTCCTTAACTAGGACTCATAACAGGGTTTACTGAATTTCTTGCAGGTTTTGTTTATAGTCCTTAACTAGGACTCATAACAGGGTTTACTGAATTTCTTGCAGGTTTTGTTTATGTCCTTAATTTGGACTCATAACAGGGTTTACCTACGTTACCCCATGCATAGCATAACATCATACCATTGCATGCATCCTGCATGAAGGCTAACCCATTTCAAGGATTTCAAGGGCTTGTGATGTAGGTGATGATGAACCAACTGTCCAGCAAGGGGCAAAAGGGGATTTATTTTCCTCTAGACAAGGTTGTCAGAGGCTATGACCCACTAGATATGGTGAGCTTTGACCCTTGAAGAAGGACTCTCAACAACATGAAGTTCCTTCAATCAAGCCACCGGATTCAAGCTCTAACAAATTTCTTGTTTACCCTGCGAGGTCCTTGAAAACATTGCATGCATACATACATATCATTGCATTACAGGCACCCTCTGTACAGGCCACTTACCTCCTCTGTTGTTTATTTC
Organism: Vicia faba; assembly: GCA_948472305.1. NCBI lineage: Eukaryota > Viridiplantae > Streptophyta > Magnoliopsida > Fabales > Fabaceae > Vicia > Vicia faba. The sequence continues at coordinate 377,385,513 of OX451739.1, read as the reverse complement.
AGCAATGGCTTCCCAACAATACAACCAAGACCTTCATGCTCAAGAGACTCGGTTCAAAGAAATCCTCCTGAATCTATCCAAGGGGCAGGAAGAGCTGAGAACCCTTCTTATGGAGACTTTGGTCAGAAACAGTGCTGAGGATGAACGGCTAAAACATCTGCAAGCTGAAGTGGATGCATTGAAAGCCCAGATGCTGGGGCAGGTGACTGCCATTCAAGGTTTATCTCAAAGACAAGAAGATCTCGGAGTTCTCGTCAACCGACTGCTTCGGGGTAACCAACTGGGGCAAACATCTAAAGTTGAAGGGCCAGTCATTGTTCAACCACCTTTGAAACAAGGAGATAAGGGGAGAGCTCCTCAAATGGCTTCAGGGTCACAAACTCAGCAGCAACTTCACCAGCTTCAGCCAGACAAGCCCAGGAGGCAATTCACCCAGCTCAATATGTCGCTGTTTCAAGCTTTACAACACCTGTTGAGATTCAATCTGATCACATTAAGGGCTCATCCCCTGAACCCCAACACAACATCTCCTACCTATCACCCCAATAAAAGGTGTGCCTACCACTCTGCCAGTCCAGGACATGATACAAATGAGTGTTGGGCTCTAAAAAACAAGATCCAGGACCTGATTGATGAAGGAGCATTGGAATTCACACAAGATGGTCAGGCTGAGTTTTTCTACCATCCCTCCAAGGCTCACCATTTTAAATAACAAGCCCTGAGATGAAAAGACTTTTGTTCGTTAGGATTTTCAAGTTGTAATTTCCTTTTGTTCAAACATTTACTCATATTAAACGTTGTTATTTCATTAATGCATCACATATGTCTGTTTGGAAGCAATATATTCGTATTCACTATATGCAAATTATTTTCATATTTTTTCTGATGATCAACGCTCGATTAATAATTCTAAGCCTCTTGAGGGAGGATGACGAAAATGATACCACGATCTTTACAGTATGCTTTTGGACAAACCCCGCTGATGAGGTACATGCATTGTTTCAATCCCTAAACACTGGAGTTATAAGGAAGATAATCCCTCGTCAACCCCTCTGAGCCAAAGAAGTAGGAGTTTTTCTTTTCGAAAATTAAAACCCTTAATCATAACCTGGGGCAGGGTAGTTCTCTCAGTTGATCCAAGTGCATAAAGAATGGCACCAAAGAGGTCCTTACAAAACAAAGAAAGACAGTGATGGTTCCGAATAATCAACAAAGAAAGGCAATCATTACCTTTCAAAATAAAAACCCAATAAGTCAAAACCTATGAAGGAGACTTACAAAACTGGGGCATCCCGCTGACTGTAATTCCAAAAAAAGAAACAGTTCAGGCAAAATTTAGGGATAGCAAAATCAAAAAGAAAGAGGTCATACAAACCCTCAACAAAAATGACTGCCTATTCAGAATAAATCATCAATATCTGAACCATCATTGGAACATCAGGACAAAGACTCAAACAAGGTCTAACGCATGATCAACTGAGCTTAGGTTTGAAGAACATCACGAAGAACGGGTGGGTACAAATAATTTGAGCCTTTATCCTTTGTTTCTTAAACCGTGAACCAGGCCACGTTATAACCCTTAAAAGTCCTAGCTGAAGCATGGGTTAGTTCAAAAGCATACTGTTACGAAAGGTATCCTGACTCCTTAAGGCCTACGGTAAATACGGAGTTGACATCACGTTTTACAAACATTCACTTGTTTTATGAAAAAGAATGCATTTTCAAAATCTTCAAGACAGACATAAGCTTTGCATTTTTGATATAACATTGTTTGCATATGACTATTTGTCTGAACAGCAGGTAAATTCGCATAATGAATACCTAGTGAACAGAAGCACTTCCAATCAAGGGGCATGGCATGATCATGGTCCGTCATCTGGGGCAGTTCAGTCAAGATTCGGAGAATCTCTCAAAGGCCAAACAGCCTGGGGCAAACTCCCTTTGGATCACTTGGGGGACTCCAGCAACGAATCTTGTCTGATCAAACATCTTCTGGTGGCATGACAAAACACTTCTAACAGGGGCAAATCCCTACATTCTGAGAGCATGGATATAGTCGAAAAAATACTACGCAAAATCAAAGACCCGCTAGGTTGACGCACCTAGGCAAAAATAAGGGCTTCTCGGCGAACCAAAAGGGTTCGGGAAAAATGAAGGGATGAAATGAAAAAATCTGTACACCCGGCAAGTCGAAAACCTGAAAAGGCGGCTTGGGCAAAAAAGGGTATCCCGGTGGACTGAAAACCCGAAAGGGCGGTCCAGGCAAAAATTAGGGATTTAAGCGTACGACTATGTCCTGGCACCTCGTCACCTGTCTACCAGAAGATTTGCCAACTATCCCCCACAGGTGCCTTCCACCTCAGAAACAGGGGCAAGGATGAGTTGTCCAAACAATCTAATTGCTCTGTCTGCCAAGGTATCAAGGGATGTTCAGCTGAAGAACGTAACCAATGCATCTTAACTCCCCAGAGAGTGAGTCGGCAAGTCAATGCCCTCTCCCCAAGCAAAGTTATCCTATCAGCCTCAAGGAAGTTGGGTATCCCCCGCAGATCTCAACATTCCCCAGCACGATATACAGACATTCCTAACAAGCATCCCCGGCAGTCCTGACCTAAAGATTATTCCCCGGCGGTATATCAAACATTCAATGGAGTCACTTCCCCAATACAGTTCAAAATATCCCCAGGAGAGTCCAATCAAGATTTCCCCAGGAAAGTTGGAATCCATCTCCCCAAGCAGTAAGCGTATCCCCAGTAGATTCTGGAAGCTTATCGCTCGCAGAGCCCGAACGCGTCCCCCGGCTTTATTCAGAGGTTATTTCCCTACCAGGATATAACTGGGTTATCCTCAGCCAAAAGCCACGGAAAGATCGTCCTCGGCACAGTCTTCTTATCCCCAGCGAAGTCTATCAACACTTCCAACATAACAACGGTATCCTCAGCGAAGTTATCATCAACATCCCAGCAAGTACCTCTCTCCCCACAAAGTATTGTTCTCCAGCAAGATCACTAGAGTACTTTTCTCCCCGCAGAGTAATCCATTCGCCAAGTTTATTCCCCAATGGAGTTATCTTCTCCTACCGGTATTCTTGCAACCATCACTCCCCAGCGGAAGCAAAGCACTATTCTCCAACATCAACCCAGGATATGACTTCTCGGCATCCGTCAAGGATTTATTTTCCTAGACAAAAACATACATTCATAAACATCGCATTTCCATACATTATAGCATGCATATACGCATCATATCTTACAAATCTCATTTATATTGAGAACATCATTACTTGATCCATATCATGTATTGCATATGAATGACCTTTACCTTTCAGGAAAGATCCAGTTAAGTTCTCAGCTATATTTCAAGACTTTAGTCTGGTTCAGTTAAATCGACCCTAAGATTTTCCTGATTCTTATCCAGTCAAAGGCCTTCTCTGGTTCAGTCAGATCGACCCTAAGATCTCCCTGATTCTTATCCAGTTGAAGATTCCAAGACCTTGTCCGGTTCAGTTAAATCGACCCTAAGATTTTCCTGATTCTTATCCAGTCAAAGGCCTTCTCTGGTTCAGTCATATCGACCCTAAGATCTCCCTGATTCTTATCCAGTTGAAGATATTCCAAGACCTTGTCCGGTTCAGTTAAATCGACCCTAAGATTTTCCTGATTCTTATCCAGTCAAAGGCCTTCTCTGGTTCAGTCAGATCGACCCTAAGATCTCCCTGATTCTTATCCAGTTGAAGATTCCAACACCTTGTCCGGTTCAGTTAAATCGACCCTAAGATTTTCCTGATTCTTATCCAGTCAAAGGCTTTCTCCAGTTCAGTCAGATCGACCCTAAGATCTCCCTGATTCTTATCCCAGTAGAAGACATCCAAGATTCTCTCAGCGTTACTGTTGAGGTTGAAGTCGCCCAAGATTCTCTCATCGTTACTGTTGAGGTTGAAGTCGCCCATGATTCTCTCAGCGTTACTGTTGAGGTTGAAGTCGCCCAAGATTCTCTCATCGTTACTGTTGAGGTTGAAGTCGCCCAAGATTCTCTCAGCGTTACTGTTGAGGTTGAAGTCGCCCAAGATTCTCTCAGCGTTACTGTTGAGGTTGAAGTCGCCCAAGATTCTCTCAGCGTTACTGTTGAGGTTGAAGACGCCCATGGTTCTCTCAGCGTTCCTGTTGAGGTAGTAATCACCCAGGATTCTCTCAGTGTTCCTGTTGAGGTAGTAATCATCCAAGGTTCTCTCACCGTCCCGTTGAGGTAGTAACCATCCCTGGTTCATTCATCACCTTTTGAAGCTCCAGATCCAATTCCTGTAACCAGTCAGGGTGCATCCATATAAAGAGTTTGAAGACCAGCTCTTGTAACAGGCCAGGGAATCATCTTCTTTTTCAGGTACGCAAGTTCTTGCTAAGGAATCTCCTACGCGATCGACACCCAGATGGCATCTATAAGCCCCTCATCCTATCCATCAATCTCCAAATGGCATCTATAAGCCCATTCCCACCATCACACTGCCAACATGTGAGCACAAATTTCTGGGCACTCTAGTGTTCAATCATCTTCTACCTTCGGACTACGAAAGGCACATCAGCCAATCTACATCCTCAGGTCTAAGAAGATTGAATAGGGGCAACTGTTGTACCCCAAAATTTTCCCTCCCATATTCTTCAAGATTTGCAAAGGGCATGCTTCAAAATCTCCCCAAGGGTTGCATAGTGCAAGGGCCTCCTAACAGTCAAAAACTAGGGTTTTGGTTCTGACAAAGAAATTGAAGTTTCCAAGGGTCCAAACAAGTCCCATATGCCTATAAACATTGTCAAGCATCCTCATGTCAAGTTTCAAGACTTACAGCATAAAATTGCACAGTCAAAAACCCTAATTGCTCAACAGTCAACTGTAGGGGTAAAATGGTCATTTGACAGTCAAAAGTTCAAATTTTTGGCCAACATCTTATTTTTAAGCCATAAACATCATTTGATCAATTCTTGATCATGATTTTCAAGGCATGGCTCAAAAAGTCTCAAGATGCAAAAGTTGCCATATTTGGACAGTTGAAAAAGTCAATTGTAACTTGACCAAGGCATAACTTCCACATGGTTTATCAGAAAAATTCCATCCAAAGCTCATTTTGAAGAGAAAGACATTTCCTACAACTCCTCTTCACACTTCAAGTCCAAGAAACGCTTTCACAAAAAGTTATCAATCTCAACATTATAGGTCATTTTCAAAAGTCAACAAAAAGGCACTTTAAGTCAAAGACCATAACTTGAGATTGGTAAATCAAAATGACATGGGACCAAAGGAATTGGTTAGAGGACGTCAAGACCTTTCCAAAATGACCAAGAACATGATCAAAGCTTAAAAATTGAGCAAGATATGCCTTGTGGAAGTTGGGAAATTTTTGGGAATTTTGAAAAGTCAACTTTGCTTCAAATGCCTCTAAATTGCTAATGGGCCACATTTTCTTCCAAGAATCATTATCCAAAGGCTATGCACGACCATTTGACCCAAAGGGGATTTATTTCATCATTTTTTATTATTTATTTGAATTTTTATCACCATTAATTCATTTAATTAAATAAAATATGACAAAAATACTAAACAAATGTGTTTGAATCTTTTTATGCAGCATATGCCCTCATGGTTCATTCAAGATCTCGTGCCCATCAAAAAAGGAAAGATTTGGTGCAAATTGGCATGTTCTTCATGAGGAAAAGATTGGAAAAGATTCCATGGAAATCAAATATTTGATTCATCAATGCAAACGGGTTATTGACTCAAATTCCTACCCTAATTTGTCCCATACATATACAGGATGCTAAACCTAATGCCAAAAACCTGGAAGCTGCGCCCAAACCTGAATAAAAACTTGGCATTTTTTGTGAAAAATTTGAAAACTGAAAACACACATAGAGTGCAATTCAAAGCGAAATAACCATACCAATAACTTGCCAAGGCATCAAGGAAGCTTTCTGAATCCTTTTTCACGCTTCTAACCTCAAGAATTGGTATATAGATGTCAAACTTTCTCAAATTTTTTTCATAATCGTGTTCTAATATGCATGCATTTTTGATACATTTTGAATATGGATTTAGACTAATATGAAGGTTCTGAGACTAATGGTAACCTTTAATTTAACTAACAATGCCTGTAGCGAAATATGCCATTGAAATGTTTTAGGGTTTCTCAAGCTTCAAATTGGGCGTTTACACATACTGTAAAATCAGGGCATCCAATCACCATGGTTAGAATCAGGACGTTTGGACGATTCAGAACCACTAGTCGCGCCCTATTTATATGTCCACACGAGCTATTCGCTATTTTCAAAAAGGCTGTGTTTTGGGGGGGTTTAAAACCCCCACTACCTCTTTTTATTTCAGGGACGAACGGAGAAGAAGATCATGTGGCGAGACCTGGTTGGATGGTTTGAATTCCAGCGCGCCTTTTTTTATTTCTATATCATTAACGTCAATTTTGTTTCATATTATTTGTTCTTTATTCTATGTACAACGCGCTCAAATAGCTCAGTTGGTGGACAAAAGGATTGGTAAACGTTGGGACCTGGGTTCGATTCCCAGGTCCCCTCCCTTCTCAATATTATTTTGTTTTCCATGTTCCTACGCAGCGTGCCTTCCAGGGGTTCACCATACATCCACTATCCAAGCTTGCCACATGGCCCAGGAGACGAATCTGAAGGTCACAAATCAAGGTCCAGGGAACACCCCAATCAACGCATGTGCACATGGTCAGAAAAGTCAAAAGAGGCTAGCATTCCATGGGCCTGATTGCTGGAAAATACCTCCAGAATTGGGGTCAACACCCCCCATTGGTTTGCATTTTGTTTTTCATTCTTTTTATTTTTCTATTTTATTTGTTTTATTTATTTTTAGTTTAATGCATAAATTAATTTTAATAACATAAAAATACAAAAAAATCAGAAAAGACAAAAAAATAAAAATATATTTTATTTAATAGTTTTTGTAAATAAATTTTGTTAACTAATTTAATTTTAATTCTAGGTTTAATTTTAATGTTTTTTTAATAAAAAATGTAGAATTAGGGTTTTAAATACTTTATTCTTTTTCTTTTCTTTTACCATTATGAAATATTAATTATTTTTTGTAAATAAATTTGCCATGTAAATAATTAATGTAAATTAGGTCAAACTTAAATCTATTTTTTGTTAATAATTAAAAATGCTTAGAATTAGGGTTTTAATTCCAATTTAATTTTCTCATTAGACTCCCTAAATACAAAAACAACAAAAAATAAATCTTTTTCTTTTATTTAACTTAATTAATTTATTAATTGTAATTTAATTTCTTAAAAGGGTCCAACGCCCTCGCATTCCCGATTTTACTTCCTCTCGCATTTTACTTTTATTTCTTTTTGTGAATATAATGTATTTATCCCAAAGCCGTGTAATAGATTAATTATACATTTATCTTTCCGCATTTTATTTTTTCTCAAATCGGGTCTTGGATTAATTTGGCGATGTAGACCCGCGCCTTTGTAATAGCGTAAGACCTTTTAATTCCGCATCTTTTAAACTGTTAATAACTTGCATGAAAGAATGAATGCCAAAAATAAAAACAAAAGTGTAGATCACCAATGCATGACAAGATAAACATAATTGAAAACGACACACAAATCACACACCATCCCTAGGGTACGTCTCACTGTTGCCTTGCCCCTCGAAAGGTGGTCGTCGAGTAGAGGATGTTTTAGTAAGTCCTCATGTCCATGAACATGGCATGAGGGTAGCTTCTAAGGTGTCTTCCTATTGCTCCGGTGATCACCATGTCCCGAACCCTCGAATTGACCCGAACACCTCCAACGGTGGTGCTACCTACCTCTCAATGGTAGGATGGCACTACTTAAAGGACATTTACACAGACGAATTCCTTAGGGTAGGTAGATGACTCGTAGATACTTGCTCTAATTCAAAACAAAAATCAAAAACTCTTTTCACACCGACACCTTTCAAAAAGCTTTCAAAAAGCAATTTTTCAAACACTCTTGAGGACTGATACAAGAGTCGAACTGAAATTTTCAATGAAACTTTTTTAAACCCACAGTTGAAAAGCAAACAAACAATTTGGAAAACACAAATGAGCAAGTATCTAAGAGCCCATGGATAACCATGGATAGAAAGGGTGCTAACACCTTCCCTTTCTATAATCTACCTCCCGAACCGAGAGCAATCTCTATAAGGAATTTTTCTGTGCTTTTGTCCTTTCCATTTGGAGAAAATAAAAGACGGTGGCGACTCTTGCTTCTGCGACATTTCGCGAACCAGCGTTAAACAGTCAGTTCCAGATCCACCGATCACACCAGGTCCCCTCAAAATCCCATATTATTTTTTCTTACATACTTGTGTGCAGGCTTCAAAGAAGGCTTATCATGCGCCTCACAAATCCAAAGCGCCAAGTGTCTCCAAGTGCAAATCCAATGGCCACAAGGGAAGGAGCATCATGTTCTCAGGTCAACACAGGCGCAGGCAATCTCCAAAGTCAAACCAAGCTGGCTTCTGAATGGGCCTCACAATTCCATTAACACCTCCAATCTGGCCCAAAACCCCCCTTGGGTTTGCAATTTTTATTTTGTCATTTTTATATTTTGTCTTATTTTATTTTTTCCCTTTTATTAACTATTAACATAATTAATTTATTTTCTATAAAAAAAAATCAAAGAAGAACTAATATTATTATTATTATTAATTTCATTTTATTTTTGCAAATAAATACTAATAAATTGAGTTAAGTTTAATTAGGCAACTTTAACTTTTTTTTTCTTCTTAATAAATAAAATAAATTTAGAATTAGGTTTTTTTTTATTAACTTTTAATTTTATTTCCTTTTATTTTATTTCATTAAAAAACATAAAAATACAAAAAAACATTTTTCTTTTAATTAATTAATTAATTAATTAGTTTAATCATTAGTTTTAATTTCATTTAATCACAAAAAAGACAAAAAATTCATTTCTTTTCTTAAAAGGGTCAAAACCCTTAAGGCATTCCCGATTAATTTTTATTCGCGCACATTTATTTTATTTTGATTATTGTGTAACTGCTTCAAGAATGTAATAGTAATTAGGTTTATTGCTTTCTTTACTTTCCGCACTTTATCAAAAACGGGTCTTTGTTTTTTTTTTGGTGATGTATAGACCCGCGCCTTGTAATAGCGTAGCTTTACATTCCCGCACTTTAACTTTCCGCACCCCCTAACTGTTAAATGCATGAAAGAATGTATGTAAATAAAATCAATCCGTAGCTCACAAATAACATGTACAAAGACAATTAACTGAAAAATAAACCACAAAGCACATGCCACTCCTAGGGTACACTTCACTCGTTGCCTCGAAACGTGGTCATCAAGTATAGGGTGTCTTAGAGGTCGCCCTTCTGTCCAAAAGATCCAGTTGCCTCGAAACGGCTACCTCGGATAAAAAAAGGATCTAGGACATTAGGGTTACTTCTAAGGTGTCCTACCATTGCTTCGGTGACCACACATGTCCCGATAATCGAATTGACCCGAACACCTCCAACGATGGTGCTACCTACCTCTCAATGGTGGGATAGCACTATCTAAAGGACTCTTACACAGCCTAATTCCTTAGAGTAGGTAGATTCTCCTGGGTACTTGATCTTTCAAACAAATAAAACAACTTTTCGCACCTACACTTTCTAAAAGCTTTCAAACAAATACTTCATACACTCTTGAGGACTGATACAAGAGTTACCTAGAAGTTTTTTTTTTCAAACGAACTTTTTTTCAAAACCCACATACACTTGAAAAGCAAACATTTTTGAAAACATAAGAGCAAGTACCTAAGAGCCCGTGGATAACCACGGATAGAAAGGGTGCTAACACCTTCCCTTTCTATAAATCTACCTCCCGAACCGAGAAACATTCTCAAAGAAGGAATTTTGCTGTGCTTTTGTCCTTTCCATGTTGGAGAACATAAAAGACGGTGGCGACTCTTGCTTACCGCGACATTTCGTGAAACCAGCTAAAAACAGCCAGTTCTATTCCCACCAATCACACCTACAAAGATTGGCACGAGATGTTACCATTTGCTCTTCATGGGTACCGTACCTCAGCACAGACATCAATAGGGGCAACACCTTATTCCTTTGTTTATGGCATGGAGGCAGTCTTGCCTATTGAAGTTCAAGTACCCTCTCTTCGGATCATGAAGGATGCAGGTTTAAGTGAAGATGATTGGATTCAGACCCGACTTGATCAGTTAAACCTAATCGACGAAAAGAGACTTACTGCTATTTGTCATGGTCAGACGTACCAAAAACGGATGATCAAGGAATTTAACAAGAAAGTCAGACAACAAGAGTATCAAGTTGGGGACCTGGTAATCAAGCGCACCATTCTACCTCAAGGTGATCCCAGGGGCAAATGGACCCCTACTTACGAAGGGCCATTTGTGGTTAAGAACATTTTCTCAGGAGGAGCTATGATTCTAACCACCATGGATGGTGACGACCTTCCTCACCCCGTCAATGCAGACATAGTGAAAAGATACTACGCATAATCTAAGACCCGCTAGGTTGACTGACCTAGGCAAAAATAAGGGCTTCCCGGCGAACCAAAAGGGTTCGGGCAAAAATAAGGGATGAAAGTAAAAAAATCTGTACACCCGGCAAGTCGAAAACCTGAAAAGGCGACTTGGGCAAAAATGGGTATCCCGGTGGACTGAAAACCCGAAAGGGCGGTCCAGGCAAAAGTTAGGGATAAGCGTAACACTATGTCTCATTGGATCACTCTGCATCCAGACTTCGGTATCCACTATCAAGCTCAACGGCACCAATCAAACAGATTCATCCTCAACCAGTAGCAAAGTGATGAGATGCTCGAGGATATAAAGGCAATAGCAGAGTTGGAACCCAGTGGGATTATTCACATAGATTTTTTGTTTTTCTTTTCACAAATTATGTAAATTCTATTTATTCGGCGGTGTTCTCTTACTAGGACATCAGCCTCTTGTACAAAAAAACGCCTATTTACAGGCAAACTTCAAAATCAATACAAATTCATTTTCAGACAAATTTCAAATTGTTTTTCCTTTATCTGTTTTGTTTTGCAAAGAACGTCCAAAGTCTATTTTTGATATATGCATTTGACATTAACTGCTGATCATAAATACTTACATACGAAACGAAAGATGAATTACTGGTAATATCAGAAACAGGGGCAATAAGAATTGTCCGAGCTGTCTAAGTTGCTCTGTCCACCAAGGTACCAAGGTAGGTCCAGCTGAAGAATTTGACCAAGATACCGTCACTCCCCGCAGAGTAAAACAGTAATAGTATATTTCCTCAGCTGAGACCTGCAACTATGGACGAATCAGCAATGCTCTCCCCAAGCAGAGTTAATCTACCATCAGCCCTAAAAAGGTTTGGTATCCCCAGAAGGTCTTAATATTCCGCAACAGAGTATAAAGATATTCTCCAGCAAGCGCAAGAGCATCCCCGACAGTCGTAATATTCCTCAACAGAATATAAGAATGTTCCTCGGTGGAATACAAGATACCACAATGGAGTCATTTCCCCAACACAGTCTAAAAAAGCTTCCCCAATGGAGTTGAATCATCTTCCCCAGTAGACTCTGGAAGCTTATCCCCTGCGAAGCATAAATAAGTCCCCTCAGCCAAATTCAGAGGTTATCCCCACAGAAGTCTAACTGGGTTATCCTCAGCAAGTTGCAACTGAAAGATCATCCCCAGCGAAGTTCATCATTGAAATCCCCAACAGAGATTATCAACGGAACCCCCAGCAGAGTTTATCGTTAAAATCTCAGCAGAGCATCTCTTCCCCACAGAGTAATTCCCCACAGAGTAATCTCTTCATCAGTTTATTCCCCAACGGAGTTCTTCTCTCCCGCAGGTTTATTCTCACAATTATCTTCGTTCATCATCCCCAGCGGAAACGAAGAACTCAACTCTATTCTCCAGAAGCTTCGGGATTTATTTTCCCCAACTAAAACATCACATTTTCATACATCATGATACATGCATATACGCATCATACCATACAATCTCATTTATGTTGAGAACATCATTGCTTGATCCATCTCATGCATTGCATATGACTGACCTTTTACCTTTTAGGAAAGATGCAGTTAAGTTCCCAGCTTAGTCAAAGACCTGACCAGTTCTTAAATCTCAATTGATTTATCCTCGGTTGAATTTCAGATAAGGTTCTCAATCTCGACAGTTTCTCTATGTCATAGTGTGGACAAGTACTATAACCTCAACAGTATACTCCATTGAGCACGAGCCAGTTCCTAGATCGTGATGTTTTCCTCCGTCATAGTGTGGACAAGTTCTATAACCTCAACGGTATACTCCGTGGAGCATGAGACAGTTCCTAGATCTTAATGAAGATGTTTCTCTACGTCATAGTGTGGACGAGTACTATAACCTCAACGGTATACTCTGGTGAGCACGAGTCAGTTCCTAGATCTTGATGTTTTTCTCCGTCATAGTGTGGACAAGTTCTATAACCTCAACGGTATACTTCGTGGAGCACAAGACAGTTCCTAGATCTTGATGAAGATGTTTCCCTACGTCATAATATGGACGAGTACTATAACCTCGACGGTATACTACGTTGAGCACGAGTCAGTTCCTAGATCTTGATGTTTTCCTCCGTCATAGTGTGGACAAGTTCTATAACCTCAACGGTATACTCCGTGGAGCACGAGACATTTCCTAGATATTGATGAAGATGTTTCCCTACGTCATAGTGTGGACGAGTACTATAACCTCAACGGTATACTCCGTGGAGCACGAGTCAGTTCCTAGATCTTGATGTTTTCCTCTGTCATAGTATGGATAAGTTCTATAACCTTAACGGTATACTCCGTGGAGCACGAGACAGTTCCTAGATCTTAATGAAGATGTTTCTCTATGTCATAGTGTGGACGAGTACTATAACCTCAACGGTATACTCCATTGAGCACGAGTCAGTTCCTAGATCATGATGTTTTCCTCCGTCATAGTATGGACAAGTTCTATAACCTCAACGGTATACTCCGTGGAGCACGAGACAGTTCCTAGATCTTGATGAAGATGTTTCTCTACGTCATAGTGTGGACGAGTACTATAACCTCAACGGTATACTCCGTGGAGCACGAGTCAGTTCCTAGATCTTGATGTTTTCCTCCGTCATAGTCTAGATAAGTTCTATAACCTCAACGGTATACTCCGTGGAGCACGAGACAATTCCTAGATCTTGATGAAGATTACCCCCCAGTTGAATTATGGACAGGTTCTTAAGACTCAGCCGAGGCATTCTCTCAGTTGAAGTACAAACCAGATTCCTGAATCTCAACAAAGGTTAGACTTCCTCAGCGGAATCTTTTACAAACAACAGGTATGCAAGTTCTCGCTAAGGAATCTCTTATGCGATCGACACTCTTGAAGATGGCATCTGTAAGCCCATCCTACTACCAACAATCTCCAAATGGCATCGGTAAGCCCATTCCTGATATCACAATGCTGATACTACACCATGCGAGTGCAAATTTCTGGGCACTCTAGTGTTCAATTATCTTCCACCTTCGGATCACGAAAGGCTCGAAAGCCAATCTATATCCTCAGGTTTAAGAAAATTGAACAGGGGAAACTGTTGTACCCCAAAATTTTCCCTCCCATATTTCTCAAGACATGTCAAGAATCATCTCCAAGTTGCTCAAGTTGGCTCAAGGGTTGGACAGTTAAATCACCTCCTAAGGCAGTCAAGTCAAAATTAGGGTTTTGTGTTGCATCAAGGTCCTTGCATCCAAATGACCTAAAGTACTCCCCAATGTCCTAAAATGTTCTCAAGGTCATCCATGTCAAATTTCAAGCCTTGCAGAGGAAGTTTGGTCAGTCAATTGATCAAGAGGCCCAAAAGTCGACTGTGCTAGGGCAAAAGTCAACTGTGACCCACAAATAGTCAAACCTCAAGATTTTTTGTCAACATTCAAATTTTGAAGGGTATTTCATCATTTGATCAAGGGTTGATTATGATTCATCAAGGGTTGCTCAAAATTCATCAATATTCAAAAGTTGCTAAATTAGGGTTTTGTAGGAAAAGTCAACTAAACTTTGACCAAGCATAACTTTCTCATACTTTATGATAAATGACCCATCAAAATCTCATTTTGAATAGGATGCAATTTCCTACAATCCATCTTCACACCCCAAGATCAAGAAATGATCTCACAAAAAGTTACTAATTTGGACATTATAGGTCATTTTTGAAAGTCAACAAAAACACCTTTTTTTCCAAAGCTTATAACTTGAGCATGGAAGATCAAAATGATATGAGACCAAACGGGTTGGTTATATAACATCTCAAGGTTTCTAAAAAGTCTAAGAACACCTCCAAAAGTTCAAAACTGAAGAAGTTATGCATTGTTGAAGTTGGGAATTTTTCCAAAATTGCCAAAAGTCAACTATCCCCAAAACTTCAAATTTTGTCAAAAGGGCCAACTTTTTTCCACTTGATATGGCCTTGTCATGCCACACACGTTTCCCATACTAGGTTTCATGGCCATTCATTTATTTTTCTATTTTATTTAATTTTTATTGATTTAATTCATTTTTAATCAATATTAAATCAAATAAAATCTAAAAATTGATGAAATCATATCTTTGTGATTGGTACAACTTTCAATTATCATAATGAATCAAATCAAACTCGTATCATGGCTTTTCATGCATAAAAAATAAGATTTGGCCTATATTTGGAAACTTGATAATGGTGATCATATCAAATCTCAAAACCTTGAATGCACTTGGATTATGGCCCATGTTTTAACCTAAAATCATTCTATTATATGCACACAAGTCAGCCAAAGCAAGAACACGCATAAAGCACGGCTGAAACGGCCAGAACAAGTTTGTGAAAAAGCTTGAAAAGTGGGAGATCAAAAACAACATTGGAGCACGATTCAGTCCAAAAGCTTGACGTAGCTCCCTTCCCTGACATCTCCTGAAACTGTAGCAATCAAAACTAGTCCTTTAGACGCCACCAATTGCACTGTAAGTCTCCACGAATCTTGCTCTGAACATGATATCGTGAAACCATTTCCTTGCATCCTCTTGCCAATATTTTTGTATAATCATGCTTTCCCTTAAATTTCCAGTCGTTCTGCATCATTCAATTGCTTTTTTGTAGCCTATACCTCCCTACCCGAACCTAGGGTTTTGGAGGGTTCCATTTGGGGTTTCGTTTTGCAGGGACAATTAGGATGAATCTTGGCCATGGTTGAACTCAGGAGGAAGGGGCGATCACGTCCATGTGCTTGGATGGGATTGTTATGGCCTATAACGAGTTTTTGAATCACCCCACGAATCTTCATGCGGATAAAAATCCGCAGGTAATAAAACCAGAGTTTTGTTGGAGAAGACGACCAGACGTCGCCCTCCCATTGGTCCATTTTAAATTACGCGCTTTTATTTTTTTTATTCAGGCATAATTGATTGTTGCGCATATAATGTTTATTGATTATCTTATTAACAAGAAACACCAATGGCTCAGCTGGCAAGGCGTTAGTGCCTGATACCATTGGGACCTGGGTTCGAATCCCAGGTCCCCCAAAATTTTGTTAAACTTTTTCTCCAGATATTCACATGCAGCACTCCAAGCGTGGATCATCAAATGCCTCCAGATCTCAATGTGCCAAGTGGCTTCAGGCCAAGATCCAAAAGCCAGATTTGAGCATCCACCATACTCCCTGGTCAATAAGCGTGCAGGGAACCACAAGGGTCAAACAGGCTGGCGTAATTGGGCCTCAAAAATTGCAACTCAAACCCTCTCTTCAGGCCCACACCCCTCTGAGTATTTCTTTTACATTTTATTTCTTTTTCCTCATTTATTTATTTTGTTAATTATTATTATTATTAAAAAATTAACCAATTAACTCTTTTTCATAAAAAATCAGAAAACAAAAAAAATAATATCAACCTCATTAATTTTATTATTTATTTTTGTAAATAAACAATCAATTAATTTATTTAGTTTAATTAAGTACAATTTTAATATCTTTTGCATTAAATTAAAATTAATATAGAATTAGGATTTTTATTAACTTTTTAATCATTCTTATTTTATTTCCTTAATTAAAATAAAACCCAAAAATATTTTCATTTAATTAATTAATTCAATTATTAATTTAGACTAATTTTTAATTCAAAAATAACAAAAAATATGCTTTATTTAATAAAAAGGGTCAAAACCCTAAGATACTCCGATTTAATTTTCTCGCGCGCAAATTATTTTTGATCCATATTTCAATATTGTAACTGCTTCGAGAATGTAATAGTTTTTAAATTAGGATTTTTATTTATCGCTTTTATTTACTTTCCGCAATTTAATTTTAAAGGGTTTATCTTTGGCGATGTAAATACCCGACGCCTTGTAATAGCTTAGATTTATTTTCCGCAATTTATATTCCGCAAATATTAACTGTTAGATGTTTGATAAATAGGCGATGCATGACAAGATCAACTTTTAACTTAAAATCAACAGTAGCTCACCATTAACATGTACAAAGATAAATAACTGAAATACGATACACTCGCACATGCGCATTCTTAGGGTACACCCCACTTGGTTGCCTTCGAAAGTGGTCATTGAGTATAGGAAGTTTTAGAGGTCGCCCTCTTGTCCAAAGATCATAAGTTGCCTCGAAACGGTTGCCTCAGATAAAATGATCTAGGATATTAGGGTTACCGCTAAGGCGTCCTAACATTGCTTTAGTGACCACACGTCTCTTAATCGAATTGACCCGAAAACTCCAACGACGATGCTACCTACTCCTCAATAGTGGGATAGCATTGTCTAAAGGACATTAGCACAGTTTAATTCCTTTTGAGTAGGTAGATGGTTCTTAAGTACTTGCTCCTTTTAAAACAAAACAAAACTTTTCGCACTTACACTCTCTTCAAAACAAAAACTCTTTTCAAACCCACAAACACAAAGAAAAGCAAACTTTTGAAAACACAATGAGCAAGTACCTAAGAGCCCGTGGATAACCACGGATAGAAAGGGTGCTAACACCTTCCCTTTCTATAATCTACCTCCCGAACCCGAGAAATATCTCAAAAAGGAATTTTTCTGTACTTTTGTCCTTTCTTTGTTGGATAAAATAAAAGACGGTGGCGACTCTTGCTTACCGTGACATTTTGCGAACACAAACGCAAAACGCGAACCAGCATTCCAAAATAGTCAGTTCTCATTCCCACCGATCACAGTATGATTGCAGTCTTGGCGGTCCAAATTGCTGCATCCTCGGGGTTTGGTTCATGGCCCAAACCCAAATATGGTCTCCAGACAAACTGCACATAAAATTAAGTCAGGTTAATGAAAACGTAATATATAAATAATTTAAAAGTAGAAAAGTTGAAAGGTACGACGTACATCATCCGGGCCTAGGTGATCCAATAGATTGCGGTATAGTGCGACATTGAATCTTGGATTCTTGCCGTAATCCATACCCCTCACGCAATACCTAAAGGAAATGAAAAATATTTTATTTTTAGCATATATTTGGTGAAGAGATGAACAGTAATAAATGATATAACTTGATGACTTACTTTGTTGCGTACAGGAAAACGAATGTGTTGTTGTTGATGGGGTTTAGGGACTCCATCCTCCACCAACCCCAGGCTTGAAGTAAAAAAGTGCAGCCATAAAATGTACATTTTTCCTTGTTTGCATTTTTGCACAATGAACTGTATAGGTGGGCTAAAACAGCAGAACCCTAACTATACTTTCTAGTTTTTTCGAAATCTCTAAGTAAATTTAAATACATGAAATTTACACTATTTCCTGTACTTTCGGGAAATAAAAAGGTTCCAAATAGTATCATTAGATAAGTTCTAGCTTTTATTATCTTGTCTTGCTCGGAGGAATTTTCGTTTAATTCCAAAGTTGAATAATGATTTTTAAGCGCAGTTAGTAGTATACCCTGACCTCTCGCACCACCACCTTCAACCATATCCCTGCCCAACAATTCTTCACACAGATAATTGGGTTATTGAACCGACCCGTTAATGGCCTTACCGTCGACAGGGAGACCCAGTAACATGTACACATCCTCTAGCGTGACGGTACATTCACCTATTAGTAGGTGAAATGTATGGGTCTCTGGTCTCCACCTTTCCAACATTGCAAGTATGAACTTTAAATCAATTGTGCAGTTGGAGATCTTTATAACATGTCTGAAACCTGCGTATTCCAGATATGGTACGATAAATGGGTCGGGAGCCAGGTAGTTGTGAGACCGGATTCTGAATCTTTTGGTATCCTGAGTTAATAATGTAAAAGGTGTAAGATTAAGTAAGATGAACAAAGCACTACCTGAAGTATAAAAAATGTATAACTAAAATAGAAACTTACAAATGCGGCAATGTTGTCCCTTGTTCCTCTGTGAGAATCGCCCATTGTGAGAAGAGCCATTGTTGAAAATGCCTGAGATTATGAAAGACTTAGAAATTGTAAGAGATTATGAAAGACTTTGTAGCAGAGAGTGAGACGATTGTGGGTGCGAGAGAAGTATCTTATGCTCTGTATTTATAGGTAAAAAAATTTCATAGAGTAAGTGAGGTGGTAGCTGGTGCATGCATGCATGATAAGTGTCACTCTTGCAGTGTAGGCGCAGGCTAGGTGACAGCCTTGGAGAAGGCATCTCTGCATGCATGTAACACAATTGGACATTAAGGGAGGCGCCATTGGACTTGGCGAAAGAGTACAAAAATGAAAGGTGTCGCCATCCCCATTGGCGAATAAGAGGTGGCATGGGTTGCAGAGTAGGCGCAGGCTAGGTGACAGCCTTGGAGAAGCCATGCCTGAATACATGTAACACTATTGGAGGTGATGGGAGGAGACTTACAGGTTACAGTGTAGGTGCAGAGTAGGCGCAGGCTAGGGAGGAGCCTTAGAGGTTACAGCCTTAGTTAATTCAAATTCAGTATGACCTATTTAGTCTTACATTTATCAAAACACTGATTCACTTAATCTGTCAAACCTTCCAACCTTCAAACCTTCAAACAATCAAACCTTCAAACAATCAAACCTACAAACCTTCGAATAACTCATAAACTTCAAACCTTCCAACCTTCAAACCTTCAAACAACCATACACAATGGCCTTTGCACCCCAATATGTCATCAGTGCACATTTCAACGGTGAGACATACATTTGTCCCACCTCTGGGTTTTTGTTTAGAGACACAGACAACATCTGATTTATTTTAAACGGGAAAGCCAATTTCTCGTACTTCAAAAAACGATTGGAGGCCAAACTTGGACGAGGCCCGGTGACACAAATATTTTATCAGAATCCAGTTTTTTTTGGTAACAACCAAATAATATTTTATAAGGTTGAGGTTCAAGATGACGAGGATCTTCAGAATATGTTTTCTAGTCATGTGTATTCTGGGTACGACTCTATTGAGTTGTACATTATGCTGCGAGAGCCTCAGGTGACACAAGTGGTTGATCCTATGGAGACCGAACAAGCAGAGGTAGATGCAGTTGATGAAGAAGAAGAAGAAGATGAAAAGTTAGAGTTTGACTAAATGGTGAATAATGATTCCGAAGACGATGGGATACCTGGTATTCCTGCAAACAAGATCTACACACCACCTTCGCACATGATAAACTTCAACATGGATGGAGATGAACCGTCTTCTGATTTATTTTTCAATCCGTATATGCAGTCGGATGAAAACTTAAAAGAGAAGGACAAGTTTCATAACAGGGAAGAATGTATCAGAGCCATTAAAAAATTCCACATGCTCAACTCGGTCGATTTTAAGGTGGACCGTGTAAACCCAGAAAGGTACAAGATCAAGTGTGTCCACCTTGATTGTATGTTCAAGCTCACTGCATCATACAGATTAAGAGGTGATTGCTGGGTCATAGGTTCCATGTCTACCCACACTTGTGTCAGTTCTACCCAATCACAGGACCATCGAAAACTTAATTACGATCTCATTTGTCAAGAAATCCTACCACTCGTCAGCAACGATCCATCTTTGAAGGTGAAAACTATCATCTCCCACATCACTACGGTTTTTAACTATACTCCGTCTTACCGTAAGGCGTGGTTAGCAAAGACCAAGGAGATTGAAAAGGTGTACGGAAACTGGGAGGAGTTATACCAAGAACTTCCTCGCTACCTGAATGCACTCAAGACTTATTCTCCGGGTACTGTTTACATTCTGGAAACAGTGCCAGCATACGCCCAAGATGGTAGTCAACTAAACGGAAACGAAATATTCAGTCGAGTGTTTTGGGCATTTCAACCTTGCATCACAGGGTTTGCATCATGCAAACCAATTATACAAATTGATGGGACTTGGTTGTATGGGAAATACAAAGGAACGCTACTGATGGCAGTTGTACAAGATGGCAACAACAACATTTTCCCAATTGCCTTTGCCCTAGTCGAGGGGGAGACCGGTGGTGCTTGGAGCTTTTTTATAAAAAACCTGCGAACACACGTGGCTCCTCAACCAGATCTCTGTTTGATCTTAGATAGACATGCATCCATTAAAAGTGCATACAATAATCCTGCAAACGGTTGGCATGACCCTCCTTCTACGCATATCTATTACGTTAGACATATCATCCAAAATTTCACGAGGGAGATCAAGGACAAAACACTAAGGAAAGCGGTTATGAATGCGGGATATGCATTGACACAACCCACATTCAAATATTACCGCAACGAGATCCGTTTGTCAAATCCGGAAGCCAGTAGGTGGATCGACAATATTCCGGTAGAAAAATGGACTAGGTCATACGACAATGGCCAAAGATGGGGGCACAT
Source organism: Vicia faba (assembly GCA_948472305.1). Lineage (NCBI taxonomy): Eukaryota > Viridiplantae > Streptophyta > Magnoliopsida > Fabales > Fabaceae > Vicia > Vicia faba. Next base: position 377,364,679 of record OX451739.1, on the reverse strand, counting down.
GACAACAAATCTAATTGAATCAATGAATGGGGTATTCAAAGGCATACGAAACCTCCCGGTCACTGCTTTGGTAAAATCTACGTATTTTAGGATGGCTTCGTTGTTTGCCAAAAGAGGTGAAATGTGGAATGCGGTGTTGCAATCTGGACAACTATGGAGTGAAAGATGCAAGAAGTACATTAAGGCAGAAAGTGCCAAAGCCAACACCCATATGGTTATACGGTTTGACCAAAACAGCCACAACTTCATTGTGAAAGAGACAATCGACCACAACGAGGGCCTGCCAAGACAAGAATATAGGGTTGTACTACCTTCTCGTTGGTGCGATTGTGGAAAGTTTCAAGCCTTTCGTATGCGTTGCTCTCATGTCATTGCCACGTGTGCTTATACCCATCAAGACGCGCTACAACTTCTATCACACATTTACAAATCTGAAACGTTGCTCAACGTTTACAACAACAACTTTCCTTTGGTAGCAAAACCAGATTATTGGCCTGCATACAACGGCGAAATAGTGTGGCACAATGACCAAATGCGAAGGAATAAGAAGGGTCGTCCCAAAAGTAAGCGCATCACAACCGAAATGGACTCCCTTGACAAGCTAGAAAGAAAGTGTGGTTTATGCCGTCAGGTCAGACACAATCGCAAAAATTGTCTGAATCGGGCGTCTGCCTCGACCACATAAAAATTGTATTACATAAAATCTTTCCTTAATTATGTTGTAAACATTAGGGTTTTTCGTTAATAGTATTTGCTACAATAAATATTGCGCGTACAAGAAAAAAACACGATATTCCGTCTACGAAATTACAACTGTTAAAATAATTTCATCTGACCCATGCATCATTAACATTACGTCGCTGTCTGTTTTGACTTCCTCCAACCATACATTAGGTCTTCCTGTCGCATGTGAGGTTGTTGTTCGTTGGATCCTTCGAATTCCCCCCCCCCCCCCCCTCCATGATGTCTCTATCTAGCCATCGTATCAACTCCCGCTTCAGACGCTCCATGGAGTGAATGTGCTAGAATTTCATTTTCATCGCAGGTTTCGTGGCGGAGAAGATAACGTAACCATCTCTGGTAAAAATCATGGGCGATGTCATGACGCAAATAAAAGAGTAAAAAATAAGAAAACAGTGCGAGAAAGTGTGAGAAATGACGGAGAAACGGACGAATTATTTATAAAAACAACATTTTTCCCTAGGAGCCAAGTGAGATGGCGCCTCCTCTCACTTTTAAAGTGCATGCGCCATCTCACTTGGCTAGAAGAGAGAGGAGGCGCCAAGTGAGATGGCGCCTATGGCAAAAAGCTTGGTGGAGGCGCCAAGTGAGATGGCTCCTCCTTTGGAGAGCCATCTGAAACATGGTTATTTGCGTAATTTTTTCCGAAACGTGGTTATTTGCGAATTTTTTTTAATACCTGGTTATTCAAAAAAAAAATTTTAAATTTGTTGCCTATAATGTTAAAGGGCGCGTTTTCTGTTGGTATTTATAAAGTGTACTATATTCATATATTTTAAGTAAGACTTTCAAATTTGTGGCTTATTCTATTTTTAAGCTGCAGTTTTTTATCTGTTGGCAAGTTTAGTGTGGCCTAAACTAAAAAATATTGTAGTGTCTTGTTAACTTGTGAAGTTGAGTATATTGCAGTTACTTTGTCTGCGTATTAAGTTGTTTGAATTTTGCACTTATTACAAGATCTGAATATCAAAGTGAGTAAGCTTGTGAAGTTGATGATAGATAACAAATCTGTCATAAGTCTTTCCAAGAATCCAGTGTTACATAGAATGAACAAACACATTAACACGAAGTTCTATTTTCTGCGCAATTAGGTTTAGAATGGAATGCTTGAAATTGTTCACTGTAATACTTAGAAGCAACTTGTAGATGTGCTGACCAAGATAATCAAGACTGAATTTTTCATCAATTTGAGAGATGGAATTGATGTCGTTGATTTTTAATTAGCTGAATATGAATTAAGGGATGAAATAAAGTATAATTCAGATTCAATTTTTATGTAGTTAGCATTCCATTTTGCATTAAGTGTAATTTGCATTTGGAATGTAATATATAAAATGAGTTTGTTCGGTGTGTTAAAATAAAATTCACTTTGAGAGAGTGTAACAAAATTTATAATTGTTTTTGTTTCGACAAGTTAATTAGAAAATTAATTACAAAAATTTTCTCTCTCTCCTCTTTTATTCCATCTTCATCTTTAACCTTGTGCACTAACACAAACATAAAAAATAATTCTTATTCATTAAAATAAAACACAAGAGCAACCTGACAAACAAACAAAAAATAACATAACAAAAAAAAATAACATGATCACCCTAACTAGGAATTTGATTACTCCTCATATTTTATTCAGAACAACAACACACCAAATCATATCAAAACTCATGAAAACATTAAAAATGTAAGATATTTGGGTATGATAATCCTGGATAACTTCGAAGAATCGTGTTCGTACACTTTCCGAACAAAGTATTTCGACCATATTCTTGCCTGGGTTCACGAAATCTTTGTGGGGATAATTCTCGAAGAATAATCTGTTTCTGGCAAAAGAAACTGATTACAAATATAGAGAGAAAGTGACGTTTTTCCGTTTTTGAAACCGAGGCCAAATGACTCCTTATATAAGAGATCAATAACTGAAACCGAAAAGACACACCTGTTCGAAAAACGATTATGTCGGTTGGGGAAAAGGATTCAAAATTTTCGAACGGGGGGCTGCCCCGCACCCTACCAGCCAGGGGCTCCGCCCCTTGGACCCCAACGGGGCTCTTCCCCGCACCCCGCCAGGGGCTTCGCCCCTTGGAACCCCAACGGGGCGCTGCCCCGTACCCCGCCAGGGGCTTCGCCCCTTGGAACCCCGTTTCAATTATTCATATTCAATTATGCATTTGCTCGACGAGCGTGCACTCCGCACTTCCCTAACTCGTTTCCGAACTTAACGCATAATTGCATCGGCCTTTAGTAAATCACATTACTACTAAAATACATTGGTGATACTAAAATCACCAACAAATCCCCCCCATTTTAGTGTAATCCTTGATTTACTCAGTAGATACAAATATATACAAGGGTACAACCTACAGGTAAAACGATCAAACAAATGCATAAACGAAAATGTCTTGCGATTGAATTTTCATCTTAGCACAAATACACATTCCAAATACTCGAAAATCGGGGTGTCATAATGATTGAACCCGTCAATCCATTTGAATATCTGAAGATACAGTACACATATGTTTCTTACAATACTCTACTATTCATTCTTGACAATTTTACAAGCCATGTGTCCTTATCCATTAATAAGCATATAGGAAGCCAAGTCCAAGCTTCCTGAAGCGGCAAAACTTCATGCTCACATAGGTGATCCTTTTAATCTTGCACCTGCATTGGCAATTTTTCAAAGAGAACCATTAAGAGGATATACTTCAACCTAGCCATTACTTGCAGGTCTGAGCACATACCTTGGGAAGATAAACACGATTGCTCCAATCTCTAACTATGATCTTTCCACATTGAATTTTGCTTCTAACATTGTATTAGAAGGGAATTGGGTATACCATAGCTAATAGATTTAAATGGACTTTAATCCCATCCCAATTACCGACTTCTTCACTAAGTCTCTAGCTAACCCCTTCGTCAAGTGGTCAGCTAAGTTTTGTTGCGACCGAACAAAATCAATAGATATCACCCCATTCATGATTAATTCCCTAATCATACTATGTCTAACACCCAAACGTCTAGACTTCCCATTGTATATTTGACTATAAGCTTTAGCCAGTGTGGCAGTACTATCACAACGGATAGAAATTGGTGATATTGGTTTAGGCCACATCGGAATCTCATATACCAAGTTCCTTAGCCATTCCGCTTCTTTACCAGCAGCAGCTAATGCCACAAACTCAGATTCCATTGTGGAACTAGTTATACATGTTTGCTTCTTGGAAGCCCATGAAATGGCACCTCCCCCAAGCAAGAACACCCATCCACTTGTAGAGGATGAATTCAACATTATTTATCCAACTAGCATCTGAATAACCTTCTAACACCGAAGGAAATCCCATATATTACAATCCATAATTCATAGTACCCTTCAAGTACTTGAATACCCTAGTTATCGCATGCCAATGGTGTCTACTAGGATTACTAGTAAATCTGCTCAACTTTCCAACCGCATAAGCAATATCCGGTCTAGTGTTAATCATAACATACATCAAAGAGCCTATAGCTCTTGAGTATTCAAGTTGATCCACAGGTTTACCTGTATTTGGCATGAGTTTTTCTCCCGGATCCATGGGAGTACTTACTGGAGAACAACTTTCATAATTGAACTTCTTGAGTATTTTCTCAATGTAATGGGATTGAGTAATTACAATCCCCTTATTCTCCCGTTTAATCTTAATACCAAGAATAACGTCCGCTTCTCCCATATCCTTCATGGAGAACTTTGATGACATAAAGTTCTTCGTTTTATCAATTTGATTTTGGTCGGTGCCAAAGATCAACATGTCATCAACATACAGACAAATGAAAACTCCTTTACCGGATGTATCAAATTTGCTATATACACATTTGTCAGCTTGGTTTAGAATGAAACCATTAGACAAAACAACCTCATCAAACTTTTGATGCCACTGCTTCGGAGCTTGTTTCAGCCCATACAACGACTTAACTAGCTTACACACTTTATGCTCATTACCAGGCATTACAAATCCTTCAGGTTGCTTCATATACACTTCTTCTTCCAAATCACCATTCAGAAATGCTGTTTTGACATCCATTTGATGAATCACTAGATTATGAATAGCCACCAAGGCAATCAACAAACTAATAGTAGTGATACGCGCAACTGGAGCATAGGTATCGAAATAATCGATCCCTTCCTTTTGTCTGAAGCCTTGGATAACTAATCTAGCTTTAAACTTGTCAATTGTACCATCGACTTTCATCTTCTTTTTGAAGATCCATTTGCAACCCAATGGTTTGCAACCTGGTGGTAAATCAGACAATACCCAAGTATTATTTTCCATGATAGAACCAATCTCTTCATCAATTGCTTCTTTCCAAAAACCAGAGTCTCGAGATTTCACAGCTTTATCATATGTTCTTGGATCCTCCTCTATACTAGAGCAATAATAGTATTGAGTATCAATCTGATCCTTTGATCCCTCAACCAAATATAATTGAAAATCAGATCCATAAGTTCTAGATTTTCTAGCTCTTTTGCTCCTACGAGGTTCAAGTGTCTCACTTGGCACATCATTTGAATGATCATCCCTTAGAGATTCATCTGAATTAGGTATAGAAATCTTTGGTCTAGGTATAGAAGAGAAACAATTCTCATCAAATATGACATCTCTCGATTCTATTATCGTGTTAATAGAAATCGAGTCATTAGGCTCTATAACATAAAACCTATAGGCCTTGGAGTGCTCAGCATATCCAACAAAGATGCAAGCTATACCCTTTTCACCCAAAGTTTTCCTTTTTGGGTCCGGGAGTCTAACCACGACCCTACAACCCCAAACACGTAGAAATGTTAAGTTGGGTCGTTTCTTATACCAAAGTTCATATGGGGTAGTCTTGTTCCTTTTATTAGGAACCCTATTTAACAAATAGCAAGCCGTTAACATAGCTTCTCCCCAAAACCCTTCACTCAGACCAGAGTAGGATAACATGGCGTTCACCATTTCTTTAAGAACTCTATTTTTCCTTTCAGCCACACCATTTTGTTGAGGTGTATAAGGTGCCGTAGTTTCATGAATGATTCCTACGGACTGGAAAAACACAGGATCATAATATTCACCACCTCTATCTGTACGTAATGTTTTAATCAGCACATTCTGTTGCACTTCAACTTCAGTTTTATAGATTTTAAATTTATCTAAGGCTTCATCCTTAGCGTGCAACAAATAAACATAGCAGAATCTAGACGCATCATCTATGAAAGTGATAAAATATTTTTTATGCCCTAATGATGGAGTAGCATGTAAATCACATAAATCACTATGTATTAACTCAAGAATGATAGATTTCCTTGTTATACTTTTAAAAGGTTGCCTAGTGATCTTTGTTAACATGCAAGTTTTACACTTTTCTACATTTTCATTAAAACTAGGAATTAAATCATCTTTAGACATTTCATGCATTCTTTTATAATGTACATGTCCTAGACGAGCATGCCATAACGAAAAATTGATAACATTCGACGAGGACATAAATACAGAACCAGAATCATTAGGAACTCCATTCAAATTCATCATAAACATACCATTATTATAATATCCAAATCCTACAAACACACCAGACTTTGATAAAACATATTTATCGGATTCACACACTTTCTTGTATCCAAGCTTATTTAATACAGGACCAGAAATTAAATTCTTACGTAATTTAGGAACATACAAAACATTAAACAAAGTAATAGTCTTTCCAGAACTGAATTCTAGCACCACGTTTCCTTTGCATTCAACGGGAGCAAAGTGATCATCTCCCATGTAGAGGACAAAACCATCTTCCACTGGAACAAGAGTCTTGAACCAGAAACGATCCTTGCAAACATGTGTTGTGGCACCAGAATCAATCCACCACGCAGCAGCATCATCCTGCACATAAAATGCTTCAGAATTTAGTGAAACCGAATGTTTAATCAAACTATTCAAATCACGAATTGATTTCTGACCTTGGTTTTCGGAGTGGTCCTTAGACCCCTTTCCTGAACCACTTGCATTCGCGTTGTCGTGCTTTTTGCCGAAACAACAGTCCTTCTTGAAGGGGCCTGTTTTGCCACACTTCCAGCATTCTAGTTTCGGTTTCTTGTTAGCACCGAAAATGCCCTTTTTATTCTTGAAGGCACGCTTCTTTCCTTTGTTTTTGTTGTAATCGTTCTTACCACCCTCTTCGACCATATTAACCGAGGGTCCAGCAATTCCTTTGCCCTTTCCTTTGTCATCTTCCTGCGCTCTTAGAGATTCTTCTATGCGCAAATGACTTCCAAGTTGGATCAAAGACAGTTCGTCTTTTCCATGTTTCAGATTGTGTTTGAAATCCTTCCACGAAGGAGGCAACTTGTCTATGATGCTTGAGACAAATATTGTTTCATCCATCTTCAATCCGTGTTGTGTGAACTGTCCAAGGATTCGGAGGAGTTCATTGAATTGTTCCATGACAGACCTCGATTCAACCATTTTGTAATTGTTGAAATCGGTTACCAGAAACTTTTTACTGGATGAGTCCTCTGCCATGTACTTGGATTCGAGACAATCCCACAATTCTTTTGCAGATTCCACGTTTAGGTAAATATCAAATAAGGGATCAGACATACCGTTAAGAATGTGCCCTCTGCATATGTAGTCGTCGTTCTCCCACTTTGATCTGCGTCTTATATTTTCGACTGATTCATTCTCCAGAGATTCTGGAATCGGTGTAGACAAGACGTGTACCACCTTCAACGTTGTCAACATGAAATGCATCTTCTTCTGCCAACGCCTGAAGTCTTGTCCTTGAAACTTGTCCAATTTTCCGAAGTTTGTAGTCATCTCCTTGATGGTGCTTCCTCCAGCCATGATTATCAGAGAATACTTTGTTCGTTTGTAAGATATTTGGGTATGATAATCCTGGATAACTTCCAAGAATCGTGTTCGTACACTATCCGAACAAAGTATTTCGACCCTATTCTTGCCTGGGTTCACGGAATCTTTGTGGGGATAATTCTCGAAGAACAATCTGTTTCTGGCAAAAGAAACTGATTACAAATATAGAGAGAAAGTGACGTTTTTCCGTTTTTGAAACCGAGACCAAATGACTCCTTATATAGGAGATCAATAACTGAAACCGAAAAGACACACCTGTTCGAAAAACGATTATGTCGGTTGGGGAAAAGGATTCAAAATTTTCGAACGGGGGGCTGCCCTGCACCCCGCCAGCCAGGGGCTCCGCCCCTTGGACCCCAACGGGGCACTGCCCCGCACCCTGCCAGGGGCTTCGCCCCTTGGAACCCCAACGGGGCGCTTCCCCGTACCCCGCCAGGGGCTTCGCCCCTTGGAACCCCGTTTCAATTATTCATATTCAATTATGCATTGGCTCGACGAGCGTGCACTCCGCACTTCCCTAACTCGTTTCCGAACTTAACGCATAATTGCACCGGCCTTTAGTAAATCACATTACTACTAAAATACATTGGTGATACTAAAATCACCAACAAAAAATAAATAAATAAATAAAAAATACAATAGGGAACAAACATCAATAGTTCTTCATTAAAATAAAACACAAGAGCAAACAGACAAATAAACAAAAAATAACATGATCACCCTAACTAGGAATTTGATTACTCCTCATATTTTATTCAGAACAACAACACACCAGATCATATCAAAACTCATGAAAACATTAAAAATAAATAAATAAATAAAAAATACAATAGAGAACAAACATCAATAATTCTTCATTAAAATAAAACACAAGAGCAAACAGACAAATGAACAAAAAATAACATGATCAACATAACGGGGAATTTAATTACTCCTCATAGTATATTCAGAACAACAACACACCAAATCATATCAATCTCTTTAGATGGAGATACTGTTGGGAATGCCTCTGCAAGTCAATCCTTCCTCACTAGAAGGATAAAGCAAAGTATATGGCATCTTCACAGGCCCATACCTATTTTTCAATGACTCATCATTGTTCCTTTGAATGAGTTTTTGCTCAATTTCAGACAACTTCCTTCCAAACCTCTTGAATGCCTCTAATGGTAGTGAATCAGAAGTCCAAAGATCACCTTCATTTCTCTGTCCAAGGTACTGCTCATCCGAAGCATGCCTTGATAAGACCTCTAAGATTGTTAGGTCAGTAAGAGCATTTTTTTTGGCGTAATCGTTCTCAAATACGCCTTCTGAAAGTTCTTAGAAAGCTCATCATATTCCGCAGACCCTTTTTCAGGCATTAATCTTCTGCTTTTAGTTGGACGATTAAGGATGTATCCTCCATACGGATATTGTCCAAAATTAACAGCTGCATGAAGTGCTGAAGCTATCCATATGAGGATGCTGCATGCTTCAATCAACTCATTACGAGTTTGCATCTTAAACCACCATGTAGCATTCTTCAAATCACCATGACCTACCTCTATAACTTCCCTCCAAAATGCTTGGAGTTCAGAATCTTGCACAATAGAAGCATCTGACTTGTAGTAGAAGTTAACATATTCTTCAACCCAAGACTTAATAGCAGCCCATATCTCTAGTCCATCAGAAGCATAAGGGTAGTCCTCTATCAGAAGGCGAAGACCGTGCGGTGAAGTTGGATCCTCAATAGCCACTCCCCTAGATAACAAGCAATATATCATATCAATAACATAAAAGAAATACTTTTGCATTTATAATCTCATTGCTATTTATTATAGTGAAATCGCGACTGCAAATGTTTGATATAATATTTTGTAGGGTTACCTTTTGAGTAGATCATGAGGCAATCCTTGCTCAGTGAAAACCCAATCTTTGTATACAAAAGAAGACATTTCAACAGAATATGCTCCACCCAAGAATGTAGATTCTATAATACCCTTTGCATTAACTAGAACATTTCTAGCAAGTGCGTTGATGTTCATTGTGTCGCGGTAATGTGGAAGTAAAAGTTTGTGAATAGGGTGAACCACACTAAGATGCCTATTTGTAGCAATGATGAAGGGCTCAACAACAGCGTGAGTGTTCAACCTGTCAAACATGTAGGTATTCATAAAATTAATCATATATGAGATTTTATAAACATCATTAATGAAATTAATACCAATGGCTACAAAGTTGGTGATGGGTGGCGTCATTTACAACAACGAAAGCCTTGGCAAGGAACCAAATTGAAGCTTCAACACCTTCTTTTGCAGGCAAGTAAACTTTACTCACAGGACCAAAACTATCAGCTTGAGGATGTGGGATACTTAGCTCAATGGCTAATGGCTTCAAAGTTCCATCATTTTGTAAGAAAATGATGGTTCTAGTAGCATATGTCTTGGTATCAGTTGCATTTATTTTCCTTAAAAATGGATATATTGAGTCGTGGTGATCAAGTAAGTAAAGTTTGTTGTTTTGGATAGCCTGTTTAACAAAATATTATTTGAATAAAGTTGAACCACTCTTACAAAATAGCATTAACAAAACTATTTATTCATAGTAATAATGTTAAATCATGTCATTACTTGTTCCACAGTGACTCCTCCCATGTTTGGCTCCAAGTGTTCTTTTGTTATAGTGCTGGTATTATCACCATACTGGCTATCTAGCTTGCTTTTTGGTGGAAACTCCTGTATTAATTATGTAGCAAGCAAATATGAGGTTTAAAAGATGAAAATATAGCAGGAAAAAAGGACAATATTCATAGTTTAGATTTTGTGTTTTCAAAGAAGCTGTTAAACTATTAAGTTTACTTGAATCCTTTGGATGATGTGTGGATTCACACCAGCAATCATCTCCCTTGCAAATTCTTCATCTGTCATCCATGCAGACTGATTCACTGCTCAAAATAAGTGTGTTGCAAAAATCAGTAATATTTCTTTCATACTCTCACGTCCTTTTAAAAAAAAACAATTCATGTGTTAGATTTACTATGAAATCCACGAATTTAACAAATGAATTGTTTGTTATAAAACGGACCAGAGAAAATATATAGAACGGAAATATATTTGCTTGGACACTAAAAGTGTGTTGCTACTAGATACCTTGAATCACTTTAGGTGGTGGAAATTTAAGGGCGGATTCACCATCAGTTCGAAAGTATTCTTTGAAAAATGGTATAGGGCTAAGTCTGCTAAGTACACTAGTAGGTAATTTAAATCCACCTTCATATAGCGAACGAATCTCATCGAAGGTGTTAAATTCAGGATTATTGAGTTGTAATGTAACTACAGATCTTAATTGAGGTATGAGATTTTGAGATGCTGATTTGAGTATGTAAACAAGAAAATCTGAAGACTTCAAATGACCGAATGATTCATCTCTTGGAAGGTAAAAAAAGTCGCTCCGTCTCTCACTTTTCGGATCTATTCACATACAAAAAAAAAACCTTTAGAATCATAAACATATTTTAGCACCATTCACTTCATTTATTTGTAAATATAGAACAAAAAGTGGATTACCTTTCTTAGATGGTCTTCTACCAGTTCTCCCCCTTCTAGGATAAGGCATGTTGCTAGATCCTCCAATAACGGGACGAGCCAAGGTAGCTTTTTGGTCAGGAGCTCCCAAATCATTGTAAACATCATAATCATAGATTCTTTCGTATTCTTTGCGCTCTCCAGTTCCATCTCCTCTTAAAGTCTTCAATTCTTCTTGTCTATAGTAGACTAATGGAGCCGGTGTTTCACTTGGAAGATATGTCTATATATTTATTCATTTGAAGGTGTCAAATTTTGAAATTTTTATTTTTTAACATGTTAGTAGATAAACATGATATTTTTTGTTACCTTGTTGGCAAAGAAGATGCGTTCAGTTTTATAGTTTGAATAGTTGTAAATCCATGAGTTGCAAACAAAGTTGATGGTTCCATGATTGGGAATATCTTCAAGTGTCAAACTTACAAGAAAGAATTCTCCAAGCATATTGCTCTCAACATAAAATGCTCCTGGAATTCCCATCTCACTATCCCATTCAAAATGAATGTCGAATGCAGTCTGCCCTGCTCCCAATATTGGTATAGAAGTAACAAGACCTTCTAGATATGCTTTCTTCCCCACTTTCCCTTTTCCACTTCCTACAAATATGTCACAAATTTTGATTTTCAGTTATAATAATGATAATTCTCTTAATATGTAAAATAAATTTTCATTTAGATCTTTTGCAACGATGCATATAGTGTAGCAACGGTAGAATGTGAATCAGACTTTTGTATACTTTAACTTCTTGTATATTGCTCTTAGTAAATAAATTACACACACTTGGTCTTTTGTAGACTCAAACAAACTTTTACAATTCTAAAACAATAAATTAAAAAGCATAACTGCTACATAACTACTAAAAGAAAACTATTGCCTTTCCTACTACCATAGTTAATACTAATCATTTATTTCTAACCCATTTAATGTTTTATTTCAACAAAACTCCTTCTTAAACATTAAATGCTTCTTCGATCCAGCATCCCAATCATCTTCCTGCCTCTTTCGAATACTTCTCTTGTTAGTGGTTTTGTGAAGATATCAGCTGCTTGGTCTCTGCTTGCCACACGCCTTAGTTCCACGCTTCCCTCTTTCACATGTTCACGAATGAAGTGAAATCGAACGTCTATATGCTTGCTTCGTTCATGATTGACTGGATTCTTTGCCAGCTCAATGGCTGATTTGTTGTCCACGTGTATTATTGTTGGACCTTCCAGTTTCAGCTCCATCTTACTTATCAATCTTCTGAGCCACACTGCATGGCAAACGCACCAGGATGCTGCCACGTATTCTGCTTCACACGTTGAAAGTGTCATTATAGGCTGCTTCTTCGATAGTCATGTAAAAGCTGTGTTTCCCATGAAAAACACATATCCTGCAGTGCTCTTTCGATCATCAATGTCTCCACACCAGTCACTGTCAGAATATCCAACTAGCTTGTAGTCTTCTGTCTTTGAGTAAAACATCCCAAGTGATACTGTTCCTTGGATGTATCTCAGAATTCGTTTCAGCACTTTCCAGTGTGTGTGGACTGGCTCCTCCATGAATCTGCTCACTATGTCAACACTTAGTGAAATATCTGGCCTTGTGCATGTGAGATATCGAAGGCTGCCTACCAAGCTTCGATACTTGCTTCCTTCTTCCCGTTCTCCTCCATCAAACTTCGACAGCTTTGTACCTGGCTCCATTGGCGTCGAAGTTGGATTGCAATTCTTCATTTTGTACTTTTCTAGGATTTCCTTTGCATACTTTTCTTGTGATATGAAAATCCCAGCTTCTTCCTGTCGAACCTCCTGACCAAGAAAAAATCTCATCAGACCTAAGTCTGTCATTTCGAATTCTCTTGTCATGGTGCTTTTGAAGTCTTCGATCATCTTAACATTATTGCCTAGAAAAATAAGATCATCAACGTACAGAGCCACAAGTAATAATTCACTTCCATTTTTCTTCACATAGAGCGTTGGTTCATAAGGGCATTGCTCGAATCCACTCTCCTTAAAATATGTGTCAATGCGTGTGTTCCATGCCCTAGGTGCTTGCTTCAGCCCATACAATGATTTCTTCAGTTTCAGCACCTTCTTCTCTTCTCCAGTTCTCATGTATCCAAGTGGTTGTTCGACATAGATTTCTTCTTCGAGCACACCATTCAAAAATGCTGTCTTGACATCCATTTGAAATATTTGCCATTTGAACTGAGCAGCTTGAGAGATGAGTAATCGAATTGTCTCCATTCTTGCAACAGGCGCGAACACTTCGTCATAGTCAATGCCAGCTTTCTGCTTGTATCCCTTTGCAACCAGCCGTGCCTTGTATCTTTCGATCTCTCCTTGAGCGTTCATCTTTTTCTTAAATACCCACTTTACACCAATGGGTTGACTTCCTTTTGGTAATTCGACCAGCTCCCAAGTTTTGTTGTGTTCGATTGCTTTAATTTCTTCGTCCATGGCGCTTTTCCACTTCTCATCTCTTAAAGCTTCTTCAACACTTATGTTTTCAGCATCTGCCAGAAGACACACAAGATGCACCTCACTTGTTGACTCATACAGATCTTGCAAACTTCTCATTCTGGGTTGTAGAGGTTCATCTCTATCTTGTGTTTCTTCATGTTCTTCTGGAGTGTTTGTTGGTACAGCTATAGTTATTTCTTCGACTGTATCAACAGCCTCTGTCGAACTGTTCCAGTCCCACTTGCTGGCTTCATTCATTCGAACGTCTCTGCTTACAATTACTTTCTTGCTTATAGGATTGAACAGCTTGTACCCTTTTTTCTTCTCATCATATCCAATGAATATGAACTTCTGTTTGGTTTGCTTCTTCGTCTGCCTCTTCTTTCTTCTTCATCTTTCTTTGTTCATGTGCTTCGAGCGAACCAGTGAGCTCTTCGATTGAGAGCGTCGAAAGGTCCTTCGATTCTTCTATTGCACACACCAGATTTTCAAACTTGTCTGTTAAAGATCTTAAGATCTTTTCAACAACTCTTGCATCAGCTACTGTCTCTCCATTTCTTGTGAGTTGATTCACCACTTTCTGCACACGAGTGATGTAATCTGATACATTTTCTGTATCCTTCATTTGTATCCTCTTCAATTCACCACAAAGCGTTTGGAGTCGAACCTGCTTCACTCTATCTGCTCCTTTGAACACCTTCTCTAACGTGTCCCACGCTTGTTTTGACGTAGTCGAACTAGCAATCTTCTCGAAGCCTGATTCATCCACAGTCCTGAACAACATATATAATGCTGTTTTGTCCTTCGCTCGCAACTCTTTCAACGCCTTCGTTTGGGCTGCTGTATATCCTCCAATTTCTGTTGGTTCTTCAAACCCATCATTGGTCACTTCTCACGCATCTAGAGATCCAAGAAGAGCTTTCATTTGGATGCTCCAGTTTTCATAGTTTGACTTCGTAAGCCGTGGTAACGGCATTTAGTTCATCATGTTCGCCAAGAGCTCTGATACCAAATTGTAGAATGTGAATCAGACTTTTGTATACTTTAACTTCTTGTATATTGCTCTTAGTAAATAAATTACACACACTTGGTCTTTTGTAGACTCAAACAAATTTTTACAATTCTAAAACAGTAAATTAAAAAGCATAACTGTTACATAACTACTAAAAGAAAACTATTGTTTTTCCTACTATCATAGTTAATATTAATCATTTATTTCTAACCCATTTAATATTTTATTTCAACAGCAACAACAAAGATATTAAATCATTAATGGTTCAAAATAATGACTGCAAGAAGTTATGGATCATATTTACTTCCCATTCTTATAGACATGTTCTCATTTATTACTAACTGTTGAATATAAAATTAATTTTAATATATAAAATTAATATTATATATAAATGTATATGAGGTGGTAATAACCACACTGTGAGCGAATTTTGAACTAAGATTTGTGGACATTCTCTCAATATATTGATTAACTCTTTAGCAACTAACTTTTCTTACCAAATCATCAAAACGTAACAACAAAAATACAAATGATAGATAATAGATATTGTGTAAATAGTATGAAAAGAAGTGAAGAAGTTATTACCATCTGTAGCGGTAGCACTAATCAACCTGAAAGCCACTGAACGGCCCCAAGTTGAAGTGTAAGTGTCAATTAAAGAGCTAGTAATACCACCAGCAACTTTGAATCCACCTTTGATTAAACCACTTGTGCTTGTAGCTGAAGTAAGAGCGTTAATGTCCAAGACATTCTTTTGCATCAACAGAACTGTTCCCTTCACCTTTTGGCCTCTCTTGATCCAACTTTTCACTCCTGAATACATCTTTGCTACTTACAAATTAATTATGATTTTTTTTGAAACAAGAGTTTGTGGTTTGCAAGCTTCAACTATCTCATTTTTTAAAGGGCAATATGTTCTGATCCAAAAAACTTTTTTTGTTTGAAATTATTTATTAGGATGAGGCTTACACTTATCGTGGTATATAAAATATATGATAATTTATGCCCTAGGTCAACATAAAATAATGTATGCGTTGCATAATTCTATATGCCAGCTTTGTGTAATGAGAAATGGATCAGTTGAGGTAATTTTAAATTGCATTCTTACGCGTAAACTAACCAAAAAAAATATTATTTATCAAGTTGTTTTTTTTTTTGGTTTAAGGACACAATTTAAATTATTTTTTTAATTTTATTTGATTAATAATTAGATATTATTTGTAATTTTCGAGTTAAAAAAATTAAGATGGACATAAAAGTTATCAAAGTTTTTTTAAGAAGATTTAGCTGTTGTATTTTTAAAACTGGATTCAAACAAAATAACATTTTATATTTGTTTCTGTATGATTTTTAACTTAAAATATATATTTTTAATTTATATTATATTTTGAAAAAATTAAAATATTTAAAGAAATCAATGATAATTAACTTGAAAATATCCATTTAAAAAATACCTAAAAGAATGTAGGTTGTGAATAAAAGAAAATGTAGTTAAGTTTTGTTTATGTTTGAACATAGTTTTATTTCAATAATATATCAAGTATGAATGATTTGATTTATGTGAATGTGAAAAGATTTTTTATTAGCTTTTAAAAGATACTAACATGATTCTCTTTGTTTTTCTTATTCCTAGTATACGTAAAATATTTTTATAATATCAACCAATACATATATTAAATCAAATTATATTTTTAATTTAAAAATATTAATATTATATAATAGAATGTTAAAATAACTAATGATAATATAAAATTAGTTTATACTGACCATGTATTACTTTTAATCTCAAAATAAAATATCTGAATAATCTTTAATTTCTTCAACGACAACAACTATTGGGATTGAGATTATAATGAATAACAACATTATCATCATTCATCGACATTTGAAAAAAAATATAAAAAGAATACCTTCATCCGTGACATTCACATGTGACTTCAAGTTTGCAACAACTATCATTTTTCGAATTTTAATTATTAATTTTTTTAATTTCAAATTTTAGTGTATCTTTTTTAAAAATATTAAATTAAAACATAATACTTAAATTAAATGTGATGTGGTATTTTGTTCAATTTATCAGAAAATAAATTATTAATACAACGAATTAAAATGTTGACGTAGTGTCTCTTTAGGCTATTCGGAGGTCAATACGAGATAGTATTTTTACACTTGAAATATTTCTTAATTGACCAACACATCTAATGAAAGACACACCACATATTCATCCAAAACGTTAATGCGATAAGTGTGTAAATTCTTCAACTTATAAATGTTTAATTCTCAATATTTCTAATAAATGTGGGACTTGTACCGTTGTTGACACTTTTCAACGGACCACCTCCTACCTAGTAGGAAATTTTTACCACTACAGAAAATATCTTTCGGCAAACAATATTACAATAGCCTTTCATTAACCGTGATGGAATCTCATTTTTGGACCTTTTTTTTTTGTTTTTACTAAAAGATATTTTACTACGGTGAATGTTAAAATCTGTAATAAAATGTAACATGAGTTACAGAGTTCGAATCCCAACTCTTTCAATATCTCATTTTATCGTCACAAAAAAGGTATATCAACACGGTTATTTTAGTCAATCGTGGTGTAAAGTCCAATCATTTCGTCACGGTTCTTCTTGTCAATCGTGATGAAAAGTGATACTTTTTAATATATATAAGCGAAAGTATCTCTCACTCAGTACATAACAAATGTTTCTCTCAAAAGAAAATCCTAACATATTTCACTATTCTCTCTCAAAACATAACCCTAACATTCATATCACTCATTACACATACTGCAACCTTCAGATTCGTTTTCACCAATCGCTATCGCCAGGTTCGTTCATTAAAATTATGCTACGATTTCAATTATGTTTCTTGTTAAAAATAATTTATCTTTTTTTCATTTGGTGAATGTTCCATGTAATGCTGTTAATATCATGTGTTTATTTTTTTTACTTACAGGAAAAGTGAATGAAGAAAACTACCTTAAAAAAACGCATATTTTGGCTATGGTACATATGGTTTGTGTTCCTGTGAAAAACAATATAAGAAGTATGAAGTTATTGTATAAATTTCGTCCATCTAGTATTTCTTTTTCATAGCATCATAAACTAGATGAACTTCATCATGGATTCTAGTTCCACGATTGTTTTCAATAAAATGTGCGTTCTTGAAACATTTTTTTATATCTTGTGTTGTTGCATAATGGTGTGTGTTATTGTATGTTATCAGTGTTTTGTTGATAAAATGTATGTTTCTTTTTTGTTGTTGTATTTTATTATTGTGTTGTTGATAAATGTTGTTATATGTTGTTGTTGACTAATATTCTCTGAATAAGAACAAAACATTGCTAACCGTGTTTTGAATAATTGTATTTCTTTAGTGATGTGTGTGGAAAAACAAGCAATCTACATATTATATAATAAATTTTGGGTACTTTCTACAATGGTTGATAAGCATAATCGTTCTGATAGGTATTGCTTGTCCTGCCTTATTATCATGGTCTCGAGACTGTGGTGGAATGTACATGACATACAATCACCCCTTACCTCATAACGGTTGGTCAGACGTTGTGTATCCCAATTTCAACCGTTGAGGTATAGATTTTCTGTAGTAGTGTTTGATACAAGTAAGTTGTTCCCTTCACTTGAACCAAAGGCCCATGATACTACTGTTAGGGCTCTTCAGGGGTCAGCACGAAGGAGCATTTGTACACTTGGGACATGTCTTTATGAGCAACACATCTTGTGAGAGACATACCACATACTTGTCACACTGCAAAAAAAAACACAAATTCGCCACCGAACTTTATTTATCCCGAAGGAAGGGAAAATATCGAGAAAATCCCAAAAGGAAGGATAAGATGGTCTTGCTACTAAGAGAAAGGATACGGAAGTTGGTTATGCAAGGGAAAGTTATTAGTACCTCTCACATCCGTTTTACTCAACGAGATCCACTTCGGTTGTTTGTTTCTTAAGAGTGTGTCTATCTAAAGCTATAACTTGTTGAGAATGTATGAATGAATAGATTGAGGAAAAGAAAATATTTTTATTATTGAGTTCGCCCAAGTCTTGCAACCCAGTACCTACGTATTCCCATAGTGTAATGAAGAAATCAGAACTCTGTAGTTCTTCTAAAAAATGTTGGTTTGTTTGATATTTTTTAGTAGACGATGTTATGTTTGCATTCTAGAATTAGGTGTTGCTGCTCGTTGTTTGGAGAATCACGTGTTACCTGTATTTTTTTAAAGCGAAAATAACATGCCCTTTTGAAAATGTTTTAAAGGGAAAAGCCATGAGGTAAAAGATCTTGGATTTGTTGAAGTGTTTTGTTGAGGATGGTAGTAAATGACTCCCAATAGAGAGACACTTAGCTCCTTCTTCACCTTAAGTTTTGAAAGTGTTTGTGAATTGAATTATTTAAAATTATTTTTTAATACTTTTAAACTTTAAATTTTTTTATTAAAATCAATTTCCTTATTTCTAACTTTCTGAAATTTTTCTAAAATTTTATTTTGACTTCTACTATTTTTGATCTTTTTTTCACTTATTTGAGTGATTTTAATTAGCTTAAAAATACTTTTCTGTTTTAAAAAATTACCAAAATTTTTTTATAAAAATACTTAAAGTCATTACTGAGTTTTCTATGATCTTTTTAAAAAATTTCTTTGATACTTTGAATATAGTTTGCTATTTATTCTCATTATAAAAACAATTTAAAAATCATTTTTCATTTTTTTATTTTATTCATTAAATGAAATTTATTTTTTAATATATTCTGGCTATGTGATTGTAGATCATAAACTTCATTAACATCATTGGATCTTGAGTGTAGAGTTTAAGTCCACTAAAATGGATGGATGATTTTAATGATAGTTTGATTAAATTTTTTATTCAAATATTCCTCTCCCGTCTTCATCTCATCCTCTTCTCTTTTGTGCTACATGTTGTTAGAGGATGATCTACGTATCATCACTCCAAGTATATGGAACATAGATTGCTATTGAACGGTCTCAAAATAGGTGCGACTTCTACATAAGTCCATTTACGAATGCTTAACATATCGCTAAATTTTGTCTCAATTCGAAAAATGATCATTCGTGGCCCAAACCTATGTTTGCAAGCCCAAGTATGTTTAACTTGAAGCCTTTGATCCAATAACTTTGAGTTTTATTATTAGGAGGCTTTGGTCTTATCAATCTTCTAATGGAATTTCATAAATTTTGGACTAAGTGAATCATTTAAACATCCTCGATCATTTGTTGTTGCCTTGAGATTTTGAAGATAGAGGATTTTGAAGAACATTCCTTGAAATATATGATCTGGTACATATTGGTTTGTTCATTGAAGATAGAGGCCTGTGAATGAAAAATAATAACCCTAACAACTCTAAAATTGAGATTTAACAACATCAACATAAGTGCGCCTCTTGAGTCTTCTTATATGATACTCTATTTCTTCACTTCTTTCTCAGTTGCAAAGTTCATAACATAAAATAACTAAAAGTGCATATGATATCACATATCTTAGAAGAGTACAAGGTACAACAAACACACAGTGGTTCTTATTGATGTAAAGTAAAACATTAAAACAATCAAACAGACACACACAATAACATTAGTAGACTGAGGGAACTGAATTCCTTCTCATCTGTTATTCGAAGCAGCAACAGTACAACAAACCATATCAATCTCTTTAGATAGAGATACTATTGGGAATTCCTCGGCAAGTCAATCCTTCCTCACTAGAACAATAAAGTAAAGTGTAAGGCATTTCCACAGGCCCATGCCTGTTTCTTAGCTTCTCATCTTTGTTCCTTTGGGTGAGTTTTTGTTCAATTTCAGCCAACTTCTTTCCAAACCTCTTGAAAGCCTCTTTTGGCTGTGAATCAGAAGTCCAAACATCACCTTCAATTCTCTCTCCAAGGTATTGCTCATCAGAAGCATGCCTTGACAGGATTTCTATAATGGTCAAGTCAGTAAGGGTATCATTCTTTGGTGTGATTGTCCTTAAATACGCCTTCTCGTAGTTCTTAGCAAGTTCATCATACTCAGGGGTTCCTTTCTCAGGCATGAATCTCCTACTCTTGGTTGGTCGGTTAAGGATGTATCCTCCATACGGATACTGTCCAAAATTAACAGCTGCATGAAGTGCTGAAGCAATCCATATAAGGATGGTGCATGCTTCAATCAACTCCTTACGAGTTTGCATCTTAAACCACCATGTAGCATTCTTCAAGTAACCATGACCCACCTCTACAAGTTCTTTCCAGAATGCTTGGAGTTCAACATCTTGTGCAATAGCTCCATCTGACTTGTAGTAGAAATTCACATATTCTTCAACCCATGACTTGATAGCAGCCCATATCTCTAGTCCATCAGAAGCATAAGGGTAGTCCTCTATCAGAAGGCGAAGACCGTATAGAGCAGATGGATCCTCAATTGCCACTCCTCTAGATAACATGCAAGAAAGATAACATTAACGCACATGTTTAAAGTGATCAACCACTTTACATAGCTTGGTACAAGCATTGGAAACATGCCCTTCATGTTTTCTTCAAAAACAAGCAAGATAACTATAACATGTGATTCAAAAATCTGAGTTGTTTGAAGTCTCAAACCTTCTCTATAAATAGGGAGGCCAATTGCAAGAGAAAAGGAGTTAGAAAAAAGAGGGCGAGAAGAGAAAAAAGGGAGAAAGAAAACCAGAAGTTGTGTTGACAAACTCTAAAAAAATCTCATAACTGAAAGAAGGTCATAACAGTCCACAAAGCAACACCTCAAGCTCAAAACATAAATTCTAACTGAAAGGTAAGTCTCTTTAACTTTAAACTCTTCATTTCAATAATCATCATTTGGTTCTTTTTTTAGGCTAAAACACAGTGACCTTTGAAGAAAAGGTTTGTAAAAAATCATGAACAATTGCCAAGATTGAGTAATAGGTTTTCCATGAAATAGCATCATGAACAGGCAGGTGTAAGGCAGTTGTTTTTCAAAATCATACAGTGTGCAATCGATTGCATAACCATGCAAATCAATTGCACGGGGTTCCAGCAGCCAAATTTCTAAATTTTTTGAGTGTGCAATCGATTGCACAACCATGCAAATCGATTGCACGGGGTTCCAGTAGCCAAATTTCCAAATTTTTCACTGTGAAATCGATTGCACAACCATGCAAATCGATTGCACTGGAAGTTAGTGAAGGAAAATTGCGATCAGAAAAGCGCAGCGGAATTTAAAATTTTCCTTTAGCGATCCTTACGAATGAACATGGTCAGTGATAGAAATATTTACCTCTTGTGGCAATTCAGACCTTTGATGTTGTGATCACGAGCGTTGATGAAGAATAACGCCTGTACTCAGTCCACACGAACAGATCGCTTCCGGTCACAGTGCTAGCTGATCACGAGCGGAAACCTTGAGTGAGAGAGAGAATCAAAAACGAAATTGCATCAAGTGAAATTGCTTCATCACAAGGGATCTATTTATAGAATCACTCGTGTGGGCTACGAGCTAAAAGCCCAATTAAGGCTATAAGCTAAAAGCCCAATTAAGCTTATGGACATCATACCTTATGATGTACCATATATCACTTATCCACGTGGTACCTTACCACTTTCCGTATTACACTTAAGTGCACCGTACCTTACGGTGTTCCTTATTTATTCTATCTCTCATCAACCTGTCCTTATGTGTGTGACCCTGTAGGTTTTCGCGACGTTGGCAATTATATTAAATCAGACATTTAATATAATAAACAGTGAGCGGTATCTAGCAACACATCACTGTTACCCAAGTCACGAAAATGTCATGTGATCTGACCAAACCTTTTCCGTGATAATATTTGTGTTGTACAATTACCCTTTTGCCCTCATGTCTATATTGAACACAAGGCATACACTATGTCACCCTTGTCCAGTTCAATATTGGGCCCTTAGACATTTATCCGGTTATGCAGGATGAGCAAATTCCATCTAGGTCACTCATGTCCCTTAGCATGCTTTGTGAAGTACCCATCAACCGTCTTTATAGTCATCCAGTTACGGATGACGTTTGATCAACAATAAAGTACTTGACTATATATCTAGGGTCCATAGTGGTTTCAGGTCGAAGGGTGGTATACACCATTATCATCATGAGAATAACTTATGACACTTTGCATAACATTCTATGTAATATTCTCATAGCGGGTCAATCTAGTATAAATATTACTCCTAATATTCATACCTATGTCAAGACTTGATAACTCCTTATCTATGATCCATGAGATGTGATCATCAATCTATCTTCATAATAATATTAATGCTTTAATGTTATCCCACTTCACATTAAAGCTTGACTACAAATACTTTAAGAATAGTGTCTTATGTTTAATGGGATCTCATGATTAAGTCACACTTAATATTTCATTAAACAAATAAACCATTCTAGGGACTTTATTATTTTGGAAATCAAACATAATAAATAAATGCCTTTTATTATTAATAAATAATTCGATACAAGTACCAAAAGTATTGGCCTCTAGGGCTTACACCAACAGTTAGTAGCCAATGTTTTGAAAAACTGAAGCATGCAATTGATTGCACTAACATGCAAATCGATTGCACTAAAATGAAAACTGAATTTTTGCTTTGAAATAACTTGAATAAAGAGTTGGACAATATAAAATGTTTCATTTTGACCATTGAGCATTTATATCTTAAGTTCAAGGTAAGTATCATCATTATACCTTGAAATTTGCTAAGCACTTGAACCAAAGACTTCATCCAAAGAGGCTTTTAGCTTGATCAATAATTTTTTCCTTCTTTATCAATCATGATTTGTCTTCATCAAAACAAGAGTGCATTCGAGAAGCTTGAGTTTACGGCATGTGTTGACACATAATGATCCAAAATGTTTTCTTTTCCTTTCATTACTTTTATGTGCTTCATTTATTTTCTTCATGGCTATTTAATATGGTTGTAATAGATAATTAGGACTTTAATTTCTTGCAATCCCCATTTGTAAATTTGTATACCCCATCCCCAAATGATTGTAATAGCGTAGGATATTTACTTTTTGCAAATTTATCGCTTTATATATAACATGTTAATAATTAGGGTTTGTATGGCAAGATAAAACCAACCAAATAGAAAATCCTAATTCAAGACAAAATCAAGCATGAAAATGACACACTTTCACACAAACACCCATAGGGTTACTCCACTTGGTCGCCTTGAATAAAATGGTCATATTACGCATGTAAGGTATCTTTGCAAAACAAACAAAAAAAACAAGATCATAGTCCCTTGATGACGCTATTCAAAGTTGCCTTACAAAAATGATCTTAGTCCCTCAAAATGCTAAGATACTTTGCAACATTGCTAATCATGGTTATACGATGACCCACGCCCGTCCCGTTTACATCCAAAGATAGGGTTGCTTACCAAATCAATGGTAAGACAACAATGTCGAAGGAAAAGAAAATGAGCAAGAAAGACATTTGAGTAGGTAGATTGCTCCTAATTACTTGATCCATTTCAAACAAATATCCTTGTTATTTTCAAAACAAACAAACACATTTCAAAACATCTTACAAACTTGAAAACATTTTCAAAAAGACAAACATTCTTGTATACATTCTTACGAACGAGAATCATTACAAATATTGCCTAAACAATGACCTCTTTTACAAAATACTTTCAAAACCACACAAAGCATAATTTCAAACAAAAGCAAGTGATCTAGCAAGTAACTAAGAGCCCATGGAAAACCATGGATAAAAAGGGTGCTAGTACCTTCCCTTTTCATAATCTACCCCCCGAACTCAAGAAACAATCTCAAAGGTCTTTCCTGTGCTTGTTTACCTTTCCTTTTGGATAAAAGAAAAGTTGGTGGCGACTCTTGCTAACCGCAACATTTGAGATAAAACGCAAAACCTTCAAGTCAGTTCTCCCACCGTATCACAATGTACTTAGTGAAATACTCCCCAAAATTCTTTCCATCATCATCAGGAGTCTGTCAGAGCGATCTTTTTCCCTCGACAGTTCGATTTTGGATTTCTGGATCTTTATTTTTCACTATGCCAGAAGTACTGAGAGATGGTTCAAATGTTGCATTCAACCATAATTGGAGCAGCCAATATAGACCAGCTAGCACAAGTTTGTTCCTGTGTTGTATTCCTTCAGTTTGGAAGTGGCAGACCCAAGGCTTTCATATAATCCAATAAGTATTAATTCACTGAGGCACACTTTCCGGCAAGAGTGAAGTTGGTTTGCTAAGGTAAGGAATATTCTGGCTACTTGTAAATATTTACAACAAAAAATACACCTAGATAGCCAGAGAGCAAGGAAATTTATGTGCTCAACGTTGGACATGATATAGATTCGTGTATTTGGTGAAGGCAGCATTGTCGACATTAAAATTGATGGTGTTTGTATCCTGTTGATAAGGATAAAAAGTTTCTCTAGTAGGGGGAGTCCGGTGATAGCAGTCACATCAAAGAGAGTGGGAGTTATCATCCCACAAGGGAGATGGAAAGTATTGTAAGTATTATCGCAGAAGTACAATGAGGACATTAGCATGGATTGACAATAGCTAAAACCTATTTTCGACATTTGGATCAAGTCGAAGATGCCTAAGTCTTTCCAGGCTTTGGATTTTACCTTTTCAATTTTATTCAGCCAAGCGAGATATTGTTTATCTGCTATAGGGCAAGACCTAAAAGGTCTGAAGTTTTCAGTTACGTAGTCAAACTGAAAGGATTTATCTTCAGCTACAGTAATTAAGGGAGTATCTTTTTGGGTTTTCTCTACAGATGATTCTGCTAGTTGTTTATCAGGGTTGCTATATTTCTTCTTAAAAGGTTTGACTTTGTTAAAAATGGGTTTTGTATCATAGTAAACAGGAAAAGATTTCTTGATTTGCTCTAAACATTTAGAAGACATCAAATGACCCATATACCCTAGGGTTTTATCAGCAAAGGGTAAGAAGAATTATTACTTGAGAAGCATAAATTACTTATTGTTCAGCATAAATGTGTGGTGTTTGAACCAGTTCTTGATTTCCAATAAGAATGGATTTTTTTATGTGATGAATTGGCTTGAATGCATCATCATTCGTGATCATCACTTCTTTGTTCTTCACATTTTTGTCGGATTTGCTTCCATTTTTGGATGGTGCCATGATTGACAGAATCAATTTCTTGATTGTTTGACGGTTTTTGAGAAAGAGAATGTGTAAAATTTTGAAAACCAGAAGATTGAGAAGATGAAAAAGTGTGTTTGGAGAAGGAGGAGGATATTTATAAGCTGGAAACTGTTCAATTTATATTTTTAAAATTTTTGAGTTAGTTGGACACATGGTGATCTATGATAAGCTGATATAAGAGGTTGCTTGTTTAAAAGTCACACTGAGAACCTACTTTTGTAGCAAATGATGGAACTACTGCACGCACGTCTTGATTAGACGTTTTGAAAAAATAAGTCATGATTGTTCTGACATCATAGCAGTTATTGTCTATCAGGAGGATTGCATGTTCGTCGAAATATAATTGTTTTGCAAAAAATATATGTTTCTCCTAAAAATTCGAAACACACATTTATTGGGGGCAATTTGTTGACTGGAAATTTCGACTACATGAGTTTTAGCTGAAATTATATATTTTAGAGAATATAGTTCGAAAGAAAGAATAAAGAAGTTCGTGTGAAGCTTTCGATAGATGAAGAGCTAATAAAAGCTTTGTTTTTGCTAAGTGTTGGAAAAAGGTTCGTACGCGAACCATAGAGATTTCAAGTTATTCAAAATATCATTAAGTATATTTCGACTATCACGTTTGGTGCTTCAAAGACAAAGAATTTTCAAATTCAAAATTTGATCTTATTCAAAGTAACGCGTGGAGACAAAGGATTCAAAGGCGTATGCAGATGTTGAACGTGGCAACATCTTATTTAGAGACTGTTTGGTCTAAATTAGTGTAAATAGGGGGGTCTTAGTTTTAGGATTCAGTGTGTTGACATCTTTGTACAAAATACTCAAAATTACTCAAAGTACCGGCGTTAGAGAAACGAGTTTGTGAGAATGTACGTATGATGCACCAATTTTATGTTTATTGTTAGGCAACTTTAATTGAAAGCTTTATATATTCTTTTAAATTTCAGTCGAAATCTCTTTACATTCCAGTCTTTTCTTTAAAAGCATTGCTTTACTATTTACGAAGTTAAAATTGAAATAATCTTTGTCTAAAAGAATGAAGATGTTGTCGAAATATTCTTCGTTTTAGGAATAGAAGTTTTAAATGAGAACACATGTACTTAGGATCAATCTGGTCAATCCTGCAAGTTACAAACTTTTATTCAATTTAAAAGATCAGCGGTTGTTTACTGAATTTCACGGTAAACACGATGTTGATAGATTTCTATATATTTCTTCTAAGGTTCCTTGTGTGGCTAGCAAATCAATTAATCCATAACAACACTATGATTTTATATTAGTTGACAGAAAGATGATTTTCACATGTACAAGGCTGATAAGTTAAAATAATCTTAGGAGATTCCATGTCAGTTACTACTAGTTAGCCTCACTATATACTTCCCTTGCACCATCATCACTTACCATTAGTTTCACATACAAACTGGTTTTTTACATGCTCTTTAAATAGTTAGCAAAATTGTGCAGATAAAAAACGAACATCTCACATCATTGCGACAACTCGATAGTATTTCACAACATCTACTCCGAATAGTTCTACATGCTCTATGAACACATAAAACTATATTTGGCTAACAATGCCAAATTGCGCATTGCATGCAATTTGAGTCCAAGAACCAACAAGGCACAAGTCAGTTCAAATTTATGTCAGACCATTCTTACCAGTTATGACATAGAAAAACTATTGACCAAACCAAAACATCACCCATACTGATGTATCCTTCCATCACCTCTTACTCCAACAAAATCCTTCAAGCAATTCCTCTAACTACTCCTAAAATTAACCAGAATTAGATAAACCAGACTCTTCTTTCTCTCTCAGCTTATATGCTACAAATCCACACTACTCAAAAGTTAGTTAGCAAGGATAATAAACAAATACACTGCTTTAAATTTCACACTTTTTTGTTAAAACTGGAACCCTAACTCAACAACAAATGTAAACAATTACCATTGACAAAAATCAGTAAAACTCAAAGCGGATAACAGTTTACTAATTAACAAAAATAAACACACAAATTAGATACAATGGAGCTGCTAAATCGCAATAAAACCGAAAGTTATGTAATTAAAATCGAAGAAACTAAAACGAAAATGATATAATATAATGAGATTTGAAATTAAGTCAAGGGAGACTAGAAGGGGAGAGGAAAAGAAGAGAAACCTTGACTATGAGGGTTCTAGCTCCTTCCGTGAGACAAAAACAAATCAGAAAGAAAGACAAGAAGATGAAAGGTTGTTGCACAAAGAGAAGAAGACGAGTCGTTTCGGAGGAAGAAGATAACGAGGTTTGTGTTAGGGTTCTCTCATGAAAGAAAACAAATGATTTGTGTTTTCAGAGAAAGAAGTAAAGGTCCTTTCGTTTTTTTTAAACTACAATGTAAAATATAAATATTTTTTCATTTAAAAATATTAAATAATCTTAAAAATTTCACGCTCAATTTTCATATTCCTACTAAGTTTTAGTCATTATGTTTTAGGCAACACTAAAAACATTTTAGGCCATAGCTAAAATATGTTGCCATTAAAATTAAATAGGGCGCATATTTTCTTACTGTGGTTAAAATTTCTACACTTTTTAAAGTGTTGCCTATAATGTTGGTATGTATAAAGTGTATTATATTCATATATTTTAAGTAAGACTTTCAAATCTGTGGCTTACTCTATTTTTAAGCCGCAGTTTTTTATTTGTTGGCAAGTTTAGTGTGGCCTAAACTAAAAAATATTGTAGTGTCTTGTCAACCTGTGAAGTTGAGTATATTACAGGTACTTTGTCTGCGTGTTAAGTTGTTTGAATTTTGCACTTATTGCAAGATCTGAATATCAAAGTGAGTAAGCTTGTGAAATTGATGAATGACAACAAATCTGTCATAAGTCTTTCCAAGAATTCAGTGTTATATGGAATGAACAAACACATTAACACGAAGTTCTATTTTCTGCGCAATTAGGTTTAGAATGGAATGCTTGAAATTGTTCACTGTAATACTTAGAAGCAACTTGTAGATGTGCTGACTAAGATAATCAAGACTGAATTTTTCATCAATTTGAGAGATGAAATTGATGTCGTTGATTTTTAATTAGCTGAATATGAATTAAGGGATGAAATAAAATATAATTCAAATTCAATTTTTATGTAGTTAGCATTCCATTTTGCATTAAGTGTAATTTGCATTTGAAATGTAATATATAAAATGAGTTTGTTCGGTGTGTTAAAATAGAATTCACTTTGAGAGAGTGTAACAAAATTTATAATTGTTTTTGTTTCGACAAGTTAATTAGAAAATTAGTTACAAAAATTCTCTCTCTCCTCTTTTATTCCATCTTCATCTTTAACCTTGTGCACTAACACAAACATAAAAAATAATTCTTATTCATTAAAATAAAACACAAGAGCAACCTGACAAACAAAAAAAAAAAAACATGATCACCCTAACTAAGAATTTGATTACTCCTCATATTTTATTCAGAACAACAACACACCAAATCATATCAAAACTCATGAAAACATTAAAAATAAATAAATAAATAAAAAATACAATAGGGAACAAACATCAATAGTTCTTCATTAAAATAATACACAAGAGCAAACAGACAAATAAAAAAAAAATAACATGATCAACATAACGGGGAATTTAATTACTCCTCATAGTATATTCAGAACAACAACACACCAAATCATATCAATCTCTTTAGATGGAGATACTGTTGGGAATGCCTCTGCAAGTCAATCCTTCCTCACTAGAAGGATAAAGCAAAGTATATGGCATCTTCACAGGCCCATACCTATTTTTCAATGACTCATCATTGTTCCTTTGAATGAGTTTTTGCTCAATTTCAGACAACTTCCTTCCAAACCTCTTGAATGCCTCTAATGGTAGTGAATCAGAAGTCCAAAGATCACCTTCATTTCTCTGTCCAAGGTACTGCTCATCCGAAGCATGCCTTGATAAGACCTCTAAGATTGTTAGGTCAGTAAGAGCATCTTTTTTTGGCGTAATCGTTTTCAAATACGCCTTCTGAAAGTTCTTAGAAAGCTCATCATATTCCGCAGACCCTTTTTCAGGCATTAATCTTCTGCTTTTAGTTGGACGATTAAGGATGTATCCTCCATACGGATATTGTCCAAAATTAACAGCTGCATGAAGTGCTGAAGCTATCCATATGAGGATGCTGCATGCTTCAATCAACTCATTACGAGTTTGCATCTTAAACCACCATGTTGCATTCTTCAAATCACCATGACCTACCTCTATAACTTCCCTCCAAAATGCTTGGAGTTCATAATCTTGCACAATAGAAGCATCTGACTTGTAGTAGAAGTTAACATATTCTTCAACCCAAGACTTAATAGCAGCCCATATCTCTAGTCCATCAGAAGCATAAGGGTAGTCCTCTATCAGAAGGCGAAGACCGTGCGGTGAAGTTGGATCCTCAATAGCCACTCCCCTAGATAACAAGCAATATATCATATCAATAACATAAAAGAAATACTTTTGCATTTATAATCTCATTGCTATTTATTATAGTGAAATCGCGACTGCAAATGTTTGATATAATATTTTGTAGGGTTACCTTTTGAGTAGATCATGAGGCAATCCTTGCTCAGTGAAAACCCAATCTTTGTATACAAAAGAAGACATTTCAACAGAATATGCTCCACCCAAGAATGTAGATTCTATAATACCCTCTGCATTAACTAGAACATTTCTAGCAAGTGCATTGATGTTCATTGTGTCGCGGTAATGTGGAAGTAAAAGTTTGTGAATAGGGTGAACCACACTAAGATGCCTATTTGTAGCAATGATGAAGGGCTCAACAACAGCGTGAGTGTTCAACCTGTCAAACATGTAGGTATTCATAAAATTAATCATATATGAGATTTTATAAACATCATTAATGAAATTAATACCAATGGCTACAAAGTTGGTGATGGGTGGCGTCATTTACAACAACGAAAGCCTTGGCAAGGAACCAAACTGAAGCTTCAACACCTTCTTTCGCAGGCAAGTAAACTTTACTCACAGGACCAAAACTATCAGCTTGAGGATGTGGGATACTTAGCTCAATGGCTAATGGCTTCAAAGTTCCATCATTTTGTAAGAAAATGATGGTTCTAGTAGCATATGTCTTGGTATCAGTTGCATTTATTTTCCTTAAAAATGGATATATTGAGTCGTGGTGATCAAGTAAGTAAAGTTTGTTGTTTTGGATAGCCTGTTTAACAAAATATTATTTGAATAAAGTTGAACCACTCTTACAAAAAAGCATTAACAAAACTATTTATTCATAGTAATAATGTTAAATCATGTCATTACTTGTTCCACAGTGACTCCTCCCATGTTTGGCTCCAAGTGTTCTTTTGTTATAGTGCTGGTATTATCACCATACTGGCTATCTAGCTTGCTTTTTGGTGGAAACTCCTGTATTAATTATGTAGCAAGCAAAAATGAGGTTTAAAAGATGAAAATATAGCAGGAAAAAAGGACAATATTCATAGTTTAGATTTTGTGTTTTCAAAGAAGCTGTTAAACTATTAAGTTTACTTGAATCCTTTGGATGATGTGTGGATTCACACCAGCAATCATCTCTCTTGCAAATTCTTCATCTGTCATCCATGCAGACTGATTCACTGCTCAAAATAAGAGTGTTGCAAAAATCAGTAATATTTCTTTCATACTCTCTCATCCTTTAAAAAAAAACAATTCATGAGTTAGATTTATTATGAAATCCACGAATTTAACAAATGAATTGTTTCTTATAAAACGGACCAGAGAGAATATATAGAACGAAAATATATTTGCTTGGACACTAAAAGTGTGTTGCTACTAGGTACCTTGAATCACTTTAGGTGGTGGAAATTTAAGGGCTGATTCACCATCAGTTCGAAAGAATTCTCTGAAAAATGGTATAGGGCTAAGTCTGCTAAGTACACTAGTAGGTAATTTAAATCCACCTTCATATAGCGAACGAATATCATCGAAGGTGTTAAACTCAGGATTATTGAGTTGTAATGTAACTACAGATCTTAATTGAGGTATGAGATTTTGAGATGCTGATTTGAGTATGTAAACAAGAAAATCTGAAGACTTCAAATGACCGAATGATTCATCTCTTGGAAGGTAAAAAAAGTCGCTCCGGCTCTCACTTTTCGGATCTATTCACATACAAAAAAAAAAAACCTTTAGAATCATAAACATATTTTAGCACCATTCACTTCATTTACTTGTTAATATAGAACAAAAAGTGCATTACCTTTCTTAGATGGTCTTCTACCAGTTCTCCCCCTTCTAGGATAAGGCATGTTGCTAGATCCTCCAATAACGGGACGAGCCAAGGTAGCTTTTTGGTCAGGAGCTCCCAAATCATTGTAAACATCATAATCATAGATTCTTTCGCATTCTTTGCGCTCTCCAGTTCCATCTCCTCTTAAAGTCTTCAATTCTTCTTGTCTATAGTAGACTAATGGAGCCGGTGTTTCACTTGGAAGATATGTCTATATATTTATTCATTTGAAGGTGTCAAATTTTGAAATTTTTATTTTTTAACATGTTAGTAGATAAACATGATATTTTTTGTTACCTTGTTGGCAAAGAAGATGCGTTCAGTTTTATAGTTTGAATAGTTGTAAATCCATGAGTTGCAAACAAAGTTGATGGTTCCATGATTGGGAATATCTTCAAGTGTCAAACTTACAAGAAAGAATTCTCCAAGCATATTGCTCTCAACATAAAATGCTCCTGGAATTCCCATCTCACTATCCCATTCAAAATGAATGTCGAATGCAGTCTGCCCTGCTCCCAATATTGGTATAGAAGTAACAAGACCTTCTAGATATGCTTTCTTCCCCACTTTCCCTTTTCCACTTCCTACAAATATGTCACAAATTTTGATTTTCAGTTATAATAATGATAATTCTCTTAATATGTAAAATAAATTTTCATTTAGATCTTTTGAAACGATGCATATAGTGTAGCAACAACAAAGATATTAAATCATTAATGGTTCAAAATAATGACTGCAAGAAGTTATGGATCATATTTACTGTAACAACAAAAATACAAATGATAGATAATAGATATTGTGTAAATAGTATGAAAAGAAGTGAAGAAGTTATTACCATCTGTAGCGGTAGCACTAATCAACCTGAAAGCCACTGAACGGCCCCAAGTTGAAGTGTAAGTGTCAATTAAAGAGCTAGTAATACCACCAGCAACTTTGAATCCACCTTTGATTAAACCACTTGTGCTTGTAGCTGAAGTAAGAGCGTTAATGTCCAAGACATTCTTTTGCATCAACAGAACTGTTCCCTTCACCTTTTGGCCTCTCTTGATCAAACTTTTCACTCCTGAATACATCTTTGCTACTTGCAAATTATTTATGATTTTTTTTGAAACAAGAGTTTGTGGTTTGCAAGCTTCAACTATCTCATTTTTTATAGGGCAATATGTTCTGATCCAAAAAAGTTTTTTTGTTTGAAATTATTTATTATTAATAACTAACATCATATAAATATTATTAGGATGAGGCTTACACTTATCGTGGTATATAAAATATATGATAATTTATGCCCTAGGTCAACAGAAATATAATGTATGATAATTTGTGTAATGAGAAATGGATCAGTTGAGGTAATTTTAAATTGCATTCTTACGCGTAAACTAACAAAAAAATATTATTTATCAAGTTGTTTTTTTGTTTGGTTTAAGGACACAATTTAAATTATTTTTTTAAATTTTATTTGATTAATAATTAGATATTATTTGTAATTTTCGAGTTAAAAAAATTAAGATGGACATAAAAGTTATCAACGTTTTTTTAAGAAGACTTAGCTGTTGTATTTTTAAAACTGGATTCAAACAAAATAACATTTTATATTTGTTTCTGTATGATTTTTAACTTAAAATATATATTTTTAATTTATATTATATTTTGAAAAAATTAAAATATTTAAAGAAATCAAAGATAATTAACTTGAAAATATCCATTTAAAAAATACCTAAAAGAATGTAGGTTGTGAATAAAAGAAAATGTAGTTAAGTTTTGTTTGTGTTTGAACATAGTTTTATTTCAATAATATATCAAGTATGAATGATTTGATTTATGTGAATGTGAAAAGATTTTTTATTAGCCTTTAAAAGATACTAACATGATTCTCTTTGTTTTTCTTATTCGGAGTATACGTAAAATATTTTTATATTATCAATCAATCAAAAAAAAAAAAAAATATATATATATATATATATATATATATATATATATATATATATATATATATATATATATATATATATATATATATATATATATTAAATCAAATTATATTTTTAATTTAAAAATATTAATATTATATAATAGAATGTTAAAATTATTAATGATAATATAAAATTAGTTTATACTGATCATGTATTACTTTTAATCTCAAGATAAAATATCTGAATAATCTTTAATTTCTTCAACGACAACAACTATTGGGATTGAGATTATAATGAATAACAAAATTATCATCATTCATGACATTTGAAAAAAAATATAAAAAGAATACCTTCATCCGTGACATTGACATGTGACTTCAATTTGCAACAACTATCATTTTTCGAATTTTAATTATTAATTTTTTTAATTTCAAATTTTAGTCTATCTTTTTTAAAAATATTAAATTAAAACATAATACTTAAATTAAATGTGATGTGGTATTTTGTTTAATTTGTCAGAAAATAAATTATTAACACAATGAATTAAAATGTTGACGTAGTGTCCGTTTAGGCTATTCGGAGGTCAATACGAGATAGTATTTTTACACTTAAAACATTTCTTTTTGACCAACACATCTAATGAAAGACACACCACATATTCATCCAAAACGTTAATGCGATAAGTGTGTGAATTCTCCGACTTATAAATGTTTAATTCTCAATATTTCTAATAAATGTAGGACTTGTACCGCTGTTGACACTTTTCAACGGACCACCTCCTACCTAGTAGAAAATTTTCACCACTACAGAGAATATCTTTCGGCAAACAATATTACAATATCCTTTCATTAACCGTGATGGAATCTCATTTTTGGACTTTTTTTTTTGTTTTTACTAAAAGATATTTCACTACGGTGAATGTTAAAATCTGTAATAAAATGTAACATGAGTTACAGAGTTCGAATCCCAGCTCTTTCAATATCTCATTTTATCGTCACAAAAAAGGTATATCAACACGGTTATTTTAGTCAATCGTGGTATAAAGTCCAATCATTTCGTCACGGTTCTTCTTGTCAATCGTGATGAAAAGTGATACTTTTTAATGTATAAGCGAAAGTATCTCTCACTCAGTACATAACAAATGTTTATCTCAAAAGAAAATCCTAACATATTTCACTATTCTCTCTTAAAACATAACCCTAACATTCATGTCACTCATTACACATACTGCAACCTTCAGATTCGTTTTCACCAATCGCTACCGCCAGGTTCGTTCATTAAAATTATGCTACGATTTCAATTATGTTTCTTGTTAAAAATGATTTATCATTTTTTTCATTTGGTGAATGTTCCATGTAATATTGTTAATATCATGTGTTTATTTTTTTTACTTACAGGAAAAGTGAATGAAGAAAACCACCTTAACAAAATGCATATTTTGGCTATGGTTCATATGGTTTGTGTTCCTGTGAAAAACAATATAAGAAGTATGAAGTTATTGTGTAAATTTCGTCCACCTTGTATTTCTTTTTCATAGCATCATAAACTAGATGAACTTCATCATGGATTCTAGTTCCACGATTGTTTTCAATAAAATGTGCGTTCTTGAAACATTTTGTTATATCTTGTGTTGTTGTATGATGGTGTGTGTTATTGTATGTTGTCAGTGTTTTGTTGATAAAATGTATATTTCTTTTTTGTTGTTGTATTTTATTGTTGTCTTGTTGATAAATGTTGTTATATGTTGTTGTTGTTGACTAATATTCTCTGAATAAGAACAAAACATTGCTAATCGTGTTTTGAATAATTGTATTTCGTTAGTGATGTGTGTGGAAAAACAAGCAATCTACATATTATATAATAAACTTTGGGTACTTTCCACAATGGTTGATAAGCATAATCGTTCTGATAGGTATTGCTTGTCCTGCCTTATTATCACGGTCTCGAGACTGTGGTGGAAAGCACATGACATACAATCACTCCTTACCTCATAACGGTTGGTCAGGCGTTGTGTATCCCAATTTCAACCGTTGAGGTATGGATTTTCCGTAGTAGTGTTTGATACAAGTAAGTTGTTCCCTTCACTTGAACCAAAGGCCCATGATACTACTGTTAGGGCTCTTTAGGGGTCAGCACGAAGGAGCATTTGTACACTTGGGACATGTCTTTATGAGCAACACACCTTGTGAGAGACATACCACATACTTGTCACACTGCAAAAAAACACAAATTCACCACCGAACTTTATTTATCTCGAAGGAAGGGAAAATATCGAGAAAACCCCAAAAGGAAGGATAAGATGGTTTTGCTACCAAGAGAAAGGGTAGGAAGTTGGTTATGCAAGAGAAAGTTATTAGTACCTGTCACATCTGTTTTACTCAACGAGATCCACTTCGGTTGTTTGTTTCTTAAGAGTGTGTCTATCTAAAGCTATAACTTGTTGAGAATGTATGAATGAATTGATTGAGGAAAAGAATTTTTTTATTATTATTGAGTTCGCCCAAGTCTTGCAACCCAGTACCTACGTATTCCCATAGTGAAATGAAGAAATTAGAACTCCGTAGTTCTTCTAAAAAATGTTGGTTTGTTTGATGTTTTTTAGTAGACGATGTTATGTTTGCATTCTAGAATTAGGTGTTGCTGCTCGTTGTTTGGAGAATCACGTGTTACCTGTATTTTTGTAAAGCGAAAATAACATGCCCTTTTGAAAATGTTTCAAAGGAAAAAACCATGAGGTAAAAGATCTTAGATTTGTTGAAGTGTTTTGTTGGAGATGGTAGTAAATGACTCCCAATAGAGAGACACTTAGCTACTTCTTCACCTTAAGTTTTGAAAGTGTTTGTGAATTGAATTATTTAAAATTATTTTTTGATACTTTTAAATTTTAAAATTTTTTTATAAAAATTAATTTCCTTATTTCTGACTTTCTGAAATTTTTCTAAAATTTTATTTTGACCTCTACTATTTTTTATCTTTTTTTCACTTATT
This sequence comes from Vicia faba, assembly GCA_948472305.1. Lineage (NCBI taxonomy): Eukaryota > Viridiplantae > Streptophyta > Magnoliopsida > Fabales > Fabaceae > Vicia > Vicia faba. The sequence goes on along the minus strand of OX451739.1, from coordinate 377,327,688 downwards.
TGAGTGATTTTAATTAGCTTAAAAATACTTTTCTGTTTTAAAAAATTACCAAAAAAAAAATTATAAAAATACTTGAAGTCATTACTGATTTTTCTATGATTTTTTAAAAAAATTTCTTTGATACTTTGAATATAGTTTGCTATTTATTCTCATTATAAAAACAATTTAAAAATCATTTTTCCTTTTTTTATTTTATTCATTAAATGAAATTTATTTTTTAATATATTCTAGCTATGTGATTGTAGATCATAAACTTCATTAACATCATTGGATCTTGAGTGTTGAGTTTAACTCTACTAAAATGGATGAATGATTTTAATGATAGTTTGATTAAATTTTTTATTCAAATATTCCCCTTCCGTCTTCATCTCATCCTCTTCTCTTTTGTGCTACATGTTGTTAGAGGATGGTTTACATATCATCACTCCAAGTATATGGAACATAGATTGCTATTGAACGGTCTCAAAATAGGTGCGACTTCTACATAAGTCCACTTACGAATGCTTAACATATCGCTAAATTTTGTCACAATTCGAAAAATGATCATTCGTGGCCCAAACCTATGTTGGCAAGCCCAAGTATGTTTAACTTGAAGCCTTTGATCCAATAACTTTGAGTTTTATTTTTAGGAAACTTTGGTCTTATCAATCCTCTAATGGAATTTCATAAATTTTAGACTAAGTGAATATTTAAACATCGTCGATCATTTATTGTTGTCTTGAGATTTTGAAGATAGAGGATTTTGAAGAACATTCCTTGAAATATATGATCTGGTACATATTGTTTTGTTCATTGAAGATAGAGGCCTGTGAATGAAAAATAATAAGCCTAACAACTCTAAAATTTAGATTTAACAACATCAACATAAGTGCGCCTCTTGAGTCTTCTTATATGATACTCTATTTCTTCACTTCTTTCTCAGTTGCAAAGTTCATAACATAAAATAATTAAAAGTGCATATGATATCACATATCTTAGAAGGGTACAAGGTACAACAAACACACAGTGGTTCTTATTGATGTAAAGTAAAACATTAAAACAATCAAACAGACACACACAATAACATTAGTAGACTGAGGGAACTGAATTCCTTCTCATCTGTTATTCGAAGCAGCAACAGTACAACAAACCATATCAATCTCTTTAGATAGAGATACTATTGGGAATTCCTCGGCAAGTCAATCCTTCCTCACTAGAAGAATAAAGTAAAGTGTAAGGCATTTCCACAGGCCCATACCTGTTTCTTAGCTTCTCATCTTTGTTCCTTTGGGTGAGTTTTTGTTCAATTTCAGCCAACTTCTTTCCAAACCTCTTGAAAGCCTCTTTTGGCTGTGAATCAGAAGTCCAAACATCACCTTCAATTCTCTCTCCAAGGTATTGCTCATCAGAAGCATGCCTTGACAGGATTTCTATAATGGTCAAGTCAGTAAGGGTATCATTCTTTGGTGTGATTGTACTTAAATACACCTTCTCGTAGTTCTTAGCAAGTTCATCATACTCATGGGTTCCTTTCTCAGGCATGAATCTCCTGCTCTTGGTTGGTCGATTAAGGATGTATCCTCCATACGGATACTGTCCAAAATTAACAGCTGCATGAAGTGCTGAAGCAATCCATATAAGGATGGTGCATGCTTCAATCAACTCCTTACGAGTTTGCATCTTAAACCACCATGTAGCATTCTTCAAGTCACCATGACCCACCTCTACAAGTTCTTTCCAGAATGCTTGGAGTTCAACATCTTGTGCAATAGCTCCATCTGACTTGTAGTAGAAATTCACATATTCTTCAACCCATGACTTGATAGCAGCCCATATCTCTAGTCCATCAGAAGCATAAGGGTAGTCCTCTATCAGAAGGCGAAGACCGTATGGAGCAGATGGATCCTCAATTGCCACTCCTCTAGATAACATGCAAGAAAGATAACATTAACACACAAACAATATTTCTAAAAATTGAGATATAATGTTTGTTAAGGTTACCTTTTGATTAGATCATTAGGTAGTCCTTGGTCAGTGAAAACCCAATCCTTGTAAACAACAGCAGACATTTCCATAGCATAATTTCCCCACAAGAATGTTGATTCTATAATACCCTCTGCATTGACCAACACATTTCTAGCAAGTGCATTGATATTCATTGTGTCACGATAATGTGGAAGTAAGAGTTTATGAATAGGGTGAACTACACTAAGATGCCTATTTGTTGCTATGATGAATGGCTCTACAACAGCATGAGTGTTCAACCTGTAACAGACATATATTCCAAAATATCTCATAGATAGATAAATTAAATTTGATTTCATAAATATTGTGAACGAAATTCATACCAATGGCTAACAAGTTGGTGATAACACGAATCATTTACAATAACAAAAGCCTTGGCAAGGAGCCATATTGAAGCTTCAACACCTTCACTTGCAGGCAAGTAAACTTTACTAACAGGGCCAAAACTATCACCGTCAGGATGTGGAGTACTCAGCTCAATGGCCAATGGCTTCAAAGTTCCATCATCTTGCAAGAAAAGGATGGTCCTTGTAGCATAAGCCTTTGTAGCAGTTGCATTTATTTTCCTTAAATATGGAAATAATGGATCATGGTGATCCAGTATGTACAATCTGTTGGTTTGGATAGCCTGTTTCACAAGATAAAATTTAGCTAGTGTTGTTGATTTTTAATTATTAAATAAAAATAATAGAACTTATTTTCTCAATGAAGGTTGAATTGTGTCATTAATTACCCCTTCTACAGTGACTCCATCCATGTTTGGCTCCAAGTGTTCTTTGGTTATTGTGCTGGTGTTATCACCATAGAGTTTGCTATCTAAAGTGCTCTTTGGTGGAAAATTCTACATCAAATGTACCAAATAATGAGGTTATTAACCATTATAAACATGACATGAAATTTAAACATATTTATCTTTGATTAAGTTTACCTGAAGTTTTTTGATGATGTGTGGATTGACTCCAGCAATCATCTCCCTTGCAAATTCCTCATCAGTCATCCATGCAGAATGATCCTCTACTCAGAGTAAAAAATTTCAAGAGATACATCATTTTTCATTATATGAATTAGTATATAATTATTATATTGCTATCTATGATAGAAAATTATTACTAATACATGCCTTGAACCACTTTTGGTGGTGGAAATTTAAGTGCAGATTCACCGTCAGTACGAAAGATTTCTTTGAACAATGGTATTGGACTAATCTTGCTTAGTACATCAGTTGGAAGCTTAATTCCACCATCATAAAGCGAGCGCACGTCCTCAAACGTGTTAAACTCGGGGTTATTGAGTTGTAATGTAACTACAGATTTCAATTGAGGTATGATATTTTGAGATGCTGATTTGAGTATGTAAACAAGAAAGTCCGACGATTTCACATGGCCAAATGATTCATCTCTTGGAAGGTAAACAATGTCACTTCGACTCTCACTCTTAGGATCTGTTCACATATACAGCAACAAAATATGTTTTAGCAACTATACAAAAAATCTTTCTGCAAAAGAATTGAAGGAAAAATCACAAGTCTTTGGAGTTGAACCTTTCCTAGTTGGTTTTCGGCCGGTTCTTCCCCTTCGAGGATAAGGCAGGGTGCTTGATCCTCCAAGAACTGGACGAGCCAAGGTAGCTTTTTTATCTGGAGCTCCCAAATCATTGTAGACATCATAATCATATATTCTTTCCCATTCTTTGCGCTCTCCAGTTCCATCTCCTCTTAAAGTCTTTAACTCTTCTTTTCTATAGTACACTAACGGAGCCGGAGTTTCACTTGGAAGATATGTCTAGGGAAATTTACAAGGTTAATGGTTGTGAGTTAAAGAAATTTAACAAGCTACATAAGAGATACATTTTCTATATATCCTTACCTTGTTGGCAAAGAAGATGCGACGAGTTTTATACTTTGTATAATTGTAAATCCATGAGTTGCAAACAAAGTTGATGGTTCCATGGTTTGGAACATCATCAAGTGTCAAACTCACAAGGAAGAATTCACCTTGCATAAAATTATCAATGTAAAAAGCTCCTGGAATTCCCATGTTACTGTCCCATTCAAAATAAACACTGAAAGCACATTGTTTGTCTCCCAATGTTGGTATGGAGGTAACAAGACCTTCCAAGAATGCAGGGTTTGACACTTTTCCTTTTCCACTTGCTATAAAAATGTCAAAAATTGAATTCTTAGTTTCATTAATGATGATTCTTAAATGGAAAATGTTTCACATGCACCTCTTTTTTTGTACACTCTATGACATGGTTTATCACATGTAAATGTGTAGTTAATTCAGTTAAACTAATAGTTAACTAAATTTATACTAACAAAATAATTAATTCCTATAGTTGAATTAACAACAATTTTAACTATACTTTTTAAATAGCACATTTCTTTAATTAAATAAACGAATAAAGTATGTAGTATATAGCAAAAAAAAACTATTTTTTACCATCGGCATTGGTACGACTGATCAACTTGAGAGCGACGGAACGGCCCAAAAAGGAGGTGGCGGTGTCGAGTACTGAGTCGGTGATAGTACTAATAGCACCAAAGGCACCACCGATGATACCAGCGGGGCTTTGAGCTGCAGTGAGGGCATTGATGTCCAAAACATTCTTTTGCATCAACACCACAGTTCCCTTCAGTTTTTGGCCTCTACCAAACAAGAATGAAGGAAACATAATTAATATGATGCTTCTTAAACAATTGTGTTACTCTACTCAAAGAAAGGCTTGTGTGTCTTGTAACCTTGGGGGTACTTGCTATTTATACTGGTTGCATATGAAGAAAAATAATATAAATTATACAAAGTTTACTTGGGCCAAATCTTAACTAATTCTTACCTTTATTAACTAATTAGATTCTTACGTGTATGCATTGCATGTTTACTATTTGTGAAACGAGACGTTCCAACTTCCAATGTTTTATTGGTGAAATGAGACGATCTAATGAGAAGCTAATTAGATTCTTACTTGTTTATATTAGATAATTAGATTCTTACGTGTAAGCATTACAAAAGTTACTTATTCTTACCTTAAATGAGAATCTCCAATCTTTTATTGGTGAAATTTTAGTACTAATTTGTTTATCATTATAAATCTATAGATGAACTAAAAATATAAAATATGGGTTGAATATAGATTTTATCATTGGAGTTGATTGAAAAAATACATGTTAGAAAATTTTTCACATCGCTTAATTAAGGAAAAAAGAGTTTAAAATTATATAAGAAATTCAAATTCTTCATTTTAAAATGTACTTGTCAAAAGCAATTTGAATTTGTATTTGATTTTTTATATTTTCTCTTATATTTTTATGTTAGAATGGTGTTAGGAGAAGTTAAATATTTCCTTGTCGAAAATTCAAGTCAAAGATATTTTGATACAATTAGGATTGCACAAGGCATTGGAAGAAAATATTTCCAACAAGGACAACGAGAAGTCAGTGGAACTAGATTTGAGAGCTTCGAGTACAATCTGTATGCCTTTAGCTAAGAATATTCTTACGAGTGTTCTTGGTACATTGTCAACCAAAGAGTTTTGAGAGAAACTTGAAGGGCTATATCAAAGAAAGGGTATATAAATCAGTTATTGTTGAATGAGCATTTTCATAGCTTGTGTATGGATGAACATACAAAAGTATATGATCATCTAAGTGTTCTCAATGGATATTGTTTCTAAATCAGAAACTATTCACTAGTGCAGAAATTACTTTTTACACCGGGAAAAACTGACTTTTTACATCGGTTCTGGGTCCGATGTAAAGTCAGGCGATATAGTAAATCAGGGACTTTTTACATCGGTTCTGGGTCCGATGTGAAAAAGACAGTTAACACATCGGTTATAAGTTAAGCCTGATTTAAAAAACAATTATAATATTATTTTTTTAAAAATTGACGCAATATTTTACATCGGTGGACTGTGTGGACCGATGTAAAATATATCATTTTTACATCGGTTGTGCTTTATGCCCGATGTAATAGATACAATTTTGACAGTTTTTACATCGGTTGAAAGTAATGACCGATGTAAAATATAAGCAATTTTTTTTTAATAAATTATTTATTTTCTGGATGATTCCCTGTAAAAAAAAATTGGTATCCATTTTTTCATATTTTTCCAATATCACACTGTGATCGGTGGATCTGGAACTGACTGTTTAACGCTGGTTCGCGAAATGTCGCGGAAGCAAGAGTCGCCACCGTCTTTTATTTTCTCCAAATGGAAAGGACAAAAGCACAGAAAAATTCCTTATAGAGATTGCTCTCGGTTCGGGAGGTAGGTTATAGAAAGGGAAGGTGCTAGCACCCTTTCTATCCATGGTTATCCATGGGCTCTTAGATACTTGCTCAATGTGTTTTCAAAAATGGTTGCTTGCTTTTCAATTGTGGGTTAACAAAGTTTCTTTGAAAAATTTCAGTTCGACTCGTACGTCAGAGTGTTTGAAAAATTTGCTTTGAAAGCTTTTGAAAAGTGTTGGTGTGAAAAGTCTTTGAATTTTTGTTTTGAAGAGAGCAAGTATCCATGAGTCGTCTACCTACCCTAAGGAATTCGTCTGTGTAAATGTCCTTTAAAATAGTGCCATCCCACCATTGAGAGGTAGGTAGCACCACCGTTGGAGGTGTTCGGGTCAATTCGAGTTTGTAGGGACATGGTGATCACCGGAGTAATGGGAAGACACCTTAGAAGCTACCCTCATGCCAAGTTCCTGGATCATGAGGACTTACTAAGACATCCTCTACTCGACGATCACCTTTCGAGGGCAAGGCAACAGTGAGGCGTACCCTAGGGGTGGTGTGTGCGAATTGTGTGTTATTTTCATTTGCATTTGTCTTTTGTCAAGTTCGTTGTGATCTACGCTTGATTTTAATTAGGGCCATTCATTCTTGCATGCTTTTTAGCAGTTATAAAGTTGCGGAAAAATAAATCTACAACTATTACAAATGGCGCGGGTCCACATCGCCAAAATTAAACCGGACCCGATTTGACGGAAAATAAATAAAGCGAATAAAAGTGCGAAAAGTATAAATTGTTACAAGGCTTTGGGACATGTACATAATTATTTAAACGATATAAAATAAATACGCGACATTAAATAAATTATGAATATGGGCGTTGGACCCTTTTGCAAAAAATTAAAGTTAATGAATTAATTAAAATTAAATGAAAATGTTTTTGGTATTTTTGTGTTTTTTAAGATTTAAAAGAAAAAAGAATTGATTGAAATTAAAATAAAATGTCAAACCCTAATTCTAATGTTTTTTAAGTTTATTGTAAAAATATCAAGTTTTAACCTAATTTAAATCTAAGTTAATTTACATGCAAAAATTTAATTTATGAAAATAAATAAAATAAATATTATTATTGTAACAAAAGGAAATTAAAAGGAATGAAATTAAACCTAAATTCTATATTTTTTGGATTTTTAGTTATTAAAGGAATTAAAGTTAAAACCTATTTACTAAATTTATTTACATGTTAATTATTTACAAGAAAATAATTATAATAAAAATATTTATTATTTTTTTTGTCTTTTTCTGATTTTTATGATGTTTTTCATATTTTGTAAAAATAATTATTAAATTAAATCAACACAACAAGTAAAAATAATAATTAAAAAGATATGAGAAAAATAAAAATATTTGCAAACCAGGGTGGGGGTGTAGTCCCAATTTGTGAGGTTTTGGACTTAGCAAATCTGGCCCAACAAGTATGGAATTTGTTGACTTTCCTAGGCCACGTACATGCATGCTGACTTGTCCTCATGGTGTCCCTCAATGCACAACCTTTGATCTGGTTCCATTAAGCACGTGGCTGGCTTGATATGGTGAGCACACGGTATATCCACAATCCAAGCGCTGCATGAGATTAATTACTGAAAAATAATATTGAGCATGTGAAAGACCTGGGGTTCGAACCCAGGTCAAGGGAATTACTAGCGCTTGCATCAACCACCTGTGCCAATGGACATATTTGATATATAATTAAACAATGAATATAATTAAGAACAATCAAGAGTTAGTGCTCCAAAACGCACGCAATTTCAAAATGGCCAATGGCTGATGGACACGAAATCATCTTCTTCCTCATCCTGTAAAACAAAACACTATGGCAACGGTTTTCGTAGCGTTGTATTAGGTAGCTTTTAGAAAAATAGCGAATAGCTCAATCCTAAACATAAATTAAGCGCGACTATCTCAATTTCTTCGTCCAGATATACTGATTGCAATGGTGGTACTGGGGGCGTCCAATTTTTCCTCTAGTAAGAACCCCTAATTTGAAGCTCAGGAAACCCTAATATTCAATCATGGTATAATCTCGTATAGCACAGAAAAACGCAATTAAAGATGTTAGTTAGCTTCAAAAACTCACAACAAACATGAATCAATAAATAAAAATGGCAAAGGATGTATGAATCATGATGTACGATTCCAAAAATTTTGAGATACAGTCTGAGTTTTATCTACCGATTCCTGGAGCTTTGTTTGTTGTTTGGGATTGCAATGTGATCAGAAGGGCTTGAGGAAGCTATTAGAAAAACTTTTATGCCTTGAATCCACCTCTAGTAGTGATTTCAGAATTGAGTTTTCAAGCCAAAATTCCAAGTTTTCAATGAGCTTTTGAGCGCAGCATTTAGTCTCCTGTGGTTAGGGTTTGACTTAGCACTTATGAGGGAAGAGAATTAGGTCATTAGCTGGCCTTGATTCATGCCCATGAGAGAACTAGTCCTAGGGTTTTCACCATTAACCAATTTTCCCTTTTTTTAAGCAAACCAAGACTTGGTGTGCAATTTAACCCTAGCATGAGTTTGTGAGCTGGCCCATGATGTATGGAAGCTATCCAAATTCAAATGACACTATTCCATTGGTTTTTGAATTTTATTTGAATTTTTAAAGATTTAAAATGAATTAAATTATCAAAAATTAAAAAAAATAGAAAAATCAATGTTTGATCTTGAAATTAATCATGGGACACGTGTGTGGCATGACAAGGATGAGTCAAGTGGAAGAAAGTGGGCCCTTTTGTCAAAAATTGAAATTTCAAGGATAGTTGACTTTTGCCTTTTCACAAAAATTTCCCAACTTCTACAAGGCATAACTTGCTCAATTTTTAAGCTTTTCTCATGTTCTTGGACATTTTGGAAAGGTCTTTGAGTCCTTTAACCAATGCCTTTGGTCCCATGTCATTTTGATTTTCCAATCTCAAGTTATGGCCTTTGACTTAAAGTCCCTTTTTGTTGACTTTTGAAAATGACCTATAATGTTGAAATTGATAACTTTTTGTGAGAGCATTTCTTGGACTTGAAGTATGAAGATGAGTTGTAGGAAATGTCTTTCTCTTCAAAATGAGCTTTGGATGGAATTTTTCTGATAATCCATGTGAAAGTTATGCTCTGGTCAATTTCAGTTGACTTTTTCAACTGTCCAAATATAGCAACTTTTGCATCTTTGATGATTTCTGAGCCAAATTTTGAGAATCATGATCAAGCATTGATCAAATGATGCTTGTGGCTTCAAAATGATATGTTGACCAAAAATTTGAGCTTTTGACTGTCAAATGACCATTTTGCCCCTACAGTTGACTGTAGTGCAATTTAGGGTTTTGACTGTGCAATCTTGAGCTGAATGCCTTGAAACTTGATATGAGGATGCTTGACCATGTTTGTAAGCATATGAGACTTGATTGAGTCTTTGAACACTTCCTTTTCTTGATCAGACTTAAAACCCTAATTTTGACTGTATAGGAGACAGTTGGACTGTGCCACCCTTGGGGGAGTTTTGTGACTTGGCTGGGCAATTTCTTGAAGAATATGGGAGGGCAAATTTTGGGGTGCAACAGTTGCCCCTGTTCAATCTTCTTAGACCTGAGGATGCAGATTGGCTGACGTGTCTTTCGTAATCCGAGGGTAGAAGATGATTGGACACTAGAGTGCCCAGAAATTTGCGCTCACATGTTAGCAGTGTGATGGAAATGGGCTTATAGATGCCATTTGGAGGTTGTTGGATAGGATGATGGGCTTATAGATGCCATCTGAATGTTGATTGCGTGGGAGATTCCTTAGCGAGAACCTGCATACCTGCAAAACAGAAAAATGAGTACCTGACACGTTGCAGGAGCTGATTTTTTTAGATGCTTGGTGTAGATATGTCCTGACTGATTACAGGAGCTGAGTCTGGAGCTTCAAACGGTGATGAAAGAACCAGGGATGGTTACTACCTTAGCATGAATGGTAAGAGAACCTTGGGCGACTTTAACTTCAACAACGCTCGTTGAGAAAAATTCTTGGGTGATTTTAACTTCAACAACGCTCGTTGAGAAAAATCTTGGGTGTCTTCTACTGGAATAAGAATCAGGGAGATCTTAGGGTCGATCTGACTGAACCAGAGAGGCCTTTGACTGGGTAAGAATCAGGAAAATCTTAGAGTCGATTTAACTGAACCGGTCTAGGTTTTGAAATGTCTTCAACTGGATAAGCATCAGGGAGATCTTAGGGTCGATCTGACTGAACCAGAGAGGCCTTTGACTGGGTAAGAATCAGGAAAATCTTAGAGTCGATTTAACTGAACCGGTCTAGGTTTTGAAATGTCTTCAACTGGATAAGCATCAGGGAGATCTTAGGGTCGATCTGACTGAACCAGAGAGGCCTTTGACTGGGTAAGAATCAGGAAAATCTTAGAGTCGATTTAACTGAACCGGTCTAGGTTTTGAAATGTCTTCAACTGGATAAGCATCAGGGAGATCTTAGGGTCGATCTGACTGAACCAGAGAGGCCTTTGACTGGGTAAGAATCAGGAAAATCTTAGAGTCGATTTAACTGAACCGGTCTAGGTTTTGAAATGTCTTCAACTGGATAAGCATCAGGGAGATCTTAGGGTCGATCTGACTGAACCAGAGAGGCCTTTGACTGGGTAAGAATCAGGAAAATCTTAGAGTCGATTTAACTGAACCGGTCTAGGTTTTGAAATGTCTTCAACTGGATAAGCATCAGGGAGATCTTAGGGTCGATCTGACTGAACCAGAGAGGCCTTTGACTGGGTAAGAATCAGGAAAATCTTAGAGTCGATTTAACTGAACCGGTCTGGGTTTTGAAATGTCTTCAACTGGATAAGCATCAGGGAGATCTTAGGGTCGATCTGACTGAACCAGAGAGGCCTTTGACTGGGTAAGAATCAGGAAAATCTTAGAGTCGATTTAACTGAACCGGACAAGGTCTTGAAATATCTTCAACTGGATAAGCATCAGGGAGATCTTAGGGTCGATCTGACTGAACCAGAGAGGCCTTTGACTGGGTAAGAATCAGGAAAATCTTAGAGTCGATTTAACTGAACCGGTCTAGGTCTTGAAATATGATTGAGAATTTAAACTGCATCTTACCTGAAAGGTAAAAGTCAGTCATATGCAATGCATGATATGGATCAAGCAATGATGTTCTTGTATGATGCAGTGTGTTATGCATGCTATAATGATGTATGTGATGTTTTATGACTTGTATGTTTTTGTCTAGGAAAGTAAATCCTTGACGGGTGCCGGGAAGTCGTATCCTGGGCTGATGTCGAAGAATAGACTTTGCTTCCGCTGGGGATGATGATTGCAAGAACACCGGTAGGAGAAGATGACTCCGCTACGGAATAAACTTGGCAAATGGAGGATTCTGCGGGGAGAAAAGATACTCTAGCGACCATGCTGGGAAGCAATACTCTGTGGGGAGATGCTTTGCTGAGTGTTGATAATAGTTTGCTGGGGATAGGAAGACTTTGTCGACGACACTCTTTCCGTGGCTTTTGGCTGAGGATAACCCAGTTATATCCTGTTAAGGAAATAACTCTTTAAATCAAGCCGGACGACACGTTCGTGCTCTGCGAAGGATAAGCTTCCAGAATTTACTGGGGATAAGCTTACTGCTTGGGGAGATATGAATTCCAACTTTCCTGGGGAAACTAATTGGACTCTCCTGGGGAGTTTTGGTGTGCTGGGGAAGTGATTCCTATGAATGTTGATATATGCCGCCGGGGAACAGTCTTTAGACCAAGACTGCCGGGGATGCTTGTTAAGAATATATGCTGCTGGGGAATATTGGGATCTGCTGGAGGATACCCAATTTCCTTGAGACTTGTTAACTCTGTTTGGGGAAGAATGCACTGACTTGCTGTCTCACTCTCTGGGGAATTTAAGATGCCTGGTTATGTTCTTTAGCTGAACCTACCTTGGTACTTTGGAGGATAGAACAATTAGATTGCCTAGACAACTCCTTATTGCCCCTGTTCCTAGTGTCACCTGCAATTAATTCCTTTGTTTTGTACGCAAATATTCATGAGTTAGCAAATTATTGTCAATGCATATATCACAAATTGAACCTTGGACGTTCTTCGCAAAACAAAACAGAAAAAGAAAAACAGTTGGCACGTTTAACTGAAAAGTATATTTGTATTGATTTTGCATAGCCTGTGAATAGGCGTTTTGTGTACAAGAGGCTGACGTCCTAGTAAGAGAAACGTCGCCGAGCAAAAGAGTTTATACAAGTTTTGTACAAAAGAAAATAAAACAGCTGTGTGAAATGAATGATCCACTGGGTTTCAACTCTGCTATTGCCTTTATAACTCCGAGCGTCTCATCACTTGATGACCTTGGTTGAAGGTGAAGCTGACTGATCGATGCCGTCTGAACTTGATGTAGATACCGGATTCTGGATGCAAGGTGATCCAATGAGACATAGTATTACGCTTTTATCCCTAATTTTTGCCTGGACCGCCCTTTCGGGTTTTCAGTCCACCGGGATATCCATTTTTGCCCAAGCCGCCCTTTCAGGTTTTCGACTTGCCGGGTGTACAGATTATTTTCATTTTCATTCCTTCATTTTGCCCGAACCCTTTTGGTTTGACGGGAAGCCCTAATTTTTGCCTAGGCATGTCAGCCTAGCGGGTCTTTCATGCGTAATATTTTTTTACTATGTCTGCATTGGCGGGGTGAGGAAGGTCGTCACCATCCATATTGGTTAATATCATTGCTCCTCCTGAGAACACATGCTTAACCACAAATGGCCCTTCGTACGTAGGGGTCCATTTGCCCCTTGGATCGCTCTGAGGAAGGATGATTCTCTTGATTACCAGATCCCCGACTTGATATTCTTGTGGTCTGACCTTTTTGTTAAATGCCCTGATCATCCGTTTCTGATACGTCTGACCATGACAGATAGCAGCAAGTCTCTTTTCATCAATAAGGTTGAGCTGATCAAGTCGTGTCTGGATCCAATCATCTTCGTTCAGATTTGCATCCTTCATTATCCGGAGAGAGGGTATTTGCACTTCGATTGGCAAGACTGCCTCCATACCATAAACCAGAGAGAAAGGAGTTGCCCCTGTTGACGTCCTGGCTGAGGTACGGTACCCATGTAGAGCGAACGGTAACATCTCGTGCCAATCTTTATAAGTTACTGTCATTTTCTGCACGATTTTCTTGATGTTCTTATTTGCTGCTTCTACAGCCCCATTCATCTTCGGTCTGTAAGGAGAAGAATTGTGGTGCTGTATTTTGAACTGTTCGCAAAGCTCAGCGATCATCTTATTGTTCAGATTGGTACCGTTGTCTGTAATAATCCGCTCAGGGACACCGTACCGACAGATCAGGTTGTGCCGAACGAACCGTGCTACAACAGTCTTGGTTACCGTAGCATAGGATGCTGCCTCAACCCACTTCGTAAAATAATCAATCGCCACTAGGATGAAGCGATGTCCATTAGATGCTGTAGGTTTTATCTCGCCGATCATGTCTATGCCCCACATTGCAAACGGCCATGGCGCAGTCAGAACATTCAGGGGAACCGGAGGAACATGCACTTTATCTGCATAAATCTGGCACTTGTGGCATGTCCTGGAATGTTGGTAGCAGTCAGCTTCCATTGTGGACCAATAGTATCCTGCCCGTAGGATTTTCTTAGCCATAGTATGTCCACTGGAATGTGTACCAAAGGTCCCTTCATGTAGCTCTTCCATGATTCTTTCTGCTTCGGTTTTATCCACACAACGCAGTAAGGTTGAATCATGGTTTCGCTTGTATAAGATGTTGTTGCTAAGGAAGAATTTGGCTGCGAATCTTCTCAAGAATTTCTTATCGTTGATAGATGCGCCTTCAGGGTATTCCTGAGTTTCCAGATATCTCTTCACTTCGTGGTACCAAGGCTTCTCAGTCACCAATTCAGTTTCGAGATCACAACAGTATGCCGGTTCGTCCCGTTTCCAGATGATGATCCGGGGAGCCTCATTATCCCATTTGACCTTGAACATTGAAGACATTGTAGCTAACGCGTCCGCCAACTGATTCTCTTCTCTTGGAAAGTGCTCAAATGTTATCTCTGTGAAGTGGGGGATCAGGGTCAACACACATTCTCTGTAAGGAATTAAGTTTGGATGTTTCGTATCCCACTCTCCTTTGATCTGATTGATCACAAGAGCGGAATCTCCGAAGACACTCAGAAATTTGATCTTCAGGTCGATCGCAGCTTGAAGACCCATGATACACGCCTCATACTCCGCCATGTTGTTGGTACAGTTGAAACACAGCCGGGCGGTGAGTGGAGTATGAGTACCTTGTGGAGATATGATGATGGCGCCAATACCATTTCCCAAAGCGTTGGATGCTCCGTCAAAATGCATAGACCATCGGGATCCTGGTTCAGGTCCTTCATCCGGTCCAGGTATTTCACAGTCAGTTACTATCATAATGCTTTCATCTGGAAACTCGAAGTTCATTGATTGGTAGTCATCCACAGCTTGATGTGCTAAGTGGTCTGCCAATACACTTCCCTTGATGGCTTTTTGGGTCGTGTACTGAATGTCGTATTCCGTCAAGATCATCTGCCATCTTGCAATTCTCCCAGACAGAGCAGGCTTTTCGAATATGTACTTTATAGGATCCATTTTTGAGATCAACAAGGTAGTGTGAGTCAGCATATACTGTCTCAGCCGGCGAGCAGCCCATACCAAAGCGCAGCAAGTTTTCTCAAGCAGTGAGTATCGGGTCTCACAGTCGGTAAACTTTTTGCTAAGGTAATAAATGGCATGCTCTTTTCGGCCAGACTCGTCATGCTGCCCCAGCACACACCCCATTGAATTATCAAGCACTGTCAGGTAAAGTATCAAAGGTCTCCCTTCAACTGGTGGCATAAGGATGGGTGGTTCTTGGAGATATTCTTTGATTCTGTCAAAAGCCGCCTGACATTCATCATTCCAACGTACTACCTGATCTTTCTTCAGCAGCTTGAAGATTGGTTCACAGGTAGCAGTTAGGTGTGAGATGAACCGAGCAATGTAATTCAGACGTCCTAAAAAGCCTCTGACTTCCTGCTCTGTCTTAGGAACTGGCATCTCTTGAATGGCTTTGACCTTAGCAGGGTCCACTTGAATTCCCTTGTCACTTACCACGAAGCCTAGCAACTTTCCAAATCTTACCCCGAAGGTGCACTTGTTCGGGTTCAACCTCAGCTTGTACAGTTTCAAACGGTCAAACAGTTTCTGCAGATGATCGAGATGTTCTTCCTCAGTCTGGGACCTAGCGATCATGTCTTCAACATACACTTCTATCTCATGATGGATCATGTCATGAAATAAAGCAACCATGGCACGTTGGTAGATTGCCCCAGCATTCTTTAGTCCAAAAGGCATGACTTTGTAGCAGAAGGTGCCCCACTGAGTAACAAATGTAGTCTTTTCCATGTCTTCAGGAGCCATCTTGATCTGATTGTAGCCTGAAAAACCATCCATAAAAGAGAACACTTTATGCTGAGCTGTATTATCAACAAGGACATCAATGTGAGGTAGAGGGAAGTCATCCTTGGGGCTGGCCCTGTTCAAATCCCTGTAATCGACACACATTCTGACTTTGCCGTCCTTCTTAGGTACCGGCACCACATTAGCAACCCACTGAGGGTAAGAAGTCACTGCAAGAAACCCGGCATCAAACTGCTTCATAACCTCGGCTTTAATCTTCTCAGACATCTCTGGACGCATACGGCGGACTTTTTGCTTAACCGGAGGGCAATCTTCTTTAGTTGGTAAGTGATGGACCACAATGTCGGTATCTAATCCGGGCATATCTTCGTAAGACCAGGCAAAGATCTCCTTATAGTCATGCAGCATCTGAGTCAACCGTTGCTTCACGCTGAGCTCTAGGTTGGCGCCAATCTTTACCCCTTTCTTGTCTTCTTCAGTACCCAAGTTTATTATTTCCACTGGCTCTTCATGGGGTTGAATTACCCTCTCTTCCTGTTGTAACAGTCTTGCAAGTTCACCAGGCACTTCGCAATCATCTTCACCTTCGTCTTCGGCTAAGTTGATCGGATTTTCGAAGTCATAACTGGCAGTAGCAGAGTCGTTACCAGTGAGATCCAGGGTGGATTGAAACCTGTATGAGTGAGTGTGTGTGTAAATACAGCTGTTTTGCAATATGTAAAGAAAGGAAAGAAAAGGAACGCAAAATTTGAAATGTGAAAAACGTCCAATGCTTTTATTTATGATATATGACAGTGACAAACAAAAGCCCTCATAAATAAAACCACGGTGCCCCGGGTAAGACACCGGGCCATACAGTTTCAAATTATTGTTTATTACAAATCCAAAAAAAAGAAGTTCATTACTGGGGAACAAAAGTTATGGGTGTAAAGTCTTTAGCAGTCCAATTGGTCAATCCACCGTCGGTCGTCGGGTAGATCCAGCTATCGAACTCTGACTCTTCCACTTTGTCTTCCTCTCCAATAGCATTCACTTCTGAGTGGGTGATGAGCACAGGAGGTCTTCCAATTCTCGCCTTGCGCACTGCTTTCTGAGCTTCTGTGGTGAAACCCAGCCCAAACTTGTTAGTCTTAGGAGTAAGATCAGGGAGCTTGCCCCAGTTTGCACATTCACCTTTTTCGATCACAGCCCGGGCGTCCTTTAAGGAGGCCATCTTCAAAGGAGAAACCTCTTCATCTGCTTCTGCTGCTGCCAAGGTTTGTGGCACTTCCTCAAAATGTTGAAAGGGGGTTTCAATGAACTCCCCATCCATTTCTACGTATCTGAAGGAGTTGAGGTGGCTGACCATGTACTCCTCTTCCCCTTGCACTGTTACGATCTTCCCCCTGACCGGGTACTTGAGCTTCTGATGTAATGTGGAGGTCACAGCTCCAGCCTTGTGGATCCACGGGCGACCCAGCAAACAAGAATAGGACGGATGGATGTCCATCACATAGAATTTTGAATCAAATACCTGTGATCCAACCCTGATTGGGATGTCCACCTCACCATGTACCATTCTTTTGGACCCGTCAAAGGCCCGGACAACAATGTGAGTTGGTTTGAGCTCTAGACCCTCACAATCCAGCCTATCCAGAGCCTTCTTGGGCAGCACGTTTAATGAAGAACCTGTGTCAACCAGCACATGAGCAAGAGTAGTGCCCCTGCATTCAATGGAGACATGCAGGGCATCATTATGGTTCTTCCCCTTTGTTGTCAGATCGGCATCAGAGAAACCCAGGCCATTATCAGCGGTTAGGTTGGCCACACAGTCGGTGAACTGGTCAGCAGACGTCTCTTGGGGTACGTGGGCTGTCTTTAAGAAAGCAATCAGAGCCTTGGCGTGGGCCTCTGAACACAGCAGCAGTGACAACATGGAGATTTTAGAGGGGGTGTGCCCCAGCTGTTCTACAACGTTGAAATCACTTTTCTTTATTATCTTGAGGATTTCTTCCATTTCCTGCCTGGAAGCCTCAACAATGGTCTTTGGTGCCTCCGTCCTGGCAGGCACATCAGCAGCAATCCCCTTGCCCCGAGTATCAGATGACTCGGTAGCAGGGGTGGATACTTGGTCAGGGGGAGAAACAGGCACCCTGGCAGGTGTGAAGACCAAAGGCCTATGAATTACCGGAGGAGCAATGTCTGGCGAGAACAGTCTTCCACTACGAGTGACCTTAGCAGGCCCAGTGATGTTGGAGACACCAGCATCAATGTTGAACTCTTGTTTCACACCCAGAACATAAACATCCGCCCCATAGTGCCATGGGACAGCCTTATCAGATTTGTAGGGGATAGGCCTCGGAACAGTAATGGTGATGGGAGCACTCTTGTGAACTGGCAAAATTTGGACAGGCTTCTTTGAAGGAGCCTTGGAATGGTTGTTGAAGATGGTAACGATCGACACTTCTTCAACAGGAGCAGCAGGAACCACAGTCTTTCTGAACAAAATATCTCTACTATCTATCAGGTTTTGAACGCCTGACTTCAGCAGAGAACAACCAGCAGGGGAAGCAACACATAGAGGGCAACCTTCGCTACATCCCGGAAATAAACCGGCTAGCAACAGGTTCCTCTTGACCGTCAGCAGCGGAGTAGCAACATCATCCACCGAAGCTACATACAAATCCTCCTCAACAGCATTCACTCCATGCTGGGGCATGGGAGCGGTTACAACATTCGGCCTCTCGGGCGCCTCAAACTGTATTTCCTTTGCATCAATGAGGTCTTGAACCTTATTCTTTAGGGCCCAACAGTCATCTGTGTTATGCCCCGGGCTATCAGAGTGGTAAGCACAGCGAGCATTTGGATTAAACTTGGGGGATGCAGTATTGGGAAACTTTGGAGCCTCCCTGACAGTCACTAAATTGGTGGATAGCAACTGCGGCAGGATCTGTGATAAGGTCATGCTTAAATGAGTAAACTCTCTCCGGGGTCTTTCAAACTTTTGAGGATTAGTTGGCCGAGGAGCGGCAGCAGGTTTGGCAATCATTACCGCACTGACAGATTGGTGGCGTTCAGGTCGCTCTGTTCTCCGGGAGCTATATACAGCACTAGCCTCCTTTTTGAAGGGTTTCTTTTCAGTACTGGAGGAGGCAACTTTCTGTATTTTCCCCGATTTTATACCGGCCTCGATCCTTTCACCAGTCAGGATCAGATCAGTAAACCCAGCAGAGGAATTACCAATGAGATGATTGAAAAATGGACCAGATAGGGTCCCCAAAAACATATCTACCAGCTCCCGGTCCGTCAATGGTGGCTGCACCCTGCCAGCCAGGTCTCTCCATTTCTGGGCATACTCCTTAAAACCTTCACTCGACCCTAGCGACATACCCTGGAGTTGGGTACGCGTAGGAGCGAGGTCGGAATTATATTGATACTGCTTGTAAAAAGCAGTGGCCAGATCCTCCCAGTTACGAATGCTGATTCCATCCAGCTGATAGAACCATTCGAGGTGAGTCCCTGAAAGACTCTCCTGGAAGAAGTGGATCCAAAGGTTCTTGTCTGCTGTGTAAGGCTGGATCTTCCTTACATAAGAACGGAGGTGCATCTTGGGACAGGAAGCCCCGTCATACTTCACAAAGGCAGGTGCCTTGAACTTGTGTGGGATCACCACCCCAGTAGATAACCCCAAGTCTCCGAAATCCAGTCCAGGCACCCGCTGAA
The DNA here is from genome assembly GCA_948472305.1 of Vicia faba. Classification (NCBI taxonomy): domain Eukaryota; kingdom Viridiplantae; phylum Streptophyta; class Magnoliopsida; order Fabales; family Fabaceae; genus Vicia; species Vicia faba. The sequence continues at coordinate 377,308,267 of OX451739.1, read as the reverse complement.
CTTCCATAGCCTTTAATCTGTCTTCCAGCTGCTTGTACCGGTCTTCAGCAGGAGGGTATTGTTCGTCGTTGAAGTCTGTTTCAGTATCAGAGCCCACAGGAGTAGGGACCTCCCTTTCTTGGTGACTACCTTCCCCTACAGATGGGGTAGCCCTTTCAGCCTCAATCTGTAAAGTGTTCCCGAGTCTGCGCCCAGTGTTAAATAGCACAGTCCTCCTCTTCTTCTTAGTCTTCTTTAGAAGCATGGTCTTCAACTCTTGTTGACCCTGAGCCAAGCCTTTGATCAGCTCCTGAAATTGGGCGTTCTGCGCCTGAAATTGGGCGTTCTGCGCCTGAAGAGCCTTGATAGATGCCTCGGTTGATGATTCAGGGTTCATGATGCTGAAATAAACAGCGAAGAACAGTAAACAACCTGGAAAGAAGAGTACATGTGATGCACATGATGAATGATATGTGTTTATGCAATGCATTCAAGAGTTCGAAAATTCAAATTTGTTGTAGACCAAAAGGAACACACGTTATTATTAAGAAAATCATTGTTTAATACATCAAAGCCTCATGGGCAAAAGTACAAAAAATCAAATCAATCCCAAAATATGCTGCGCATCCTCTTTGGAGCTATGTAAGTGTTGAGGTTCCTCTCCTCATGCAACAGGCGGGTGAGCTCCAAGACCTTCTTTTCACTGGCGCGCAGACTAGTCTCAAGAGAATTCCGCTCTTCCTTAAGCTGGATCCAACTCTTCTGCATCTCTTCCCAGGATGTGGGCATATCAGGGTGCTGAATAACGTGAGACACTTCTCCTTCCCAGGCAGGCTCTTTGATTACTGGAAGCATGTGAGGATAAGGCATTACTAACTTCTGAGAGCGGGCTCGTACCCATTTGAGGTAAGGCTCCAAAGGGATGGAGTTCCTGTGCCCTAGTGTCTTGCTGTCTATCCTACTAGGCATCCTCCAGGCTCTGATAAATCTCTGGCGAAGTCCTTGAGTATCATTGTCGAAGTCAAAAACTATGTCAGGAATTAACATGTCATGAGGACCATCCCTCCGAGCATAACCAAATTGTCTCCAAGCCAGGCATGGGCTATAAGTAATACCCCATCTGATTCCAAGTAAAGGAACATTAGGATACTCCCCGCAACGATCAATGATAGTGACATCTTCTCTGGACCTAGGGCACCAATGTATATCTGCATGTGTAAGAGTCATCAACCGTTGTGACCATCTCAAACCCCGCTCGTTCTTCAGGACTGATTGTGGAAGCTGCGAAATAAACCACTTTCCCAGGAGAGGAGTGCAACACATAAGGACACCTCTTTTTCTCATGGTTCGAGTGTAACATGAGTGAAGGATGTCCCCCAGCAACGTAGGTATAGGATTCCTGGACATAAAGATCTGGACAGCATTGATATCAACGAGCTGGTCTGGGTTAGGGAACAACACCAAACCATAAACAAGGAGGGCCACAACCTCTTCGAAAGCTTGCAAGTCAAGGGAGTTCCAACATTCATGGGCCTTTTCAAACAGAAACCTGGCTAAGAACCCTTTGATACCACTTCTAACTTCCCAATGTCCCTTGAGGTCAGATGACTGTAGGTGCAAGGCTTTAGCAATCTCTTCAAGCTTAGGTTCCTTTTCTGTACCGTTGAAGGGTAGCTGATCAAGGATAGGGATCTTCAGGAGTCGGGAGAACTCCTCCAATGTAGGTACCAACTGATAATCCAAGAAGGTAAAACAGTGATGCAGAGGGTCAAAGAACTGGAATAAGACCTTTATCATATCTTCCTCAATGTTGGTGTTGACCAAGCTGATGAGGCTTCCATGCCTTTCACTGAATGAAGAGTTCTCGGGAATCCTGGATATAAGCTCCTTAAGCTGAGGAGGGATCCTTACAAGACTGATCTGAATTGTCTTTCTACGAATAGTTTCCATGTCCTACAAAACAAGAACAAAGATGAAAATTCGAACCCCTGAAATGGTTAGTTAATGCATATGATGTTGGATGATGTCATGACGCTATGATTAAACACACCACAAATATGTACAAAGACAAACATGTAAGGCACACAAGGCACACAAGACGAGCCCTTAAGGTTTAAGGCCAGCATGGGGTCTGGGTAGTACCCTCTTGAAGTTGGTGAGTTCAGCCTGTCCTAATCAAAGTAACCGGGTTCTAAGGTTCCCAATATCACGGGATTGCTTTCATTGTTCATCGTTTCGATTTAGCCACTGAACTGGCGACCGAAATATTCCAGGAAAGCAACCCTCAATTGAGTGTAGTATCGAGTATCAACCAACCTCGGACTGCACCAAAGTCAGTTATCTCACTACCCTAAAGAGGCCAAGATGGTTCAATTAAGGTTCCTAAGGTCTGTTGATGCTTCATGACACCACATGGAGGCCCCGTACTCTCCTTGACTGAACTCAAGGGTTACCGGTACACACCAAAGTGCCACATCAACGTAGCAGACTGCTTCAACCATGTCGGTATACCCCGCACAGTTCCCTCACAGCCTTGTTGTTACTTTCTAAGAAAGGTATCCCCAGATCCGGGTTAGGATCTATAGAATTCCCAAGCAACCCACAATTTAAAGCAAACAAGGAAAGCAATTGAAAACACAGTTATGAACTAACCCTAAGGTACACCTCACTTTAAGTTTAGTTCCCCAGCAGAGTCGCCAGTTCTGTGATCGGTGGATCTGGAACTGACTGTTTAACGCTGGTTCGCGAAATGTCGCGGAAGCAAGAGTCGCCACCGTCTTTTATTTTCTCCAAATGGAAAGGACAAAAGCACAGAAAAATTCCTTATAGAGATTGCTCTCGGTTCGGGAGGTAGGTTATAGAAAGGGAAGGTGCTAGCACCCTTTCTATCCATGGTTATCCATGGGCTCTTAGATACTTGCTCAATGTGTTTTCAAAAATGGTTGCTTGCTTTTCAATTGTGGGTTAACAAAGTTTCTTTGAAAAATTTCAGTTCGACTCGTACGTCAGAGTGTTTGAAAAATTTGCTTTGAAAGCTTTTGAAAAGTGTTGGTGTGAAAAGTCTTTGAATTTTTGTTTTGAAGAGAGCAAGTATCCATGAGTCGTCTACCTACCCTAAGGAATTCGTCTGTGTAAATGTCCTTTAAAATAGTGCCATCCCACCATTGAGAGGTAGGTAGCACCACCGTTGGAGGTGTTCGGGTCAATTCGAGTTTGTAGGGACATGGTGATCACCGGAGTAATGGGAAGACACCTTAGAAGCTACCCTCATGCCAAGTTCCTGGATCATGAGGACTTACTAAGACATCCTCTACTCGACGATCACCTTTCGAGGGCAAGGCAACAGTGAGGCGTACCCTAGGGGTGGTGTGTGCGAATTGTGTGTTATTTTCATTTGCATTTGTCTTTTGTCAAGTTCGTTGTGATCTACGCTTGATTTTAATTAGGGCCATTCATTCTTGCATGCTTTTTAGCAGTTATAAAGTTGCGGAAAAATAAATCTACAACTATTACAAATGGCGCGGGTCCACATCGCCAAAATTAAACCGGACCCGATTTGACGGAAAATAAATAAAGCGAATAAAAGTGCGAAAAGTATAAATTGTTACAAGGCTTTGGGACATGTACATAATTATTTAAACGATATAAAATAAATACGCGACATTAAATAAATTATGAATATGGGCGTTGGACCCTTTTGCAAAAAATTAAAGTTAATGAATTAATTAAAATTAAATGAAAATGTTTTTGGTATTTTTGTGTTTTTTAAGATTTAAAAGAAAAAAGAATTGATTGAAATTAAAATAAAATGTCAAACCCTAATTCTAATGTTTTTTAAGTTTATTGTAAAAATATCAAGTTTTAACCTAATTTAAATCTAAGTTAATTTACATGCAAAAATTTAATTTATGAAAATAAATAAAATAAATATTATTATTGTAACAAAAGGAAATTAAAAGGAATGAAATTAAACCTAAATTCTATATTTTTTGGATTTTTAGTTATTAAAGGAATTAAAGTTAAAACCTATTTACTAAATTTATTTACATGTTAATTATTTACAAGAAAATAATTATAATAAAAATATTTATTATTTTTTTTGTCTTTTTTCTGATTTTTATGATGTTTTTCATATTTTGTAAAAATAATTATTAAATTAAATCAACACAACAAGTAAAAATAATAATAATTAAAAAGATATGAGAAAAATAAAAATATTTGCAAACCAGGGTGGGGGTGTAGTCCCAATTTGTGAGGTTTTGGACTTAGCAAATCTGGCCCAACAAGTATGGAATTTGTTGACTTTCCTAGGCCACGTACATGCATGCTGACTTGTCCTCATGGTGTCCCTCAATGCACAACCTTTGATCTGGTTCCATTAAGCACGTGGCTGGCTTGATATGGTGAGCACACGGTATATCCATAATCCAAGCGCTGCATGAGATTAATTACTGAAAAATAATATTGAGCATGTGAAAGACCTGGGGTTCGAACCCAGGTCAAGGGAATTACTAGCGCTTGCATCAACCACCTGTGCCAATGGACATATTTGATATATAATTAAACAATGAATATAATTAAGAACAATCAAGAGTTAGTGCTCCAAAACGTGCGCAATTTCAAAATGGCCAATGGCTGATGGACACGAAATCATCTTCTTCCTCATCCTGTAAAACAAAACACTATGGCAACGGTTTTCGTAGCGTTGTATTAGGTAGCTTTTAGAAAAATAGCGAATAGCTCAATCCTAAACATAAATTAAGCGCGACTATCTCAATTTCTTCGTCCAGATATACTGATTGCAATGGTGGTACTGGGGGCGTCCAATTTTTCCTCTAGTAAGAACCCCTAATTTGAAGCTCAGGAAACCCTAATATTCAATCATGGTATAATCTCGTATAGCACAGAAAAACGCAATTAAAGATGTTAGTTAGCTTCAAAAACTCACAACAAACATGAATCAATAAATAAAAATGGCAAAGGATGTATGAATCATGATGTACGATTCCAAAAATTTTGAGATACAGTCTGAGTTTTATCTACCGATTCCTGGAGCTTTGTTTGTTGTTTGGGATTGCAATGTGATCAGAAGGGCTTGAGGAAGCTATTAGAAAAACTTTTATGCCTTGAATCCACCTCTAGTAGTGATTTCAGAATTGAGTTTTCAAGCCAAAATTCCAAGTTTTCAATGAGCTTTTGAGCGCAGCATTTGGTCTCCTGTGGTTAGGGTTTGACTTAGCACTTATGAGGGAAGAGAATTAGGTCATTAGCTGGCCTTGATTCATGCCCATGAGAGAACTAGTCCTAGGGTTTTCACCATTAACCAATTTTCCCTTTTTTTAAGCAAACCAAGACTTGGTGTGCAATTTAACCCTAGCATGAGTTTGTGAGCTGGCCCATGATGTATGGAAGCTATCCAAATTCAAATGACACTATTCCATTGGTTTTTGAATTTTATTTGAATTTTTAAAGATTTAAAATGAATTAAATTATCAAAAATTAAAAAAAATAGAAAAATCAATGTTTGATCTTGAAATTAATCATGGGACACGTGTGTGGCATGACAAGGATGAGTCAAGTGGAAGAAAGTGGGCCCTTTTGTCAAAAATTGAAATTTCAAGGATAGTTGACTTTTGCCTTTTCACAAAAATTTCCCAACTTCTACAAGGCATAACTTGCTCAATATTTAAGCTTTTCTCATGTTCTTGGACATTTTGGAAAGGTCTTTGAGTCCTTTAACCAATGCCTTTGGTCCCATGTCATTTTGATTTTCCAATCTCAAGTTATGGCCTTTGACTTAAAGTCCCTTTTTGTTGACTTTTGAAAATGACCTATAATGTTGAAATTGATAACTTTTTGTGAGAGCATTTCTTGGACTTGAAGTATGAAGATGAGTTGTAGGAAATGTCTTTCTCTTCAAAATGAGCTTTGGATGGAATTTTTCTGATAATCCATGTGAAAGTTATGCTCTGGTCAATTTCAGTTGACTTTTTCAACTGTCCAAATATAGCAACTTTTGCATCTTTGATGATTTCTGAGCCAAATTTTGAGAATCATGATCAAGCATTGATCAAATGATGCTTGTGGCTTCAAAATGATATGTTGACCAAAAATTTGAGCTTTTGACTGTCAAATGACCATTTTGCCCCTACAGTTGACTGTAGTGCAATTTAGGGTTTTGACTGTGCAATCTTGAGCTGAATGCCTTGAAACTTGATATGAGGATGCTTGACCATGTTTGTAAGCATATGAGACTTGATTGAGTCTTTGAACACTTCCTTTTCTTGATCAGACTTAAAACCCTAATTTTGACTGTATAGGAGACAGTTGGACTGTGCCACCCTTGGGGGAGTTTTGTGACTTGGCTGGGCAATTTCTTGAAGAATATGGCAGGGCAAATTTTGGGGTGCAACACACACAGACTATATTTAGGTCGCTATATATATGTCATAGCTTTCCAACATCACATAGACCACATCTAGGTCGATATTTTCATATTTTTTACAACAAACTTACAAAATGAACAATTGTATTGCAAACTTGAATTGTATCACAACAAACAAACTCGCGCTGGGGCTTGAACCCACGTCCTGAACATGAAACGCGCGCTGCCTTACCACGGTGGTGGCTATACATCCGTTAACTTAAATGAAACAATAAATACATAACATAAATCTAGTACTAGAAATGACTTCATCTTCAACCTCCAGGCATGGTTCCTGTAACTTACTCATTTCTCATCCAAAATGAAAAATGTAAACATGAAAGTTGCTCCATTTTCCATACGAATCCAACCATATAAATATCATAAGCTATAAATCAAAGATGAATGAGAATTTCTAATAGTATCAAATTCTGACCTAACTTTTTCAGAAAGTTCAAATTTAAAACTCTCACTACTCAAGCAATATAAATGAATTTTAAGGACATAGACATCTTCAGTGCTATGATATCTACATTTTATCTTCACAAATCAGAATCAAATGATGCTTGTATGAAGAGATAAAAGTTCATAAAACTTACCTTGCAGATGGAGGTTGTGTTTTCAATTTGAGCAAGCTTTGAGGTTTCCCGATGATCTGTTTAACTGGCCTGGACCTCCTTGAGTGTATTCCAACTCCTACTTTACTTTGAGGATGGCTGAAACTCTCAACTCAAGTCAAATTGCAAGCTTCAGTTTTGAAAATGGTGGATGGTGATGGAGGGGTTACAATCAAGAAACAGGGGCCTGGATCACTTGTATATGATGTATGTAAAGTGTTTGGATGATTAGAAATTAAAATGCACGAGTGAAAATGGAGATGATGAGTTTTGGCTCAAAACTGTCAAGTTTGGGAAGTTTTGTGCAGCAAGGTGCTTGGAAGAGTTTTTGGGGTGATTTTTCTCATGTATATGCTCATAAATTACTTTTATAGTTATAAGAAAGAGGTTAGAGGACTTTTGCACAACATATTTCTGAGTTATAGGGTTATGGCTAGGTTGCTTGATTTTGAAGAAAAGTGAGAAAATTAAGTTTCAATATTTTGTACCAGCAATGTAGAGTGGTTGAATCACTTTAAACCTATTGCTTCTAGTCTTTGCAAAGTGTGTGTGAAGAGACAACAAGTTAGGAGCTCAAGAAGAGTGGACTTTGTGATTAAAGCCACTTTTCTAAAATGGCAATGTTGCCTTTCTTCCTAAAATGGTATTAAGCATGGACACTACATTAAATGCTTGGATTAAAGCTATAACAGTTGTGTAGACATTTAACTATAGAGTGAAATGCAAGTTAGAAGCCTGCAAAGTAGGATTTGTACAACATGCTTGAAGATTGGATCAAGTGTTCTTCACAAATTTGCCTTACAAAACAAGAATGAAACCCTAACTTCATGGTTTCGATTCTCTTAGCTCAAGTATGGTCTTGATGAGTTCTTGGATATTTTAGAAAGCTTGTAACATCCTCTACAACCTTCATGTTGTACATTTTTGAAGATTCATCTTTAAACTAGGTGAAAAGTTTCCATGAAGTTGGTACCAAAAATCAGCCTAACTAGGGGAAAATTTCACTAAGTGTTTTAAGTTCATGAGCATGTATTCACAAATTCATAACTTGAAATCCAAGAATTTATAGAAAAAGTTATGCCCTACAATATTTTAGATCTCATTTAAATCTACAACTTTCATGTTGGAAGTTTCCCTTGAATAATCTTGCATCATGGTGGAAATTTGTCACAAAGTTGTGAAAAAATGTGAATTTTCCAACACTTAGAAAAATTTCTAAGTGTTAGAAATTTGACTTTTCAAAAATGAGTTTTGACTTTTCAATTCCTTGATGAAAAAGTTTCATATTTTTACATGTCTTGATGAATTATAATCTTTGAAACTTGATTTTGATCAAAAAGTCAAAGTTTGACTTTTCAGTGTACAATTGACTGAAATTCAACTATCAATTAATTGATATTTAGAAATGTTTTGAGCCATGCCATTAGGTCAAAATAATGCATTTGAATCCTTGAGATCATGTCTCAAACCATTAAGTCATTGGTTAGGTCAAAAGTCAAAAATTGCACCTTCTTAGTCAAAACCCTAATTTTGACCATTTGCCCTTTTGATGATCTAATCAAATTTCTTGAGGAGTTGTGATCCAAACTTGATAAATTGACATATATGAATTCATAATGTTGATATGGATAAAAATTATGAAGTTTGACTGTAAATTGATCACAGTTGACTTTTTCCCCAATACAGCGGATTTTAGGTCAATTGATCAATTGGCCGAGCAAAAATGTTATACAAGACTTGAAACTTGGCATGAGCAATCTTGAGGGCTCAAAATGATTCATGAAGGTAAATTGAGGCTTATAAAGTTCAATTATCCTTGTACAAACTCAAAACCTAATTTGAGTCATCAGTGCTTGAGGAGGTGTCTTGAGCTGATCAAAGCTTGTGCAGTCTTGAATCAAAGGAGATCTTATGAGAGATTTCTTAAGGAATGAGAGGGCAAATTTTGGGGTACAACACTATTCATCTTGGTAAGAATTCAAATTTTCATAATAGGTCTAAACACATTGATGTGAGATATCATTAGATACATAATATTTTGGATGCTAAGTTGTTATAATTAGCTAGAGTTCATACAAATGATAATGGTTATGATATGATGACTAAAGCGTTACCAAGAGAGAAATTTAAACTTGTTGTGATATCGTCGGGTTGGCAATTTCCTCCACATAGTTGTGAGGGGGAGATTTGTTGGGCTTGGGCTCCCTTCCTATGTGGAGAAAGACTCAAATATGAAAGCCCATTTGTCTCACTTATTTAAGTGGAGAGTGTCAGTTTAGGTTTAAGAGAGAAATAGAGATAAAATAAGGATTCATAAGAGAGAAAAGATGAGAGAAACTCATTCCCGTTTTTCTGCACGAGTCTCACTAAATCGATGATATTTGATTCGTTAGCCATCAGATCGAGCTGAAATTTGGTGGGAATATTTGCAACACCTATATATAACTTTTAACCATTGGGATCTTCAAAATGAAGTATGAGTTAAGAGATAATTGATTCGCATTGAAGCTACAAATTTGGGTAATTTTTCAAATTTTTGGATTCTTATTTGTAAGCTAGTTTGCTTTGTGCTTTGCGGTTGTTATCACTATTTTGTGAATCACTTTAAGACTCTCTTGTAACCTCAATTGGTTATAGTGGAGCTATTTCTTTGGTTTGAACGACTCAAGGTTTTTACTCTAATATTGAGGGATTTTCCACATTAAAAATATCGGTGTTAATTTGTGCCTTTATTTGTTTGATTTGTCGTCTTATATTTATTGTTGATCCTCAAAGTTCCTACAAGTGAGGGTAATTATATATACATTGTGTATTATTGTGTTATTTTGTCTTAGTTTTCCATCACATGAATCTAAACTTTTACTGCTCCATGATCGTACGGCTTAGCTGCCGAGGCGCCGAGCCCACTAGATATTTTATCAAGCAGCCTGACCGGGTGATAACAAGAAAACATATCGTATAATTAACATGCTTTTTACCGATTTTATATTTCATTAAGTCGTCTAACCCCCGATTATTCCAAGATTATTTGTCTTCTTTGCAAGTATAACACTTGTTGACTCAAACCAATGAAAAGGGACAAAATGAAGAAGGCTAGACGAAATACAAAGAGAAAAAGAATAAAAAAATACAAAGTTGGGACTTCTGGATAGGTGACGGTTGTCACGTCCCTGTGACGGGCGTAACACCCCACAACATAAGGAAACGCTCGTCACACACACCTGACGAGCGTAAGGCACCACTTCAGCGTGTGACGACCGTCACCCACCTGTGACGACCGTCACGCGCGTGAAGGAGGACGTTACGCATGGATTGAAGACGTGGGCGTGAAGGGCAGACTACTTCTCCCTGTTTCTACTGAATCTCCTATTTTATTGCCACCACTATTACTGCTCCTACAATTTCTCCACGAAGACTTCATCAAGAATTCAAAATTAAACTGCTGATTTTTCCTGTTATATATATGAGTACCAAGGCACAGTCCAAGGGTCGAAGAATTTTACTCAGAGCAAATATTTATTTTATTTTACAATTATTTACAATTTGTTTGTTTTGGAGTTCTGTTTTCATTTTCTTGTAATTTTCATTCAAGCTTTAGTTTCTATTTTTAAGTGTTAATTCTTCTTTCAAGAATTAACACGAATTTCTACTGCAAGTCAAGCTCAAAGATTGGATTACTGTATTACCTCAAGATTACTATAGCATCTTTAATTCCAGGTTTTTTATATTGCAATTATTATTTATTCAGTTTTTATAATATGCCAATTATTGCCATGAATTATATTTTAAACTTTATTGCTGTTAAGTTAATTATGTTTGGCTAAATTATTAATACCGGTATGTGACCGTAAGAACTGAAAGAATTCAATGATACCTTGGCCAAAAATATTTATAAAACAATTTCTGGTTTCCAATTTCCAATATTAATTTAACTATCCTTGTCACGAGAGTGAGAGATTAATTAACACGATTTTGCCACGAGAGTGGGAAATTAATTAAGGCAAGAACCTGCATGCGAGAGCTGGGGTTCAACCCAGATAGCGGTAACGAAGCATTAATTTTTAAATACACGAGAGTGTTTTAATAAATTAATTAAATTAAAATTGTTTTCAAAAAGTGTTATTAAATTTAAAGTGCATCCACTAGGTTTAGTAGTATGACTTATTTCATAAACACGAGAGTGTATGTCTCAGGTTTTTAAACAATTAGCTTTTACCGAAATACTTTATAGGCCAAGCGATTCATCAAATTCCCTAAGTCCGATTATCACATACCGGTATGATTAGTACTATTACTTTTAAATTAAACTGTTTCCCCCAAAAATCGAATATTCATCGCTTAGTTAGACAAACTGTAGCATTAGATCGTATGCGATTAATACACAGTCTCTGTGGGTTCGATAATCTTTTAAAACTAGAACGACTGAACTGTATACTTGCAGTTAGTATCCCGACAGACTTATAAAGTCTCGATCAAGTTTTTGGCGCCGTTGCCGGGGACTGGTAGTCAATTAATTACGATTCTTCTGTTGCGCGTTTAGACTAAGCAACAGACACCCTTTGTCGATTTGTATGCCAAGGACTCGCTCACAAGGCGAACCACTTGACAAATCAACGGACGAACCTGAACGCATTCTTTCCGTAAGACGTGCAGTCAGGGATTACTGTTTAAATCACGATATTCCTTTACCCAAACCAGAAATCAAGATTGATTCTGAAACTGATTCTAATTCTTCCTCTGAAACTGAAACCAATCCAGAATTAGACATGGCCGAAGAACAAAGGACCCGTCCACTGAAGGAGTACGCAGCTCCATCACAACAAGAGCCCCATAACAGCATTGCTGCTCCAGCAATAAACCGAAACGATTTCGAGTTAAAGCCGTCATTGATATCAGCTATCCAACAACTCCAATTCTCTGGAGATCCTTCTGAGGATCCGAATGAACACCTTACAAAATTTGTTCAATTTGCCGACACAGTTATAGCAAATGGTGTTAGTAAAGATGCGATAAGATGACGTCTTTTCCCTTTCTCACTAAGAGATAGAGCTTGGGCTTGGTTGCAATCCTTGCCATCAAATTCCGTCACTACGTGGGAAGGACTGAAGATCATATTCTTAGCACGATACTTTCCCCCAAGCAAGACCGCTGCACTAAGAGCCCAAATCAACGGATTTAGGCAGAAGGATACTGAATCACTATTCGATGCATGGGAGCGCTACAAAGATATGATGCGAATGTGCCCACATCACGGACTAGAAAAATGGCTGATAATCCACACGTTTTATAATGGACTCTTGTACAACACAAGACTATCTATAGATGCCGCTGCAGGTGGTACACTGATGGACAAGCCTTATGACGAAGCTAACCAACTCATTGAAAACATGGCTCAAAACCACTATCAGTGGGGAGGAGAAAGAACATTTGTGGAGAAGACTCAAGCCAAAGGCGGGATGTACGAGGTTAGTAGCCTAGATAAGGTTAATGCTAAGGTAGATGCTCTTACCCAAAAGATAGAAAGCTTGACCTTACCTCCTACAGCTACCGTAGCTGCAGTTTCCCCAAGCTGCGAAGTTTGTGGAGTACCTGGTCATGTTGGAACCGAATGTCAAATCTTAGCAGGAATAATGGCCGATCAGGTAAATTACGCTCAAGGAAATCCTTATGCCAATACCTATAATCCTGGTTAGAAGAACCATCCTAACTTCTCGTACAAGAGCAATAACGCTTTATATGCACCTGGCCAAGCACCTGCTGTACCTCCAGGTTATCAAAAACCCGCTGGTAATGTTCCTAACATTCCCAAGAAATCTAACCTTGAAATCCTAATGGAAAATTTTATCGCTAATCAAGCCCAACAAAACAAATAATTCCTCAATCAAAACGTTCACACCGGTGAACAATTGAAGCTATTAGCAAACAAGGTAGATGCCCTAGCTACTCACAAAAAAATGTTAGAAACCCAAATCTCCCAAGTAGCACAACACCAAGCTAGTTCTTCCGCACCTGCTGGTACATTTCCTGGACAGCCACAGCCCAATCCTAAAGGACATGCAAATGCTATCAAATTACGAAGTGGGACAACCCTTGATGGACCGGTAGATCCTAGACTCTAAAACCCGACCATGTATCAAAAGCCTGAGAAAGAAATAGAGAAGTCGAAAGATCAATCTGAAAATGTAGAGGAAGACGCGAATGAGAACAGAGAGGCCTCAGAAAAACCTTATGTGCCTCCACCACCATACAAACCACCAATTCCATACCCTCAAAGACTTGCAAAATCCAAGAACGAGGGACAATTCAAGAAATTTGTAGAACTTCTGAAACAACTAAACGTCACTATTCCGTTTACAAAAGCTATAACCCAAATGCCGTCATATGCTAAATTCCTAAAAGAAATATTGGCTAATAAGAAAAAAAATCATTGAGAACGAAACCGTTATGCTAACTGCCGAATGTAGCGCCATAATTCAAAACAACATGCCTCCGAAGCTAAAAGATCCTGGTAGTTTCTCCATACCATGTGTAATTGGAAAATCTGTCATAGACAAAGCTCTATGCGATTTAGGAGCCAGTGTCAGTCTAATGCCCTTATCTATTTGCGAAAAGCTCAAATTAGGCGACATGAGACCTACCAAGATGTCCTTACAACTAGCCGATAGATCAGTCAAATTTCCTGTTGGTATGCTAGAAAACATTCCTGTCCGAATAGGACAATTTTACATACCGACTGACTTTATAATAATGGACATCAAGGAAGATTCAAACATTCCCATCATACTAGGAAGATCATTTTTAGCTACTGCAGGAGCCATCATTGACGTCAAGAAAGGAAAACTTACCTTCGAGGTAGGAGAAGAAAAAGTAGAATTTATCCTTTCCCAATTCTTTAAAGCACCTGCTATAGATGACTCATGTTGTCTCCTAGATATAATTGATGAATGTGTCAAAGAACTTGAATGCCAAGAGGACACCTACTCTGAGATGCTGAAAATTCAGACACCGACTATCCTCAAGAACGAAGACTGGAAACAGGAACACTTAGATGCCAACCTAAGCGAATGTTTGGCCTTAACACCCGATCCTGACTTAACTAATAAGAAACCCGGCATCGAACTTAAAACATTACCTGAAGATCTTAGGTATGAATTCTTAGATAAAGAACTCAAACGACCAGTTATAGTCAATGCCGAATTAGGAGAGATCGAAACCGAAAAACTTCTTAGTGTGTTAAGGAAATATCCAGCCGCGCTAGGCTATAATATATCAGACCTAAAAGGAATAAGCCCTTCTCTCTGTATGCACCGCATTATGCTGGAGGAGGACTGCAAGACTTCTAGAGAACATCAAAGACGAATAAATCCTATCCTAAGTGAAGTCGTTAAGAAGGAAGTGCAAAAACTACTAGAGGCAGGCATCATATACCCAATATCAGATAGTAACTGGGTCAGTCCAGTTCATATGGTGCCTAAGAAAGGAGGTGTTACAGTTATAACAAATACAAAAGGCGAATCGGTAGCACAACGTACGCAAACAGGATGGAGAATGTGTATCGATTATAGAAAACTAAACAAAGCTACGCGCAAAGACCATTTCCCATTACCGTTCATTGATCAAATGCTCGAGCGTTTAGAAAAACATTCCCATTTCTGCTATCTTGATGGATACTCAGGATTCTTTCAAATTCCCATTCATCCTGATGATCAAGAGAAAACTACGTTCACATGTCCCTATGGTACCTTTGCATACCGGAGAATGCCATTTGGACTATGTAATGCACCTGCAACTTTCCAACGATGCATGATGGCGATCTTCGCAGATTTTTTGGACGGAATCATGGAAGTATTCATGGACGATTTCTCTGTCTGTGGAGAGAGTTTCGACGGATGTTTAACAAATCTTGAATTAGTACTGAAACGCTGTGTTAATGTCAACCTAGTGCTCAACTGGGAAAAATGTCACTTCATGGTGAGACAAGGAATTGTGTTGGGTCACATTGTATCAAACAGAGGGATTGAAGTCGACAAAGCAAAGATCGAAATTATCAAAAACCTTCAACCACCCAAAACAGTTAGAGAAATACGAAGTTTTCTAGGACACGCGGGTTTTTACCGACGTTTCATAAAATATTTCTCTAAAATCACCAAGCCACTAACCGAACTATTAATGAAAGAGGCTGAGTTTATTTTCGACGATAAATGCTTGAACGCATTTGAGACACTTAAGGAGGCCTTAATCTCAACACCTATTATGCAACCTCCTGATTGGAATTTACCTTTTGAGATAACGTGCGATGCGAGCGATTATGCTGTAGGCGCAGTCCTAGGACAACGCAAAGAAAAGAAGCTTCACGCTATCTACTACGCAAGCAGAACGCTTGACCCCGCACAAATGAATTATGCCACTACGGAGAAGGAACTCTTAGCTGTGGTATTCGCATTGGACAAATTTCGTTCCTACTTAGTGGGCGCTAAAATCATCATTTATACGGATCATGCTGCGATCCGATACCTACTAAGCAAGAAGGACGCCAAACCGCGATTACTCAGATGGATCTTACTCCTACAAGAGTTTGACTTAGAAATAAAAGACAAAAGAGGAACTGAAAACGTG
This sequence comes from Vicia faba, assembly GCA_948472305.1. Classification (NCBI taxonomy): domain Eukaryota; kingdom Viridiplantae; phylum Streptophyta; class Magnoliopsida; order Fabales; family Fabaceae; genus Vicia; species Vicia faba. The sequence continues at coordinate 377,292,631 of OX451739.1, read as the reverse complement.
GTAGCTGACCATTTATCGAGATTAGATGGAATCCAAACCGAGAGTGTACCCATAAACGAAGATTTCCCTTATGAACGCCTCATTGCCAAGCTAGAGACAAACCCTACTGACAGTTTAGATCCACACAATGAAACTTTCACAGTTGCGGTAGTAAAATCCATTTGTACTAATACCACATTACCATGGTACGCTGACTTCGTCAACTATTTAGCTGCCGGTGTTTTACCACCTGATTTGACGTACCAACAACGGAAGAAATTTTTCCATGACCTTAAACACTACTTTTGGGATGAACCATTACTCTTTAAAAGAGGCGCCGATGGTATCTACCGTCGCTGCGTTCCCAATGATGAAATAAACGACGTCATTTCCCATTGTCATTCCGCCCCTTATGGTGGACACGCTAGTACATCGAAAACCTGTGCAAAAATACTTCAAGCTGGCTTCTTTTGGCCTACCTTATGGAAAGACATCCACGTAGCAATTATGAACTGCGATAGATGTCAATGCACAGGAAATATATCTAGACGTGACGAAATGCCGCAAAAAGGAATCCTCGAAGTAGAAGTTTTCGATATGTGGGGAATAGATTTCATGGGACCTTTCCCCGCATCTTTTGGAAATAAATATATTTTGGTAGCCGTCGACTATGTATCAAAATGGATTGAAGCCATCGCCGCACCCACAAACGATACACGTGTGGTACTAAAACTATTCAAGAATATTATCTTCCCACGATTCGGTGTACCAAGACTAGTGATCAGCGATGGTGGCTCACATTTTATCTCCAGAATCTTCGAAAGGTTACTTTCCAAATATGGCGTTAAACACCACATAGCCACACCATACCATCCTCAAACAAGTGGACAAGTGGAAGTGTCGAATAGGGAGATCAAACAGATACTTGAGAAAACCGTAGCCACATCCAGAAAAGACTGGTCCTCCAAGCTCAACGATGCTCTTTGGGCATATCGGACAGCTTTCAAAACTCCTATCGGAACAACAACGTTCAAGTTAGTCTATGGAAAATCTTGTCATTTACCAGTAGAATTAGAACATAAGGCTTATTGGGCGATAAAAACCCTTAACTTAAACTATAAGAGTGCTGGCGAGAAACGAGTGTTAGATATCCATGAACTAGAAGAATTGCGTTTAGACGCTTATGAAAATGCTAAAATCTATAAAGAACGAACAAAAAAATGGCATGATAAGCGTATCTCACGGAAAGAATTTAAGGAAGGAGACATCGTACTCCTATTCAACTCTAGACTAAAACTTTTCCCGGGAAAATTACGTTCCAGATGGTCCGGACCGTTCGAAATTAGCAAAGTTTTCCCAAGTGGCGCGATAGAAATTAAAGGTAGTTCTATCGAACCATTCATAGTTAATGGCCAGCGCTTAAAGCACTATTTCAACGTCGGAAATATTGACTTCTCGGCTTATCTTCAGTTAAGTGAGCCGCCTACCCCATTACCTAACTGAATAGGTACTTACTGTCGAGCCGTCGACATAAAATAAAGGCGCTTCGTGGGAGGCAACCCATGTTTTACTTTAATTATTTTTTTCTGCTTTAATATGCTTTTATTTTTCTTTTCTTTTTCTTAATTTTTAAAACATTTTCATTATTGCATTTCTTACTCTTTTCTATTTTTCTTCTGTTTTTATTTCTCCCTTTCATTTTTCTTTTTCTTTTTAACTTTGGCAATTTCCTAACCCGAAAATACTTACTTAATTTCCTTTTCTTTCAAACATTTATCAAATATTTTCAGGGGGGTATTTCTTTTTCTTTCACATCTCGCGCTATGGATTGTGCTAACTTCATGAATGTCAAATTGCGAAGCCGACACCAGAGAAGACGGTTTGCAGACCTGGGTGACCGGGAGATGTGACCTACCATATATGCAGATGATCATGCTATGGCTGCCCTTGGCATTCGTGAGAGTGTCATGTACTTGCTGCGCCAGATTGGTTGGGACACCGCTCCTATCTGTCGAAGGTTCTGTACCTACAAAAGGCTGACTCTGGAGTTTCTCAGCACCTTGAGTTTCATTCCAAATCATGGAATGGGATTCAACCGTGGGTTGATTACATTCCGAATGTTTAACATGGATTACACTTACAACCTGCGGGAGTTTAGCCAGCTTCTTGGGTTCCCTTTTGGACCCGATGTTATCAGTATGACACAGGAGAACCTTTTGCCCGTATCTGAGCTTGACTTTTTCCGGGGAAGCATAGCTGGTGTTAACCATCCTGAGCCGTCAGATCTGTACTCTGAATGCATTCATAACCCGGCTATCAGGTATTTCCACAAGATCATAGCCCACACTATCTTCGGCAAACAGCAAAATGTCACCTCTGTATCCCGCGATGAGCTGTTTATTATGTATTGTGCATCTCAAAACCGTCCGGTGAACGGTGCAGCTTATATGCTCGCTAATATGGAGCGGATCATCGAAACTCCAAATGCACCTATCTTGTTGGGTGGGTTAGTTACCATGCTGTCTAATACCATTGGACTCCGCCGGCCTATGCTCGGTTCTGCTCCGCTTTATGGCATAAAGCCGATGGACATTGCCTTTTGCTTCAACACTAGCATGATCGGAAACCTTGGACCAAATTCATTTGACCTGCTAGTTAATCATCAGATCGTCCATCATTTTAAGCTTCCGGACCCAAGATCCAGTGTGCACAACCGGGATAACTGGTTGTTTGATCTTCACTACCCTGCTTCACCACCCTCTTCACCATCTACAGTTGACATTTATGAGGTTCCAAACACTGCTAATGCTGAAGAAGAACCTGCTACACCGCCAGGATACCATGATCTTCCTGATCCTTGGGAACAGGAGGCTACTTCCGCCGAGACCGCGCCTCAGGCTCCTGAGACTACTCCACCTCCACCTGCTGTTACCCTGGACTCCCTACATGCGGCCATTACGAACATGCGGGGCGAGCTTCTCTCAGGGTGGACTTTATCACCTTCATGGACTTGGTGACTGATCAGTTGGACTACATGCATCAGCATTTGTTTCCACCTCCCCGTGGCTAGAGTTGCCATCGTTACTTATTTTCTTCTCTCTTGCATTTTTCGGTACAGTGAGGACACTGTAATGTTTCAGTGTGGGAGGGGATTTTTAGTTTTGTTTTTATTTCAACATTATCATTTTATTTTATTTTTAGTTACTTTGAAACAGTTATCATGAATTTATTCATTTATTCAATTAACGTTTATTTTAATTTCTTTCCCAGTTTACTGTTTTATTTACTGTTACTGCTATGTTTATACGAAATATCTCTATTTCCTTTTATACTGGTAACTAGTATTACAAAAATCTAATTATTATATCACCTTTATATTAATACTCTTCTTAATTAAAATAATTAATTAAAACATTTCAAATAAACCAAAAAAATATAAATTCTTCAAAAAAATCCAAATTCCAAGAAAAATAATAAACTCATCTCCAACGGTCCTATAACGTTCTTCTTATTTATGACTATGTCTGCGTTACGACCGTCACACCCTTGTAACGAGCGTAACGCGCCTCTTTACTTCGTGACGAGCGTCACACCCCTGTGACGACCGTCACGCAGACAGAAACCTCAACGGCTGTTGCAGGGAACCGTTCCAACCTTCCTCCTTATAAACCCATTTTCATTCCTCCATTATCACCACACCACACGAAAAATCACCATTTCACTCCATTTTTCTTCCAATTTCTAAACTCTCAACACCAAATTAACATCCTTACAACCTCCCATTCTCACATTCCCAAATCAAATCCTACCTCCACCATGGCAAACAACCCAAACGCTCAAGTTATCAATTTCAGAATCGGCGAACCTGGGGAGAATCAACGAGCAAAGTATCAAAAATTCCAACGTCGAGGTCTCCAACCCACAAGGTACGTTGACATCGACTGCCTACGGAGTTTGGGACTACTCGACAGTGTCCGCCGATTATTACAAAGCGTGGATTTGTGGAACCTCTGTCGCGAACCAAGACCAATCTACGAAACTCTTACTCTTGAGTTCTTGAGTTCGTTCGCTTACCTCACTCCGCCGGGTGTCACAAACCAACTGTCAGGCGTGGAAAAATTTCGCATGTTTGGAGTCGAGCACCAGTTGCCTCAATCCGACATCGCGAGGCTTATGGGATTTTGTTCGGACGAAGGTGCTCATTTTTGGGTACCGGATAGTTTTAGTGAGGAGGCTTTCAACTTGTGGCACATTTTAACGAACATCTGTGCCGGATCCTACGACCACCTCAACGCCACCCACATCCATAATCCGGCCATCCGCTACTTCCATCACATTCTTAGTAACACCATCTTCGCCCGCGACAGCAACCATAAGCTCAACTCCAAGGAACTCTTCTTTCTACATTGTGCGTTCACTGGGAAAAAGATAAATGCCGCCCCGTTCCTACTTGCTCACATCCACTCTATTTGTGCTAGAGGTGGAAAACCTTTCTATTTCGGAGGGCTGGTTACTTCAATTGCCATTGGTCTGAATTATGGTGCTGCTCTTGCAACCTTGCCTTCCATGGCACCGACTTTGCTAACCTTGGATCACTGCAAAGCCGCACACCTCATCTACGAGCGGGAAGACGGCAGATTCCACCCCGTAATCAGGAATACTGTCTATCAGAATATCATTTTTCCGAATAGGGACCGAATCGATCCAAGTAACCGAGCAAACTGGTTGTTCGACCCTGAAGTTCCCGCAGAGCCTGCACCTGCCCACGAAGACCAAGCTGCGGCTGCCGCAGACGATATATAAGAAGAGTTGGATAGTGCTCCGCCTGTCCACGACATCCCTGGATCCTCATCTGCACCTCCTCCTATCAATCTTGAAGACATCCTCCGCGCCCTCCACATGCAAAATCAAATGAATGCGGCGCTTGAAAGGAGGAAAGCTGAGCAGTTTGAGTCTCTGTGCGGCCAAAACGCTCAGATCTTGACTGGGCAGCGAAACATGAATGAGAGGTTGGATGAGGCGCTGTCAGAGCTTAACGCCTTGAGGATAGATATGAAAACCTACGGCTTCCAAGACACCGACGCTGAAGCCACTCCTACCAGACGCTCTCGCACCAGGAGCAGAGGACGTGGTCACCAGTAGTTTGTCTTTCTTTAATTTCTATGTAATTTGTTATCTTTCTGTTTCATTTCTTTTCCTTTCGTTTTTGTAATTGTACTTCCCCGCATATATACCGCAACATTGAGGACAATGTCGGATTTTGTGTGGGAGAGGTACCTTTCAATCTTTAATAAAACTAGTGAATTCTTCCGATATGTCTCGATTCAAATTCTTCGCTTTACTTTTCCATACCGAAAAATTTTTATTTTCGCATTAGCCCGACATACCTATTTTAACGAAATCCTAGTTGAGGAAGCCAAAAACGACATAACAAGATCGATACGGTTCTGTCACCGTAGACTTCCTACTTACGCGATCCGTTTCAATAACCATTATACCGATATCTGGAGTTTCAAGTCCTAGAAGTAACCCCTAGTAGTTTATACTAGCAGTCAGCACCGTCTTGACACAAACCACGTGGAGAATCGATGAATATAAGTGTTTGATGCCTGATTCAAAAAAAAATATCCTTCCTATCTCGCTGCTAAAAGAAAAGAAAACTTGTGTACCAAAATATACGGGCACATATAAGAGCCGAGCAAATAATGAAGGAATCCAGTGTTGGTTGGTTCAGAGGTATCTGGTTCTGAACTCGGTAGGGCGTGCTACGGCCCGATCCCCCACAACCTCCAATTTGGATAACATATGTAGGGTTGCCACATTCATGTACCAGACCCCGTGCTAAAGGATCAAAGTCACTAACTGGTTACTCCACTACGTGCGTGCTAAGGCAAAGGGCTTAATGTGATTGCGCCAGAACGAAACCGGGTGAAATAGATACAAGGAACTCCGGGCAGAGTTATAACGGAACTGTTGGATAGCTCGTTTAAAATGGAAGTCTACGGGTAAGCTTATTGCTTGCGTCATTAGCGTATCTTTAGTGTTTTACTCGAGTATTGGCCGAACCAACGAGGATTTCCCGAAACCACTTTAAAAATCCAAGGTATGTCATGCTTATGCGCTTAACGAAAACTTGTCCGACCTTTCGAATGACTATTTGCTTGAGGACAAGCAAAGGTTTAAGTATGGGGGAATTTGATAACAAGAAAACATATCGTATAATTAACATGCTTTTTACCGATTTTATATTTCATTAAGTCGTCTAACCCCCGATTATTCCAAGATTATTTGTCTTCTTTGCAGGTATAACACTTGTTGACTCAAACCAATGAAAAAGGACAAAATGAAGAAGGCTATACGAAATACAAAGAGAAAAAGAATAAAAAAATACAAAGTTGGGACTTCTGGATAGGTGACGGTCGTCACGTCCCTGTGACGGGCGTAACACCCCACAACATAAGGAAACGCTCGTCACACACACCTGACGAGCGTAAGGCACCACTTCAGTGTGTGACGACCGTCACCCACCTGTGACGACCGTCACGCGCGTGAAGGAGGACGTTACGCATGGATTGAAGACGTGGGCGTGAAGGGCAGACTACTTCTCCCTGTTTCTACTGAATCTCCTATTTTATTGCCACCACTATTACTGCTCCTACAATTTCTCCACGAAGACTTCATCAAGAATTCAAAATTAAACTGCTGATTTTTCCTGCTATATATATGAGTACCAAGGCACAGTCCAAGGGTCGAAGAATTTTACTCAGAGCAAATATTTATTTTATTTTACAGTTATTTACAATTTGTTTGTTTTGGAGTTCTGTTTTCATTTTCTTATAATTTTCATTCAAGCTTTAGTTTCTATTTTTAAGTGTTAATTCTTCTTTCAAGAATTAACACGAATTTCTACTGCAAGTCAAGCTCGAAGATTGGATTACTGTATTACCTCAAGATTACTATAGCATCTTTAATTCCAGGTTTTTTATATTGCAATTATTATTTATTCAGTTTTTATAATATGTCAATTATTGCCATGTGTTGTACCCCAAAATTTGCCCTCACATTTTGCTACAAACAATCTCAGCTTCAGACATTTCCTGACTTTTCAAACTGGCGCAAGAATCGGACAAACGGACTTTTCTTGACAGTCAAGCAAAATTAGGGTTTTTACTGATGTTCAGAGCTCTGATTTGCCTCATACAATTGGTTTAGGGTTGGGATGATTTTTGGTTCAATTTTGATCAGGCGAGCGTTATCTAGCATTTAATCAGAAATTAAAGTTTTATGGGCATATTCTCAGAAGAATTTAAATTCTACCGCACTTTGCAGTTTATTCCGAGATTCGGGTTAAAATTCGCGTTATCTTGATTTAATCAGTAAATGAGGCAGTTGGTTGGAATTCACCAGTCAAAAGGGATGTGTGCAATGTGGAATTACAGTGCTTGGCAAAAGAATCAGTGAAAAAAAAAAGGATTGCATCTGATTAAGTTTTTGTGTTCGACTGTACGTTGCTTTGAATAATGGATACGTCGAATTCATTTATTTTGATCATTGAAGGTTTAGTTGGTTATTTATGATTCTAAGAATTAAAATATTTGAAGTTTAAACCTTCATTTTATTTTATTTTAAGAAACTATAAATAACAAATGAACAATTAAAGAAAAGGAATTGAAAGAAAATTAAATATCAAATGAATTTTTATTTCACATTTAATAATTGTTACAATTGTTATTATTTGGATACTAATATTTATTACAAAGTATTTAAATAATAATAATGTACAAGAATTAAACTGAAAATAAAAATTCTATCCTATTTCTAAATTCTTCATTCTCCACTTCATGCCGGTGCTCCATATTTTTTTTATCTGCAAAAAGAAAGAGGAAGTCAGAAAGCAATTGAAATTGGAAAAGACTGTTAAAAAAAAATTCGCTCATCATTAGGGGCCACTGACTGGGATCAGTTGACCCTCTCTGCAAATCACGGGATTTATCCCGGTTCACAGAGAGGGAAGATTTTTTTTGTTCATGAAATGCAAATGTCAAATGCATAATTTCTAAAAATTCAAGCTGCATAGAATCTCAATTTCCAATTCAAACTAAACTGAAAAAATCCAATTCCAACTTTCTATCCAAAGCAAAAAGGGAAGTTGCTGTCAAAATGCCTAAGGATTACCCAAAAGTACACTTGCTGCAAAGTCAAAATCTCAAGATATCAAAGAAATGCAAAAAGTGTAGCAAAGCTGTCAAAAGCAGAATAAGAATGCAGAGAAGTATATGCAAGCAATTTGATCCGTTTCATCATTTCCCAGCATAAGAGGGGGCCCCTTCAGAACCATAGTACAATAAAAATCATATAATAATTCTAAACTGTACTATGAGTGAGAAAAAGAGAGATAAAGAGCATAGGCAGAGTTCAGGTTAGGCATAGACAGTAGGACAGTAGAAAAGAAATACAAAAAAGAAGACACAATTCAGCATTGTTCAAAACTACACAGCATGGACAGTTACCAAAAATGGAAAAGATGCCAAGAAATTTTGTCAAACTACCCAGCAAGCGTGGATCAAAGAGAAGACCAAAGTTTGAAATAAGGTTGGGCGCCAAAGACCAATAGAAAAAAAGACAAAATAACACAAGAAAACATACTGATTGAGCCAAGCACCAATATCACCCATATAACTCAGAACTAAACCAATATAGGCCATAAGCTCATACCTGTCAAAATATACACAAGTTATCAGAAAGCATCTAAAACTTCATACCAGCACCACCATAACCTGATGCCTCATACCCATCCTAAAAACCTGCATAAAACATACAAGTTCAAACCTGAAGCATAGGCATCAAACCTGCTAATGCTCCAAGAACCTGCCTACGCTTAAAAGATACAAACCATAAGAGCCTAAACTATCAAAAATCCCTGTCAAAAAACCTCAAGCCAAGTATCAGTCACAAAACATAGCCCATTCAAAAACCAACCATAACCAGAATCACCACCCCTATTGCCAAGTCTCAAGCCTGAACATCAAGCAATATACCAGTACCAAAACCTGCTGATACATAACCTGCCTGATCCAAAAAAGAACACTACTACTGTCAAGCCTGAACCCCTAAAACATAAACATACAAACCCAAAATCTGCATCAGTAAAAACACCCAATACCTTGTCATAACCAAAACCATCAAACACAACCATGAACTCATCAACTCTGCCTCAATACGTAAACCCATAAGCCAACCAACTCCTAGGCCTCTGGAAAGTGTTCATCATTGGCCATTTCAAATTAAGCAATCCAGAAGGAAACTAATCAAAACAACACAGTTGTTTCAACCATAGCATCCAGCAACAAATTTTCAAAAGATTCCCAAAGGCAACACGAAAGAGGAAGAAGAAAGAAGCATATCCAAAGGCAACAATTCAAAGGACAAACAGAAGCAAAGGCAACACGAAAGGAGAAGCATACAAATTCCCAAAGGCATCACAGTAGGAAAGAAGAAGATAAAGAGGTGAATTAAAGAGGGTTTCTCAGTATACATCATCATCAAAGCCCTAATATATCAAAAGAACGAAAATACCAGGAAAGCATCAAAAGCAAAGCAAGCTCAAAGCTCCATCACCGAATCTCCGGCCTCCTAAGCGTCACTCCCCCGCCTCTCCTCCATCTCCCAAAAAGAAGGTAGCCAACCTTTTCCCACTTCTCTTCTCCTTCATCTCATAATGAAAAGAAATAGTAAGAACTCAAATCAAAGAAATGCGTATCGTTCACAAAGAAAACATAAAGTGTGGAAATCGAACCTTAAATCAAGGACGCTGGGCTCATGTCAGTGGAGGGAAGAAGGGCTTCAGGAGTAGCGCTGGTGGCCGGAGGAAGCATTCAGGGAAGTGAAGTGAACGGAGAAGACGAAACTCAACAAACGGCGCCGCTGCTGACCCTATGCTTTCGCCTCAACTGAACTAACAAAACCTAACCCTAAATTCGTTTGCCTGAACCATGGGCCGGACCCGTTTCTGATTCACCTCTAAAGCCCATCAAAAATCATTAATATTTTCTAACCAAGCATTTTCATTAAACACTAACCCTTTTTATTTTTATAAACTATATTTACTTCCTTTCTTTTTTAAATACTAACTTTATTTTATAAACAATGTTTACTTTTTTTATTTCTTGTAAAATACTAACTTAAATGAAATACATTTTTATCATATGGTTCAAACATCCCTTTTTAAAATATATATTTGTACATAAAAATAACCAAATACTTTTTTTAACTTAAAAACATTTTTAATACATATTGAAATACATTTGTATATATTATCTTTTCTTTTTTCATACATAATTAAAATTGAAAACCTTTTTTAAATTTTTATACATATATACATAATAAATCTAATTAAAAGAAAAAAAAAACTTGAACATAAATCAAAACACTTTCTTTTTCTTTTGTACATAATTAAACATACAAAAATCAAAGATTCATTTAAAATACATTTATCTAGGTCAAACCCTAATACGATTCAACTTCACAATTCACACTTGTACATAATTACACATACATATACATCTCGCACTTACACTTACACAATACATTGCCCTATACACATTTTTATCTCATATTTGTACATTTGATATTTACATTTTGATCGCACATTCGATTTGGTTGTAACTTATTGGGTACTATAAGTCTCATCCCCTTGTACATTTATACCCCCACTCCCGGACACTATCTTGTAATAGCGTAGGTTTTACATTCCGCAATTTACAGTTTTCAATTATACCATGGTTAGACCTAGGGTTTGTATGTACATAAAAAATCAAACGCTAGATAACCTAATACAAGGCAAATGCATGTAATCAATACACAATCACACTTGCACCCTCTAGGGTAATCCCACATGTTGCCTTCCAAAATGGGCCATGCTTGCACGTCGAGTATCTTTGGCAAAACAAAATCAAATGATCGTAAGTCCCTCAAAATGTTGCCTAAATGGAATGATCACAGTCCCTTCAAAATAATTGCCAAAGACACTTGGCACCATTGCATTCATGGTCCATACGATGACCCACGCCCGCCCCGAATAAACTTCCTAAATGCAAGATTGCCTACCAATTTCAATGGTAGAACAAAATTGTCAAAAGGGTTAAAACACGACAAAAATCTTTGAGAAAGCTTTAGGGTAGATAAACTCTTAAGTACTTGTCAATTTGCAAAGAAAACACTTGCCTAATTTCAAAACCCACTTCACAAACACTTTCAAAAATCAAACTTTTCAAACCCTTGAAACATCTTTTTAAAAGATAAAACACCTTTTGTAAAACATTCGAGTAAAGAATTGTTACAAGGTTAGCCTAGCACAAGGCATCTTTTAAAAACATTTTCAAAACAAACACACAAAGCACCATTTCATACAATTGAAAACCAAGGCAAGATTGATCTAAGCAAGTACCTAAGAGCCCATGGATAACCATGGATGAAAAGGGTGCTAACACCTTCCCTTTTCATAATCTACCCCCCGAACCCACGAAATATCTCAAAAGGTTTTTGCTGTGCTTTTTTAACCTTTCCTTTAGGATAAAATAAAAAGTCGGTGGCGACTCTTGCTCAACCGCACAAGTGCGAATACGAACGCAAAACACTAGTCAGTTCTCCCACCGTATCACAGAACTGGCGACTCTGCTGGGGAAACTTTTAAAGTGGGGTTACCTTAGGGCTTAGATCACCCTCTTGCATGACTAATTGTTTGATTTGCTTGATTTATACCTTGGCTCTATTGTTTGGGTTTACAATCCTCCACCCGGATTTTGGGAAACATTCATAGATAGCAATACGTTGTGGAAACTGTGCGGGGTATACCGACACGGTCTAAGCAATAGCTATATTAGTGCGACATATTTGTGGGTACCGGTAACCCTTGAGTTCAATCAAGGAGAGTACGGGGCCACTGAGTGATGTCACTAAGCACTAATGACCTAGAACCTTACTTGACCATCTTGGCCTTTTATTAGGGGTAGTGAGATGATCGGCTTTGGTGCAGTCCGAAGTTGGTAGATACTCGATACTACACTCATTGAGGGTTGTTTTCTTGGAATATTTTGGTCGCTAGTTAAGTGGCTAAACCAAAACAATGAACAATGAAAACGATCCAGTGATATTGAGCTCCTTAGAACCCGGTTACTATTTATAGGACAGGTTTTTAAGCCAACTACACTCAAGAGGGTACTTACCTATGAAACCCCATGCAAGCCTGAAACTAGGGTTTGGTGTGATTTGCTTGTACATATGTTTTATGCATACATCATAAACATCATGAAGCATCATATGCATTTACTAACCATTTCAAGGGTTTGGATCTTCATCATTGTTCTTGTTTTGTAGGTCATGGAAATACCTCGCCGAAATACCATTCAAGTCAACCTTGTGAGAATCTCTCCTCAACTCAAGGAGATCACTTCAAGAATTCCGGAAAATTCATCCTTCAGTGAAAGACATGGTAGACTGCTCAGCCTAGTCAACACCAGCATTGAAGAAGACATGATGAAAGTGCTATTCCAGTTCTTTGACCCCCTTCACCATTGCTTCACTTTCCCTGATTATCAGTTGGTGCCCACTTTGGAGGAGTTTTCTCAACTCCTAAGAATCCCTATCCTTAATCAACTACCCTTCAACGGTACGGAGAAGGAGCCAAAGCCTGAAGATGTTGCTCGAGCATTACATCTACAACCATCTGAAATCAAGGGGCATTGGGAAACCAGAAGCGGCGTCAAAGGATTCTTAGCAAAATTCTTGTTGGAGAAGGCACAAGAATGTTGGAACTCATTGGACCTACAAGCATTTGAAGAAATTGTGGCACTCCTTATCTATGGGTTGGTCCTGTTCCCAAATCCTGACCAATTGGTAGATGTCAACGCTGTCAAAATCTTCTTGTCCAGAAATCCAATACCAACATTGCTTGGAGACATCCTTCACTCATTTTACACACGAACAATGAGAAAGAGGGGTGTTCTCATGTGCTGTACTCCTATCCTCGCAAGGTGGTTTATTTCGCACCTTCCACAATCTGTCTTGAAGAATGATCAAGGTATAAGGTGGTCCCAGCGATTGATGACTCTCACTCGTTCTGATGTGCATTGGTGTTCTCGGTCCAGAGAAAATGTCATCATCGTCGATCATTGCGGAGAATTTCCTAATGTCCCCTTACTTGGAATTAGAGGAGGTATCACCTACAACCCTTGCCTAGCTTTGAGGCAATTTGGATATGCACGGAGGGATGGCCCTCATGACATGTTGATTCCTAGCCTATTTTTTGACTTCGACAACGATGCGCAAGGACTTCGCCAAAGATTCATCAGAGCTTGGGGAAAACTCAACAAGGTCGATAGCAAGACTCTGGGACACAAGAACTCCATCCCTCTTGAGCCCTATCTCAAGTGGGTACGAGCCCGAGCCCAAAGTCTAATGATGCCTTATCCTCATGTACTCCCAGTGATTAAGGAGCCCGTCAATGAAGGAGAGGTCCCCTACACCATCCTGCATCCAGACATGCCTACATCGTGGGAGGAAATGCAGAAGAGTTGGATTCAGCTCAAGGAGGAACGGAACACTTTTGAAGCTAGCTACTACGCCAATGAAAAGAAGGTTCTAGAGCTTACCCGCCAACTCCATGAGCAAGAGGCCCTCAATACCTACATCGCACCAAAGAGGATGCGCAATGTCTTTCTGCCTTGAGAAGTTTATGTTGTAACGTTTGGCCCATGGGGCATTTATGTACTAACAGATTTCTTCTTATTAATATGACGTGCGTTCTTCTTTGTCTGAAACAATTTTGAATGACCTAAATCCTTGAATGCATTGCATACATCAGCATACCATTCATCATGTGCATAAGCAGGTCTCACTCCAGGTTTCCTTATCTATCTGCTGTTTATTTCAGTAGGATGGATCTCGAGCAAACGGTCAAAGACCTACAAGCCCAGAATGCACAGTTCCAGCAACTCTTGATGACCTTGGTCAAGAGTCAAGAGGATATCAAGGCTCATCTGGAGAGCAAGGACCCAGTGAAGAAGAAAAAGAGGGTCGGAGTGGCTACTTTGGGGAGAAGATTTGACAGAGAAGCTCGGAGGGTGCTTGAATTTCCTCCTACTTCTGATGAAGGGACTAGTAAAAGAGATCGGGTTGCGGTGCCTTCCGAGTCTGATGCAGAGGAGGAAGAGGTTGAAGAGGACGAAGATTATTCTGACCAGCAGTATCCTCCAGCTGATGATAAGTACAAGGGTTTAGAAGACAGATTGGCTGCCATGGAATTGCAGAGGGTACCGGGTTTGGATTTTGAAGATATGGGCTTGGTCGCCGGAATTGTGATTCCCCCAAAATTCAAGGTGCCAGTGTTTGTAAGGTATGACGGGCTGTCCTGCCCCAAAATGCATCTCAGGTCCTATGTGAGAAAGATTCAACCCTATACAGCAGATAAAAATCTCTGGATTCATTTCTTTCAAGACAGCCTGTCGGGAGCCCAGTTGGAATGGTTTTATCAGTTAGAAGGAACCAGTGTCAGGAATTGGGAAGATTTGGCCACCGCTTTCTATAAACAATACCAGTATAATTCTGATCTTGCTCCTACTCGTACCCAACTTCAGGGTATGTCGCTAGGAACAAGTGAGGGATTTAAAGAATACGCACAAAAATGGAGGGATTTGGCTGGCAGGGTGCAGCCTCCTTTAACCGATCGTGAGCTCGTTGATATGTTTCTTGGGACCCTATCTGGGCCATTTTTCAATCATTTAATCGGTAACTCTTCCGCGGGGTTTACTGATCTGATCTTAACGGGCGAGAGAATCGAGGCTGGCATCAAGTCAGGAAAAATTCAGAAGGGTGTCGCTGCAAGTGTTGAGAAGAAGCCGTTTAAGAAGGAGACAGCTATGGTATATTCTCAAAGAAGAGCAGGGAAGGTGGAGCGTCGGCCGACTGTGGGGGCCGTAATGATTCAAAACACTCCGAGTGAGCAGCCTCGCTACAACCAATCCAGACCAAATCAGCAACGGGTGGAAAGGCCACAACGGCAGTTCACTCGTATTAATATGACTCCAGCGCAGGTGCTGCCCCATCTGTTGAAATTGAATCTTGCCACTATCAAGGAGGCGCCAAAGAATGTAAATACATCCTCTCCACATTATCATGCCAATGCTAAGTGCGCCTATCATTCAGACAGTGTCGGACACGACACCAATGATTGTTGGGCACTCAAGCATAAGATCCAGGACCTGATAGAGGCTAAGGAGGTAGAGTTTGACGCTCCAGAAAAACCCAATGTGATATCTGCACCTATGCCGAAGCACGGTCGGAATGTCAATGCCATTGAAGAGGATCTGTATGTTGCTGACGTTAGTGATCTGACTACTCCACTGTTAACCGTTAAGTTGAATTTGTTGAGGGCCGGGATCTTCCCGGGATGTAACAGAGACTGCTACTGTTGCCACTCTCTGCCGTTTGATTGTCCGCTATTAAAGGAAGGCATCCAAGGCCTCATGGATAGCCGACAAATTTTGTTCGAAAAAGTTCCTGCTGTTCCAGTTCATGTTGAAAATGTCTCAATCATAACCATTCACGCCAATCTTTCCGAGGCCGTCAAAAAGCCAGTTAAGATTACGCCAGCTGCAAAGTCTATACCTTTGAAGATAACAATGCCGGGGCCTGTTCCCTATGTCTCCGAGAAGTCGATACCTTGGAACTATGGTGGTGACATCTACTACCATGGTATCAAGCAAGTTGAAATAATTGAAGAAGATTCAGATGATGATGAAGTCAGCATTAGTAACATTGCGGGCACCAGCAAAATCACCAGGAGTGGGAGGATATTTTCTCCAGAGATTGCTCCTCCAAAAGCAGTCTTTGGACCCTCATCAGCTGAAGAAGTCATCCCTGCACCAGTAAAGCTCTCTGCCAGAACTCCTTTGATTGAAGAAATTTTCGTTCCTAGTACTGTCTCTCCTACCATTGCCGATAAAGGAAAAGGAATACAAGATGAGCCCGTCAGGACGAGGGCTCAACCTTTGGTGATTCTGGAAGCCTCCAAGAAAGAAATGGACGAAATTTTGAGGATAATCAAGAAAAGTGATTACGATGTGGTGGAGCAGTTGGGGCAAACCCCCTCCAAGATCTCCATGCTGGCACTGTTGCTTTGCTCAGAAGCGCACGCTCAAGCTTTGATTAAGTTTCTAAAGGCAGCTCATGTGCCCCAAGAAACTTCTGCAGATCAATTTCAACATTGCGTGGCTAGTTTGACTGCAGACAATGGATTAGGTTTTTCTGATGCCGACCTGACCCCTAAAGGCCGAAATCACAATGATGCGTTGCATATTTCAATCGAGTGTCGCGGAACCACCCTTGCGCATGTTTTGGTTGATACCGGTTCATCGCTGAATGTTTTGCCTAAGAAGGCCTTGGACCGGCTAGATTGCGAAGGGTTGGAATTGAAGCCGAGTGATATTGTCGTCAGAGCTTTCGATGGGTCGAAAAGAATGGTCCATGGAGAAGTTGAAATTCCTGTCAAGATAGGTACCGAGGTGTTCAAATCCACTTTCTATGTAATGGACATCCGTCCATCATACTCCTGCCTGCTGGGTAGACCTTGGATACACCATGCTGGGGCAGTCACCTCCTCCTTGCATCAGATGCTGAAATATCCTGTAAAGGGAAAGATCATTACTGTCCACGGCGAAGAAGAGTACATGATTAGCCATTTAAATTCTTTCCGGTATGTGGAGGTCGAAGGGGAGTTCATTGAGACCCCGTTTCAACATTTCGAAGGAGTACTTACTGAGATAGCAGTGGCGAAGTCGACAGCTGAGACACCAGGACAGATGGCCAGGATGGCATCTCTGGAGGATGCAAGGGCTGCAGTTAAAGAAGGAAAGAATTCAGCGTGGGGGCAGTTACCCGATTTTCCGCATAAGGTCGATAAGCTTGGATTAGGTTTCACCACCGCTGGCCAGAAGGCCATGCGCCGGTCAAAGATTGAGAGAGCGCCAGTCAAGATTTCTCCTTACCGAATCAACACCCTGGAAGATGAAGACAAAGAAAGCAACTTTGAAGAGTGGATTCATCCAACTGTCAAAGGGGGGTTGAGCAATTGGGAGGCTAAAGACTTTGTCCCCATCACTTTTATTCCTCAGTAATTTATCTATCAAACATTTTCTATTTGGTCTGTAATATTTTACTTTCAAACAATCCGTACACTATCTTTCCACCTCCTGCCTAACCCGGGGCATGTAGGTCCACTTGTAAGGGTTTTGACTATCTTTCATATTCATATGCCATGTTTAATGATTCATTGGACGTTTTTCATTTGATAAACTGCTTGTGTGCATTTTCTTTCCTTTTGCATTTTTTTTGTTGTTGTTTAAGGATGGCTATCCCTTACACACACCCACCACTCACCAATGCAGGTACCCATCCACTCCGGATTCCATGGGTGACTATTCTGCTGTATCTTTCAATAACTCGGAAGACCTGGTCAATCTAGCCGAGTATGAGGATGACGAAGGTTGTGAAGTACCCGGGGAACTAGCCAGACTCCTGCAACAAGAGGAAAGGGCCATCTTACCGCATGAAGAGCCGTTGGAAACTATTAACTTGGGAACCGAGGAGAATCGGAAGGAGGTGCAAATGGGTGCCAACCTGGAACCAGAAGTCAAGGAACGCTTGGTACAATTACTGAATGAGTATGTTGAAATCTTCGCT
Source organism: Vicia faba (assembly GCA_948472305.1). Classification (NCBI taxonomy): domain Eukaryota; kingdom Viridiplantae; phylum Streptophyta; class Magnoliopsida; order Fabales; family Fabaceae; genus Vicia; species Vicia faba. The sequence goes on along the minus strand of OX451739.1, from coordinate 377,274,916 downwards.
TGGTCCTATGAAGACATGCCGGGTCTAGACACAGACATCGTGGTTCACCGTCTCCCCACAAGAGAAGACTGTCCACCAATCAAGCAAAAAGTTCGCCGCATGAGGCCTGACATGTCCGAAAAAATCAAAGCAGAAGTGATGAAGCAGTTCAATGCTGGCTTTCTGGCTGTTACGTCCTATCCTCAATGGGTCGCTAATATTGTGCCAGTACCTAAGAAGGATGGCAAAGTCAGAATGTGTGTGGACTACAGGGATTTGAATAGGGCCAGCCCTAAGGATGATTTTCCGCTACCTCATATTGACATCCTGATTGACAATACAGCTCAGCATAAGGTGTTTTCTTTCATGGACGGATTCTCGGGCTACAATCAAATCAAAATGGCCCCCGAGGACATGGAGAAAACAACTTTTGTCACGCAATGGGGCACTTTCTGTTACAAAGTGATGCCGTTCGGGCTGAAGAACGCAGGGACAACTTATCAACGCGCCATGGTAGCGCTATTTCATGACATGATACATCATGAGATTGAGGTTTACGTAGACGATATGTTAGCTCGGTCACAAACAGAGGAAGAGCACCTTGAACATCTGGAAAAGCTGTTTGCCAGATTGAAAGAATACAAGCTCAGGCTGAATCCGAGTAAATGCACTTTTGGAGTTAGATCCGGTAAACTCCTGGGATTCATTGTAAGCAACAAAGGCATTGAGGTCGATCCGGCAAAAGTAAAAGCAATACAAGAGATGCCTGCTCCCCGTACTGAAAAGGAAGTTAGAGGTTTCTTGGGGCGCATAAACTATATTGCCAGATTCATTTCACATCTGACTTCTACCTGTGAGCCAATTTTCAAACTCTTGAAGAAAGATCAGGTAGTTGAATGGAACGACAACTGCCAAGCTGCTTTTGATAGAATCAAGGAATATCTGCTAGAACCTCCTATTCTGATGCCACCCGTCGAAGGAAGACCATTGATCATGTATTTGACCGTTTTGGATAACTCAATGGGGTGTGTTTTGGGCCAGCATGACGAGTCTGGTCGAAAAGAGCATGCTATTTATTACCTTAGCAAAAAGTTTACCGACTGTGAGACTCGCTACTCGCTGCTCGAGAAAACTTGCTGCGTTTTGGTATGGGCTGCTCGCCGACTAAGACAGTATATGTTGACTCACACTACCTTGTTGATATCCAAGATGGACCCTATCAAATATATCTTCGAAAAGCCCGCTTTATCAGGAAGGATAGCTAGATGGCAAATGATCCTGACTGAGTATGACATCCAGTACACCACCCAAAAAGCCATAAAAGGGAGTGTACTAGCTGACCATCTGGCTCATCAGGCTATCGAAGACTATCAGCCCATGAGATTTGATTTCCCAGACGAGGACATCATGAGTTTGGACAACATTAAAGGCGACAGACCGTATGACGGACCCGAAAAGGGATCCCGATGGACCCTGTACTTTGATGGTGCTTCAAATGCACTCGGAAACGGCATTGGCGCGGTACTTATTTCGCCGGAAGGATGCCACACTCCTTTCACGGCCCGACTTTGTTTCAACTGCACAAATAATATGGCGGAGTATGAAGCCTGCATCTTTGGTCTCAAGGCTGCTATAGACTTGGGGATCAGATCTTTGATCGTATTCGGGGACTCGGCTTTGGTCATTAGCCAAATCAAAGGAGACTGGGATACCAAGCATCCTAATCTTATTCCATACAAAGAACATGTTCTGACATTGTTGCCTCACTTCGAGCAAGTTACCTTCGAGCACTTTCCGCGAGAAGAGAATCAGCTAACAGATGCTCTAGCCACAATGTCCTCTATGTTTAAACTCAACTGGGATAACGAGGCTCCCCAAATCTCCATCAAGCGAATGGATGAACCCGCGCATTGTCACGAGATTAATACCGAAGAAGTAGTGGAACAACCTTGGTTCCATGAAATCAAAAGGTATCTCGAGACCCAAGATTATCCTGAAGGAGCTTCCGTGAATGACAAGAAGTTCTTAAGGAAATTCGCTGCTAAGTTCTTCCTGAGCAACGGCATCCTTTACAAACGAAGCCATGATTGTGTATTACTCCGATGTGTTGATAAGGCTGAAGCAGAGTTAATCATGACTGATATACACAGCAGCACATTTGGCACTCACCTAAGCGGGCATACAATGGCTAAGAAGATCCTAAGGGCAGGCTATTATTGGTCTACCATGGAGGCTGATTGCCATCAACATTCCCGTACTTGTCACAAGTGTCAAGTCTATGCTGACAAAGTTCATATCCCTCCGGTTCCCCTCAACGTCCTAACTGCTCCATGGCCCTTTGCAATGTGGGGCATTGATATGATTGGAGAGATCAAACCCACGGCTTCCAACGGACATCGCTTCATCCTGGTTGCCATTGACTACTTCACTAAATGGGTCGAAGCAGCTTCCTTCGCCTCCGTCACCAAAAATGTGGTTGCCCGCTTTATCAAGCAAAACCTCATATGTCGGTACGGTGTTCCAGACAGAATCATCACAGACAACGGTACAAATCTGAATAACACGATGATCACTGCATTGTGCGAACAGTTCAAGATTTATCATCACAATTCATCTCCCTATCGGCCGAAGATGAACGGTGCTGTTGAAGCTGCGAACAAAAATATCAAGAAGATTATTCAGAAAATGACAGTCACTTACAAAGACTGGCATGAGATGTTACCATTTGCGCTGCATGGATACCGTACGACGATACGTACCTCAACTAGGGCAACCCCATTTTCTTTGGTTTATGGCATGGAAGCTGTTTTGCCTATGGAAGTTCAGATCCCATCTCTAAGGATTATGAAGGACGCAGGTTTGAACGAAGAGGATTGGATGCAGACCCGACTTGATCAACTCAATCTGATCGACGAAAAACGACTTGCTGCTATATGCCACGGTCAGACGTATCAAAAACGAATGATCAAGGCCTTCAATAAGAAGGTCAGACGTCAAGTGTATCAAGTCGGAGATCTAGTAGTCAAGCGGATTATCTTGCCGCAAAGTGATCCCAGGGGCAAATGGACTCCTACATACGAAGGACCATTTGTAATCAAGAGCATATTTTCTGGTGGTGCAATGATTCTGACCACCATGGATGGCGACGATTTGCCACACCCTGCGAACGCAGACATAGTCAAAAGATACTACGCATAAAATAACCCGACAAGTCGAAAACCCGAAAGGGCGGCTTGGGCAAAAATGGGTATCCCGGTGAACCGAAAACCCGAAAGGGCGGTTCAGGCAAAAATTAGGGATAAAAACAAAAAAAAATCCGTACACCCGGCAAGTCGAAAACCCGAAAGGGCGGCTTGGGCAAAAAGGGGTTTCCCGGTGGATCGAAAACCCGAAAGGGCGATTCAGGCAAAAATTAGGGAATTAAAGCGTATGACTATGTCTCGTCGGATCACTTCAAAAGGCGATCTCTTCATCAACCGGTTCCAGGTTTCTGATCAATCCAGCCATAGTCAAACGAAGCATTGAATGGACAGAGGTTCAGAGTTGTGAAAGCTACAGCAAAATGGCATCCCATGGAATTATTTCACATAGCCATCTTTGTTTTGTATAAATTTTTCAAATATTTACGACAAGATCCTCTTACTGGGATGATTGTCTCCTTTGTACAAATATACACCAAAGAAAATCAATACGAATACTCTTCCCAAAATTTGTGTCGTTTCCCTTTTTCTTTTTTTTCTTTTTTTTCTTTTTCTCTTGCGCTATTCGTTTTATTTTGAGAAACGTCCAATGTTTTGTTAAATAGTCATATGCATTTGAAACATGATCACTTCCTAATTGAACCTAAGAAAAAGGATTACTGATAGGATAAAAGTACAAACGGATATTTTGACACCCTTTCAAAGGAAATCCCTCGAGATCTGTAATCCACGTCCCTGACAAACCTTGAGGTCTATCTCCAGCAGACCCTCGGAGCTTATCCCCAGTAAGGTTCTGAAAGGTATTCTCCGCAGAGTACGGACGTCTCTTCCGAGTTTTATTCAAAGCTATTCTCACAAAGGCTTGTAACTGGGTTATCCTCAGCTAACCACCAGGGGAGGTCGCGCTCGCCAGAATTCTTCCCATCCCCAGCGGAGTTCCTCAAAATTCCCCCAACAATAACTTATCAATACTATCCCCGGAGGAGTTTATCCTTGCAAATCCCCAGCCCAATAATCTTCCGGAAATCATTTTCCCTCAGAGTTAAGCTTCAGTATCCCCAGCAGATCAAAAGCTTCAAATGGACAATCCCCAGCGGAGTCAGACTTTTAAATCTTCTCCCCACAGAGTTTTTAGAAGAAAAATCTTGAATTCCCCAGTGAAATCTCCAGAGATACTTCTCTCCCAGCTAAAGATTCTCAATCTGGCCTCCCCAGCATTAAGTCTACTAGTTTGGTGCTCCCCAGTAGAAGACTTCAGGAAATTCCCCGGAAGATTGGTATACAATCCAAGCTCCAGGTTCCCCAGCAACGACCCAGGACTTATTTTCCCCGACAGCAGTCAAGATACTTCTATCTTCCGATGTCCCGGATTCATCTATCCTATGCAAGACAGCTCTCCAGCTTACATGCACATCCATTTACATTCATAAAACCATGATATACATTGTATCATGCATCATAGCATTGCATCCAACTAACTCTTTGCCTTTTTCAGGTAAGATCAGTCGACAAACTAAAATCATTCAATCTCAAGATTTCTGAAAACAGTTCACGGGTTCTCCAAGTAAACGGATGCTAACCTATCACTTGTTCAGATTCTTCCCAAGACTTTTGAAAACAGTTCATGGATTCTTCCCAAGTAACGGATGTTAATCTATCAGCTTGTTCAGATGCACCTTTGAATTCAGTTTACGGAAGCTTCCCAACAACGGATGCTGCTCTATTACTGATTCAACTTCAAGATTTCTGAAAACAGTTCACGGGTTCTCCAAGTAAACGAATGTTAACCTATCACTTGTTCAGATTCTTCCCAAGACTTCTGAAAACAGTTCATGGATTCTTCCCAAGTAACGGATGTTAATCTATCAGCTTGTTCAGATGCACCTTTGAATTCAGTTTACGGAAGCTTCCCAACAACGGATGCTGCTCTATTGCTGATTCAACTTCAAGATTTCTGAAAACAGTTCACGGTTTCTCCAAGTAAACGGATGTTAACCTGTCACTTGTTCAGTTTCTTCTTCCAGACTTCTGAAAGCGGTTCATGGATTCTTCCCAAGTAACGGATGTTAATCTATCAACTTATTTAGATGCGACTTCCTGAAAATAGCTTGCAGGTTCCTCCCAACAACGGATGTCAACCTATTGCTTGTTCAGACCCCCAGTTCAGAAATGGTCCAAAGCTCGGACACTTTCCTAATGTTCCCTTCCAGATGGCATCTTTAAGACCATCCCCGACAAGTTTCTGTCACTCTCCTAGATGGCATCATTAAGCCCATCTCCAAATGGCATCTCTAAGCCCATTCCCGCATCCAGTGCTTTGATGAGTGCAAATTTCCGGGCACTCTAGTGTCCAATCTCCTTTTACCTTCAAGTCGCGAAAGGCAAACTTGCCAATCTAACTCTTCAGGTCCAAGAAGATTGAACAGGGGCAACTGTTGTACCCCAAAATTTGCCCTCGCATTTTGCTACAAACAATCTCAGCTTCAAACATTTCCTGACTTTTCAAACTGGCGCAAGATTCGGACAAACGGACTTTTCTTGACAGTCAAGCAAAATTAGGGTTTTTACTGATGTTCAGAGCTCTGATTTGCCTCATACAGTTGGTTTAGGGTTGGGATGATTTTTGGTTCAATTTTGATCAGGCGAGCGTTATCTAGCATTTAATCAGAAATTAAAGTTTTATGGGCATATTCTCAGAAGAATTTAAATTCTACCGCACTTTGCAGTTTATTCCGAGATTCGGGTTAAAATTCGCGTTATCTTGATTTAATCAGTAAATGAGGCAGTTGGTTGGAATTCACCAGTCAAAAGGGATGTGTGCAATGTGGAATTACAGTGCTTGGCAAAAGAATCAGTGAAAAAAAAAAGGATTGCATCTGATTAAGTTTTTGTGTTCGACTGTACGTTGCTTTGAATAATGGATACGTCGAATTCATTTATTTTGATCATTGAAGGTTTAGTTGGTTATTTATGATTCTAAGAATTAAAATATTTGAAGTTTAAACCTTCATTTTATTTTATTTTAAGAAACTATAAATAACAAATGAACAATTAAAGAAAAGGAATTGAAAGAAAATTAAATATCAAATGAATTTTTATTTCACATTTAATAATTGTTACAATTGTTATTATTTGGATACTAATATTTATTACAAAGTATTTAAATAATAATAATGTACAAGAATTAAACTGAAAATAAAAATTCTATCCTATTTCTAAATTCTTCATTCTCCACTTCATGCCGGTGCTCCATATTTTTTTTATCTGCAAAAAGAAAGAGGAAGTCAGAAAGCAATTGAAATTGGAAAAGACTGTTAAAAAAAATTCGCTCATCATTAGGGGCCACTGACTGGGATCAGTTGACCCTCTCTGCAAATCACGGGATTTCTCCCGGTTCACAGAGAGGGAAGATTTTTTTTGTTCATGAAATGCAAATGTCAAATGCATAATTTCTAAAAATTCAAGCTGCATAGAATCTCAATTTCCAATTCAAACTAAACTGAAAAAATCCAATTCTAACTTTCTATCCAAAGCAAAAAGGGAAGTTGCTGTCAAAATGCCTAAGGATTACCCAAAAGTACACTTGCTGCAAAGTCAAAATCTCAAGATATCAAAGAAATGCAAAAAGTGTAGCAAAGCTGTCAAAAGCAGAATAAGAATGCAGAGAAGTATATGCAAGCAATTTGATCCGTTTCATCATTTCCCAGCATAAGAGGGGGCCCCTTCAGAACCATAGTACAATAAAAATCATATAATAATTCTAAACTGTACTATGAGTGAGAAAAAGAGAGATAAAGAGCATAGGCAGAGTTCAGGTTAGGCATAGACAGTAGGACAGCAGAAAAGATATACAAAAAAGAAGACACAATTCAGCATTGTTCAAAACTACACAGCATGGACAGTTACCAAAAATGGAAAAGATGCCAAGAAATTTTGTCAAACTACCCAGCAAGCGTGGATCAAAGAGAAGACCAAAGTTTGAAATAAGGTTGGGCGCCAAAGACCAATAGAAAAAAAGACAAAATAACACAAGAAAACATACTGATTGAGCCAAGCACCAATATCACCCATATAACTCAGAACTAAACCAATATAGGCCATAAGCTCATACCTGTCAAAATATACACAAGTTATCAGAAAGCATCTAAAACTTCATACCAGCACCACCATAACCTGATGCCTCATACCCATCCTAAAAACCTGCATAAAACATACAAGTTCAAACCTGAAGCATAGGCATCAAACCTGCTAATGCTCCAAGAACCTGCCTACGCTTAAAAGATACAAACCATAAGAGCCTAAACTATCAAAAATCCCTGTCAAAAAACCTCAAGCCAAGTATCAGTCACAAAACATAGCCCATTCAAAAACCAACCATAACCAGAATCACCACCCCTATTGCCAAGTCTCAAGCCTGAACATCAAGCAATATACCAGTACCAAAACCTGCTGATACATAACCTGCCTGATCCAAAAAAGAACACTACTACTGTCAAGCCTGAACCCCTAAAACATAAACATACAAACCCAAAATCTGCATCAGTAAAAACACCCAATACCTTGTCATAACCAAAACCATCAAACACAACCATGAACTCATCAACTCTGCCTCAATACGTAAACCCATAAGCCAACCAACTCCTAGGCCTCTGGAAAGTGTTCATCATTGGCCATTTCAAATTAAGCAATCCAGAAGGAAACTAATCAAAACAACACAGTTGTTTCAACCATAGCATCCAGCAACAAATTTTCAAAAGATTCCCAAAGGCAACACGGAAGAGGAAGAAGAAAGAAGCATATCCAAAGGCAACAATTCAAAGGACAAACAGAAGCAAAGGCAACACGAAAGGAGAAGCATACAAATTCCCAAAGGCATCACAGTAGGAAAGAAGAAGATAAAGAGGTGAATTAAAGAGGGTTTCTCAGTATACATCATCATCAAAGCCCTAATATATCAAAAGAACGAAAATACCAGGAAAGCATCAAAAGCAAAGCAAGCTCAAAGCTCCATCACCGAATCTCCGGCCTCCTAAGCGTCACTCCCCTGCCTCTCCTCCATCTCCCAAAAAGAAGGTAGCCAACCTTTTCCCACTTCTCTTCTCCTTCATCTCATAATGAAAAGAAATAGTAAGAACTCAAATCAAAGAAATGCGTATCGTTCACAAAGAAAAAATAAAGTATGGAAATCGAACCTTAAATCAAGGACGCTGGGCTCATGTCAGTGGAGGGAAGAAGGGCTTCAGGAGTAGCGCTGGTGGCCGGAGGAAGCATTCAGGGAAGTGAAGTGAACGGAGAAGACGAAACTCAACAAACGGCGCCGCTGCTGACCCTATGCTTTCGCCTCAACTGAACTAACAAAACCTAACCCTAAATTCGTTTGCCTGAACCATGGGCCGGACCCGTTTCTGATTCACCTCTAAAGCCCATCAAAAATCATTAATATTTTCTAACCAAGCATTTTCATTAAACACTAACCCTTTTTATTTTTATAAACTATATTTACTTCCTTTCTTTTTTAAATACTAACTTTATTTTATAAACAATGTTTACTTTTTTTATTTCTTGTAAAATACTAACTTAAATGAAATACATTTTTATCATATGGTTCAAACATCCCTTTTTAAAATATATATTTGTACATAAAAATAACCAAATACTTTTTTTAACTTAAAAACATTTTTAATACATATTGAAATACATTTGTATATATTATCTTTTCTTTTTTCATACATAATTAAAATTGAAAACCTTTTTTAAATTTTTATACATATATACATAATAAATCTAATTAAAAGAAAAAAAAAACTTGAACATAAATCAAAACACTTTCTTTTTCTTTTGTACATAATTAAACATACAAAAATCAAAGATTCATTTAAAATACATTTATCTAGGTCAAACCCTAATACGATTCAACTTCACAATTCACACTTGTACATAATTACACATACATATACATCTCGCACTTACACTTACACAATACATTGCCCTATACACATTTTTATCTCATATTTGTACATTTGATATTTACATTTTGATCGCACATTCGATTTGGTTGTAACTTATTGGGTACTATAAGTCTCATCCCCTTGTACATTTATACCCCCACTCCCGGACACTATCTTGTAATAGCGTAGGTTTTACATTCCGCAATTTACAGTTTTCAATTATACCATGGTTAGACCTAGGGTTTGTATGTACATAAAAAATCAAACGCTAGATAACCTAATACAAGGCAAATGCATGTAATCAATACACAATCACACTTGCACCCTCTAGGGTAATCCCACATGTTGCCTTCCAAAATGGGCCATGCTTGCACGTCGAGTATCTTTGGCAAAACAAAATCAAATGATCGTAAGTCCCTCAAAATGTTGCCTAAATGGAATGATCACAGTCCCTTCAAAATAATTGCCAAAGACACTTGGCACCATTGCATTCATGGTCCATACGATGACCCACGCCCGCCCCGAATAAACTTCCTAAATGCAAGATTGCCTACCAATTTCAATGGTAGAACAAAATTGTCAAAAGGGTTAAAACACGACAAAAATCTTTGAGAAAGCTTTAGGGTAGATAAACTCTTAAGTACTTGTCAATTTGCAAAGAAAACACTTGCCTAATTTCAAAACCCACTTCACAAACACTTTCAAAAATCAAACTTTTCAAACCCTTGAAACATCTTTTTAAAAGATAAAACACCTTTTGTAAAACATTCGAGTAAAGAATTGTTACAAGGTTAGCCTAGCACAAGGCATCTTTTCAAAACATTTTCAAAACAAACACACAAAGCACCATTTCATACAATTGAAAACCAAGGCAAGATTGATCTAAGCAAGTACCTAAGAGCCCATGGATAACCATGGATGAAAAGGGTGCTAACACCTTCCCTTTTCATAATCTACCCCCGAACCCACGAAATATCTCAAAAGGTTTTTGCTGTGCTTTTTTAACCTTTCCTTTAGGATAAAATAAAAAGTCGGTGGCGACTCTTGCTCAACCGCACAAGTGCGAATACGAACGCAAAACACTAGTCAGTTCTCCCACCGTATCACACCATGAATTATATTTTAAACTTTATTGCTGTTAAGTTAATTATGTCTGGCTAAATTATTAATACCGGTATGTGACCGTAAGAACTGAAAGAATTCAATGATACCTTGGCCAAAAATATTTATAAAACAATTTATGGTTTCCAATTTCCAATATTAATTTAACTATCCTTGTCACGAGAGTGAGAGGTTAATTAACACGATTTTGCCACGAGAGTGGGAAATTAATTAAGGCAAGAACCTGCATGCGAGAGCTGGGGTTCAACCCAGATAGCAGTAACGAAGCATTGATTTTTAAATACACGAGAGTGTTTTAATAAATTAATTAAATTCAAATTGTTTTCAAAAAGTGTTATTAAATTTAAAGTGCATCCACTAGGTTTAGTAGCATGACTTATTTCATAAATACGAGAGTGTATGTCTCAGGTTTTTAAACAATTAGCTTTTACCGAAATACTTTATAGGCCAAGCGATTCATCGAATTCCCTAAGTCCGATTATCACATACCGGTATGATTAGTACTATTACTTTTAAATTAAACTGTTTTCCCCAAAAATCGAATATTCATCACTTAGTTAGACAAACTGTAGCATTAGATCGTATGCGATTGATACACAGTCTCTGTGGGTTCGATAATCTTTTAAAACTAGAACGACTGAACTGTATACTTGCAGTTAGTATCCCGACAGACTTATAAAGTCCCGATCACCGGGAAGGCACTAAGTCCATCAGCGGGGTGCCTTACTTATCAGGCGGTAGGCATGACAATGGGATAGATCAGGGACGATTTTACCTCCTCTAAACCAAAACCCGAGTCCCCAAATAATCCTCGTTCTCTGCCCTAAACCCTAACAGAGATGGAGAATTAAAACCCAAACCCGTCTCAAACGGGTTCGAGTATATCTGCTCCACCACCATCCATTTAGAGAAATAATTTTTTTAAATAAAAATATTTGTTTTTCCAAAATCAAATTATATTTTAAATAATAAAATAAAACAATCTCAAAAAATTTCATATACATTTCAAATATTTTAAATAATAAATACAAACTAAAATAACAAAATATTAGTCACATATTTAATATTCTAAATTATAACAACTAAATTATAATGTGCATAATAAAATAAACGAGGTGGGTTCAGGGTGAGTACTAGTATCCTCGTTATTCGATTTGTCCCCATATTTTATAATCGGGGAAAACTAAAACCCAAATTCAAATCCAGTCAAAACAGGTTTTCTCTGTCAACTTTAGGGCGGATTCGGGTGGGTACCTACGAATACGGGTTTTGTTGCCATACCTATCTGCTATGGCCGCCCGTAACAGTTGTTACGGCCCGTAGCGGCATCCTGATTCCAATTTTTCCTTATGCGATTTTGTGTCATTTCAGTCCCAAAACCTTCTATTTTCATCAATTAAATAACACTGTTACATAAATCCATTATATCCCTACGAAATCATGAATCAAAAAGTTATACAACACAAAAATTATCACATATCAATCATAAACATCACATATTGTTCATATACATCACATACTCTTCATATTTCATGACAGCATATTGTGTTTATGAAAGGGTCAAGGAATCCCCATTACCTCGTAGCTACAAGCCAATTATCAGAGAATTTCCCCTTACCTCGATTATGCAGAAAAGCTTAAAATATTTAAGACTTTAGCTTTGGATACTTTTCTGTTTCACTTTCTATGGTAGGGTTTGCTCTCTTCTCTTTCTCCTATTTTTTTCACCAAAATTCTTTGTTCTTCTACTTTTCCCTTCTATTTAAATAATAACCTACTTTATTTTATTTTAATAATTTCTACTAACCCCTTCGATTCTCACTAACTCTACTCACCTCCCTATATTTAATTGAAATTTAGTTTATTTTCCCAAACCATAATTTCTCACATTTTCCACTAATTTAAATATTAACTATAATTAAATTATTCCAATCCTTATTAATCTAAATAATAACAATTAATCAACTAAAAAACACTCTACAAGATCAATTAAAAATAAAAAAATACTAGAATCAAAACGGGACGTAAAAGAGGGGGTTTGAATTAGGTGTTTAGAAACATTATGAAAACATTGATGGATTTTTGTATGCCTTGAAAAATGTTACTGGTTTTGCATTTACTAATATATGTATAATGGTTATTTTTCTTGGTTGAGTGAAAGAGCAGAAAAATAAATATGTTATAAAAATAAATGAACACATAATATATCATGGTTCTCCTTTTCAAACATGGATACTCCAATCCCCTCATGTACCGTGAGAGATTTCACAGTGTTACAAATGTTACAGTCGATCCACCAAATATCTTAACTTTCTAACATAATTACAAAGACACCCCACCTTGTGATATTACCAACACCAAGAGAAAAAAAATCCTACTTCCTCTTTAATAATCTTGTTAACACCACCTGATAAACAGGTTATAGAATATTGATAGTAACAACAAATTTGAATGAAACTTTAAGTGTAATAGAATTCTGATAACAAAAAAATTCTAACAAAAATTGTTCTTCCTTTATCTATAACAATATAATCCAATAATATATAACTTAAGTGCTCGAATTTTTTTTTTATCTAATATGAAAATTATGCAATAGAAAAATTTGTTAAAAGATTTTGAACATAATAAAATTTGTCATGAAAGAAGTAATTTTTGAATTTGAAAATTCCTTTATTTATAATGATCATGCACCTCTAGATTTTCAAAAATCAATTGTTAAAAATAAATTATAAATAATTTCCATGATATATGAAAAGGTTTGCCGATGAAAAGAGGTGATGGAAAAGTGTATTGTTACAGTAATTTTTCAAACAAAAACATAAGTTAATTGATAAGCACTTGAAGGGTAATTGATTACCTTGCTCTAAGGTACAAAAATATGTGAAGGAAGAAAATATTTATTGATTATGCTAGGCCCTTTTCAAAGAAGTGAATCGATTATCTTTGTGCAAAAGAAGAATGGTTAACTATTACCTTGGATTCCTTTCCAATAGGTTAATAGATTAATCTTGAATAAAATCTCAAAATTTCTTTTTACATAAGTATGGTTAATCGTGTCACTTCATGCTATTTTTGAAAAGTGATGAAATAATGCATACAATACTTTTTAATATTTTTCTTTGAGCATCTAAAATTTATATTATCAAAACATGTTGTACTTTAGCCTTGTCATGATTAATTTCCAGATGATATAACTTGATTAAATTTTGAATCATTCTTGCTAAGATACTTGAAACTTGTCTTGAAGTTTATTCTCTTGTTGAATCTTTTTCTTCCTTTTTATGTATATTTATTTTCATCAAAACATCTTTATGAGAGACTTGTCTTCACATGTATAATATTTTCCACGTTCAAGATCATAGTTAAAACACGCTTCAAGAGGTAATTCAGAATTTTTATTTTTATGTTTGATTCGTGATTAATGATTTAACCAAGATCCGTTCATAGAGATTGTTCCGCTAAAGGATAATTTTTTTTTGAGAAGCCCCACTAGAATCCCAACAAAAACCATATTTTTCTTCTAGTGCATTCGCAAACCAATCAGAGGCATCAACTTGAGAACCGAATTGAGGAGCACTACAAAAAAAACTCTCATTTGCAACGTGAAATTCACGTCATAACATGAAAAATCATGTCACAACAATTAATTTGCGACGTGAATAATCACGTGGATGGAAAGCGGGTGAAAAATTTATTGCGACGTGATTTTTATGTCACAAAGTTGTGCCGTGAAAATCATGTCGCAACTTGCTTGCACAAAAATCATAAAATTACAGTGGAAACAGGCGTAGCAGACGCTGAAGTCAGAACAATATTTTATTTGTCGCGTGATTTTCACGTCACAAATTAGTGACGTGAAAATCACGTCACTAGTTAATTACATTTAACACCCCAACATTCTATTTGACTTTTATTTTTTATAAAAAAAAAAATTAAGTTGCGACGTGATTTTCACGTCACTAATTTATGACGTGAAAATCACATCACTAATTAATTATAATTACCGGCGTGATTTACATGTCACAACTTTGTGACATGGAAATCACATCACTAATATATATTTTTTTAAATTTAATTGTTGGAATTTATTTTTCTTTTATAATTAATTAAATTAATTAATAAATTTAATATATAATAAATTAAATTAATAAATTCAATATAATAAAATTAATAAACTAAAATTATAAATTTAACATTTTTTAAATTAATATACTAAATAGGTTTAATTAATTAGTATGTTACACAAATTCAAATTTGAAAGCAAAGAAAAAAAATTTAATTCTACAGGTCATCTTAGTTGGTATAGTTGTCAATGTCAAAATTATATTCGTTTCCGTCATCTTCCGATTCTTGACCACGAATGTTTTGATTTCCACCAAACTCTTGCATAAATTGTCTCATTTGCTGCTCCATATCAGTCTGCCTCTTCGCCATGACCTCCATTTTCCACTGTTGCTCTTACCTCGTTGCCTCCATTTGAACCTTTATTGCCGCCTCACGTTGCGCTGACTCGTGTCTCGCCTCATTTAACGTCAATTATCTTATTGTTTCAAATTGTTCTGGTGTCAAATTTGGTTGACGTGATCCTTTTTCCCCATCTCTAACTCTTTAAAATAGAGTTTTATCCTCACTTCTCAAAATACCCGCCAAATTACATATGAAAATAGCTAAGAAAAACTACTTATACTATCAATTTGATTTATACATTTAACCTCTTAATATTAATCTAATCTCTAACATTACTATCTTAAAAATAATATGAATAAAATTAAATACTTATACACTTAAAAAATTTATTTGAGAGTGTAAACAATTAGGGACTAATGGCTTACTCCCTTACTCTTTACCATGCATTCATGTAAAAACATGAACATAAGTATCACCTCTTGGTTCTTTTTTCTACTACTCTATTTCTTCACTTCTTGTAAAACGGTGGAAAGTCCACATTTCACTCCATTCTCTGTTGCCCCTCGTTCTCATCCTCCATTTTTCTGTGTGGTTCTTCATTCTTCTTTCAAATTACTGGGTTTGCTCCCAAATTCAACCCATTTTAGCAAGGACCATTGCAAAACTGTTGGCCCAATACAAGAGATCCTATAATCCCACCTACAACTCGGGTCTCACTATGGTATGCCGTAACACTTATCTAATGATTTGTTCCATGTGTTCATTCCTTGCTAAACTTATTGTTATGATTCAAAACATTTGAAACTATAATATCAGTGTTAATGTACCGTAAATGCTTTAGAAACATATGAAGTTAAATACAGGCTTGGTAAACCATTTTTAAGAAAATTCGTAAAGCTTTGGTATGAATACATTGTTCTCTGCTAAATAATTTGTATATAGTGAAATATTCATAACATAAAATCATTAAAAGTGCATTTGATATCATACAAGTACAAGAGAACAGACATGGTAGTTATTATTTGATGTAAAGTAAAACATTAAAACAACATACAAACAAACTTACACAATAACGTTATTAGAATGAGAGAATTGAAATCCTTCTCATCTATTATTCAAAGCAGCAACATAATATCCATGACCCTTTTTAGATGGAGATACTGTTTGGAATACCCCTGCAAGTCAATCCTTCCTCACTAGAAGGATAAAGAAGAGTATATGGCATCTTCACTGGCCCATACCTGTTTCTCAATGACTCGTCATTGTTCCTTTGAGTGAGTTTTGCCTCAATTTCAGCCAATTTCTTTCCAAACCTCTTGAAAGCCTCTTTTGGTAGTGAATCAGAAGTCCAGTCATCACCTTCACTTCTCTCTCCAAGGTATTGCTCATCAGAAGCATGCCTTGACAAGACCTCTATAATGGTCAAGTCAGTAAGAGTATCATTCTTTGGTGTGATTGTCCTCAAATACGCCTTCTCGTAGTTCTTAGCAAGATCATCGTACTCAGAGGTTCCCTTCTCAGGCATAAATCTCCTGCTCTTAGTTGGTCGGTTAAGGATGTATCCTCCATATGGATATTGTCCAAAATTAACAGCTGCATGAAGTGCTGAAGCTATCCATATGAGGATAGTGCAGGCTTCGATCAACTCATTACGAGTTTGCATCTTAAACCACCATGTTGCATTCTTCAAATCACCATGACCCACTTCTACAAGTTCTTTCCAGAATGCTTGGAGTTCAGCATCTTGGGCAATTGCTCCATCTGATTTGTAATAGAAATTCACATACTCTTCAACCCAAGCCTTAATAGCAGCCCATATCTCTAGGCCATCAGAAGCATACGGGTAGTCCTCTATCAAAAGGCGAAGACCGTATGGAGAAGAAGGATCCTCAACAGCCACTCCTCTAGATAACACGCAAGGAAGTTAACATTAGCATACAAAAAATATATATTTCTAAGATCTTATTAACAAACAGATAGACCTAAGATATAATATTTAGTAAGGTTACCTTTTGATGAGATCATTAGGTAGTCCTTGGTCAGTAAAAACCCAATCCTTATAAGCAACAGCAGACATTTCCATAGCATAATTTCCCCACAAGAACGTTGATTCTATAATACCCTCAGCATTCACCAAGACATTTCTAGCAAGTGCATTGATGTTCATCGTGTCACGGTAATGTGGAAGTAAAAGTTTGTGAATAGGGTGAACCGCACTAAGATGCCTATTTGTTGCTATGATGAATGGCTCAACAACAGCATGAGTGTTCAACCTGTCACAATGTAGATAGATATTCATGATTTATTACTCATGTATAGATAAATTATAAACATTAATGAAATTCATACCAATGGCTAACAAGTTGATGATAGCATGAGTCATTTACAACGACGAAAGCCTTGGCAAGGAGCCAAATTGAAGCATCAACACCTTCACTTGCAGGCAAGTAAACTTTACTAACAGGACCGAAACTATCACCATCAGGATGTGGTGTACTAAGCTCAATGGCCAATGGCTTCAAAGTTCCATTATCTTGCAAGAAGAGAACAGTTCTTGTAGCATATGCCTTTGTGTCAGTTGCATTTATTTTCCTCAAATATGGATATATTGGATCATGGTGATCCAGTACGAACAATCTGTTCGCTTCGTAAGCCTGTTCCACAAGATTAAATTTAGCTAGTGTTGTTGATTTTAATTTTTACATAAGGTTGAAATTGTGTCATTAATTACCCCTTCGACAGTGACTCCACCCAAGTTTGGCTCCAAGTGTTCTTTAGTTATTGTGCTGGAGTTATCACCATAGAGTTGGGTGTCCAAATTGCTCTTTATTGGAAAACTCTACATTAACCAAGCAATGATGTTAATTAACCATTATAAACATGGCATTGAAATTAGACATATTAGTCTTTGATTACCAAAAATTTATTAACAGATTAATTTAGTACTAAGTTTACCTGAACTTTTTTGATGATGTGTGGATTCACTCCGGCAATCATCTCTCTTGCAAATTCCTCATCAGTTATCCATGCAGAATGATCCACTAATCATATTAAAAAAATTCAAAAGATACATCATATTTCTTTATATGAATTAGTATATATATATATATATATATATATATATATATATATATATATTGCTATCTAAGATAGACAGTCTTGACTAATACATACCTTGGACCACTTTTGGTGGTGGAAATTTAAGGGCTGATTCACCATCAGATCGGAAAAGTTCCTTGAACAATGGTATTGGACTAAGCTCGCTTAGTATATCTGTAGGAAGCTTAATCCCACCATCATAAAGCGACCGCACATCTTCAAAGGTATTAAACTCGGGATTATTGAGTTGTAATGTCACTATAGATCTCAATTGAGGTACAATATTTTGAGATGCTGATTTGAGTATGTAAATAAGAAAGTCTGAAGATTTCACGTGACCAAATGATTCATCTCTTGGAAGATACACGCTGTCACTTCGACTCTCACTCTTGGGATCTATTCACATATATAACAACAAAATATAGTTTAGCAACAATAACAACAAAAGAATTGAATGAAAAAATACAAGTGCTTAGGGCTTAACCTTTTCTAGTAGGTTTTCGGCCAGTTCTTCCCCTTCGAGGGTAAGGAAAGGTGCTTGATCCCCCGAGAACTGGACGAGCCAAGGTAGCTTTTTTGTCAGGTTCACCCAAATCATTGTAGACATCATAATCATATATTCTATCCCATTCTTTGCGCTCTCCAGTTCCATCTCCTCTTAAAGTCTTCAACTCTTCTTGTCTGTAGTACACTAATGGAGCCGGAGTATCACTTGGAAGATATGTCTACACAAATTTAGAGAGATTAAGTGTTGTAAGCTAAAGAAATTTTGAAGCTACATCAAAGAATATATATATCTTATTCAATACCTTGTTGGCGAAGAAAATGCGGTCGGTTTTGTACTTTTTAGAATTGTAAACCCATGAGTTGCAAACAAATTTGATGCTTCCATGGTTTGGAACATCATCAAGTGTCAAACTCACAAGGAAGAATTCACCTTGCATAAAATTATCAATGTAAAAAGCTCCTGGAATTCCCATGTTACTGTCCCAATCAAAATGAATACTGAAAGCAGATTGTTTGTCTCCCAATGTTGGTAAGGAGGTAAGAAGACCTTCCAAGAATGCCTCTTTTGAAACTTTTCCCTTTCCACTTGCTATAAAAATGTCAAAAATTGAATTTTAGTTTCACTAATATATGATGATTCTCAAATAGTACGTGTTATAGCTATTTCAATGATACAAATAAAAGAGAAAACTAAGGTCAATCTTAAACATATAACATTTTCTCATTCATATACTGTAAGAAAATAAACATATAGTATTAACTTTAGTTCTTAATGACGATAAAAAAATTGTGAGTATAGATGACATATTTTTTATGGCTCTGTTAGTATATGTTATTTTTTTGTAGTGTTTTAATGATAAATAAAAATATTTATTTATTTGATGATCATTTTAAAAAGGCATCGTATATTTTAAAACTAGAGAGATATAGATGATGTTATTTTAATAGATGTTATAGATGGGTAATAACATTTTTTTAAACAATAATGGTGTTCTTATTTTATATAAAAAGTGAGGTGAGCATATCCATGCATCCCTCCGTCTAAGTAGATCCAATTATATATAGACAGCAAACAGAAAGTCCAAACCATTTGTTACACCAAATATCACAACCATTGGATTCATCATTTTAACCAATCAAGTGACTACACTTGTCTTTTCATGATAAAAAATTTAAATTAAGAAAAACACAAACACAAAAATTTAAATCACTGAGTGTATTTGTTCAAAAATAAATATGTAACATAATGAGTGAAAGAAATTATTACCATCAGCACTGGTACCACTAATCAACTTAATAGCGACCGAACGACCCAAGAAAGAGGTGGCGGTATCAATTATAGAGCCAGTGATACTACCGATAGCACCAATGGCACTACCGATGAGACCACCAGGGCTTTGAACTTTAGTGAGCTCATTAATGTCCAACACATTCTTTTGCATCAAAATCACAGTTCCCTTCAGTTTTGAACCTTTACCACCAAACAAAAATGAAGTCATTTTGATTAATTTTATGCTTACACTATCTCTGACAAATCAAAGAAAAGCTTGTGTGTCTAGTAACTATGGGAGTGCTTACTATTTATAGTGGTTGGGATGTGATGAAAAATTATATTTTTTGTTTCGATGATTAGTAACATGTCAAAATACAAGTTGGGGTCACATTTTTTGCGTATTTTTTTATTTTGGGATGATTATCTCGTGGCAAATAAAATAATGATATATCCATTGCATGATTAAATTTTTTAATTTAGTTGTTATATGTGCAGCGTTGGCTTATGGTCCCCTGTAGTATATTAATAATTGAGATGGGAACGTTCCACATGACATATGGTTGTTAGTATGTAAAATTATACTAATGAAATAATTTAAAGAATATTTTTAACATAAAATATCATTTTAATAAACCCTTCACATTTTTAAAATATTAATGGAGAAATCACAGAGACCTACACTCTAATCCACATCAAATTTAGATAAGAGTAATTATTTTTAAATTGAAAATACTAATGTTTAATATATATATATATATATATATATATATATATATATATATATATATATATATATATATATATATATATATATATATATATATATATATATATATATATATATATATATATATATATATATATATATATATATATATATATATATATATATATATATATATATATATATATTCAACAAAATAATGAAACTACATATCAATAAATTATTGAGTTACTTGAGCAATATTTTGATCACTATATTATTATATTATATATTTATATTTAAATTAAATTATAAATTTTATTACTAATTTAAGTTTCTTAAACTATATCAGTTATTTCAAAAATTGAAAACTATTATATATATATATAATATAAAATAACAGGATATATATTTATTAAAATTTTATATTATTTATTAAATAAATTATATGCAAGATCATTTGATTAAAAAAATAGAGTTAAATTATCTATACAAAGATACAATCAAAAAGTTAGAAATTACAAACCAAGTCAATTTAATCAAAACATCTCAAATTTAAATAAGAGTATATATTAAAACAATTGTACGTTGTACGAATAAATATATTTGATATAATATAATATATATTTAAATATATATTAAATTTGAAATGAATTACTTAATTCTAAAATGAATAAAGATATTATAAATTTGATTATATTAAATAGTTGTATAAAAAGAAAAATGGGACATGTAACAGATGGAGAAAAAAAAAGAATTTTTTAAATATTTATCAATTAGATTATTATTAATAAAAGTAAGATAATTATTTATAGAATTAAATGATAATGTATTGATAATATAAAATAGTTTTATATTATTATTCAATAAAAATTTATCATTTAATTATATCATATAATTTATTTAAAAATAATAGTATAATTTAATATTTAATATAATTATAATTGATTGATAGTATAAAACTATTTTATATTATGAATATATATCATTTTATGATGTATATCATTTGTTCTCATATTTATAAGAGTTAAAGGGGTATATTCTTACCCATACAAAAATACAATCACAAAGTTAGAAATTACAAACCAACTCAATTTAATCGAAACCTCTAAAAGACACTATACATAAATCATATAAATTACAAGTTGGGTTTTAGAATTTCTCTAATTCTTCTCCAATTCCACACCTCCAATTTAAATGCTCAGATCAAAGTCTTAGAAATTGCCAAATCTAACTTATTCTAACCTTTATTAACTAATTAGATTCTTACATGTATGCATTGCAAGATACTAGTATCTTAAATCAGACTTCCATGTGTCAAAAAAAAAGAAGAGACTTCCAATGTTTTTTCTTTCTGAAACGACACGCTCCAGTGAGAAGCTAATTCGATTTTTAGTAATTATAATCTTATTTCGTGTATGCCTTGCAAGTTACTTATTCTTACCTCAAAGGCATACACTCTCTTCATAATATAAAAAATATTTTATTTTGATATATTTTTTATCAAGAAAAGAATTTATTTATTTCTTGTAATTGGGTAAAGAGAATTTTTTATTACACCTCATATTTAAAAGAAAGATCTTTTACAATTTCGAAAATGTTCTTTGAAAATCAGAAACACATTTTCGATTCGTACTATATATTATAAAAACAGATTAAATGTAGTTTCATCCTTTAAAATATAAAAAAAAAAATCAGAGATATACTTCCAATTATGTATCTTATGGCATATTATAGGACCTACTACCTTATGGCGACAATCACAAAGTTGTCAAGATGGAGTATTATTCGCCATCTGTTGACAAAGATGGGAAGTTTGTGTTCAACAATCGTGAGCTGAAGAGCGACACTGATATCAGACTATGTGGAATATTTTTACCAGTTTTGAGGAGAAAGTTCAGATCGAGCTAGATGTGACTATTTCAAGATCGGTCGATGATGTTATCATGATGTTGCAACGTCCATGTGGACGTATGGACGTTGATTTGTAATGTTTGATTTATGTTAAAATTTTTAATGTATTTCCTATGTTTATGTTATTCATTGTATTTTGAGTTTGTGATATTGGTGTTAATCAATGATGTTTTTCTAGTTTGTGTAGTACAAAATTGAAATTATTTCTCCGTGTCAAAATCGAAAATTAAATTTCGATTTCAATGGTAGTTTATCAGAATTTGGTGCGCGCCAGAAATATACTTCTGATTTTAAGGGACATTTATGAAATTTTGTGTGGTGTAAGAAAAGCTTAGGGTGGAATAAGAAATCCCCTTGTCTAAATTGAGCTGGTTAAGATTGTCTCTAAGTTCACTCTTAGGCCCATTTAGTCCAAAGAGATATCTTCTATGGGAAATGCTTTTTCCATCATACAGAGTGCGACCCACATCTCTAGAAATTTAAAAAAAATTCTAGAGATACATCTCCAGACGCACCTTAAAGCACACAAGTCCTCGTATTTTAGAGAAATACTCCATTTTCACCAAAATCAAATCTGGATATGCATTTCTGAAAGCATTCAAAAAATTTCGGAGAATCATATCTTAAACTCTCTCTAAAGTCATTTAAAGATTTATTCAGGATTATTTCGGAGATGCATCTCCGAAAATCCCTTGAATGCTTACAAGATAGCATTGCTGTCTAAATATTGACATTTTTTATACCAACTTATAGTTTACGTCATTTTAGGTCATAAATTAAAAAACAGACACACCAATTATTCGAACATGTTACACATTCATTAAAAAAGTCACACATTAATTAAAGTAAAATCAAAATGTATCGACCATGAATAACTTGTTTCGAAAATACAACCAAACAAAAACTAATGAGTATATCTAACCCTCTGACTTCTCTTCCTATACTGTAAGGCATTTCGTGTCTCAGCAATAATGTCTTCTACGAGGGTCAACTAGGAATTGTCTTCCTAAAAAATTCCTTCATCCATGCCCAATTTCGGCATATCCATAATATGTGATAGAAACTGCTTACGTTATGGGTGTGGTCATCCCTAGTCTCAAGTACCTCTTTATTAGATGGCCTATTTGGTCTTTCAAGAGCGTGTGATGTAACACCCATTAATTTAATTAATTATTTAATTAAATATTTTCGAATTATTCGTTGAAGTTGTGAGATATTGTGAATTGTTGGCATAAGTTGCTAGATTATTACTAGTTAATTAATTAGTTGATTAATAATAGTAATAATACTAGAATTAGTAGAATAATAGAATAGTTGTGTTGGGCCTATTTTAATGGTTAGAAGTAGAGATATGGGGGGGGGGGGGGGGGGTTGTTAAGACCACTAAGAATAATAATATTGTGAGATTTTATTTAAATAAAGAATAGGGTTAATTGATAAGGAGTTGGAAATTGATCGTGAGAAGTTGCAGAGAAGAAGAATAGGGAGAAGAGGAAAGTAAGGTTTTCGATCGGAGAGTTATAGAGCGACCTTCAATCCAAGGTAAGGGTGGAGTTCTGACTCTATAATGGGAATCGTGATGAATATTATGTAGGGATTGGTTGTGTGAATAATTGTTGTCGTGCGTGAAATTCTTGTTGTTTCTAAATTTCATGTTACCACTGTCATAATTTCTGATAACATTGCAGTAATTTCATCGATGAATGAAAGGTGGGAAATTAACCCATGGTCGGTGTAGTTGTTATGTTGTTGTGTTCATCAATGTTGTTTTGGTCTGAGATTTGTAATCGAATGAAAATTATGAAAATTCTGCATTAGTATCAGTAACAACTGAAATCTGTGAGGGGCTGGAAGACACGTTGTGCCGAGGGGCACATGTACTTGTGATGAGCGGCACAAGGCTGCAAGGTGTACCGAGTAGAATGGTGTGTGCCGATCGGAACATAGGCATTAGGGGGGAGGTGCCGAGAGACATGGTCATTGTGCCGAGGGGCACATGTCTTTATTAATTATTTTCTTTTGTTCCTGTGCATGTTGAGGGGCACATATTTCTTTCTTATTCCTTAACGCTCCTGTGCATGTTAATTGGTTAATTATTTTCTTTTAACATTCTCATTATAATAATTAGAACTCTTAAGGTAGTCTATCCCTAAATAATTAATGGGTTACTAATAGATATAAGTTAGTAGCAGGAGAGATAGTAGAATTAATAATTAGCAGAGAACTATTAATAGGTTATCAGTAAAAGTAAATTAGTAAAATTTTCAGTAGCAGTACTGGTAATAGATTAATAGGAGAACAAATTAGTAGCTAGTAACAAAGATGAAATAATTAATAAGCGACTAGCAGTAAACCGTATGAAAATGGAGATACTAGTGCAGAACCGAAAACATTAGTATTTTAGCAGAAAACTACTTAGCCGGATATAGTCTAATTGCCCGAATAATTACGCAGGACGTCGTAGTATATTTTGGTGATACGGTGTATTGTATACTTTGTTATAATTTGAGAATTTGCATGTGATGATGAATTTTGTTGAGATGCCTCTAACTATTGGCAAATATTAAGTTATAGGCTTATGGCCAATGTCGAATTGTGTTGAGTTGTTGTTGAATTATTGTTGTTATTGTTACTACATTCATACTGTTGTCACATACGTAGCATATCAAGTTGAGAGATTGTGCTTGGCAAGTTGGCATGAATTGGCAAATATAAAGTTGAAGGCTTATGCCTTGTTAATGCCTCTATTAACTGGAAGATTATTAAGTTGGGAGTTCCGGTCCGTTGGTACCACATGCATGTGCGTAAAAACAAGTCGCATTTCATGTTGCATCCTGAGTTGTGTGTTGGTGAATTGATTATGTTAAATGTTATTAAGAGTTGCGAAGTGGTGATTTTGTATGAACTGATTTTAATATATTATTTATCATGCGTTCTATTATATTGTTCGATATCTCACCCTTTCTGTTTGAATGTTACACCTATGTTGGAAACGTGCAAGTAATCCAGAGTGAAGGTTGTTTACCTTCAGTAGTTCGAGTCGGTGTCGTCGCTCTGATACGTAACACTCAGGGGGGTGAACGCTTGTTTCTTTATTGTTGATTTTACTTCCGTTGCTGAATTTTAAGTTGTTTTCGTTAAGTACTTGTTGTTTTGAAGTTGTTTTCAGTTGGACAAATATGTTATGTCATTTGAGTTGAAAATTATGATTCCACTACTTAATTATAAAAGTTATTTTATTCTAAAGACTAAATTATGTGGTTAACGCTTCATCCGCGTTTAAGTGTTATGTATCTATTTTATATGCGATTAGTTGAATGTGTTTTTAAGTAGTAGGTGTGGCATCTTATTTGTATGTCAAAATTTTGTAACTCTGATTTTAATATTATTCACCGAGTAGAAATGGGGTCTTACATTAGTGGTATCAGAGAAGGTCAATCTGTCCGACCAAGTTGTCGAGTCGTAGTTTGTAGCAGGAGAGATAGTAGAATTAATAATTAGAAGAGAACCATTAATAGAGTTATCAGTAGAAGTAATTTAGTAGAATTTTCAGTAGCAGTATTGGTAATAGATTAATAGGAGAACAAATTAATAGCTAGTAACAAAGATGAAATAATTAATAAGTTACTAGAAGTAAACTGTATGAAATTGGAGATAGTAGTGCAGACCCGAAAACATTAGTATTTTAGCCGAAAACTACTTAGCCGAATATAGTCTAATTGCCTGAATAATTACGCAGGATGTCGTAGTATATTTTGGTGATACGGTGTATTGTATACTTTGTTATAATTTGAGAATTGGCAGGTGATGATGAATTTTTTTGAGATGCCTCTAACTATTGGCAGATATTAAGTTTTAGGCTTATGGCTAATGTCGAATTGTGTTAAGTTGTTGTTGAATTATTAGTGTTATTGTTACTACATTCATACTGTTGAGAGCTCATGCTCGGCAAGTTGGCCTGGATTGAAAAATATAAAGTTGAAGGTTTATGCCTTGTTGATGCCTCTATTAACTGGAAAATTATTAAGTTGGGAGTTCTACTTCATTGGTACCACATGCATGTGCATAAAAACAAGTCGCATTTCATGTTGTATCCTGAGTTGTGTGTGGGTGAATTGATTATGTTAAATGTTGTTAAGAGCTGCAAAGTGGTGATTTTGTATGAACTTATTCTAATATATTATTTATCATGTGTTCTATTATATTGTTCGATATCTCACCCCTTCTGTTTGAATTTTACCCCTATGTTGAAAATGTGCAAGTAATCCAGAGTGAAGGTTGTTTACCTTCAGTAGTTCAAGTCGGTGTCATCGCTCTGATACGTAACACTCGGGGGGATGAACACTTGTTGCTTTATTGCTAATTTTACTTCTGTTGTTGAATTTTATGTTGTTTTCGTTAAGTACTTGTTGTTTTGAAGTTGTTTTCAGTTAGACAAAGATGTTATATCATTTGAGTTGAAAATTGTGATTCTGCTACTTAATTATAAAAGTTGTTTTGTTCTAAATACTAAATTATGTGGTTAACGCTTCATCCGTGTTTAAGTGTTATGTATCTGTTTTACATGCGATTAACTGAAGGTGTTTTTAAGTAGTAAGTGTAGCATCCTATTTGTATGTCGAAATTTTGTAACTCTGATTTTAATATTATTCGACGGGTAGAAATAGGGTGTTACATGTGATATCATGATAGAGTGTGACACCCTATAGAACCATGTTATGTAGTAGTCAACATAAGCCTATTGTGCGGGAGCTGGCACCATGCAATACTCCTCTAGTACCAAGTGACTCTCGAAATTCTCAAGTATCGCATCAAGATCTCTGCGGCGGATGGTGCGAGGAGATGACTCTGAGGGGTGTCTCAGAAAAATTTGAAAATATCCAAACTTATGCATCACTCTCTCGGGAAGATAAGGATACATCAGACTTGAACCACATGCCAACCATCTAGAGTATAACGAAATAACGTCTAGATGACGTGTCTGGCGATGACCTTCAAATGGGAAGAATTCAGTGTTATCTGCTCCATGACGGTCAAAATACACTTGGAATGGCTTGATCGCATGATTCCCTTTGTATTGGGTAAAGGCGGCAGCACGTGGCCAATCCTCAATTTAGTTAGGCACAGGTTTCCACCCGATGAATCGAGGAAAGTGAAAAATTATCCATTCCTGAAAATGGTTCAGATAAAATATTAATAACAAGTGTAACAAAATAATTATGAAAATATTAGTAATAGTAAATTATCGTAAGCAACGTACAATTTCCAGTCATCTGCTTTATCATCCAAAGGAAATTCTCACCCAACTTCGAGTACATGTAGATCAAACAGGCACCCCCAATTATACTCATGAATCACCGTCAAATCAATGAAGCGTTTAAGATAGACAACATCGGTGTAGGTTGCACTCTGGCGCCATCTACCTCATATGCGACCTTAGTTGGGCCAGCCTCCAAATATGTAACCAACACCTCGTTGGCTTCCTCTCGACCAAGCCTTTTGTGGTTCAGTAATTTTCCCCAGATTGGAAGATGCAAAAGACACGAGACGTCTTCCACGGTGATGGTCATATTTCCATTAAGAAGGTGGAAAGAAGAAGTCTCTGAATGTCATCTTTCTACAAATGCCACTTGCATGCTATGGTTTATGGTCATATAGGCAATAACATATAAATCAGCAAGACTAGAATAACAGATATCATGCTTGAACCAGTTGTCGTCAGGCTATTCCAAATCTAATATCTTTATGTTGTGGTTTACCGATTTTAAGCAAGGACGCCTCCTATAAAAAAATATCACCATCAGTCGCAATTTAATTAGTTTAAAACATATGTAACGCAAAAGTAAATAAATATACCTCTCCTTTTCCAAACATGCCTAGCAGCATGGTGTACAATAAGTGACCCCAAGCACAAGAGGAGGGATGAATTGTGGTTTTTGAAAAATGTGATTAATTTTCGCTTTCTCGATTAAGATTGTGTTAGTAATGTTTTTAGAGTAATAAAGCATAGTGGAAATAAAGTATTTATCCCAACCTATGAACGACTTATACCTTAACTTATTCTATTGAGATTGTTTAGAGATTTATGGATGATCTCTTTAACCAAAACAAAGTTTTTTCTGGCTAAACTTAATAAACCAATAACAGATATTTATGGTTTATCTCAAGAACCAAGATTCAATATCTTAAGGTATCACACCCTTAAGACTATAAACGACCAACATGACCACTTACAAAATAATATTCTCCTCACAAATAAAATTTCACTCCAACGCACTAAGGCAATCAAAAGTGAAAAAAAGTTTCTAGAGAGAGAAAGAGAGAACTTAGAGAGATTAATTTTAAATAAATATGAAAATGTTGGAAAGTGGAATGATTTCAAGTAAGGAAGACCTCCCTTTATATAGTAGTTAGAATAACCAAAAAAGGAAAAAAAATCCATGAGCCTCATTAACTATTTAGTCGATTGATCTAATAGATTAGTTTAAATGAATATGCCCATTATAAATCTCAAAATAGAAGATTGTGATATATATTTGTTGTCAATCGTTTAGGATTTATAGAAATGTATTAGGGCATAAGTTTGATCTTTTCTAATCGATTAGACTAAGGTTTTAATCGGTTAATTTAGACAAAAAAATTCCCTCTGGTCATTTCTAAAGCTCCTAAGTTATTTGACACGACTTCCAATACATTTTTAAATGTTTTTCTTTTTACAAAAATATTTTTATTGTGTGTGTGAGTTTCCTTAGTACTTTTAAGCTACTAATTTATTTTTATAGTACCCAGTTCACTCAGACAAACCGATAGATAAGATGCGGAGAGTTTTCACATCTTTCATCAAAGAGGCTTCAAGACTTCTTGCTAGATAGTTGTTGTACCCCAAAATTTTCCCTCCCATTTCTCAAAGGATCATCCTGGACTCTCAGGTTTGCTTCTATCAAGTTCCAATTCTTGAATTATAACTTTTCAAGAAAATCACTCACAAGGGCAAAATGGTCAAAAGCATACTGAAAAAGTCAAACTTTGACATTTAAATCAAAAATCAAGTTTCAACAATTATATTTCATCAAGACATGAAACTAGTTCATCAAAATCAGAAGTCAGAAATTACTTTGAAAAAATCAAATTTCTAAACATTTGGAAAAATTTCTAAGTGTTAAGAGAATGTGATACTTCAGAACTTCTGAGTCAGACTCCACGCAAGCGTAGTCAGAAGTTGCAAATATGGTTCAGAACATAGTCTTCAATCAGAACATGACTCTTCATCACATGGAGGTTACGTTTCTGATCTTCTGCGATCAGAACATCACCAAATCCCAAAACCTCGTTTAAGTAACCTGCTGCCCTGCTACATCACAGTCCTGCAGTCAGCTGCTGACCCAATCCATGCCTGCGCTTTTTCAAACCCCATATTTGCATCAAATTGGCATACGAAAACTGTGATTAAAAAGCAATGGAACAGTATACCAAAAAGGTTTGAATCCCATTTGTTTTCCCCCCAAAAACCATAGCAAACCCATCTATAAATAATATGCTCCATCACACGTTCAAGGGGATGGCTTTTGGATAGAGAGAATTGTCAAAAGAGAGAAAAGAAAGCTGTGAAACCTTTATAAAAAATCCAGAATTCCTAAACAGAAAACCAAAACCTTTGTTCTCCCCTTGAAGTAAAAGAACTTGGCATTTTCTCTTCCGTTACTCTTGCTGACTCCAAAACATCTGAAGGCAGCAGTTCAAGCTCCAAACGCACACTTTAGGATTCAAGGTAAGTCTTTCTGACTTTGCACCTTTTCATCCAGGACATCAATAAATATGTAAATATCATAGCATTGATGTTTTCCATATCATTGCACAAGTAGAACAAACTGTAGATCAGAACTTCTTGGTTAAAGGTAGACCTAGGATTAGGATTAGAAATTCTATAAACTGTTATGCTTTTATCCTTCTGATTTGCTGTTTGATTAAGAATTGAATAAATTGATGATGGCTGTTTAATATGAGAAAAGAGTTGAAATGTAACACAGAACTTCTGATGCTCACTCACTGTTTTAGCACAACACAGAACTTCTGAGTTCTCCTTACTGTTTTAACATACAAAACTTCTATGATTTTTCTCACTGTTAACACACATTGAACTTCTGATTCTCACATGCTGATAACGCACTGAACTGCTGATGTTCACTCACTGGCTTAGCACAATACAAAACTTCTGATGTTTCCGCTCACTGTTGTAACACGCACAAAATTTCTAAGACTTTCTCACTGTTCTAACGCTCAGAAGTTCAGCACATAGCAACCCAGAATTTCTATATATGTCCTCTCACATTTCTTGCAGGAACTCAGAGTGTATCGATCCAGAACTTCTAACTCCCACTGACTTTTCTTTCTGAAACACAGCGCGCCTGGTATCAGAACTTCTGATCTCCTTTGTTTTGCTTTCAGCAACATGCTGATTCTATTTTCTCGTTATTTTCCCTTTTCATCATTTTTAAAAGTAATATCCCTTTTATTAATATAAAAAGACATAAAAATATTTCCTTTTTTTAATTAATTAATTTCTTTTTTTATTTATTAAAGACCAAAAACCATTTTTTTTAAAAGAGTTCTTTTTCTTTCTTATATTATTATTTTAATATGGTTGTAATAAATAATTAGGATTTACTTTCTTGCCAACCCCCCATTTGTAAATTTGTACACCCCATCCCTCTAATGATTGTAATAACGTAGAATCTTTACTTTTCGCACTTTTATTGCTTTCATATGTTATTAGTAACTAGGGTGTGTATGTCAAGATATGAAATCGACAAATAGATCACCCTATACAAGACTAAACATGCAATCAAACACACTTGCACACTATCACCCTTAGGGCAATCCCACTTATGGCCTATCGGAAAAATAGTCATGTCCCTCGAACATGGGCGTTTTAGCAAAGACCCTCGATAAAAGATCGTAGTCCCTCGATGACCCTCAATGTTGCCTTCGTTAAACGATCTAGTCCCTAAAAACGACATTGCTAAAACGTCCCATAGGTTGCCTTCTATGACTATACAAACGTCCCAACGCCCGTCCCTTCACATCCAACGATGGGACTTCTTACCAAATCAATGGTAAGATAGCAACACCTAAAGAAGGAGGAAAAGAACATCTAAGATCTTTTGAGTAGGTAGATTAGCTCCTAGTTGCTCGCTTGCTCACAACAAAAACACTTTTATACACCCACACTCTCGTTTTGAAAATACTTTTGAAATACAATACTTTGTACGCGTTCTTATAGAGACGAGAACCATTACAAAGGCACTTTTTCAAAATCATTTTAAAAAACGCATCTCACAAACACACCTTTGAACTATTTTCCAAACAAACACTTTGTACGCGTTCTTATGGAGACGAGAACCATTACAAAGACGTTTTCAAAATACTTTCAAAAAACCACACCACAAGCACATTCAAACAAAGGCAACTGATCTAGCGAGTAACTAAGAGCCCATGGAAAACCATGGATGAAAAGGGTGCTAACACCTTCCCTTTTTATAATTTACCCCCCGAACTCAAGAAAACATCTCTAAAGGTCTTTCTTGTGCTTTTTCACCTTTCCTTTTTGGATAAAAGAAAAGTCAGTGGAGACTCTTGCTAACCGCAACATTTGTGAATACAAACGCAAAGCAAAAAGTTAGTTCTCCCACCGTATCACAGAACTGGTGACACTGCTGGGAAATTACTAAAAGTGGGGTTACCTTAGGGCTAGATCACATTTATTTGCTTACATTGTTTGATTTGTTTGCTTTACATTATGGTTCCTTGTTTGGGTTTGTTTTAAATCCTACACCCGGATTTGGGGACACCTTTTAGGTAAGTAGCAATAAACTATGAGGGAACTGTGCGGGGTATACCGACATGGTTGAAGCAGTAGCTACGTTGATGTGGCACTTTGGTTGGTACAGGTAACCCTTGAGTCAATCAAGTACAGTACGGGGCCGCCGCGTGGTGTCGTGAAGCATCAACTGACCTTAGAACCTTTAATTGCACAACTTGGCCAGTAGGATGTAGCAAGGTGGCCGACCTTGATGTATTCCCAAGGTCGACATATACTCGATGCTACACTCATTGAGGTTTGACTCTTGAGCTTTGTTTGGTTGCGAGTCAATCTCCTATTGAACGAAGCTGGGAGAAAGATCAGTGATATTGAGATCCCTTAGAATGCGGTTTCTATTTATAGGACAGGTTGAACCAATCCATCTTCAAGAGGGTATGACCTTAAAACTCACGCAGGCCTTAAACCTGAGGAATTGGTGTGGCTTGTTTGTTGTTTGTTATACCTGTGATTTTCTAGCATAAGCATGACATCATAAGCATGGCATATCATGGCTAACCATTTCAAGGATTTCCTAGGGCTCATTTTTGCTTTGTTTTGTAGGACATGGCATCCGCCCGTAGGAACACTATACAGATCGACCTTGTGAAAGTGTCTCTCCAACTAAGGGATCTGGCATTAAGGGTTCTTGAAAGTTCTCATTTCGCTAAAAAGCATGGTCAGTTGCTCAATTTGGTCACTAAAAAACCTGATGAAGAATTATTAAAAGTGTTGTTCCAGTTCTTCGACCCTGTGCACCATTTTTTCACCTTCCGGGATTACCAGCTAGTACCTATTATAGAGGAATTTTCTCAGTTGTTAGGGGTACCTATTCTGGACCAGTTACCTTTCAACGGTACTGAAGAACATCCAAAGCCTGAAGATATTGCTAGAGCTCTGTCCTTACAATGGTCTGACATAATGGAAAATTGGGAGACTAGAGGGAGTGTCCAAGGAATGCCAGTTAAGTTTCTGTTCGAGAAGGCTTACCATTTTTGGGATACCTTAGATTTACAAGCTTTCGAAGAGGTACTGTCACTTCTCGTTTACGGGACGGTACTTTTCCCTAATGCGGATCAACTCGTAGATGTGAGCACTATTAAGGTTTTTCTATCTTATAATCCAGTGCCTACATTACTCGGGGATATTCTACACTCTCTGCATGCTCGCACTCTAAAGAGAAGGGGGACCCTCCGGTGTTGCACTCCATTTTTGGCTAGGTGGTTTATTTCTAACCTACCCAAGTCTGTTTTGAAGAACAAACATGGTTTGAAATGGTCTCGTAGGTTGATGTCCCTTAAGCATTCGGACATTCGTTGGTGTTCACGGTTCTCGGAAGCTATCACCATTATCGACCGATATGGTGAATTCCCTAATGTCCCTCTCTTAGGAATTAGGGGAGGAATCACGTACAATCCTTGTTTGGCCTGGCGCCAGTTTGGTTATGCAAGGAGAGATGGTCCTCGTGATAAACTTATCCAAGGAATCTCCTTCAAGTATGAGAATGATACTCAGGGTTACCGCAAAAGGTTCATAAAAGCTTGGGGCATGGTGCATAAAATTGATAGCAATACGCTGCGGCACAAGAATTCCATCCCTCTTGAGCCCTATCTTCGATGGGTACGAGCCCGTGCTTAAAGTCTTATGATGCCTTACCCTGCTGTCCTAGCAATAATTGTGGAACCAGTTGCTGAGGGAGATACAGCTTCCCTCGTTTATCATCCTGACACGCCAACCGATCACGAGGAGTTGCAGAAGTCCTGGTTTCAACTTAAAGAGGAGCGGGACACGTTTGAAGCTCAGTTTTATGCCAGCAAGAAGAAGGTCCTGGAGCTCACTAGGCTACTTCATGAAGAAAGGAACATAAACGCCTACATTGCACCGAAGAGGATGCTCTCCTGGGAAACCTAGTTTCTTTTTGCTTTGAGTTTTGTTTTGTTTAAACTGTAAGCCTAAAAGGCATTTTGTAACAATTCAAACTCATTAATACAATTAACGTGTGTTTCTTTTTTGTTTAAGCAAACTTGAGCTTTTAAGAATCCTTGAAATCATTGCATACATATACCATCCATGACATTGCATAAGCAATTAGCATTACATGTTTCTCATCTCCTTCGCTGTTTATTTCAGCAAGAAATGTCTTTTGAATAAAGCATCAAAGATCTTCAGGCACAAAATGCCCAATTTCAACAGATGTTCATAACTCTGGCAAAAGGACAGGAGGATCTGAAAGCCCTTATCCTGAAAGAGAAAGATAAGAAGAAGAAGAAGAAGAAGTGCGTTGGTGCCCTCAATATGGGCAGAAGATTTGGGGGGCCACTAAATCAATCAGTTGATGTGACCTCATCATCCAAAGAGGGGGAAAATCAAGAAGGGAAGACAAGGGAAGAGGACCCCAGTCCTAAAATTTCTGACAATGATAGCGACTACAATGACGAGCAGTATCCTCCCACTGAGGATAGGTACAAGCAGTTAGAGGATCAGTTAAGTGCTATGGAGATCCAGAGAATACCAGGACTGGATTTTGAAGAACTGGGGTTGGTATCCGGGGTAGTCATCCCACGTAAATTTAAGGCTCCAGTCTTCGCAAAGTATGATGGGGTGTCTTGTCCAAAGCTCCATCTTTGTTCCTATGTAAGGAAGATCCAACCCCACACCGCTGATAGAAACTTGTGGGTTCACTTCTTCCAAGACAGCCTATCAGGGACTCAACTTGAATGGTTCTACCAATTGGAGGGAGCTAACGTCCGAAACTGGGAGGATTTGGCTACCGCTTTTTATAAGCAGTATTAATACAATGCCGACTTGGCTCCCACTCGTACTCATGTCCAGAGTATGTCCATGGGTGCAGGTGAAGGCTTTAAGGACTATGCATAGAAGTGGAGAGACTTGGCTGGGAGAGTTCAACCCCCTTTATCTGACAGAGAGTTGGTTGACATGTTTCTTGGGACGCTGTCTGGTCCATTCTTCAACCATTTGATTGGTAGCTCATCGGTTGGTTTTACTGAGCTGATATTAACTGGAGAGAGGGTAGAAGCTGGGATTCGGAGTGGTAAAATACAGAAAGTTACCTCGTCAAGTTCAGCAAAGAAACTCTTCACTGGTAAGAAGGAGGCCAATGCCATTTATAGCCCGAGAGATCAGAGCAGAGCGGGATACCGTCCAACGGTAAGTGCTGTAATAATACCGAGGCCTGCAGCTGCCCCACAATGCAACAATCAGCAAAGGGTAGAAAGACCACAAATGCAGTTCACTCGGATTAACATGACATTGACAGAGGTTCTATCCCATCTACTGAGATCTAACTTGGAAAATTTAAAAGAAGCTCCCAAAAATCCTAATACTTCCTCTCCTCGATACAATCCGAGCGCTCGGTGCGCTTATCATTCTGAGAGTCCTGGTCATGACAAAAATGACTGTTGGGCTCTAAGAAATAAAGTACAAGATTTGATTGAAGCCAAGGAGATTGATTTCGACACTCCGGAGAAGTCCAATGTCATAACTGTCCCCATGCCTAAGCACAACCATGGAGTTAACGCCGCTGATATTAATCTGTTCGTGACCTCAGTTGATGAAGTTTCTACTCCTCTTATGATTGTTAAGAAGAATTTATTGTTGGCCGGTTTATTTTCGGGTTGTGGTGAAGGTTGCCACATGTGTTCATTTCTGCCTTCTGGTTTCCATTTGCTGAAGTCAGGTGTTCAACATCTGATGGATAGAAAATAGATTTTGTTCGAGAAAACTCTAGTTCTCGTTGTTCCATCTGAAGACATTGCTATTATAACCATTTCCTCCAGTCCTTCCAAGGCCTCCTTGAGAAGACCTGTTAGGATTACATCTGCTCCAAGAATCGTTCCACTGATAATCACTGTTCCTGGTCCTGTCCCGTATGTCTTGGACAAAGCTATCCCCTGGCATTATGGTGCCGATGTGTACTATCATGGAGCTAAACAAGATTCGAAAAATGAAGAGGCTGATCCTGATATTGGTAACATTGTTGGGACCAGCAAGATTACTAAAGGTGGAAGGGTTTTCTCTCATGAGATCTCCCCGAAGACTGTCAATAAACCTGTTGTTATTTCATCTTCTGCTCCTGCTAGTACTCCAGTTACTATCCTTGTTCCTACTCCAGTTGTTACCCCTGTCGATAAGTCATCTGGGATTCGAGGAAAAGAAGCTTAGGCGAGCCTGCCCGGATGGAGGCACCTAGAAAAATTGTTGAGGAAGCCTCTAAGCAAGAGATAGAGGAAATTTTGAAAATAATTAAAAAGAGTGACTACAATGTGGTCGAGCAGCTTGGGCAGACCCCCTCAAAGATATCCATGTTATCCCTGTTGTTGTGCTCTGAGGCCCATGCGAAGGCTTTGATTGCATTCCTCAAAACTACGCATGTGCCGCAAGAGACTTCAGCTGATCAGTTCAAAGATTGTGTGGCCAGCCTGACTGCTGATAATGGGCTGGGTTTTTCAGATGCAGATTTGACACCGAAAGGAAGGAAGCATAATGATGCTCTGCATTTCTCGATTGAATGCAGGGGCACCACTATGGCTCATGTGCTGGTAGATACTGGGTCTTCACTGAATGTTCTGCCGAAGAAGGTGTTGGACCGGTTGGATTGCGAGGGTTTGACCTTAAAGCCTAGTAACATTATGTTAAGGGCTTTTGACGGGTCGAAAAGAATGGTGCATGGGGAGGTGGACATCCCTGTCAAGGTAGGCTCTCATACTTTCGAGTCCACCTTCTATGTGATGGACATCAGGCCATCATACTCTTGTTTGTTGGGTCGCCCTTGGATCCACGAGACTAGGGCAGTCACTTCCACACTCCACCAAATGCTGAAGTATCCGGTGAAAGGAAAGATTGTCACAGTGCGGGGTGAAGAAGAGTACATGGTGAGCCACCTCAATTCCTTCCGCTATGTAGAGATGGACGGGGAATTCATAGAAACCCCTTGTTAAAACTTCGAAGAGGTCCTTCCGATTTTGGCATCAACTGAAACTACTACCAGCAAACCTCCTCTGAAGATGGATTCTCTCAAGGACGCTAGAGCAGTAGTTGAAGAAGGTAGGAGTACCAATTGGGGACAGCTTCCTGAGTTTATTCACAAAACTGACAAGTTTGGCTTGGGCTTTACTTCAGGGGCTCAGAGGGTTGTTCGACGCGCTCGAGTTGGAGGACCTCCCCTACGCATCAGTAATCGAGGGGTCAATGCTATTGAAGACAGCGAGGAAGACTTTGATATTGACAACTGGATTTACCCAACTATCAACGGTGGACCGAGTAACTGGACGGCTAGAGATTTTATACCAGTTTCTTTTATTCCGCAGTAATTGTCTTACTTGTTTCCTAAGTTTGTAATGAATAATTTAAACTTATTTTTGGCCTTGTGTCTTACCCGAGGCACGATGGTTCTATCTGTGAGGGTTATTATATGTCATCTCATATATCATCAATGAAACATTGGACGTTCTTTGCATACAAATTTTGTGCTCTCTGTTTTTCTTTTTGCCTTTACTTTATCAATACAGCTATGCTCTTACACACACTCACGTATCAAACTGCAGATCCACATCCACTCTGGATCCCATTGATAACAATCCTGCTATTGCCAGTTATGACTTCGAAAATCCGATCAACCAAGCCGAGGATGAAGGTGAGGACGATTGTGAGGTGCCTGGTGAACTTGCTAGACTGCTGCAACAGGAAGAGAAGGCTATACAGCCTCATGAAGAGCCAGTTGAGATAATAAACTTTGGCACAGAGATAGACAGAAAAGAAGTCAAGATCGGCGCGAATTTGGAGACCAAGATCAAACAGCGACTGATACAGATGTTGCACGACTACATTGAAATCTTCGCCTTGTCATATGAAGACATGCCTAGTTTAGACACTGATATCATGGTGCACCGTCTGCCAACTAAATAAGATTGTCCTCCGGTTAAACAGAAGGTCCGCCGTATGCACCCTGAAATGTCAGAAAAGATCAAGGCAGAGATCATGAAGCAGTTCGACGCGGGGTTCTTAGCTGTCACCTCCTATCCATAGTGGGTTGCTAACGTCGTTCCGGTACCTAAGAAGGACA
Organism: Vicia faba; assembly: GCA_948472305.1. Taxonomy (NCBI): domain Eukaryota; kingdom Viridiplantae; phylum Streptophyta; class Magnoliopsida; order Fabales; family Fabaceae; genus Vicia; species Vicia faba. Next base: position 377,236,826 of record OX451739.1, on the reverse strand, counting down.
GAAAGGTACAGATGTGTGTGGATTACAGAGATCTGAACAAGGCAAGCCCCAAGGATGACTTCCCGCTTCCCCATATTGATGTTCTGGTTGACAACACCGCACAACACAAAATATTCTCCTTCTTGGATGGTTTCTCTGGCTACAACCAGATCAGGATGGCTCCTGAAGACATGGAAAAAACAACTTTCGTTACACAGTGGGGCACCTTCTGCTACAAGGTGATGCCTTTTGGGTTGAAGAATGCTGGGGCAACCTATCAGCGAGCCATGGTCGCTTTGTTCCACGATATGATTCACCATGAAATCGAAGTTTATGTTGATGACATGATAGCCAGGTCTCAGACTGAGGAAGAGCACCTTATTCATCTACAAAAGTTGTTCGACAGGTTGAAGATATATAAGTTGAGGTTGAATCCGAACAAGTGTACCTTCAGGGTAAGGTCTGGTAAGCTTCTGGGTTTCATTGTCAGTGACAAAGGCATCCAAGTAGATCCTGCAAAGGTAAAGGCTATACAAGAAATGCCAGCTCCCCGTACAGAGAAGGAAGTTAGAGGTTTCTTGGGACGCCTGAATTATATCGCCAGGTTCATTTCACATCTGACTGCTACTTGTAAGCCAATCTTCAAGCTTCTGAAGAAAGATCAAGTAGTAAAGTGGAATGATGAATGCCAGACCGCTTTCAAAAGAATCAAGGAATACCTGCAAGAAACACCAATTCTGATGCCTCCTATTGAAGGGAGACCTTTGATATTATACTTGACAGTGCTAGAAAATTCAATGGGATGTGTGCTGGGGCAGCATGACGAGTCTGGTCGAAAAGAGCACGCAATATACTACCTTAGCAAAAAGTTTACCGACTATGAGACAAGATACTCACTGCTCGAGAAAACTTGCTGCACTTTGGCATGGGCTGCTCGCCGACTAAGACAGTATATGCTGACCCACACTAATCTGTTGATATCTAAGGTGGATCCAATCAAATACATTTTCGAGAAGCCCACTCTCTCCAGAAGGATAGCAAGATGGCAGATGATCTTAACTGAATATGATATATAATATACAACCCAGAAAGTCATCAAGGGGAGTGTATTGGCTGATCATTTGGCTCATCAAGCCGTGGATGACTACCAGTCCATGAATTTTGAGTTCCCGGACGAGAACATTATGCTGGTGACTGACTACGAAGAACCCAGACCAGACGAAGGACCTTAAGAAGGATCCCGATGGACTATGATCTTTGATGGAGCCTCGAACGCACTTGGTAATGGCATTGGCACTGTAATCATATCCTCTGAGGGCTGTCACACTCCTTTCACTGCCCGGTTGTGTTTCAACTGCACTAACAACATGGCGGAGTATGAAGCTTGCATCATGGGTCTCAAAGCCGCTATTGACCTCAGGATCAAGTTCTTGAGTGTATTCGTAGATTCAGCCTTGGTGATAAGTCAGATCAAAGGCGAATGGGATACGAAGCATCCGAATCTCATCCCATACAAAGAGCATGTACTGAAGTTGCTCCAACACTTTAAGGAGGTAACTTTTGAACATTTCCCATGAGAGGAGAATCAGTTAGTGGACGCGCTAGCTACTATGTCTTTTATGTTCAAAGTTAGGTGGGACAACGAAGCTCCCTGAATCACCATTGAGAGGTTGGGTGAACCAGCACACTGCTGCGAGATTGATGTTGAGGAGGTAGCAGACAAACCCTGGTTTCATGAAGTAAAAAGGTATCTCGAGGCTCAATTGTATCCTGAAGGGGAATCTGTCAACGATAAGAAGTTTCTGAGAAAATTCGCTGCGAAATTTTTCCTCAGTAATGGAATCCTCTACAAGCGTAATCATGACTCTACCTTACTGCGTTGTGTAGACAAGAGCGAAGCAGGGAGGATTATGTCAGACCTACATGAAGGTACCTTCGGAACCCATTCCAGTGGACATACCATGGCTAAGAAGATCCTACGGGCAGGATACTACTGGTCCACTATGGAAGCAGACTGTTATCAGCACTCCCGAACCTGTCATAAATGCCAAATTTATGTTGATAAGGTGCATGTGCCTCCGGTTCCTTTGAATGTCTTGACAGCTCCGTGGCCCTTTGCAATGTCGGGCATTGACATGATCAGAGAAATCAGGCCTACCGCTTCCAATGGGCATCGCTTCATCCTGATAGCTATCAATTACTTCACGAAATGGGTTGAGGCTGCCTCCTTCGCTACAATTACCAAGAATATCGTAGTGCGGTTTATCAAGCATAACATGATCTGTCGGTATAGGGTGCCAGAGAGAATTATTACTGACAATGGTACGGATATCAACAACACGATGATCACCGAGATTTGTAAACAATTCAAGATACAGCATCACAACTCTTCTCCCTACCGACCGAAGATGAATGGCGTTGTTGAAGCAACTAACAAGAACATCAAGAAGATTGTACAGAAGATGACGGTGACGTACAAAGACTGGAATGAGATGCTACCATTCGCTCTTCATGGGTACCGTACCTCAGCACGGACATCGACAGGGGCAACACCCTACTCTCTCGTATATGGCATGGAGGCAGTCCTACCCATTGAGGTCCAGATTCCTTCTTTAAGGATTATGAAAGATGCAAGTTTAAACGAAGACGACTGGATTAAGACTTGACTTGATCAATTGAATTTGATCGATGAAAAGTGACTTACTGCTTTCTGTCATGGTCAAACATATCAGAAACGGATGATCAAGGCTTTCAATAAGAAAGTCAGATGCCAAGAGTATCAAGTCAGGGATTTAGTGATCAAGCGCATCATAATGCCGCAAGGAGATCCCAGGGGCTAGTGGACTCCCACCTACGAAGGGCCATTTGTGGTTAAAAACATTTTCTCGGGTGGAGCTATGATTCTGACCACCATGGACGGTGACGACCTTCCTCACCCTGTCAATACGAACATAGTGAAAAGATACTACGCATGATAAAAGACCCGCTAGGTCGACTGGCCTAGGCAAAAATAAGGGCTTCCCGGCGAACCAAAATGGTTCGGGCAAAAATAAGGGATGAAAATGAAAAAATATGTACACCCGGAAAGTCGAAAACCTGAAAAGGCGACTTGGGCAAAAAAGGGTATCCCGGTGGACTGAAAACCCGAAAGGGCAGTCTAGGAAAAAGTTAGGGATGAAAAGCGTATCACTATGTCCCATTGGATCACTCTGTGATCTGACCTTAGTATCAACTATCAAACTCAAACGGTATCAATCAATCTAATCAGCTTCGGACGAGCAGCAAAGTGAGGAAACACTCGAAGGCATAGCGACAATAGCAGATTTGAAACTCAGTGGGATGGTTGCACATAGCTGTTTTCTTATTGTTGTACACAATTTTGTATACCTTCCATTTTTACGGCGGCGTTCTCTTACTAGAGCGTCAGCTTCCTTGTACAAAAATGCCTGTTATAGGCCAACTTCAAAAATTAATACAAGTCATTTTTACAAAACTATTTATTTTTCTTTTTCTGTTTTGTTTTTGCAAGAACGTCCAATGATTTATTCTTGACATATGCATTTGAATATGATTGTTTTTCACAAATATTTGCATAAAGAAACAAAATACAATTACTCGTAACTCCAGAAACAGGGAAAAAAATAAGAAATATCAAACCCGACAGTTACTCTGTCCAGCAGGTACCGGGGAAAGACAACTTTGGAGCACAATCATCAATACATGTGACCTTGAAACATCTATATTCCCCACAGAGTAGAAGTAATCAAAGCATTGATATCAATTCTCTCAAAACGGGAAGTATTCTCTCTAGCCAGGGTCGTCCATAAACCTGACACCTATATCCCCCAGTCAAATTTCATAATCGCGAGGGATCATCATAAATTTTTTAACTCCCCAAGCAGAGTTTGTTTCTTTATCTCAATCCCCAATAGAGCTTAACAAAGTCATTCCCCCGCAGAGCTATTCTCAAACAAAGTCTCTCATTGGTAGAATATTCACAAACAACAAAGGACAAAATCCCCTGACAGAAGTACAGTCACTTCCATTCATCATCCCCATCGGAAGTAGAAGAGTCATAGTTCTCTACAACAGTCAGAAATTCTATTTTCTCCAGCAGCAGTCAGGGATTTATTTTCCCAGATTCGGATATGTCACAACTAACATGCTCATACATCATGACATGCACATACATATCACATACAACATAATCTCGTTTATTTTGAGAACATAATCCCACAACGCATTTCATGCATCGCATATAACTAACCCTGTTATCTTTTCAGGAAAGACATTTATCACCCACAATTCCAGCAGTTATACATGTCATATCTGCAGGTAACCAAGAAAAAAAATCAGTTCCCGAAACCGAATATGTCAACTAATCTACATGATCAAACGAAGTAACCCTACTATCCAGGTTCCTTCCCACAAGCCCTACTGTTGTACCCCAAAATTTTCCCTCCCATATTTCTCAATACATTTCAAGTGAGGTCTTCAAATTGCTCAAGGAAGTCCAAGGGTTGACTAGACAAACTCTCTCCTAAGGCAGTCTACCTCAAATTAGGGTTTCATGTTGCATCAAGATACTTGAGTCCAAGAGATCCCAAATGCTCACCATTGTCCTAATATGTTCTCAATATCATCCATGTCAAGTTTCAAGACTTACAGAGGAAGTTTGCTCAGTCAATTGCTCAAAGGCCTAAAAATCGACTGTGCTAGGGCAAAAGTCAATTGTGGCCCACATACAGTCAAACTTTAATATTTTTGGTCAACATTCTCATTTTGAAGTATTATTCATCATTTTATCAAGGGTTGATCAGGATTCATCAAGGATTGCTCACAATTCATCAAAACCCAAAAGCTGCTAAATTAGGGTTTTGTAGGAAAAGTCAACTCAACTTTGACCAAGCATAAATTTCTCATACTTTATTAGAAATTACTCATCCAAAGCTAATTTTGAAGAGGATGTAATTCCCTACAATCCATCTTCAGCTCCCAAGTTCAAAATATGCACTCACAAGAAGTTATGAATTTGGACATTATAGGTCATTTCGAAAAGTCAACAAAAACACCTTTTTTATCAAAGCTTCATACAGGAACATGGAAGACTCAATTGAGATGAGACAAAAAGTGTTTCTTGGAGTACATCTCAAGATTTATAAAAAGTCCAAGAACACCTTCATAGAGTCAAAATTGAAGAAGTTATGCATTGGTGAAGTTGACCTTTTTTGTAAAATTGCCAAAAGTCAAAAGTGCCTCAAATTGCAATTTTTGTCAAATGGGTCCAACTTTTTGTGCTTGTCTTGAGTTTGTAACAAGGTCCACGAACCATGATCTTTCCCACTTACCTTTATTTTATTTTTCCATTTATTTTGATTTTTATTTCAATTAAATCAAATTAAATCAAAATAAAATCATGAAAATATCAAATTCATTTAAACCTTGAGATTTTATGCATATTTCAGGTCCCTTATACAGCTAGCAATAAAATCAAATCGTGCAAGGCCTATTTGTACACAAAAAGATTGGTTTTTGGCTTATTTTGGAAAGATCTTCATGGGAATCAAATCATGATCAAAGACCATAATTGAAAAAGATTGGATGCACATTTGCAAACCTAATTCTATCATTGATATATATTGAACAAATGCAGACCAAAAGAAAAAGTTTTTGAGGCGTGTAGGTTGAAGAACAACTTGCAAAAAAATCAAGAAAAAGTGCAATCTGTTTTCACAGTTCCAGGCACTTTCAAGCCTTGCCAAGCATTCCTTCCATTTCCTGGGCATTCAGGGAGTCCATAGCAATCAAAAGCAAGCAATTTCGTGCACTAAAACCCATTGTAAGTGACTCACGACTTCGCCATTTTCTTGAAATTCAATATCATGATTCTGGCATTTATAACATGAATTCTTCATATATTCTTGTTCAGTGAAACATTTGCAAGCTATTAGTCATAGTTAATTGCATTTTTGCTAACCGTACAGAGATCCACCATTGTTAGGTTTTCTTGGTTCGTTTTAGGGTTTTCTTATGCAGGAACAATTGGCCCTAGGGGAAGAGACCATTGTAATCAGTGGGTCAAACCCAGCTGATCCATGGTCCTGAATTTTATTTATATCGTTTGTATACAATTTATGATATGCACAAGGTTATAGCTACAACGCCATGTCTATAGGTAAAAGTTTAGAGTTTTAAACGACAGATCCAGGAGGAAGACGATGGCGTGTCATGACTCTAGTGGCCGGTTTAAATTCTGGCGCGTTATTCTGGCCAGAAACCTATGGATCTGATATATTGTTTATTTCTGTTATGTTAATGAACTAACATCCAGCGCAGTTGGTCAGAAGAAGGAAATCAGAGGTTCAGTGTTTTGGGTTCGACCCCAGGCAGAAGCTTCTGGTATATTCTCCTTCGTTTTCTCCAGAGTCAGCACATGCATCTTCTAAAGTCACCACCTTTTGGATCCACCGGCCAGCAGCAGATCCAGTGCATCATCTTTCTGACCCATTAGACAGGATCATATCCCATGCATCATATTCTGGATCCAAGTCAGAACCAGATCCAGCACGTGCAAGCCATTATCTTCTGGACCACCATCCTCTGGTCACCGTCATCTTTTGGATCATCATCCTCTAATCAGAGCCGCTGACACCAGGCCCTTTTTCTTTATCCTTCTTTTTTATTTATTTATGTTTTTTATTTATGTTTTAATTATTTTTCTCACAAAATTAATTCTTTTTTATCAAAAATCCATAAAATCAATTTTCACCAAATTAGAATTTAAGCTTTTTTTTTATTTTATCAAAAATTAATTTAATTAGTTAATTTAATTTTTTAGGTAACTTTAATTCTTTTTGTAGATAAATTAAAACAAATTAGAAAATTAGGTTTTACTTGATTTAACATTTATTTTCTTTTTCTCAAAATAACCAAATATACAAAAATAGGCCAAATAATTATTTTTATTAATTTAAATTAATTAGTAATTAGGTTTGTATTTAATTTAAAACCTTATTCTTTTTCTTAAAAAAAATAATCAAAAACAACAAAAATTATTTTTCTTTTAATTAGGTTTAGACGGGGTCAAAACCCTAATTTCCTTTCATTCTCGATTCATCGCACGTTTATTTATTTTTACAATATTAATGTAACTGCTCATGGGATGTAATAGTTTAATTAGGACTTTTTGTTTATTTATCGTTTTATGGGATTTTTGGCTATGTAATCGATCCCCCACCCGAAGCCTTATAATAGCGTAGCTTTATTTTCCGAATTTTAATTTTCTCAAATATTAACTGTTAGACGTATGATAATAGGGTTGCATGACAATAATGTATGTTAAATTTAAAATGGTTAGCAAACCCTAAATGTGCAAAGATAATAACTGAAATTGAATCACTCGCACATGCGCACTCCTAGGGTATAGTCCCACTTCGGTTACCTTCGGTAAACGATCATTAAGTATAGGGTGTTTTAGTGGTCGCCCTCTTGTCTAAACAAAGATCAAAAGTCCCGTTCAGAAATGTTTCCTCGGAAAGGTTGCCTCGGAAATGTTGCCTCGAATATGATCTTAAGACATTAGGTTTATTACTAAGACATCCTAACATTGCTCTAGTGGTCGTACGTCCCTTTCGAATTGACCCTTACAACTCCGACGGCGGTGATACCTACTCACTAATAGTGGGATAGCGTTGTCTAAAGGAAACAAGAACATAAACATTCTTTTTTTGAGTAGGCAGATGCTAGTAGGTACTTGCTCAAAACAAAGCTATCCATACTTACACTCTTTTCAAACAAAGTTTTCAAAACAACTTCGTAACACTCTTGAAGACAGAAGCAATGGTTAAATCGAAGTAAAACAAAAACTTTTCAAACGCACAAACACAGAAGCAATTTATAAAATATGAGCAAGTACCTAAGAGCCCGTAGAAAACTACGGATAGAAAGGGTGCTAATACCTTCCCTTTCTATAATCTACCCCCCGTACTCAAAATCTCGAAAAAGGATTTTTTCTGAACTTTTTTCCTTTCCGGTTGGATGAAATAAATTCGATGGCGACTCTTTCTTACCGCGACATTTTGCAAACACAAAACGCAAAACGCAAACCAGCATTTTACAAAACAGTCCGGTTCTGGCACCGTATTACAGAACTGGCGACTCTGCTGGGGAATTAATAAGTTGGGTATACCTTAGGATTTAGTTCATCATATTTGCTTCTCTTATTTGTTTTGGTTGCTTTACTTTTATGGGTTTTTTTTGGGGTTACTATAGATCCTAACCCGGATCTGGGAACACCTTTTAGGTAAGTAGCAATAAACTGTAAGGGAACTGTACGACGTAGACCGATACGGTTGAAGCAGTAGCTACGTTGATGTGGCACATTGGTTGGTACCGGTATCCCTTGTAGAGAAACGAGGAGAATACGAGGCTGCTATGTGTGTCGTTAAGCATCAACTGACCTTAGAACCTATAATTGATCAACTTGGCCATAGGAAGTAGTGAGATAGCCGACCTCGGTATAAAGCTGAGAACTGGTTGATACTCGATACTACACTCATTGAGACCATACTCTCGAGATAGTTCCGGCTGCAAGAAAAGATTGCGTAAGCTGAAACCATGACCGATGGAGGATGGTCAGTGATATTGAGAACCTCTAGAACCCGGTTACTATTATTAGGACAGGTTGAAACCAACTGAACTTCAAGAGGGTAGTACCTAGACCCCATGCAAGCCTGAGACTTAAGGGCTCTTGTGTGACTTGTTTGCCTTTACCATGTCTGTTATCTGCTATACCTGCTGTTTGTTTTTATCATGATGTCATGCATCATAACATAGCATGCATACTTCATTATACTAACCATTTCAAAGACTGAGGGGATTTATCTTTGTTTTGTTTTACAGTTATGGCTTCCATGCGCAAAAACACCATTCGAGTTAACTTCGTGCAAATACCTGCTCAACTCAAAGATTTAGCCTCGAGAGTCTCTAATACTTCCTCATTCATTAGAAGACATGGTCAGCTTCTTAGCTTGGTCACTTCAAAGTTGGATGAGCAGATGATGAGCGTGCTTTTCCAGTTCTTCGATCCGGTGCATCATTGTTTCACCTTCCCGGATTATCAGCTAGTTCCCACTTTGGAGGAGTTTTCTTACCTACTGGGCATATCCATCCTCGAGCAGACACCCTTCACAGGTTTGGAAGAGGTTCCTAGACCCGAGGACATTGCTTCAGCCTTACACCTAAAAAGGGCTGATGTAGTATCCAACTGGGAGACACAGAGTGAGGTTAAAGGTTTCTTAGCCAAGTTTCTGATGGATCAAGCTCAACAGTTCTGGGATAACTTGGATTTTCAGGATTTTGAAGAAATCTTGGCTCTCCTCATCCACGGTTTGGTTCTTTTCCCGAATCCAGATTCCTTCATAGATGCGAATGCAGTTAAGATCTTCCTGTCTCGCAATCCAGTGCCTACTCTTTTGGGTGATATCTTGCATGCCCTCTACACTCGTACCATGCGTAGAAGAGGGACCCTCATGTGTTGCATGCCTTTGCTGGAGAGGTGGTTTATTTCGCACCTCCCCAGGTCTGTATTGAAGAATGAGGAAGGTTTAGGTTGGGCTTACAGGATAATGTCCCTTTCCCATACGGACATTCTTTGGAGTTCTAAGGCTATGGAGGGCACTGCTGTCATTGACCGATGTGGGGGATACCCTAATGCCCTGTTGCTTGGAATTATAGGAGGAATAACCTATAGTCCTTGCTTGGCTTTACGACAGTTTGGTCGCGCTCGGAGAGACGGTCCTCATGAGCTACTTCTTACAGATATTGCCTTTGACTACAAGGAGGACGTTGACGAGCACCGCCGAAGGTTTATACGAGCCTGGGGCATGGTGAATAGGTCTGACCCTCACGAGCTAGGACCGAAGACTTCTCTCCCTATGCAACCTTATCTCCAGTGGGTCCGAGCTCGTGCTCAGAAGCTTGGGATGCCTTATGAAGTTGTGCTGCCAGTGATTATTGAGCCTACCAATGAAGAGGGCATTCCTTATACAGTCCTTTATCCCTACATGCCTACTGATCTTGGGGAATTGAAGAGATCCTGGATTCAACTGAAGGAGGAGAGAGATACCTACCGAGAGAAGTATCATGAGCAAGAGAGGAAGATATTAAAGCTCACGAGACAACTTGAGAATGAAAGGACGATTAATGATTACGTCATCAGGAAGGGGAAGCGACCATGGGATTTTTGACATCTTTTATTGTTTCTAGTTTAGATTTTCTTTTCAGTTATTTCTTTGTAAACACCTTAAAAGGCATTGTTAAACATTTTACAAGTTTAATCTAATAAAGTTTGTTTATTTCTTGGTTTATAAATTTGAATCTCCCAAAGTCTTTGAAATCATTCCATACGCATTCCATTATCATGCACATCATTACAGGTACCATTACAGGTTTCTCATCTTCTTGCTGTTTATTTCAGCACACAATGTCTTCTGAAATACCTATCGATCAGGCCATCAAAGCTCTTTAGGCATAAAATGCCCAATTCCAAGAGATGTTCTTGAACTTGGCTAAAGGACAAGAGGATTTGAAGACTCTCATCCTGAAGGAGAAGAAGAAGAAGAAGAAGAAGAAGGTGGTTCTTTTGAATATGGGTCACAGATTTGGGAATAGGTTGCGACAGGAAGCTGATCTGTCTCATTCATCCAAGGGAGGAGAGAATCAAGAGGAAGAAAAGGGTCCTAGTCCTGTGGTCTCTGATAATGATACTGATTTTGATGATGAACAGTACCCTCCTGCTGAGGATAGGTACAAACAACTTGAAGACCGTCTAAGTGCTATGGAGATTCAGAAGATTCCCGGTTTGGACTTCGGAGATTTGGGGCTAGCATCTGGGGTGGTGATCCCTCACAAGTTTAAAGCTCCAGTTTTTGCTAAATATGATGGAGTATCATGTCTAAAACTCCATCTCCGCTCATACGTCCGAAAGATCCAACCTTACACTGCTAATAGGAATCTGTGGGTATATTTCTTTCAAGACAGTCTGTCAGGGACTCAGCTTGAATGGTTTTATCAATTGGAAGGAGCTAACGTCCGAAACTGGGAGGACCTTGCTGGTGCTTTCTACAGGCAGTACCAGTATAACACCGACCTTGCTCCCGCTCGTACTCAGCTTCAGGGTATGTCTATGAGTGCAAGCAAAGGCTTTAAAGACTATGCTCAGAAGTGGAGAGACTTGGTTGGAAGAGTCCAACCCCCTTTGTTTGATAGGGAGTTGGTTGATATGTTTCTAGGGACGTTGTCAGGTCCATTTTTCAATCATCTGATCGACAGTTCATCATCTGGGTTTACTGAATTGATTTTGACTGGGGAGAGAGTAGAAGCTGGTATCCGAAGTGGTAAGATACAGAAAGGTACTTCATCAAGTACAGAAAAGAAGCCTTTCACCGGTAAGAAAGAAGCTAGTGCAGTTTACGGCTCGATGAGCCAAAGCAGACCTGAACGCCGCCAAGCAGTAAATGCGGTAGTGATATCAAGACCCACAGTTGCCCCACAATGCAATAATCAACAAAGAATGGAGAGGCCGCAGAGACAGTATACTCGGCTTAATATGACCTTGTCTCAAATTCTATCATAATTGTTGAAGACCAACCTGGTAACTCTGAGGGAAGCCCCGAAGAATCCCAACACCACATCTCCGCTATATAACCCGAACAACCGCTGCGCCTATCACTCTGATAGCCCAGGTCATGATACGAAAAACTGTTGGGCCTTAAAGAATAAGGTGCAAGATTTAATCGAAGCTAAAGAAATTGAGTTTGACGCTCCGGAGAAACCCAACTTTATAACTGCACCCATGCCCAAGCATGGCTTGTAAATCAATGCTATTGAGGTTGTCTCCGCCACGGAAGATGCTGATGATGAGAATACGAATGTTGACAGTTGGATCTACCCGACTACCAACGGTGGATTGAACAACTGGACGAAAAAGGACTTTGTGCCCGTTTCTTTTATTACACAGTAATAGACTTTTGTTTTGAGATTTGTAACAGGCAGTTTGAAACTTTATGGCCCGGTGCCTTGCCCGAGGCACCTTGGCTTTGTTTGTGAGGGCTTATTATTTGTCATTTTCATATATCATCAATAAAGCATTGGACGTTTTCGGCATTACAAATTTTACACTTCTTGTTTTTCTTTTTCATATCTCGCACTTTATCAAAACAACTATTGTCTTACACACACTCACATATCATAATGCAGATCCACATCCACTCTGGATCCCATTGATAATGACTCTGCTATTTCCAGTTATGACTTCGAAAATCCGATCAACCAAGCCGAGGACGAAGGTGAGGAGGATTGTGAGGTGCCTGGGGAACTTGCTAGACTGTTACTACAGGAAGAGAGGGCCATACAGCCTCATGAAGAGCCAGTGGAATCAGTTAATTTGGATACAGAGGAGGACAAGAAAGAGGTCAAGATAGGTGAAAATTTGGAGCCTAATGTCAAGCAACGGTTGATAGAGATGCTGCGTGACTATGTTGAGATCTTCGCTTGGTCTTATGAAGATATGCCTGGTTTGGATACTGATATTGTAGTGCACCGCCTGCCAACCAAAGAAGACTGTCCTCCGGTAAAGCAGAATGTCCGTCGTATGCACCCTGAGATGTCTGAGAAAATCAAAGCTGAAGTCATGAAACAGTTTGACGCCGGATTTCTAGCTGTCACTTCTTACCCACAGTGGGTTGCCAACGTTGTTCCGGTGCCGAAGAAGGATGGTAAGGTGCGGATGTGCGTAGACTATAGGGATCTGAACAGGGCGAGCCCCAAAGACGATTTCCCACTGCCTCACATCGATGTTCTGGTCGACAACACTGCGCAGCACAAGGTCTTCTCCTTTATGGATGGTTTCTCCAGTTACAATCAGATCAAGATGGCTCCCGAATTTATGGAGAAGACAACTTTCGTTACACAGTGGGGCACCTTCTGTTACAAAGTAATGCCTTTCGGGTTGAAGAATGCTGGGGCAACTTATCAGCGCGCCATGGTCGCTTTGTTCCACGACATGATTCACCATGAGATTGAGGTTTACATTGATGACATGATTGCAAGGTCCCAGACTGAGGAAGAAAACCTGGACCATCTTCAAAAGCTATTTGACAGGTTGAAGACGTACAAGCTGAGGTTAAACCCCGAACAAGTGCACCTTCGGGGGGAGGTCTGGTAAGCTGCTGGGTTTCGTCGTTAGTGATAAAGGTATTCAAGTGGATCCTGCAAAGGTGAAGGCTATACAAGAGATGCCAGCTCCCCGCACAGAAAAGGAGGTTAGAGGATTTTTGGGACGGCTGAATTATATTGCCCGATTCATTTCACATATGACTGCTACTTGTGAGCCAATCTTTAAGCTGCTGAAGAAAGATCAAGTGGTAAAATGGAATGATGAATGTCAGACCGCTTTCGAAAGGATCAAGGAGTACCTCCAAGAGCCACCTATTCTGATTCCCCCAGTTGAAGGAAGACCTTTGATCTTATACTTGACAGTGCTGGATAATTCAATAGGGTGCGTGCTGGGGAAGAATGACGAGTCTGGCCGAAAAGAGCACACTATTTTCTACCTTAGCAAAAAGTTTACCGACTGCGAGAACCGATACTCGTTGCTTGAGAAAACTTGCTGCACTTTGGCATGGGCTGCTCGCCGGCTGAGACAGTATATGCTGACTCACACTACCCTATTGATATCAAAGATGGACCCAATCAAGTATATCATCGAAAAGCCCGCCTTGTCCGGAAGAATAGCAAGATGGCAGATGATCTTAACTGAGTATGATATCCAATACACAACCCAAAAATAAATCAAGGGGAGTGTGTTGGCGGATCATTTGGCGCATCAGGCAGTGGATGATTACCAATCCATGGATTTCGAGTTCTCGGATGAGAACATCATGTTGGTGACCGACTGTGAAGAACCTGGACCGGATGAAGGACTCGAGGAGGGATCCCGATGGTCTGTGTATTTTGATGGATCTTCAAACGCATTGGGTAATGGCATTGGCGCTGTGATTATATCTCCTGAAGGCTATCATACTCCGTTCACCGCCCGATTATGTTTTAACTGCACTAACAATATGGCAGAGTATGAAGCATGCATCCTGGGTCTTCGAGCTGCTATTGACCTAAGGATTAAGTTCTTTAGTGTATTAGGAGATTCCGCTCTAGTGATCAGTCGGATCAAAGGCGAGTAGGATACGAAACACCCAAATCTTATTCCTTACAAAGAGTATGTACTGACGTTACTTCCGCACTTCAAGGAGATAACCTTTGAACATGTCCTCAGAGAGGAAAATCAGTTAACGGACGCACTAGCTACCATGTCTTCTATGTTCAAAGTCAGGTGGGACAATGAAGCTCCCCAGATTACCATTGAGAGGTTGGACGAGCCCGCACATTACTGTGACATTGAGACTGAAGAGGTAGCAGATACACCATGGTTTCACGAGGTAAAGAGGTATCTTAAGGCTCAAGAGTACCCCGAGGGTGCATCTGTTAATGATAAGAAGTTTTTGAGGAGATTCGTGGAAAAGTTCTTCATCAGCAATGGTATCCTTTACAAGCGTAACCATGATTCAACCTTACTATGATGTGTGGACAAGAGCGGGGCAGAAAGGATTATGGCATAATTACATGAAGGTACCTTTGGAACTCATTCTAGTGGACATACCATGGCAAAGAAAATCCTACGGGTAGTATATTATTGGTCTTCTATGGAAGCCGATTGTTATCAGCATTCTCGGACCTGTCATAAGTGCCAAGTCTATGCTGATAAGGTGCATGTACCTCCAGTTCCTCTGAATGTCTTGACAACTCCTTGGCCTTTTGCAATGTGGGGCATCAATATGATTGGCGAGATCAGACCTACTGCGTCCAACGGGCATCGTTTCATCCTGGTGGCTATTGATTACTTTACGAAGTGGGTTAAGGCAGCGTCTTTTGCTACAGTGACCAAGAATGTCGTGGCGCGGTTCATCCGACACAATTTGATCTGTCGATATGGTGTACCAGAAAGTATCATCACAGACAATGGTACAAATCTCAATAATACAATGATCACCGAGCTCTGCAAACAATTTAAGATACAACATCACAACTCTTCTCCTTATCGGCCAAAGATGAATGGGGCTGTTGAAGCGGCTAATAAGAACATCAAGAAGATTGTGCAGAAGATGACGGTGACATACAAAGAATGGCATGAGATGTTACCATTCGCTCTTCATGGGTACCGTACCTCAGCACAGACGTCGACAGGGGAAACACCCTACTCTCTAGTGTATGGCATGGAGGCAGTCTTACCCATTGAGGTCCAGATACCCTCTCTTCGGATTATGAAGGATGCAGGTTTGAGCGAGGACGATTGGATCCAGACCCGACTAGATCAGCTGAACTTAATCGATGAAAAGAGACTTACTACTATTTGTCATGGTCAGACGTATCAAAAGTGAATGATCAAGGCATTTAACAAGAAAGTTAGACGACAAGAGTATCAAGTCGGGGATCTGGTGATCAAATGCATCATACTGCCACAAGGTGATTCTAGGGGCAAATGGACCCCCACATATGAAGGGCCATTTGTGGTTAAGAACATGTTCTCGGGAGGAGCTATGATTCTAACCATCATGGATGGTGAAGACCTTCCTCACCCCGTCAATGCAGACGTAGTGATAAAATACTACGCATAATCAAAGACCCGCTAGGTTGAATGGCCTAGGAAAAAAATAAGGGCTTCCCGGCGAACCAAAAGGGTTCGGGCAAAAGTAAGGGATGAAAATGAAAAAATTTGTACACCCGACAAGTCGAAAACCTGAAAAGGCGGCTTGGGCAAAAAAGGGTATCTCGGTGAACTGAAAACCCGAAAGGGCGGTCCAGGCAAAAATTAGGGATCAAAGCGTAACACTATGTCTCATTGGATCACCTTGCAACCAGACTCCGGTATCGACTGTCAAGCTCGGCCGGCGCCAATCAATCTGATCTACCTTCAACCAAGTAGCAAAGTGATGAGATGCTCGAAGATATAAAGGCAATAGCAGAGTTGGAACCCAATGGGATTGTTCACATAGCTGTTTTTCTTTCTTTTACACAAATTGTATAATTTCTATCTTTCGGCGGCGTTCTCTTACTAGGACGTCAGCCTCTTGTACAAAACGCCTATTACAGGCCAACTTCAAAATCAATACAATCCATTTTATAATAAATTTCAAAAAAAAATTGTTTTTCTTTTTCTGTTTTGTTTTGCAAGAACGTCCAATGATTCATTTTTGATATATGCATTTGAAAATAATTCTTGCTCATAAATATTTACATACGAAACAAAAGACGATTACTGGTAATTTCAAGAACAGGGGAAAACAGAAGTACCCAAACCTGATAGTTGCTCTACCCACCAGGTACAGGGACAGAGCCAGCCTGAGAATGTGAGTAAAAGTACATACACTTCCCGCAGAGTAAAAGGTATCTAAAAACATTGATTCTCCCTGCAGAATAAGAGGTACCAGAATACAGTGGTGTTAATTATTCCCAAGCAAAGTTCATCTTTCACCAACAATGGAAGACCATCCCCAGTGGAGTTTATTTCTTCCACAAACAAAAATTTTATCCCCGACAGAGTTCATCATCGCCAACAACGGTAATTCATCCCCAGCCGAGGTTATTTCTCCAAGTCAGCAGACCTTCTAGCAGAGTATCTTTTCCCCACAGTCATTCTTTCACCAGTTTATTCTCCAGATGAATTATTCTCCTACCAAGTTATTCTCAAATCATCTTCGATCGTTATCCCCAGCGAGCGAAACTCTTTTATTCTCCAGCAGCAGTCTGGGATTTATTTCCCCCAACTATAGAACATCATAATGGCATTACATATCCATACACAATGACATGTGCATAAGCATCATAACAGCACAATCTCATTTATCTTGAGAACATCATTGCCCAATACATCTCATACATCATGACATTATATACGACTAACCTTTTACCTTTCAGGAAAATATATAATCAAATTCTCTCAAAGTTCAAGCTATGGAGCCCGGGTCCGACCGGATAGTATCTTGATTTCTCCATCATATTGTGAAGCCCGGAGGACGACCAGATAACAGTATCAAAACACCGCGAAGCCTGGAATCGACCAGATAGTGGTTTATCTTAAATTTAAGCTATGAAGCCCAGATTCGACCGGATAATAGTTTAATCCCCAGCAAGTTATTGTGAAACCTGGATTACGACCAAATAACAATACGAAGGACACCATGAAGCCTGGAATCGACCAGATAGTGGTACATCATAAACACGAGCCGTGAAGCCCGGAAATCGACCGGATAGCAGCTTAATAAGTTATTGTGAAGCCTGGATTACGACCAGATAACAATACAAGACACCATGAAGCCTGTACTCGACCAGATAATGGTAGAAGACGTTGTGAAGCCTGGATTACGACCATATAGCAGCCAAGAATACTACAAAGCCTGGAGTCGACCAGATAGTGGTATATCTTTAATACAAGTTATGAAGCCCAGATTCGACTGGATAATATCTTGATTTCCCCGAACACCATGAAGCCTGGATTCGACCGGATAATGGTACAAGACATCGTGAAGCCTGGATTACGACCAAATAGTGGTATAATACATCGTGAAGCCTGGGTTACGACCAGATAGCGGTAAAGAACACTGAAGTCTGGGATTACAACCAGATAACAGTAAGGGACACTGCGAAGCTTGGATTTCGACCAAATAGTAGTTTACCCGGCCAATTACTAAGAAGCCCAGAGTCGACCGGATATTAGTAGGCCTTAAAATCAAATGGAAGCCCGGATACGACTGGATAACCACTTGATTTCTTCTGAAGCCTGGATTTCAACCAGATAAGAAGTAAGGTATTGTGAAGCCTCGAATTGACCAGATAGCAGTACAAGACACCATGAAGCCTTGATTCGACCAGATAATGGTATGGAACATCGTGAAGCTTGGATTACGACCAAATAGCGGTACAAGACACTGCGAAGCTTGGATTTCGACCAAATAGCAGTTTACTTGGACAATTACTAAGAAGCCCGGAGTCGACGGGATATTAGTGTGCCCTAAATTCAAGTTAAAGCCCGGATGCGACCGGATAACAACTGAATTCCTTCTGAAGCCTGGATTACGACCAAATAAGAATTGAGAAATTGTGAAGCCTAGATTACGACCGGATAGCAAGTTTAATCTCATCTCCCCAGTAAGTCACTGTAAAGCCTGGATTACGACCAGATAGTAGTCGATCTTATCACTATGAAGCCTGGATCACGACCAGATAGTAGTTCATTTTCACCTCTTCGAATAAGAGATGATTCCCCAGTGGAATAACAGACGACCAAAGCTCCTAAAATTCAACTTTCTCTAAAGACAGAGACTGGCATTCCCCAGCGGAATCATCCTTAACAACAGGTATACAAGTTCTCGCTAAGGAATCTCTTATGAGATCAACACTCCTTCGGATGGAATCTTTAAGCCCATCTTCCGTCATCAATCTCCAAATGGTATCTATAATCCCATTCCCGACATCATAAGACAAGTACCACTTCAAGCGAGTGCAAATTTCTTGGGCACTCTAGTGTTCAATCATCTCCAACCTTCAGATCACGAAAGGCAGACAAGCCAATCCATATCCTCAGGTTTAATAAGATTGAACAAGGTCAACTGTTGTACCCCAAAATTTTCCCTCCCATAATTCTCAATACATTTCAAGTGAGGTCTTCAAATTGCTCAAGGAAGTCCAAGGGTTGACCAGACAAACTCTCTCCTAAGGTAGTCTACCTCAAATTAGGGTTTCATGTTGCATCAAGATAGTTGAGTCCAAGAGATCCCAAATTCTCACCATTTCCTAATATGTTCTCAAGATCATCCATGTCAAGTTTCAAGACTTACATAGGAAGTTTGCTCAGTCAATTGCTCAAAGGCCTAAAAATAAACTATGCTAGGGCAAAAGTCAACTGTGGTCCACATACAGTCAAACTTCAAGATTTTTCGTCAACATTCTCATTTTGAAGTATTAATCATCATTTTATCAAGGGTTGATCAGGATTCATCAAGGATTGCTCATAATTCATCAAAACTCAAAAGTTGCTAAATTAGGGTTTTGTAGGAAAAGTCAACTCAACTTTGACCAAGCATAACTTTCTCATACTTTATTTGAAATGACCCATCCAAAGCTCATTTTTAAGAGTATGTAATTCCCTACAATCCATCTTCATCTCCCAAGTTCAAAATATGCACTCACAAGAAGTTATAAATTTGGACATTATAGGTCATTTCGAAAAGTCAACAAAAATACCCTTTTTGTCAAAGCTTCATACAGGAACATGGAAGACTCAATTGAGATGATACCAAAAGGGTTGCTTGTAGGACCTCTCAAGCTTTCTAAAAAGTCCAAGAACACCTTCATAGAGTCAAAATTGAAGAAGTTATGCATTGGTGAAGTTGACGTTTTTTCAAAATTGCCAAAAGTCAAAAGTGCCTCAAATTGCAATTTTTGTCAAATGGGCCCAACCTTTTGTGCTTGTCTTGAGTTTGTAACATGGTCCACGACCCATTATCTTTCCCACTTTCCTTTATTTTATTTTTGCCATTTATTTTGATTTTTATTTCAATTAAATCAAATTAAATCAAAATAAAATCATGAAAATATCAAATTCATTTAAACCTTGAGATTTTGTGCATATTTCAGGTCCCTTATACAGCTAGCAATAAAATCAAATCGTGCAAGGCCTATTTGTACACAAAAGATTGGTTTTTGGCTTATTTTGGAAAGATCTTCATGGGAATCAAATCATGATCAAAGACCATAATTGAAAAAGATTGGATGCACATTTGCAAACCTAATTCTATCATTGATATATATTGAACAAATGCAGACCAAAAGAACAAGTATTTGAGGCGTGTAGGTTGAAGAACAACTTGCAAAAAAATCAAGAAAAAGTGAAGTCTGTTTTCACAGTTCCAGGAACATTCAAGCCTTGCCAAGCATTCCTTCCGTTTCCTAGGAATTCAGGGAGTCCATAGCAATCTAAAGCAAGCAATTTCGTGCACGAAAATCCACTGTAAGTGACTCACGACTTCGCCATTTTCTTAAAATTCAATATCATGATTCTGGCACTTATAGCATGAATTCTTCATATATTCTTGTTCAGTGAAACATTTGCAAGCTATTAGTCATAATTAATTGCATTTTTGCTAACCGTACAGAGATCCACCATTGTTAGGTTTTCTTGGTTCGTTTTAGGGTTTTCTTATGCAGGAACAATTGGCCCTAGGGGAAGAGACCATTGTAATCAGCGGGTCAAACCCAGCTGATCCATGGTCCTGAATTTTATTTATATTGTTTGTATACAATTTCTGATATGCACAGGGTTATAGCTACAACGCCATGTCTGTAGGTAAAAGTTTAGAGTTTTAAACGACAGATCCAGGAGGAAGACGATGGTGTGTCATGAATCTACTGGCCGATTTAAATTCTGGCGCGTTATTCTGGCCAGAAACCTGTAGATCTGATATATTGTTTGTTTTTGTTATGTTAATGAACTAACATCCAGCGCAGTTGGTCAGAAGAAGGAAATCAGAGGTTCAGTGTTCTGGGTTCGACCCCAGGCAAAAGCTTCTGGTATATTCTCCTTTGTTTTGCTAGAGTCAACACATGCATCTTCTGAAGGTCACCACCTTCTGGATCCACCGGTCAGCAGCAGATCCAGTGCATCATCTTTCTGACCCATTAGACAGGATCAGATCCCATGCATCATATTCTGGATCCCAGTCAGAACCAGATCCAACACGTGCCGACCATTATCTTCTGGACCACCATCCTCTGGTCACCGTCATCTTCTGGATCACCATCCTCTAATCAGAGCCGCTGACACTAGGCCTTTTTTCTTTATCCTTCTTTTTTTTATTTATGTTTTTTATTTTTGTTTTAATTATTTTTCTCACAAAATTAATTCTTTTTTATCAAAAATCCATAAAATCAATTTTCACCAAATTTGAATTTAGGCTTTTTTTTATTTTATAAAAAATTAATTTAATTAGTTAATTTAATTTTTTAGGTAACTTTAATTCTTTTTGTAGATAAATTAAAACAAATTAGAAAATTAGGTTTTACTTGATTTAACATTTATTTTCTTTTTCACAAAATAACCAAATATACAAAAATAGGCCAAATAATTATTTTTATTAATTTAAATTAATTAGTAATTAGGTTTGTATTTAATTTAAAACCTTATTCTTTTTTTTTAGGAAAAATAATCAAAAACAACAAAAATTATTTTTCTTTTAATTAGGTTTAGACGGGGTCAAAACCCTAATTTCCTTTCATTCTCGATTCATCGCGCGTTTATTTATTTTTACAATATTAATGTAACTGATCATGGGATGAGTGATACGGTGGGAGAACTGACTTGGTGTTTTGCGTTTCGATCGCATTTGTGCGGATAGCAAGAGTCATCACCGACTTTTCTTTTATCCAAAAGGAAAGGTAAAAAAGCACAGGAAAGACCTTTCGAGATCATTTCTCGTGTTCGGGGGGTAGATTATGAAAAGGGAAGGTATTAGCACCCTTTTCATCCATGGTTTTCCATGGGCTCTTAGTTACTTGTTTAGATCACTTGCTTTTATTTGACAGTGTGCTTTTGGTGTGGGCTTTGAAAGTGTTTTGAAAAAATTTCTTTGTAATGGTTCTCGTTTCTATAAGAACGCGTACAAAGTTTTGTTTCGAAAGATAGTTCAAAGATGTATTTGTGGAACGTGTTTTCGAAAGTGGTTTTGAAAAAGATGTTTTATAATAGTTCTCGTCTCTATAAGAATGTATACAAAATGTTCTGTCTTTTGAAAATGTTTTGAAATGAAAGTGTAGGTGTAAAAATGTTTTTATCACGAGCAAACGAGTAACTAGGATCGAATCTACCTACTTGAAAGGTTTTCAATTGTTCTTTTCTTCCTCCCTTTAATGTTGCTATCTTACTATTAATTTGGTAAGAAGCCCCATCGTCGGATGTGAAGGGACAGGCGCAGGTTAATTTTACAGTCATCGAAAGCAACTTATGAGACACTTTAGCAATTTTCGTAAGGGACGAGATAATTTTATCGAAGGCAACGTCGAGGGTCATCGAGGGACTACGATCTTTTTATCAAAGGGCCATTACTAAAGCGTCCCATATTCGAGGGACATGATTGTGTTTCCGAGGCAACGAGCGAGGCTACCCTAGAGGTGCGCGTGTGAAGGAGTGTGTTTGTTTATTTTGTTCTTTAATTAAGCTATCTAGCGATTTATTTTTGTATCTTGCCATGCACGCCTAATTACTATACAACATAAGGAAAACAGTAAATTGCAGAAATTAAAATTCTACGCTATTATAGAAATTTCGGGAATGGGAGTACAAATTTACAAATGGGAATGGATCGAATTGTCAATGTAATTAAAAGTCTAAATAGGCTATCAATACAACCAAATCGAATTTAAACATAAACAATTAATTTAGACTAAAATGAAATATTAAAGTAGAATTAATAGGCAAAATAATATTTTTGGTATTTTGTTTGTGAGAAAAATTTAAAAATAAAAATTCTATTCTATTATTTTTTGAAATTTTATTTATCATGAAGAAATTTAAACAATTTAAAAGAATGTTGACTAAACAAAAAAAAAGTTAACTAACTAATTTTTTTTCACAAAAAAAATCCCTAAACTAATTAAGAAAATTAAATAGTTCGAAATTATATTTTTAGAATTGAAACTAAAGATTAACAAAATCAAATCTAAACTAAATAAAGCTATTAAAAAAAATTCTAAACTAACCTAAAATTCTAAGTTTCCAAATTAATTCTAAAACTAAACTAAAATTCTAAAATTTACTAAATTAATTCTAAAATACTAAGCTAATTAATAATAAAAGAAAGTTAGTTGGTTAAAACATGAAATACAATCTATATAATTATATATCCATAAAATCTCAATAAAACAAATAAGAAAAGTAATTAAACTTAAAATGATGTATATGGCAGAATATGGGGAGGAGGGAAGCAAATTCGGATTGGGCTGCAAGAAGAAATCAACAGGCCCAATAGTTTATTGTTCAACAAAAAAGAAAATGGTGATGTTATAACATAATAAGAAAACAAAAGAATAGTGGCCTACAATTTTTGTATGGTTTAAGGTCCATGATCTATCAATAAGAGAAAATAATTGGGCTTGGTGAACCAGGTCAAAGCAGACTCAGAAATCCACTTAAAATGAGAACGAGTTCATAGAACCCTAGCCCCTGTCTCTTTCGAAATTTACGAAGAAGAGGAACCTATATCCCTAAGTCTAAAGAACCGCATGGATGAAGCCAAGATTCATGATGCTTTTCATGAAAGATGATGGAACCCAAAGGGAACAAGTGCAAAAAGAAAGTATTAAACAGAACC
Source organism: Vicia faba (assembly GCA_948472305.1). NCBI lineage: Eukaryota > Viridiplantae > Streptophyta > Magnoliopsida > Fabales > Fabaceae > Vicia > Vicia faba. The sequence goes on along the minus strand of OX451739.1, from coordinate 377,213,370 downwards.
TGTTTGGAGCTTTGACGATTCCGGCGTAAAGTTTAGAAAATTCCAGAAAACGCTAGTGGTAATTCCTTCGACTTTGTCTCTTGCCTTGCATTTTCCGCATCTTCTGAGTTCAAATTGTTGATTTTAAATTAAGCATGGAATGGTTACAGATCGATGGTGGTGGAGGTGTTTCTTTGGAATGGAAACAGATGAAGTCTTTGCTCGGGTCTGATGAATTGTAATCGCAGAAGCCGTTTTTGTTGAGACGTTGTATGCAATTTGTGAAGTAAATGTCTCGTGTTAAAGCTTCACCCCATTGAAGTTCAATACCGAAAGTGAGTATCTCGTTGAGGTAAATAACAACATCGCTTTGACAACTGGGTTCAGAATCCGAAACAGAGTGAGGTTAGTGAAGATTTTGTTTGGGTTTATGATGATTGAAAAGATATGACTTTTTGTTTTGGTTATTACAGCAGGTTTTTTGGTTTTGTAATGACAGCAGGTTTTTGGTTTTGTGATGCTTGAAAAGCTATGGCTTTTGGTTTCTGGTTATTGCAGCAGGTTTTTTTTAGTTTTCTGATGCTTGAAAAGCTATGTCTTTTGGTTTCTGGTTATTACAACAGTTTGTTTTTGGTTTTGTGATGCTTGAAAAGCTATGGCTTTTGGTTTCTGGTTATTACATCAGTTTTTTGTTTTGTTTTGGCTATCAAGTTTGTTTTGCTGGTTTTTCTGTTCTGTTGCTGATTTTTTTTATCTCTGGTGCCACACTGCCTTCTCCTTGATTTTCTTATGTAGAAGAAAAAGAGACTGGATTCGGAGGAAAAATGAGATAGGTTTGAACAATTAAAGGCAATGTTTTATTGCTTTGTGGCTACAGTTTTTGTTTTTGCTAACTTTGTGCAAGTGCTGGGCTATTTTGGACTATTCTGTAGGCTGGTCTTGAAGCAGGTTTTGGGAAAGCAACAAAGCTAATATTTTGCAGCAAGGTTGGACTGTTTTGCTTAGGTGATCTCTTTCCTCTTTCTCTTTCAATGAAAATAAACAATTTTTGTTTACTTATTGAACTCTGAAGGATTTGCCACATTAGGAAGATGATGACATAGGGCTTGGAGCTATTTTGATAGCTTGCCATTTTTGAATTGTTGCTGTTATACTTGGTTCTTGCTTTGCTGTCATATACTGCCCTGTATTCTTGTGCTGCTGCTGTGCTACCTTGCTTGCCTAGTTTCCCATGTTGTTTTGGTGTTTTTTCAGCTTTGTGTTGCACCTGCTATTTGCAGCCTTGCTTTATTTTGTTTATAACCAAGTTTTGTTTGCTACTTTGTTGTTGTTTTTTTCTTTGTGTTGCCTTGGACCGTGCTGCTGTTTGCTGTTGTTGTTTCATATTTTTTTCTATTCTTTTCCCTTTTTGTGAACCAAAAGAATTCCACACTTTTTTTTGTGATTTGTAAAAGTAGGAGGAGATAAATCATGATTGAAAAACCCTCTTAATTTTTGATTCCAAAAGGCAAATTCTAATGATGAGATAAAAACTCTTAATAATTAGTTCTTGAATTTTCACATATAGCTAATATTTTCTTTCTTTTGTTGCATGTACGAGCAATTTGGACAATGGAGAAAAATGATGAAGAGCGGTCTGCCGTGTCTGATGAAGACTTGAAGATGACAAAAAATCAATCTTTTAGGAATTTGTATTGTTGCAACTTTTGTAACATTGCGGCTTTCATTTGTAATTTGAATTTTAAGACTTGGAGAATTGTGAAATATATTCAAATAAAAATGACGCTTTGTTGTAAATCTTAAGTTCTTAAATAAACTTGAATAGTCTCGAATTCTTGAATAAACTTGAATAGTCTTGAATTCCAAAGCGGCTTTAAAAAAAGTCTTGCATTTGAATAATGACGCGCTTGAAGAAATTAGGTTTAACAATTTGATTTGATTCATGAGAATTGTGACTTAGATAAACCATGAATCACAACATAACTTTAATCATGTTTGCATCCCAAAGTTCGAATGAATTTGAGAAAAATTTAGCGAACTCGTTCTCTGATACCCTGAATTCAAAACCAACCACGTGAATCAATTGTAAAAGATTTGGACGAAAGCTTGTGATATCGTGTAATCCTTTGCTAATCAAGACAATATTCAAATGAATCCTTAAATAATTTTCAACAAGATCATAAATCAATTTTTAGCATGGCAACTTGTGTTATAAGCAACATCTTCTTCGAACTCAATATGAATCTTTGAATTCAACATCTCGTTTTATGGACAGTCTTAACATAAGAATCACAGCCTTTTGAGAAATCAATTCGAAATTGAAAATACTCTAAATCAAGAAAATGAATTATGACAAATTGATAATCTCCAAGGTCTTTTAAATATAATTTCCTTCGATTCTTAAAGAGGACTTGTTGAATACATCGCTCATGAAAATGTACAAAAATAGTCGGCTCGAGATCTTGAAAATTGAGGACATTACGACTCTTGAAAGGCAGACCACAATTAGGTCAGAAACAGAAAGTGACCTCTAAAATATTCGAATTTCCAATAATCTTTCACACATAATCGGCTCTTGACTTGTGAAGAGAAATTAGAGATGACGTCAAGGAGAGTCATATGCAAACAGAACCACTCAAGAATATCGATTAATGAAGAAGTTACAATTATTTGAACTTGATACAAAAAAGGCTGACTTTTGCAAATGATTTTTAGTCACCTGAACCATTGAATGAGAAAACTCATAGCGCGAGGCTTGAAACTTGGCACAAACATCCTTGATAAAACATGAAGGACCATAAAGACCATTTGAAACTTTGAAAACTCATTTTCTTTTGAGAAATGTAAAACCCTTATTGCTGATTCACTACCTCGGAAGAGAATCTGTCTGATCGGTTTCTGAGCCAACTTGAATATCCGAGAAACCCTTGGATTGTATCTTGTATGAAAAATGGGAGGGCAAATTTTGGGGTACAACAGCTGCCCCTGTTCAATCTTCTTAAACTTGAAAAGCGAGATCGACGTGTTTGTCGTTCGTGGCTTGAAAGTAGAAGGTGATTGAACACTAGAGTGCCTAGAAATTTGCACTTGATGACGCGCTGGTTGATTGCATAAGGAAATGGGCTTAAATATGCCATTTGGAGAAGCAAAGGAGAATTGTCATAGATGGGCTTATAGATGCCATCCAAAGACGATTATTGACAGAAATTTTGAACTCGATCTCAACAGAGAATGAATCAGAATAAACCGTTGAGAGATTTATCTGAACTAACAAAAATCTGGAAACGAATCAGAATAAACCATTGAGAGATTTATCTGAACTAACAAAAATCTGGAAACGAATCAGAGTAAACCGTTGAGAGATTTATCTGAACTAGCAAAAATCTGAAACAAATCAGAGTAAACCGTTGAGAGATTTATCTGAACTAGTAAAAATATGGAAACGAATCAGAGTAAACCGTTGAGAGATTTATCTGAACTAGCAAAAATCTGGAAATGAATCAGAGTAAACTGTTGAGAGATTTATCTGAACTAGTAAAAATCTGGAAACGAATCAGAGTAAACCGTTGAGAGATTTATCTGAACTAGTAAAAATCTGAAAACGAATCATAATAAACCGTTGAGAGATTTATCTAAACCAGTGAAATAATCTGGAGACGAATCAGAATAAACCGTTGAGAGATTTATCTGAAACAGTAAAAATTTGAAAACGAATCAGAATAAACCGTTGAGAGATTTATCTGAACCAGTGAAATAATCTGGAGACGAATCAGAATAAACCGTTGAGAGATTTATCTGAAACAGTAAAAATCTGGAAACGAATCAGAATAAACCGTTGAGAGATTTATCTGAACTAGTAAAAATCTGGAAACAAATCAGAATAAACCGTTGAGAGATTTATCTGAACTAGTGAAATAATCTGGAGACAAATCATAATAAACCATTGGGAGATTTATCTGAACCAGTGAAATAATCTGGAGATGAATTAGAATAAATCGTTGGGAGATTTATCTGAACTAGTAAAAATCTGGAGATGAATCAGAATAAACTGTTGAGAGATTTATCTGAACTAGTAAAAATCTGGAGACAAATCAGAATAAACCGTTAAGAGATTTATCTGAACCAGTGAAAATCTGGAAATGAAATATTTTGTTATGTGGATAGTCTACCAATCTTTTCTTGTTGAGAATCTTTGTCTGTTGGAAATTTGTTGATAATAACTGTCTAATGACTCTTTCCTGCAAAAGGTGAAGAGTTAACTATATGCAATGCTATGATGTATGCGATGCATGGTGTGATGTTTGCCTCTCAAAATAAATGAGATTGCACTGTATGTACTTGAATTGTCAATGTTATGGCGTATAGATGCAAATGTATGGAATTAAAGATTGTTTGTGCCGTAGCGTTGCTGGAAGTGGGAAAAATAAATTCCCTCTGAAGCACTGATGGGTGAGTTTCCAAGTATAAACTCTGTTGTAGAAGGGAAAAGCCAGACATGGCTTGTAGTCTTCGTGATATCCTGCTGGGGAAATATGAGAAGTTGGGCAACTTACTGGGGGTATTCTGGAGCAGTGGTTGGAAGTTTTTGTTCTGTCAGGAATATGAGAAAGCTTGATACCGACAGGCTGCATACTGGGGATATGTTAGCGATTCTGTAGTAGGATGTATTCGCTTCCGCTCCTGCTGGAGAAGGTGCTTGCAGGGGTTTTATGGAATGGCTTATAGATATTATCCTATTTCTTAAAGTCATTAGTAATTGTCTTTCCCTTTTTATGTTTATTTGTAACAGTAATCACGTTCAAATGCATATGCTCAAAAATAAATCATTGGACATTTTTGTAAACAAGACACAGAAACAAAGAAAAAACATATGGTTTTTCATTTTCAAAAGGGATATCTCTGTATTAACTTGAATAATTATTTTTTGTACAATGAGATGAGCATTCTAGCGAGAGAATATCGTTGTAAAAAAATGAAAACTGATACAAAGAAAAGATAGCTATGTGAAATAATCCCATGGGGTTTCCATTCTGCTATAGTCTTCATGTCTCTGAATGTCTTGTCCACTTGTCGCCTTGGCGAAGTCGACTGGATTATTTTATAGCTATTTGAGTTGATTGGTCGACCGTGAAGATTGTCTGCCAGATGATTCAACGGGACATAGTTATATGCTTCAATCCCTAACTTTTTCCTGGACCGCCCTCTCGGGTTTTCAGTCCACCGGGATACCCCTTTTTTCCTAAGCCGCCCTTTCGGGTTTTCGACTTGCCGGGTGTACAGATTTTTTTTAATTTTCATCCCTTATTTTTGCCCGAACCCTTTTGGTTCGCCGGGAAGCCCTTATTTTTGCCTAGGCCAGTCAACCTAGCGGGTCTTTGATCATGCGTAATATCTTTTAACTATGTCCGTATTTACAGGGTGCGGGAGGTCGTCGCCATCTATAGTAGTCAAGATCATTGCTCCACCAGAGAAAATGCTTGTGATTACAAACGGCCCTTCATACGTAGGAGTCCATTTTCCCCTGGGATCTCCTTGTGGAAAAATGATATGCTTGATTACCAAGTCACCGACCCGATATACCTGACGTTTGACCTTTTTATTAAAAGCTTTGATCATGCGTTTTGATACATCTGACCATGACAGATAGGTGTAAGCCTCTTTTCATCAATCAAGTTTAGTTGGTCAAACCGAGTCTGGATCCAATCTTCTTCATTCAAACCAGCATCCTTCATGATTCTTAGGGAGGGGATTTGGACCTCAATAGGCAAGACAACTTCCATGCCGTATACGAGAGAATAAGGTGTTGCCCCAGTTGATGTGCGAGATGTGGTACGATACCCATGGAGAGAGAACGGTAGCATCTCATGCTAGTCTTTGTATGTGACTGTCATTTTCTGTATGATCTTCTTAATGTTTTTGTTAGCAGCTTCTACAGCACCATTCATCTTTGGTCGGTAAGGGGAAGAATTGTGATGCTGAATCTTGAATTGTTTGCACAAGGCGGTGATCATAGTGTTGTTTAGATTCGTACCATTATCAGTGAGGATTCTCTCTGGGATACCGTACTGACAGATGAGATTCTGTTTGATGAACCGAGTGACCACATTCTTAGTAACGGGAGCGAAGGAAGCTGCCTCAACCCACTTTATAAAATAGTCGATGGCCACCAAGATGAAACGGTGTCCATTGAAGGTCGTTAGCTTGATTTCCCCAATAATATCGATTCCCCACATAGCAAAGGGACAAGGAGCCGTCAAGACGTTCAGAGGAACCAGAGGTATATGCACTTTATCCGCATAAATCTAACACATATGGTAAGTCCGAGAGTATTGGTAGCAATCTGCCTCCATGGTAGACCAATAATAGCCTGCCCGTAGGATTATCTTTGCCATTGTATGCCCACTGGAATGGGTACCAAAAGTGCCTTTGTGTAATTCGACCATGATCCTTTCAGCCTCAACCTTGTCTATGCACCGAAGCAATACAGAGTCATGACTGTGTTTGTACAAAATGTCATTACTAAGGAAGAATTTAGCCGAGAACCTTCTTAGGAACTTCTTGTCATTCACCGAAGCTCCTTCTGGATATTCCTGAGACTCGAGATACCTTTTAACTTTGTGAAACCAAGGTCGATCCGCTACTTCTTCAGTACCAATCTCGTGACAGTAAGCTGGTTCATCCATCCGCTCAATGGTGATTTGAGGAGCCTCGTTATCCCAATTAAGTTTAAACATAGATGACATTGTAGCTAATGCGTCTGCTAGCTGATTTTTCTCTCGCGGGAAATGCTCGAAGGTAATCTTCTCGAAATGTGACAACAAGGTTCACACATGTTCTTTATAAGGGATAAGGTTCGGGTGTTTGGTGTCCCATTCCCCTTTGACCTGACTAATGACCAAATTTGAATCTCCAAATACATCCAAGTATTTGATCCCCAAGTCTATATCAGCTTTGAGACCGAAGATGCATGCTTCTTATTCTGCCATATTGTTTGTACAGTTGAAGCAAAGTCTGGCAGTGAAGGGAGTATGACATTTGTGATCGGTGGGAATGAGAACTGACTGTTTTGGAATGCTGGTTCGCGTTTGCGTTTGTTTTTGCAAAATGTCGCGGTAAGCAAGAGTCGTCACCGTCTTTTATCCAACAAGGAAAGGACAAAAGCACAGAAAAATTCCTTTTCGAGATATCTCTCGGGTTCGGGAGGTAGATTATAGAAAGGGAAGGTATTAGAACCCTTTCTATCCGTGGTTATCCACGGGCTCTTAGGTACTTGCTCACTATGTTTTCAAAAGTTTGCTTTTCTTTGTGTTTGTGGGTTTTGAAAAGAGTTTTGTTTTTGAAGAGAGTGTAAGTGCGAAAAGTTTTTGTTTTGTTTTAAAAGGAGCAAGTACTTAAGAACATCTACCTACTCAAAAAGGAATTAGACTATGCAAGTGTCCTTTAGACAGTGCTATCCCACTATTGAGGAGTAAGTAGCACCGTCGTTGGAGTTTTCGGGTCAATTCAGTTTAAGGGACGTGTGGTCACTAAAGCAATGTTAGGATGCTTTAGCGGTAACCCTAATGTCTTAGATCATTTTTTTTATCGAGGCAGCCATTTCGAGGCAACTTTGATCTTTGGACAGGAGGGCGACCTCTAAAACATCCTATACTCAATGACCACATTTGAGGCAACCAAGTGAGGTGTACCCTAAGAGTGGCATGTGCGAGTGTATTGTTTTTTCAGTTATATTATCTTTGTATTTTTAGGTGTTCTACCATTTGTTTTTAGATCTTGTCATACAATCCTAGTTAGCATACATCTAAGCAGTTAATATATATACAGGAATTTAAAGTGCAGAAATTGTAAATCCTACGCTATTACAAGGCTTCGGGGAGGGGGATTATTTACATGTCCAAAATTGGGGAATAAAAGCAGTAAAGTAAAATAAACGCGCGTGAATCTTAAAAATCCTAAGAATATAATCTTTTTGTTGTTTTATTTTATTTTTGGGAAAATGCTAAATGTTCAATTAAGTCAAATTTAATTAATTAAAAAAACTGATTAAAATTAACTCTAAAACATACCTAATATTTTTTGCATTTTTTTGTTGATGAAAAGGATTGAATTCAAATAAATCCTAAGTCTACTGATTTTAAAATTGAAGAAAATAAGTTAAAATAATTAACTAAGTTAAATCCTTAAAAAATAAAACCTAATTCTAAATTACTTATGTTTTTTATGATTTTTATGTTGATTAAAAAAGAAATGAAATGGTCAAAAAATGAAATCAAAGGAAACAGGCAGTAAAAAAAATAATTCTGGAGGCCTGGGTCGAAAGAGGTGTAGGCTGTCTTTCGACCCAGTGAAGAGGCTTGATCGAAGGTGTATGAGGGGCTGCACTCTGAGGGTGTTCGATCTGGATATGTCATCCTTCGATCTGGAAATCCAGGATCCAGTTCGAAGTTAAGCTGCTAAGCTTCGAAACTCTGAACAGGATCCTGAGAATATATCTCCTGCAAGAAACGAAACACATGTTAAAGGTCCAGGGGGGATTTTACCCCCCTGATTCGAATCTCCTCCCAGTTTGAACCTGCTGAATCTGGGTCTGGATTTGTTTTATCCTGGGATTCGAAGGAGAAACTCAGATTGTGCCCAAGCAATGGCACAATCTCATCTATGCGCTGTAGCTTACATGTATCACATTAAATCATCCACAAACAACAGTAATAACGTGAATATGCAATCAGAGATTGAAATGAGTTTGAGATTAGATTTCTTTTTACCAAACAAAAGTGCTTTGATCTGTGATTCTGAGTGTGGAATGGCTTGTGCAAGGATTGGGTATGGCTTCCTGGAAGTGCTGATGATTTTTGGCAGCGTAATTCCAAGTTCTCCCTGTTTATTTTCTCTATTTTTTTCTGTGTGTTTTTTCGTTCTCCTCCTTTTTTTTGCAACACTTGTGATCTCTTTATATAGAGGGGGTAGAGGGGACAGGAAGACAAAGGTTTAAATAACCTTGATTATGTGTTTGAAAGCCATGAATGAGAATTTGTAACGTTGGCCAAACACATGGGATCTTGTCCCTTTTTTTGAATTTTGAATGATATGTAATTGGCCTTCGAATGCTCCCTTTCGAATGGGCTGATGGCCTCCTTCGAATGCTCCCTTTCGAATGGGCTGATGGCCTCCTTCGAATGCTCCCTTTCGAATGGGCTGATGGCCTCCTTCAAATGCTCTTCGAAAGCTTCTTCGAATGGACCCTTTGAATGCTTCTTCGAATGGACCTTTTAGAATTCCAATCGAAGGACACTGTTATAATGCCAATCGAAGTACTTGTCCATAATGCCAATCGAAAGGCTCCTTCAGAATACCAATCGAAGGGTCTTTCAGAATGCCAATAGAAATGCCTGTCAATAATGCCAATCGAATGGCTCCTTCAGAATGCCAATCGAAGGTTTTCAGAATGCCAATCGAAAGGTCTTTCAGAATGCCAATCGAAAGGTCTTTCAGAATGCCAATCGAAGGGTCTTTCAGAATTCCAATCGAAAGGTCTTTCATAATGCCAATCGAAAGGTATTTCAGAATTCCAATCGAAAGGTACTTAAAGCACCACTAAAAAATTTTCTTTTTCCTTAGGCAAGGGTTTCTGGTCAACCATGCAGGGGGAAGACTTTGGAAAACATGAGAGGGCAAATTTTGGGGTACAACAGTTGCCCCTGTTCAATTTTCTTAAACCTGAGGGTGTAGATTGGCTTGCGCCTTTCGTGATTTGAAGGTGGAAGATAATTGAACACTAGAGTGCCCAGAAATTTGCACTCGCATGGTGTAGTATCAGCAATGTGATGTCGGGAATGGGCTTACAGATGCCATTTGGAGATTGTTGGTAGGAGATGGGCTTAAAGATGCCATCCAGAAGTGATTGCTGGACTGTATTTGAATGAGTGACAGAATTACATCTGAATCTGGATCGTATCTTGACTGTATTTGAAGGTCTCTGATTGCTTATCATTAACTGGAAGAAATAAATCTAACCAGAGAAGGTCTTTGGTTGCCTGTTTTAACTGGAAGAAATAAATCTAACCAGAGAAGGTTTTTTTTTATAATGATGTGTGATGAAGGAATCTGAGACGATTGCTACTCCAAACAGATGATGAAGGAATCTTAGATGATTACTACCTCAGCAGGATGATGAAGGAATCTTGGATGACTATAACCTCAGCAGGATGATGAAGGAATCTTGGATGACTTCTACCTCAGCAGGATGATGAAGGAATCTTGGATGACTACAACCTCAGCAGGACGATGAAGGAATCTTGGATGACTACAACCTCAGCAGGACGATGACGGAATCTTGGATGACTACAACCTCAGCAGGACGATGAAGGAATCTTGGATGACTACAACCTCAGTAGGATGATGAAGGAATCTTGGATGACTACAACCTTAGCAGGATGATGAAGGAATCTTGGATGACTACAACCTCAGCAGGATGATGAAGGAATCTTGGATGACTACAACCTCAGCAGAATGATGAAGGAATCTTGGATGAATACAACCTCAGCAGGATGATGAAGGAATCTGGGATGACTACAACCTCAGCAGGATGATGAAGGAATCTTGGATGACTACAACCTCAGCAGGATGATGAAGGAATCTTGGATGACTACAACCTCAGCAGGATGATGAAGGAATCTTGGATGACTACAACCTCAGTAGGATGATGAAGGAATCTTGGATGACTACAACCTCAGCAGGATGATGAAGGAATCTTGGATGACTACAACCTCAGCAGGACGATGAAGGAATCTTGGATGACTACAACCTCAACAGGATGATGAAGGAATCTTGGATGACTACAACCTCAGCAGGATGATGAAGGAATCTTGGATGACTACAACCTCAGCAGGATGATGAAGGAATCTTGGATGACTACAACCTCAGCAGGATGATGAAGGAATCTTGGATGACTACAACCTCAGTAGGATGATGAAGGAATCTTGGATGACTACAACCTCAGCAGGATGATGAAGGAATCTTGGATGACTACAACCTCAGCAGGACGATGAAGGAATCTTGGATGACTACAACCTCAACAGGATGATGAAGGAATCTTGGATGACTACAACCTCAGCAGGATGATGAAGGAATCTTGGATGACTACAACCTCAACGGGATGATGAAGGAATCTTTGACGACTGCTACTCCAAAAGGATGATGAAGGAATATTGGACGATTACTACCTCAGCGGGATGATGAAGGAATCTTGGACGATTACTACCTCAACAGGATGATGAAGGAATCTTTGACGACTGCTACCTCGACGGGATGATGAAGGAATCTTGGATGATTACTACCTCAACGGGATGATGAAGGAATCTTGGACGATTACTACCTCAACAGGATGATGAAGGAATCTTTGACAACTGCTACTCCAAAAGGATGGTGAAGGAATCTTGGACGATTACTACCTCAGCAGGATGATGAAGGAATCTTGGACGATTACTACCTCAATGGGATGATGAAGGAATCTTTGACGACTGCTACTCCAAAAGGTAATGACTTTTATCTATTGATCGATCTTTCCTGAAAAGGTAAAGAGTTAGTTGTATGCAATGTCATGATGTATGCATTGTGTAATGATGTTCTCAAAATAAATGAGATTTATGTTATATGTATTTTGTATGCATATGCTATGAATGTTATTGAAATGTAATTTTGTCTTGGAGAATAAATTCTTGACAAGTGTTGGGGAGTTATTAAATCCTGGGCTGCTGTTGAAGAGTAGGTATGTCTTCAAACTTTGCTTAGAATGTTTCCACTGAGGATCCTTGTTTTGTTGAGGAGAACTCCGTTGGGGAAAGTTGTGAACTCTGTGGAGAGTATTGATTCATTCTTGGGGAACAAGTTCAAGAGTCTCAGTTGTCCGTTGCTCTACTGGGGAGTCAAAGTTAAACTGGCATCTGGTCGGGTCCAGGTTTCGCAGTAACTTGCTGGGGATTGTAGAGTAGCCTACTGGGGAAGAGGAGTTGTGGTCCTTTAATTTGTAGTAGTCGGAGAGGCAAACTCAAGCAGGGGAGTCCTGGTGTTGTTGGGGAAATAAACCCTGTCGTCAGTCCGCTATAGAGGTGACATCTTCGTTGGGGGAAGTCCTCGAGGATTCTTGAGGTTGATTCAACTGGGGAAAGGTTTTCAGAGATTAAACCCTTACTGGGAGTCATCCTATGAGAAGGATTTTGGGGAGATTTGGCATTGCCCCTAGTAGCAAGTGTTTGTGACATTTCCAGAAAATGTTTAATTGTACGTAACCCTTCACCGAGATTGATGTTCAATGCCCCAAGTGACGGAGATGGAGACTGGCCCCTGGTTACTCTGCGCTTCTTCAGAGATTTCTTGAAATCTTGACTGGACTGCCCCAGGCGTGCTGGATAGTGACATGTCATGCCCCCTTGTTGATAAGATATTTGTCAATGGAAGTGTCATCCTTTTTGAAGTGATTTTATTCACTGAGAGAGCTTTCGTTCATCGGATATTCGTTGTGTGAATTTCTCCGCTGTCAAACAAATAGCCAAATGCAAACAGTGATATTCAAATAATGCAAAGTTTATGCTTGTCTCGAAGTTTTGAAAAATGCGTTTTTTAGCAGAAAACTCTTTATAAGACAAATTCAACACAAGATTTAGGGAAAAGCCTTACAGGAGTCAGGATACCTTTTGTAACAGTATGCTTTCGAACTAACCCATGCTTCAGTTAGGACTTTTGAAGGGTTGTAACGTGGCCTGGTTCACGGTTTAAGAAACAAAGGATAAAGGCTCAAAGTATATTTGTACCCACCCGCTCTTCGTGATGTTCTTCAATCCTAAACTCAGTTAATTATGCGTCGAACTCTATTCGAATTTGGAACGAAGTTTTGGTGATGGTTCACACAAGTTGGATTTTGGAAGGCAGTCATTTTTGCAACATTTTTCATGTTGTTGAGGATTTGTAGCGACCTCGTTCTTTTAATTTGTTATCCTTAACTTTTTCCTGACTGTTCCTGTTTTCGAGATTACAATCAGCGGGATGCCCCAACTTTCTTAAGCCTCCTTTATAGGTTTTGGCTCAGTGGGCTTTTCTCTTTTGAGAGATTGACTGCCTATGAAATAAGGAACCACCACTGTCTTTTGATTCCAGAGGAATGCTTTTGATGTCGTTCGTTGTATTATGAACTGAGAGTTTTTGACTTCAATGCACATCTTTTGAATTAACTGAGAGACTACCCTGCCCCAGGTTTAAATTAAAGGTTTCAATTTGTGTTTAAAATAGAAAACTCCTACTTCTTTGGCTCGAAGGGGTTGACTAGGGATTATCTTCCTTATAACTCCAATGTTTAGGATTTGAAACAATGCCTGTACATCGTCAGCGGGGTCTGTTCAAAAGCATATTGTATGAGATTATGGTATTGTTTCGTCATCCTCCCTCTAAAGGCTTGTAACTTTTAGCAAGAGTTGAATGTCATAAAGTGAGTAAAAAGCATAGTTTAAATGTAATTAAAATAATTGGATCAAATCAAGACAAACATATGCAATGCATTAATGAAACAAAGTTTGGCATTAATAGATAATTGTTTGAATAACAAAGAGATTACAACTTGAAAATTCAAATGAAACAAAGACATTCTCAATGATTTGGCATAGGAGCAGTGATCACATTTGAGGTCTCCGGAGGGTCAAACTTGATCTCCTTGGCATCAATCAAGTCTTGAATCTTGTTCTTCAAAGTCCAACAGTCGTCGGTGTCATGTCCAGGACTGTCAGAATGGTAGGCACATCTCACACTCGGGTTATACTTGGAAGAGGAAGTATCAGGATTTTGAGGAGGATCCTTTAGCGTGATTAGCTTCAACTTCAGCAAATGTTGTAACGCTTGAGACAAAGGCATGTGGATGTTAGTATAATGCCTTTCTTGATATCTTACCCTACGCCTATTGCCCTGTCTTTGTTGAACAGGCGTGGGATCAGAGATCAGAATTTCCCCTACATGTTGATCATGACGACTCTTTTGACCATACACAACATTGGACTCTTTCTTCCCATTGTAGGGCTTTTTCTGAGCATCAGAAGGTGTTTCTTCTTGAATCTTCCCACTTTTGATGCCAGCTTCGACCCTTTCGCCGGTCAGTATTAGCTCGATGAATCCGGCTGAAGAGTTTCCGATCAAGTGTTTGAAATAGGGACCAGACAAAGTCCCAAGAAACATATCCACCAACTCCCTATCAGATAGAGGGGGTTGGACTCTTCCAGCAAGATCTCTCCACTTCTGAGCATAGTCCTTAAAGCCTTCGCCTGTAACCATAGACATACCCTGAAGCTGAGTACGTGTGGGAGCAAGGTCGGCATTATACTGGTATTGCTTGTAAAAAGCAGCAGCAAGGTCCTCCCAGTTGCGGATGTTAGCTCCTTCTAGTTGAAAGAACCATTCCAGTTGAGTCCCTGACAGACTATCTTGAAAGAAATGACCCAGAGATTTCTATTAGCAGTATAGGGTTGAATCTTCCTCACATATGACCGGAGGTGTAGCTTTGGACAGGAAGCCCCGTCGTACTTGGCAAAGGCAGGTGCCTTGAATTTATGGGGAATCACCACCCCAGAGGATATACCTAGATCTCTGAAGTCCATACCGGGCACCTTCTGTATTTCCATAGTGTTCAAACGGTCTTCCAGTTGTTTGTACTTATCCTCAGCAGGAGGATACTGTTCTTCATCATAGTCCGTCTCGTTGTCGGAGACTTCAGGGCTGGGAGCCCTCCTTTCTTGTGGACTGTCTTTCCCTCCAGATGAGGTGGTCAGGTCAACTTCATTCTGCAGCCCGTTTCCAAACCTGCGTCCAGTGTTGAACAGGATGGTCCTCTTTTTCTTCTTCTTTTTCTCTTTCAGAATCAGGGTCTTCAGGTCCTGCTGACCCTTAGCTAGGCTCATGACCAACTCTTGAAATTGGGCATTCTGGGCCTGGAGGGCCTTGATAGCTTGCTCAGTGGAAGGTTCAGTAGACATGATGATTGCTGAAATAAACAGCGAAGAAGATAAGAGACCTATACTGGGAGACCTGTTATGCAATGATATGTATGATATATGTATGCAATGTTTTCAAGGATCTCGTGGGGTAAACAAGAAACCGTTAGAATCTGAATCTGGTAGCTTGATTGAAGGAACTTCATGTTGCTGAGAGTCCTTCTTCAAGAGTCAGGCTCACCATATCGAGTGGGTCATAGCCCCTGACTCAAGTGATCATGTTTTGATCTCTAGACGACATTGGCTAGAGGAAAATAAATCCCCTTTCCCCTTGCTAGACATTTGGTTCATCCTGACCTGCATTACAAACCTTTGAGATCCTTGAAATGGTTAAGGAAATGTTAAGGAATGATGTTATGGTGTGTATGTTATGCGTTTAAGCAAAAGCGTGAGGTGATGTAAGTAACCCTGCAATAAGTCCAAATTATTGGATAAGGACTGTAAACAAAACCTGCAAGGAACTCATGTTGTCAGATAACAAGAATGTGCAAGTAGTTCAAGTTTGAAGGCACACAAGTCACACAAACAACCTTAAGTTTAGGCCGGCATGGAGTTTCATAGGTAAGTACCCTCTTGAGTGTAGTTGGCTCAAAACCTGTCCTATAAATAGTAATCGGGTTCTAAGGAGCTCAATATCATTGGATTGTTTTCTATGTTCATCGTTTTGGTTTAGCCACTGAACTAGCGACCAAAATATTCCAAGAAAACAATCCTCAATGAGTGTAGTATCGAGTATCTACCAACTTCGGACTGCACCAAAGTCGGTCATCTCACTACCCCTAAAAAAGGCCAAGATGGTCAAGTAAGGTTCTAGGTCATTAGTGCTTAGTGACATCACTCAGCGGCCCCGTATTCTCTTTGATTGACTCAAAGGCTACCGGTACTCACAAATATGTCGCACTAATATAGCTATTGCTTCAACCGTGTCGGTATACCCCGCACAGTTTCCATAACGTATTGCTATCTATGAATGTTTCCCAAATTCGGGTGGAGGATTTATAGAACTCCGATACAAGCCCACAAAATTAAAAGCATACAAAGCAATACAATTGAAAACACAAGTGATCTAGTCCTAAGGTACACCTCACTTAATATTCCCCAGTAGAGTCGCCAGTTCTGTGATCGGTGGGAATGAGAACTGACTGTTTTGGAATGCTGGTTCGCGTTTGCGTTTGTTTTCTCAAAATGTCGCGGTAAGCAAGAGTCGCCACCGTCTTTTATTTTATCCAACAAGGAAAGGACAAAAGCACAGAAAAATTCCTTTTCGAGATATCTCTCGGGTTCGAGAGGTAGATTATAGAAAGGGAAGGTATTAGCACCCTTTCTATCTGTGGTTATCCACGGGCTCTTAGGTACTTGCTCACTATGTTTTCAAAAGTTTGCTTTTCTTTGTGTTTGTGGGTTTTGAAAAGAGTTTTGTTTTTGAAGAGAGTGTAAGTGCGAAAAGTTTTTGTTTTGTTTTAAAAGGAGCAAGTACTTAAGAACATCTACCTACTCAAAAAGGAATTAGACTATGCAAGTGTCCTTTAGACAGTGCTATCCCACTATTGAGGAGTAAGTAGCACCGTCGTTGGAGTTTTCGGGTCAATTCGGTTTAAGGGACGTGTGGTCACTAAAGCAATGTTAGGAGGCTTTAGCGGTAACCCTAATGTCTTAGATCATTTTTTTTATCGAGGAAGCCATTTCGAGGCAACTTTGATCTTTGGACAGGAGGGCGACCTCTAAAACATCCTATACTCAATGACCACATTTGAGGCAACCAAGTGAGGTGTACCCTAAAAGTGGCATGTGCGAGTGTATTGTTTTTTCAGTTATATTATCTTTGTATTTTTAGGTGTTCTACCATTTGTTTTTAGATCTTGTCATATAATCCTAGTTAGCATACATCTAAGCAGTTAATATATATACAGGAATTTAAAGTGCGGAAATTGTAAATCCTTCGCTATTACAAGGCTTCGGGGAGGGGGATTATTTACATGTCCAAAATTGGGGAATAAAAGCAGTAAAGTAAAATAAACGCGCGTGAATCTTAAAAATCCTAAGAATATAATCTTTTTGTTGTTTTATTTTATTTTTTGGAAAATGCTAAATGTTCAATTAAGTCAAATTTAATTAATTAAAAAAAACTGATTAAAATTAACTCTAAAACATACCTAATATTTTTTGCATTTTTTTGTTTATGAAAAGGATTGAATTCAAATAAATCCTAAGTCTACTGATTTTAAAATTGAAGAAAATAAGTTAAAATAATTAACTAAGTTAAATCCTTAAAAAATAAAACCTAATTCTAAATTACTTATGTTTTTTATGATTTTTATGTTGATTAAACAAGAAATGAAATGGTCAAAAAATGAAATAAAAGGAAACAGGCAGTAAAAAAAATAATTCTGGAGGCCTGGGTCGAAAGAGGTGTAGGCTGTGTTTCGACCCAGTGAAGAGGCTTGATCGAAGGTGCATGAGGGGCTGCACTCTGAGGGTGTTCGATCTGGATGTGTCATCCTTCGATCTGGAAATCCTGGATCCAGTTCAAAGTTAAGCTGCTAAGCTTCGAAACTCTGAACAGGATCCTGAGAATATATCTCCTGCAAGAAACGAAACACATGTTAAAGGTCCAGCGGGGATTTTACCCCCCTGATTCGAATCTCCTCCCAGTTTGAACCTGCTGAATCTGGGTCTGGATTTGTTTTATCCTGGGATTCGAAGGAGAAACTAAGATTGTGCCCAAGCAATGGCACAATCTCATCTCTGCGCTGTAGCTTACATGTATCACATTAAATCATCCACAAACAATAGTAATAACGTGAATATGCAATCAGAGATCGAAATGAGTTTGAGATTAGATTTCTTTTTACCAAACAAAAGTGCTTTGATCTGTGATTCTGAGTGTGGAATGGCTTGTGCAAGGATTGGGTATGGCTTCCTGGAAGTGCTGATGATTTTTGGCAGCGTATCTCCAAGTTCTCCCTGTTTCTTTTCTCTATTTTTTTCTGTGTGTTTTTTCGTTCTCCTCCTTTTTTTTGCAACACTTGTGATCTCTTTATATAGAGGGGGTAGAGGGGACAGGAAGACAAAGGTTTAAATAACCTTGATTATGTGTTTGAAAGCCATGAATGAGAATTTGTAACGTTGGCCAAACACATGGGATCTTGTCCCTTTTTTTGAATTTTGAATGATATGTAATTGGCCTCCGAATGCTCCCTTTCGAATGGGTTTATGGCCTCCTTCGAATGCTCCCTTTCGAATGGGCTGATGACCTCCTTAGAATGCTCCCTTTCGAATGGGCTGATGGCCTCCTTCGAATGCTCTTCGAAAGCTTCTTCGAATGGCCCCTTTGAATGCTTCTTCGAATGGACCTTTTGGAATTCCAATCGAAGGACACTGTTATAATGCCAATCGAAGTACTTGTCCATAATGCCAATCGAAAGGCTCCTTCAGAATACCAATCGAAGGGTCTTTCAGAATGCCAATCGAAATGCTTGTCCATAATGCCAATCGAAAGGCTCCTTCAGAATGCCAATCAAAGGGTTTTTCAGAATGCCAATCGAAGGGTCTTTCAGAATGCCAATCGAAAGGTCTTTCAGAATGCCAATCGAAGGGTCTTTCAGAATGCCAATCGAAATGTCTTTCAGAGTGCCAATCGAAAGGTCTTTCAGAATGCCAATCGAAAGGTACTTAAAGCACCACTCAAAAATTTTCTTTTTCCTTAGGCAAGGGTTTTTGGTCAACAATGCAGGGGGAAGACTTTGGAAAACATGAGAGGGAAAATTTTGGGGTACAACAACATCCTTCTGGAGATATGAGTACGAAATTGATACCATTGCCAAGCGCGTTGGATGCCCCATCAAAGACAGGGTCCATCGGGATCCTTGTTCAGGTCCGTCATATGGCCTGATTTCTTCACAATTGTCTAATATCATGATGTCTTCATCCGGGAATTCGAACTTCATGGACTGATAGTCTTCCACAGCTTGGTGAGCGAGGTGGTCAGCCAACACACTACCCTTTATAGCTTTCTGGGTAGTATACTGGATGTCATATTCTGTCAGGATCATCTTCCATCTCGCTATTCCCCCAGAAAGAGCGGCCTTCTCGAAGATGTACTTTATCGGATCCATTTTAGATATCAACAAAGTAGTGTGGGTTAGCATATACTGTCTCAGCCGACGAGCAGCCCATTCCAGAGCGCAGCAAGTTTTCTCGAGCAGTGAATATCTTGTTTCACAGTCGGTAAACTTTTTGCTCAGGTAATAAATAGCATGCTCTTTTCGGCCAGACTCGTCATGCTTCCCCAGCACACACCCCATTGAGTTTTCTAAAATAGTTAGATATAAGATCAATGGCCTTCCCTCGACAGGTGGCAACAATACAGGAGGCTCTTGCAGGTATTATTTTATTTTGTCAAAAGCAACTTGGCATTCATCATTCCATTTGATTACTTAATCTTTCTTCAAGAGCTTGAAGATTGGCTCACAAGTAGCTGTCAGGTGGGAAATGAACCTGGCTATGTAATTTAGACGTCCCAAGAATCCTCTGACTTCTTTCTCAGTACGAGGAGAAGGCATATCTTATATTACTTTAACCTTGGCAGGATCAACCTCGATACCTTTGTTGCTGACAATAAAGCCTAAGAGTTTACCAGACTGTACTCCGAACGTGCACTTGTTTGGATTCAATCTCAACTTGTACTTCTTCAGCCTCTAAAACAGCTTCTATAAGTGATCAAGGTGCTCTTCTTCCGTCTGCGATCTGGCTATCATATCGTCTATGTAGACCTCTATCTCATGATGTATCATGTCATGAAATAAAGCTACCATGGCGCGTTGATAAGTTGCCCCAACATTCTTCAGTCCGAATGGAATGACCTTATAGAGGAAAGTGCCCCACTGTGTAACAAAGGTTGTTTTCTCCATATCCTCAGGCACCATTTTGATTTGGTTGTAGCCCGAGAAACTGTCCATGAAGGAAAACACTTTGTGTTGCGCCGTATTGTCGACTAGAATGTCGATATGGGGGAGTGGGAAATCATCTTTGGGGCTTGCCCTATTCAAATCTCTGTAATCCACACACATTCGAAATTTACCGTCTTTCTTGGGGACAGGAACAACATTGGCCACCCATTGGGGATAAGAGGTGACAGCTAAAAATCCGGCATCGAATTGCTTCATGACTTCTGCTTTGATCTTTTCCGACATATTGGGCCTCATGTGACGAACCTTTTGCTTTACCGGGGGACAATCTTCCTTTGTAGGCAGACGATGTACCACAATGTCTGCATCAAGTCCCGGCATGTCTTTGTACGACCAGGCAAAGATTTCAACATAATCGTGCAATAACTAAATCAGACGCTCCTTGACATTAGGTTCCAAGTTGGCACCCACCTTGACCTCTTTCTTATCTTCCTCAGTTCCCAAGTTAATTGTTTCGACCGACTCCTCGTGTGGCTGAATGGTCCTTTCTTCCTGTTGCAATAACCTGGCCAACTCCCCTGGCACTTCATAATCTTCCTCATCTTTGTCGTCAGCTTGGTAGATCGGATTTTCAAAGTCACAATTGGCCATAGCAGAACTGTTACCCATGAGATCCTGAGTGGATGTAGATATGCATTTTTAATATGTGAGTGTGTGTAAGAGCATAGCTACCTTTGAAAGAAATAAAATGTAAGAAAGAAAAAAACAAAGAAAACAAAATTTGATGCAAAAACGTCCATGATTCATTAATGACATATGAGAATGAAGTGACAACCCTCACAAATGGACCGTTGTGCCTCGGGTAAGACACAAGGTTTTAAAAAGTCTGAATTGTTTAAATATTACAAGCCTGAAAATATTAAAAGACAATTACTCTTGAATAAAAGTAATAGGAACAAAATCTTTGGCCTCCCAATTGTTGAGCCCTCCGCCGATGGTTGGAAAAATCCATTCGTCCATGTCACAACTGCCATCACTATCTTCTATTGCATTGACTCCTTGATTGCTGATACGCAGAGGTGGTCCCCCAGCGCGAGAATGTTGAACAGCTTTTTGAGCCTTTGAAGTGAACCCCAAACCAAATTTGTCAGACTTGTAGGGAATATCCGGAAGCTGACCCCAAATAGTACATCCTCCCTCTTCAAATACTGCTCGAGCGTCTTTCAACGAGGCCATCTTTAGTGGAGGTATGGTAATCTTCGGGACTTTTGGGGTAGACTTGGTTGCCGCGACCGTTGCTAGAACCTCCTCAAAGTTCTGACAGGGAGTCTCTATGAATTCACCATCCATTTCAACATACCTGAAAGAGTTTAGATGGCTAACCATGTACTCCTCCTCTCCGTGAACTGTGACAATCTTCCCTCTGATCGGGTATTTTAGCATTTGGTGTAGGGTGGAAGGGACGGCACCAGTACCATGGATCCAGGGTCGACCTAATAGACAAGGGTACGAAGGGCGGATGTCCATCACATAAAAAATTGAGTCAAAAGTCTGATTCCCAATTTTTATGGGGATACTAACTTCTCCATGCACTGTCCTCTTGGAACCATTAAAGGCCCTTACTATGATGTCGCTAGGTTTCAAGATTAACCCCTTCCAATCCAGTCGGTCGAGAGCATTTTTGGGCAAGACATTCAATGATGAACCGGTATCCACCAAAACATGGGCAAGTGTGGTGCCCCTGCATTCAATGGAAATATGTAAGGCATCGTTGTGCTTCCTTCCCTTAGAGGTTAAATCAACTTCGGAAAAGCCCAATCCGTTATCAGCAGTTAGACTGGCCACACAGTTTTCAAATTGGTCGATGGAGGTCTCTTGGGGCACGTGAGTGGTCTTAAGAAACTTTACCAAGGCTTTGGCGTGAGTTTCAGAGCACAAAAGTAAGGACAACAATGATATCTTCGAGGGGGTCTGCCCCAATTGTTCTACAATGTTGTAGTCATTTTTCTTGATTATCTTCAGGATTTCTTCTATCTCTTTTCTAGAAGCTTCAAGGATGACCTCGGGACGTTCTCTTGCTTGGGCAGGCTCAACCAAAGCCTCTTTTCTCCTTGTATCGGCATCAGGGATAAAAGTAGGAGTATCACTGGGAGTGTCAGTAGGAGTGGCAGTAGTAATGATCACATGAGTAGCAACGGTCCTTGGAGAAATCTCAGGTGAGAAGACTCTTCCACTTCTTGTTATTTTGTCGGTTCCAGTGATGTTACTGATATCGGGATCAATATCTCTCGCAACTTCCTCTTTGACAGCCAACTGGTCTTTCTTGATGCCATAGTAATAAACGTCAGCCTCACAACTCCAGGGAATAGCTTTATCCGAGGAGTATGGTATTAGTCTTGGCATAGTGATGATTAAGGGTGCAGATCTGGGAGCAGATGTAATCCTGACGGGTCTTTTGGTGGAGACCCTGAGAGGATTGTTGGAAATGGTGATTATCGAAACATCTTGATAAGAGATTTTGATAAGAGGTAGCTTTTCAAATAGGATTTCTTTGCTGGTCATCAGGCGCTGGACGCCTATCTTTAGTAACAAACAACCGTTCGGTAGAGACTTGCATAAGTGGCAATTTTCATCACAACCTGGGAACAGGCCGACTTGGAGTAGATTCTGTTTAATGGTCAACAGAGGAGTAACCAAGTCATTCACAGAGGAAACAAAACGATCATCGTCAATGGCGTTGATACCTTGGCCATGTCTGGGCATTGGCGCCGTTATTACATTAGGTGTTTTTGGGGGCTCAAACTCGATCTCTTTCGCACCGATAAGGTCTTACACCTTATTCTTTAAGGCCCAACAGTCATTTGTATCGTACCCCGGGCTTTCAGAATGATAGGCACATCGGGCGTTCGGGTTGTAGCGAGGAGAAGCAGTATTGGGATTCTTGGGAGCTTCCTTTAAAGTTGCCAGACTGGTCTTGAGAAGGTGTGGCAAAACTTGAGACATGGTCATATTAATCCGGGTAAATCGTCTCATGGGCGCTTCTGGTTTGCGCTGATAATTTTGCTGTTGATTTGGCGCAGGGTTAGAAATCATAACAGCCCCTACCGCCGAGCGACGTTCAGTTTTGTTTTGATTCCTATTGTCATATGCAGCACTGACCTCCTTCTTTCCAACAAAGGGTTTCTTCACCATACTTGAGGATGCATCTCTTTGAATTTTGCCGCTTTTTATACCGGCCTCAAACCGCTCACCAGTCATAATTAATTCAGTAAACCCAACTGAGGAACTCCCAATCAGGTGATTTAAAAATGGTCCTGACAAGGTGCCTAGGAACATATCCACTAATACTTTGTCGGATAAAGGGGGCTGGACCCTGCCTGCGAGATCCCTCCATTTTTGAGCATAGGTTTTGAAACCTTCATTTGTTCCCATAGACATGATTTGTAACTGTGTCCTAGTCGGAGCCAAATCAGCATTATACTGATATTGCTTGTAGAAAGCGGCGGCCAACTCTTCCCAGTTGCAAACATTGGACCCTTCTAATTGGTAGAACCAATCTAACTGAGTCTCAGATAAGCTTTTCTAGAAGAAATGCACCCACAGATTCTTGTCAGCCGTGTGGGGTTGAATTTTTCTGACATATGACCTTAGATGTAGCTTCGGGAAAGAGACATCATCGTACTTGGTGAAAGTTGGGACCTTGAATTTCTGTGGGATGACAACCCCCGAGATGAGTCCTAATTCTTCAAAGTCCAAACTGGGTACCCTCTGAATCTCCATAGCATTCAAATGATCCTCTAGCTGTTTGTATTTATCATCAGTAGGAGGATATTGTTCCTCAGAGTAATCAGGCTCTTCCTCTCCTTCAGATGCTGGGTCATTGTTCATTTCTTGGGTTTGATTATCTCCTTCGCCTGACGATGTTGCAAAATCTAAAGTTCTCCTGGTTTTTCCTTTAAACCTTCTTCCCATGATTACAACACCGGTTGGTTTCTTCGTTTTCTTCTTCTTCTCTTTGGCCAGCAGAGTCTTCAACTCCTCTTGTACTTTTGTCAGAGCCATGAGCATTTGTTGAAACTGGGCATTCTGCGCCTGAAGATCTTTCACAGTCTGTTCAACATCCATCTCACTGAAATAAACAGTAGAAGGATAAGGCAACCTGTTATGAGAAACCTGTATGATGTTATGATGAATGAAGATGCAATATGCAAATGATTTCAAGGGAATTTAGAGATTTAAACTTGTTCAAACCAAAAAAGAACACACGTCATATTAAATAAAAACAAGTTTGAATACATCATGCCTCCTTGGGCTTTACAAAGAAAGAAACAAAATACAACAAAAACTCCTAAGACAAAAAGACCGAACGCATCCTCTTTGGAGCAATGTAGGTATTCAGATTTTTCTCTTCATGAAGAAGTTTGGTGAGCTCTAGAACCTTCTTCTCGCTGGCGCAGTACTGGGTTTCAAAGGTGTCTCGCTCTTCCTTTAACTGAACCCATGCTTTTTGCAGGTCTTCGAGAGAGGTAGGCATGTCAGGATGAAGAACGGTGTATGGGACGTATCCTTCAATAACAGGCTCAATGATGACAGGATGGATGGAAGGGTAAGGCATCAAGAGACTCTGGGCACGAGCCCGTACCCACTTAAGATAAGGTTCGAGAGGGATAGAGTTTTCATGTCCCAAAGTCCTATTGTCCACCTTGTTCACCATTCCCCAAGCACGTGTAAACCTCTGGCAGTAACCTTGGTCTTCTTTGTCGTAGTCAAACACCAGACCTCGGACGAGCATCTCATGAGGGCCGTCCCTTCGGGCATACCCAAACTGTCGAAGAGCTAAGCATGGGTTGTAGGTGATACCTCCCCTAATACCTAACAGAGGTACATTAGGGAACTCCCCACAACGGTCAATGATAGAAATATCTTCCAAGGATCTCGAGCACCAACGGATATCAGAGTGGGTGAGAGACATCATCCTTTGAGACCAAGTCAATCTTTGTTCGTTCTTCAATACTGACTGAGGCAGGTGTGAAGTGAACCACTTAGAGAGTAGGGGGATACAACACAAAAGGGTACCTCTTTTCTTCATGGTGCGGGTATGAAGGCAATGCAAGATATCTCCTAGTAAGGTAGGTATAGGATTGAGAGAGAGAAAGACTTTGATGGCATTAATGTCTATGAATTGGTCCGAATTGGGAAACAAAATCAAACCATAAATGAGGAGAGCTAGTACGTCTTCGAAAGCTTGGAAATCCATGTCATCCCAAAATGAACGAGCTTTTTCCAATAGAAACTTAGCTAGGAAACCTTTAACCCCGCTTCTTGTCTCCCAGTTGGCTATGACGTCGACCCTCTTCACACGTAAAGCTTCGGCGATGACCTCATGTTTTGGAATCCCTTCTAGACCGGTGAATGATATCTGATTAAGCACGAGCACCCCTAAGAGTAGAGAGAACTCTTCTAGTGTAGGTACCAACTGATAGTCCAGGAAAGTAAAACAATGATGTACGGGATCAAAGAATTGGAATAGTACACACATCATCTCTTCTTGGAAGTTGGATGTAGCCAAACTGAGGAGTCGACCATATTTCTTGGTAAAAGGAGAATCCCCGGGCACTCTTGAGGCTAGCTCTTAAAGTTGAGGATGTGCTTTTACAAAGCTGATTCGGATGGTGTTTCTTCGGAGAGAATTCATGTCCTACAAAACAAAAAACAAAGATAAATTTCTAAATCCTTGAAATGGTTAGTGAGCATGAATATGATGTTGATGATGTTTATGATGTTTATGTACAAGTAAGTATATGCACACACAACAAACTGATCCCTATGTTTTAGGCTTGCATGAGTTTTGTAGGTAAGTACCCTCTTGAAGTCTAGTTGGCTCAACCTGTCCTAGAAATAACGATCAGGTTCTAAAGGATCTCAATATCACCGACCTTTCTTTTAGGCATTGTCTCAGCACAACAATCTTTTCTTGCGGCTGAGATATCCCAAAAGTCTAGCCTCAATGAGTGTAGTATCGAGTATCAACCAATTTTCAGCTTTACACCGAAATCGGTTACCTCACTATGTCCTAATGGCTAAGTTTGTTCAATTAGGGTTCTAAGGTCAATTAGTGCTTTATGACGCCACTCAGCGGCCCCGTATTCTCCTCGATTCACCACGAGGGATACCGGTACTCACAAATGCGTCACATTAACATAGCCATTGTTTCAACCGTATCGGTCTATGCCATACAGTCTCCACAATCTATTGCTATTTACCTAAAAAGGTGTCCCAGATCCGGGTGGAGGATCAAAGAAAACCCAATAAAAAGAACTAAATATAAAGCATACAAATCAAATAATGAAAGAGAGTAAAGGTGATCTAACCCTAAGGTAACCCCACTTTTATATTTTTCCCCAGCACAGTCGCCAGTTCAGTGATATGGTGGGAGAACTGACTTGGTGTTTTGTGTTTTGATCGCATTTGTGCGGATAACAAGAGTCGCCACCGACTTTTCTTTTATCCAAAAGGAAAGGTAAAAAAGCACAGGAAAGACCTTTCGAGATCATTTCTCGGGTTCGGGGGGTAGATTATGAAAAGGGAAGGTATTAGCACCCTTTTCATCCATGGTTTTCCATGGGCTCTTAGTTACTCGTTTAGATCACTTGCTTTTATTTGACAGTGTGCTTGTGGTGTGGGCTTTGAAAGTGTTTTGAAAAAATCTCTTTGTAATGGTTCTCGTTTCAATAAGAATGTGTACAAAGTTTTGTTTCGAAAGATAGTTCAAAGATGTGTTTGTGGAACGTGTTTTCGAAAGTGGTTTTGAAAAAGATGTTTTGTAATAGTTCTCGTCTCTATAAGAACGTATACAAAATGTTATGTCTTTTGAAAATGTTTTAAAATGAAAGTGTAGGTGTAAAAATGTTTTTATCATGAGCAAGCGAGTAACTAGGAGCGAATCTACCTACTCGAAATGTTTTCAATTGTTCTTTTCTTCCTCCCTTTAATGTTGCTATCTTACCATTAATTTGGTAAGAAGCCCCATCGTCGGATGTGAAGGGACAGGCGCGGGTCAATTTTACAGTCATCGAAAGCAACTTATGAGACACTTTAGCAATTTTCGTAAGGGACGAGATCGTTTTGTCAAAGGCAACATCGAGGGTCATCGAGGGACTACGATCTTTTTATCGAAGGGTCATTACTAAAGCGTCCCATATTCGAGGGACATGACTGTGTTTCCGAGGCAACGAGCGAGGCTATCCTAGAGGTGCGCGTGTGAAAAAGTGTGTTTGTTTATTTTGTTCTTTGATTAAGCTATCTAGTGATTTATTTTTGAATCTTGCCATGCACGCCTAATTACTATACAACATAAGGAAAACAGTAAATTGCAGAAATTAAAATTCTACGCTATTACAGAAATTTAGGGAATGGGGGTACAAATTTACAAATGGGGATGGATCGAATCGTCAATGTAATTAAAAGTCTAAATAGGCCATCAATACAACCAAATCGAATTTAAACATAAACAGTTAATTTAGACTAAAATGAAATATTAAAGTAGAATTAATAGGCAAAATAATATTTTTGGTATTTTGTTTGTGAGAAAAATTTAAAAATAAAAATTCTATTCTATTATTTTTTGAAAATTTATTTATCATGAAGAAATTTAAACAATTTAAAAGAATGTTGACTAAACAAAAAAAAAAGTTAACTAACTAATTTTTTTTCACAAAAAAAAATCCCTAAACTAATTAAGAAAATTAAATAGTTCGAAATTATATTTTTAGAATTGAAACTAAAGATTAACAAAATTAAATCTAAACTAAATAAAGCTATTAAATTTTTTTTAAACTAACTTAAAATTCTAAGTTCCCAAATTAATTCTAAAACTAAACTAAAATTCTAAAATTTACTAAATTAATTCTAAAATACTAAGATAATTAATAATAAAAGAAAGTTAGTTGGTTAAAACATGAAATACAATCTATATAATTATATATCCATAAAATCTCAATAAAACAAATAAGAAAAGTAATTAAACTTAAAATGATGTATATGGAATAATATGGGGAGGAGGGAAGCAAATTCGGATTGGGCTGCAAGAAGAAATCAACAGGCCCAATAGTTTATTGTTCAACAAAATAGAAAATGGTGATGTTATAACATAATAAGAAAACAAAAGAACAGTGGGCTGCAATTTTCGTATGGTTTAAGGTCCATGATCTATCAATAAGAGAAAACAATTGGGCTTGGTGAACCAGGTCAAAGCAGACTCAGAAATCCACTTAAAATGAGAACGAGTTCATAGAACCCTAGCCCCTGTCTCTTTCGAAATTTACGAAGAAGAGGAACCCAAATCCCTAAGTCTAAAGAACCGCATGGATGAAGCCAAGATTCATGATGCTTTGCATGAAAGATGATGGAACCCAAAGGGAACAAGTGCAAAAAGAAATTATTAAACAGAACCTGTTTGGAGCTTCGACGATTCCGACGCAGAGTTTAGTAAATTCCGGAAAACGCTAGTGGTAAGTCCTTCGACTTTGTCTCTTGCTTTGAATTTTCCGCATCTTCTGAGTTCAAATTGTTGATTTTAAATGAAGCATGGTATGGTTGCAGATCGATGGTGGTGGAGGTGTTTCTTTGGAATGGAAACAGATGAAGTCTTTGCTCGGGTCTGATGAATTGTAATCGCAGAAGCCGTTTTTGTTGAGACGTTGTATGCAATTTGTGAAGTAAATGCCTTATGTTAATGCTTCACCCCATTGAAGTTCAATACCGAAAGTGAGTATCTCGTTGAGGTAACTGACAACATCGCTTTGCCAACTGGGTTCAGAATCCGAAATAGAGTGAGGTTAGTGAAGATTTTGTTTGGGTTTATGATGATTGAAAAGATGTGGCTTTTTGTTTTGGTTATTACAGCAGGTTTTTTGGTTTTGTAATGACAACAGGTTTTTGGTTTTGTGATGCTTGAAAAGCTATGGCTTTTGGTTTCTGGTTATTACAGCAGGTTTTTTTTTGTTTTGTGATGCTTGAAAAGCTATGGCTTTTGGTTTCTGGTTATTACAACAGTTTTTTTTGGTTTTGTGATGCTTGAAAAGCTATGGCTTTTGGTTTTTGGTTATTACAACAATTTTTTTTTTGTTTTGCCTATCAAGTTTGTTTTGCTGGTTTTTCTGTTCTGTTGCTGATTTTTTTTTATCTCTGGTGCCACACTGCCTTCTCCTTGATTTTCTTATGTAGAAGAAAAAGAGACTGGATTCGGAGGGAAAAATGAGATAGGTTTGAACAATTAAAGGCAATGTTTTATTGCTTTGTGGCTGCAGTTTTTGTTTTTGCTAACTTTGTCCAAGTGCTGGGCTATTTTGGACTATTTTGTAGGCTGGTCTTGTAGCAGGTTTTGGGACAGCAACAAAGCTAATATTTTGCAGCAAGGTTGGACTGTTTTGCTTAGGTGATCTCTTTCCTCTTTCTCTTTCAATGAAAATAAAAAATTTTGTTTACTTATTGAACTCTGAAGGATTTGCCACATTAGGAAGATGATGACATAGGGCTTGGAGCTATTTTGATAGCTTGCCATTTTTGAATTGTTGCTGTTATACTTGGTTCTTGTTTTGCTGTCATATACTGCCCTGTATTCTTGTGATGTTGCTGTGCTACCTTGCTTGCCTAGTTGCCCATGCTGTTTTGGTGTTTTTTCAGCTTTGTGTTGCATTTGCTATTTGCAGCCTTGCCCTATTTTGTTTACAGCCTAGTTTTGTTTGCTACTTTGCTGTTGTTTTTTTCTTTGCGTTGCCTTGGACCGTGCTGCTGTTTGCTGCTGTTGTTTCATATATTTTTTTCTATTCTTTTCCCTTTTTGTGAACCAAAAGAATTCCACACTTTTTTTTTGTGATTTGCAAAAGTAGGAGGAGATAAATCATGATTGAAAAACCCTCTTAATTTCTGATTCCAAAAGGCAAATTCTAATGATGAGATAAAAACTCTTAATAATTAGTTCTTGAATTTTCACATGTAGCTAATATTTTCTTTCTTTTGTTGCATGTACGAGCAATTTGGACAATGGAGAAAAATGATGAAGAGCGGCCTGCCGTGTTTGATGAAGACTTGAAGATGACAAAAAATCAATCTTTTAGGAATTTGTATTGTTGCAACTTTTGTAACATTGCGGCTTTCATTTGTAATTTGAATTTTAAGACTTGGAGAATTGTGAAATATATTCAAATAAAAATGATGCTTTGTTGTAAATCTTAAGTTCTTGAATAAACTTGAATAGTCTCGAATTCTTGAATAAACTTGAATAGTCTTGAATTCCAAAGCGGCTTAAAAAAAGTCTTGCATTTGGATAATGACGTGCTTGAAGAAATTAGGTTTAACAATTTGATTTGATTCATGAGAATTGTGACTTAGATAAACCATGAATCACAACATAGCTTTTATCATGTTTGAATCCCAAAGTTCGAATGAATTTGAGAAAACTTTAGCGAACTCGTTCTCTAATACCCTGAATTCAAAACAAACCACGCGAATCAATTGTAAAAGATTTGGACGAAAGCTTGTGATATCGTGTAATCCTTTGCTAATCAAGACAATATTCAAATGAATCCTCAAGTAATTTTCAACAAGATCATAAATCAATTTTCAGCATGGCAACTTGTGTTATAAGCAACATCTTCTTCGAACTCAATATGAATCTTTGAATTCAACATCTCGTTCTATGGACAGTCTTAACATAAGAATCACAACCTTTTGAGAAATCAATTAGAAATTGAAAATACTCTAAATCAAGAAAATGACTTATGACAAATTGATAATCTCCAAGGTCTTTTAAATATAATTTCCTTCGATTCTTAAAGAGGACTTCTTGAAGACATCACTCATGACAATGTACAAAAATAGTCGTCTCGAGATCTTGAAAATTGAGGACATTACGACTCTTGAAAGGAAGACCTAAATTAGGTTAGAAACAGAAAGTGACCTCTAAAATATTCGAATTTCCGATAACCTTTCGCACATAATCGGCTCTTGACTTGTGAAGAGAAATTGGATATGACGTCAAGGAGAGTCATATGCAAACAGAACCACTCAAGAATATCGATTAATGAAGAAGTTACAAGTGTTTGAACTTGATACTAAAAAGGCCGACTTTTGCAAATGATTTTTAGTCACCTGAACCATTGAATGAGCAAACTCATAGCGCGAGGCTTGAAACTTGGCACAAACATCCTTGATAAAACATGAAGGACCATAAAGACCATTTGAAACTTTGAAAAATCATTTTCTTTTGAGAAATGTAAAACCCTAATTGCTGATTCAATGCCTCGGAAGAGAATATGTCTGATCGATTTCCTAGCCAACTTGAATATCCGAGAAACCCTAGGATTGTATCTTGTATGAAAAATGGGAGGGCAAATTTTGGGGTACAACAGGATGTAATAGTTTAATTAGGACTTTTTGTTTATTTATCGTTTTACGAGTTTTTGGCTATGTAATCGATCCCCCACCCGAAGCCTTGTAATAGCGTAGCTTTATTTTCCGCATTTTAATTTTCGCAAATATTAACTGTTAGATGTATGATAATATGGTTGCATGACAAGAATGTATGTTAAATTTAAAATGGTTAGTAAACCCTAAATGTGCAAAGATAATAACTGAAATTGAATCACTCGCACATGCGCACTCCTAGGGTATACTCCCACTTCGGTTGCCTTCGGTAAACGATCATTAAGTATAGGGTGTTTTAGTGGTCGCCCTCTTGTCTAAACAAAGATCAAAAGTCCCGTTCGGAAATGTTGCCTCGGAAAGGTTGCCTCGAAAATGTTGCCTCGAATATGATCTTAAGACATTAGGTTTATTACTATGACATCCTAACATTGCTCTAGTGATCGTACGTCCCTTTCGAATTGACCCTTACAACTCTGACGATGGTGCTACCTACTCACTAATAGTGGGATAACACTGTCTAAAGGAAACAAGAACAGAAACATTTTTTTTTCGAGTAGGCAGATGCTAGTAGGTACTTGCTCAAAACAAACCTTTCCACACTTACACTCTTTTCAAACAAAGTTTTCCAAACGACTTCGTAACACTCTTGAAGACATAAGCAAGGGTTAAATCGAAGTAAAACAAAAACTTTTCAAACGCACAAACACAGAAGCAATTTTTAAAAGATGAGCAAGTACCTAAGAGCCCGTAGAAAACTACAGATAGAAAGGGTGCTAATACCTTCCATTTCTATAATCTACCCCCCGTACTCAAAATCTCGAAAAAGGATTTTTTCTGTACTTTTTTCCTTTCCGGTTGGATGAAATAAAAGTTGGTGGCGACTCTTGCTTACCGCGACATTTTGTGAATACAAAACGCAAAATGCAAACCAGCATAACAATCCGGTTCTGCCACCGTATTACAAAACTATCCCCAACGAGAACGAAGAACTCAACTCTTTATATTCTCCAGCAGCAGTCCGAGATTTATTTTCCCCAGCAGAGTCGCCAGTTCTGTGATACAGTGGCAGAACCGGACTGTTTTAGGAAAATGCTGGTTTGCATTTTGCGTTTGTGTTCACAAAATGTCGTGGTAAGCAAGAGTCGCCACCGACTTTTATTTTATCCAACAAGGAAAGGAAAAAAGAACAAAAACATTCTTTTTTCGAGTAGGTAAATGCTAGTAGGTACTTGCTCAAAACAACAAACTTTTTCACACCAAACACTTTTCAAACAATGTTTTCAAAAACACTTCGTAACACTCTTGAAGACAGAAGCAAGGGTTAGAAAGAAGTAAAAATAAAAACTTTTCAAACGCACAAACATATAAGCAATTTTTAAAATGATGAGCAAGTACCTAAGAGCCCGTGGAAAACCACGGATAGAAAGGGTTCTAATACCTTCCCTTTCTATAATCTACCCCCCGTACTCAAAATCTCGAAAAAGGAATATTTCTGTGCTTTTTCCTTTCCTTGTTGGATAAAATAAAATTCGATGGCGACTCTTGCTTACCGCGACATTTTGCAAACACAAACGCAAAACGCAAACCAGCATTTTCCTAAAACAGACCGGTTCTGCCACTGTATCACACCTACTACCCAGGCTTTCATTTCGAAGTAACCCTACTATCCAGGTTCCTTCCCACAAGCCCTACTACCCAGGCTTTCATTTCGAAGTAACCCTACTATCCAGGTTCCTTCCCACAAACCCTACTACCCAGGCTTTCATTTCGAAGTAATCCTACTATCCAGGTTCCTTCCCACAAGCACTACTACCCAGGCTTTCATTTCGAAGTAACCCTACTATCCAGGTTCCTTCGCACAAGCCCTACTACCCAGGCTTTCATTTCGAAGTAACCCTACTATCCAGGTTCCTTCCCACAAGCCCTACTACCCAGGATTTCATTTCAAAGTAACCTTACTACCCAGGCTTTCATTACGAAGTAACCCTACTATCCAGGCTCCTTCCCACAAGCCCTACTACCCAGGCTTTCATTTTGAAGTAATCCTACTATCCAGGTTCCTTCCCACAAGCCCTACTACCCAGGCTTTCATTTCGAAGTAACCCTACTATCCAGGTTCCTTCCCGCAAGCCCTACTACCCAGGCTTTCATTTCAAAGTAACCATACTATCCAGGTTCCTTCCCACAAGCCCTACTACCCAGGCTTTCATTTCGAAGTAACCCTACTACCCAGGTTCCTTCTCACAGCCCTACTATTCAGGCTTTCATCTCGAAGTAACCTTCCTATCCAGGTTCCTTCTCCCTTATCTCCAGACGACAACTTACAACACTATAAGGCGCAGACCCAACCATATACGATTAGTTTTGCATTTCCCCAGTAAGTCGCCATACAACCTGGACCCTGACCAGATATGCATTCTACTTTCACCCTCCCCAGTCAGGAGATAATTCTCCAATAGAGTAATGGACAACCAAAGATCCTATACTTTACTTCCCAGTGCATAAGTCAACATTCCCCGACAAAGTCCCCCCTCGACAGCCGGTACAGGAATTCTCACCCAGGAATCTCTTATGCAACCAATCTTTTCTGGATGGCATCTTTAAGACTATCTCCAATGATTTCCCGTCGCCTTCCAAATGGCATCTGTGAGCCCATTCTCGACATCACCGATCAGTATTACTTCATGCGAGTGCAAATTTCTGGGCACTTTAGTGTTCAATCATCTTCCACCTTCAGATCACGAAAGGCAGATCAGCCAATCTACATCCTCAGGCTTAAGAAGATTGAACATGGGCGACTGTTGTACCCTAAAATTTACCCTCCCATTTCTCAAAGGATCATCCTGGACTCTAAGGTTTGCTTCTATCAAGTTCCGAGTCTTGAATTACAACTTTTCAAGAAAATCACTCACAAGGGCAAAATGGTCAAAAGCACATTGAAAAAGTCAAACTTTGACTTTTAAATCAAAAATCAACTTTCAATAATTATATTTCATCAAGACATGAAACTAGTTCATCAAAATCAGAAGTCAGAAAATACTTTGAAAAAATCAAATTTCTAAACATTTGGAAAATTTTCAAGTGTTAAGAGAATGTGATACTTCAGAACTTCTGAGTCAGCCTCCATGCAAGCGCAGTCAGAAGTTGCAAATACGGTTCAGAACATAGTCTTCAATCAGAACATGACTCTTCAGCGCATGGAGTTTACGTTTCTGATCTTGTGTGATCAGAACATCACCAAATCCTAAAACCTCATTTAAGTAACATGCTGCCCTGCTACATCATAGTCCTGCAGTCAGCTGCTGACCCAGTCCACGCCTGCACTTTCTCAAACCCCATATTTACATCAAATTGGCATACGGAAACTGTGATTAAAAAGCAATGGAACAGTATACCAAAAAGGTTTGAATCCCATTTGTTTTTCCCCCCAAAACCACAGCAAACCCATCTATAAATAATATGCTCTATCACACGTTCAAGGGGTTGGCTTTTGGAGAGGGGGAATTGTCAAAAGAGAGAAAAGACAGTTGTGAAACCTTCATAAAAAATCCAGAATTCCCAAACAGAAAACCAAAACCTTTGTTCTCCCCTTGAAGTAAAAGAACTTGGCATTTTCTCTTTCGTTACTCTTGTTGACTCCAAAACATCTGAAGGCAGCAGTTCAAGCTCCAAACGCACACTTTAGGATTCAAGGTAAGTCTTTCTGACTTTGCACCTTTTCATTCATAACATCATTAAATATGTAAATATCATAACATTGATGTTGTTCATATCATTGCACAAGTAGAACAAACTGTAGATCAGAACTTCTTGGGTTAAAGGTAGACCTAGGATTAGGATTAGAACTTCTATAAATTGTTGTGCTTTTACCCTTCTGATTAACTGTTTGATTAAGAATTGAATAAATTGCTGATGGCTGTTTAATATGAGAAAAGAGTTGAATGTAACACAAAACTTCTGATGCTCACTCACTATTTTAGCACAGCACAGAACTTCTGAGTTCTCCTCACTGTTTTAACATACAGAACTTCTATGACTTTTCTCACTGTTAACACACATTGAACTTCTTATTCTCACATGCTGATAACGCACTGAACTGCTGATGTTCACTCACCGGCTTAGCACAATACATAACTTCTTATGTTTCCACTCACTGTTGTAACAAGCACATAATTTCTAAGACTTTCTCACTGTTCTAACGCTCAGAAGTTCAGCACATAGCAACCCATAATTTTTGTATCTGTCCTCTCACATTTCTTGCAGGAACTCAGAGTTTATCGATCCAGAACTTCTGACTCCCACTGACTTTTCTTTCTGAAACACAGCGCGCCTGGCATCAGAACTTTTGATCTCCTTTGTTTTGCTTTCAGCAACATGCTGATTCTATTTTCTCGTTATTTTCCCTTTTCATCATTTTTAACAGTAATATCCCTTTTATTAATATAAAAAAGACATAAAAATATTTCCTTTTTTTAATTAATTATTTCTTTTTTATTTATTAAAGACCAAAAACCATTTTTAAAAAAAAGAGTTCTTTTTATTTCTTATATTATTATTTCAATATGGTTGTAATAAATAACTAGGATTTATTTTCTTGCCAACCCCACATTTGTAAATTTGTATACCCCATCCCTTTAATGATTGTAATAGCGTAGAATCTTTACTTTCCGCACTTTTATTGCTTTCATATGTTATTAGTAACTAGGGTGTGTATGACAAGATATGAAATCGAAAAATAGATCACCCTAATCAAGACTAAATGCATGCAATCAAACACACTTGCACACTAGCACGCTTAGGGAAATCCCACTTATGGCCTATCGGAAAAATAGTCATGTCCCTCGAACATAGGCGTTTTAGAAAAGACCCTCGATAAAAGATCGTAGTCCCTCGATGACCCTCAATGTTGCCTTCATTAAACGATCTAGTCCCTAAAAACGACATTGCTAAAACGTCCCATAGGTTGCCTTCTATGACTATACAAACGTCCCAACGCCCGTCCCTTCACATCCAATGATGGGGCTTCTTACCAAATTAATGGTAAGATAGCAACATCTAAAGAAGGAGGAAAAGAACATCTAAGACATTTTGAGTAGGTATATTGGCTCCTAGTTTCTTGCTTGCTCACAACAAAAACACTTTTATACACCCACACTCTCGTTTTGAAAATACTTTCGAAAGACAATACTTTGTACGCGTTCTTATAGAGACGAGAACCATTACAAAGGCACTTTTTCAAAATCATTTTCAAAAACGCATATCACAAACACACCTTTGAAATATTTTCCAAACAAACACTTTGTACGCGTTCTTATGGAGACGAGAACCATTACAAAGACGTTTTCAAAATACTTTCAAAAAACCATACCATAAGCACATTCAAACAAAAGCAAGTGATCTAGCGAGTAACTAAGAGCCCATGGAAAACCATGGATGAAAAGGGTGCTAACACCTTCCCTTTTCATAATTTACCCCCGAACTCAAGAAAACATCTCTAAAGGTCTTTCCTGTGCTTTTTCACCTTTCCTTTTTAGATAAAATAAAAGTCGGTGGCGACTCTTGCTAACCGCAACATTTGCGAATACAAATGCAAAACAAAAAGTCAGTTCTCCCACCGTATCACAATAGTATTTTATGAGTGCAATTTCACTATCAGATGTTTTGCATGATGTCAAAACTCGGAAAGCTAGCATTTCAGTATGGTGGACGATATCCTTATGTCTTGTGGCACTCCTATGTATTATAGGTCTTAGGAATCATCAAAAAGTACTTTGAAATTGACTTAACACATTGAAAAACAGTTTTTGCATGTTTTTGCATTGCATGTGTCGACACATTCAATTTTTAGATTAACACATGTAACTTAGTTTTTAAACCTGTAAGCTTATGTAAGTCACATGTCGACACATACAACCTTCAGGTCTACACATACTGAAAGATTTCTGAAATTGAAGAAATTATTATTTTATGAGTCGACACGTCCATATTTCAGGTTGACACATTTACTCACGTGTTAAAGCCAGTAGCTTCTGACTTGTTCAGGTCGACATATAGAGTCCTTCAGGTCGACACATGCATTATTTTTATAAAGTATGTGCCAACACATACAAATTTGAGGTCGACACATACGAATTTGAGGTCGACACATGAAATGTGTTTTGGTCAAAATTTCAATTTCTTTTATTTCAAATTTGTCCTTTTTGCCCTAAATGTTTCCAACTATAAATATATCATTCATGCATCATTCTAACTTGATGATACCATAAAATTAGCCTACATTTCCTCTTCTTCTTCAACCTTTCAATCTATGCATAAACACCAGCATTACATTATGATAATGTTCCGTTGGAGTGTCATCTATACGAAGAATAATGGATTCCAATTGGTTTGGGTTGAGATTTGTAGGGGTCTTCATCCAGGAAAAACCATCGGGTTTCTCCTCCAAAATCATTTGTTGAATTGGGGGTTTTCGTGCAAGCTCGTACGAAGGAATCGTCCATGTGAAAAATCCCTTGGAGTGTTTGAAATCTTTTCAAGTAACGTTAGAGTGTTTGAAATATTTTTAAGTAATTAGCAAGAATTGGATGATAGAATCGGTGATCTTGTCTTGGTAGTGTGCAATTAGATTTACTCGAGTGAAAAATCTCTTGGGGTGTTTGAAATCTTTGCGCAGAATCTTTGAGTGTTTGAAATCTTTTCAAGGAAGTAGTTTAAGCGGCAAATAGGTTGCATCTATCAGTCTTAGTCATGTTGAAGATCAAACTAAGAGAAGGGGTTGAATCAATATCAAACGGTTATGGTTTGTAGTATTGCTCTTGAACACTTCTCTTGTAACCATACTTTTGCAAAGTAAGAAATTATCCTAATTCTAAATTTGGAATTGGGGGGAGATGTAGCCATAGCGAGGATGATTGGTGAACTTCCTAAACAAATCTTCGTGTCTCTTATCTTTTATTGCTTTACTTGCTTTAATCTTCATACATTGATTTGTCAAATAGCATTGAGTAATTTATTGATGCGTAGGATATTTTCAAAACTGTTTTTGTTTTGAATTGTATTTTGAGTTGCTTATAATCACTTTTGATTATAAGTGATTTTTCATGTCAACACAACACAAAGGAAAATTCTGAAACTTTGATCGCACCCCAAGTGTTTGACAAATTGTTTAGCTTGTTTAACTCAAAGAAAAATTGCAATGTTCTATCTCTTACTTTCATTTACTCTCTATATGAAATTTGTTAAATGTGTTGTTTGATTGATCAATTTGTATATAATTTTTCTTTGATTGTTAAAGTTTAAATTGCTTTGTTGATTAGTGTGGTACGGTGGGAGAACTGACTTGGGTGTTTTGCATTTTATCGCAAATGTTGCAAATAGCAAGAGTAACCACCGACTTTTCTTTTATCCAATAAAGGAAATGGTGAAAAGAACAGGAAAGACCTTTTAAGAATTTTCTTGAGTTCGGGGGGTAGGTTATGAAAAGGGAAGGTGTTAGCACCCTTTTCATCTGTAGTTATCTATAGGCTCTTAATTGCTTGATCACTTTGAAATTATTTTGTGTTTGTGTAAGTTTAAAAATATTTTGAAAACACCTAAGTTTGGAAAACTCTGTAATGGTTCTCGTATTGTTGAGAATGTATACAAAGTGTTGGTTTTGAAAATATTTTTTGAAAAGGGAATGTTTAGAAAGATGTTTTAAAAATACCAATGTAAGGCAATTTTGTAATGATTCTCGTATCATTGAGAATGTATACAAAATGTTTGTTTGAAAAGTGTTTTAAAAGTGTGAGGTGTGGAAATGATTTTTGTTTGTGAGCCATCAATTACGAGCAATCTACCTGCTCAAAAAGTCTTTTTTCGTTTCTTCCTCCTTTAGATAGTGCTTGTCTACCATTATTTAGTAGATAGCCATATCATTGGATGTGAGGGACAGGCATGGGTCATCATACAATCATAGAAGGCAACTTGTAAGATGTTTTAGCAATTATCGTAAGGGACTAAGATCATTTATCAAAGGAAACATTGAAGAATCATCGAGGGACTATGATCTTTTAATCGAGGGTCTTTTGCTAAAATATCTCACATTCGAGGGACATGACTGTTTTTATCCGAGGCAACAAGTATGGGTTACCTAGAGATTCATGTGTTCAAAGTGTTTTATTTCAAGTATTTTTTCTTTGAATTAAAGTTTTGTTAGGTTTAATTTTAAGTGTTGTCATGCAAACTATAATTACTACCAATAATAAAGAAAGCGATAAATTGCGGAGTTTAAATGTCTTACACTATTGCAATGCTTTGGGAATGGGGAGGGGTACAATTTTGTGAATAGGGGAGGAAAGAAATAAACCCTAATTACTATTACAAACCATTGAATATGAATTATAACAATAATTATGCACAAAATGTGGAGATGAAGAAGAAATTGCTTTTAGGGTTTTTGATGAAAATGTTTAGAGATTAACCTAATTGAACTAATTAACTTAATTTTTAAAAGAGATTAATTATTTAATCAAAACCTAAAAGCTAAGTTCATTGAAATTAATAAGAAAAAAAACCTAAGTATAAGTAAATTTGTTTAGAAAACTAATCTTGAATGTTAGTATTAATTTGAGAAGAAAATGCTATTATAATGTAAAAGAAAATAATAAAATTTAATTTAATCAAAAAAGTACTAAAGTATTTAAATCAAAATATTTTTAATTTAAGAAAATATATTTTTTGTATTTTTAGTTTAAATAAAATAAATAAAGAAATAAAAATATAAAGAATATGAAAATATTGGGCTGGGGGTTTAAAAAGTGAAATGGGTGTATAAAGGTAGCAAATAGGCAGGCCCAACATAAGCCCTTTTTGAAATCAGAAAAAAAAAAGAAGAAATGTTTATAAAATAAAAAAGAGTTATTGGGCCTGCGCAGAAAAAGTGATTAAGAGGGGTGAGAATCAGAAATAAACTAGGCCCAAAACACAAGTCCAATACTTGTTTTGTGATTCAATGTGGATGATTTTCTTGGGTGTACCATGGGCTGGCTCATGTGAGGTGTTAGATCCACTTGTCCAATGATCAGATGGTGTAGAGGAGAGGGCATATGATGCACGCACCAAGCTTGTAAGCATGGAACCTGAAATAAGAAAATATGAAAAAGAAAAAGGGTACCACTGGGAATCGAACCCAGGTCCCTATACACTAATGTCTTAAGCGCACTTCTCCTGCCACTGGGGTGGCTGTTTCATCTATGCACAAAACAACTTGCAATAAATATAACATAAACACATTTCTGAATTTTGAAAATGACTTCATCTTCAACCTTGTGCGCGCAGTGAAGAACACCACCATGGCCAAAACTGTAACTTCTTCATTTCTCAATAAAATTGGAAATGTAAACATGAAAGTTGCTTGAAAATTAACCACGATTCCAAATATCTAAATAACTTAAGCTAACACTCAAAGATGAACACAAATTTTATCTGGTACCAAATTAAACCTAACTTTTTAAGAAAGTTCAAACTAAAAATTTGCCTCACTCAGGCAATATAAATGAAAT
This sequence comes from Vicia faba, assembly GCA_948472305.1. Classification (NCBI taxonomy): domain Eukaryota; kingdom Viridiplantae; phylum Streptophyta; class Magnoliopsida; order Fabales; family Fabaceae; genus Vicia; species Vicia faba. The sequence continues at coordinate 377,172,486 of OX451739.1, read as the reverse complement.
CTAAGGACATGGTTAGCTTCAGGGCTATGATATCTACAGTTTTTACTCACAAAGTAACCATTAATGATGCTTGTAGAGAGAGTTCAAAATTAAGAAAACTTACCTCAAAATTGGAAATTGTGTATGGAGTTTGAGCACTTCTGGAGGTGTGGTGATGATCTGAATAGCTTAATTGGACTCCAAGGAAGCTAATGCAACTCTTATTTTATGCTGAAAGTGGCCGAATCGTGCTAGAGAAGTCAATGTGCAGAGCTCTGTTTTTGAGTTTGGAAGATGAGTAAGCTGATGTTAGATTTGGGAAACAGTTGTGGGGATGAGTTGTTTATGATGCATAGATGCTTTGTGATTGATTTGGAGAGGAAACGCACGAGTGGATTGCGAGATGGAGGTTTAAGGTCAGAAATGCCACAAAAATGGAGTTTTGGTGCAAGTTCTGATTTGAGGGAGTTTGGGAGAGTTTCAGGGCTTGTCAATTAGTGTGTTAGGTTGCATATAACCTCTCTATTTATAGGGAAGAGGTTTGGAAGGTTCAAGGGATAAGAATCACAAGATCACGTGTTATGGTTTTTTACTTGTTTTTGAAGCAATCTTGACAAACATTGTTCCAATTCATAGTACAAGGCTATCTAAAGTGGTTAGGCACTTTAAAGATGTTTCTTCTGGATTTTGTGTTGATTGTGTGAAGAGAGAACAAGTTAGAGGCTGAATACAAGTTAACTTTGTAATTAAAGCAACTTTACAAGAATGGAAATGTTACTTTGTGCCAAAAATGGATGAATCTCTTGGGCAATGGATAAAATGCTTGGATCATAGCTCTAACAGTCGTGTAATCAATTAATTATGGAGTGATTTGAAAGTTAGAAGCCTGCAAAGCAAGAGTATGCAGTATAGGTTTGAGATTTGGTTAAGTGTTCATCATGAAAATGACTTGTAATTCAAGAATGGATGTTCAAATTCTTCCATTCGATTCTCATAGATAAAAAATGATCTCTTCATGTTCTTAGAAATTTTGGAAAGCTTGAAACATTTTCTACAACCTTCATGTTGACCACTTTGACTAAATCTTCTTGGAACTAGGTGAAAATTGGCCAAGAAGTTAGGTCAAAAATCTGCCAAAACTAGTTGAAAATTTCACAAAGTGTTTTATGAAAAATGGCATGACTTCATGAGCCTATATCTTCAAATCTAAGCATTTTTTTGGACATAAACCCTATAATACAAAGTTGTATAATTCATCAAGATCTACAACTTTCATGTTGAAAGTTTTCCTTGAATCATCTTGCATCTTGGTGAAAAATTGTCATAAAGTAATGAATTTATCAAGTATAAAAACACTTAGAAATTTTCTAAGTCTTAGAAATCTTGACTTTTTTATTGACTTTTTGAATTTCTTGATTCTTGATGATCAAGTTTGATATTTTTGAGTGTCTTGATGAATCTTGACCTTTTAAATTCAATGTTGATCAAAGAGTCAAAGTTTGACTTTTTGTGTATTAGTTGACTTTTCATCAGTGGATCCAATTTCAACTATCAATCTAATGATATTGAGAAATGATCTTGAGCCATGAAATTAGGTAAACATGTTATGTTTGAGTCCTTGAGATTATGCCTTAAGCCATGAGGTCATATACTAGGTCAAAAGTCAATGATCCGTCATTTTCAGTCAAAATCCTAATTTTGACAATTTTACCCCTTTAATGATTTGAGTGCTTTTCTTGAGGAATTGTAATCAAAATTTGATAAATTGATGGATATGACTTCAAAATGTTCATGTTGGCCAAAAATCATGATGTTTGACTGTATATTGACCACAATTGACGTTTTACCCAATATAGTTGATTTTCAGTCATCTGAGCAATTGACAGGGAAAATTTGTGATGCAAGACTTGAAACTTGGTATGAGAAATCTTGGAGACCTATAATGAACCATGAAAGTCATTTTAGGCATCAAAAGTCCAATTTTCCTTGAGAAAACCAAAACCCTAATTTGGAGGCTCAGTGCTTAGGAGGTGAGCTTGTCTGACCAAGCCCTTGAGAACTCTTGAGCATTTGAGATTTTTTGTGAGAAATGTCTTGAGAAAAGAGAGAGAAAATTTTGGGTTACAATAGCTGCCCTTGTTCAATCTTCTTAAACCTGAAGAGTTAGATTGGCTTGTCCGCCATTCGTGACTTGAAGGTGGAAGATGATTGAACACATAAGTGCTCAGAAATTTGCACTCGCTTGTGCACAAAGTAAAATTGTATGTTGATTATGTCGAGAATGGGCTTAAATATGCCATTTGAGAGGTAACAAAGAATCGTCGGACATGGGCTTTTAGATTCCATCCAGAGGTGATTACTGATAGAAGTATCAGAATGAGTCTACAATCGACTAAATCTGAAGAAGTATCAGAATAAATCTTTGGTTGATTTAATCTGAGCTAGAAAAGGTCTACTGAGAGAAGTATCAGAATAAATCTTTGGTCGATTTAATCTGAGCCAGTAGATGTTTGAAAATCTTTAACTGAGAGAAGTATCAGAATAAATCTTTGGTTGATTTACTCTGAGCCAGAAAAAGGTCTACTGAGAGAAGTATCAGAATAAATCTTTGGTCAATTTAATCTGAGCCAGCAAAGGTCTTTAAATCTTTAGCTGAGAGAAGTATCAGAATAAATCTTTGGTCTATTTAATCTGAGCCAGAAAAAGGTATACTGAGAGAAGTATTAGAATAAATATTTGGTTGATTTAATCTAAGCCAACAGATGTTTTTAAAACTTTAACTGAGAGAAGTATCATAATAAATATTTGGTTGATTTAATCTGAGCCAGAAAAAGGTCTACTGAGAGAAGTATCAGAATAAATCTTTGGTCGATTTAATCTAAGCCAGAGGATGCTTGAAAATATTTAACTGAGAGAAGCATTAGAATAAATCTTTGGTCGATTTACTCCGAGCCAGAAAAAGGTCTACTGAGAGAAGTATCAGAATAAATCTTTGGTCGATTTAATCTGAGACAACAGATGTTTGAAGGGAGTTTCCATCATGTAGATACTTGCCCTGTCTTGTGTCAGGGAATGACCTATAATCTATTTTAACAGTTGTTGATGATATTCATTTGTTGACTGATCTCTCCTGAAAAGGTAAAGAGTTAATTGTATGCAGCGTCATGATGTATGAAATGCATTGCGTAATGATGTTCTCAAAATAAATGATATTGTGTTATATGCATTTCGTATGCATATGCTATGATGTATGAATGTGTAAATGTTGTTGAAGAGTATCTTCGACTGGGAAAATGAATCCCTGACTATTGTTGGAGATGAAGAGTATGTGTATCTTCAATCTTGTATAGAATGCTTCCACTGGGGATTCCTGGTTACTTGTTTGAGGAAAATCTGCAGGGGATATTTTGATTTCTGTTTTGGGAGTAGAGTTTAGGAACATTGGTCGTCTGTTGCTCTACTGGGGAATTTATTTCTTATATACCCTGACTTGGGATAAAAGAGATGGATAACCTTTAGATTCGTCCGGGGAGGATAAATCTTATATACCATGACTGGGGATAAAAGAGATGGGTAACCTTCTGATTCGTTTGGGGAGGATAAAGTTAACTGGTATCTGGTCGGATTCCAGGTTTTGCAACAACTTTCAGAGGATAATGATGATTTCACTAGGGAGAAGAAATTTGTTAGCGATTAGCTGGGGAATTTGTAGGTTGTCGGGGAAATAAACCCTGTTGGGGGAAATAAACCTTTGTTGATGAAGAAGTGCTATGTTGAGGAAACTAAATCTCTTAGGGAAACTGAATTTTCTAAAGAGAAGAAACTTTGTAGGGTCTCTTTCTTCAGTTTTGGAGGAACAAACTCAGTCGGGGAAGAGAATTTCCATGAATTGTACTGATTGGGACTCCATGGGGAGATTTAACGAGGAGGAGATTATACTCCTTTATTTGTTGGAGTGATCTTCCGGGGAGATTATGGGGAATGTACCCTTATTTGTGAAGACTATTCTGTGCGGATAATCCTATAGAGGTGGCTCTGGCGACTTCACTAAGGATAACCTTATGAAAGGGATTCTATGGGGTTTTATGGACAACTTGACTGTCATCCCAACTATTTAAATGCTTATTCATGTTCTTAGTTATTTGTTAAAAGTTAATCATGTTCATATGCACATGCTCATTCAATTTTAGTTATTGGACGTTTTCGCAAGCAAAACAAAAAACAACAAGTTTGAACTTCAAAGTATATTTGTATTGATAATTTGCCTATAAACAGGCGGTTTTGCACAAAGAGACATAAATACTAGTAAGAGAAAGTCGTCGTAGAATGAAAGAGTAAAAAGTGAAAACAAATGTATATAGCCATGTGGAAGTGATCTCATTGGGTTCCAACTCCGCTATTGCCCCATGCCTTTGAATATCATCCCTTGTCGTCAGAAGAAATTGATTGCACTTATTTTGTAACATTTATACTTTTGACCTTAGTAATAAAGTTGGATGTAAGTGATCCAACGGGACATAGTCATACGCTTTAATCCCTAATTTTTGCCTGGACCGCCTTTTCAGATTTTCAGTCCACCAGGATACCCTTTTTTGCCCAAGTTGCCCTTTCAGGTTTTCGACTTACCGGGTGTATAATATTTTGTATATATCCCTTATTTTTGCCCGAACCCTTTTGGTTCGTCGGGATGCCCTTATTTTTTCCTAGGCATGTCAGCCTAGTGGGCCGTTCTTATGCGTAGTATTCTTTGACTATGTTTGCATTCATAGGGTACGGGAAATCTTCGCCATCCATAGTGATTAAAATCATAGCACCGCCCGAGAATACTTGCTTAACAACAAATGACCCTTCGTAGGTGGGAGTCCATTTTCCCCTGGGATCACCTTGTGGTAGAATGACGTGCTTTATTACCAAGTCACCAGCCTGGTATTCCCGATGCTTGATCTTCTTGTTGAAAGCTTTGATCATGTGTTTCTGGTACATTTAACCATGACAGACAACAGCCAGCCTCTTCTCGTCAATCAAATTCAATTGATCCAACCTAGTCTGAGTCCATTCATCTTCATCTAAGTTTGCTTCTTTCATAATCCTTAGAGAAGGAATCTGAACTTCGACAGGCAGGACAACTTCCATGCCATAGACTAGGGAGAATGGGGTTGCCCCAGTTGATGTTCGCGCCGAAGTATGATAGCCATGAAGAGAAAATAGTAACATCTCATGCCAGTCTTTATAGGTCACCACCATATTTTGTACAATCTTCTTTATATTCTTGTTGGCAGCTTCCACCATGCCATTCATCTTAGGTCTGTATGGAGAAGAGTTGTGATGCTTAATCTTGAACTGCGCACATAGTTCAGTGATCAAAGCATTGTCGAGATTGGTACCATTGTCAGTGATAATTCTCTCAGGGATACCATACTGACAGATGAGGTTATGTTTGATGAACCGGACTACGATGTTCTTGGAAACTGATGCAAATAAAGCTGCTTCAACCCACTTGGTAAAGTAGTCAATGGCGACAAGAATGAAACGATGTCCATTAGAGGTAGTAGGTTTGATTTCTCCAAACATAACGATTCTCCACATTGTAAATGGCTAAGGGGAAGTCATGACATTCAAAGGTATTGGAGGCACGTGAACCTTATCAACATAAATTTGTCACTTGTGGCAAGTCCTCGAGTGGTGCTGACAATCGGTTTCCATGGTCGACCAATAGTAATCAGCTCTCATAATCTTCTTGGCCATAGTATGTCTGCTAGAATGAGTACCAAAGATACCTTCATACATATTCTCCATGATCTTCTCTTCTTCCTTCTTTCCCATACAACGGGGCATAATTGAATTATGGTTGCGCTTGTATAAGATCCAATTGCTCAAGAAGAACTTGAATGAGAACATCCGCAGGAATTTCTTGTCGTTGATTGACGCCCCTTCAGGATAATCTTGAGCTTCAAGATATCTTTTCACCTCATGAAACTAAGGCTTCTCCTATACACCATCAATGTCAATCTCATAGCAGTGCGCTGGTTCATCAAAAATCTTTCGATTGTAAATCAGGGAGCTTTATTGTCCCATCTGACCTTAAACATAGAAGACTTGGTAGCCAAAGCATCTGCCAACTGATTCTCTTACCTCAGAACGTGCTCAAAGGTAACCTCTTCAAAGTACATGATCAAGGTTAGGACAAGCTCTTTGTAAGGGATACGATTTGGATGTTTTCTATCCCACTCTCCTTTAACTTGACTGATGACCAAAGCTGAGTCTCCATATACACTTAAGAATTTTATTCTTAGGTTAATATCAGCTTTAAGACCCAAAATGAACGCCTCGTACTCAACCATGTTGTTGGTAAAATCGAAGAAAAGTCTAACAGTGAAAGGGGTATGGAAACCTTCGGGAGAAATGATCACAACACCAAATCCTTTACCAAGAGCATTGGAAGCTCCATAAAAAACCATATTCCATCAAGATACTTGTGCAGGTCCTTCATACGGTCAAGGCTTTTCACAGTTTGTTATCAACATGATATTCTCATCCGGGAATTCAAAGTTCATAGATTGGTAGTCATCTACAGCTTGATGCGTTAAATGATATGCCAATACACTTCCTTTTATTGCTTTTTGTGTAGTGTACTGGATATCGTATTAATTTAAGATCATTTTCCATCGGGCTATCCTTTTGAAGATAGTTGTTTTCTCAAAGATATACTTAATGGGATCCATCTTAGATATCAATAGAGTGGTATGAGTCAACATGTACTATCTTAGTCGGCGAGAAGCCCATGCCAAAGCGTAGCAAGTTCTCTCGAGCAGTGAATATCTTGTTTCATAGTCGGTAAACTTTTTTATAAGGTAATATATTGCATGCTCTTTTCGACCAGACTCGCCATGCTGCCACAACACACACCCCATTGAATTCTCTAAAACAACTAAGTACATGATCAGAGGTCTTCCTTCAACTAGTGGCATCAAAATTGGAGGTTCTTGAAGATATTCTTTGATTTTGTCAAAAGTTATTTGATAGTCGTCATTCCATCTTACCACTTGATCTTTCTTCAGCAGCTTGAAGAGTGGTTCACAAGTAGCAGTTAGGTGAGAGATGAATCGGGCAATGTAATTAAGAGGTCCCAATAAAACTCTAACCTCCTTCTCAGTACAGGGAGCTGGCGTTTCTTAAATAGCTTTGACTCATGTAGGATCAACCTCAATTCCTTTGCCACTAACGATGAATCCTAGGAGCTTTCAAGACTTTTCCCCAAAGATGCATTTGTCGGGATTCAATCTCAGCTTGTATTTCTGCGGCCTTTCAAACAGCTTGTGTAGATGGTCAAGGTGCTCTTATTCAGTTTGGGGACCTTGCTATCATGTCATCAACATAGAATTTTATCTCATGATGAATCATATCATGAAATAAAGCCACCATAGCTTGTTGATAAGTTGCGCCTGCATTCTTCAGCCCAAAAGGCTTGACTTTATAACAGAAGGTTCCCCACTGTGTGACAAAAGTAGTCTTCTCTATGTCCTCGGGCGCCATTTTGATTTGGTTGTAACCCAAGAAGCCATCCATGAAGGAAAACACCTTTTGTTGAGCAATGTTGTCAACTAAGACATCAATATGCGGTAATGTGAAGTCGTCTTTGGGGCTCGCCCTATTTAAATCCCTGTAGTCTACACACATATAGACCTTACCATCTTTATTTGGCACTGGAACAACATTTTCAACCCATTGGGGATACGATGTCACTGCCAAGAAACCTGCATTAAACTGTTTCATTACCTCGGCCTTAATCTTTTCAGATATGTCATGACGCATGCGATGAACCTTTTGTTTGATCGGAGAGAAACCCTCTTTCATTGGTAGACGATGGACCACGATATCAGTATCGAGCCCCGTAATGTCTTCATATGACCAAGTGAATACCTCAACATAGTCATGCAACATCTGAACCAATCTTCTCTTGAAACCTTCTTCCAAGTTGGCACCGATCTTGACTTCTTTCTTATCTTCCTCAGTACCTAAGTTTATCACTTCGACCAATTCTTCGTGCATTTGGATAGCCTTTTCCTCTTATATCAAGAGTCTGGCGAGTTCTCTAGGTATCTCACAATCTTCTTCACCTTCGTCCTCGGCTTGATAGATTGGATTCTCGAAGTCATAAATGGCAATAGTAGAATTATTTTCAATGAGACCTGGAGTGGAAGTGGATCTGCAAATGTGTGTGTGTGCATGTAAGGTCACATGGCTATTTGAAAATGTAGTAAAGTAAAATAAAGACAAGGAGCACAAAATTTGAATGAAAAATCATCCAATGTTTTCATTAAATGAGCATATGATATATGAAATGAAAAACCCTTAACAAATGGACCATTGTGCCCCGGGCAAGGCACGTGGTTTAAAGTTATTGTTTTGAAGGAAATTATACAGACAAATTTCTTAAAGCAATAAAAACAGGAAATAGCAATTACTCCTGGTTGAAGGAGATTGAGATGAAGTCTTTGGCCTTCCAGTTGTTGTGTCCACCGTCAGCAGTTGGGAAGATCCAGCTGTCTAGGTCACCACCAATATCAGTGTCTTCCAGTGCATTGACTTCATTGTTGCTAATACGGAGAGGTGGTCCATCAGCACGAGCGCGTCGAACCTCTTTTTGAGCCTTTGAAGTAAAACCTAACCCAAATTTGTCAGATTTGTAGGGAATGTCAGGAAGTTGTCCCCAGATAGTGCAACCTCCATCTTCTACAACAACCTTAGCATCTGTGATGCGGTGGGAGAACTGACTTGAGGTTTTGCGTTTGTATTCGCACTTGTTCGGTTGAGCAAGAGTCGCCATCGACTTTTTATTTTATCCTAAAGGAAAGGTTAAAAAGCACAAGAAAAACCTTTTGAGACATTTCGTGGGTTCGGGGGGTAGATTATGAAAAGGGAAGGTATTAGCACCCTTTTCATCCATGGTTATCCATGGGATCTTAGTTACTTGGTTTTTAGATCACTTGCCTTGATTTTTGATTGCTTGAAATTGTGGTGTATGTGTGTGTTTTGAAAATGTTTTTGAAATAGACGCCTTTGTTTCGGCAACCGTTGTAATTGACTCGTGTTTGAGTGTTTTACAAAAGTGTGTATCTTTTCGAAAAGATGTTTCAAATGTTTTTGAGAGTTTGTTTTGAAAGTGTTTGTGGAGTGTGATTTGAAAGGAGGCAAGTGTTTTTGCAAGTTGATCTCAAGTAACTAAGAGTTTTGTCTACCCCTATTGTACTCAAAGGGTTTCTCTATGTTTTCAACCCTTTTTAACAATTTTGTTCCACCATTGAATTTGATGGACAATCTTGCGTTTAGGATGTGATCGGGACAGGAGCGGGTCATCGTATGGACCATGAATGCAATGGTGCCAAGTGTCTTTGGCAATTTGCTAGAAGGGACTTGATCATTTTGATAGGCGACTTTCGAAAGCGTCATCGAGGGACTTATGATCATTTGAATTTGTTTTGCAAAGAAACTCGACGTGCAAGCATGGCCCATTTTGGAAGGCAACATGTGGGATTACCCTAGGGGGTGCAAGTGTGATAGTGTATTGATTTCATGTATTTGTCTTGTATTAGGTTATCTAGCGTTTGATTTTATGTACATGCAAACCCTAGGTCTAATCATGGTATAATTCGAAAGCGGTAAATTGCGGGAATTTTAAAGTCTACGCTATTACAAATAGTATCCGGGAGTGGGGGTACAAATTCACAAAGGGGGATGAGACTTAAATAGTTACAACCAAATTGAATCTCAATCAAATGTAATCAATGTATAGCAAGGCATAAGAATAGCAAATGTATAATGCATCAAATGTAAAATGTATTGTGTAGGTGTAAGTGTAATTTATTTACAAGTTGTGAATTTAATAAATTAAGTATGTTTGATTTAATAAGTATTTGTTAGAACAATGTTTGAATCTACTACCCTATATTTAAGTTTTGATGATAACAAAGTGAAAAGATATAGTATTTATAAGTTTCATGAATGAACTATCTGCTGCCTAAAATTATTATGTTCTGACTTGTAGATACTCTGATTGACATAAGCAAGATCACGTTTATTCAGCATCAGAATTTGATTTCATACACCAGCATCAGAAGTTGCTACATCAGAACGTCAAGATCAGATGATCAACTCACGCACATGCTGAAGCTTGATGAACAAGACTGCGCTCAAACACTCTGATACAGAAACACAATAGTTCATCAGCAGCGAAGCAGAATCAGAATGAGCCAAGCCAGAACGTGCATTGAAGAAGCAACGGTACTGTGCATTGAACGCTAATAAATTCCAACGGCCTCATTCCAGACAAGATCTGCTCAAAAAGGAAAGCTTGTTATTAGCATTGAATCAAGAATATTGCATTCAACGTTCATCTTCTCAAGTGCTATATAAACAAGGCTTTGAAGATTATAATGGCTAATGCTCTCCAAATCTCTACACGCACAAAGCTGAACCATAATCTTCGTTCTACCAGTTTTGCTAAACCACATACTCTGATACTCCATTACAGTTTAGCAATCTAGTTTCTAAGCTTCATTTGTGTATACATCACAGTTGTGATACAGTTTTGTAGAAAACATCCACACACATTGTTTTATACCTTTGTAAGTAAGTGTTGCCTTGACAAACCGGGTTGTGGTTTGAATCAAGAAGGCTTTAGCAGTTGTTAAAGCAGTCTGTAATATTCAGTTGAATATAGTGAATTAAGACCTCGTTGGAGAGAGGCGAAATCACCTTGACGGGTGGACTGGAGTAGTTTGAGATCAAACGAACCAGGATAAAAATATCTTGTCAATTGCTTTAGATTTCAGTTTTACAATTCAACCCCCCCTTCTTGTGTTTTTCACCCCTTCAATTGGCATCAGAGCGCCTGGTTCTGAGCTAAAACACTTAACCGTGTCAGTACAAGATCCAGCGTCAGAAAAACACAATGGCAGGAAACAATTCTCACTTCAGCAATGACAATAATGAGGACAGAGACAGATTCAGTGGCAAACCTCCAGTCTTTGATGGAGAAAACTTTGATTACTGGAAAGACAGAATTGAAAGCTTCTTTCTAGCACATGATGCTGATCTGTGGGATATGGTGACAGATGGATACACGCACCCTGTGAATGCAAGTGGTCAGAAGATTGATAGAAAATCAATGACTGATCAACAAAAGCGTGACTTCAAGAATCACCATAAGGCCAGAACCATCCTCCTCAGTGCCATCTCCTATACTGAGTATGAAAAGATCTCCAACAGAGACACAGCGAAGAACATCTTTGATTCTCTCAGAATGACGCATGAGGGAAACGTTCAAGTCAAAGAAACAAAAGCTCTGGCGCTCATTCAGAAGTATGAGGCGTTCAAAATGGAAGAATCTGAATCCATTGAAACTATGTTCTCTAGATTCCAGATTCTGGTAGCTGGTCTCAAAGTTCTGGACAAAGGATACTCTACTGCTGACCATGTCAAGAAAATAATCAGAAGTTTACCCAAGCAGTGGAGGCCTATGGTTACTGCTCTGAAGCTTGCTAAAGATCTCAACAAAATCACTCTGGAGGAACTTATAAGCTCCCTCAGAAGTCATGAGATAGAGCTAGAAGCTGATGAGCCTCAGAAGCAAGGTAAGCCTTTAGCATTAAAATCTAACAGAAAATCTGAGTCTAAAGTTTTGCAGGCAGTTGAAGAAACATCTGATGGATCCTCATCAGAAGAAGACGAACATTCCCTTCTCTCCAGAAGAGTAAATCAACTGTGGAAGCAAAGACAAAGGAAGTTCAGGAATCCCAAAAGATCTGATCAGAACGAGTCTTCTTCCAGATACAGAAGGACAGATTCTTCCTCTGGATACAGAAGATCTAAAGGCTCCTCCAGTAGCAAGAAGCCAAACACCAAAGACATCATCTGCTACGAGTGCAATGAGCAAGGACACTACAAAAGTGACTGCCCAAAGCTTCAGAGGGAAAAACCCAAAAAGAAGTTTGGAAGAGAGAAGAAGAAAAGTCTCATGGCTACATGGGATGACTCTGACTCGTCTGAAGCTGACTCAGAATCAGATGATGAAAGGGCAAACATAGCTCTCATGGCTAACATTTCAGAAGATAGTGAAGCTTCTGAATCAGACTCAGAATCAGACACAGAAGAGGTATTTCCTAACTTCGCTGTTAACTTTACAAAGGCTGAACTTGCTGAAAGCCTCAATGAGATTCTGGAACGTTATCAGCAAATTAGAGCTAAATTCAGAGACCTGAAAAGGAATCTTGAATCTGACTCTAATAAGTCTGAGAGTCTCAAATTGGAAAATTCTGAGCTGAGAGATAAGATTTCAAAATTAGAAAACACTTTACAAAACTCTCAGAAGGAACCAATTTCTGAAACTCCCAGCAATGCTGATGAGATCATCAAGGAGTATGATCATAGTTTCCAGAAGTTCCTAGCTAAAAGCATAGATAGAAGCAGAATGGCTTCAATGATCTATGGAGTTAGCAGAAACGGCAGGAAAGGAATAGGATACCAAGGTAAGGTTCCTACACCAAAGAATGTCATGGACTTAACCATTAAACACACTCCTCTAAATTCACACTTTGTGTATGGTCACACACATGATATCAAATATACTAGCAGTAAGCACTCTGTGAAACCAAAATTCAACCAGAGTTTTGGTAAAACTAACAAATCAGGACCCAAGAAAATCTGGGTACCTAAGGATAAAATAATACATGTTGCAGATATCTTTAGCTGCAAGTCAGAAACACCAGTCATGGTACCTGGACTCTGGCTGCTCACGACACATGACGGGAAGAAGGCATATGTTCCAAAGCCTGGAACTTAAGCCTGGAGGCCACGTTGGCTTTGGAGGCAATCAGAGGGGAAAGATAATTGGCTCTGGAACTGTAGGTAATGGAAATCTTCCCTCTATTAATAATGTTCTGCTAGTAGATGGATTGATGCATAATCTGTTATCCATAAGTCAATTAAGTGATAACGGTTATGATATAATCTTTAATCAAAAATCATGTAAAGCTGTTAGTCAGAAAGATGGGACTATCCTGTTTAATGGTAAGAGGAAAAACAACATTTACAAAATTAAACTTTCTGAACTAAAGAGTCAGAATGTAAAATGTCTTCTGTCTGTTAACAACGAGCAATGGATCTGGCACAGAAGATTGGGGCATGTTAGTATGAGAAGAATATCTCAGATTAACAAACTCAATCTGGTCAGAGGACTTCCTAATTTGAAGTTCAATTCAGATGCTCTGTGTGAAGCATGTCAGAAAGGCAAATTTGCAAAACCTTCTTTTAAATCCAAAAATGTTGTTTCCACCTCTAAGCCATTAGAACTTCTGCACATTGACTTATTTGGACCAGTTAAAACTGCTTCAGTCAGTGGTAAGAAGTATGGGTTAGTAATCGTAGATGACTATAGCAGATGGACATGGGTAAAGTTCTTAAGACACAAGGACGAGTCACACTCTGTGTTTGTTACCTTCTGTAACCAAGTTCAGAATGAAAAAGATCTTAGAATCGTTAAAGTCAGAAGTGATCATGGTGGAGAATTTGAAAATAAAGATTTTGAGTCATTCTTTAATGACAAAGGCATTCTGCATGATTTCTCTTGTCCTATAACTCCCCAACAAAATGGAGTTGTAGAACGAAAGAACAGAACATTGCAAGAAATGGTCAGAACCATGATCAATGAGACAAACGTTGCTAAGACTTTCTGGGCAGAGGCAATAAACACAGCGTGTTACATTCAGAATAGAATCTCAATAAGACCTATTCTGGAAAAGACTCCATATGAATTGTGGAAGAACAGAAAGCCCAACATTTCATATTTTCATCCATTTGGATGTACTTGCTTTATATTGAATACAAAGAATTATTTGAACAAGTTTGACTCTAAGGCACAGAAGTGTATTATGTTAGGATACTCTGAACGCTCAAAAGGGTACAGAGTATACAATACAGAAACATAGATTGTGGAAGAATCAATCAGTGTTCGTTTTGATGATAAGCTTGACTCTGAAAAGTCAAAGCAGAATGAAACTTTTGCAGGTATAGAAATTGAATTTGCAGGTTCTGAAGACAAGTCACCAGAAGCTCTCAACATAGACATTCCTTCAACGTCTGAAAGGAGCACTGCTAGAAATCCTTCAACAGCTGCTGATCAACCTCAGAAGAGATTACCCAGAAGCAGTTTGGATCACCCAGAAGAGACTATCCTAGGAAGAAAGGAAGATCCTATCAGAACAAGAGCAAGCTTCAGAAACTCTGAAGAAACTCTTATGGGACTTGTGTCTCTGATTGAACCTTCTTCTATTGATGAAGCACTTCTGGATAATGACTGGATTCTGGCAATGCAAGAAGAGCTGAATCAATTCACCAGAAATGACGTATGGGATCTCGTTCCCAGACCAAAAGGATTCAACGTCATTGGAACAAGATGGGTGTTCAGAAACAAGCTAAATGAACAAGGTGAAGTCATCAGAAACAAGGCACGACTGGTTGCACAAGGTTATAGTCAGCAAGAAGGGATAGACTATACAGAAACCTTTGCCCCAGTCGCCAGGTTAGAATCTATCAGACTTTTAATTTCATTTGCTGTTAATAGAGGCATCACTCTGTATCAGATGGATGTCAAAAGTGCATTCTTAAATGGTTATATAGAAGAAGAAGTTTATGTTCACCAACCCCCAGGTTTTGAAAATACAAAACATCCAGAACATGTTTTCAAACTAAAGAAGTCACTGTATGGTCTGAAACAAGCTCCCAGAGCTTGGTATGAAAGGCTAAGTAACTTTCTGCTTGAAAATGAATTCACCAGAGGGAAAGTGGACACTACTCTATTCTGTAAAACAGTTAAGAGTGACATCTTAGTCTGTCAAATTTATGTTGATGATATCATTTTTGGTTCTACTAATCCTTCTCTTGGAAGAAAATTTGCTAAGTGTATGCAGGCAGAATTTGAGATGAGCCTCATGGGGGAACTGAAATTCTTTCTAGGAATTCAGATCAATCAAACTCCAGAAGGAACTTACATTCATCAGAGCAAATACATCAGAGATCTTCTGAAGAAATTTGACCTCTCAGAATGTAAGCCATCAAAGATTCCAATGCATCCCACGTGCATTCTGGAAAGAGAAGAGGTAAGCAAAAGTGTAGAACAGAAAGTCTACAGAGGTATGATTGGTTCTCTCCTCTATCTGACTTCTTCAAGACCTGACATATTATTCAGTGTTTGTATATGTGCTAGATTCCAATCAGATCCTAGAGAATCTCACTTAACAGCTGTTAAGCGAATTTTCAAGTATCTGAAAGGTACTACTAATCTGGGTTTGTTTTATAGAAAATCTAGTGATTACAGCTTAGTAGGCTACTGTGATGCTGACTTTGCTGGAGACAGAGTGGAACGTAAAAGTACTTCTGGAAGCTGCCAGTTTCTGGGAGAAAATCTGATCTCTTGGTCCAGCAAAAGGCAATCAACAATTGCTCTGTCAACAGCAGAAGCTGAGTACATAGCAGCAGCAGGATGTAGCACACAAATGCTCTGGATGAAAAGTCAGCTTGAAGACTTCCAGATTTTTGAGAGTAACATTCCTATACTTTGTGATAATACTTCTGCAATTTGCTTAAGTAAAAATCCTATTTTACACTCTAGAGCTAAGCATATAGAAATAAAACATCATTTCATTAGGGACTATATTCAGAAAGGTATTTTGAACTTAAAATTTATAGATACAGACCATCAATGGCTGATATCTTTACTAAACCCCTTTCAGAAGATAGGTTTAATTTCATTCTGAAACATCTCAGCATGAAAGTATGCCCAGAATGAAAATGTTTTAATTCCATATATTTATCTTCAGAATGTAATTATTTTACTGTGAACTTCTGATCAATCTTCTTTCAGAAAGATAGAACATGCAGATTGTATCAGATGCAAGTCTAAAGATCTGAGAGTCTAATCTCAAAGACAGACGTGCTGATCACTACATCAAACAAGTGTCATCCAATCATCAGCATATCTCCGAAGCAGAACGCGTGCACGCTTCTGAGAAGGCAAAGTGCTGATTGGGTGCATTGAGACACATGTCTGGTAACCGTTTTTAAGTATCTTTCTCAAATCCCCCAAAATCAGCAAGCATTTAATGAAAAGTAATCATTCTTTTAAATGGCAATCATGATTTTTTTCTCTCTCTCTTAAAAACGTTTAACTTTTCAAAACAATTTTGAAAACTCTATTTAAGCACATTAATCTCTCATTTATTCTTTACGCTTTCTCACAATCACTCAAGCATTTTCTGCATATTTCTGAGTTCATCCCTTGCAAACCTTTCTTTCTCAATTCATTCTCAAAGCTTTTTTAGTGTGAACAATGGCATCCTCCAGCATTTCTGCAGGCAATCAGAAGAAAGCAACTTCTGAGCAATATCAGGTGCCACTCAGAACTCTCCTCACTCCGGTGAAGAACCTTGAAGTGCTCTCTGAGTTAATCATTGACTTTGAAAGCTTGAAGGAAAATGGCTTTGACCTAACTGAAGAAATTAGGGCTCAAAAGTGGGAGAGGTATTTCGATAGGTTGGTTGGACCAACATTCCCAACGCTGGTCAAGGAATTTTGGATTCACGCCAAGGTTTCAAAACATCTAGTCATCTCCTCTGTCATGGGAAAGAAGATTGTAATTTCTGAAGATCTCATTGCAAAGCTAATCGGTCAAACTGGTGGTGGCGTCCGTTGTGTGGACATGGCTGAAAGATGCGCTGATACAGGTGTGGTAGCTCTCAGGATTTTCACTCTTGGGATGCCCAGCAGCAAAATTAAGGATCTGAAGGATCACTGCAGAGTATGGGCTAAGATTGTTCTGGGATGCTTCAACCACAGGAAACCCACAAGTTCTCCTGATTATATAAACGTGGATCAGCAGTTTCTGATCTACTTTATTGATCAGAAGATAAAGATAAATCTGGCTCACTTCCTGTTCAACCATCTCAAAACCAGTGTGAAAGAAACAAGGGAAGAAGAAAGAACCAAGAGGGACTGGATACCGTTTGGAAGGCTTATATCAGATATTCTGACAGAGAATAGGCTGATTGAACATCTGATTGAAGCTCAGGAGCTGAGCACTATTGAACCAACAATTGGGAAACCTCTGAACGCAAAGAATCTGAAAAAGATGAAGCTGATAGAAAATATTCAGAAGGAACCCAGAGCTACTTCAACTGCTGATATCTCCAGCAGAAGAGTGCCTCTGAGTGATTTTCCGGTATTTTCTGAAATGGAATCCAAACCAGAGATGTTTGTCAGGTACCCAGATGCGTACAAGGCAGAAGATACAGGTTCAAAGCTGAAGATCAAAGATCTGAGTCAACCTCAAGCAGAAGTGACTCTGAAGAAGACAAAGAAGAGGAAAGCGCCATCAGAAGGATCGTCTCAGCAGACTCCAAAGAAAAGAGGTATTTCATCTGCTGCCCCTGTTTTAATTTCATCTACTATTCCAGCATCTGCTGCTCCTCAAACCTCCCATAGAATATCAATCCCAATCCCTACCATTGATGAAACCATACCAGAAGACCCTTCTGAGGCCTTACTACTCAGAAGACCCAGAACCAAACTCCCCAAACAACCAACAATTTCAACAACAACAGCACTTGACCAAGTGCTGGCTGATATTGAGCGTGAACATGCCTCTGCTCAACCACTCTCTGAACCACAAAATATTCCTCCTCCACAACCAGAACAACAACAACAACCAGAACCAGAACCACAACAACAACCACTCTCAGAAGAACCTCTGATCCCTGAGCAATCAGAGATTCCACCTCCCTCTCCCCAACCAGAAATTAATCCACCTTCACCACAAACAGAGTTTCACCACTATGAAACCCCTTCTCCTCATCATTCTGACCCTCACTCACCTCAACCATCACCGTTGGCAATCCAGTTGCCATGTGGAACCACTGTTTTCAGGCCCCAGTTACCATCCTCACTATAATCAACACCTCCAAAAACTCCCAGAACACCACCCACTCCAATCGAAATATCTGACTCTGATACCCCTTCTCCAAAACAAACAGCCTCTCAGAAAACCGCTGAAAACCCCAGCAGGACTTTCATTGACTTAACCAGTCTTGAACGTCTTGCTGATCTAAGACACAAAATTGCCATCCCAAAACCAAAGCAACCAGATGTTGGCTCTGGTATTTTGAATTTTGAAACAGGTGTGCTGCAATGGATTGCTTCTTTGAAGCAAGTCTGTCCTGGGATGATTGACCCAGCTGCCTCTGATCAGCTCTGGTCACAGTTCAGACTATGGGTACGTGCTGAAGCCCTCAAGTTGCAGGATATCAACTATGAGCAGGCACAACAGAACTTCAGCAAGCTGCTGAAGGAAGTTGAAAGTCAGCTGCCTCAGGAAGCTGTGCTCCCTCTGGACTCTGAACCGTGGTCTGAGAAACAGCAAGCTGCAAAGGTGCAACCATCAGAAGAAGACAAGACCATTCAGGCTGAAGAAAATCAAGCAGAAGATGTCGCTGAAAGTTCTGAGAAGCCTCCTCCTTCTGATGCTTCTCAAGCTGCCTTGGACAGGCAGACTCTGGAAGAATTAAGGCTGAATGACTTGCGTCTACAGCAGCGGATGGATGACAATGATCAGAAGATGAAAGCAAGAATGGATGTGCAGGACAGCAAGATTGACTCTGTTGTCAGCATGGTGCAGAAGCAAAGTGAAACTTCTGAAAAGATTCAAGCGATGCTGGAGAGCCTGTTCACACGCTTGCCTCCTCAACCTTAAATCTTTTTCATGCATGACCTTTTTCACGATTTCTTCATTTTCTGATGTACTGTTTTGATTAAGTTTTTGTAATATTTTCTTGCTCTGATTCTGAACTATTAATATAATTTGTTTTTTTCTGATCTTAATTGTTTTAGCACATCACCAACACTTTTTGATTGCTGACAAAAAGGGGGAGAACAAGAATGATATTTAAATCAATAACGGCTAACTAGACAGAAATTCTCAAACATTCTAACTTTATTACTTGAAATGTTTTTTTTCTGTTTTGTTTAAAGTCTACAGGCACAAGGAAGCTCCTGGACACTCTGAAGACTAGAAACTCTGATCAATGTTGCTCTGATCAATATGAAGTTCTGATCGTCCTAATACTCTGATCCAAAGCAAAGCTCTGACAAGAAAAGCTCTGTTCTCTGATAAGTCAAAGACTCTGATAATCTGATGTTCAAAGAAAGAAAAAGATCTGATCCTGAAGAACACGTATAATCAAAGGGAAGTAATCAACTCAGGGGGAGTATCTCTTAACTCTGACTTCTCCGTACTTCTTAACTCTGATACCTTTTCACGTTATTTTTCATTTAAAATATCTAGTTTTTGTCATCATCAAAAAGGGGGAGATTGTTAGAACAATGTTTGAATCTACTACCCTATATTTAAGTTTTGATGATAACAAAGTGAAAAGATATAGTATTTATAAGTTTCATGAATGAACTATCTGCTGCCTAAAATTATTATGTTCTGACTTGTAGATACTCTGATTGACATAAGCAAGATCACGTTTATTCAGCATCAGAATTTGATTTCATACACCAGCATCAGAAGTTGCTACATCAGAACGTCAAGATCAGATGATCAACTCACGCACATGCTGAAGCTTGATGAACAAGACTGCGCTCAAACACTCTGATACAGAAACACAATAGTTCATCAGCAGCGAAGCAGAATCAGAATGAGCCAAGCCAGAACGTGCATTGAAGAAGCAACGGTACTGTGCATTGAACGCTAATAAATTCCAACGGCCTCATTCCAGACAAGATCTGCTCAAAAAGGAAAGCTTGTTATTAGCATTGAATCAAGAATATTGCATTCAACGTTCATCTTCTCAAGTGCTATATAAACAAGGCTTTGAAGATTATAATGGCTAATGCTCTCCAAATCTCTACACGCACAAAGCTGAACCATAATCTTCGTTCTACCAGTTTTGCTAAACCACATACTCTGATACTCCATTACAGTTTAGCAATCTAGTTTCTAAGCTTCATTTGTGTATACATCACAGTTGTGATACAGTTTTGTAGAAAACATCCACACACATTGTTTTATACCTTTGTAAGTAAGTGTTGCCTTGACAAACCGGGTTGTGGTTTGAATCAAGAAGGCTTTAGCAGTTGTTAAAGCAGTCTGTAATATTCAGTTGAATATAGTGAATTAAGACCTCGTTGGAGAGAGGCGAAATCACCTTGACGGGTGGACTGGAGTAGTTTGAGATCAAACGAACCAGGATAAAAATATCTTGTCAATTGCTTTAGATTTCAGTTTTACAATTCAACCCCCCCTTCTTGTGTTTTTCACCCCTTCAGTATTATTATCCACATTTGATTTAAATTTGTATCTTTATATTTTTTGTTTAGTATATACAAAAAAGTATTTTAATTAAAAGAAGAAAAAATGTTTTACATTTTAATTATGTTATGTATATTAAAAAAATGTATTTTAATTGATTATGTACAAGTTATTAACTAAAAAAATGTTTTAAGTTAAATAAATAATAAAAAAAGAGTTTTAATTAAAAGAACATGTTGTGTTCAAGATTATAATTATGTTATAAAAAGTATCATTAATAAAAACTTTGATGTAAAAAAAAAATGTTAATTAGTATATATATAAAAAAAATATGATAAGTAAAAGAGGCTTGAAAGAGTCAAGACGGGCTTTAGGGTTTTTTGGGCCCAAATCTGATCAAAGCAGAAGCAAAAGAGGGGTGACAATTGGGAAAACGTGTTTTGGGTTTTATGCATATGAAACGGGTTAGGCCCAAAGCTCCAACATAGTTTTGTTTTAGGGTTAACTGATTCTTGTGTCATTTGGGAAAAGGCTTAGGGTTACAGCGCCGCTGCTCATCGTTTCGCCTTCGTCTTCGTCTTCCTTTTGCCAGCTTCTGAGCTTCTCCTTAGCCCAAGCCACCAACGCCATCTCCATCCTCCCTGGATTAATCAGCGACGTTCGCGAGGTTTGATCTTTATTTCCAACGCATTAGGGGTTTTCTTTCTTCTTTCTTGCATGTTTAATTTTTTAACGTGTTCTGATCTTGAGTGTTTATTATTGTTTATTAATGAGGTCGCGGAAAGGGATGAAAAGAAATTGTGCTACCTTTACGAAGGAGGAGGAAGGAGGCGTTTGGAGGCTTCGACGGTGGAGGAACAGTGACGACGCGTTAGCTTTGAATCCACGGTACTCTGTGTTGCTTCTTTAAGTTTGATGATGATAATGCCTGAGAACTTTTGTTTGATCTCTTTGCCTCTTTGTTGCCTTGATGCCTTGTATCTTGCTTCTGTTTGCTTCTTTATCTCCTCTTCCTATGTTGACCCTAGTTGCCTTGTGTTTGGTTGCCTTGATGGTGTATGACTTGCCTATGAAGAAATTTTTCTGAGGCTTTGTGTTGCCTTTGAACGCTTATCTGTTGACATTCCTTTCTCTTCTTCTTGTTGGCTTGTATGTATGCTTAAGTATGCTTGGATATATTGGTTTATTAGCCCAATGATGAACCCTAGGTTCTGAGGGCTTTGAGTTGTTTGCTTGAACGCGTTAGCTGGATGGTTTGGAAACTTTGATGTTTTCTGGCTTGGACAGACTGTAAGCTTCTGTTGGATAAGTTTGACAGGTTTATGGTTTTTTAGTCTTGGTGGTTAGCTTCAGTTCAGCTTTGGCAAAAGTTTCAGGTTTGTGGCTTGAGGGGCCTTAACAGGTTATGGCTGTTTGGAGTTTTAGGCAGGTTAAGCTTATGGTATTTTTAGGCCATAGTTTTTAAGGTTTTTGCTGCAGGTTGTTTGGGTTGGAAGTTTTGAACAGGTTATGTGTTTGGGCTTGAGTTTGATTGCAGGTTATGACTGCTAAGCTTGAACACAGTTTGTTTCGGTTTTTTTTAACTGGTACAGGTTGAGTGTTTCATGGCCATGTGTTTGAGGGTTGTTGAATGCAGGGTGGGCGTTTTTGTGAACAGGTTCTATGCTTGAGGATTTAAGCTTGAGGCTAAAAACTTGAGGCTTTGGCTTGCTCTCAGTTTTGTTTGTGGACAGTTTTTTTTTTGCTCCTCCCCTTAGGCTTGTGTTGTCTTTCATATATGTTTAGGCCTTTTGGAGCCTATGATTTTGAATGCATCCAGATTTGATATCTTTTCTTGGTCAAGCTGGTGGGCAGGTTTGCAAGGTTTGAGAATTTCATTTTTTGTGATTACTTCTGCTGCATATGTTCTGTCTACTTTTGGATAGCACTGATACATGCTTCTTTTAGCCTTCAGCCTCACTGTTTTATTGCAGTTTTTGTTTTCTATATTTTCTTGCCTAAAGCCAAAACCTGTAAGCCTATTTCTTTTCTCTCTTTTTCTCTCTCCAGTACAATTTTAAAACATTAAACAATGTTTATGTTAGTACTTAAATCTGAAAGGGCAGCTGCTTGGGAAATGATGAAACGAAACCTTGTTTGCAATAGTAGTTTAACTCTGCATATTTTGTCTTCTTTTCTGCTTCTTGACAGCATTGATGGTACTTTGACCTTAGTTTTGAAATTGTGACTTTGCTTAGCAATTTGAACTTGGTTTAGGCCATTCAGTTTGTAACTTGGACTTTGTATTTGCACATGCTGTCTTGCTTTGAACTATGCAGCTTTTTTGACAAACTTTGAACTTGTGCATTTTTCAATTTTGTGCATTTCAAGTTTAGCAAGCAAATATTCATCCCTCTTTGTGAACCGGGAGAAATCCCGTGATTTGCAGAGAGGGCTAACTGATTCCAGTCAGTTGCCCTTAATGATGAACCCAAACTTTAATTGTATGCTTTTTTAATTATTTATCCGCTTCAATTGACTTTTTCTTCTTTTCTTTGCAGATAAAAAATCAAATGGAGAGGAAAAGCGAAAGATGGAGGATGAAGAATTGAAGACTTAAAAAAATATTAGGATAGTTTTATTTAAATTTGAATAAATGTAATATCATTATTATAAATACTTTGTAAATCAATACTCGTATTTAAATAACAATTGTAACAAATATTTAAAGATGAAATAAAAATTCCTTTTATCCAATTAATTCTTTTTATCCTCTTTTCAATTGTTTACTTTATTATTTATAATTCTTTAAATTAAAATAATTGAAAATAGATTCCAACTATTTAATCTTAGAATAATAAATAATTAAATAAACATTGTCTCAGCATTGATCAATTAATAAACTTGGCACTTCCAACATCCAAAGCAAAGCAACAGTCAATCACAACAATTGCCCAGACGTGTTTTCCTTTTACTGATTTTAACCAAATATTGCAAATCCAATCCAAATGCATCTTTTCACTGATTAAATCCATCAAACGCACATTCAAACCCAATGCCTCTTTTCATTTATTTAGTCAAACCCTGCAAATTCAATCCAAAGGTACCCTTTCACTGATTCAATCACACAATGCGAACTCAATCCAAATGTTTCAATCCACATCCCAGCATAACTTGAAAAGCACTGTAGAATTAAATCTTTCTGAGGAACCGCGCATAAAAAACCCTAATTCCTGACCAAATATCAAAGAAACGTTCGCCTGATCAAAGTTGAGCCAAAATCAACCAAAACCCTAAGCAAACTGTATGAACTGCTCTAGAGCCATGAAAACCAATGAAAACCCTAATTTTGTCCGACTGACGAGAAAAGTCTGTTTGACCGATTCTTAAGCCAGTTTGAAAAATCAGGAAACGCCTGAAGCTGTGATTTCTTGTGGAAAAATGCGAGGGTAAATTTTGGGGTACAACATCATCCTTTAGAGAGGCCATTCTTGGTGTACCTTTAGATATTTCAGGAGTAGCAAGAGTAGCAACAACAATCATTAGAGTGATTACCTGAAATGCTTGACAGGGGTTTCAATGAATTCACCATCCATTTCAACGTAATTAAAATAAATCAAATGAATGACCATATATTCTTCCTCTCCATAAACTGTGACAACCTTCCCTTTCACTGGGTATTTCAGCATTTGATCTAATGTAGAGGTAACCGCACTTTCCCCATGAATCCATGGGCGTCAGAGTAAACATGAATAGGCCGAGCGAATATCCATTACATAAAAAGTTGAATTGAAAGCTTGAGATCCCACTTTGATCGGTAGATTAACCTCTTTGTGG
This sequence comes from Vicia faba, assembly GCA_948472305.1. Taxonomy (NCBI): domain Eukaryota; kingdom Viridiplantae; phylum Streptophyta; class Magnoliopsida; order Fabales; family Fabaceae; genus Vicia; species Vicia faba. The sequence continues at coordinate 377,148,329 of OX451739.1, read as the reverse complement.
ACCATTATTTTTGAACCGTCGAAGGCTCTCACCACAATATCGCTGGGTTTCAACACCAAACCTTCACAGTCTAATCTGTCCAAAGCACCTTTGGGTAAAACATTGAGGGAGTTAAACCTTTGAGTATCTACCAACACATGCGCCAGAGTGGTGCCTTTGCATTCAATAGAAATATGCATAGCTTTGTTATGATTCTTCCCCGCCGGAGTTAAATCTGCATCAGAAAATCCTAAGCCATTATTATCAGTTAGGCTCACAACAAAATTCTCAAATTGATCAGCAGTGGTCTCTTGTGGTACATGGGCATTCTTCAGAAGTTTCAACAAAGCTTGGGCATGTGCGTCAGAGCATAACAACAAGGACAAAATGGATATCTTTGAGGGTATCTGCCCCAGTTGTTCCAATATTTTGTAATCACTTTTTTGGATGATCATCATAATTTCTTCCATATCTTGTCTATATGGGTCTTCAATTGTCACTTATTTTGGTGGTGCCTCCGTCAGGGAAGGCTCAGTTACTTTCTCTTTACCTCGGGCGTTGGCAGTTGGCTCAGCAGCAGGAATGCAAACAGGTGTTGTAGTAGTTGTTGGAGGAGAAATCTCCGGAGAGAAGACCCTTCATGTCCTAGTGACCTTACTAGTTCCAACAATGTTTGTAACTTCAGGCTCTTCATTTTCATTAATCCATGGCTCTTGCTTGACACCATGGCAATAAACTTATGCCCCATATTTCCTAGGTACAACTTTTTTAGAGGTATAGGGGACTGACCCTGGTGGTGTAATGATCAAGGGAGCTACTATTGGCTCACCAAAAATCTTTATAGGGCCTTTAGAGGTGATCCTAATAGGAGTATTTTAAATGGTGATTATGGAAACATCTTCAAGTGTACTTTCAGGCAAACTTTTTACGGATGGAGTTTTCTCAAACAAAATTTCATGGTTATCAATCAGGCGTTGAATACCTTTCTTCAGCCACATACAACCATTAGTTTTGGAAGCACAATGGTAACAACTTTCAAGGCATCCAAGAAATAAACCGGCTCTCAGCAGATTCTTCTTAACGGTCAATAATGGAGTAGTCAAATCATCAATGGAGGAGACAAAAGAGACATAGTCAATGGCATTGACACCTTTACCATGATTGGGAATGGGATCAGTAATGACATTAGGGGTTTGTGGAGGGTCAAACTCAATCACCTTGTTATCAATCAAATCTTGGATCTTTCTCTTTAAGGCCCAACAATCATTGGTATCGTGCCAATGGCTATTGGAATGATAGGCACATTTTGCATTTGGGTTGTATTTTAGAGATGAAGTATTGGGGTTTATAGGAAAATTCCTCAGTGTCACTATTGTACCCCAAAGTTTTCCCTCTCATTTCTCAAGACATTTCCCATAAGATCTTCAATAGTTCAAGCTTGCACAAGGATTGGAAAGGATAAGACACTTACCTAACACTGATACCTCAAATTAGGGTTTGAGTTTTCACAAGGACAATTGGACTTTTAATGCCTCATATGACTTTCACGGATCATTATGGACCTTCAAGATTGCTCATGTCAAGTTTCAAGTCTTGCAGTTCAAGTTTGCTCAGTCAATTGATCAGATGGCCTAAAATCAACTGTATTGGGTAAAAGTCAACTGTGGTCAACTTATAGTTAAACTTCAATATTTTTTGCCCATATCAACATTTTTGAACTCATATGTATCAATTGATCAAGTTTGGATCACAACTCCAAGAAAATTGACCAAATCACCAAAAGGGCAAAATGGTCAATATTAGGGTTTTGACTAAGAAGGCTTGATTTTTGACTTTTGACCTAATACATGAATTATTGGCTTGAAACATGATATCAAGGATTCAAATGCATCATCTTGACCTAATTACATGGTTCAATTCATTTCTCAAGATCAATTGATTGATAGTTGAAAATTAGTTAACTGATACACCAAAAGTCAAACTTTGGCTTTTTGATCAAATTTGAGTTTCAAATATCACATTTCATTAATACATTCAAAAATATGAAACTTGATCATCAAGAAATCAAGAGAGTCAAAATTCATTTTGAAAAGTCAAATTTTCTAAGACTTGGAATTTTTTCTAAGTGTTTTATACATGCTTTTCTTCATGACTTCATGCCAATTTTTCACCATGATACGAGATGATACAAAGAAAATTTTCAACATGAAATTTTTAGATCTTGATTAATTATACAAACTTGCATTATAGGTATCATGTCCAAAAAAGGCTTAGAGTTTGAGTTATAAGGCCATAAAGTCATGAACTTTTTCCTAAAACACTTAGTGAAAATTTGACCTAGATAGGAAGATTTTTAGTACCAACTTCATGACAACTTTTCACATAGTTCCAATTGGATTCTTAAAAAATGGAAAACATGAAGGTTGTAGATTATTTTACGAGATTTCCAAAAAGTCAAATAACTCATTGAGATCATGCTTGAGCTAGGAGAATCAAAGAGATAAAGTTAGAGTTTCAAACTTGAATTACAAGTAAATTTTGTGATGAACAATTGACCAAATCCATAGCCATGCTGCATAATCTTTGCTTTGCAGACCTCAAACTTGTGTTTCAATCCATAATTAATGGTTTACACAACTGATAGAGTCATTGTCTAAGCATTTTAGTCCTTATCCAATGCATCATTCCATTTTTGGAAGAAAGTAACCATTGCCATTCTTGAAAAGCAAGCTTTATGCAAAGTCAACTTGTCTTGAGCATTGCACTTGTTCTTTCTGCACAAACATCCTCTGCATAATTAGAACAAGCATGTTTAAAGTTGCTATCCACCATAACTTGTCTTGAAACCATGTTTGTCCAAGCTTGCTTCAAAAACAAGTCAAAATCCATAACATGTGATCTTGTACTTCTGACTTCTACAAGCTTCCAAACTCTTTTCCTATAAATTAAACCTTCATTTGCAAGCACAGACACGAGATTAGAAGCCCTAAAATCCACTCAAACTTCCTCAAGCCAGAAATTTCACAAAATCTCCATTTTTGTGTCATTTCTGAGTTTGAACATCAATATTCAAATCCACTCGTGCATTTCTTGGCCAAATCATTTCTAAAGCTTCTTTACCTCAAATATAAATAATCTCAATACCTATTTTTAAACTGTAACACCATTTACACCATCCTCCATTTTCAAAAACATAGCTTTGCACATTGACTTCTCCAGCTTGAATCAGGAACTCTCAACTCAAGGTAACCATTGGAATAGCTTCCTAGGGACTCAAGGAAGCTAACCTAATCATTACAACAACTTGAATCAAGCTCATTTGCAGAACACGATTTCCAATTTTAAGGTAAATTTTTTGACTTTCAATCTCTTTATATAGGCATTGTTAGGATTTCATTTTCAAAGATAAAATGTAGACATCATAGCCCTGAAGATGACCATGTCATTAGAATTCATTTATATTGCATGAGTAGTGAGAATTTTAAGTTTGAAATATCTAAAAAAGTTAGGTCAGAATTTGGTACCATTAGAAATTGATGTTCATCTTTGATTGTTAGCTTAAGTTATTTACATTTTTGGAATCGTGGTGAAATTTCTAACAAGTTTGATGTTTACACTTTTGAGAATGGATGAGAAATGAATGAGTTACAGGGATCCTGGTTCGAGGTTGAAGATGAAGTTCATCATTAGAATTGATTTTGTAATATATATTTATATTTTGTTTATAATACCGGATGTATAGCCATCCCAGTGGTACAAGCGCGTGCCCATTACCTCTTGGACCTGGGTCCGAGGCCCAACATCCATTTTTGCTTTTTTTTTCTTCATATTTTCTTCCTTTCTTTTGGTTTGAAACAAGCGCGCATGTGCCTCATCCATTGGGCCTTGCATCATTTTACTCCATCTGACCCCCTCATTCAATTTTTCCCCACTCAGCCCATCTCACTTTTTATTGTTTTGTTTTTTTTTCTTCTAATATACAAAAATACTAATGGGCCTAATACAAAACAGAACCTGTTTTACTTCTAAACCACCCAAATCACTTTCGCACCTCCTAACTTTATTTTTTATACTAGTTTAATTAAATTAACACCTTTTGATCAAAACCCTAAAAAACTTGTTTCTTTAATCAAATTCAATTTCTTTTCTTAATTAACTTAGGTTTAACTTAATTACTTTCTTTTGATTTAATTAGGTCAAAACATTTTTCTTAACAAAAACAAACAAAAAAACAATTTCCTTTTTTCCATTTATTCATTCTTATATATTTATTCTTGTACATTATTATTCAAATTCAATATGGTTGTAATAGTAATTAGGTTTAATTTCTATTATCTCCCCATTTGCAAATTATACCCCCATCCCCAAATGATGTAATAGTGTAGAACTTTACATTTCCGTAATTTATCGCTTTTAATATAAATGCTAGTAATTAGGGTTTGTATGGCTAGACTAAAATAAACAAATAGCAAACCCTAATACAAGACAAACAATGCATGAAAAACAAACACTTCGCACACTTGCACCTCTAGGGTTAACCCCACACTTGTTGCCTTGAGAATAAAATAGTCATGTCTCGCATGTGGAATACTTTAGCAAAAACAAACAAATACAAGATCATAGTACCTCGATGATGCTTCAAATGTTGCCTTTACAAATGATCTTAAACCCTTACAAAATTTGTAAGATATCTCACAACATTGCTTTTAATGACTACACGATGACCCATGCCTGTCCCTTCATATCCAATGATAAGGTTTCTTACTAACTAGTAGTAAGAAAACATTGTCGAAAGGAGGAGGAAATGAACAAAGACTTTTTGAGTAGGTAGAACGTTCGTAGTTGCTTGCTCACAAACCATTTCTCAAAACACCTTTCAAACACACTAACACTTTCAAATGAAATATTTTCAAAAAGTCAACACTTTGTGTGCATTCTTATAGAGACGAGAATCACAACAAAATTCGCATAAACAAAGTCACTTTTCAACAATACTTTCAAAACCCATCACAAACACATTTCAAATAAAGCATTTTCAAAGTGAGCTAGCAACTAAGAGTCCATAGATAACTACGGACGAAAAGGGTGCTAACACATTCCCTTTTCATAACCTACCCCCCAAACTCAAGAAAATATCTCAAAAGGTCTTTCCTATTCTTTTCACCATTTCCTTTATTGGATAAAAGAAAATTCAGTGGAGACTCTTGCTATCCATAACAATTGCGATAAAACACAAAACACCCAAGTCAGTTCTCCCACCGTATTACAGAACTAGTGACTCCGCTGGAGAATTATAAAAGTTGGGTTACCTTAGAGATAAACCACCTTTAGATTCTTTCATTGTTTGATTTGTTTTCTTTACATTTTTGGCTCCTTGTTTGGGTTTGTATTGATCGTCTACCTAGATCTGGGAACATCATTAGGTAAATAGTAAAAATTGTGGAGATTCTACGTCGTAGACCGATATGGTTGAGACAATAGCTATGTTAGTGTGACACATTTTTGGGTACCGGTATCCCTTATGGCGAATTAAGGAGAATACAGGGCCGTTGTGTGGTGTCATGAAGCACTAACGAACCTTAGAACCTTTTGTTGAACAACTTGGCCATTAGGAAGTAGTGAGATAGTCGACTTTGGTGCAGTCCGAAGTTGGTTGATACTCGATACTACACTCATTGAGATCGGACTTTTGGGATATTTCGGTCGCTAAAAAGAGGCTTGCGCTGAAACAATGCCCAATGAAGAAATATCAATGATATTGAGATCCCCTAGAACCCGATTACTTTCTAGGACAGGTTGAACAAACTAAACTTCAAGAGGGTACTTACCAATAAACCCATACAAGCCAAAAACCTAAGGAATTGTGTGCTTTATGTGTATATGTTTACTTGTACATAACATCATAACATCATACCATTGCATTTGTACTAACCATTTCAAGAACGTTGGGATTTATCTTTGTGTTATTTTGTAGGACATGGCTTCCATGCGAAGAAACACTATCCAAATCAACCTTGTGAGAGTGTCTCCTCAACTTAAGGAGTTAGCGTCAAGGATTCCAAATGATTCTCCATTCACTAAGAAGTATGGTTGTCTCATCAACTTGGTTACAACAAACTTTAAAGAGGATATGGTACATGTGCTTTTCAAATTCTTTGATCCTAAGCACCATTGCTTTACATTTCCTGATTACCAATTAGTTCCTACTATGGAGGAGTTTTCTCAACTCTTGGGAGTTCCTATTCTTGATCATTTACCCTTCACCGGTATTGAGAGAGACCCAAGACCTGAGGAGATTTCTCGAGCTTTAAATTTGCAACGACTCGACGTGGTGACAAATTGGGAAACAAGAAGTAGTGTTAAGGGGTTTCTAGCCAAGTTTTTGTTTGAGAAGGCTCAACAGTTTTGGGGGGCTTTGGATTTTCAAGCTTTTGAAAAGGCTTTGGCCCTTCTAATATATGGGATGGTACTATTTCCTAACCCACACCAACTCATAGATGTGAATACGGTCAAGGTTTTTCTATCTCGTAATCTCGTGCCTACCTTACTTGGAGATATCTTGCACTCTCTTCACACTCGCACCATGAAGAGAAGAGGAATTCTTATGTGCTGCACTCCTTTGTTGGCTAGGTGGTTTATTTTGCACCTACCTTAATCTGTTTTAAAGAATGATCAAGTCATGAGATGGTCTAATAGGTTGATGTCACTCTCGCATTCGGATATCCATTGGTGTTCCCGATCTTTGGAGAATGTTATCATTATTGAGCGTTGTGGGAAATTCCCTAATGTCCATATAATTGTCATTAGGGGAGGTATCACTTATAATACTTGTTTGGATTTGAGAAAATTTGGGTATGCTAGGAGGGATGGTCCTCGTGATGCACTGTCCAAGGAATTGTATTTGACTATGAGAGCGATGTCCAAGGTTATCATCAAAGATTTGTACGAGCTTGGGGCATGGTGAACAAAGTTGATAGCAATACATTGGGGTATAAGAACTCCATTCCTTTGGAGCCTTATCTCAAGTGAATGAGAGCTCGCGCTCAAAACCTCATGATTCCATATGAGGCCATTATACCTATCATCATGGAGCCTATTGTCGAAGGATACGTTCCCCATATCATTCTTCACCCTAACATGCTGCTACTCTCGAGGAGTTGCGAAGATCATAGATACAACTCAAAGGGTAGTGTGACACCTTTGAAGCCCAGTTCTACGCAAGCGAGAAGAAGGTTTTGGAGCTCACGAGACAACCTCATAAGAGCGGAGTTTGAATGCCTACATTGCACCAAAGAGGATGCGCTCATGGGAAGCTTGAGTCCCTTTTGTTCTAGGATTTTACTTTGTATTATTTTGGCTTCTTCCATTATAATCCCAAGAGGCACCTTTTGTAATCATTTGAACTTATTAATACAATTAATGTCTGTTCCTTCTTTGTTTAAACGAATTTAAATCTTAAAGGTCCTTAAAAACATTTGCATTCGCATTACATGCATCATAACATAAGCAAGTTTTTTTGGAACGGGTTTCCTCATCTTTCTACTGTTTATTTCAGTAAGATGGATCTCGAAAAGACTATGAAAGACTTGTAGACACAAAATTATCAATTTCAAGAGACCTTGCTCAACTTGGCCAAAGAGCAACAAGAACTGATGTCACTTCTGGTGGCCAAAAAGAAGACCAAGAAGAAGGCCCTGATCAACATGGGGAAAAGGTTTAAAGGCCCTGTCCGTCAAGTACAAGTGGTTAAAGGTTCGTCCGATGAGGATGAGAACCAAGATGAAGATGCACGGAGCACCCGTGTTAGGGGTGCAAACAATCAAGCTTCTGAGGATGAAGATTACTTTGACGAACAGTATCCCTCGGCTAAGGATAAGTAAAAGAAAATGGAAGATAGGTTGAAAGCTGTGGAAATTCAAGTCGTGCCTGGCTTGGATTTTGGTGATTTAGGTTTGGTACCTGGGGTTGTTATCCCCCATAAGTTAAAAATTCCAATCTTTGCTAAGTACGACGGAGTTTCGTGCCTAAAGCTTCACTTAAGGTCCTACGTCCGCAAAATACAACCACATACTACTGACAAAAAGCTCTGGGTACACTTCTTTCAAGAGAGTCTGTCTAGGACTCGGTTAGAATGGTTTTACCAGTTGGAGGGTTCCAACATTCATACTTGGGAAGATCTGGCCACTGCTTTCTACCGTCATTATCAGTACAATGTTGATTTGCTTCCGACTAGAGTTCAGTTACAAGGAATGACCATGGGTTCCAATGAAGGTTTCAAAGAGTATGCACAAAAATGGAGAGACTTGGAAGGTAGAATGCAGCCGCCACTGATTGATAGGGAGTTGGTGGATATGTTCATGGGAACATTAAATGGACCATATTTCAACTTACTAATTGGCAGCTCATCATCTGGTTTCACTGAGTTAATCTTGACTGGTGAAAGAGTTGAGAGTAGTATCAAAAGTGGAAAAATACCCATGGCTTCTGCCTCTACATCAAACACCATTGAGAAATACTTCATCGACAAGAAATAAACTAATGACTTATATGGGTCAAGGGACCATGTCAAAAAGGACCACCGTCAATCTGTCAATGCTGTTTTGATATCCAATCCACCCTCTACTCAAAGACAACCACAACAAGCCAACCATCAAAGACCTGATATTCCAAGAAGAAAATTTACAAGGATCAACATGTCACTATCTCAAGCCTTGCAACACCTGTTGAAGGATAACTTGGTAACATTGCATGATCCACATTCAAACCCCAATGTTTCATCTCCAAAGTATAACCCAAACGCCAAATACGCTTATCACTCCAATAGCCCCAGACATGACACTGATCAATGTTGGTATTTGAAAAGAAAAATTCAAGACCTCATCAACAACAAGACCATTGAGTTTGATCCACCTACAACTCTGAATGTAATCAATGCACCAATGCCAAATCATGGCAAAGGTGTCAATTCAATTGAAGACACTGCTTTTGTTTCCTCTGTTGAAGACTTGACTACTCCACTGACCATTATAAAAGAAAATTTGTTGAGAGTTGGGGTTTTCCCTGGTTGTTTAAAAGACTGTAATTGTTGTGCTCTACAAAAAAATGGACGTGAATGGCTGAAAAAAGGAGTTCAACGCCTAATAGATAGTCATGAGATCCTGTTTGAAAGAACTTTGGCCATAAAAAGTTTGACTGAAGAAGTTAAAGACATATCAATCATCACCATATCCAACAAACTTATTAGGATCTCTTGAAAAGGTCCTATTATGATTTCCATCAAACCAACAATTTCCCCCTTGATAATTACCGCACCAGGGCCAATTCCTTATTCTTCCGATAAGGTAGTACCTTGGAATTATGGCGCCGAAGTATACTACCATAGAATTAAGCAAGACTCCTGGATTGATGAAGACAATACTGATGACATTACCAACATTGCTGGATCTATCAAGGTGACAAGGACGGGGAGAATCTTCTCTCCTGGAATTTCACCTCCAACCACTACAACTACACCTATTCGAATTACTGTTGACAAACCTAGTACTGACGCTAGGGCAAAGAAAAGATAATTGAGCCTGCCAGGATGGAGGCGCCTGCCAAAGAAATTACTACCGAGGAACCCTCCACCAAAGAAATGGAGGAGATCTTGAAGATTATAACAAAGAGTGATTTTAAGATAGTAGAGCAGTTGGGGAAAACCCCCTCCAAGATCTCTATGTTGTATTTATTGTTTTGTTCTGATGCGCGTGCTGAAGCATTGATCAAATTTTTGAAGAAAGCACATGTTCCTAAAGAGACCACAGCCGATCAGTTCGAAAATTGTGTGGCGAGTTTGACTGCTGATAATGGATTGGGATTCTCTGATGCTGATTTCACTCCAGTTGGAAGAAATCATAACAAGGCCTTGCATGTCTCCATTGAATGCAAAGGAACTACTTTGGCCCATGTATTGGTGGATATTGGGTCCTCTCTAAATGTTTTGCCCAAAAGTACCTTAGATCGGTTGGATTGTGAAGGTCTAGTGTTAAAGCCAAGTGACATAGTTGTAAGGGCTTTTGATGGATCTAAAAGGATGGTTGTGATACGGTGGCAGAACCGACTGTTATATACTGGTTTTGCGTTTTGTGTTTGCAAATGTTATGGTAAGCAAGAGTCGTCACTGACTTTTCTTTTATCCAAATTAGGGAAAGGGTGAAAAGAACAGAAAAAGACATTTTCGAGATTATTCTGAGTAAGGGGGTAGATTATGGAAAGGGAAGGTGTTAGCACCCTTTCCATTTGTAGTTTTCTACGGACTCTTAGAGGTTTTCTCATTTTAAAATACCTTTGTGCTTTGTGTGTTTAAAAAATGTTTTTAAATGCCTTAGTGTGGCGATTTGCTTTGCGTTTAACTCTTGTATCAGTCCTCAAGAGTGTTAACAAAGAAAATGTTTTTGAAAATTATTTTTGAAAAGTAGTATTTGTGTAAGTGCAAAATGTTTTGAGCAAACTTCTAACATTTATCTACTTTTATACTCGAAAAGGGTAGTTCTTTTCCTCCTATCCTTTAGACAGTGTTATCCTACTATTAGTGAGTAGGTAGCCCTATCTTTGGATGTATAAGGGACATTCGAAGGGACGTTACAGTCACAAAGGAAACTTGTGGAGACGCTTTATCAATTTTGTTTAGGGACTAGATCATTTACCGAGAAGGCAACTGTAGGGTCATTGAGGGACTATGATCTTTTTTATTTACGGGTCTTTACTAAAGCGTCCCCGTTTTGGGGGACGTGACTGCTTTATTTCCAAAGGCAACCAACGTAGGGCACCCTAGAGGTGTGTATGTGCAATGTGTTCAATTTAGTTATTTATCTTTTTGTGTTAGGTTTGCTAACGTTTTGTTATTAGTCTTTCCGTACATGCCTAGTTACTAGCAATTAATATGTACATAATACAAAGTGCAGAAATATAAACCTACACTATTACATGGCTTCAGGAGGGGATTTAAAATGTACAAAAATTAGGGGAAGAAAAATAAAGAAAACGGATAAAATCTTATTAACTATTACATCCAGTATACAGGTACAATGATATAAAAATACGAAAGAAAATAAATAACGTGGGAAAGTTAAAAGTACGTCTAAGACCTAATAAGAAAAAATGAAATAAGAAAATATTTTTATTGTTCTTTTGTTTTGATTTAAGAAAATAATTAAAATTAAATTAAAGAAGATTTTGTTTTTGTATTTTGAAAAGAAAATAATTAAAGTTAAATTAAAACCTAAATTCTAATTTATTTTAAATTAAGAAAATAGTTAAAATTATTTATTAATTTACTTACAAAATTAGTTTAATAAAAAAAACCTAAAACTAATATTTTTGTGATTTTGATTATTTGTGTAAATAAATAAATAAATAAAAAATAGAATAATAAAAAAAAAATTAAAACAAAACAAAAGAAAAGATTTTAAATGGGCCTAGGCACGTAAAAGAGAAAAGGGGGGCTGATTGGAATTTTCGCTAGGCTCAATGCTGAAGAGAGTCCAGGTCTGTCCTTGGATCCAGTGAGTAATATGGTTCTTCAATCCAGGGAGGGAGTTATCTTTTTCGATCCAAGGAGGGAGTTGTCTTTCAAATTGTACTTGCAAGGCAAATGTTGGCAAAAATAAAGATGCAGGACCTGGGTATCGAACCAAGGTCCTTCTCCCTAATTTGAATCTTCTATCCTCAGGCTTAAGCTTATTTTGGCTTGAAATTGGCTATACCATGAGTATCGAAAGGCAAATCAGATCATGCCTTTCAATGGCGTGATTTTATTCCTGTATGTTACCTTGCGTATGATATGCTTATAGAAACACAAATGGCGTTAGCAGCACAGATATACCAACAACATGTATTTAAAGGGCTTAGAAATGCAGTTTCGACTTGGGTAAATCCTTACCAACTTGAAATGCTTCGATTTATGAATCTGGGTGTGGCTTGGCTTGGAGCAGATTCTTGGAAATCTCAGGAACACAAGTATGGCCTTCGTCTGGATTGAGGGTGCCTGCAAAACTAATTAGAATTTTGATATGTTTCCTATGGTGGTGTGAGTGTTCTCTTTTGATAGGCAATTCGTCCGTCTGTGGTGCAACATGTGTGGTCTCTTTATATAGAGGGGGTGGAGGGGACAAGAACGCAAAGGTTTAAACAACCATAAAAAAATATTTTCAAAACCATGAATGATGTTTTTGTAACGTTGCAAAAGTCATGGAAACTTGTATTTTTTTGAATTTGAATGAACCTGGACATTCTGGCTCCTCTGAATGCCCTCCAGTGTTGCTCTTCGGTTGGACTTTTTGAGTACCCTTCGACTGGCTCATGTTCTCATCACTGGGGCTTCATCGTTTGAACCCCTATTCAACTAGCCCAAATGAAAACTCTTTCCTGGCCAATAGAAGCTTCTTTTGGCATGAATGTGCTTGTGCACATTGGCTTGAAACTGGCAGTATGTTGGCTTTTGGGCCAATAGGCCTCTTTGAATATTTTTCTTTCTTTTTGGCTAGCAATATCCTTTGTTTTGAACCAACGTGTGTGCTCTCTTGAAGGGAACCCATGCATCATTTGTATACATCACTTGTCATTCCTTCAAATGGGCCAACAAAGTACGTCCTTTGAATGGAACACCCACGTATTCCCCTTTAAATCCATCAATACATGTCTTTCGAATGGAGAAAATATATGTTCTTCGAATGGAACATGTGCCTGTCCTTCGAATGTGCCAGTTGTGTACCTCCTGAAAGGGCATTCGGGTATGTCATAGTGCAGAAACTTTGTGCGTTGAAGGGTCTTAGCATTGTGAGCAAGCACATAAGAAGTCTTTGCCTTATGCTTCCAACACAACCATTGAGGGACTTTTGGCCTTGTGAATCGGAGGCATGCTGATGGGTCTTTGCCTTGTGAAACCAAGGCAAGCTGATGGGTCTTTTGCCCAGTGGGAACTTTGTGAATCGAAGGCCAGTTAATAGTAGCCTTTTGCCATATGGATCGAAGGCCAGTCTGTAGAAGTTTTTGCCATTATTAGTCCAAAGAAATCATGAAGAAGCCTTTTTCCCTGAATGAAGCTGGCATGCAGGAACCCACTATTGGTGGATCGAAGGGAGCTTACATGGGATTCTTGCTTTGTGCGCCGAAGGCACGCACAAAGGGAGAATTTGCCTAGTCGAAGCGGGAATCAAGCTTGCTCCAAGGAAGAAAAATACGCAATCAAAGCAAGAATTAAGCTTGCTCCAAAGAGACTAAATGCCCAAACAAAGAAGTAATCCAGCTTGCATGCAGGTAGCCGTTGCATTTGTGAATCAAACCAGCATGCAAAGCGAATGGTGCAATCGAAGGAGCACTAATAAGAGGACCTTCCCTTTTGGATGGAAGGAAGCAGTTTCAAAGGAAACATATGCCTAGTCGAAGCTTGTATACAGTAAACAAGCAGAAGGCCAAGGCTTCAATCGAAGCTTAGAAATTTGAGGCAAGTTTGGAGGAGGTTAGACGCTCAATCGAAACAAGTCAAGATGCTAATCGAAAGACCCTTTGGCATGCCAATCGAAAGACTTTGTTAAAATGCCAATCGAAGACTCCTTGTTTATCTTCAAAAAATTTATTTTTATTTAGTCAAGTGTTTGTAATCACCTATGTAAGAGAAGAATCATGGAAAAATATGAGAGGGAAAATTTTGGGGTACAACATCTGCCCCTATTCAATCTTCTTAAACCTGAGGATTTAGATTGGCTTGTCTGCCTTTCGTGATCTGAAGGTGAAAGATGATTGAACACTAGAGTGCCTAGAAATTCGCGCTCGCATGAAATAACACTGATGGTTGATGATGACGGAAATGGGCTTACATATGCCATTTGGATAAGATGACAGAGAGTTGTCGAAGATAGGCTTAAAGATGTCATTCAAAGTAGATGCTGATTTCACATATGGTCCCTTTGGGGGTTCCTGTTCCTGCTGGCTGAGGAGGAGTTCGCTGGGGAATATGGGTTTCTATTGTTCTCCTGTTTGAGGAAAACTCTGTGGGGGAATATAGTCTAGGAAATTCAGTTGTCCAAGGCTCTGCTGAAGAGTTATCTCTGGAGAGATGACAATTTGTTGTATTCTGGTTGAAATCCAGGCTTCCAGTAATTTGCTGGGGATAATGGAATTAACCATTATCTAGAAATGTATTAGAAAGAGCCAGTGTAGGGCTGTTTCAGGATGAGTCCGTGTTAGTCTGCACCCGGAGATATATGAGAAGGAACCCATGTAAGATTGCTTCTCCTGGTCATGTAGATAGCTTTCCTGCCTGGTTTCAGGTGTTAATCTACAATCATCTTGTTCATAGATAGTTGTCCTGTCTAGTTTCAGGTATTAATATGGAGTTTGAAAATTTTTGGTCGTTGAGATAGTTGTCCTGGATGGTTTCAGGTATTAATCTCTGACCCAAGAAATAAAGATTGTTTTCTCGTCTAGTTTTGGGTGTTAATCTTCACCCTCTTTATGTAGATAGTTTTCCTGGCTTGTTAAAGGTATTAATCCACAGTCGGTCGTCCATAGATCGTTCTCCTGGCTTGTTACAGGTGTTAATCTGGAGCTTGAAAATTGTCGGTCGCTGAGATAGTTGTCCTGGCTTGTTATAGGTATTAATCTCTTACCTGAGAAAGAAAGATAGTTTTCCTGGCTTGTTACAGGTATTAATCTGGAACTTGAAAATTGTCGGTCGCTGAGATATTTATCCTGGCTTGTTACAGGTATTAACCTCTGACCTGAGAAAGAAAGATAGTTTTCCTATCTTATTACAGGTATTAATCTTCAATCTCTTCAGGTAGATAGATCTCCTAGCTTGTTACAGGTATTAATAAATAGTCGATCGTCCACAGATAGTTTTCCTGGCTTGTTACAGGTGTTAATCTGGAACTTGTTTTTCCGGTCACCTATATGGTTTCCGCGTCTGGTTTCGGGAATTAATCAGTGGCCTGCTGTATTTATTGGTAAAGCCGTCTTGTTTCAGGAGTTCATACCACTTGGTCGTGCAGATAGTTTCCCCGTATGGTTTCAGGCATTAATCTTTGACCTGCTGTAAAAGTTTATAGTATTCGTCTGTTTGCTAATTTAACCTGAAAAGGTAAAATTAATTTCATGCAATGTCATGATGTATGAATTGCATGATGATCCCAAAATGAATGAGATAGTGATATATGTATTTTTATGCGTATGCCATGATGTATGAACATGTAATGCTGTTGCGCAATATCTTTGTCTGAGGAGATAAATCCCTGACAGCTGCTGAAGAGTACCGGGAAGCTGAATCCCTGACTGTTGTTGGTGAGTGAAGAAAGTGATTCTTCAATTTCCGCCAGGGATAGTGAATGGAGATAGTTTTGTTGGCGATTCCCTTTCTCTGCCGAGGATCTTCGACTTCTGTTTGAGAATGATTTTGCCGAGGAGAAGAGTTATGTTGGAAGATTTCACCAATTTGGAGAAATAAACTCTGCTGGGGGATGACCTTCCGTAGATAGAGAAGTAAACTCTACCGGGGATAAGGCTTTATAAACTACTTGAGATTTATAAAACTCTGTTGCGGAACGTGAACTCCATAAACTGCTTGGGGATTTTGTTGAAATCCTATTAGGGAATCTTGAGAAGCTTGGCGACTTCACTAGGGACTTTTGGAGGAGTAATTGGAGATTTTTGCTCTACCAGGGATATGAGAACCCGACACCATTAGGCTACATGCTGAGAATATGGCAGTGACCTTGTAGTAGAATTCCCCTGCCTATGTACCTGTTGGAGAAGGTATCTGTCGGGGAAGACATCTGCGGGGATCTTGTGGATGGCCTTTAGATATTGTCCCGTTTCTTAAAATCATTAGCAATCGTCTTTCTGTTTTTATGCGTGTATATTTGTAAGTAGTAATCATATTCAAATGCATATGTTCAAAAATAATCACTGGACGTTTTCGCACACAAAACAGGAAATAAAAACAGAAGTTTGCAACTTTCAAAGGAATAAGTTTTGTATTAACTTGAAATAAGCGTTTTTGTACAAGGAGACATACATCCTAGTAAGATAATGTCATTGTAAGAATGGAAATTATACAAAATAGTGTACAAAGAAAGACAACTATGTGAAGTAATCCCATTGGGTCCCCATTCTGCTATTGCCTTTATGTCCTTGAGCATCTCATCATTTTTGTTGCTTGTCCGAAGCTGATTGGATTGATTAGTACCTCTTGAGCTTGATAGTTGATATTGAAGATTGGTTGTAAGGTGATCCAACGGGACATAGTTATACGCTTTAAATCCCTAAATTTTGCCTGGACCACCCTTTTAGGTTTTCAGTCCACCGGGATACCCTTTTTTTCCCAAGCCGTCTTTTCAGGTTTTCGACTTGCCGGATGTACATATTTTTTTTATGTATATCTCTAATTTTTTCCCGAACCCTTTTAGTTCGTCGGAATGCCCTAATTTTTGCCAAGGTCAGTTGACCTAGCGGGTCTTTGTTTATGCGTAGTATCTTTTAACTATGTCCGTGTTTACCGGGTGTGGAAAGTCGTCACCTTCCATAGTGGTTAGGATCATGGTTCCACCAAAAAATATGTTTTTGATCATAAATGGCCCTTCGTATGTGGGAGTCCATTTGCCTCTGGGATTACCTTGTGGCAGTTTAATGAGCTTGATTACCAGATCACCGGCCCGATATTCCTGATGTCTGACCTTCTTATTTAAAGCTTTGATCATACGTTTTTGGTACATCTGACTGTGGCAGACAGCCGCGAGCCTCTTCTCGTCAATCAAGTTTAATTGGTCAAGTCAAGTCTGAACTCATTCGTCTTCGCTCAACCCTGCATCTTTCATGATCCTCAAGGAAGGGATATGGACCTCAATGGGCAGGATAGCTTCCATACCGTATACCAAAGAGAAAGGAGTTTCCCCTGTTGATGTGTGCATTATGGTGCAGTAACCATGAAGAGAAAATGGTAACATCTCATGCCAATTTTTATATGTCACTGTCATCTTCTGTATGATTCTCTTGATATTTTTGTTAGCAGCTTCAACAACGCCATTCATCTTCGGCCGGTAGGGAGAAGAGTTATGATGCTAGATTTTGAATTACATGCAGAGCTCGGTAATCATAGTGTTGTTGAGATTGGTACCATTATCTGTAATGATTCTTTCTAGAATACCGTATCGATAGATAATGTTATGTTTGATGAATCGGGCCACAAAGTTCTTGGTAACAGAAGCTAATAAAGCTTCCTCGACCCACTTTGTGAAGTAATAAACGAAAACCAGGATGAAGCAATGTCTATTAGAAGCCGTAGGTATGATTTATCCAATCATGTCGATGCCCCACATTGCGAATGGCCAAGGAGCAGTAAGAACATTTAAAGGAACTGGAGGCACATGTATCTTGTCAACATAGATCTGGCATTTGTGACAAGTCCGCGAATGCTGATAATAGTCTGCCTCCATGGTGGACTAGTAGTATCCTTCCCGTAGGATATTTTTAGCCATTGAGTGTCCACTGGAATGAGTGCCAAAGGTACCTTAATGTAAATCAGCCATAATCTTTTCTACCTCACTCTTGTCTACACACCGAAGCAAGGTAGAGTCGTGGTTGCGCTTGTAGAGGATCCTGTTACTGAGGAAGAACTTAGCAGAGAACCTTCTTAGGAACTTCTTATCATTGACTGAAGCTCCCTCATGATATTCTTGGGCTTTGAGATATCTTTTGACTTCATGGAACCAAGGTTTGTCCACTACATCTTCAATACCAAACTCGTGACAGTATGCTGGCTCATCCATCCTTTCAATAGTGATCTGAGGAGCTTCATTATCCCACCTGACCTTGAACATGGATGACATAGTAGCTAGCGCGTCCTCTAGTTGATTTTCCTCTCGTGGAAAATGCTCAAAAGTAATTTCTTCAAAGTATGGGATTAGTTTCAACACATACTCTTTGTAAGGGATGAGATTAGGATGCTTCGTGTCCCATTCTCCTTTGATCTAGCTGATTACCAAGGCCGAGTCTCCAAACACGCTTAAGAACTTGATCCTTAAATTGATTGCAGCTTTGAGACCCATGATACATGCTTCATACTCAGCCATATTGTTGGTACAATTGAAACATAGCCTGGCTGTGAAAGGAGTATGACAACCTTCAGGAGATACGATTATAATGTCGATGCCATTGCCAAGAGCGATGGAAGCCCCATCAAAAACCATAGTCCATCGAGATCCTTTTTCAGGTCCTTTATCCGGTCCAGGTTCTTCATAATCAGTTACTAACATGATGTTCTCACCCGGGAACTATAAATTCATGGATTGGTAGTCATCCACAGCCTGATGAGCCAAATGATCAGCTAGTACACTTCCCTTAATTGCTTTCTGGGTTGTATATTGAATATCGTATTCGGTCAGGATCATTTGCCATCTTGCTATTCTTCCGGAGAGAGCAGGCTTCTCGAAGATGTACTTGATATGATCCATTTTAGATATTAACAAAGTAGTGTGAGTCAACATATACTGTCTTAGTCAGTGAGCAGCCCATGCCAAAGCACAGCAAGTTTTCTCGAGCAGTGAGTATCTTATTTCACAGTCGGTAAACTTTTTGCTAAGGTAGTATATTGCATGCTCTTTTCGACCAGAATCGTCATGCTTCCCCAACACACACACCAGTGAATTATCTTATACTGTTAAGTACATTATCAAAGGTCTTCCTTCAACTGGAGGCATCAAAATTGGAGGCTCTTGTAGGTATTCCTTTAATATGTCAAAGGCATTATGGAAATCTTCATTCCACTTCACTGCTTAATCTTTCTTCAGTAATTTGAAGATTGGCTCACAAGTAACAGTCAGATGGGAAATGAACTTGACAATGTAGTTTAAACATCCCAAGAAACCTCTAACTTCCTTCTCAGTGCGAGGAGCCGGCATCTCTTGTATGGCCTTAACCTTTGCAGGTTCCACTTGAATACCTTTGTCCATGACAATGAAACCCAGAAGCTTACCAGATCTTACCCCAAAGGTGCACTTATTCAGATTCAGCCTCAGTTTGTATTTATTCAGCCTGTCAAATAGCTTCTGCAGGTGATCAAGGTGTTCCTCTTCAGTCTGAGACCTAGCTATCATATCATCCACGTAGACCTCTATCTCGTGATGGATTATATCATGAAATAAAGCTACCATGGCCCGTTGATAGGTTGCCCCGACGTTCTTCAACCAAAATGGCATAACCTTGTAACAGAAAGTGTCCCACTGTGTGACGAAGGTTGTCTTATCCATGTCTTTAGGTTCCATCTTGATCTGATTATACTCGGAGAAACCATCCATGAAGGAGAATACCTTATGTTGTGTGGTGTTGTCAACCAGAACATCAATGTGGGGAAGCGGAAAGTCATCCTTGAGGATTGCCCTATTCAGGTCTCTGTAATCCACATACATACGTACCTTGCCATCCTTCTTAGGCACTGGAACAACATTAGCAACCCATTATGGATAGGACGTGACAGCTAAGAAACCGGCATTGAACTGTTTCATGACTTCAGCCTTGATTTTTTCGGATGTTACCGACCGCATACGACGAACCTTCTGTTTCACTGGAGGGCAATCCTCTTTTGTAGGTAGGCAATGAACCATAATATAGATGTCAAGTCCTGGCATGTCTTCATATGACCAGGAAAAAACCTCAACATAATCATGTGGCATCTGTATTAACCGCTGTTTGACACTGGCCCCCAAGTTAGCACCTACCTTGACTTCTTTTCTATCCTTTTCAGTACCCAAGTTCACTGTCTCAACTGGCTCCTCATGAGGATGTATTGCCCTTTCTTCCTGCTGTAACAGTATGGAAAGCTCTCCCGGTACCTCATAATCTTCCTCACCTTCGTCCTCGGCTTGGTAGATCAGATTTTCAAAGTCATAATGAGCAATAGCAGAACCGTTATCAATGGGATCCAGAGTGGATGTGGATTTTCAGTTTGATATGTGAGTGTGTGTAAAAGCATAGCTGTTTTGATAAAGTAAAAAGCAGAAAAGAAAGGCAGAGAGCGCAAAATTTATATGTAAAAACGTCCAATGCTTTATTAATGACATATGAAAATGAAACATGATAACCCTCACAAATAAATCATTGCGCCTAGGGTAAGACACAAGGTCTTATAGTTTGTATTATTCATTTATTACATATCCAAAAACAAAAAAGGACAATTACTCCTAAATAAAAGTAATCGGCACAAAGTCTTTAGTCTTCCAGTTGGTGAGTACTCCATTGGCAGTTGGGAAGATCCACTGGTGCATGTCATAGCCATTGTCACTGTCCTCCAAAGCATTAACCCCATGATTGTTAATACGTAGGGGTGGTCCTCCGGCACGAGCACGGCGAACAACCCTTTGAGCTCCTGATGTAAAACCTAAACCAAATTTGTCAGATTTGTAGAGAATATCTGGAAGTTGGCCTCAAGTTGTACACCCACCTTCTTCAACAACTGCCCTTACATCTTTCAGAGAAGCCACTTTAGTGGAGGCCTAGTAGTCTTTGGAACACTGGCAGAGGTTTTGGTTGCAGCAATGGTCTGTGGAACCTCCTCAAATTTCTGACAGGGGGTCTCAATGAACTCGCCGTCCATTTCAACGTACTTGAAAGAGTTCAGGTGGCTCACCATGTATTCCTCCTCCCCATGAACAGTGATGATCTTCCCATTGACTAGGTACTTCAGCATCTGATGTAGGGTGGAAGTCACAGCGCCAACCCCATGGATCCAGGGTCAACCCAATAAACAAGAGTAATATGGAAGGATGTCCATCACATAGAAAGTGGAATTAAAAGTTTGAGTACCCACTTTGATAGGAATGTCCACCTCCTCATGCACCATTGTTTTAGAACCGTCGAAGGCTCTCACCATAATGTTACTAGGCCTCAGGGTCAATCCTTCACAATCTAACCTATCAAGGGCCTTCTTGGGCAGAACATTCACTGATGAACCTGTATCCACTAGAACATGGGCCAACATAGTGCCCCTGCACTCGATAGAGACGTACAGGGCATCATTATGCTTCCTTCCTCTAGGAGTCAGATCAGCATTAGAGAAACCTAGCCCATTGTCAGCATTCAAACTGGCCACACAATCTTCAAATTAATCAGCGGAGGTTTCTTGAGGCACGTGAGCAGTCTTGAGGAATTTCACTAAAGCCTTGGCATGGGCTTCAGAGCACAGTAACAGGGCCAACATTGAGATTTTGGAGGGGGTCTTCCCCAGTTGTTCAACCACATTGTAGTCACTCTTCTTTATAACCTTCAATATCTCTTCCATCTCCTTTTTAGAATCCTCAGGAATGGCTTCTGGATGTGCCTTTATCCGGACAGGCTCAACCAATACCTCTTTGCTCCGAGTCTCGGCCGACTCGGTAGCAGGGATAATAGCGGGACTAACAACAGGAGTAGCTGTAACACCCCGTTTTCAATTAATTGAATTATTTAAATTTGGGAATTTATTTTATTAGAATTAATAAAATAAAAAGAATTATTTATTTGGAATATTCGAAGAAATAAGAAATATAGGGATTTTTATGTTTTGGGCTTAGATGCTGTTAGTAAAGAGTAGGGGTGAAAAAGAAGTAAAGTTATGTGTTGGAACTCAAGTTATTCCTCATTTTGGTTTTCACGATAAACAGAAGTTAGAATTGGGGAAATAGAGCTCTGAAGGTACGAGGAACGAAGAACGGAGAACTTCGCTCAAGAATTCAAAGCTGCTAATTGATAAGGTAAGGGGGGTTTATACTCGATTTACCTTTGTTTATGGGTTTATGTACGGTTGATTCGGGTAATGGTAGGAAAATCCCAATTGTTAGATGTTTCTAGGGATCGATAACCGTAGGACTGAACTTTGTTAGAAAAGGATTAGGATTCCCAATTCTCATGAATCGATTAAGAATTTAGGTCCCAAATGGTGAATTGGGCGTATGTCTAATGATCGTGAATTTACCTTGGAAATTGTAGGGACGACCTCAGTGTCGGTAGAATTCCCCAAAGTTACGGTTAATCCCCGGTTAAGGTTATTATAATGATTATTAGTAAATTGGATATTGTGGTATTGTTGTGGATTGTACAAGCTCGATGCGTTAGGTACTGAAATACGCGTTTTGGCCGACATTTTTCCGCGTTTGGACGGCTGTTGTGAGCCACTGCAGGTTCAGAAAAATCTGACCCGCGCTCATCAACACGGCCGTGTTGTTTAACACGGGCACCCGTGTTGATGCACTGTGTTGCCAAAAATTGTGTTTTCCAGACACAATTCAACACGGGCCGTGTTGTTTAACACGGGCACCCGTGTTGATCCCCTGTTTTGTTAAAAAAATGCGTTTTCTGGGCATATTTCAACACGGCCGTGTTGTTTAACACGGGCACCCGTGTTGATGCTACTGTGTTGAATTTCTGAATTTTCTGAATTTTGATTTCAGTGTTTTGATGTTGGATTTTTATTGCCATGCTTTTAGATATGTTCTCGAGCATGAGTTATGATATAATTGATGTGATTGGTTGATGTTTGAATAGTATGCTGAGTGATTACATGCTATTTGTAACTTGATATGATTGATGTTTAAATAGTATGCTGAGTGGTTACATACTATTCATATCCTGTTATGTTTGATATTGTTGATGTGCATGATATGTTGAATGATGTTCATAGTATGCTGAGTGTTACATACTTACATATCATGTTGCATTTGTTAATTCCCATTGTGTGGAATTAACATGGTGGCCAATATACGTGTCCGCGATTTAATGGAACGTTGAGGTGGTAGCCGTGTCCGCGATATAATGGAACGGTGAGTTATCCGTGACCCGCGATATAATGGGGCGGTGTAGTGGTACCACATGCATGGGTGTGTTGCATTACTCGAATATAACATGAATGGATGATTTTTCCAATGTTATATTTGATTGTTTGTATGCACGTGTGATTGATATATGGTTGATGATGTTGATGGGTATTTGTAAATATGAAAAGCAATATGTCATGGATATATGATTTGTAAAGGTTTTGTAAACTATGAAATATGTTAATTTATTGGGTGATGCTTATGATTTCGTGAATTGATTGTTATGAATGTATAACCAAATGTATATTTGAGAAGCTCACCCTTACCGTTGAATATTTCAGATTGAGGAGCTTCGCTCAGGTGCTTGGCGAAGGCTTATCGTGTCTAGTTTAGTTTTATTCTAGTATGTCCGGGTCATGCTCTGATAGTTGTAACTCCGGGAACGTTTGGTTGTCGAGCTGCTTTAGTCAGACTCGTTTATTTTCTTTTAATTGTTATAATAAGATGTTGACTTTCCAGGTGTTAATCCCTGATGATTTTGGAAAATATTATAACGTTTGATTTTATTAATTAAAATTTTCCGCTGTGTAAACATGTATGAGTTACCACTAAGATTATGCATGACAGGAATTATTTTATTAAAAGAGAATTGTAGCATTCCTCGATTATTACATGTACTCTGAGTTATAATTTTTAATATTTGCGAAAATTATATGCGGGTTTTAGAGGGTGTTACAATAGTGGTATCAGAGCATAGTCGGTCGTTGTGACCAGAGTCTTGAGTCAGTCATTCCTTTTCGTATGCGACTAGTGCAAGGTAACACTGTCGATACTGTATTCTGATGTGGAGTATGTTTTAATTCTCAGGAATATGGCTGGAAGAGGTAATGGACGAAATGATGCTGCATTAGCTGAGGCTTTGGGGATGTTAGCTGGTGTACTTGCTGGAAACCCAACTGGAGGCGTGATTGGTGCTGATAGGCAATTGGGAAATTTCCAGAGGAACAATCCTCCGTTGTTCAAAGGTACACATGACCCTGAAGGTGCTCAGAAGTGGCTGAAGGAAATCGAAAGGATTTTCCGTGTGATTGATTGTGCTGAAGATCTGAAAGTCAGATATGGTACGCATATGTTGGCAGAAGAGGCCGACGACTGGTGGGTTGCCACAAGGACTGAAATGGTTCAGGATGGAGAGGCACTGACTTGGGCTAACTTCAGAAGGGCTTTTCTGAGGAGGTACTTTCCTGAAGATGTTCGGGGAAGAAAGGAAATTGAATTTTTGGAGCTTAAGCAGGGCAATCTGACTGTTAGTGAGTATGCTACTAAGTTTACTGAGCTGGCAAAGTATTATGCTCACTACAACAATGATGAGGCTGGAGAATTCTCTAAATGTATCAAATTTGAGAATGGTCTCCGAGATGAGATTAAGCAGGGAATCAGGTACCAGCGTATTCGTAGATTTTCTGATCTGGTTGATTGTAGCAGAATCTTGGAAGAAGATATTACCAAGAATCGGTCGTCTCACTCTCGTGGGGCTGTTGATAAAAGAGGGAAGCAACATATGGACCGTGGCAAGCCATATGGTAGAGATAACCAGAGATCAGGCGGTTGGAAAAGGCCTAGTGGGGGAGATTCTAAGGCTCCTATCAGATGCTACAAGTGTGGTGAGTCTGGTCATCACATTCGAGATTGCAAGAGTGATGAGAAGAAGTGCTATAAATGTGGAAAGGCTGGTCATTTGTCTATTGATTGCAAAGGGAAGTCTGTTACTTGTTACAATTGTGGCGAAGAAGGTCACATTCGTCCGCAGTGTCCTAAGCCTAGGAAGGATCAGTCAGGTGGAAAAGTGTTTGCTTTGTCTGGATCTGAGACTACTCCAGAGGATCGATTGATTAAAGGTACGTGTTTTATTCATGGCACACCTTTAGTTGCAATTATTGATACTGGTGCAACTCATTCTTTCATTTCTTTGGATTGTGCTGAGAGGTTGAATTTGGACATATCTGGTATGCGAGGTAGCATGGTTGTTGATACTCCTGCATCGGGTTCAGTGACAACTTCACTCGTATGTAGGAATTGTCCTATTGAGATTTTTGGTAGAAGTTTCGGTATGGATTTAGTGTGCCTACCGCTTGAACAAATTGATATTATCCCTGGGATGAACTGGTTGGAATTCAACCGGGTTCATCTGAACTGCTTTGCTAAGACGGTGATTTTCCCAGAAGCAGTTGGTGTCGAGAAATTGACTATGACTGCTAGGCAGGTGCAAGAAGCAATGGAAGATGGTGCTAACGTGTTTATGTTACTTGCTTCGTTAGATGCAACAGGAAAGGTCAGGAGTAGTGAATTGCCAGTGGTGTGTGATTTTCCAGAAGTCTTTCCTGATGATGTTGGCGAGTTACCTCCTGAGAGAGAAGTGGAATTTTCTATAGATTTAATTCCTGGTACGAGACCGGTGTCGATGGCGCCATATCGTATGTCTGCGTCTGAGTTGACGGAATTGAAGAGTCAGTTGGAAGATTTACTGGAGAAGAAGTTTATTCGTCCAAGTGTTTCGCCTTGGGGTGCTCCGGTATTGTTGGTTAAGAAGAAAGAAGGTTCTATGAGACTGTGTGTTGATTACAGGCAATTGAACAAGGTAACCATTAAGAATCGGTATCCGTTACCGAGGATTGATGATTTAATGGATCAGTTAATTGGAGCCAGTGTATTCAGTAAGATTGATTTGAGATCTGGATATCATCAGATTCGTGTGAAAGCGGAAGATATTCAAAAGACTGCTTTTCGAACGAGGTATGGGCATTATGAATATTCTGTTATGCCGTTCGGAGTTACTAATGCACCTGGTGTTTTCATGGAATATATGAATAGGATTTTTCACCCGTATCTGGATAAGTTTGTTGTGGTTTTTATTGATGACATTCTGATTTATTCCGAGAATGACGAAGATCATGCGGAACATCTCAGAATTGTGTTAGAGTTGTTGAAAGATAAGAAGTTGTATGCAAAGTTGTCCAAATGTGAGTTCTGGCTGAATGAAGTTAGTTTCCTTGGACATGTGATTTCTAAGAATGGTATTGCAGTGGATCCTACGAAAGTAGAAGCGGTATCTCAGTGGGAAGCGCCGAAGACTGTTTCGGAAATCAGAAGTTTTCTTGGTCTTGCAGGTTATTACAGAAAGTTTATCGAAGGATTCTCAAAGTTAGCATTGCCGTTGACGAAGTTGACTCGTAAAGGACAAGCGTTTATTTGGGATTCTGATTGTGAGAAAGGTTTCCAAGAATTGAAGCGGAGATTGACAAGTGCTCCTATTCTGATTTTGCCGAATCCGGTGGAATCTTTTGTGGTCTATTGTGATGCATCTCTGTTGGGTTTAGGTGGTGTTTTAATGCAGAATCAGCAGGTAGTTGCGTATGCTTCGAGACAGTTGAAGGTTCATGAAAGGAACTATCCTACTCATGACTTAGAGTTGGCAGCAGTTGTGTTTGTCTTGAAATTGTGGAGACATTATCTGTATGGTTCGAGGTTTGAAGTGTATAGTGATCATAAGAGTTTGAAGTATCTTTTCGATCAGAAAGAGCTCAATATGAGGCAAAGAAGGTGGTTAGAATTCCTCAAAGATTATGATTTTGGTTTGAATTACCATCCTGGTAAGGCAAATGTAGTTGCAGATGCTTTGAGCAGGAAGTCCTTGCATATGTCTATGATGATGGTTCGTGAATTGGATTTAATTGAGCAATTCCGAGATTTGAGTTTGGTTTGTGAAAGTACTCCGAAGTGTGTTCGTTTGGGTATGTTGAAACTTACTAGTGGTATTCTAGAAGAGATCAGGATCGGGCAGAAATCCGATGTTAATTTAGTTGATAAATTGACATTGATCAACCAAGGTCAAGGTGGTGAGTTTAGGATTGATGAAAATGATGTTATGAGATTTGGCGATAGAGTTTGTGTTCCTGATGTCGCAGAAATCAAGAAAAGTATATTAGAAGAAGGACATCGCAGTGGAATGAGCATTCATCCGGGTGCCACGAAAATGTATCATGATTTGAAGAAATTGTTTTGGTGGCCGGGAATGAAAAAGGAAATAGCTGAATTTGTGTATGCATGTTTAATCTGTCAGAAATCGAAGATTGAGCATCAGAAGCCGTCTGGGTTTATGCAACCGATGTTTATTCCAGAATGGAAGTGGGATAGCATTTCTATGGATTTCGTATCTGGGTTGCCGAGGACTCCTATGAATTGTGAAGCGATATGGGTCGTTGTGGATAGGTTGACTAAGTCTGCTCATTTTATACCGGTGCGAATGGATTACTCGATGGAGAGATTGGCACAGTTGTATATTGAGAAAATAGTGAGTTTGCATGGAGTTCCTTCTAGTATTGTGTCAGATAGAGATCCGAGGTTCACTTCGAAATTTTGGGAAGGATTGCAGAAGGCTTTGGGTACTAAGTTGAGATTGAGTTCAGCTTACCATCCTCAGACTGATGGACAGACGGAGAGGACGATTCAATCGTTGGAAGATTTATTGCGTGCTTGTGTTTTAGAGAAAGGTGGAACTTGGGATAGCTATTTGCCATTGATTGAGTTTACTTATAACAATAGTTACCATTCGAGTATTGGTATGGCTCCGTTTGAGGCATTGTATGGTAGACGGTGTAGGACGCCTTTGTGTTGGTATGAATCTGGAGAGAGTTCGGTAATTGGGCCAGAGATTGTTCAGCAGACTACAGAAAAGATCAAATTGATTCAAGAGAAGATGAGAGCTTCTCAGAGTCGTCAGAAAAGTTATCATGATAAGAGGAGAAAGAATTTAGAATTCAGTGCTGGAGATCATGTGTTTATGAGAGTTACTCCGATGACGGGTATTGGTCGGGCGTTGAAGTCTAAGAAGTTGACTCCGCGTTTTATTGGTCCGTTTCAGATTACGGAAAGAGTTGGAGAAGTTGCTTATCGCATTGCTTTACCTCCGAGACTTGCGAATTTGCACGATGTTTTTCATGTTTCTCAGTTGAGGAGATATATTCCAGACCCATCTCATGTAATCCAAATAGATGATGTACAGGTAAGAGATAACCTGACAGTAGAAACATTGCCTATGAGGATAGAAGATCGGGAAGTGAAACAGTTAAGAGGTAAAGAGATAGCATTAGTGAAGGTTGCTTGGGGAGGTCCAGCAGATGGAAATATCACTTGGGAGCTGGAGAGCCAGATGAAAGAGGCTTATCCGGAGCTGTTCGTCTAAGGTATGTTTTCGAGGACGAAAACTCTTTTAGTGGGGGAGAGTTGTAACATCCCGTTTTCAATTAATTGAATTATTTAAATTTGGGAATTTATTTTATTAGAATTAATAAAATAAAAAGAATTATTTATTTGGAATATTCGAAGAAATAAGAAATATAGGGATTTTTATGTTTTGGGCTTAGATGCTGTTAGTAAAGAGTAGGGGTGAAAAAGAAGTAAAGTTATGTGTTGGAACTCAAGTTATTCCTCATTTTGGTTTTCACGATAAACAGAAGTTAGAATTGGGGAAATAGAGCTCTGAAGGTACGAGGAACGAAGAACGGAGAACTTCGCTCAAGAATTCAAAGCTGCTAATTGATAAGGTAAGGGGGGTTTATACTCGATTTACCTTTGTTTATGGGTTTATGTACGGTTGATTCGGGTAATGGTAGGAAAATCCCAATTGTTAGATGTTTCTAGGGATCGATAACCGTAGGACTGAACTTTGTTAGAAAAGGATTAGGATTCCCAATTCTCATGAATCGATTAAGAATTTAGGTCCCAAATGGTGAATTGGGCGTATGTCTAATGATCGTGAATTTACCTTGGAAATTGTAGGGACGACCTCAGTGTCGGTAGAATTCCCCAAAGTTACGGTTAATCCCCGGTTAAGGTTATTATAATGATTATTAGTAAATTGGATATTGTGGTATTGTTGTGGATTGTACAAGCTCGATGCGTTAGGTACTGAAATACGCGTTTTGGCCGACATTTTTCCGCGTTTGGACGGCTGTTGTGAGCCACTGCAGGTTCAGAAAAATCTGACCCGCGCTCATCAACACGGCCGTGTTGTTTAACACGGGCACCCGTGTTGATGCACTGTGTTGCCAAAAATTGTGTTTTCCAGACACAATTCAACACGGGCCGTGTTGTTTAACACGGGCACCCGTGTTGATCCCCTGTTTTGTTAAAAAAATGCGTTTTCTGGGCATATTTCAACACGGCCGTGTTGTTTAACACGGGCACCCGTGTTGATGCTACTGTGTTGAATTTCTGAATTTTCTGAATTTTGATTTCAGTGTTTTGATGTTGGATTTTTATTGCCATGCTTTTAGATATGTTCTCGAGCATGAGTTATGATATAATTGATGTGATTGGTTGATGTTTGAATAGTATGCTGAGTGATTACATGCTATTTGTAACTTGATATGATTGATGTTTAAATAGTATGCTGAGTGGTTACATACTATTCATATCCTGTTATGTTTGATATTGTTGATGTGCATGATATGTTGAATGATGTTCATAGTATGCTGAGTGTTACATACTTACATATCATGTTGCATTTGTTAATTCCCATTGTGTGGAATTAACATGGTGGCCAATATACGTGTCCGCGATTTAATGGAACGTTGAGGTGGTAGCCGTGTCCGCGATATAATGGAACGGTGAGTTATCCGTGACCCGCGATATAATGGGGCGGTGTAGTGGTACCACATGCATGGGTGTGTTGCATTACTCGAATATAACATGAATGGATGATTTTTCCAATGTTATATTTGATTGTTTGTATGCACGTGTGATTGATATATGGTTGATGATGTTGATGGGTATTTGTAAATATGAAAAGCAATATGTCATGGATATATGATTTGTAAAGGTTTTGTAAACTATGAAATATGTTAATTTATTGGGTGATGCTTATGATTTCGTGAATTGATTGTTATGAATGTATAACCAAATGTATATTTGAGAAGCTCACCCTTACCGTTGAATATTTCAGATTGAGGAGCTTCGCTCAGGTGCTTGGCGAAGGCTTATCGTGTCTAGTTTAGTTTTATTCTAGTATGTCCGGGTCATGCTCTGATAGTTGTAACTCCGGGAACGTTTGGTTGTCGAGCTGCTTTAGTCAGACTCGTTTATTTTCTTTTAATTGTTATAATAAGATGTTGACTTTCCAGGTGTTAATCCCTGATGATTTTGGAAAATATTATAACGTTTGATTTTATTAATTAAAATTTTCCGCTGTGTAAACATGTATGAGTTACCACTAAGATTATGCATGACAGGAATTATTTTATTAAAAGAGAATTGTAGCATTCCTCGATTATTACATGTACTCTGAGTTATAATTTTTAATATTTGCGAAAATTATATGCGGGTTTTAGAGGGTGTTACAGTAGCTATGGGAATATTGACAAGAGAAACAAGGATAATCACAGAAGTAGCAACAGTTTTAGGAGGAGAGATCTCAGGAGAGAAAACTCTTTCACTTCTTGTTATCTTACTGGTCCCAGCAATATTACTAATGTCAGGATCAAAGTCTTTGGCATCCTTATCTTTAATTACCAGCAAATCTTGCTTGACGCCATGGTAATAGACATCAACCCCATAGTTCTAGGGAATGACTTTATCTGAGGAATATGGTATAGGTCCAAAGAAAGTAATTATCAACGAAGCAACTTTCGGAACAGGTGTAATCCTGATAGGTCTTTTGGAGGAGACCTTGGGAGGATTGGCAGAAATGGTAATGATAGAAACATCTTCACATGGAGCACTTGTAACCGGAGTCTTCTCAAATAGGATTTCTTTATCATCCATCAGGCATTGAAAGCCTTCCCTTAACAAATGGCAACCATTAGGTAAGGACAAACATAAGTGGCAACCTTCGCTGCAACCCGGAAATAAACTGACCTGCAAGAGATTCTTCTTAATAGTCAGGAGTGAAGTAGCCAGTTCATCAATAGAAGAAACAAATATGTCGTCGTCAATAGCGTTAACAACACAACCGTGCTTGGGCATAGGGGCATTTATAACAATAGGAGTCTCGGGAGCGTCAAATTCAATCTCCTTTGCTTCAATCAAATCATGCACCTTGTTCTTCAAAGACCAACAGTCGTTGGCATCATGGCCTAGACTATCAGAATGGTAAGCACACCGAGCATTTTCATTGTAGTGAGAAGATGTAGTGTTGGGATTTTTGGAGCCTCCTTCAGGGTCACCAAATTGGACTTCAGCAGGTGTGGTAAAACTTGAGACAAGGTCATATTGATCCTGGTAAATTTTCTCCTTGGCTTATCTGTTCTGGACTGATTATTCTGTTGCCGGTTTGATGCAGAATTAGAAATCATAACAGCCCATACCGTTGGACGACGCTCAGTTTTGTTAAGATTTCTTTGGCCATAAGCAGCACTAACCTCCTTCTTCCATGTGAATGGTTTCTTTGCAGTGCTGGAGGATGCATCCCTCTGTATCTTACCACTTTTAATGCCAGCCTCTACTCGTTACCTGTCAAGATTAATTTCATAAACGCAGCAGAAGAACTTCCAATCAGGTGGTTAAAGAATGGCCCAGATAATGTGCCCAAGAACATGTCCACCAGCTCCCTATAAGACAATAGAGGTTGGACTCTTCCCGCAAGGTCTCTCCATTTTTGGGCATAGTCCTTAAAATCCTCGCCGGAACCCATATACATGCTTTTCAATTGTGTACGAGTCGGGGCGAGGTCAGCATTATATTGGTACTGCTTATAGAAAGCAGCAGCCAGATCTTCCCAATTATGCACATTGATTCTTTCTAGTTGATAGAACCATTCCAGCTGAGTTCCTGTCAAACTTTCTTGGAAGAAGTGTACCCACAGATCTCTATCAGTAGTGTGGGGTTGAATTTTCTTGACATACGACCTTAAATGCAACTTAGGGCAGGAGACACCATCGTACTTAGAAAATGTAGGGACCTTGAACTTCCGCGGGATGACCACCCATGAGACCAGTCCTAGCTCTTCAAAATCCAATCCGGGAACCCTTTGGATATCCATGGCATTGAGCCGATCCTCCAGTTGTTTGTATTTATCATCAGCAGGAGGATACTGCTCCTCAGAATATTCAGGTTCATCTTCTTCAGGCTCTCTTGTACTGTGGTCTTCTTCTCTTGGCTCTCCTTCCTGATTGTCTCCCTCTCTTGACGGAGTTGCAAGCTCTGAAACTTGCTTCACTGGTCCTTTGAACCTTCTTCCCAAGTTCAGAACACCCACTGGCCTCTTTTTCTTCTTATTGTCCTTGAGGATCAAAGCTTTCAAATCTTCTTGTACCTTAGCCAGATTCAGGAACATTTCTTGGAATTGAGCATTTTGTGCCTGAAGTTCCTTAATTGTTTGTTCAAGAGCCATTGCTGAAATAAACAGCAAAGAAGATAAGAAGCCTGTCCTGAAACCTGTTTATGCAATGATATGTATGATATATGTATGCAATGTTTTCAAGGATTTCTAAGACATAAATTTTCTTAGCCAAAGAGAAAACAAACGTTAATTGCATTAAGAAGTTTAAGCAGTTACAATGATGCCTCTTGAGCTTACAGTAACAAAGCAAAAATGAATTCTCAAAGCAAAAAGGGACTCAAGTTTCCCACGGGCGCATCCTCTTTGGTGCAATGTAGGCATTTATACTCTTATCTTCGTGAAGTAGCCAGTGAGCTCTAAAACCTTCTTCTCGCTGGCATAGAATTGGGTTTCAAAGGTATCCCGTTCCTCTTTTAGTTGAATCCAAGATTTTTGTAACTCCTCAAAATTAGTCGGCATGTTAGGATGAAGAACAATATAAGGAGTGTCTCCCTCAGCAACAGGCTCCATGATGATGGGTAGAGTGGCATCATAATGCATCCCGAGACTTTGAGCACGGGCTCGTACCCACTTAAGATAAGGCTCCAAAGGAATAGAGTTCTTATGCCCCAGTGTTTTGCTATCAACTTTGTTCACCATGCCCCAAGCTCTTATGAACCTATAGAGATAGCCCTGGACATCATTCTCATAGTCGAACACGATTCCTTGGACAAGTGTATCATGAGGACCATCCCTCCTAGCATAGCCAAACTGTCGCAATGCCAAACAAGTATTATAAGTTATTCCTCCCCTAATGCCTAGGAGAGGGACATTAGGGAATTATCCACAATGGTCAATGATGGTAACATTCTCCAAGGATTGAGGACACTAATGAATGCTAGAATGTGTGAGGGACATCAA
The DNA here is from genome assembly GCA_948472305.1 of Vicia faba. Classification (NCBI taxonomy): domain Eukaryota; kingdom Viridiplantae; phylum Streptophyta; class Magnoliopsida; order Fabales; family Fabaceae; genus Vicia; species Vicia faba. The sequence continues at coordinate 377,115,296 of OX451739.1, read as the reverse complement.
CCTATTAGACTATCTCAAGCCCCGCTCATTCTTCAACACAGATCGAGGTAGGTGCAAAATAAACCACCTAGCCAACAGAGGAGTGTAACACAACAGGGTCCCCCTTCTCTTTACAGTGCGGGTACGCAGAGAGTGTAGGATGTATCCAAGTAAAGTAGGCACCGAATTATGAGACAGAAAAACCTTGACCGCATTCACATCCATGAGTTGGTACGGATTAGGAAATAGTACCATCCCATAGATGAGAAGGGCCAACACTTATTCAAAAGCTTGTAAATCTAGGGTATCCCAAAAATGATGAGCCTTCTCAACAATAAACTTAGCTAGAAACCCTTTGACGCCTCTTCTTGTTTCCCAATTTGCCACTACATCAGACCATTGTAAAGGCAGAGCATGAGCAATCTCTTCAGGCTCTGGGTCTCTTTCCATGCCATTGAAAGGTGACTGGTCAAGAATGGGCACCCCTAATAATTGAGAAAACTAATCCATAGTATGTACCAATTGGTAATCAGGAAAGGTTAAGCAGTGATGTAAAGGGTCGAAGAACTGAAAGAGCACCTTCAACATTTCTTCATTAGGGCTTTAGGTGACCAGATTGAGAAGTCGACCATGTCTTTCAGTGAACGGAGAGCTCTCAGGAACCCTGGATGCTAATTCCTTGAGTTGAGGAGGTACCCATATGAGGTTGACTTGGATAGTATTCCTACGAGTGGATGCCATGTCCTACAAAACAACACAAAGATAAGCCTTAAAAATACTTGAAATGGTTAGTATGATATGCCATGTTATGATGTTATGATATCATAATCATGCTAAGAAAACACAAGTAAATCACATAAAGACCTTAGGTTTAAGGCTTGCATGGGTTTTAAGGTAAGTACCCTCTTGAAGTTTAGTTGGCTCAACCTGTCCTATCAATAGTAACCGGGTTCTAAGGGATCTCAATATCACTGATCTTCCCACAAGTTTCATTCCGATCGACAACTGACTTGCCACCAAACAAAACTCGGGAGTCAAATCTCAATGAGTGTAGTATCGAGTATCAACCGACTTTGGGCTACACCAAATACGGCTATGTCACTACTTCCTAATGGCCAAGTTGTTCAATTAAAGGCTCTAAGGTCAGTTGATGCTTCATGACACCACACAGCGGCCCTGTATTCTCCTTGACTACTCAAGGGCTACTGGTACAAACCAAAGTGTTACATCAAGGTAGCTATCACTTTAACCGTGTCAGTATACCCCAGATAATTTCTACGATTTATTGCTACTTACCTAAAAGGTGCCCCAGATCCGGGTGTAGGATCTATATTAACCCAAACAAAGCCCTCAAAAGTAAAGCAAACAAAGCATACACAAGCAGTTAAATAATGAACTAATTCTAAGGTAACCCCAATTTTTATTCTCCCCGGCAGAGTCTCCAGTTTTGTGATACGGTGGCAGAAACGACTGTTATATATTGGTTTTGCGTTTTGTGTTTGCAAATTTTGCGGTAGCAAGAGTCGTCATCGACTTTTCTTTTATCCAAAGTAAGGAAAGGGTGAAAAGTATAGAAAAAGACCTTTTTGAGATTATTCTGAGTAAGGGGGGTAGATTATGGAAAGGGAAGGTGTTAGCACCCTTTCCATCTGTAGTTTTCTACGGGCTCTTAGAGGTTTTCTCATTTTAAAATACCTTTGTGATTTGTATGTTTAAAAAATGTTTTGAAATGCCTTAGTGTGGCGATTTTCTTTGCATTTAACACTTGTATCAGTCCTCAAGAGTGTTAATAAAGAAAATGTTTTTTAAAATTGTTTTTGAAAAGTAGTATTTGTGTAAGTGCAAAATGTTTTGAGTAAACTTCTAACAGCTATCTACTTTTATACTCGAAAAAGGTAGTTCTTTTCCTCCTATCTTTTGGATAGTGTTACCCTACTATTAGTGAGTAGGTAGCACTATCGTTGGATGTATAAGGGACATTCGAAGGGACGTTACAGTCACAAAGGCAACTTGTGGAGATGCTTTAGCAATTTTATTTAGGGACTAGATCATTTACCGAGAAGGCAACTGTAGGGTTGTTGAGGGACTATAATCTTTTTCATTTACGGGTCTTTGCTAAAGCGTCCCCGTTTTGAGGGACGTGACTGCTTTATTTCCAAAGGAAACCAAAGTAGGGTACCCTAGAGGTGTGTATGTGCAATATGTTCAATTCAGTTATTTATCTTTTTGTGTTAGGTTTACTAACGTTTTGTTATTAGTCTTTCCATACATGCCTAGTTACTAGCAATTAATATGTACATAATACAAAGTACGGAAATATAAACCTATACTATTACATGGCTTTAGGAAGGGGATTTATAATGTACAAAAATTGAGGGAAGAAAAATAAAGAAAACGGATAAAATCCTATTAACTATTACATCCAGTGTATAGATACAATGATATAAAAATACGAAAGAAAATAAATAACGTGTGAAAGTTAAAAGTACGTCTAAAACCTAATAAGAAAAAATGAAATAAGAAAGTCTTTTAATTGTTCTTTTGTTTTGATTTAAAAAAATAATTAAAATTAAATTAAAGAAGATTTGGTTTTTGTATTATGAAAGAAAATAATTAAAGTTAAATTAAAACCTAAATTCTAATTTATTTTAAATTTAGAAAATAGTTAAAATTATTTATTAATTTACCTATAAAATTAGTTTAATAAAAAAAACTTAAAAATAATATTTTTTTGATTTTGATTATTTGTGTAATTAAATAAATAAAGAAAAAACAGAATAATAATAAAAAAGAAATTAAAAGAAAATATGCTAAATGGGCCTAGGCATGTAAAAGAGAAAGGGGGGGGGGGGCTTATTGGAATTTTCGCTAGGCCCAATGCTGAAGAGAGTCCAGGTCTGTCTTTGGATTCAGTGAAAAATGTGGTTCTTAGATCCAGGGAGGGAATTATCTTTTTCGATCCAAGGAGGGAGTTGTCTTTCGAATTGGACCTGCAAGGCAAATGTTGGAAAAAATAAAGATGCAGGACCTGGGTATCGAACCCATGTCCTTTTCCCTAATTTGAATCTTCTATCCTCAGGCCTAAGCTTTTTTTGGCTTGAAATTGGCTATACCACGAGTTTCGAAAGGCAAATAAGATCATGCCTTTCGATGGCGTGATTTTATTCCCGCATGTTACCTTGCGTATGATATGCTCAAAGAAACACAAATGGAATTAGCAGCACAGATATACGAACAACATGTATTTAAAGGGCTTAGAAATGCAGTTTCGACTTGGGTAAATCCTTACCAACTGGAAATGCTTCGATTTATGAATCTTGGCGTGGCTTGGCTTGGAGAAGATTCTTGGGAATCTCAGGAACACAAGTATGGCCTTCGTCTGGATTGAGGGTGCCTGCAAAACTAATTAGAATTTTGATATGTTTCCTATGGTGGTGTGAGTGTTCTCTTTTGATAAGCAATCTGTCTGTCTGTGGTGAAACACGTATGGACTCTTTATATAGAGGGGGTGGAGGGTACAAGAAGGCAAAGGTTTAAACAACCATAAAGAAATGTTTTCAATGCGATGAATAATATTTTGTAACATTGCAAAAGTCTTGGAAACTTGTCTCTTTTTGAATTTGAATGAACCTGGACATGTTGGCTCCTTCGAATGCCCTCCAGTGTTGCTCTTCGATTGGATTTTTTGAGTACCCTTCGAATGGCTCATGTTCTCATCATTGGGGATTCTATGTTTGAACCCCTATTCAGCTAGCCCAAACGAAAATTCTTTCCTGGCCAATCGAAGTTTCTTTTGGCATGAATGTGCTTGTGCACGTTGGCTTGAAACTGGCAGCATGTTGGCTTTTGGGCCAGAAGGCCTCTTTGAATATTTTTCTTTCATTTTGGCTAGCAATATCCTTCGTTTTGAAACAACGTATGTGCTCTCTTGAAGGGAACCCATGCATCATTTGTATACATCACTTGCCATTCCTTCGAATGGGCCAACAAAGTACGTCCTTCGAATGGAACACCCTTGTATGCCCCTTTAAATCCATCAATACATGTCTTTCAAATGGAGAAAATATATGTCCTTCGAATGGACCATGTGCCTATCCTTCAAATGTGCCAGTGGTGTACCTCCTGAAACGGCATCCAGGTATGTCATAGTGCATAAACTTTGTGCGTTGAAGGGTCTTGGCATTGTGAGCAAGCACAAAAGAAGTCTTTGCCTTATGCTTCCAACACAAGCATGGAGGGACTTTTTTCCTAGTGAATCGAAGGCATGTCGATGGGTCTTTGCCTTATGAAACCAAGGCAAGCTGATGGGTCTTTTGCCCATTGGGAACTTTGTGAATTGAAGGTCAGTTAAAAGTAGCTTTTTGCCTTGTGGATCGAAGGCCAGTCTAAAGAAGTTTTTGCCATTGTGAATCCAAAGCAAGCATGAAGAAGCCTTTTTCCCTGAACGAAGCTGGCATGCAGGAACCCACTGTTGGTGGATCGAAGGGAGCTTACAGGGGATTCTTAATTTATGCGCTAAAGGAACGCACAGAGGGAGAATTTTCCTAGTCGAAGCAGGAATCAAGCTTACTCCAAGGAAGAAAAATGCCCAATCGAAGCAAGAATTAAGCTTGCTCCAAAGAGACAAAATTCCCAAACGAAGCAGGAATCCAACTGCATGCAGGTAGCCATTGCATTTGTGAATCAAGCCAGCATGCAAAGCCAATGGTGCAATCGAAGGAGCACTAACAAGAAGCCCTTCCCCTTTGGATAGAAGGAAGCTCTTTCAAAGGAAACATGTGCCCAATCGAAGCTTGTATATAACAAATAAGCAAAAGGCCAAGGCTTCAATCGAAGCTTGTAAACTTTAGGCAAGTTTGGAGGAGGTTAGGCGCTCAATCGAAACCAGTCAAGATGCCAATCGAAAGACCCTTTGGCATGCCAATCGAAAGACTTTATTAAAATGCCAATCAAAGACTCCTTATTTATCTTCAAAAAATTTATTTTTCTTTAATCAAGTGTTTTTAATCACCTACGTAAGAGAAGAATCTTACAAAAATATGAGAGGGAAAATTTTGGGGTACAACAATGGTCCATGGAGAAGTAGACCTTCCCATCAAGGTTGGTTCTCAAACTTTCAACTCAACTTTCTATGTGATGGACATCCGTCCTACTTAGTCTTGTTTACTCGGACGCCCTTGGGTACAGGGGCAGGAGCGGTGACATCCACTCTTCATCAAAAATTGAAATATCAGATCAAGGGAAAGATTTTTACCGTCTGTGGTGAAGAAGAGTTTATGGTTAGCCATCTGAATTCATTTAAGTATGTTGAGATGGATGGTGAGTTCATAGAAACTCATTGTCAAGCCTTCAAAGTGGTTACTCCCATGGTTGTTTCTTCCAAGGCTATTCCTGATGTTCCAAAAGCTGTTAAAGATGTGTCGAGGATGGCTTCCCTCAAAGATGCCTGTGCTGTAACTGAAGACGAAGGTTCTACCATTTGGGGACAACTCCCTGACATTCCATTCAAGTCAGATAAGTGTGGTTTGGGTTTTACAGCCAAATTTTAAAAGGAGGTCAGATGTGCTCACATAGGAAAACCACCTCTTCGTATCAGTAATCATGAAGTGAATGCTCTTGAAGACTTTGACAACGACTCTGATTTTAATAACTAGATCTACCCGACTGACGGTGAAGGACTTAACAACTTGCGTGCCAAGGATTTCATTCCCATCTCCTTCAACAAGGAGTAATTACTATTTACTGTTTTTTTGTAAATTCAAGAACTTTTGTCTATAATTTAATTCCAAACAATGACTTTAAGCCATGTGCCTTGCCCGGGGTACCATGGTCCATTTGTTAAGGGTTTGTTCATTTCATATGCCATATGATCATTTAATGAAAAAACATTGGACCTTCTTTCATTCAAATTTTTCAAATTTTGCATTTAATGATCTTCTTCTTATTGCATTTTTTAAAATAGTCATGTATCTTACATGCACACACACACATTTGCAGATCCTCATCCTCTTTGGACCTCATTGCCAATGACTCTGCTATTTCCAGCTATGACTTCGAACATCCAATCAACCAAGCTGAATACGAAGGTGAAGAAGATTATGAAATACCAGGGGAGTTAGCCAGACTTCTGATGCAAGAAGAAAAATCCATTCAATCACATGAAGCGCCAATTGAAGTAATCAACCTATGTACCGAGATAGACTAGAAAGAGGTCAAGATTAGCGCCAACTTGGAATACGGTGTCAAAAGCAGATTGGTCCAGATGCTACATGACTATGTTGAAGTGTTTTCTTGGTCATGCGAAGATATTCCAGGTTTGGATACTGACATAGTGGTTCATCGTCTACTAATAAAATAAGATTTCCCTCTGATCAAATAAAAAGTGTGTCATATGCGGCCAGACATGCCTGAAAAGATAAAAGTTAAGGTAATGAAGCAGTTCGATGCAGGCTTCCTGGCTGTCACATGGTATCCTCAATGGATTACAAATGTGGTCCCGATGCCGAAGAAAGATGGGAAGGTCCGTATGTGCATAGACTATATGGATTTGAATAGGGAAAGCCCCAAAAATGATTTCCCTCTACCATATATTGACGTCTTGGTGGAAAACATAGCTCAACACAAAATATTCTCCTTCATGGATGGTTTCTCTAGCTACAATCAAATCAAGATGGCTCCCGAGGACATGGAAAAAACTACCTTTGTTACACAATAGGGCACCTTTTGTTACAAGGTCATGCCATTCAGTTTGAAGAATACAGGGGCAACCTATCAACGAGCTATGGTAGCCCTATTTCATGATATGATTCACCATGAGATAGAAGTCTATGTGGATGACATGATTTCTAGGTCAGAGACAGAGGAAGAACACCTTGATCACTTACACAAGCTGTTTAAGAGGTTGAAGAAATACAAGCTAAGGATGAATCCCAACAAGAGCACCTTCGGGGTAAGGTCCAGAAAGATCCAGTGTTTTGTCGTCAGTGGCAAAGGTATTGAGGTCGATCCTGCAAAGGTTAGAGCCATACAAGAAATGCAAGCTCCCTGTTCCGAAAAGGAAGTTAGAGGTTTCTTGGGTCGACTTAACTACATTGCTCGCTTCATATCTCACTTAACTGATACTCGTGAGCCAATCTTCAAACTCTTGAAGAAAGATCAAGTAGTCAGATGGAACAACGACTGTCAAGCTGCCTTCGATAAAATCAAAGAATATTTACAAGAGCTTTCCATTCTGATGCCTCCAGTTGAAGGAAGACCCCTGATCATGTACTTGATTGTATTAGATAATTCAATGGGGTGTGTGCTGGGCCAACATGATGAGTCTGGCCGAAAAGAGCATGCAATATACTACCTAAGCAAAAAGTTTACCGACTGTGAAACCAGATATTCACTGCTCGAGAAAACCTGTTGCACTCTGGCATGGGCTGCTCACCGGCTAAGACAGTATATGTTAACTCACACTACTCTGTTGATTTCTAAGATGGACCATATCAAGTACATCTTCGAAAAGCCAGCTCTCTTCAGATGAATAGCTAGAAGGAAAATTATTCTGAATGAATAGTAAATCCAATATACAACACAAAATGCCATCAAAGGAAGTATATTGGCGGATCATTTGTCTCATCAAGCTATTGATAATTACTAGTCCATGAATTTTGAATTCCTGGACGAGAATATCATGTTGATAACTGATTATGAAAATCCTGGACCGTATGACAGACTTGAACAAGGATCCTGATGGACTATGGTTTTTGATGGGACTTCCAATGCCCTGGGAAATAGAATTGGTGCTGTGACTATTTCTCCCGAGGGTTACCATACACCCTTCACCGCTAGACTATGATTCGACTACAAACAGCATGGTTGAGTATGAGGCGTGCATCTTGGGTCTATAGGCTGCCATTGACCTAAGGATCAAGTTCTTGGATGTATTCAGAGAATCTGCTCTAGTAATCGGTCAAGTCAAAGGAGAATGGGATGCCAAGCATCCTAACCTGATTCCTTACAAAGAGCTTGTGCTAACCCTTATCCCATACTTTGAGGAGGTCACTTTCAAACACTTCCCTAGAGAAGAAAATTAGTTAGCAGATGCCTTGAAATAATGTCTTCTATGTTCAAGGTCAATTGTGACAATGAAGCTCCTAGAATTATAATATTTGACGAACCTGTATATTGTTACGAGATTGACACTAATGAAGAGAAGCTGTGGTACCATGAAGTGAGGAGATATCTTAAGGAACGAGAGTATCCTGAAGGAGCTTCCATCAATGATAAGAAACTCTTGCAAAGATTTTCAGCCAAATTCTTCCTAAGCAATGGAATCCTGTACAAGCGAAACTAGGATTTTACCCTGCTCTGTTATATGGACAAGAAGGAGGAAGAGAAGATCATGGAGGACATGCACGAGGGTATCTTCAGAACTCACTCTAGTGGACACACTATGGCCAAGAATATTCTAAGGGTTGGTTATTATTGGTCGACTATGGAAACTGATTGTCACTGCCACTCGAGGACTTGCCATAAATATCAGATCTACGCCGACAAGGTTCATGTACCTCTGATACCTCTAAATGTAATGACTGCTCCGTGGCCATTTGCAATGTGGGGGCATTGATGTGATTGGAGAGATCAAACCTAATTCTTACAATGGACACCGCTTCATCCTCATTGCCATTGATTACTTCACCAAATGGGTCGAAGCTTCCTCGTATGCCTCAATCACAAAGAACGTTGTAGCCAGGTTTATCAAACATAACCTCATCTGTCGTTATGGTATCCCTGAAAGAATCATCACTGACAACGAAACTAATCTCAACAATGCTATGATTACGGAACTTTGCACTCAGTTCAAAATCAAGCATCATAATTCTTCTCCTTACAGACCTAAAATGAATGGCATAGTGGAAGTTGCTAATAAAAACATAAAGAAGATTATGCAAAAGATGGTGGTGGCCTACAAAGACTGGCATGAGATGCTACCATTTTATCTTCATGGCTACCGTACTTCAGCTCGAACATCAACTGGGTCAACCCAATTCTCTTTAGTCTATGGCATGGAAGTTGTCTTGCCTATTGAAGTTCAAATTCCTTCCCTAAGGATTATGAAAGAAGCGGATCTAGGCGAAGATGAATGGGTGCAGACTAGGTTGGATCAGTTGAATTTGATTGATGAGAAGCGACTTGATGTTTTTTGTCAAGGTCAAATGTATCAAAAGCGTATGACCAAGACATTCAACAAAAAGATCAAGCCTCGAGTGTATCAGACTAGCGACTTGGTAATAAAGAGAATCATTCTTCCACAAGGCGATCCCAGGGGCAAATGGACTCCCACGTACGAAGGGACATTTGTTGTTAAGAAAGTTTTCTCTGGTGGTGCCATGATGCTGGATACTATGGACGGTGAAGATTTTCTGCATCCTGTGAACACGAACATAGTAAAAAAATACTACGCATAAAAATGACCTGCTAGGTTGACATACCTAGGCAAAAATAAGGGCATTGATCGGGACTTTATAAGTCTATTGGGATACTAACTGCAAGTATACAGTTTAGTCGTTCTAGTTTTAAATGATTATCGAACCCACAGAGACTGAGGATCAATCGCATACGATCTAATGCTACAATTTGTTTAACTAAGCGATGAATACTTGGTTTTAGGGGGGAAATAGTTTAATTAAAAATAATAGTAATAGTTATACCGGTATGTGATAGTCGGACTTCGGGAATTCGGTGAATCGCTTGGCCTATAAAGTATTTCGGTAAAAACTAATAGTTTAAAAACCTGAGACATACACTCTCGTGTTCATGAAATAAGTTATGCTACTAAACCTAGTGGATGCACTTTAAATTTAATAACACTTTTTGAAAACAATTTGAGTTTAATTAATTTATTGAAACACTCTCGTGTATTTAAAAATTAATGTTTCGTTACCACTATCTGGGTTAAACCCCAGCTCTCGCATGCAGGTTCTTGCCTTAACTAATTTCCCACTCTCGTGGCAAAATCGTGTTAATTATCCTCTCACTCTCGTGACAAGGGTAGTTAAATTAAACATGGAAATTGGAAACAGAAAATTGTTTTATAAATATTTTTGGCCAAGGTATCACTGAATTCTTTCGGTTCTTAAGAGTCACATACCGGTACGAATAATTTAGTCGGACATAATATATTTAATAACAATGCAATTCAAAATATAATCCATAAAAATAATTGGCATAATACAAGAATTAATAAATATTAATTGCAATAAAAACCTGGAAATAATGTTGCTATGGTAATCTTGAAATGTTACAATATTCCTTGCAGCTTGATTGAAGTAAATAAATTGTGTTAATTCTTGAATGAAGAATTAACACCTAAAACTAAAGCTTGAAATAATGCTGGAAGTAGGAATTACAGTACGTAGAAAATGCTCAAAAACAAGGAAATAAAAATAATTTCAAAAGTAGTAATTTTGTTCTGGGAGAATTCCTTCGACCTTTTTCCCTTTGCACTACCACACATATATATAGGAGAGAATATAGCAGTTGAAAGAATCTTGAGAAAAGGCTTGAGTGGAGGAAATATAGGGTGCATGGTTACTGAGTGGAGGGAAAATAGGAGAACACTTCTGCCCTCATGTTGCCCACGTCTCCACCAATTCACAACGTTCATCTTTACGTGCGTGACGGTCGTCACAGGTGGGGAACGGTCGTAATGCGCTTAAATAGCGCATTACGCTCGTCAGTGATGTGTGACGAGCGTTATTTCAAGTTGGGGGTCATTACGGTCGTCACGGGGTGTGACGGTCGTCACTGCTACAAAATCTCCAAACTTTGCAGATTTAGTTCTTTTCTCTTTGTTTGTCGTCTAGCCTCCTTCATGTAGTCCTTTTTCATTGGTTTGAGTTGACAAATGTTATACTTGTGAAAAGACAAATAAACTCGGAATAATCGGGAGTTAGACGACTTAATGTATTATAAAATCGGTAAAAAGCGTAGTAATTATATGATACGATTTCTCGTTATCAAATTCCCCCATACTTAAACCTTTGCTTGTCCTCAAGCAAATAGTCATTCGAAAGGTCGGACAAGTTTTGTCAAGCGCATACGCATGACATACCTTGGATTTTTAAAGCAATTTCAGGAAATCCTCGTCAGTTCAGCCAATACTTGAGTGAAACACTAAAGATACGCTAATGACACAAGCAATAATCTTAGTCGTAGGCTTCCATTTAAAACGAGCTATCCAACAGTTTCGTTATAATTCTGCCTAGAGTTCCCCGTATCTATTTCACCCGGTTTCATTCTGGCGCAATCACATTAATCCCTTTGTCTTAGCACACACGTAGTGGAGTAACCGATTAGTGACTTTAATCCTTTTAGCACGGGGTCTGGTACACGAATGTGGCAACCCTACAAATGTTATCCAAGTTGGAGGTTATGGGGGATCGGGCCGTAGCACGCCCTACCGAGTTCAGAACCAGATACCTCTGAACCAACCTACACTGGATTCCTTCGTTATTTTCTCAACTCTTATATGTGAACGTATATTTTGGTGCACAAAATTTCTTTTCTTATAGCAGCGAGATAGGAAGGATATTTTAATGATCAGGCATCAAACACTTATATTCATCGATTCTCCACGTGGTTTGTGTCAAGACGGTGCTGACTGCTAGTATAAACTACTAGGGGTTACTGTAGAACTAAAAACTCTAGATGTCGGTATAATGGTTATTGAAACGGATCGCGTAAGTAGGAAGTCTACGGTGTCATAACCGTATCGATCTTGTTATGTCGTTTTCGGCTTCCCTGATTGGGGATTTCGTTAAAATAGGTATGTCAGGCTAATACAAAGATACAAATTTTTGGTATGGCTGAATAAAGTGAAGAATTTAAATCGAGATATATCATAAAAATTACTAGTTTATAAAGGAAGGAAAGGTACCTCTCCCACACTAAATCCGACATTGTCCTCAATGTTGCGGTATATAGGTGGGGAAGTACAATTACAAAAATAAACGGAAAGGAAATGAAACAGAAAAAATAATAAACTACATAAAAAATAAAGAAAAACTACTGGTGACCACGTCCTCTACTCCTGGTGCGAGAGCGTCTGGTAGGAGTGGCTTTTGTGTCAGTATCTTGGAAGCCAAGGGTGCTGACGTCCATCCTTAAGGCGTTAAGCTCTGACAGGGCCTCATCTAACCTCTCATTCATGTTGTGCTGCCCAGTCAAGATCTGAGCGTTTTGAGCGCACAAAGACTCAAATTGCTCATGTTGCCTTCTTTCAAGCGCTGCGCTCATTTGGTTTTGCATATGAATGGCGCGGAGGATCTCTTCAAGAGTAATAGGAGGAGGTGCAGATGAGGATCCTGGAATGTCGTGGACGGGAGGAGCACTATCTAGCTCTTCTTGCATTTCGTCTGCGGGGGCTGCAGGTTGGTCTTCATGAGTAGGTGCGTGCTCCGTGGGAGTTGCAGGATCGAACAACCAATTTGCTCGGTTTCGTGGATCGATTCGGTCCCTGAAAGGCAAAATGATGTTCTGATAAATAGTGTTCCTGATCACAGGGTGGAACCTGCCATCCTCCCGCTCATAAATGACATGTGCGGCTTTGCAGTGATCCAAAGTTAGCAAAGCCAGTGCCATAAAAGGCATAGTCGCGAGAGCAGCACCGTAGTTCAGACCTATGGCAAGTGAAGTGAGCAGCCCTCCGAAATAAAAGGGTTTTCCGCTTCTAGCACAAATAGAGTGGATGTGAGCGAGTAAGAATGAGGCGGTGTTGATCTTCTGCCCTGTGAACGCGCAATGCATAAAGAAGAGCTCCTTGGAGTTGAGCTTGTGGTTGCTGTCACGGGCGAAGATTGTGTTGCTGAGGATGCGGTGGAAATAGCGGATGGCCGGATTATGAATGTGGGTTGCATTTAGGTGGTCGTAGGATCCGGCACGGATATTCGTCAAACTGTGCCATAAGTTGAAGGCTTCCTCACCAAAATTATCCGGCACCCGGAGATGGACACCTTCGTCCGAACAGAAGCCTAAAAGCCGCGCGATGTCGGATTGGGGCAACTCGTGCTCAATGCTAAACATGCGAAATTTGGCCAGGCCTGACAGTTAGTTCGTGGCACCTGGCGGAGTGATGTAAACAAAGGAACTCAAAAACTCAAGAGTAAGAGTTTCATAAATCGGCCTTGGTTCGCGGCCCAAGTTCCATAAATCCACACTTTGCAACAATTGGCGGACACTGTCAAGTAGTCCCAAACTCCTCAAGCAGTCAATATCAATGTACCGTGTAGGTTGGAGACCTCGGCATTGAAACTTCTGAAATTTGACCCGTTGGTTTTCTCCTTGTTCGCCGGATCTGAAAGTGAGAGCGGGAGCTTGTTGGTTGTTGGCCATGGTGTTCGTAGAATTTGATTGCGAAAGGTTTGGAATATGAAATTGGGGTAGTGGGTGGATAGTATTTTAGTGTTGGAAATTTGGAAGTTTGAAAAAAAAATGGAGTGGAGTGGGGAGTTTTCGTGTGGTTCTGTAACAATGGAGGAAGTGAGGTTAAGAAGAGAATGGTTGGAACGGTTCTGTAATAGCCGTTCTGATATGTTGTGCGCATGACGGTCGTCACGAGGGTGTGACGGTCGTAACACGTTCAATGTCATTAATGAGAAGACCGTTACAAGACCGTTGGAGATGTTTATATAATTTTTTATTATTTTCTTAATATTCTAAGTTTGAAATATTCTAATTAATTTAAGTTTTGAAATATTTTTTTACTAACACATAATGAAATAATAATATTTGCGGGAAATATAAACAGTAAATTAAAAAATAAAATATATTGAAAATGAATGAAAAAATAAAATACTGAAAATGAAAATGAATGAAAAATAAAATAAACTTGGTACTTGATAAATAATTGAATTAATCCATAAAAAAATTGTTTCGAATAACTAAAAATAAAAATGATAAAATGCTAAAATAACTAGAATCCCTCCCACACTAAAACTAAATAGTGTCCCCACTGTATGTACAAATGCGAGAGAATAAATCAAGATAACAACGGCAACTCTAGCCACGGGGAGTCGGGAACATATGTTGGTGCATGAAATCCAGCTGGTCGGTCACCAAATCCATGAAAGCGATGAAGTCCACTCGGAGAGATGTAAGCTCGCCCCACATTTCAGTAATTTCTTCATGCAAAGAGTGCAGGGTAACAACAGGTGGAGGCGGTGGTGGGATCTCTGGAGCCTGGGTGGCGGTCTCAGTAGAAGCTGCCTGCTGTTCCCATGGATCGGGGAACTGATGGTATCCCGGTGGTGTGGCAGGGTCTTCATCAGCATGAGAGGTGTTGGGTACTTCGGAAATGTCAACAGTAGAAGGAGACGAAGGCGGTGTAGCAGGATGGTGGTGGTCAAAAAGCCAGTTAGCTCTATTATGCACACTAGTGATAGGGTTAGGGAGTGTAAACTGGTGGACAGTCTCATGATTAATTAACAGCTCAAATTGATCTGGCCCAAGGTTCCCGATAAAGCTAGTGTTGAAGCAGAATTCAATGTTCATCGGCTTTATTCCATAATGCAGGGCTGATCCTAGCATAGGCCTACGGAGTCCAATTGCATTTGATATCATGGTGACTAAACCACCCAACAGGATTGGTGCATTTGGAGTCTGGATAATACGCTCCATGTTAGCTAGCATATAGGCGGCACCGTTTACCGGACGGCTCTGGGAGGCACAATACATAATGAAGAGCTCATCGCGGGACATGGATGTAACATTCTTCTGTTTACCAAAAAGGGTATGGGCGATGATCTTGTGAAAGTACCTGATAGTCGGGTTGTGGATGCACTCAGAATAAAGGTCAGACGGCTCTGGATGGTTATTGCCAGCGATGCTTCCCCAGAAAAAATCAAGATCAGAATCAAGCAAGAGGTCCTCCTGGGTCATAGTGATAACATCAGGTCCAAAAGGGAATCCTAGCAGGTGGGTAAACTCCCTAAGGTTATAGATGTAGTCCATGTCAAACAACATGAAAGTGATCAACCCACAGTTGAATCCTAACCCGTGATTTGGAATGTAGCTCAGGGTGCTCAGGAACTCAAGGGTCAGCTTCTTGTAAGTATAATACCGTCTTCGGATAGGAGCAGTGTCCCAGCCAATCTGATGTAGCAAATACATGACACTCTCACGAATGCCAAGAGCGGTCATAGCATGGTCATCAACGTAGATTGTAGGGCACATTTCCCGCTCAGCCAGATCCTCAAAGCGTCTTCTTTGGTGTCTGCTTCTCAAAGTGATATTCATGAAGTTTACACGTGCCATGGAGCTAAATATGAAAGCAAAAGAATTACCCCCTGAAAATATTTAATAAATGTTTGAAAAACTAAGTTAGTATTTGCAGGTTAAAAATTTTCCGAAGTTAAATCAAAAGGAAAAAGAAAGTTTAAAGGGAAAATAAAAATAGAAGAAAACAAAAAGGAGTAAGAGATGCAATCATAAAAAATTTTAAAGATTAAGAAAAAGAAAAGAAAAATAAAAACACGTTAAAACAATAGAAATAATTAAAATAAAACATGGGTTGCCTCCCACGAAGCGCCTTTGTTTTATGTCGACGGCACGACAGATAATACCTATTCAGTTAGGTATCGGGGTAGGTGGCTCACTTAACTGAAGGTAAGCTGAATAGTTGATATTTCCGACGTTAAAGTAGTGCTTTAAGCGATGGCCATTTACTATGAATGGTTCGATAGAATTTCCTTTGATTTCTATCGCACCACTTGGGAAAACTTTATTAATTTTGAATGGTCCTGACCATCTGGAACGTAATTTTCCTGGGAAAAGTTTCAATCTAGAGTTGAATAGGAGTACGATGTCTCCTTCCTTAAATTCTTTCTGCGAGATACGCTTATCGTGCCATTTTTTTGTTCTTTCCTTATAGATTCTAGCATTTTCATAAGCGTCTAAACATAATTCTTCTAATTCATGGATATCTAATACTCGTTTCTCGCCAGCAATCTTGTAATTTAAGTTAAGGGTTTTAATGGCCCAATAAGCTTTATGTTCTAATTCTACTGGCAAATAACAAGATTTTCCATAAACTAATTTAAACGGTGTTGTTCCGATAGGGTTTTAAAAGCTGTCCTATATGCCCAAAGAGCATCATTTAATTTGGAGGACCAATCTTTCCTGGATGTGGCTACGGTTTTCTCAAGGATTTGTTTTATCTCCCTATTTGACACTTCCACTTGTCCACTTGTTTGAGGATGGTATGGTGTGGCTATGCGATGTTTAACGCCATATTTTGAAAGTAATTTTTCGAAAATTCTAGAGATAAAATAGGAACCACCATCACTGATTACTAGTCTTGGTACACCGAATCGTGGGAAGATAACATGCTTGAATAGTTTAAGTACCACTCGTGTATCGTTTGTGGGTGCGGCGATGGCTTCAATCCACTTTGATACGTAGTCAACGGCTACCAAAATATACTTATTTCCAAAAGATGCGGGGAATGGTCCCATGAAATCAATTCCCCATACATCGAAAATTTCTACTTCAAGGATTCCTTTTTGCGGCATTTCGTCGCGTCTAGATATATTTCCTGTGCGTTGACATCTATCGCAGTTCATAATTGCTACGTGGACGTCTTTCCATAAGGTAGGCCAAAAGAAGCCAGCTTGAAGTATTTTTGCACAAGTTTTCGATGTACTAGCGTGTCCACCATAAGGGGCGGAATGGCAATGGGAAATGACGTCGTCTATTTCATCGTTAGGAACGCAGCGACGGTAGATACCATCGGCGCCTCTTTTAAAGAGTAATGGTTCATCCCAAAAGTAGTGTTTAAGATCATGGAAGAATTTCTTTCGCTGTTGGTACGTTAAATCAGGTGGTAAAACACCGGCAGCTAAATAGTTGACGAAATCAGCGTACCATGGCAATGTGGTGTTGGTACAAATGGCTTTTACTACCGCAGTTGTTAAAGGTTCATTGTGTTGATCTAAACTATCGGTAGGATCTATCTCTAGCTTAGCAATAAGGCGTTTATAAGGGAAATCTTTGTTTATAGGAACACTCTCGGTTTGGATTCCATCTAATCTTGATAAATGGTCAGCTACCACGTTTTCAGTCCCTCTTTTGTCTTTTATTTCCAAGTCAAATTCTTGTAGGAGTAAGATTCATCTGAGTAGTCACGGTTTGGCGTCTTTCTTACTTAGTAAGTATCAGATCGCTGCATGATCTGTGTAAATAATGATTTTGGCGCCCACTAAGTAGGAACGAAATTTATCCAATGCGAATACAACAGCTAAGAGTTCCTTCTCTGTAGTGGCGTAATTCATTTGTGCGGGATTGAGTGTTCTGCTTGCGTAGTAGATAGCGTGAAGCTTTTTATCTTTGCGTTGTCCTAGGACTGCACCTACAGCATAATCGCTCGCATCGCACATTATTTCAAATGGTAGGCTCCAATCAGGAGGTTGCATAATGGGTGTTGAAATTAAGGCTTCCTTAAGCGTCTCAAATGCGTTTAAGCATTTATCGTCAAAAATAAACTCAGCTTCTTTCATTAATAATTCAGTTAGTGGCTTGGTGATTTTAGAGAAATCTTTTATAAAACGTCGGTAAAAACCAGCGTGTCCTAGAAAACTTCTTATTTCTCTAACTGTTTTGGGTGGTTGAAGGTTTTTGATAATTTCGATTTTTGCTTTGTCGACTTCAATCCCTCTGTTTGATACAATGTGACCCAACACAATTCCTTGTCTCACCATGAAGTGACATTTTTCCCAATTGAGCACTAGGTTGACATTGACACAACGTTTCAGTACTAATTCAAGATTTGATAAACATCCGTCAAAACTTTCTCCACAGACAGAGAAATCATCCATGAATACTTCCATAATTCCGTCTAAAAAGTCTGCGAAAATCGCCATCATGCATCGTTGGAAATTTGCAGGTGCGTTACATAGTCCAAATGGCATTCTTCGGTATGCAAAGGTACCATAGGGACATGTGAACGAGGTTTTCTCTTGATCATCAGGATGAATGGGAATTTGGAAGAATCCTGAGTATCCGTCAAGATAGCAGAAATGGGAATGTTTGGCTAAGCGCTCGAGCATTTAATCAATGAATGGTAACGAGAAATGGTCCTTGCGCATAGCTTTGTTTAGTTTTCTATAATCGATACACATTCTCCATCCTGTTTGGGTACGTTGTGCTACCGATTCGCCTTTTGTGTTTGTTATAACCGTAACACCTCCTTTCTTAGGCACCACGTGAACTGGACTGACCCAGTTACTATCTGATATTGGGTATATGATGCCTGCCTCTAGTAGTTTCTGCACTTCTTTCTTAACGACTTCACTTAGGATAGGATTTATTCGTCTTTGATGTTCTCTAGAAGTCTTGCAGTCCTCCTCCAGCATAATGCGGTGCATACAGAGAGAAGGGCTTATTCCTTTTAGATCAGATATATTATAGCCTAACGCGGTTGGATACTTCCTTAACACACTAAGAAGTTTTTCGGTTTCGACCTTCCCTAATTTGGCATTAACTATAACTGGCCATTCGAGTTCTTTATCTAAAAATTCATACCTAAGATCTTCAGGTAATGTTTTAAGTTCTATACCAGTTTTCTTATCAGTCGGGGCAGGATCGGGTGTTAAGGCGAAACATTCGCTTAGGTCGGCATCTAAATGTTCTTGTTTCCAGTCATCGTCCTTGAGGATAGTTGGTGTCTGAATTTTTAGCATCCCAGAATAGGTGTCTTCTTGGCTTTCAAGTTCTCTGACACATTCATCAATAATATCTAGGAGACAGCATGAGTCATCTATAGCAGGGGCTTTAAAGAATTGGGAAAGAATGAATTCTACTTTTTCTTCTCCTACCTCGAAGGTAAGCTTTCCTTTCTTAACGTCAATGATGGCTCCTGCAGTAGCTAAAAATGGTCTTCCCAGTATGATGGGAATGTTTGAATCTTCCTTGATGTCCATTATTATAAAGTCAGTCGGTATGTAAAATTGTCCTATTCGGACAGGGATGTTTTCTAGCATACCAACAGGGAATTTGACTGATCTGTCGGCTAGTTGTAGGGACATCTTGGTAGGTCTCATGTCACCTAGTTTGAGCTTCTCGCAAATAGATAAGGGCATTAGACTAACACTTGCTCCTAAATCGCATAGGGCTTTGTCTATGACAGATTTTCCAATTACACATGGTATGGAGAAACTACCAGGATCTTTTAGCTTTGGAGGCATGTTATTTTGAATTATGGTGCTACATTCGGCGGTTAGCATAACGGTTTCGTTTTCAACGATTTTTTTTATTAGACAATATTTCTTTTAGGAATTTAGCATATGACGGCATTTGAGTTATAACTTCTGTAAACGGAATAGTTACGTTTAATTGTTTCAGAAGTTCTACAAATTTCTTGAATTGCCCTTCGTTCTTGGATTTTGCAAGTCTTTGGGGGTATGGAATTGGTGGTTTATATGGTGGTGGAGGCACGTAAGGTTTTTCTGAAACCTCTCTGTTCTCATTTGCGTCTTCCTCTACATTCTCAGATTGATCTTTCAACTTCTCTACTTCTTTTTCAGGTTTCTGATACATGGTTGGGTTTTGGAGTCTAGGATCTACCGGTCCATCAAGGGCTGTCCCACTTCGTAATGTGATAGCATTTGCATGTCCTTTAGGATTGGGTTGTGGCTGTCCAGGAAATTTACCAGCAGGTGCGGCAGAACTAGCTTGGTGTTGTGCTACTTGGGAGATTTGGGTTTCTAACATTTTATTGTGAGTTGCTAGGGCATCTACCTTATTTGCTAATAGCTTCAATTGTTCACCGGTGTGAACGTTTTGATTGAGGAATTCTTTGTTTTGTTGAGCTTGATTAGCGATAAAATTTTCCATTAGGATTTCAAGGTTAGATTTCTTAGGAATGTTAGGAACATTAACAGTGGGTTTTTGATAACCTGGAGGTACAGCAGGTGCTTGGCCAGGTGCATATAAAGCGTTATTGCTCTTGTACGAGAAGTTAGGATGGTCTTCCAACCAGTATTATAGGTATTAGCATAAGGGTTACCTTGAGCGTAATTTACCTGATCAACTGATATTCCTGCTAAGATTTGACATTCGGTTCCAACATGACCAGGAACTCCACAAACTTCGCTGTTTGGGGTAAGTGCGGCCACGGTAGCTGCAGGAGGTAAGGTCAAGTTTTCTATCTTTTGGGTAAGAGCATCTACCTTAGCATTAACTTTATCTAGGCTACTAATCTCGTACATCCCACCTTTGGTTTGAGTTTTCTCCACAGATGTTCTTTCTCCTCCCCACTGATAGTGGTTTTGAGCCATATTTTCAATGAGTTGGTTGGCTTCGTCATAAGGCTTGTCCATCAGTGTACCACCTATGGCGGCATCTATAGAGAGTCTTGTGTTGTACAAGAGTCCATTATAAAACGTGTGGATGATCAGCCATTTTTCTAGTCCGTGATGTGGGCACATTCGCATCATATCTTTGTAGCGTTCCCATGCATCGAATAGCGATTCAGTATCCTTCTGCCTAAATCCGTTGATTTGGGCTCTTAGTGCAGCAGTCTTGCTTGGGGGAAAGTATCGTGCTAAAAATACAATCTTCAGTCCTTCCCACGTAGTGACGGAATTTGATGGCAAGGATTGCAACCAAGCCCAAGCTCTATCTCTTAGCGAGAAAGGGAAAAGACGTAATCTTATTGCATCTTTACTAACACCATTTTCTATAACTGTGTCGGAAAATTGAACGAATTTTGTAAGATGTTCATTTGGATCCTCGGTAGGATCTCCAGAGAATTGGCGTTGTTGGATAACTGATATCAATGACAGTTTCAACTCAAAATCATTTCGGTTTATTGCTGGAGCAGCAATGCTGTTGTGGGGTTCTTGTTGTGATGGAGCTGCGTACTCCTTCAGTGGACGGGTCCTTTGTTCTTCGGCCATGTCTAATTCTGGATTAGTTTCGGTCTCGGAGGAAGAATTAGAATCTGTTTCAGAATCAATCTAGATTTCGGGTTTGGGTAAAGGAATAGCGTGATTTAAACAGTAATCCCTGACTGCACGTCTTACGGAAAGGATGCGTTCAGGTTCGTCCGTCGATTTGTCAAGTGGTTCGCCTTGTGAGCGAGTCCTTGGCATACAAATCGAAAAAGGGTTTTTTGTTGCCTAGTCTAAACGCGCAACAGAAGAATCGTAATTGATTGACTAATCAGTCCCCAGCAACGGCACCAAAAACTTGATCGGGACTTTATAAGTCTATTGGGATACTAACTGCAAGTATACAGTTTAGTCGTTCTAGTTTTAAATGATTATCGAACCCACAGAGACTGAGGATCAATCGCATACGATCTAATGCTACAATTTGTTTAACTAAGCGATGGATATTTGGTTTTAGGGGGGAAAATAGTTTAATTAAAAATAATAGTAATAGTTATACCGGTATGTGATAGTCGGACTTCGGGAATTCGGTGAATCGCTTGGCCTATAAAGTATTTTGGTAAAAACTAATTGTTTAAAAACCTGAGACATACACTCTCGTGTTCATGAAATAAGTTATGCTACTAAACCTAGTGGATGCACTTTAAATTTAATAACACTTTTTGAAAATAATTTGAGTTTAATTAATTTATTAAAACACTCTCATGTATTTAAAAATTAATGTTTCGTTACCACTATCTGGGTTGAACCCCAGCTCTCGCATGCAGGTTCTTGCCTTAATTAATTTCCCACTCTCGTGGCAAAATCGTGTTAATTATCCTCTCACTCTCGTGACAAGGGTAGTTAAATTAAACATGGAAATTGGAAACCAGAAATTGTTTTATAAATATTTTTGGCCAAGGTATCACTGAATTCTTTCGGTTCTTAAGAGTCACATACTGGTACGAATAATTTATCCGGACATAATATATTTAATAACAATGCAATTCAAAATATAATGCATAAAAATAATTGGCATAATACAAGAATGAATAAATATTAATTGCAATAAAAACCTGGAAATAACGTTGCTATGGTAATCTTGAAATGTTACAATATTCCTTGCAGCTTGATTGAAGTAAATAAATTGTATTAATTCTTGAATGAAGAATTAACACCTAAAACTAAAGCTTGAAATAATGCTGGAAGTAGGAATTACAGTACGTAGAAAATGCTCAAAAACAAGGAAATAAAAATAATTGCAAAAGTAGTAATTTTGTTCTGGGAGAATTCCTTCGACCTTTTTCCCTTTGCACTACCACACATATATATAGGAGAGAATATAGCAGTTGAAAGAATCTTGAGAAAAGGCTTGAGTGGAGGAAATATACGGTGCATGGTTACTGAGTGGAGGGAAAATAGGAGAACACTTATGCCCTCACGTTGCCCACGTCTCCACCAATTCATAACGTTCATCTTTACGCGCGTGACGGTCGTCACAGGTGGGTGATGGTCGTAATGCGTTTAAATAGTGCATTACGCTCGTCAGTGATGTGTGACGAGCGTTATTTCAAGTTGGGGGTCGTTACGGTCGTCACGGGGTGTGACGGTCGTCACTGCTCCAAAATCTCCAAACTTTGCAGATTTAGTTCTTTTCTCTTTGTTTGTCGTCTAGCCTCCTTCATGTAGTCCTTTTTCATTGGTTTGAGTTGACAAATGTTATACCTGTGAAAATACAAATAAACTCGGAATAATCGGGAGTTAGACGGCTTGATGTATTATAAAATCGGTAAAAAGCATAGTAATTATATGATACGATTTCTCGTTATCAGTCATCCAGACGAACTAAAGAGGTTCGGGAAAAAGTTAGGGATATATACAAAAGATTGTACACCGGGAAAGTTGAAAAATTGAAAGGGAGGCTTGGGCAAAAATGGGTATCCTGGTGGGCTGAAAACCCGAAAGGGTGGTCTAGGAAAAAATTAAGGATTAAAGCGTATGACTATGCCCCGTGGAATCTCTACATCCAGCTTTATTACCAAGGCCCATGTTCAAACGGTCCAAGATCAATTCAATCGACTTCTTTCAATGACAAGGGATGATGTTCGAAGACATAGGGGTAATAGCGGGGTTGGAACTCAATGAGATCACTTCCACATGGCTATTATTCTTATTTTTACATAGTATTCCTTTCATTCTTTCGACGAT
This sequence comes from Vicia faba, assembly GCA_948472305.1. NCBI lineage: Eukaryota > Viridiplantae > Streptophyta > Magnoliopsida > Fabales > Fabaceae > Vicia > Vicia faba. The sequence goes on along the minus strand of OX451739.1, from coordinate 377,092,197 downwards.
TTCCTCTTACTAGGATCTCTGTCTCCTTGTGCAAAAAATCCTATTTATGGGCAAAACATCAATACAAATATACTTTGAAGTGCAAACTTTTTGTTTTTCTGCTTTGAGTGAAAAAGTGTCCAATGACTAAAAATTGAATGAACATGATTAACCTTTAACAAATGTATGAATAAAAACAGTAATAAGCATTTCCTTAAGGATTTGGGATATCCCCACAGAGTTACTTCAATAAAATTATCCCCATAGAGACGGATCCATGCAATCCCCGGCCAAAGTTCCAATATCTCGAAAACCCTCTCCTAGTTGAGTTGATCTTAAGAAGAAGTCTTAAGGAGTTCTGCCTAAAGAAAACACCTCCCCTGCAGGTCGTCAAATAGTCTCTTCAACAGGGTTATTTCCCCAACAAAACTAAAAATTCCCCAGTTTGAGTTTGCCTCTCAGACCATTACAAATCAATGGACAAAACCCCTTAATCCCCGGAAGAGTCATTGAAATCCCCAATGGAGTCATTACTATAAGTTATTGCGAAGCCTGGAATCTGACTAGATAACAGTTAACATTAATTTTCTGCGAAGCCTGGAATCCGACCAGATAACAGTTTAATTTTATCCTTTCAAGCAAGTAACTACGAAACCTAGAATCCCACCAGATAACAATCAATTTCATCTAAATTGTTGCGAAGCCCGAGATCCAACCAGATAACAGTTTAACTTCAATTTTCTATGAAGCCTAGAATCCGACCAAATAACAGTTAAACTTCATCTAAGTTGTTGCGAAGCCTGGAAAACAACCAGATAACAGTTAAATTCAATTTTCTGCGAAGCCTAGAATCCGACCAATAACATTTTAATTTCATCTTCTCCAGTAAGTTGCTGCAAAGCCTGGAATCTGAACAATTAACAGTTAACTTTATTATCCCCAGCAAGTTGCTATGAAGCCTGGATTTCGACCAGATAACAACTAACTTTCATTCTCCCAGTCAAGACATAATTCCCCAGGAGAACAATGGACAAATAAAACTCCTGAACTTCTATTCCCTAAGCAAAAATTAACACTCCCCGCAGAGTTGTCTCAAGAAAAGTCAATGTTCCCCAACAGAATTCTCCTCAAACAACAAAGCAGGAATCCCCAACAGAAACACTCTAAACAAGGTTTAAAGAGGCACATACTCTTCATCCCTGACAGCAATCCAAGATTTAACTTCCCAAAACTCCCCAACATTTGTCAAGGATTTATTTTCCAAACAAATATACGCTCCAACAATATTTCATATTCATACATCATACTACATACATGACAAATGCATACAACATAATCTCATTTATTTTGAGAACATCATTACGCTATGCATACATCTACATGATACTAACCCTCTTCTTTGCATGAAAAGTCAGTCAACAAAACAAAAGTCCTATCTTGGATAGATTTACTTCTTCTACTAGATAATAATAGGAAATCAACAGACCTCTTCTGGCTAGATTCACTTCCTCCAGTTAATAATAGGCAACCAAAAGGCCTCTTCTGGTTAGATTTTTTCCCCCAGTACAGTCACCATCACAAGGCCTCTTCTGGTTAGATTTATTTCTCCCAATTAAGGACAGGAAAAAGACATCTACAGTTTCAGTATAAATCGACCAAGGATTTATTCTGATACTTCTTCCAGTTTCTACCAACAGTCACTCTGGATGGCATCTATAAGCCCATCTCTGACAAACTCTTCATCATTTCTCTAAATGGCATCTTTAAGCCCATTCCTGACATATTCAACTAACACACCATCGAGTGCAAATTTCTGGGCCCTTTAGTGTTCAATCATCGTTCACCTTCAAGTCATGAATGGCGGACCCGCCAATCTAATTCTTCACGTTTAAGAAGATTGAACAGGGGAAGTTGTTGTACCCCAAAATTTTCCCTCTCATTTCTCAAGACATTTCTCACAAGATCTTCAATAGTTCAAGCTTGCACAAGGATTGGCTAGGATAAGATACTTCCTCAACACTGATACCTCAAATTAGGGTTTGAGTTTTCACAAGGAAAATTGGAATTTTAATGCCTCATATTACTTTCATGGATCATTATGGACCTTCAAGATTTCTCATGTCAAGTTTCAAGTCTAGCAGTTCAAGTTTGCTTAGTCAATTGATCAGATGACCTTAAATCAATTGTATTGGGTAAAGAGTCAATTGTCGTCATCTTACAGTCAAACTTCAAGATTTTTGGCCCATATCAACATTTTGAACTCATATGTATCAATTTATCAAGTTTGGATCACAACTCCCCAAGAAAATTGATCAAATCACCAAAAGGACAAAATGGTCAAAATTAGGGTTTTGACTAAGAAGGCTTGATTTTTGACTTTTGACCTAATACATGACTTATTGGCTTGAAACATGATATAAAGGATTAAAATTCATCATATTTACCTAATTACATGGTTCAATTTATTTCTCAAGATCAATTGATTGATAGTTGAAATTCAGTCAACTGATGAAAAGTCAATTGATACACCAAAAGTCAAACTTTGACTTTTCGATCAAATTTGAGTTTCAAAGATCAAATTTCATCAATACATTCAAAAATATGAAAATTAATCATCAAGAAATCAAGTAAGTCAAAATTCATTTTGAAAAGTCAAATTTTCTAAGACTTAGAAACTTTTTTAAGTGTTTTATACATGCTTTTCTTCATGACTTCATGCCAATTTTTCACCATCATGCGGGATGATTCAAAGAAAACTTTCAACATGAAAGTTGTAGATCTTGATAAATTCTACAAACCTGTATTAGATGGCTCATGTCCAAAAAAGGCTTAGATTTTGAGTTATAATTCCATAAAGTCATGAACTTTTTCTTAAAACACTTAGTGAAATTTGACCTAGTTAGGCAGATTTTTGGTACCAACTTCATGACAACTTTTCACATAGTTCCAATTGGATTCTTCAAAAATGGAAAACATGAAGGTTGTAGAGGATTTTAAAAGCTTTCCAAAAAGTCAAATAAATCATTAAGATCATGCTTGAGCTAGGAGAATCGAAGAGATAAAGTTAGGGTTTCAAACTTGAATTACAAGTCAATTTTGTGATGAACACTTGACCAAATCCATAGCCATGATGCATAATCTTTGCTTTGCAGGCCTCAAACTTGTGTTTCACTCCATAATTAATGGTTTACACAACTGATAGAGTCATTGTCCAAGCATTTGAATCCTTATCCAATGCATCATTCCATTTTGGAAGAAAGTAACCATTGCCATTCTTGAAAAGCAAGCTTTATGCAAAGTCAACTTGTCTTGAGCATTGCACTTGTTCTTTCTGCACAAGAATCCTCTACACAATCAGAACAAGCATGTTTAAAGTTGCTATCCACCCTACCTTGTCTTGAAAACATGTTTGTCCAAGCTTGCTTCAAAAACAAGTCAAAATCCATAACATGTGATCTTGTACTTCTGACTTCTACAAGATTCCAAACTCTTTGTCTATAAATTAAACATTCATTTGCAAGCATAGATACGGGATTATAAGCCCTAAAACACCCTCAAACTCCCTCAAGCCATAAATTGCACAAAACCTTCGTTTTTGTGTCATTTCTGACTTTGAACATCAATCTTCAAATCCACTCGTGCGTTTCTTGGTCAAATCTTTTCTAAAGCTTCTTTACCTCAAATATAAACCATCTCAATAACTGTTTTCAAACTGTAACACCATTTACACCATCCTCCATTTTCAAAAACTGAGCTTTGCACATTGACTTCTCCAGCTTGATTCGGGAACTCTCAGCTCAAGGTAACCATTGGAATAGTTTCCTAGGAACACAAGGAAGCTAACCTGATCATTACAGCAACTTGAATCAAGCTCATTTGTAGAACACGATTTCCAGTTTTGAAGTAAACTTTCTGACTTTCAATCTCTTCATATAAGCATTGTTAGGATTCCATTTCCAAAGATGAAATGTAGACATCTTAGCCTTGAAGATGACCATGTCCTTAGAATTCATTTATATTGTCTGAGTAGTGAGAATTTTAAGTTTGAAATCTCTGGAAAAGTTAGGTTAGAATTTGGTACCATTATAAATTTGTGTTCATCTTTGATTGTTAGCTTAAGTTATTTACATTTTTGGAATCGTGGTGAAATTTCTAACAAGTTTGATGTTTACACTTTTGAGAATGGATAAGAAATGAATGAGTTGCAGGGATCCTGGCTCGAGGTTGAAGATGAAGTTCATCATTAGAATTGATTTTGTAATATATATTATGATTTTGTTTATAATACTGGATGTATTGCAACCCCAGTGGTATAAACGCGCGCCTGTTACCTCTTGGGCCTGGATTCGAGCCCCATCATTCGTTTTCGCTTTTTTTTCTTCATAATTTCTTCCTTTCTTTTTGTTAGAAACAAGCGCGCATTAGCCTCATCCATCGAGCCTTGCATCATTTTACTCCATCTGACCCCTCCCCCCCCCCCCCCCCCCCCCCATTCAACTTTTCACCACTCAGCCCATCTCACATTTTATTGTTTTGTTTTTCTTTTTTCTGATTTACAAAAATACTAATGGGCCTAATACAAAAACAAAACCTGTTTTACTTCTAAACCACCCAAGTCACTTTCACACCTCTTGACTTAATTTTATAATTTTATTTTTATTTTATTTTTTCTTTATTTTTATTATTATTATTAATTATTATTATTATTATTTATTTATTTTTTTAATTTTTTTTTACTACCCAAAAATACCAAAAATATTTTTATTTATTTATTTAGGTATTTAGCATTTTTTTTTTTATTTCTTTTAGACAAAAAGGACCAAAAATATTTCTTTAACAATTTTTTTAATTAAATTAATATTTAGACTTAGATTTATTTTATTTTTATTAAAATTAATTTGGAACTTTTGACTTTTAATTAATTAACTTTTTATACTAGTTTAATTAAATTAACACGTTTTCATCAAAACCCTAAAAAACTTGTTTCTTTAATCAAATCCAATTTCTTTTTTTAATTAACTTAGGTTTAACTTAAATACTTTCTTTTGATTTAATTAGGTCAAAACCTTTTTCTTAACAAAAACAAACAAAAAACCAATTTCCTTTTTTCCATTTATTTAATCTTATATATTTATTCTTGTACATTATTATTCCAATTTAATATGGTTGTAATAGTAATTAGGTTTAATTTCTATTATCTCCCCATTTGTAAGTTATACCCCCATCTCCAAATGATGTAATAGCGTAGAACTTTACATTTCCTCAATTTATCGCTTTCAATATAAATGCTACTAATTAGGGTTTGTATGTCAAGACTAAAATCAACAAATAGCGAACCCTAATACAAGACAAAAAATGCATGAAAAACAAACACTTTGCACACTTTCACCTATAGGGTTAACCCACACTTGTTGCCTTGAGAATAAAAGAGTCATGTCTCACATGTGGAATACTTTAGCAAAAACAAACAAATACAAGATCATAGTCCCTCGATGACGCTTTAAATGTTTCCTTTACAAATGATCTTAGACCCTTACAAAATTGCTAAGATATCTCACAACATTGCTTTCAATGATTATATGATGACCCATGCATGTCCCTTCACATCCAATGATAAGGTTTCTTACTAACTAATAGTAAGAAAACATTGTCTAAAGGAGGAGGAAATAAACAAAGACTTTTTTAGTAGGTAGAACATTCATAGTTGCTTGCTCATAAACCATTTCTCAAAACACCTTTCAAACAAACCAACACTTTTAAATGAAATATTTTCAAAAAGTCAACACTTTGTGTGCATTCTTATAGAGACGAGAATCACTACAAATTTCGCCTAAACGAAGGCGCTTTTCAATAATACTTTTAAAACCCATAACAAACACATTTCAAACAAAGCATTTTCAAAGTGAGCTAGCAACTAAAAGCCCGTAGATAACTACAGATGAAAAGGTTGCTAACACATTCCATTTTTATAACCTACCCCCCAAACTCAATAAAATATCTCAAAAGGTCTTTCCTATTCTTTTCACCCTTTCCTTTATTGGATAAAAGAAAATTTGGTGGCGACTCTTGCTATCCGCAACAACTGCGATAAAACGCAAAACACCCAATTCAGTTCTCCCACCATATTACAGTCACCAAATCTTGCTTCAACAGATGTCGTAAAGCTTGAGATAGTGGCATGTTGATTCTAATAAATTGCCTCCTCGGGGCATCAGACCTTTGTTGATTGTTTGATTTTTGTGGTCGTTGATCTAGGGTTAGATTTGAAACTAATACAGCTCCTACCGACTAATGATGATCGTTCTTGACACGACTCCTTTGTCCATAAACAAAATTAGTTTCCTTCTTACTAATAAATGGTTTTTTTTACAGCAATAGAGGTTGAGGCCATGGGGATCTTTCCGCTTTTGATTCCACTTTCAACTCTCTCACCAGTCAAGATTAATTCAGTAGACCCAGACGAAGAACTCCCAATCAGCAAATTAAAGAATGGACCAGTCAAGGTGCCCATAAACATGTCCACTAACTCTCTGTCAGTCAATGAGGGGTTTCACTCTTCTATCCAGGTCCCTCCATTTTTGAGAATACTCCTTAAAGCCTTCGCTCGAGTCCATAGTCATATTTTGTAATTGCACGCGAGTTGGTGCAAGATCAACATGGTATTGGTATTGTCTGTAGAAGGCAGCAACCACATCCTCCCATGTGTGGATATTAGTCCCTTCTAGTTTATAGAACCATTCCAACTGTGTTTCAGATAAGCTTTCTTGGAATAAGTTCACCCATAACTTCCTATCGGCGGTGTGTGGTTGAATCTTGTGGACATATGATCTTAGATGCATCTGAGGAGACCCCGTCATATTTGGCAAAGATAGGGACTTTGAATTTGTGGGGAATGACCACCCCAGGGATCAAGCCTAAATCTCCAAAGTCTAGACCGGGCACTGTTTAGATTTATACAGCCTTGAGTCGGTCTTCAAGTTGTTTATTCTTATCATCTGTCGGTAGATACTGCTCTTCAGAATAGTCTTCGTCCTCAGTAATCTGGTTATTTCCACCTCTATCTCTAGTGCTTCTAGCTTCCTCTTCTTGATTGTCTTCTTCCTCAGAAGAAGCCTCTTCTATTTGAGCTAGTCGGGCAGGCCCCTTAAACCTTCTTCCCATGTTGAGAATACCGGCCCATTCCTTGGTCTTCTTCTTGGTGGCCATGAGTGCCATCATTTCTTGTTGACCTTTGGCTAGGTTGAGGAAAGTCTCTTGGAACTGTGCGTGTTGAGTTTGAAGATCTTTGATGGTTTGCTCTAGAGCCATCTTATACTGAAATAAATAGTAAAAAGATGAGGAAACCTGTGTTGGAAAACCTGCTTATGATATGATGCATGCTATGTGGATGCAATGTTTTCAAGGACCTAAAGAGATTTAAATTTGCTAGCCAAAAAGGAAACAAACCCAACAATTGTATTAATAAGTTCAAAGAGTACAACTTCCCCTTGGGATTATAATGAAAAATAAAAAAGGTCTCAAGGAGACAATAGAATATATTACTAAAAAAAGACTCAAGTCTCCCACAGGCACTTCTTCTTTGGTGCAATGTATGCATTCAGGCTTCTCTCCTCGTGAAGTTGTCTTGTGAGCTCCAACACCTTCTTCTCGTTTGTGTAGAATCGAGCTTCAAAAGTGTCTCGTTCCCTCTTGATTTGAATCCACGATCTCTACAATTATTTGAGGTAGGTAGGCATGTTAGGATGGAGAATAGTATAAGAAATATCTCCCTCGGCAACATGCTCCATAACTATTGATAAGATAGCTGGATATGGCATCATGAGACTTTGAGCACGAGATTGTACCCATTTGAGATAAGGCTCAAGAGGGATGGAAGTCTTATGCCCCAAAGTCTTGCTATCAACCTTTCTTACCATGCCCTAAGCATGTACAAACCTTCAATGATAACCTTGGATATCATTCTCGTAGTCAAATATAAAATCTTGAATAAGTGCGTCGTGGGGACCATCTCTTCGAGCGTAAGCAAATTTTCGTAGATATAGATAAGGGTTGTAAGTAATACCTCCCCAAATCCCAAGAGTGGAATATTAGGGAACTCCTCGCAATTGTAAATGATAGTAATGTCTTCTTGAAAACGAGAGCACCAATGGATATCTACATGAGAAAACGACATTATCCTTTACGACCATCTCAAACTTTTCTCATTCTTCAATGTTGATCGGGGAAGGTGCGAAATAAACCACCTAGACAGCAACAAAGTGTGTATTATGGTGGGAGAACTGGCTTGGGTGTTTTAATTTTTATCGCAATTATTGCATATAGCAAGAGTCGCCACCGACTTTTGTTTTATCCAATAAGAAAAGGGTGAAAAGAACAGGAAAGACCTTTGAGATGTTTTCTTGAGTTCGGGGGATAGGTCATGAAAAGGAAAGGTATTAGCACCCTTTAATCCGTAGTTATCTACGGGCTCTTATTTGCTTGCTAGATAACTTGATATGTTTAAAAATGTGTGTGTGGTGGATTTTGAAAGTATTTTTGAAAAACGCCCTCGTTTAGGAAAACTTTGTAATCATTCTCGTCTCTATAAGAATGTATACAAAGTGTTGGCCTTTTGAAAATATTTCATATTTTTGAAAAGTGTTTGGTGTGTCTAAAAAATGTTTTGTTTTTGAGAATAGATTGTGAGCAAGCAACTAAGAACGTTCTACCTTACTCAAAAGTCTTTTGTTCATTTCTCTCTTCCTTTGATATTTATATCTTACCATTGATTGGTAAGAAGCCTTATCTTTGATTGTAAAGGGACAGGCATGGTTCAATTATAGTCATGGAAGGAAACCTATGAGACGTTTTAGCAATTTTTCGTGTAGGGACTAGATCATCACCGAAGGCAACATTGTAGGACATCGAGGGACTACGATCTTTTTATCAAGGGACTTTTGCTAAAACGCTCATATTCAAGGGACATGACTATTTTTTGAGGCAACAAGTGAGATTACCATAGAGGTGCATATGTGTGAATAATGTGTTTGATTGTATGAATTTTTGTCTTGAATTTAAAGGTTATCTATTTGTTGATTTTATCTTGCCATATAGCCTAATTACTAATAGTGTAAGAAAGTAATAAAAATGCAAAGGATAAATCCTAAGCTATTGCAACCATAAAAAAACAAAAAAAAAAAGAGGAAAGGTGAGTCTTTCGACCCAGGAAGTATGCTCCTTCGATTCACCCTATTTCAGCTTCTTTCGAATGGGCCTGTAAGGCAGTATGAATATGTATCATTTGATCATGCCCTTTTTCTCTGCTTACTTCGATTGGACCTGCAAAACAAAAATGAATATATCCTTCGACCATACCCCTTTTTCTGCTTACTTCGATTGGACCTGCAAAGATAAATGAATATATGTACTTCGACCACACCTCTTTCGACCCACACAACCTTCTTCATATCTTCTTTCGTTTGGGGACTAAGTAGTAGCATGGGGTGAGGCCATGCTAGTATTGCTTCATGGCTAGATTAATTCTTAACACTATGTTTGATAAATAAAGAAAACAAACCAAAAGACTTAGCCAAGAAAGCAAATGAAGAAAGTGAAAATGAAGACAAACAAAAAAGACAATAATAATTCTTGAAACGAAAAGAAATGATTCTTCATATGTTGTGCTTGAAACCAAAGGTTAAGGTCAAGAGAACTTACCTTGCTTGAAGCTGGAATGTGGGTCTTGGGGTTGAGTTGTTTCCCTGGGTGTTCTTGAATTCGAAGGGGAAGAAGCAAACACGGTGTTTCTTTGGCTAGATTCGAAAACCAAGAAAAGTTGGTTTGTGTTTGTTTATTTCTGGATTTTAAAGAAACAAGTGTGGTGTTTCTTCAAGTTCTGGGTTTGAGGGGGTGTTAAGTGTTTGAGAGTTTTGAGAGTTCTTTGAAGATTATTTCCACACAGCCAAAATCCTCTTCAGCATTCTTCTTCTTTCTTTTTCTTTTTCAGCCCCTTTGATGTGCAAATGAACTCTCTATTTATAGAGAGAAAATATTGGAATGAGCATCTTTGTGAAGGAATAAAATATAGTTTCTTTGAAAGGCCAACATCCACTTGTGTCAACTTTTTATAATCCCAAGATAAAAGTACTGAAATCAATGGTTGAGATGGGTGGCTCCTATTTTATAGGGGGCAAGTGTGCAAAAGAGGCAGGCGCAAGGCTCAAGAACTTTCTAAAAAGGTAGTGATGTCATCAAGAACAAGTTGGCTTGAAAAACAATTAATATGGGGTGAGGCACAAGTTGGAGGCCTATGTAGCCTGACCTATGGACAACTTGACTCTTTAAATCGAATCCTTCATTTTTTCATAGCCTTCGACCAGACTTAACAAAGCAGCATTCGTTTCCACCAGTTGTGTATCCTTCGAATGGACCAACTATGTGTTCTTCGAATGGCCCTCTTCAGCTGAATGTGACACTGAGTCTTCTTGCTTTTGATCACTTAGGCCCAACCCTTCGACCAGACTCAAAAGTAACCAAAACCAAATATTTTCCAACCATGGCAAGTCTTTCGAATGGGACACCAAGTTGTGTATCATAATGTAGTGCTATGTGTGTTGAAGGGTCTGCAGATGGATTCGAAGGTGATATGAAAATGATTCAAGATAATCCTGAAGATTGATTTGAAGCCAGCATGTAGGTGCATTCGAAGGAGACATGAAGGTGAAAATATATTATGCATGCTAACATGAGGAAAACTCCTGCCTTGTGAATCAAAGCAAACACGTAACGAGCCAATGGTGCAATCGAAACCAGCATGCAAGAGGTCCCTACTTTGGGTCAATGGAAAACCTTCAGAAGGCCATTTCCCTCTGAATCGAAGAAATATTTCAGAAGGTCATCTCCTTATGAATCGAAGGAAACTAATATGAAGGTCATAATGCCCAGTCGAAGCTAGCATGCAGAAGGAAAATGCTTTGTGAGACGAGGCCATTGCTCTCTGAATCGAAGCTTGCATACAGGGTTTTTTTTCCAGTGAATCAAAACAAACCTGCAGTAAGTCATTACTTGAATGAAGCTTGTGGACCAAAGGATGCATGAAGGGGTCCAAAGTTGGATTCGACGTATGTTGCTTTTGAAAGGAAACCATTCTTCAATCGAGGCTTTGTGATAAGGTAATCCTTTCCCAATCGAAACTTTCCTATAGGAGGTCATTGCTCCCTAAATTGAAGCTTGCATGCAGGAGGTCACATGCTTTGTTGAAGCTTGTGGAAAGCTTGCTTGAAGAAGCCAGAATGTTTAGTCGAAGGATGAATGAGTCGAAGCAAGCTTGCTTTTCTTCAATTTTGTCAAAAAAAATCATTTTTATCTGTTTTTCCCTTTTTGTCTGTTTTGTGCTTGTGCAAACTTTGAGCTTTTGAAAATCCTTGTGAGAAAATGCCTTGAGAAATGAGAGGGAAAATTTTGGGGTACAACAGCTGCACCTGTTCAATCTTCTTGAACCTGACGAGTGAGATTGGAAGATCTGCCTTTCGTGACTTTAAGGTGAAAGATGATTGAACACTTAAAGTGCCCAGAAATTTGCCTTTGTCGTGTTGAATTGGAAATGGGCTTATAGATGCCATTTGGAGAGATGATGGATATTTGTTGGAAACGGGCTTACAGATGATATCCATAGTGATAGAAAAGGTATTTGTTTTGCCAGTCTTTTCCTGCAAGGAAAAGGGTTAGTTGCATGCAGAAATATGCATGACGTAATGATGTTCTTAAAATAAATGAGATTCTGTTGTATGTGTATGTTGTATGATTCATGAAGATGAAATATATTTGAAGTGAATCCTTGTCTGGGAAAATAAATCTTTGAAAAATGTTGGGGATCCTTGGGAAGTTGAACCCCGGACTGTTGCTGAGGATGAAGAGCACGCTCCTTTTCAGACTTTGTTTTAGGATGTTTCTGCTGGGGAATGTTGTTGTGTTTTGAGAAGACTCTGAGGAGAATGTTGATCTCTTGTCTGGGGAAAAGAGTTCAAGAGTCTTAATTGTATGTTGCTCTACTGGGGAATTATCTCTTGAAAGTCAGTTGTTATCTGGCCGGACTCCAGGTTTCACAACGACTTACTAGGGATTGAGAAATTGACGGTTATCTGGCTGTTTTCTAGGTTTTACAGTAACTCGCCGGGGATTGTAGAAAAAGTCTATTGGGGAAAAGGAGTTTTGTTTAGTGATTTGCAAAAGTCACACTGTTATCTGGTCGGGTCCTGGTTTTAACAATTTGAACTAGAGGTTAACTGTTATCTGGTCGGGTCCAGGCTTCGGCAACTTAAAAAAAATGGGATTGACTGTTATCCGGTCGGATCTAGGCTTCAACAACTTGGAACAAGATTAATTGTTATCTGGTCGGGTCCAGGCTTCAGTAACTTGGAATTATGGTTTACTGTTATCCGGTCAGATCCGGTCTTCACAGTAAATTGGACTGGTGGTTAACTGTTATCTGGTCGGGTCCAGGCTTCAGCAACTTAAAAGTGGATTGAATGTTATCCGGTCAGATCCGGGTTTCATAAAATAGAGAAGTTAAACTGTTATCTGGTCGGGCCCATGCTTTAGTAACTTGGAATGGTGGTTTACTGTTATCTGGTCGGATCCGGTCTTCACAGTAAGTTGGACTGGTGGTTAACTGTTATATGGTCGGGTCTAGGCTTCAGCAACTTAAAAGGGGATTGAGTGTTATCCGGTCGGATCCGGGTTTCAGCAAATAAAGAAGTTAAATTGTTATCTGGTCAGGCCTAGGCTTTAGTAACTTGGAAAAATGGTTTATTGTTATCCGGTCGGACCCAGTCTTCACAGTGATTTGAGGGTAGGGCGAAGTTGAACTAGTATTTGGTCGGGTCCAGGTTTCGTAGTAACTTGCTTGAAAGGATGAAGTTGACTGTTACCTGGTCGGGTTCCAGGCTTTTCATCAACTTTCGGAGATAGCAAAGACTCTATTAGTGACTTTACTGGGGTTCAGGGGTTGTGGTCCCTTGATTCGTAATGGTCTAAGAGGTAAACTCAAGTTGGAGAGGACAAACTCAGCCGGGGAAGACAGACTCAGTTGGGGGATTTGCTGTTTATTGGGGAAATAAAACCTGTTGAGGAATATTTGATGAGCTGCTGGGGGAGATGTATTCTTTTGACAAAAATCCTCAAGACTTATTTTTATGACCAGATAAGCTGGGAAGAGAGTTTTCCAAGGATTGAAACTCTGACTGGGGAGTTCATGGATCAAAATTCATGAGGATAATGCTAATGGAAAAACTCTGTGGGGATGTCTAGAATGCAACTAGGGAGATGTTTGTTTTAAAACATATGTTTGCTAAAAAGTTTAATCACGTTCGTATGCATATGTTCATTCAATTTTAGTCATTGGACCTCTTCGTATTCAAAACAGAAAAAAAAAACAAAAGGTTTGTACTTCAAAGTATATTTGTATTGATGTTTTGCCCATAAATAGGCTCTTTGTACAAAGAGACAGAAACCCTAGTAAGAGGAAATCTCCAAAAGAAATGAAAAGAGTGTACATATTAAAAATAATAGCCATGTGAATGTGATCTCGTTGTCCCCACAATGCTATTGCCTTTATGTCTTCGAGTAAACCTTTTCCATGGAACGAAGTCGATTGGATTGATTTTGGACCATTTGAACTTTCAGATTTTTGGTAATAAAGCTGGTTGTGGGGATTCCACGGGACATAATCATACACTTTAATCTTTAACTTTTCCTGGTCCGCCCTTTCGGGTTTTCAGCCCACCAGGATACCCATTTTTCCCAAGTTGCCCCTTCAGGTTTTCGACTTGCCGGGTGTATAATTTTTTGCATATATCCCTAATTTTTGCCTGAACCCTTTTGGTTCACCAGGATGCCCTTATTTTTGCCTAGGTGTGTCAACCTAGAGGGTCATTTTATGCGTAGTATTTTTTAATTATGTCTATGTTTATGGGATAAAGGAAATCTTCGCCATCCATAGTAGTCAGCATCATGGCACCATCAAAGAAGGCTTTCTTTACAACAAATGGTCCTTCGTAAGTGGGAGTCCATTTTCCTCTGGGGTCGCCTTATGGAAGAATGATGCGTTTTATTACCAATTCACCAACTTGATACACTCGAGGCTTGATATTTTTGTTGAACGCTTTGATCATATGCCTTTGATGCATCTGACCATGGAAAACAGCAGTCATCCGTTTCTCGTCGATCAAGTTCAGTTGATCCAACCTAGTCTGAATACATTCATCCTCGCCTAGACCTGCTTCTTTCATTATCCTTAAAGAAGGAATCTGAACTTCAATGGGCAAGATGACTTCCATGCCATAGACCAAAGAGAAAGGAGTTGCCCCAGTTGACGTGCAAGCCGTAGTATGATAGCCATGGAGAGAAAATGGTAACATCTCATGCCAATCTTTGTAGGTTACCACCATCTTTTGCATAATCTTCTTGATATTATTATTGGCAGCTTCCACTGCGCCATTCATCTTGGGTCTATATGGATAAGAATTATGATACTTGATTTTGAACTGAGTATAAAGTTCCATAATCATAGCATTATTGAGATTAGTTCCATTGTCGGTGATAATCCTTTTGGGGATGCCATAACGACAGATGAGATTATGCTTAATGAACCTGGCTACAATGTTCTTGGTAACTAAGGCATATGAAACAGCTTCAACCCACTTGGTAAAATAATCAATGGCAACAAGAATGAAACAGTGTCCATTTGAGGCAACAGGTTTGATTTCTCCGATCATATCAATGCCCCACATTGCAAATGGCCACAGAGCAGTCATGACATGTAAGGGAATAGGTGGTACATGGACCTTGTCAGCATAGATTCGACACTTATGGCAAGTTCTTGAATGATGATGAGAATCAATTTCCATTGTGGACCAATAGTAACCAGCCTGTTGTACCCCAATTTTTTTCCCTAAGATCCCTTCATCATACCATACTGTTTCAATCACCACAAAATCACATTAGGGCTTTTGGTTATTCTCCCTATCTTTAGCTTTTCTCTTTGAGGAGTTACCAAGCACCTTGATTTGTTTTCTTTTGTGATAATATATATTTTGCTTTGATTTTCTCTCTAATTAACAAAATGCAATATTGGTTTGTCTTACTTGTTGATAATGTAGGTAAAGGCAATGAGGTTTAGCAAGTTTCCTCATGGGTTCATGAGTTTATTTCCATGCCCTAGTCAAAAGCTTGAGAGATTCAAACCTCACCATTGAAGTTGTTTTGGAAGAGTTGGTATGAAAATGGTTTTGGTGGCCATGAGTCCTCATCATCATCCTCAACAATCTCTATTCACAAAGGAAGAATATCGACACAAAAAGTTTGATCAAACTTGGCAAAGCTCCGCCAAGCATTATCTTGATCTAGAGGCTAGGGTTTTAAACTTCAAAGGGGCATATCTTGCTCATCTTTTGGTATTTTTGAGTGATTCCAAAACCATTCTTCTCTTGAATGAGTTACCAACAAATCACTTCAAGAGTTCCAAGAAATTTTCATGTGGAAGGAACTTGGTGAAGAAGAAAGATTACAAGTCATCCAGATGAATCGACAATTTTCCATATGTGACTTCAAATGGTCATAACTTGGTCAATTTTTATCACCTTGAGCCCATTCGTTTTTCATGATGATCCTAAGGATGTGTACTTCATTCCTTCTTTTATGTGCAAAGTAATAAAATGGATGGAAGTTGCCTTAAGAATGCAAAATATTATAGGTCATTTCATGATTTTTGGCCAACTTCAACAAGTCATAACTTGCTCAATTTTTTGAGATTTTGTGTGGTTAAAATTGCAAAATGTCATTAAAGAGATCTACTTCATTCCATCTTTTTTGGTCAAGAGAAAATTCTAAGTGGAAGGTCATGTTTGGATGCAAGAGATTATAGGTCATTTTTAAAGAAGAATTTGAAATATTTCTAAGTATGGAAAGTCAACTCTTTTTCTCCAACTTTGACTCCATGTAATTTTCAGCTCAAGCATCCATTTTATTCCATTCTTTTTCCATTGCAAAGCTTGTTACCTCATCTTTTCAAAGCATCAAGAATTTTGCCCTAAGACCCCCTGGCGTGGAAATGCCATTGGATTGAACTTGGTAACTTGGAACTGAAGTTTCTCCATAACTCAGAATTTGAAATCCATGTTTTGGCAATTAAACATCAAATTAGCATGCGTTTGTGATCTAAACATGTTTAACCAAGTTGCCAAAGTGGATTAGAGCCTTGAAACGCAAGGATTAGATGAGTTTTGATGCAAATCAGATCACACTTTGCTCGTGCATCAACTTTATACGATTTCCCTCCAATTTGCATCATTCCACACGCTTGAACATTCCATTTGATTCCCTATAAATAGAGGGTTATCCCTCATTCAATTTCCCAAGCTTAGATAGCCAGAATCACCCCGCCAAACTTGCTTCACAACTCAGAATTCAGTTACTTCGAATCCTATTCTCAAGCCTTTTTCAATCCACTTTTTTATCAATTCACCTTCCTTGATCTTCCCTGAAGTTAACCATATAATCACATTCAAGAATCGTTCCCTATATTGCTCCATAGAAGTCCAGTTTCAGAGCTCTGCAACTCAACTTTAATAGGTAGATTCCTTCATCAATTCTTCAAAACTTTGGTATCATTGTGTTGCTCTCATTGCCCTGGTTCTAGTTGCAACAATTACTTTTATCTGGAAGTACGTTTTGACCATGAATTTTCAAATCCCTTTTCAAAACTTTCTTTCCAAATTGCTTGAGTTACAGTTTATATAAATTTGGCGCGAGAGTGTGGTTGTCTTCGTCTTGAAGAGACAAAGCGAATGGCATAGGTCTGAGCTTCTGATTTTACAGTTTGAGAGACCTGCAATTCGTGAGGGCTGGAGGTTGAAGTATGACCAACGTGTCATCTTCTAACCAATGAAAGCGTGCCATTTGTTTTTTTCAAAAATCTGATTTATTAACGATTATGTACATTATTCACTAAAGACCATGATATGCACAGCGCGCCAGATCCTTTGGATTTGATTACTAACGTGTTTTGACTCTCATCCAATGGTCCACATCTTTTTCTTTTATTTTCTTTTTCTGATTTTTATATTTTAATTGTTTTAAATTTCAAAAAATCATAGAAAATTCATTTTTAGTCCAAAAAATCCAAAAATATTATGAAAAATATTTTTGATTATTCTCTTTCTGATTTTTATTTTTTCACAATTTAATTTTGTGTTTTGATATTTTTTTTGAATTTTACACTTATTTGATTTATTTAAAATGTTTAAAAATACTTTTACACATTTTTAAATTCTGAAAAAATTATGGAATGATCCAATGATATTGTGACAAATATTAGTGACCTTATTTTATTTTTGTTTCTGACTTTACTATTTTTTACTATTTTTGTTTATTTTACCCATTTATTTTAATTTTTAAAAATAGTTTCTGACTTTTAAAAATTCCCAAAAATTTTGTATAATTACTTGACCTCTTTTCTGATTTTTCTATGGTCTTATCTTTCATTTCTTGATTAATTTGAATATAATTGACATTTTCCTTATTAATTTGAATATATTATTATTTTGTGAATATTTTCTGGCTGTCTTGGGTTGATTTTTTGATAATGGCTTTATTAACATCATTGGATCCACGGTGTTGAGTTTAACTCCATAAAAGGTGGATGAATGATTTTAATAATAGTTTGATTAAATTTTTAATTCAAAAATGGTTTCTCTTTTTACCCTAATTCCTTTTCATCCCATCCTCTTCTCATTGCACTAAATGTTGTTGGAGTATGATCTCTATATCATGTCTCAAAATAAATGGTGCATAAATTGCTATTGACCGACCTCAAAATAGGTGCGACTTCTATATAAGTCCACTTACGATTGCTTAACATAGCGCTAAATTTTGTCCCGATTCGAATAAATGATCATTCGTGGCCCAAACTTATGATTGCAAGCCCAAGTATGTTAATTTGATCTCTTTGATCCAATAAACTTGAGATTCATTGTATGGAGGCTTTGGTTCTACCAATCCTCTAATGGATCTACAACATATTTGGTCAACGCGGATCACTTAAACATCGTTGATCATTAAATGGTACTTGTGAGAATTTCAAATGGATGATATACTTGACAAAAAGCAAATGCAACTTGTTGTGTGGAAGCTTTGGTTCTACCAATCCTATAATGAGTTCCAAATGCAAGTTTCAAGATGGTCATCCAACTAACCACTAATTATTGACTTGTTTTATTTTATGCTTTTATTCTTTTTATGCTTTATGTACTATTTATTTTTAGCATTTTTCATTTCATGCCATTTTCATCTTTGGTCATTTGAGCATTTATATTCTTGTTATTTTTACTTTGCTCACTTGAGCTTTTCTTTTCTTTTATTAAGATAATTAATAATCAACATAAACCCTAAAAAATTATTAATGGTACTTGGACTATTTGGTTACTATCCTTGGCATTATGGAGCACGGGACTATTTATTGGACTTAGGATTAGAAACCTTGGCCTATCTTAGAGACCTTGTAATCTTATCTGATTATTTTGTCTAGAGTTCTTGAGGTTTACCTCAAGACATTGGGTTGCTTGTTTGTTTTTGTGTGCAGGTTTTTGTGATTACACTCTTTGTTTGTAATATGGAATTCACCCGCATACAACCGTTACTCTGCCCAATTTTTGTGAAGACTTAATACACTTGAAGAGGTCTAGTATCTTTGCTTGCTTGGTTTCAATCCAAAGAATGGGAATTCTATCTTGGCTCATAATGTCAAGTTTTGGCTTCTTGTTGGTTAGATGGTCCTTATCCTTAGCTTTTACCTTATGCTTCAGGATAGCCTCTTCTTCTCCTCCCATCTTCTTTAATTTCAAAAATCTTCTCCCTCCTTTTGAAAACCCTTCTTGTTTTGAAACTTAAACCACTTTCATAATAAACTTGGACTTAGGTCCATGCATTTTCAAAATATTTTCATAAACAAACTTTAATCAATTTAATAATACCTTGACATTTTTATGAGAATACTAAAAGTCAACTAATCTCATTTAAAACCATTTTGCCACTTTGGCTTTTATCTTTAAACTTTTCTCAAAAGATTAGACTCTTGTCAATCCTTGTAGTGATGCAAACAACTATACTTCTACAATATGTAGTGAAGTGAGATATTTTCCACTTGGGTGTTGAGTGAGGCATTGTTGATTTTAAAATCCAAGCCATAACCTCCACTTTGAGATGATGCAAATTCTCCTTTCTCATGATTGTGGGTAGTAAGTATGTTTTTTGACACAGACAATGACAATGATGTTTTATCTCTTAAAATTAACCAACACACTTGTGTTTCAATTTTTTTAAAAAAAAGAGGAACTACGTGTACCCTGATCCCCTATTGCACGAAAGGTGGTACGTAGGCACTAAAGGTTCGCAACCGCGGCGGGTGCAAAAATCTTAAAAAATATATTTCTTTTCTCACCTCCACCATCCATTTTATATATAACACATTTTTATAGCCAAAATATATAGATTTTACAAAGAGGTTCCTACGGAGTATCGTAGATGTTTAGGGTGCTAATACCTTCCCTTTGCATAACCAACCCCTTACCTTGAATCTTTCCCCCTTTTTTTGGGTTATTCGCTCTTTTCCCATCCCTTTGGAAACAATAAAGCGCGGTGGCGATTTTTATTTTGATTTGTATAAAGTTTAGTCAATCCAATGGCTTAGTCTTGAACATTTCTACCGCTACAGAAAAATGGTGAATTCACTGGGGAAAGATTGACCTCTTGCTGGTCCATCCCTAAGTGGGTTGAGGTTATCTTTGTTTATATCTGTATATGTGCTATTGTTGTTTATGTGTTATATTTTGTATATATGTTTGTCTGGATTTTCCTGGTTTTCAGGGTGCTTGGTGATTAGTCATAAGTCCTATACCCGGACTTGGGCAAACTTTAAGATAGGACGGGCGATATAGTCATGTTAACTTTGAGGGAGTAATCCCAAAAAAGGAAGCATGAGATCCCCCACTCAGTGGAGGCCCCTTTGACTGTAGTGTCGTTTACCAAGTAATCGGGAAGACGTACTGCTTTCGACCTGGGAGCCTGCTGAAACTGAGGACCGTAGAATACCAAACCCATCGTGGACTTTTAGGTGTAGTGCGGAAGCTATGACGCAATAATCCGGAAATAGTTGTCACGCGATAATATGCTCGGACGAGTCTTTCTTGAGAATATTACTAATTACCGAGTTAATCGGGAAGTTGGTAATATCAGAAGGAAGGATGTAGACTCTAGGAACCTCTATAACCTTGTTCGGCAGGTGATAACTTTTTAGACCAACACCTTATGGGTAGTACCTTCGACCTCATGCTCGTGACGTTGAACCTATGAACCTTATATGTATGATCTTGTGTGTGATTGCTGCATCATGCATCCATGCACTCATAAGCATCTTTTGAAGAAAACAATATTTCAAGGGATTTAAAGGTTGACTATTTGTGAATATCTCAGGTACTGTTAACCATGGATTCTAGAAAAATAAAGACCGGGAAATACAGTTTCAAGGATCCCAAGATAGATGAGTTGGTCAGTCTAATTCCAGAGATCGAGTATCCTGCAGACTTTCGGAAGAAGTATGGATCCATTATTCCTCTCATGAAGCTGAAGATGAAGGAGGGTATTCTCTCGACCTTGGTCCAGTTCTATGATCTGGTGTATCACTGCTTTACTTTTCCCGATTATCAGTTGATGCCTACACTGGAGGAGTATTCTCATCTATTGGATTTACCTGTTACCGATCGTGTTCCTTTTACTGGTTTGGTGGGTGAGCCAAAACCACATGAGATAGCTGCTTTGATTCATCTGGGGAAGTCTGAGGTGGAAGCCCATATGACTACCAAAGGAGGGATTAAAGGATTACCAGCTCAATTCTTATTGGAGAAAGCTCGTTAATTTTCCAGGATGAAGAGTACGATTGCTTTTGAGGCCATCTTTGCTTTACTTGCTTATGGATTATTCTTATTCACTAATATGGACAAGTTTGTCGACATTAACGCTATCAGGATTCTCATGATTGGAAACCCGGTTCCTACACTGTTGGGTGATGTTTATTACTCTGTTCATCTTCGGAATTCTTATCATGGGGGAATGATTATTTGTTTCACGCCTCTGCTGTACTGGTGGTTCATCTCTCATATGCCTCAATCTGATGCTTTTTGGGATGTCAAGAAGGAACCCTGTTGGGCTCCTAAGATCACGACACTTACTCACTCGGATATTGATTGGTATCATCGAGCTTATCAGGATGTAGAGATTATCGACAGTTGTGGTAGTTTCCCCAATGTGCCTCTTCTTGGTACAAAGAGAGGAATTAACTATAACCATGTTCTTGCACGGTGACAGCTTGGTTATTCGATGAGGGATAAACCAAACAGTATTCATTTGAGTAGTTTCTTTTTGAAGGAAGGAGAAGACCACAAGGAAGCTAGGGAGCAGATTGTGAAGGCCTAGCGTCACATTCATAAGAAGAGTAGGAACGATTTGGGACCTAGGGGTGTTGTTTCTTTGGAGCCTTATCTTCAGTGGGTACGATCGAGAGCCATCCAGTTGAAGATGTTGTATGCTCAGGAGACACACATGCCTGATTTGTTTGTGAAGACCACTCCTCCTTTGTTAGATGATCTAGAAGAGTTGCAGCTTGCTTTGGTTAGGATGCAACAGGAAAGGGATGCTTGGAAGAACAAGTTCCAGACTTTAGAGAGTTCCTACATAGCACACTTGTAGGAGAAAGACGATTTGATCGATATCCTTGAGAGTCGAGCAGTAGAGTCTATGGAGAGGCAAGGGGATTTATTTTCTACCAAGCCTCAAACAGGTGTTGATTGCTCATTTCCTGATCTGGATGATTGGAAGGAGGTTGCCATCAGACATGTGGAAGAAAACCAGAGGTTGAGGGCTCAGATTTCCAGACTCACGGGGAAGCGCCAACGTACAGATTGATCTCTATCAGTTTCTTTCTCTCAGGATTTTTAGATTGTATTTTCACCTTGTACTTGGGATCATTGAAACTTGTAACCCATTTTGAAGTTATTATAATAAAAGTTTTCAGTATTTCAAATGCGTTATTATTTTGATGTTTGCAATATGTCTATAAACGTTAAATCCCTTGAAATATTAAATGATAAAGTAAAAATAATCATATGCATTGCATATCATGCATCATATTGCACATAATTCTTGCATTTATTATGCATATCCAGGTGCCTTACCCAGCTTTTTGCTTCGTTCAGCAAGCTGACTCATTACTACAACACTCGGGCTAACTTCAAAAGGAAGATGGACAATTTGGAACAGGAGAATCGCGAGCTACGCGAAGAAGTTTCTGCTTTGAAGGCTGGTTTGGCCAATTTGACTACTCTGATGGAAGCTCTGGTGGTTTCTCAGAATCAGCCACCGAGTGTTCAACCTCAGCCAACAAGGGAAAATGCTGAAGTTCCTACTGTTCCCGTATTCGCTACTCTGACTGTTATTCAAAATCGTATGCCTCCGGGTTATCCGTGGGGAATGCCAGAGAATTTTGCACCTGAAGGTTTCAATTTGGGCCCCCAAGATGCTCCAGTGGTTCCGACTGTTGTTACTTCAGCACCTCCTGTGGTGCATGATGTTCCTGCTGCACCTCCTTTGGTGAATTTGGTTCCATTTGTTAATGAAGATGTGTGTCGTACTTTCCCTCCTCCGAGTGAAGACTTGGGTCTTTATGACAGAATGGATGATTTTCAAGAGCAGTTTGATAGAATTCAAAGAGAGATGAAGGCTCTTAGGGGAAAAGAGATATTCGGGCAAAATGTGAATGAGTTGTGTTTGGTCCTGAATGTCAAAGTGCCTGCTAAGTTCAAGGTCCCGGAGTTTGAGAAGTACAAGGGAAACACTTGCCCTTGTGCTAACTTGGTGATGTACGCGAGGAGAATGTCTACTCACACCGATGATCAGCGCCTGCTGATTCACTTTTTCCAAGATAGTCTGACCGGCGCAGCGTTGAAATGGTACATGAGTTTAGACAACACCAACATCCATACCTTTAATGATTTGGGAGAAGCATTCATAAAACAATACAAGTACAATATGGACATGGCGCCCGATCGTGACCAACTTAGGGCCATGGTTCAGAAAGACAGAGAATCGTTCAAGGAGTATGTGCAGAGATGGCGCGAAGTAGCTGCACAAGTGATTCCTCCTATGGAGGAAAAGGAAATGACTAAAATTTTTTTGAAGACGCTAGGCGCTTTCTACTACGAAAGAATGGTAGCAAGTGCCCCAAGTGATTTTACAGAGATGGTAGGAATGGGTGTCCGCCTAGAAGAGGCAGTAAGAGAAGGTCGTTTGACAAAGGGTGAAGGATCCGGAGGTGTGAAGAAGCCAGCTTACGGGTTTACAAAGAAGAAAGAGGGGGATACCAATGCTGTCATGCAAGAGAGGAGAGTATGTGCTCCTAGAAGGAATTATCAACGTCACCATCAAGTTGCTTCAGTGACTCCTATTATGAATACCGCTCCGACTACCGTTGCTTATCAAAGACAATCCCAGCAGGGGAACCAAGGGAATAATCAGAGAAGATAGAACTATGACCCTATTACCATGAGTTATGCAGAGCTACTACCAGCATTGATTCAGAAGAAGTTGGTCCATACAAGACCACCTCCAGCAGTACCATCACCATTTCCTTGGTATTACAAAGCAGACCAGACGTGTGCCTTTCATCGGGGAGCCCCAGGGCATAGTGTTGAAAATTGTTATCCTTTGAGGACTGAAGTGCAAAGGTTGGTGAAGTCCGAAATTTTATCTTTCAAAGACATGGGACCTAATGTGAAAGACAATCCTCTACCCAAGCACGGGGGAGTGAATGTTGTTAATATGGTGGCCGGTTGTCCAGGTGACTTCCGAATTTTTGACATTAATCTGGTTAGAGGGGATTTGGTGAAGATACACGCAGACCATTGTGAATTCATTTATTATACGCATGACCACGCCGGTTGTGCTGTTTACAGTACAAACATACAGGGTTGCAAGAAGATAAAGGCTAATTTACAGGAGATGGTGGATGGAGGTTTAATCCATATAATCAAGCATAGGGAAGAATATGAGGAGGAAGTGAATATGGTTTCAAGATGTCCGGGTGAATTCAGAATTTTTGAAGTAGAACATTTGAATGAAGATCTCGTACAGTTGCATGCTACTTTCTGCCGTACTGCTGGTCAGGTGGAACACCAATACGGGTCTTGCATAGTTTGTTGTCAAGACCCCCGAGGATGTTCTATTGTGAGAGAGGGTGTTCAATTGCTGTTAGGCAATGGAACTATCAAGATCACAGGTCAGAGGGATGATTATCACGAGATTGATATGGTTGAAGTTTGTTTAATGGGAGGAGAGTCAGAGGAAGAGTATGCCTCCGCGGATGAGTATTTCTCTTTAGACAAAGATTTGTTTGCCGGAAATGGCCTTTTGAGGGCTGATTGTGTTGAGGAAGGTGTAAATGTCATTGTACCTTGTTTTGGTGCACCCGCTCATCTATAGGTAGAGTACCATAGAAAACCAGCTGTTACCCCATTGGTAATTAGCCTGCGGGACCTGTTCCTTATAAATCAGATAAGGTTGTGCCTTACAAATACAACGCTACAATCTTAGAAGACGGGGTGGAAGTTCCCATCCAGCCAATGCCAGATGTTGGGAATATAGCTGATAATAGCGGGGTGACCCGTAGTGGTCATGTGTTTGCGCCGGTTATTCAAAGAGATGTTGTTGCTGGAAAGAAAATTGCTGAGAACGATGAGCCTAAGAAGACTGCAGGAGAGACTAGTGGGGCCATATTGGAGAAAGAAGTGGATGATATCCTGAAGATAATTAAGATGAGCGAATACAAAATTGTAGATCAGCTATTGCAGACTCCTTCAAAGATATCCATCCTGGCATTATTGATGAATTCCTCCACTCATAGAGAATCACTAATGAGAGTACTAGACCAAGCTTTTGTAGAGAATGACATGTCGTTAGATCAATTCAGCAGTGTAATTGGAAACATTACGTCATGTAACAACTTGAGTTTCTGTGATGATGAGTTACCAGATAAAGGGAGGAATCACAACCTGGCCCTCCACATATCTATGAACTGCAAGAATGACTCGCTATCTAATGTGCTAATTGATAACGGATCCGCGTTGAATGTTATACCGAGAAGTACCCACATGAAGTTAAAGTATCAGGGAACACCTATGCACCCGAGTGGTATCATTGTGAAGGCTTTTAATGGGTCGAGGAAATCTGTCATCGGTGAGGTGGACTTACCCATCCACATAGGACCACATTTGTTCTTGATAACTTTCCAGGTAATGGACATTATTCCCGCGTATAGTTGTTTTCTAGGACGGCCATGGATACACGAAGCAGGGGCTGTCACATCAACTCTACATTATAAGCTAAAGTTTGTGCGTGAATTGAAGGTAGTGATCATAAATGGGGAGCAGGCATTGTTGATATCCCATCTATCCTCTTTCAGTATTATAGAAGCGGATGAGGTTGTTGTTGGAACCCAATTCCAATCCTTATCCATTGACAACATAAGGAAGAATGAGAATTTTGTGGTTTCCCTGAAGGACGCGCAGCAGGTTGTGCGCAATGGTCATAATGCAGTTTGGGGACGACTTGTGGATCCACCCGTGAATAAAAATAGAGCTGGTTTGGGTTTCTCTTCGAGGAATGGCAAAGGAGAAAGTTTGAAGTCAAAGTCTTCTGTGAACAGTTATCATGATGTTTTCCGCATCGGAGGCTACCTCCATCCAATTGGTTCTGGAATTAATGTTGTTGAAGAGGATGAAGCAGAGTAGGAAGTACCGAATCATGTGACGCATAGAGTCCGAGTTCAGAACTGGGTCACCATTGATGTTCCTTCTTGCATACATATTTCAAAGTAATTTGTTTTGTTAATATGTTTCTTTATTTTGAAAAGCTTTCACTCTTCCCAAGGTGGAAGTATTAATGTTGTAGGGCTTATCTGTTTGCTATAATTTATAAGATCATTAATAAAAGTTGTATTTGCTTCCAAAATTATGTCTTTTATTTTCTACCTTTTTCTTGGGAAATGGTAAAAATTAAAAAAAAAACTTTCAAAATAGATAATAACTGAAAATTAATCTGCATGACCACTTGTTATATGTGTCAGTTTCTAAAAGCAATCATAAATCATATGTGCAGATTAATTAAAAAACCCGTTGAATACAATGACCCTGCACCCTCTCCCAACTTTGATTGTCCTGTGTTTGGGGCTGAAGAAAAATATTATGATGAGATTACAGAAGAGGTCTCACGGTTGTTTGAGCACGAGGAAAATACCATTTAGCCATATAAGGAGCCTTTGGAAGTGATTAATTTAGGTTCAGAAGAAGATCCTAAGGAAGTTAAGATTGGAGCATCGTTGCATCCCGATGAGAAGAGCGGGTTGATTGAGCTATTGAAAGAGTATGTGGATATTTTTGCTTGGTCTTATCAAGATATGCCTGGTCTAGATACATACATTGTCGAGCATCGTTTTCCGTTGAAGCCAGAGTGTCCGCCAGTTAAACAAAAGTTGAGAAGAACCCACCCGGATATGGCAGTAAAGATCAAAGAGGGGGTCCTAAAGCAGATTAATGCTGATTTTCTTGTGATGTCAGTGTATCCTCAATGGATCGCCAACATTGTCCCAATACCGAAAAAAGACGGAAAAGTCCGCATGTGCATAGATTAAAAAGATCTAAATAAAGCTAGTCCAAAAGATGATTTTCCATTGCCTCACATTGACATGTTAGTGGATAGCACAACAAAATTCAAGGTATTGTCGTTCATGGACGGATTTTCCGGGTATAATCAAATAAGAATGGCTCCAGAGGACATGGAAAAAACAACGATTATCACACCCTAGGGAACATTCTGTTACAGAGTGATGCCCTTCGGGTTGAAGAACGCTGGTGCAACGTACCAGATGGCTATGACAACCCTATTCCATGATCTGATGCACAAAGAAATCAAAGTATATGTTGATGATATGATTTCCAAATCCCAAACTGAAGAAGGGCATATAGAAGATTTGTTGAAGTTGTTTCAGCGTTTGAGGAAGTATCGTCTCCGCTTGAATCCAAATAAATGCACCTTCGGAGTTAGATCGGGGAAATTGTTGGGTTTTATTGCTATCCAGAAAGGAATTGAAGTTGACCCTGAAAAAGTCAAAGCAATTCAAGAAATGCCAGCACCAAGAACTGAAAAGCAAGTCAGGGGTTTCCTCGGGCGTTTGAATTATATCTCCAGATTTATTTCCCACATGACTGGAACATGTGAATCGATCTTTAAGTTGTTAAAGAAAGATCAAGGTTGTGTGTGGACAGATGACTGCCAAAGGGCATTTGAAAGTATTAAAGAATATCTGCTTGAACCTCCTATCTTGCTCCCTCCCATAGAAGGAAGACCGTTGATTATGTATCTAACAGTGTTAGATAAATCCATGGGTTGTATTCTGGGACAACAGGATGAAACGGGACAGAAAGAGTTCGCCATTTATTATCTCAGCAAAAATTTCTGATTGTGAGTCGCGGTATTCTATGCTAGAAAAAACATGTTGTGCTTTGGCCTGGGCGGCAAAGCGTTTGTGGCAGTATATGTTGAATCATACTACTTGGTTGATCTCCAAAATGGATCCAATCAAGTATATTTTTGAAAATCATGCTCTTACTGGGAGAATTACCCGCTGGCAGATGTTGTTATCTGAATATGATATCGAGTACCACACTCAAAAAGCTATTAAAAGTAGTGTGTTGGCAGATTACCTTGCTCACTAGCCGGTGGAAGATCATCAGTCTGCAGAATATGAATTCCTCGATGAAGATGTGATCTTGAAAGTGAAATATTGTGATGAACCATTGCCTGAGGAGGGCCCCGACCCTGAATCTCGTTGGAGTATGGTATTTGATGGAGTTGTGAATGCTTATGGTAAAGGAATTGGTGTTGTGATTGTTACTCCTCATGGATCACACATTCCTTTTACTGCAAGGTTAACATTTGATTGCACTAATAATATGGTAGAATATGAGGCTTGCATCATGGGTCTTGAAGAAGATATTGATCTCAGAATCAAGATTCTAGATGTGTATGGTGATTCAGCTTTGGTAATAAATCAGATTAAAGGAGAATGGAACACTCGTCACCCTGACTTGATCCCTTACAAAGATTATGCTAGAAGATTACTACCCTTCTTTAATAAAGTTGAATTCCATCACATTCCTAGGGATAAAAATCAAATGGCAAATGCTCTGGCAAATCTAGCTTCCATGTACCAAGTAAATGTTTAGAATGATATACCCCGAATTACAGTTCGACGGTTAGATAGGCCCGCTCATGTGTTTGCGACAGAGGAAGTAGCAGATGAAAAACCTTGGTATTATGATATCAAGCATTTTCTTCAGACTCAGGAATACCCGTTTGGTGCATCAAAGAAAGATAGAAAGACACTGAGAAGATTGGCAGGCAATTTCTTCCTCAGTGAAAATGTGTTATACAAGAGAAATTTTGACATGGTCTTGCTCAGATGCGTGGATAGACACGAAGCAGACATATTGATGCATGAGATCCATGAAGGTTCATTTGGCACTCATGCTAATGGAAATTCAATGGCTAAAAGGATGCTAAGGGCAGGTTATTATTGGTTGACAATGGAATCCGATTGTTACAAATTTGTGAAGAAGTGCCATAAATGCCAGATTTACGCAGATAAGATCCATGTACCTCTGACACTTCTCAATGTGATTTCCTCCCCATGGCCTTTCTATATGTGGGGTATTGATATGATCGGGATGATAGAATCCAAAGCTTCGAATGGACACCGTTTCATCTTAGTAGCAATTGACTACTTTACCAAATGGGTAGAGGCTGCTTCATATGCCAATGTTACCAAACAGGTGGTTGTGTGTTTCATCAAAAACAATCTTATATGCTGGTATGGTGTGCCGAGCAGAATCATCACTGACAATGGCTCGAATTTGAACAACAAGA
Source organism: Vicia faba (assembly GCA_948472305.1). Taxonomy (NCBI): domain Eukaryota; kingdom Viridiplantae; phylum Streptophyta; class Magnoliopsida; order Fabales; family Fabaceae; genus Vicia; species Vicia faba. Next base: position 377,063,154 of record OX451739.1, on the reverse strand, counting down.
TGATGACTGAACTGTGCGAAGAATTCAAGATTGTCCATCATAATTCATCTCCATACAGGCCAAAGATGAATGGGGCTGTTGAAGCTGCTAATAAGAATATCAAGAGAATTATCCAGAAAATGGTTGTCACTTATAAGGATTGGCATGAAATGCTCCCTTTTGCGCTGCATGGATATCGAACACTTGTTCGCACTTCAACAGGAGCAACCCCGTTTTCCCTAGTGTATGGAATGGAAGTTGTACTCCCTGTCGAGGTAGAGATTCCCTCGTTGCGTGTGATAATGGAAGCCAAATTGACAGAGGCTGAATGGGTTCAGAACATGTTTGACCAATTGAATTTGATTGAAGAGAAGAGAATGACAGCTTTGTGTCATGGGCAGTTATATTAGAAAAGAATGAAGAAAGCATTTGATAAAAAGGTCAAACCTCGTGACTTCAGAGAAAGCGACCTTGTGCTCAGGAAGATCATGTCTTTCAACACTCATTCTAGGGGCAAGTGGACTCCCAATTTTGAAGGCCCGTATGTTATCAAGAAAGCCTTCTCTGGTGGTGCATTAATTCTTGAAACTATGGATGGCGAGGAGTTCCCACGTCGAATGAATGCTGACGCAGTCAAGAAATACTTCGCCTAAAGAAATAAAAGAACAGCTCGCTAAGTTGAAAACCTGAAAGGGCGGCTTAGGCAAAAAGGAGCGTCTTGGTAGGCTGAAAACCCGAAAGGGCGGTCTAGGCAAAAATTAGAGACATAAACAGAATAAATTTCCCGCTAAGTTGAAAACCCGAAAGGGAAGCTTAGGCAAAAGTTAGGGATTTTCTTGGCAAGTAACTACGTCAGACGAGACTTGATCGTTGAAGCAACAATTTTCTAGGATCCTCACCATACTTCAACGGAAGCTGCTGCTCAAGATTTCAAAAGTTGTTAGGGCGGATAGTTTGCATCTCAATGTATCTTTTCCATTATGTATTACCATTTCCCAAACTTTGTAATCATCCATGAAGTCTCGCCATTCGCAGACTACCATTCTATTAATGAAATTCGAGCTTTTGCCCAATTCTTTATGTTCTTATTTTTATTTAGCTTACAAAGACTTCATTTATTACTGATAATAACTGTTAAAGCAAAAATATTAAAAAATCAAAATTGACTTTTAAAAAAAAAAAGAGATCTTTACAATTCAATTTACTTTGGGATTTGTAATGAAACAATGACAACAAAAATGGTGATCCCAAGGATGAACAAACTCTGGTTGTTTTAAGAAGATTTACTTCCTTCATGAAGGTTTTCTCAGGTCATTTTGTTGTAGGTGTGCAATCTTTGTGAGTTTCTCAGATAGTTAAAGATAATATCAGTGGGTGCAAGGTAAGGTATTTGGCTATGATCCCATTATCCTCAGTCAAGTCTTGGTTCACTTTTAATTTTGGGTTTGCATGGTCAGAAGCCTCTGTCCCAGATTCCCCAGTGAGGTCTTCCCTCATCTAATGAAAGGTTTTATTCCCTTGGTGTGCTGAGATGTCGCTCTTTTTGAAATATTGGCACTAGTGTTGACTTCTTGATTTCTCCGGAAGGTTATCCCAGGGCATCTCTTATTGGGACGAGTGTTCGTGATGAAAATTTTTTACCCTCATTTTTTTCTCCAGGGAGGTAGGCTTGAATTCCCCAGTGAGGCTTGGTTGTTTCGACGTCAGTATGTTTTATTTGAGATTGATCTTGCAATCTCCAGTAGGCATGTTGCTTTTGGAAACTCTTTTTCTCCCATGAAACCAGAAGAAGGATGTTCTACCCCGGTATCTGTTTGATTTAGCTACATCCAGATCATGTTTCTCCTCAGTGAAGTTAAAGCAATAGGTTTGGTTTCTGCAGTTGCTTTTACCTTTCTTGGATTGATCTTTCTGGTTGAAGCTTAGTCCAATGTTTTTAGTACCTGAGGCGGTTTCGTTTGTCTGCGCTGATTATGTATCCTTTTTATCAGCATATGCACAATAGCACTCATACATTCATACATACATCATGCATTGCTAAAAATCATCGTTCATTGAAATTGTGTTATGACCGTTCCTGTAGCGCTCTTTGCTTAGTTGAATTTGGGTTTCCCTCTTGAGTTTATTTCTCAAAGGATGTATCTTTATTGGCCATCTTGATCCAGTGTATTTCTAAGTTGGATTTGCAGTTGCATGACAATATCATTTATTTTGGATTTCTGAGAACTTGGAGTTTTGGTTTGTGCATTTATTTTGCACAGGAAGACTTTATCTCCTCAGCAGGAATATTGTGGCATTTCCCAGGGAAGTCATATTTTTATCCCTAGAAAGTCATTTCTCTTTGCAAATCCCTTTTGACAATAAGTGGAAGTCTCTTTATTTGAGACAAGTTACGTATTACCCTTTCCAGGCAGATCTCCTTCGTTAAAGAAGAAGTTGAGACCCGTTCTTGGCAAAACACCAGAATTTTGGGAAAACTTGATATATTTCCTATTTCTACCTTCAGTGAACGTTGGTAGTACATCAGCAGTGAACGTCGGTGTTTGTTATCTTTTTGCTATCTTCAGTGAACGTTGATAGTTCATCGTTAGTGAATGGCAGTGGTATGATATATTTCCTCTTCCTACCTTCAGTGAATGTTGGTAGTACATCGGCAGTGAACGTTGGTGTTTGTTATCTTTTTGCTATCTTCAGTGAACGTTGATAGTTCATCGAAAGTGAACGGCGGTGGTATGATATATTTCCTCTTTACCTTCAGTGAACGTTGGTAGTACATCGGCAGTGAATGTCGGTGTTTGTTATCTTTTTGCTATCTTAAGTGAACGTTGATAGTTCATCGTCAGTGAACGATGGTGGTATGATATATTCTCTCTTTCTACCTTCAGTGAACGTTGGTAGTACATCGGCAGCGAACGTCGGTGTTTGTTATCTTTTTTCTATCTTCAGTGAACGTTGATAGTTCATCACCAGTGAATGGCGGTGGTATGATATATTTCCTCTTTCTACCTTCAGTGAACGTTGGTAGTACATCGGCAGTGAACGTTGGTGTTTGTTATCTTTTTGCTATCTTCAGTGAATGTTGATAGTTCATCGTCAGTGAACAACGGTGGTTTGATATATTTCCTCTTTCTACCTTCAGTGAACGTTGGTAGTACATCGGCAGTGAACGTCATTATTTGTTATCTTTTTGCTATCTTCAGTGAATGTTGATAGTTCATCGTCAGTGAACGCCGGTGGTATGAAATGATATTCTTTCTTTCTACCTTCAGTGAACATTGGTAGTACATCGGCAGTGAATGTCGAAGTTTCTTATCTTTTTGCTATCTTCAGTGAACGTTGATAGTTCATCGTCAGTGAACGGCGGTGGTATGATATATTCAATGAACGACGGTAGTACATCAACAGTGAACGTTGATGCTTGTTATCCTCCTCTCTGATTATGTTCTTGTGGTTTACTAGTGATTTATTTTTCTGATGGGACTACTCCTTTGTTTCTGCATTTTGTGTTGCATCCCCAATGCTACTTTGCGTCTCTTTTGTTCCATTCATATGCGTTCATATACATAAATGTTTGAATGGCATCTTAGGGTCAAAAACATGGTTTATTTTATATTTAAGTGTCTTCGATCACGGCGACACGAAGATTTTTAACCTTTGTATCTCCAGATAGAAGAAACTTAAATAAGGGCAGTTGTTGTACCCCAATTTTTCCCCATAAGATCCCTTCATCATACCATATTGTTTCAATCACCACAAAATCAAATTAGGGCTTTTGGTTCTTCTCCCTATCTTTAGCTTTGCTCTTTGAGGAGTTACCAAACACCTTGACTTGTTTTCTTTTGTGATCATAGATATTTTACTTTGATTTTCTCTCTAATTAACAAAATGCAATATTGGTTTGTCTTACTTGTTGATAATGTAGGTAAAGGCAATGAAGTTTAGCAAGTTGCCTCATGGGTTCATGAGTTTATTTCCATGCCCTAGTCAAAAGCTTGAGAGATTCAAACCTCACCATTGAAGTTGTTTTGGAAGAGTTGGTATGAAAATGGTTTTGGTGGCCGTGAGTCCTCATCATCATCCTCAACAATCTCTATTCACAAAGGAAGAATATTGGCACAAAAAGTTTGATCAAACTTGGCAAAGTTCCACCAAGCATTCTCTTGATCTAGATGCTAAGGTTTTGGACTTCAAGGGGGGCATATCTTGCTCATCTTTTGGTATTTTTGAGTGATTCCAAAAACATTCTTCTCTTCAATGATTTACCAAAAAATCACTTCAATAGTTCCAAGGAGTTTTCATGTGGAAGGAACTTGGTGAAGAAGAAAGATTACAAGTCATCCAGATGAATCCCCAATTTTCCATATGTGACTTCAAATGGTCATAACTTGGTCAATTTTATTCACCTTGAGCGCATTCGTTTTTCATGATGATCCTAAGGATGTGTACTTCATGCCTTCTTTTATGTGCAAAGTAAGAAAATGGATGGAAGTTGCCTTAAGAATGCAAAAGATTATAGGTCATTTCATGATTTTTAGCCAACTTCAACAAGCCATAACTTGTTCAATTTTTAGATATTTTGAGTAGTTCAAATTGCAAAATGTCATTCAAGAGATCTAATTCATTCCATCTTTTTTGGTCAAGAGCAAATTCTAAGTGGAAGGCCATGTTTGGATGCAAGAGATTATAAGTCCTTTTTAAAGAAGAATTTGAAATATTTCTAAGTATGGAAAGTCAACTCTTTTTCTCCAACTTTTACTCCGTGTAACTTTCAGCTCAAGCATCCATTTGATTCCATTCTTTTTCCATTGCAAAGCTTGTTACCTCATCTTTCCAAAGTATCAAGAATTTTGCCCCAAGACCCCCCTAAGGTGGAAATGCCATTTGATTGAACTTGGTAACTTGGAACTGAAGTTTCTCCATAAGTCAGAATTTGAAATCCATGTTTTGGCCTTTAAACATCAAATTAGCACGCGTTTGTGATCTAAACATGTTTAACCAAGTTGCCAAAGTGGATTAGAGCCTTGAAACGCAAGAATTAGATGAGTTTTGATGCAAATCATATCACACTTTGTTCGTGCATCGGCTTCATACGATTTCCCTCCAATTTGCATCACTCCACACGTTTGAACATTCCATTTGATTCCCTATAAATAGAGGGTCATCCCCCATTCAATTTCCCATGCTTAGATAGCCAGAATCACCCTGCCAAACTTGCTTCACAACTCAGAATTCAGCTACTTCGAATTCTATTCTCAAGCCTTTTTCAATCCATTTTTTTTATCAATTCACCTTCCTTGATCTTCCCTGAAGCTAACCATATAATCACATTCAAGAATCGTGCCCTATATTGCTCCATAGAAGTCCAGTTTCAGAGCTCTGCAACTCAACTTCAATAGGTAGATTCCTTCATCAATTCTTCAAAACTTTGGTATCATTGTGTTTCTCTCATTGCCCTGGTTCTAGTCGCAACACTTACTTTTATCTGGAAGCACGTTTTGACCATGAATTTTCAAATCCCTTTTCAAAACGTTCTTTCCAAATTGCTTGAGTTACAGTTTATATAAATTTGGCGCGAGAGTGTGGTTGTCTTCATCTTGAAGAGACGAAGCGAATGGCATAGGTCTGAGCTTCTGATTTATCAGTTTGAGAGACCTGCAATTCATGAGGGCTGGAGGTTGAAGATGACCAACGTGTCATCTTCTAACCAATGAAAGCGTGTCATTTGTTTTTTTTTCAAAAATGTGATTTATTAATAATTCTGTACATTATTCACTAAAGACCATGATATGCACAACGCGGCAGATCCTTTGGATTTGATTACTAACGCATTTTGACTCTCATCCAATGGTCCACATCTTTTTCTTTTATTTTCTTTTTCTGATTTTTATATTTTAATTGTTTTAAATTTCAAAAAATCATAGAAAATTCATTTTTAGTCCAAAAAATCCAAATATATTATGAAAAATATTTTTGATTATTCTCTTTTTGATTTTTATTTTTTCACAATTTAATTTTGTGTTTTGATATTTTTTTTGAATTTTACACTTATTTGATTTATTTAAAATGTTTCAAAATACTTTTATACATTTTTAAATTCTGAAAAAATTATGGAATGATCCAATGATATTGTGACAAATATTGGTGACCTTATTTTATTTTTGTTTCTGAATTTACTTTTTTTTACTATTTTTGTTTATTTTACCCATTTATTTTAATTTTTAAAAATAGTTTCTGACTTTTAAAAATTCCAAAAATTTTTGTATAATTACTTGATCTCTTTTCTGATTTTTCTATGGTGTTATCTTTTAGTTCTTGATTAATTTGAATATAATTGACATTTTCCTTATAATTTTCCATTTTTAAACCTTTTTTAAAAACCCTTTAATTAATTTATTAAATATATTATTATTTTGTGAATATTTTCTGGCTGTCTTGGGTTGATTTTTTGATCATGGCTTTATTAACATCATTGGATCCATAGTGTTGAGTTTAACTCAACAAAAGGTGGATGAATGATTTTAATAATAGTTTGATTAAATTTTTAATTCAAAAGTGGTTTCTCTTTTTACCCCAGTTCCTTTTCATCTCATCCCCTTCTCATTGCACTAAATGTTGTTGGAGCATGATCTCTACATCATGTCTCAAAACAAATGGTGCATAGATTTCTATTGACCGGCCTCAAAATAGGTGCGACTTCTATATAAGTCCACTTACGATTGGTTAACATAGCGCTAAATTTTATCACAATTCGAATAAATGATCATTCGTGGCCCAAACTTATGATTGCAAGCCTAAGTATGTTAATTTGATCTCTTTGATCCAATAACTTTGAGATTCATTGTGTGGAGGCTTTGGTTCTACCAATCCTCTAATGGATCTACAACACCTTTGGTCAACACGGATCACTTAAACATCGTTGATCATTATATGGTACTTGTGAGAATTTCAAATGGATGATATACTTGACAAAAAGCAAATGCAACTTGTTGTGTGGAGGCTTTGGTTCTACCAATCCTCTAATGAGTTCCAAATGCAAGTTTCAAGATGGTCATCCAACTAACCACTAATTATTGACTTGTTTTATTTTATGCTTTTATTCTTTTTATGCTTTATGTACTATTTATTTTTAGCATTTTTCATTTCATGTCATTTTCATCTTTGCTCATTTGAGCATTTATATTCTTGTCATTCTTACTTTGCTCACTTGAGCTTTTCTTTTCTTTTCTTAAGATACTTAATAATCAACATAAACCCTAAAAAACTCTTAATGGCACTTGGACTATTTGGTTACTATCCTTGACATTATGGAGCATGGGACTATTTCTTGGACTTAGGATTAGAAACCTTGGCCTATTTTGGAGACCTTGTGATCTTATCTGATTATTTTGTCTGGAGTTCTTGAGGTTTACCTCAAGACATTGGGTTACTTGTTTGTTTTTGTGTGCAGGTTTTTATGATTACACTCTTTGTTTTTAATCTGGAATTCACCCGCATACAGCCGTTACTCTGCTCAATTTTTGTGAAGACTTAATACACTTGAAGAGGTCTAGTATCTTTGCTTGCTTGGTTTCAATCCAAAGAATGGGAATTCTATCTTGGCTCATAATGTCAAGTTTTGGATTCTTGTTGGTTAGATGGTCCTTATCCTTAGCTTCTACCTTATGCTTTAGGATAGCCTCTTCTTCTCCTCTCATCTTCTTTAATTTCAAAAATCTTCTCCCTCCTTTTGAAAACCCTTATTGTTTTGAAACTTAAACCACTTTCATAATAAACTTGGACTTAGGTCCATGCATTTTCAAAATATTTTCATAAAAAAACTTCAATCAATTTAATAATACCTTGACATTTTTATGAGAAGACTAAAAGTCAACTAATCTCATTTCAAACCATTTTGCCACTTTTGCTTTTATCTTTAAACTTTTATCAAAAGATTAGACTCTTGTCAATCCTTGTAGTGATGCAAACAACTATACTTCTACAATATATAGTGAAGTGAGATATTTTCCACTTGGGTGTTGAGTGGGGCATTGTTGATTTTAAAATCCAAGCCATATCCTCCACTTTGAGATGATGCAAATTCTCCTTTCTCATGATTGTGGGTAGTATGTATGTTTTTCCACATGGACAATGACGATGATGTCTTATCTCTTAAAATTAACCAACACACTTGTGTTTCAATTTTTTTTTAATAAAAGAGGAACTACGTGTACCCTGATCCCCCATTGCACGAAAGGTGGTATGTAGGAACTAAAGGTTCGGAACCGCGGCGGGTGCTAAAATTATAAAAATATATTTCTTTTCTCACCTCCACCATCCATTTTATATATAACACATTTTTATAGCCAAAATATACAGATTTTACAAAGAGGTTCCTACGGAGTACCGTAGATATTTAGGGTGCTAATACCTTCCCTTTGTATAACCAACCCCCTTACCTTGAAACTTTCCCCCTTTTTTGGGTTATTCGCTCTTTTCCCATTCCTTTGGAAACAATAAAGCGCGGTGGCTATTTTTATTTTGATTTGTATAAAGTCTAGTCAATCCAATGGCTTAGTCTTGAACATTTCTACGGCTACAAAGCCTCGGGATTTTCTTGGCCATAGTATGTCCACAGAGTGGGTCCCAAAGATGCCATCATGCATATCTTCCATAATATTCTCTGCCTCCTGCTTGTCCACACATCGGAGTTGAGTAGAATCATGATTGCGCTTGTATAGGGTTCCGTTACTTAGAAAGAATTTGGCTGAGAATCTTCGCAAAAACTTCTTATCATTGACGGAAGCCCCTTCCGGATATTCTTGTGTTTCAAGATATCTTTTCACCTCGTGATACCATGGTTTTTCTTCGTCAGTGTTAAGCTCGTAGCAGTGTGCGGGTTCGTCGAATCTTTTGATTGTTATCATAGGAGATTCGTTGTCCCATTTTACTTTGAACATGGAATACATTGTGGCCAAAGCGTCAGCTAACTGATTTTCCTCCCTAGGGAAATGCTCAAAGGTGATCTCCTCGAAGTATGGAATTAGAGTTAACACAAGTTCTTTGTATGGAATGTGGTTAGGATGCTTGGTATCCCATTCTCCCTTTACTTGGAAAATTACTAGAGCGGGATCTCCAAATACATCCAAGTGTTTGATCCTCAAGTCAATGGCAGCCCTCAGACCTAAGATGCATGCTTCGTACTCGGCCATGTTATTCATACAATCGAAGCATAATCTAGCAGTGAAAGGAGTGTGACAACCTTCAGGAGATATTATCACAACACCAGTTATGTTACCTAGAGCATTGGAGGCCCCATCAAAAACCATAGTCCATCAGGATCCTTGTTCGGGTCCCTCATACGGTCCAGGCTTTGCACAGTCGATCACTAACATGATATTCTCATCCGGGAATTCAAAGTTCATAGATTTATAGTCATTAACAGCTTGGTGAGACACATGATCTTCTAATATACTTCCTTTGATGTCCTTTTATGTTGTATACTGGATATCATATTCAGTCAGAATCATTTTCCATCTAGCTATCCGTCACGAGAGAGCAGGCTTTTCGAAGATGTATTTGATAGGGTCCATTTTAGAGATCAATAGAGTGGTGTGAGTCATCATATACGGTCTAAGCTAGCGAGTAGCCCATGCCAGAGCGCAACAAGTTTTCTCGAGTAGTGAATATCTGGTTTCACAGTCGGTAAACTTTTTGCTCAAGTAGTAAATTACATGCTCTTTTCGGCCACACTTGTCATGTTGGCCCAACACACACCCCCATAGAATTCTCTAGCACAGTCAAGTACATGATCAAAGGTCTTCCTTCAACTGGAGGCATGAGGATAGGGGGCTCTTGCAAATATTCCTTGATTTTGTTGAAGGAAACTTAGAAGTCGTCTTTCCATTTGACTACTTGATCCTTCTTCAAGAGTTTGAAGATTGGATCACAAGTAGTAGTTAAATGAGAGATGAAGCAAGCAATGTAATTAAGACGACCCAAGAATCCTCTGACCTCCTTTTCAGAATGGGGAACTGGCATTTCTTAAATGGCCTTTACTTTTTCAGGATCAACTTCGATTCTTTTGCCACTGACGATGAAACCTAGAAGCTTCCCACACCTTACTCTGAATGTGCATTTCTAATGATTCAACCTCAATTTGTACTTCTTTAGCCTCTCAAATAGCTTGTGTAGGTGATCGAGATGCTCTTCTTCGGTTTGCAATCTGGCAATCATATCATCCACATAGACTTCTATTTCACGATGAATCATATCATTAAATATAGCTACCATATCCCTTTGATATGTGTTGTACCCCATAATTTTCCCTCTTAAGAATTTTCTCATAAGATCTCCTTAGGCTCAAGACTGCACTAGGATTTGATCAGCTCAAGACACTTCCTTATGCACTGATGACCAAAATTAGGGTTTGAGTTTATACAAGTATTTTTTGACTATCAATGCTTCGTATGACTTTCATGGACCATTATGGACCCCCAAGATCACTCATGTCAAGTTTCAAGCCTTGGATCACACTTTTGATCAATCAATTGAACAGTTGACCTAAAAATCAACTGTATTGGGGAAAATGTCAACCATACCCAATTTAAAGTCAAACTTCATAATTTTTTATTCACATCAATATTTTAGACTCATATTTATCATTTTATCAAGTTTGGACCATAATTCCTCAAGAAATTTGATCAAATCTTCAAAAGGGCAAAATGGTCAAAATTAGGGTTTTGATTGAGAAAGGGCAATTTCTGATTTTTTTACCTAGCAAATGGTCAATTGGTTTAAGTCATGATCTCAAGAGTCCAATTGCACCATTTTTACCTAATGACATGATTCAAAACACTGCAGGTCCATTGGATTGACAAATGAATTTTGCAGTCAACTGATCAAAAGTCAATTGTATACTAAAAAGTCAAACTTTGACTTTTTAGTCAAATTCAAGTGCCAAAGATCATAATTGATTAAAACATGTCAAAATAGGAAACTTATTCATCAAGAAATCAAGAAATCAAGATTTCAATTTGAAAAGTCAAAATTTCTAAACTTAGAAATTTTTCTAAGTGTCAAAATTTTCTTATTTTTTCATAACTTTAAGCCAAATTTTCACCATGATAAAAGATGATTCAAAGGAAACTTCCAACATGAAAGTTGTATATATCCATGAAATATACAACTTTTATTCACACAAATTCTCCTAAAAATTCTTGGATCTCAAGTTATAATTTTGTGAATACATGCTCATGAACTAAAAAATACTTAGTGAAATTTTGCCCTAGTTAGGCAGATTTTTGACCTAACTTCATGACAATTTTTCACATACTTCCAATGGGAGTCTTCAAAAGAAATTCAAAGAAGGGTTGTATAGAATATTGTAAGCTTTCCAAAATGTCCAAGAACTCCTTGAGATCATTCTTGAGTATGGAGAATCGAAGAGATGAAGTTGGTGTTTTGTCACTTGGATTACAAGCCATTTTGTGAAGAACACTTGATCCAATCTTCAAGCATGTTGTACAAATCTTGCTTTGCAGGCTTCAAACTTTATAATCACTCAATAATTTAATGCTTACACAAATGATAGAGCCATTGTCCAAACACTTGAGCCATTATCCAAGTTGCATTTCCATTTTTGGAAGAAAGTCACCACTTCCATTTTGGAAAAGTGACTTTAATCACAATGTCAACTCTCCTTGAGCCCATACATTGTTGTTTCTGACTCAAAAGAATTTAAAAGCAAGAAGAAACATATCTACAGCCTGCTAACCACCCTGTAAACCCTTGTACTCCACATTGAAACCATGTTTGTCAACTTTGCTTCAAAAACAAGAAACCAAGTCATAACATGTGATTTCAACTTCTGAGTTGTTTCAAGCCTCAAAACCTCTTGCCTATAAGTACAAACACTATTTTCAAGATGACACACGAATGCTAGTGCCCCTGAAACTATCTCAAACACTCACAAACCATAAATTTGCTCAAGAACACCATTGATACACAGTTTTGAACCAAAACTCATCATCTTCATTTCCACTCGTGCGTTTTGAAAACTAATCATTCAAACACCTTCTATACATCATAACAAAGCAATCTAGGCCCCTGTTTCAAGATTGTAACTCCTCCATCACTATCCACCATTTTCAAATATCAAGCTTGCGGGTTGACATGAGTAGAGAGATTCAGGGACTTTCAAGGCAAAGTAGGAGTTGGAATACACTCAAGAAGGTCCAGGAAAGCTAAACAGATCCTCAGGCCATCTCAAAAGCTGCTCAAACTCCATTCATGACTCCAGCTGCAAGAGGTAACTTTTCAAACTTCCATCTCTGTATACAAGCATCATTTGATCCTGATTTGTGAAGACAAAATGTAGATATCTTTGCTCTAAAGTTGACCATGTTTATAGTTCCTATTTATATCGACTATGTATAGAGAATTTTGGATTTGAAATTTCTGAGAAAATTAGGTTTCAATTTAGGGCTAGCAAAATTAGTTTTTATCTTTAACTTTTAGCTTACATAATTTATATGGTTGGATTCGTGGGAAGAAACACCACAACTTTCATGTTTGAACTTTCCATTTTTATGGAGAGATGAGGAAGATACACGTTGTCCGACTAGGTGTGGGGTTGAAGATGAAGTTGCCTTCAGAAAGCAGTTTCTAATATATATTTATGGTTTAGTTATATGACCGGATGAAATAGCCACCCCAATGTCAAGCGCGCGCGTACTAAGTTACTTCTTACCTAAAGGGCGAGGGTTCGAACCAATGTGAACCCCCCTTTTGCATTTTTTTCATATTTTTCTGATTCTCTAACATCTTTTGCAGGCGCTGGGCCCTTTGGACCTGGCAGTGTTTTTTTATTTTTGCTAGCTCACCTCCCTGCCTACTTTTGGCACCCCTTGGCCCATTTATTTTATTTACTTATTTATTTCATTTTTTCTTTTAAATATATTTTCTAAAACACCAAAAAATCATAAAAAATATAAAAATAATAGATTTATGTTTTGACATAATTTAAATATTTTTCCCACACAAAAAATTATTTTTATTCATTATACTTTATTTACCTTTACTAATTTCTTTGTAAATTAAATTAAAGCTAGATTATTATTTATTTAAATATATTTATTTTAATATAGAAAAAGCCAAAAAATATTTCAAAACACCATAAATTATTTTCAAGACAAAAATACAAAAAATACTTTTTTCTTTAAACTCATTTTCTTTTAATCAACTAAATAGAATTAGGGTTTTATTCAAAAAATCTTTTCTTAATTAATTTCTTTTCTTATTAATTTAAGTTAGTTTTGATTTAATTATTTTTCTCTAATTAGGTTTAGGTTAAAACCTCTTTCATATAAAAATCCAAATACAAGAATCATTTCTTTCAATTTGCATTTTGTACCTTATATATTTCTTCAATTATTTGTACATATTCAATTTGGTTGTAATAGATTAATTAGGTTTATATTATTGCCATCCCCATTCATAAATTGTATACATAACATGCTAGTAATTAGGGTTTGTATGGAAAGAATAAAATCAATCAAGTAGAAAACCCTAATTTGAGACAAAATCAAACATGAAAACAACACACTTGCACACAAGCACCCCTAGGGTAAAATCCACTTGGTTACCTTACAAAATAGCCATATTACGCATGTAAAGTATCTTAGCAAAAACAAACAAATACAACATCATAGTCCCTCGATGATGCTATCTAAAGTTGTCTTACAAATGATCTTATGTTAGAACATAGTTTGATTCTACAACCACTAGTTAGAGTTTTGATGATAACAAATACAAAGAACAAATATGCACCCTAAAAATTATCTTATTGTGTATGCAGATGTTCTGACCAAAGCAGCATCAGAAGTTAAGCCATAGAAGTTACACGCTAAGAAAATCAGAATTTGCGCTGAAGATTGATGACCAAAACCTGTGCTTAAGTGAAGTAAACTCTGATTCTGAACAAAATCATTATAATCTAAGTCATCAATGTTCTGAAGCATCAGCAACAGGCAAGGATGTAAAATTCTGAAGCGTTACTACTTAATCAAGACAACATCAATTACAACGGCTTCATTCATACAGGATCTTCTCCAAATGGAAACTGAGCTAATGACATTTATCACGCTTAATGATCAATAGGAATCCATTGCCTATATAAACAAGCTAAGTGATCAAATCGTTCACGATTTTCCAATACTACTGCACGAGAATTCAAAACTCTAGAAGCTTACTCATCTCTATTCCACGCTCAAAATTTGTGTAAACTATCACAGTTGTGATAACTGTTTTTGTAACGAAAAACAATTTTACACACATTCTTGTATCTTTGTTTAAAATAGTTTTCCTTGAGATTAACCGGATTGTGGTTGTACTCAAGAGGACTTTGACAGTTGTCAAAGTAGATATTGTAATCTGCTTGTGATTAGTGAATTAAGTACTCGTTGGAGAGAGGCGAAATCACCTTGACGGGTGGACTGGAGTAGTTTGAGATCAAACGAACCAGGATAAAAATACTGTGTCTTTGCGCATTTGATTTCAAGTTTTCAATTCAACCCCCCCCCCCCCCCCCCTTCTTGTGTTTTTCACTTCTTCAATTGGCATCAGAGCGTCTGGTTCTGAGCTAAAACACTTAACCGTGTCAGTACAAGATCCAAGATTCAGAAAAACACTATGGTGGGACCAAGCCAAAACATCAGCAATGACTACCATGAAGACAAGGACAGAATCAGTGGCAAACCTCCAGTCTTTGATGGAGAAAATTTTGACTACTGGAAAGATATAATTGAGAGTTTCTTTCTGGCCCATGATGCTGATCTGTGGGACATGGTAACTGATGGATACACACATCCAGTGGATGGAAGTGGTCAGAAGATAGACAGAAAAATGATGTCTGACCAGCAAAAGCGTGATTTCAGAAACCACCACAAATCCAGAATAATACTCCTCAGTGCTATCTCATACTCAGAATATGAGAAAATCTCAAAAAGAGAGACAACCAAGAACATGTTTGACTCTCTGAGAATGACGCATGAAGGGAACATTCAAGTCAAAGAAACCAAGGCCCTTGCGCGCATTCATAAGTATGAGGCATTCAAGATGGAAGATAGTGAATCCATAGAAGCTATGTTCTCAAGATTCCTAATCCTTGTTGTTGGGCTGAAGGTTCTTGACAAAGGATATTCTACTACTGATCACGTTAAGAAGATCATCAGAATCCTACCCAAGCAATGGAGGCCAATGGTCATAACACTTAAGCTAGCCAAACATCTCAACAAGATATCTCTGGAGGAACTTGTCAGCTCCCTTAGAAGTCATGAGATAGAGCTAGAAGAAGATGAGCCTCAAAAGCAAGGTATGCCACTAGCTTTAAAATCTAACAAAAAAATCTGATTCTAAGGTTTTGCAGGCTGTGGAAGAAACTTATGATGGATCCTCATCAGAAGAAGATGAACTGTCTCTCCTCTCCAGAAGGGTGAATCATCTGTGGATGCAGAGACAAAGGAAATTTAGAAATCCTAGAAGATCAGAGAATCAAAATAAATCCTCCTCCAGTTACAGAAAGTCTGAGTCTTTCTCTAGACACAGAAGATCTGAAGGCTCTTCAGGATACAGAAAGCCAAATAACAAGGACATCATCTGCTATGAGTGCAATGAGCAAGGGCACTACAAAAGTGACTGTCCAAGGCTTCAGAAGGAGAAGCCCAAAAAGAAGTTATTAAAGGAAAAGAAGAAAAGCCTCATGGCAACATGGGATGATTCAGACACCTCTGAAGCTGACTCAGAGTCAGATGATGAAAGAGCAAACATAGATCTCATGGAAAACATGTCAGAAGACAGTGAAGCTTCTGGTTCAGACTCACAATCAGACACTGAAGAGGTAATCCCTGACTTCACCATTAATTTTACTAAGGATGAACTTGCAGAAAGTCTTAATGAAATTCTGGAAAAGTATCAGCAAATCAGAGTCAAATTCAAGAACCTGAAAAGGGATCTTGCCTCTGACTCTGAAAAGACTGAGAGTCTCAGATTAGAAAATTCTGATTTAAAAGAAAAAGTTTCAAAATTAGAAAATGATTTGCAAAATTCTCAGAAGGAAACAATCTCAGAGACTCCCAGTAATGTTAATGAGATCATCAAAGAGTATGATCACAACTTTCAGAAGTTTATGGCTAAAAACATAGATAGAAGCAAGATGGCTTCAATGATCTATGGAGTTAGCAGAAATGGCAGAAAAGGGATAGGATATCAAGGTAAGGTATCTACACATAAACAGGCCATGGACTTAGTCATAAAATGCACACCACTCAAATCACATTTTATATATGGGCACACACATGACATTAAATACACCAGTAGTGATTATTCTGTCAAACCAAAATTCAACCAGAATTTTGGTAAAACTAACAAACCAGGACCCAAAAATATGTGGGTACCTAAGGACAAAATTATATATGTAGCAGATATCTTTAGACGCAAGGCTAAAACACCAGTCATGGTACCTGAACTCTGGCTGCTCTCGACAAATGACAGGAAGAAGGTATATGTTCCAAAGCCTGGAACTTAAACCTGGAGGCTACGTGGGCTTTGGAGGCAACCAAAGAGGAAAGATCATTGGCTCTGGAACAGTAGGTAATAGAAATCTTCCCTCTATAAATAATATGTTGTTAGTTGATGGATTAATGCATAACCTGTTATCCATAAGTCAATTAAGTGATAACGGTTATTATATAATCTTTAATCAAAATTCATGCAAAGCTGTTAGTCAGAAAGACGGAACTATCTTGTTTAATGGAAAGAGGAAAAACAACATTTATAAAATAAAACTTTCTGAACTAAAGAGTCAAAATGTAAAATTCCTTCTTTCTGTTAACAACGAGCAATGAGTCTGGAACCGAAGATTGGGGCATGTTAGTATGAGAAGAATATCTCAGATTAACAAACTCAATCTGGTCAGAGGACTTCCTAATTTGAAGTTCATCTCAGATGCTCTGTGTGAAGCATGTAAGAAAGGCAAATTTGCAAAACCTGCTTTTAAATCCAAAAATGTTGTTTCCACCTCTAAACCATTAGAACTTCTGCACATAGACTTATTTGGACCAGTAAAAACTGCGTCTCTCAGTGGCAAGAAGTATGGGTTAGTGATCGTAGATGACTATAGCAGATGGACATGGGTAAAGTTCTTAAGACACAAGGACGAGTCACACTCTGTGTTCGTTACCTTCTGTAACCAAGTTCAGAATGAAAAGGATCTTAGAATTGTCAAAGTCATAAGTGATCATGGTGGGGAATTTGAAAATAAAAATTTTGAATCATTCTTTAATGAAAAAGGCATCTTGCATGACTTCTCTTGTCCTAGAACTCCCCAAAAAAATGGATTTGTAGAACGAAAGAACAAAACATTGCAAGAAATGGCCAGAACCATGATCAATGGAACTAACATTGCTAAGATCTTCTAGGCAGAGGAAATCAACACAGCGTGTTACATTCAGAATAGAATCTCCGTAAGACCTATTCTTGAAAAGACTCCATATGAATTGCGGAAGAACAGAAAGCCCAACATTTCTTATTTCCATCCTTTTTGATGCACTTGCTTTATTCTGAATACAAAAAACTATCTGAACAAGTTTGACTCTAAAGCACAAAAGTGTATCATGTTAGGAAACTTTGAACGCTCAAGAGGGTACAGAGTATACAATACAGAAACACAGATTGTTGAAGAGTCAATCAGTGTTAAATTTGATGATAAGCTTGACCCTCAAAAGCCAAAGCAGAATGAATTCCTTGCAGATATAGAAGTTGAATTCACAAGTATTGAAGACAACTCGTCAGAAGTTCTCAACAGAGACGCTCCCACTACATCAGAAAGAATTATTGCAAGCAATCCAGCACCTTCAGTTGATCAACTTCAGAAAAGGCTATCCAGAAGCAGCATTGCTCATCCAGAAGATAAAATACTGGGAAAGAAGGATGATCTAATCAGGACAAGATCAACATTCATAAACTCTGAAGAATCCCTCATGGGGCTGGTCTCTCTGATTGAACCAACAAAAATTGATGAAGCGCTTCTGGACAATGACTGGATTCTGGCAATGCAGGAGGAATTAAATCAGTTCACCAGAAAAGATGTATGGGATCTGGTTCCCAAACCAAAAGGATTCAACGTCATTGGAACAAAGTGGGTGTTCAGAAACAAACTGAACAAGCAAGAAGAAGTCATCAAAAACAAAGCACGACTGGTGGCACAAGGTTATAGTCAGCAAGAGGGGATAGACTATACAAAAACCTTTGCTCCAGTCGCCAGGTTAGAATCTATCATACTTTTAATCTCATTTATGTAAACAATGGCATCACTCTGTACCAGATGGATGTCAAAAGTGCATTCCCAAATGGCTATATAGATGAAGAGGTATGTGTGCACCAACCCCCTAGGTTTGAGAATTCCAAACACCCAGAATATGTTTTCAAACTAAAGAAGTCACTCTATGGTCTGAAACAAGCTCCCAGAGCTTGGTATGAAAGACTAAGTAACTTCCTGTTAGAAAATGAATTCACCATAGAGAAAGTGGACACAACCTTGTTCTATAAGACATTTAAGAATGACATTTTAGTATGTCAGATTGATGTTGATGACATCATCTTTGGATCTACTAAACCCTCTCTGGGAAGAGAGTTTGATAAATGCATGCAGGCAGAGTTTGAGATGAGCTTAATGGGGGAACTCAAATTATTTCTGGTCATTCAGATAAACCAAACTCCAGAAGGAACTTATATTCATCAGAGAAAATATGTCAGAGAACTTCTGAAGAAATTTGATCTCTCAGAATGTAAGCCCTCAAAGACTTCAATGCACCCCACATGCATTCTGGAAAAGGAAGAGGTAAGTAAAAAGGTAAAATAGAAAGTCTACAGATGTATGATTGGTTCTCTCCTTTATCTGACAGCTTCAAGGCCTGACATTTTATTTAGTGTTTGATTATGTACTAGATTCCAATCAGATCCTAGAGAATCTCACTTAACAACAGTTAAGAGAATTTTCAACGATCTGAAAGGTACTACTAATATGGGGTTGTTTTATAGAAAATCAAATGATTACAGCTTAGCAGGATATTGTGACGCTGATTTTGCTGGAGACAGAGTAGAACGTAAAAGCACTTTTGGAAGCTTCCAGTTTCTGGGAGAAAATCTGATCTGATGGACCAACAAGAGACGGTCCACAATAGAACTATCAACAACAGAAGCTAAATACATAGTAGTTGCTGGATGTAGCACGCAAATGCTCTGGATGAAAATTCAACTTGAAGACTTCAACATATTTGAGAGTAACATTCTTATTTTCTGTGACAACACTTCTGCTATATGTCTCAGTAAGAATCCTATTTTGCATTCTAGGGCTAAGCATATAGAAATAAAACATCATTTTATTAGGGACTATATTCAGAAAGGAATTCTTACCTTAAAATTTATTGACACAGACCATCAATGGGCTGATGTATTTACAAACCTTTTTCTGAAGATAGGTTCAACTTCATTCTGAAACATCTCAGCATGAAGCTATGCCCAGAATAAAATGTTTTATTTACATATCTTAACCCTCAGAACTTTATTATTTTCTATGAACAACTGATCAACCTGTCGTCATAGTTTAGAAGTACAGATTGCATCAGAATCTATCCATGAAGATCTGAACGTTTCATTTCAAGGATAGAGGCGTGCAGTTCACATCATCAAACACTTGTCATCCTCTCACCAGCTACCTTATGAGGCTGAACACGCGTTCAATTTCTGAAGGGTGCAAGGTGCTGATTGGATGCATTGAGACACTTGTCAGCGGTAACCGTTCAATATCTTTCTAAATCCCCTAAACTCGGGTGTCATTAATGCATATAATCATTACTAATTTTTTTTCTTACTTACTGTTTAAGTTTTCAAGAAACCTATTTACACTCAAAATTACTATTTCATTCATTCACTTTTGCTCTCCTCAATATTTTCTATTGTTTCAAGTTCTTTCTTTCAAAAACCCTTTTCATCTTCCTCAAAAACCCGTGTAAACAATGGCATCATCGTCAAGTCTCAAAAATCTCAGTGCTCCTGATTCTTCATCATGGGAACAATATGAAGAACCCTTTAGAACGCTTCTCACTCCTGTTGACAACCTGGAAGTTCTCTCTGAACTGATTATTGATTTTGAGAGCTTGCAAGAAAATGGTTTCAACCTCTATGAAGACGTTACTGCACAGGGATGGAACAGGTATTTTGACCGTCTGTTGGATCCAACGTTTCCCATTCTCGTCAAAGAATTCTGGATACATGCTTCCTCATCCAATTACTAGGTTACTTCTTATGTCATGGGGAAGAAAATTGTGATAACAGAAGATCTTATTGGGAAGCTTCTTGGATACAATGGTGGTGGAGTCAGATGCATTGGTATGGTTGAGAGATGCTCTGACGTAAGATAAATTGCAATGGAAATCTTCACTTCTGGAAAACCCTCCAGTAAAATCATAGATTTGAAGGATCATCACAGAATTTGGGCCAGAATCATTTTGGGGTGTATCCACCACAGGAAGCCTACAAGCTCTCCTAATTACATCAATATTGATCAGCAATTTCTGATTTATTTCATTGCTAAGAAGACAAAGGTAAATCTTCCACACTTGCTCTTCAACCATCTCAGAACAAGTGTGAAGGAAACCAGAGAAGACGAAAGGACTAAGAGGGATTGGATTCCCTTAGGAAGGCTGATATTAGATATTCTAACAGAGAACAGGCAGATAAAATATCTGACGGAGGCTCAGGAAATAAGCACATTGGAAGCAACTACTAGGAAGCCCTTAAATGCCAAGAATCTGAAGAAAATGAAGATCATTGAGAATATCAAGAAGGAACCAACTGTTACTTCTCATGAGACCATTACTTCAAGAAGGATACCTCTGAAGGATTTTCCTTTATTTTCTGAGATAGACTCCAAACCAGAAATAATAGTCAGATACCTTGAAGCTTGCAAGGCGGATGAGACTGCTCCAGAAATCAACATTCAGGATCTGCACAAGGCTGCTCCAGAGGTTGCATTAAAGAAATCAAAGAAAAGGAAAGCAGCAGGAGAAGGACCCTCTTAAAGGACACCTAAAGCTGCCAAAAAGAAAGGTAACTCATCTTCTGTTTCTGTTATAGAATCAATAACTGTTTCAACATCTGAAGCCATGCCTTCTCAACTAGAAAATCCATCACCCCAAACCTTTGAAGACTTTGACATAGAGTTTGATCCATCTGTAACTCTAGTTAATTTTTTGAATGAACCTCGCTCCCCTACTCAAAATCCAAACCCAGAACATCATCAACCAGAACTTGCCAAAGTTCTCTCTGACATTGAACTGTTTGATCAAGATTTTTCTTCTCCTTTACCAGAAAATCCAAACACTCAACAACCACCAGAAATTCCTCAACCAAAAATTCCACATCCACAATCTCCTCAACAAGAAATTCCACAACCACACTCCCCTCAACCAGAAATTCCACAACCAGAAAATACTCAACAAGAAAATACTCAACCACAATCTCCTCAACCAGAAGATCTGAACCCCAACTCACCATAACCAGAAACTTAACCTTATGAAAATCCATCTTTTGATATTCCTGAACCAGAAACCCAACATGCTGCCACAAACCAATCTGAAGACTCTCCTTCAGATTCTGATACCACAATCCCAATCCCTGGAATAACAGAACCTCTTATGGTTCACATGCCTCTCATTATTCATGATATTCCAAAAATTCCTTCATCCCTTGAATCCACACCACCAAATACCCCTACCAAACCAATTATCATTTATGACTCTCCCACTCCATCACCCACTAACCGTCCAGCTGACAACTTCAGACTTGTCATTGATCCACTAGTGCTGGAAAGACTAGCCTCCACCTCACACAAAACTGCCATTCCCAAACCTAAATCAACTGCAACCACATCATATGTTGGTACAAGTTTGTTGATTTTTTAAACAGGAATGCAAGAATGGATCAACTCTTTGAAGCATGCAAGTCAAGAGATTTCTAATCCTGCTGCTTCTGATTGTATGTCGGAAAGATTCAAAAATTGGCTCAACTCTGAAACTCTGAAGCTGAAGGAATTGGGTTATGAAAAGGCTCAACAAAACTTCATTGATCAACTGAAGGCTTTCTAAGACCAAGTTCTGAGCCAACTGTTCAAGAAAGATATCCTCTCGCTGGATAATGCTCTCTGGAAAGAGCATCATCCGTCAGAAGTAGATGAACCAGAATCAGAAAGTCTCTCTCTGACTACTGCTCCAGAAGACATGATTGTAGCAGAAGAAATGGTTCACTCAGAAGAGGCTGCAGAATATTATGAGCAACATCCAACCCCTGAAGAGACACCAGCTTCCTCCTTAGTCATACAAACTCTGGAAGAGTTGAAGAAAGAGAATGCTTTAATCCATGCAAGACTGGATAAGCAAGAGGATACGGACAAAGAGATCAAAGGTATTTTGGGTAAACAAGAGTACACTACAAAGGAAATCAAAAGCATTATGGGCAAGCAAGAAGAGTCAAATACTCAGATCAAGAGCTTGTTGGAAGCGTTGTTCACACGCCTTCCCCCTCCTTCTAAGATTTTCTTTTAAAATTGTTTATCTGTAACTTTTATCTTTACCTCTTTGCTTCTGAAACTTGTCATTGCATTATGTTTTTAATATAATTCATCTATTTTGGCTCTGGTTACATTGCCTTTTTGATACCTGACAAAAAGGGGGAGAAAGTAAGATATTTTCAATAATGGTTTACCGGGACAAAATTCTCAAACATTCTGAATTATTTAACCTCTACTTTCTAAAAAGTTTGAACAGGAACAAATTCTGATAGGAGATACAACTAAAAATCTGATGAGAAGGAACTTCAGGGAAGTAATCAACTCAGGGGGAGTTTCTCTTAAACCTTTCGTTCTGTATTTTTCATTGAAAATTCTAGTTTTTGTCATCATCAAAAAGGGGGAGATTGTTAGAACATAGTTTGATTCTACAACCCTTAGTTAGAGTTTTGATGATAACAAATACAAAGAACAAATATGCACCCTAAAAATTATTTTATTGTGTATGCAGAAGTTCTGACCAAAGCAGCATCAAAAGTTAAGCCATAGAAGCTACACGCTGAGGAAATCAGAATTTGCGCTGAAGATTGATGACCAGAAGCTGCGCTTAAGTGAAGTAAACTCTGATTCTGAACAGAAGCATTATAATCTAAGTGATCAATGTTCTGAAGCATCAGCAGCAGGCAAGGATGTAAGATTCAGAAGCGTTACTACTTAATCAAGACAACATCAATTACAACGGCCTCATTCAGACAAGATCTTCTCCAAATGGAAACTGAGTTAATGACATTTATCACACTTAATGATCAACAGGAATCCATTTCCTATATAAACAAGATAAGTGATCAAATCGTTCACGATTTGCCAATACTACTGCACGAGAATTCAAAATGTTGCAAGCTTACTCATCTCTATTCCACGCTCTAAATTTGTGTAAAATATCACAGTTGTGATAACTGTTTTTGTAACGAAAAACAATTGTACACACATTATTGTATCTTTGTTTAAAATAGTTTTCCTTGAGATTAACCAGATTGTGGTTGTACTCAAGAGGAATTTGACAGTTGTCAAATTAGAGATTGTAATCTGCTTGCGATTAGTGAATTAAGTCCTCGTTGGAGAGAGGCGAAATCACCTTGACCGGTGGACTGGAGTAGTTTGAGATCAAATGAACTGGGATAAAAATATTGTGTCTTTGCGCATTTGATTTCAAGTTAACAATTCAACCCCCCCCCCCCCCCCATTCTTGTTTTTTTCACTTCTTCATCTTAGTCCCTCAAAAAGAATGCTAAGATACCTTGCAACATTGCCCGTCCCGTTTACATCCAAAGATAGGGTTGCTTACCAAATTAATGGTAAGACAACAATGTCAAAGAAAAATAAAATGAACAAGAAAGACATTTGAGTAGGTAGATTGCTCCTAATTACTTGCTCCATTTCAAAACAAACATCCTTGCTATTTTCAAAAAAACAAACACACACATTTTCAAACATCTTACAAACATTGAAAACATTTTCAAAAGATCAAACATCTTTGCATACATTCTTACGAACGAGAATCATTACAAATATTGCCTAAACAATGGCCTCTTTTACAAAATACTTTCAAAAACCACATATAGCATAATTTCAAACAAAAGCAAGTGATCTAGCAAGTAACTAAGAGCCCATGGAAAACCATGGATGAAAAGGGTGCTAATACCTTCCCTTTTCATAATCTAACCCCCGAACTCAAGAAATAATCTCAAAGGTATTTCTTGTGCTTTTTCACCTTTCCTTTTGGATAAAAGAAAAGTCGGTGGCGACTCTTGCTAACCGCAACATTTGCGATAAAACACAAAACCTTCAAGTCAGTTCTCCCACCGTATCACAATATGTTTCCCCTGTATTCTTTAATCCAAATGGCATAACTCTATAACAAAAGGTGCCCCATTGTGTAACAAAAGGTGTCTTTTCCATGTCTTCGGGAGCCATCTTGATTTGGTTGTAGCCAGAAAATCCATCCATGAAGGAGAAGACTTTGTGTTGAGCGATATTGTCAACCAAGACGTCAATATGTGGTAGAGGGAAGTCATCTTTGGGGCTTGCCCTATTCAGATCTCTATAATCCACACACATGTGAACCCTTCCATCTTTCTTTGGCATAGGGACCATGTTTCCCACCCATTGAGGATAAGATGTGACGGCCAGAAAACATGCATCAAACTGCTTCATTACCTCGGCTTTTATCTTTTCGGACATGTCAGGTCGCATGCGACGAACCTTTTGCTTAACAGGGGGAAATCTTCCTTTGTTGGTAGATGATTCACCATAATGTCGGTATCCAACCCAGGCATATCTTCATACGACCAAGCAAACACTTCAACGTAATCATGTAACATCTGAACCAATCTGCTCTTAATACCATTTTTTAGGTTGGCCCCGATCTTGACCTCTCTTTTATCTGTCTCTGTGCCTAAGTTGATAACTTCGACTGATTCTTCGTGAGGTTGAATAACTTTCTCTTCTTGCATTAGAAGTCTGACTAATTCTCCTAGTATTTCACAATCTTCCTCGCCTTCATCTTCGGCTTGGTTAACTGGATGTTTGAAATCATAACTGGCAATAGTAGAGTCATTCGCAATGAGATTTGGAGTGGATGATGATCTGCAAGTGTGTGTTTGTGCATGTAAGGTACATGGCTATTTTTGAGAAAAATGCAATAAAAGGAAAGAAAGACAATGAACGCGAAAATTTAAATGCCAAAAAGGTCCAATGGTTTATATTAAATGATCATATGATAGGTTAACATGAACAAAAGCCCTTTAACAAAATAAACCAAAGTGCCACGGGCAAGGCACATGGATTAAAAGTAAGACAGAAATTCTTGAATTGACAGAAGATGGTAAACAGTAATTACTCCTCTATGAAGGAGATGGGCGTGAAGTCTTTTTCCTGTCAGCTGGTGAGATTTCCTTTGACAGTAGGGTAGATCCATTTTTCAAAAGGGAATTCATTGTCAGAATCTTCTACAGCATTCACTTCATGATTTCTGATGCGGAGAGGTATCTTTCCCCCACGAGCGTGTCTAACCTCTTTTTGAGCTTGAATGGTTAAACCTAATCCAAACTTGTCTCTTTTAAACGGGATGTAGGGAATTTGGCCCCAGATAGTACAATCTCCCTCTTTGACCATGGCACGAGCATCCTTGAGCAAAATCATTCTTGGTACAACTTTGTTAAATTTTGACATAATGAATGAGGCTTTGGTGGCAGCAACCATAGGAGGAACAATTTCAAAGGCCTGGCATGGAGTTTCTGTGAATTCACCATCCATTTCCACATATTTGAAGGAATTAAAATGGCTCACCATAAATTCTTCTTCACCGCTGACAGTAACGATCTTCCCTTGGACTGGGTACTTTAGTTTTTGATGAAGGGTGGATGTCACTGCCCCTTCCCCATGGATCAAAGGGCGTCCAAGCAGACAAGAATAGGCGTGACGTATGTCCATTATGTAAAAGGTAGATTTGAAAGTTTGTGAGCTAACTTTAATTGGAAGATCCACCTCTTCATGAACCAATCTCTTAGTCCCATCGAAAGCCCTCACGATAATATCGCTTGGCTTTAAAACCAGTCCTTCACAATCCAGGCGATCCAAAGCACCCTTGGGTAGCACATTTAATGATGAGTGAGTATCAACTAAGACATGAGCTAGGTAGTCCCCTTGCATTCAACAGAGATATGTAAGGCTTTGTTGTGATTTCTTCCCATAGGGGTCAGATCAGCGTCAGAGAATTCTAATCCGTTACTGGCCGTTAAACTTGCCACATAATTCTAAAACTGGTCAGCGGTGGTTTCCTGAGGTACGTGGGCCTTCTTCAAGAATTTGATCAAGGCTTGGGCTTAAATGTCTGAACACAATAATAATGACAGCATGGAAATTTTGGAAGGGGTCTGCCCCAGCTGCTCCACTATTTTAATGTCACCTTTCTTTATGATTTTTAATATTTCCTCCATCTCTTGATTGGAGGGTTCTTCAGCATTAGCTTCTTTGGTAGGTACCTTTATCCTAGAAGGCTCACCTTCTCTTTCTTTGTCTTTGGTGTTGGTACTGGACTTGTTATTGGTTATGTGGGCGTGAATTGTTGTAGTAACGAGTGGTAAAATATCAGGGGGAAAATCGTCCCTGTTCTTGTTACTTTACTAGAACTGGCGATGTTGATGATATCAACTTTATTTTCATCGATCCAAGAATCTTGTTTTATCCCGTGGTAATAAACCTCCGCACCATAGTTCCATGGAACTACTCTGTCCGAGGAGTAGGGGATGGGCCCATCGGTAGTGATTATTAAAGGGGCGATGGTTGGTTCATTTGAAATGCTAATAGAACCCTTTGAGGGGATCCTAAAAGGCTTATTGGAAATTTTATCACAGACAGGTCTTCAATTCTGTTGGTCAAACTCTTGATGGCCATAATCTTTTCAAACAAAATATCGCGACTATTTACCAAGCGTTACGCACCTTCCTTCAATTGCTTGCACCCACTCACTTGTTGATCACAGTAGACATAATATTTAGAACAGCCAGGGAAAACCCCGGCTTTAAACAAGTTAACCTTCACGATAGTTAACGGAGTTGTTAAATCTTCAATGGAGGAAACAAAAGTGGTATCATCATCTGCATTAACACTTTTTCCATGGTTTGGAATCGGTGTGGTGATTACATTAGGGGTAGCCGGTGTATCAAATTCAATAGTCTTGTTGTCTATCAGATCCTGAATCTTATTCTTTAGAGCCCAACACTGATCGGTATCATGCTCGGGGCTGTTGGAATGATATGCACATTTGGCATTTGGATTGTATTTAAGTGATGAAGTATTCAGATTGGATGGTGGATTAAGCAGTGTCACTAGATTGGCCTTCAACATATGTTGTAAGGCTTGAGACAGTGACATGCTAATCTTCGTGAATTGTCTTTGTGGAATTTCGGGTCGTTGATTGTTGAAGGATTGTCTTTGAGCAGACAGAGGATTGGATATTAACACAGCATTAACAGAAGGTCGATGATCCTTCTTGGCGTGGGCCCTTTCCCCATACACAACATTTGCTTCTTTATTTCTAATGAAAGGTTTCTTTGTAGTGTTGGAAGTGAAAGCAGTCGTCATTGGTATTTTTCCGCTCTTAATACCGCTTTCTACCCTTTCACCGGTCAGTATTAACTCGTTGAAGCCAGATGAGGAACTTCCAATTAATAGGTTGAAATATGGGCCAGTCAATGTTCCCATGAACATGTCAATTAATTCTCTGTCAGTGAGCGGTGGTTGGACCCTACCAGTGAGATCTCTCCTTTTTTGTGCATACTCCTTAAACCCCTCATTTGCACCCATCGCCATACCTTGAAGTTGAACTCTGGTTGGTGCCAAGTCGGCATTGTATTGATATTGATGATAGAAAGCGGTGGCTAGATCTTCCAATGTGTGGATCCGGGAACCCTCCAATTGATAGAACCATTCTAGTTGAGTCCTATTCAGACTCTCTTGGAAGAAGTGGATCCAGAGCTTTTTGTCGGTGGTGTGTGGTTGTATCTTGCGCACTTAAGACCTTAGGTGAAGTTTTGGGCAGGAGACCCCATCGTATTTGACAAAGACTAGTATTTTGAATTTATGGGGGAATGATGACCCCAGGCACTAATCCCAAATCGCCAAAATCTAAACCAGGTACGACTTGAATTTCAACAGCTTTAAGCCTATCCTCCAACTATTTGTATCTATCCTCGGAAGGTGGGTATTGCTCATGAAAGTAGTCTTCATCTTCATAAGCTTGAGTATTTGCAACTTCAGCATGGGTGATTCTTACCTCCTCGTCTTGATCTTCGTCCTCTTCATACGACTCTTTAACTACTTGACGAATCGAACCTTTAAATGTCCTGCCCATGTTGATGAGGGCTTTCTTTTTGGCCTTCTTTTTGGTTGTCAGTATTTCCATCATATCTTGTTGTCCCTTAGCCAGGGTCAACAAATTTACTTGGAATTGGGCATTCTGCGCTTGCAAGTCCTTCACTGTTTGTTCGATATCCATATTACTGAAATAAACAGTAGAGAGATAAGGAAGCCTACTGTGGAGAACCTGTTTATGTCATGATGCATGAAAAATGTGTATGCAAATGATTTCAAGGACATAGAAGATTTAAATTTGCTTAGACAAAAAGAATAAGCATCATTTGTAATAATAAGTTTGGTTCGATTACAAACATGCCTCTTGGGATTACATAAAACAACTTCTTTAAGATAAAAAGGTCGAGCGCATCCTCTTCGGCGCAACGTAGGTGTGATCGATGGGAATGAGAACTGACTGTTTTTTAATGCTGGTTCGCGTTTGCGTTTGTTTTCGCAAAATGTCGCGGTAAGCAAGAGTCGCCACCGTCTTTTATTTTATCCAACAAGGAAAGGACAAAAGCACAGAAAAATTCCTTTTGAGATGTTTCTCGGGTTCGGGAGGTAGATTATAGAAAGGGAAGGTGTTAGCACCATTTCTATCCGTGGTTATCCACGGGCTCTTAGGTACTTGCTCATTGTGTTTTCAAAATTTTGCTTTTCTTTGTGATTGTGGGTTTGAAAAGAGTTTTTGTTTGAAAGGGGTGTAAGTGCGAAAAGTTTTGTTTTTTTGTTTTCAAAAGAGCAAGTACTTAAGAATATCTACCTACTCAAAAAGGAATTAAACTGTGTAAATGTCCTTTAGACAGTTCCATCCCACTATTGAGGAGTAGGTAGCACCGTTGTTGGAGTTTTCGGGTCAATTCGATTTAAGGGACATGTGGTCACCAAAGCAATGTTAGGACGCCTTAGCGATAACCCTAATGTCTTAGATCATTTTTCATCCGAGGCAACCGTTTCGAGGCAACTTATGATCTTTGGTCAAGAGGGAGACCTCTAAAACTTCCTATACTCAATGACCACGTTCGAGGCAACCAAGTGAGGCGTACCCTAGGAGTGGCATGTGCAAATGTGTCAATTTTCAGTTATGTTATCTTTGTACATGTTATGGTGAGCTACGATTGATTTTAAGTTAAGAGAGATCTTGTCATGCATAGCCTATTATTCATACATCTAGCAGTTAATGGTTGCGGCAAATAAAACTAAGCTATTACAAGGCGTCGGGTATTTACATCGCCAAAAACAAACCCTTGAAAAAGTAAATGCGAAAAGGTAAATAAAAGCGGTAAAAAGTCCTAAGTTAAAACTATTACATCCTCGGAGCAAATACAATTATATGGATCAAAAAAAGTAATACACGCGAGAAAAATTAAATCGGAGAGTGTTTTAGGGTTTTGACCCTTTTTATTAAAAAAAGCATATTTTTGGTTGTTTTGAATTAAATGGAATTAAACCTAAGTTAATTAATTAATTAAATAAAAAGGACATTTTTTTGGATTTTTTTAGAATATTTAAGGAAATAAAAAAATAAAATGATTAAATATATTAAAAAACCTAATTCTAATTAATTTTAATTTATTGCAAAAAATATTAAAATTATGCCTAATTAGAAACTAAATTAATTAAGTTATTTATTTACAAAAATAATGAAATAGTGAAATTAATTTTAATAAATAAAAATATTATATTTTTTTGATTTCTGATTTTATTAGGCAAAATAATAATTATTTTGTTAGCAATTAATTAGGAATAATAAAAATAAAACAAGCAAGTAAAATAAAAAATAATGACAAGAAAATAGAATAAACCAAGGTGTATTGGGCCCAAGGAGGGGGTCTGAATGGCAATTGTCTGGGCCCAACGTAGGCAGCCTTGTTGACTTTTAGAATCCAGCGCGTGCTTGTTGACTCTGGCCTATGGTAGTCCTTCAATCTGGATCCTTGGATTTGGCCTGAGGGCCATCTGGCAGAAGATTAAGCAATGATGTATGGTGTACCACGCGTGGAGTGCTGCACATGAATACATGAAGAAAAATTGTAACAAATATTTGGGGGACCTGGGATTCGAACCCAGGTCCCGTTAGCCAATGAACCACCGCCCTAGCCACTGAGCCATTCGCTTGTTTTGTAATTATAATATACAATGATTATTATGTATCAAACAAACACTTATGCCTGGAAAAAAAAGCGTGCTATTTCAAACGGGCCAATGGGAGAGCGACGTTTGGTCGTCTTCTCCAACGAAACTCTAGTCTTATTACCTGCGGATTTTTATCCGCAGGAAGGTTCGTGGGGAGACTCAAAAATACGTTTTAGGCCATAATAAATCCATCCAAGTACATGGACGTGGTCGCCTCTTCCTCCTGAGTTCAAATATAGCCATGGTTTGCCTTGATTGTACCTGTACCAAAAACGCCTAAAAGCAAAGCTTGGAAACCCTAGGTTCGGGTATCACGTTAGAGACCATGAAAACGAAATCAAATAGTGTAGAATGCTTAGAAATTGAATGGCAAGCATGATTATACAAAAAAATGGCAAAAGGATGCAAGATAATGGATTCACGATCCCATGTACAGGGCTGACTTCGTGATGACTTACAGCGCTATGTAGGTGATGAAAAGGCCTGTTTTTTATTCCAATCGCTTCAGGGGATGACAGTCAAGCACTCTACATTGAGCTTTGGTCTTGAGAATGTCCCTAATGTGGATTTCGATCTTCACTTTTTCCAAACTTTTTCAGTTTTTGGTTTGGCCGTTTTAGCAGTTCTTAGGTCGTGAATTAGGTTTGTGTGCCTTGTGTGAATATAATAGAATGATTTTAGGTTAAGAGTTGGGCCAATATCCATGTACATTCAAAGTTTGGAGATTTGATCTTATCACCATTAACAAGCT
The DNA here is from genome assembly GCA_948472305.1 of Vicia faba. NCBI lineage: Eukaryota > Viridiplantae > Streptophyta > Magnoliopsida > Fabales > Fabaceae > Vicia > Vicia faba. The sequence continues at coordinate 377,031,772 of OX451739.1, read as the reverse complement.
TTCCAAATATGGCCAAATCTGAGATTTTGTGCACAAAAAGCCAAGACACGAATTTGATTAGGTGTCATATGATATATGAAAGTTGTACCAATCACAAAGATACCATTTCATTAATTTTTGGATTTTATTTGAATTAATATAGATTTAAATTGAATTAAATCAATAAAAATTAAATAAAACAGAAAAATAAATGTTTGGTCATGAAATTAAAGATGGGACACGTGTGTGGCATGACAAGGCTGAATCAAGTGAAAAAAAGTGGGCCCTTTTGTCAAAAATTGGAGTTTTGAGGATAGTTGACTTTTGGCAATTTTAAAATAATGCCCAACTTCAACAATGCATAACTTCTTCAATTTTGAACTTTTGGAGGCGTTCTTGGACTTTTTAGAAACCTTGAGATGTCCTCTAATCAACCCTTTTAGTATCGTCGCATTTTGATTTTCCATTCTCAAGTTATAAGCTTTGGCAAAAAAGGTGTTTTTGTTGACTTTCAAAAATGACCTATAATGTCCAAATTTATAACTTCTTGTGAGTGCATTTTCTGATCTTGGGGTGTGAAGATGGATTGTAGGAAATTGCATCCTCTTCAAAATGAGCTTTGGATGGGTCATTTCTCATAAAGTATGAGATAGTTATGCTTGGTCAAAGTTGAGTTGACTTTTCCTATAAAACCCTAATTTAGCAACTTTTGAATCTTGATGAATTTTGAGCAATCCTTGATGAATCATGATCAACCCTTGATCAAATGATTAATTATCCTTCAAAATGAGAATGTTGACAAAAAATCCTGAGGTTTGATTGTATTTGGGACACAGTTGACTTTTGACCCAGCACACTCGATTTTTGGGCCTCTTGAGCAATTGACTGACCAAAGTTTCTCTGCAAGGCTTGAAATTTGACATGGATGGTCTTGAGAACATATTAAGGCATTTGGAAGAACTTGAGGACATTTGGATGTGAGGACCTTGATGCAACACAAAACCCTAATTTTGACTTGACTGCCTTAGGAGGTGGTTTGACTGTCCAACCCTTGGGCCATTTTGAGCAATTTGAAGATCATTCTTGACAAATCTTGAGGAATATGGGAGGGAAAATTTTTGGGTACAACAGTTGCCCCTGTTCAATTTTCTTAAACCTGAGGATATGGATTGGCTTTCGAGCCTTTCGTGATCCGAAGGTGGAAGATAACTGAACACTAGAGTGCCCAGAAATTTGCACTCGCATGGTGTAGTATCAGCATTGTGATGTCGGGAATGGGCTTACAGATGCCATTTGGAGATTGTTGGTAGGAGGATGGGCTTATAGATGCCATTTGGAGATGTGACAGAATTTCGTCAGAGATGGGCTTAAAGATGCCATCCAAGAATGTTTGTTGAATTGTAATTTTGTAAGTTGAAAGAAGGAACCTGTGTAGGGTTTCCTGATGATGAGTCCGTGTAAAACTGCATCTTGGAAGGAAGGAACCTGTGTAGGGTTGACTGATGATGAGTCCGTGTGAAACTGCATCTTGGAAGAAAGGAACCTGTGTAGGGTTGACTAGTGATGAGTCCGGGTGAAACTGCATCTTGGAACCGGGAAGAAACCTAGGTAAGGTTGCTTTGCAAGGAGTTTGGGTAAAACTACGTCGGGAAATTGTAAGGAGGAACCTGGGTAAGGTTACTTCGGGATAAGTTTGTGTAAAACCTCTGGAGGAACCTGGGTAAGGTTACTTTGTGATAAGTCCGTGTAAAACTTCATTTTTGGAAAGAGAAGGAACCGGTGTAGGGTTACCTGATGATGAGTCCGTGTAAAACTTCATATGGGACGGAAGGAACCCGTGTAGGGCGCCTGATGATGAATCCGTGTAGAACTTCATCTGAAATTGAGAAGGAACCGGTGTAGGGTTATAAGTCCGTGTAAAACTTCTGGAGGAACCTGGGTAAGGTTACTTGATGATGAGTCCGTATGAAACTGCATCTTGGAAAGAGAAGGAACCGGTGTAGGGTCACCTGATGATGAGTCCGTGTAAAACCTCATCTTGGACGGAAGGAACCCGTGTAGGGTGCCTGATGATGAATCCGTGTAGAACTTCATCTGAAATTGAGAAGGAACCGGTGTAGGGTTATAAGTCCGTGTAAAACTTCTGGAGGAACCTGGGTAAGGTTACTTGATGATGAGTCCGTGTGAAACTGCATCTTGGAAAGAGAAGGAACCGGTGTAGGGTCGCCTGATGATGAGTCCGTGTAAAACCTCATCTTGGAAAGAGAAGGAACCTGTGTAGGGTTGCTTCATGATGGTCAAGTAGATAATTGTCCTGTCTGGTTTCAGGTATTAATCTGGAATTCGAAAAGGTTGATGGTAGCCATCTTTTGATTGACCTTTTCCTGAAAAGGTAGAACGTTAGCTGTATGCAATGTCATGATGTATGAGATGCATGATGTCATGATGTTCTCAAAAATAAATGAGATCGTGTCGTATGCACTTTATCATGTATGTAAATAGGAGGTATGAAGTGTGAAATGTTTATGAATGTATTTTCGTCTGGGAAAATAAATCCCGGAGCTGCTGGAGAATAGAGTTGAGTTCTTCATTTCTGCTGGGGATGATGAACGAAGATGATTGTGAGAATAAACCTGCAGGAGAAAAGAACTCTGTTGGGGAATCAAATGGTGAAGATATTACTCTGCAGGGAAGAGATACTTTGCTGAGATTTTTAATGATAAACTCCGCTGGGGATTCCGTTGATAAGCTCTGTTGGGGATTTTGATGATGGACTCCGCTGGGGATAGAAACAACTTCGCTGTAGATGATCTTTCAGTTGCAACCTGCTGAGGATAACCCGGTTAGACCCTTGTGAGGATAACCTCTAAATTTGGCTGAGGAGATGCATTTGTATTCTGCAGGGGACAAGCTTCTAGAATCTACTGGGGAAGATGATTCAACTCTATTGGGGAAACTTTTTTAGACTACGCTGGGGAAATGGCTCCACTGGAGGTATCTTGTATTCCACCGGGGAACATTCTTATACTTCGTTGAGGAATATTAAGACTGTCGGGGATGCTCTTTACGCTTGCTGGGGAATATCTTTATACTCCGCTAGGGAATATTAAGACCTTCTAGGAATACCGAGCCTTTTCGGGACTGACGGTAGACCACCTCTGCTTGGGGAGAGTATTGCTGATTCCTTCGTAGTTGCAAGTCTCAGTGGGGAGAGCTACCATTACTGCCTTACTCTGTGGGGAGTGAAGGTATCTTGGTCATACTCTTCAACTGAATCTACCTTGTACCTGGTGGACAGAGCAGCTTGTACAGTTCGGACAATTCTTATTGCCCCAGTTTCTGCGGGAGAAGAAGGCCTATGAGGTGCTTGGTAACTGCCGATTGACAAATCCTCTTCTAGTAGGCAAGTGACAAGATGACGGGACATAGTCGTACGCTTTGATCCCTAATTTTTGCCTGGACCGCCCTTTCGGGTTTTCAGTCCACAGGGATACCCTTTTTTGCCCAAGCCGCCTTTTCAGGTTTTCGACTTGCCGGGTGTACAAATTTTTCATTTTTATCCCTTATTTTTGCCTGAACCCTTTTGGTTCGCCGGGAAGCCCTTATTTTTGCCTAGGCCAGTCGACCTAGCGGGTCTTTGATTATGCGTAGTATTTTTTGACTATGTCCATGCTCTCAGGATGTAGGGAGGTGTCACTGTCGGTAGTATTGTGTTGCCATACCACCAGAAGATGTTTGATCATGCAAGATTCGTTGCCGGAATTCATGTCCAATGCCCCAAGTAACTCAGGCGGAGATTTGCCCCTGGCTATTTGGTATCTTGAGAGATTCCCTGGAGTCTTGACTTGACTGCCCTAGATGATGGAAAATGATCATTATTGCCCCTTGGTTGGAAGTGTTTCTTCCACTTGAGGTGACTCTTTTTGTTGAGAAGGTTTTTGTTCACTAGATATTCGTCGTGCGAATTTCTATGCTGTTCGAACAAATAGTCATATGCAAACAATGTTATTTTTTAAAAAAAAATGCAAAGCTTATGTCTGTCTTGAAGTTTTTGAAAATGCAGTTTTTTTGTAAAACAAGCAATTTTTTTGGAAAATGTGATGTCAACTCAGGATTTACAGCAAGCCCTACAAGAGTCAGGATACCTTTTGTAACAGTATGCTTTTGGACTAACCCATGCTTCAGCTAGGACTTTTAAGGGTTATAACATGGCCTGGTTCACGGTTTAAGAAACAAAGGATAAAGGCTCAAATTTTATTTGTACCCACCCGTTCTTCGTGATGTTCTTCGATCCTAAACTCAGCTAATCGTGCATTAGATCTTGTTTGAGTCTTTGCTCTGATATTCTGGTGATGGTTCGGATACTGATAGTTTATTTTGAATAGGCAGTCATTTTTATAAGAGTTTGCAGGACCTCTTTCTTTTTGATTTTATTATCCCTGTCTTTTTGCCTGAACTGTTTCTTTTATGATTACAGTCAGCGGGATGCCCCAGTTTTGTAAGTCTCCTACATAGGTTTTGACTTATTGGGCTTTTGTTTTGAAAGATAATGACTGCCTGTCCTGACGATTATAGGGAACCATCATTGTCTTTTGTTTTGGAAGGACTCCTTGGATGCCATTCATTGTGCACCTGGATCAACTGAGAGAACTACCCTGCCCCAGGTTATAATTAAGGGTTTTAATTTTTGTGAAAAGAAAAACTCCAACTTCTTTGGCTCAAAGGGGTTGACTAGGGATTATCTTCCTTATAACTCCACTGTTTAGGATTTGAAACAATGCTTGTACCTCATCAGCGGGGTCTATTCAAAAGCATATTGTAAAGATCGTGGTATCGTTTTCGTCATCCTCCCTCAAAAGGCTTAGAACTTTTTAATCGAGAGTTTGAACATCACAAAAAGGAAATATGAAGCAATTTTAAGCATAGTGAGAACAATTAATTCAAAACAGACACGTGTAATGCATTAATGAAATAAAAGAGTTTGACATGATAATTATTTGAATAAGCAAAGAAAAATACAACTTCAGAATTCAAATGAACAAAAGTCTCTCAATCCTAGCCATGTTTTGGCAAGGGAGCAGTGATCACATTGGGAGTCTCAGGAGGCTCGAATTCGATCTCCTTAGCGTCAATCATATTTTGAATCTTGTATTTCAGCGCCCAACAATCGTCAGTATCGTGCTCCGGACTACCGGAATGATAAGCACACCTTGCATCTTGGTTGTAGCTAGGAGAAGAAGTCTTAGGGTTCGGATGAGGGTTTATCACCGTAATCAGATTCATCTTCAACATGTGTTGCAATGCTTGTGACAATGGCATGTTGATGTTGGTGAACTGTCTTTTAGGCGCGTCTGGCCTTCGTTGATTTCCCTTTTGCTGTTGTCGGTGTGACGCAGAACCAGAGATCAGGACTGCCCCTACGTGTTGGTCACGACGACTCTTTTGACTGTACACAGCATTGGACTATTTCTTTCCACTGTAAGGCTTTTTCTGAGCGTCAGAAGGTGTAGCTTCTTGAATCTTCCCACTTTTGATGCCAGCTTCAATTCTCTCACCAGTCAAGATAAGGTCTGTAAACCCAGCTGAAGAGCTTCCAATCAGATGATTAAAGAATGGACCAGACAGGGTCCCCAGAAACATATCGACAAGTTCACGATCAGCCAAAGGTGGTTGCACCCTTCCGGCAAGGTCTCTCCATTTCTGAGCATACTCTTTAAATCCTTCACCCGTCCCTATTGACATACCCTGGAGTTGGGTACGCGTAGGAGCAAGGTCGGAGTTATACTGATACTGTCTATAAAAGGCAGTAGCCAAATCCTCCCAGCTGTGGATACTGGCTCCATCCAACTGATAGAACCACTCAAGCTGAGTCCTTGAAAGACTGTCTTGAAAGAAATGGATCCACAAGTTCTTATCAGCAGTGTAAGGTTGGATCCTCCTCACATATGACCGGAGGTGCAGCTTTGGACAGGAAGCTCTGTCATACTTGGCAAAGTCAGGCACCTTAAACTTATGGGGAATCACCACCCCGGATGATAGACCCAGATCTCCGAAGTCCAGACCGGGCACCTTCTGTATTTCCACAGCGCTCAAACGGTCTTCCAGCTGTTTGTACTTATCCTCAGCAGGAGGATACTGTTCTTCATCACAGTCCGTCTCGTTGTCAGAGACCAAAGGGCTAGGAGCCCTCCTTTCTTGTGGGCTATCCTTCCCTCCAAATGAGATGGTCAGATCAACTTCATTTTGCAGCCCGTTTCCAAACCTGCGTCTGGTGTTGAATAGGACGGTCCTCTTCTTCTTCTTCTTCGTCTCTTTTAGAATCAGGGTCTTTAGGTCCTGCTGACCCTTAGCTAGACTCATGACCAACTCTTGAAATTGGGCATTCTGGGCCTAGAGGGCCTTGATAGCTTGCTCGGTTGAAGGTTCAGTAGACATGATGATTGTTGAAATAAACAGCTAAGAAGATAAGAGACCTGTAATGGTACCTGTAATGCAATGATATGTATGATATATGTATGCAATGTTTTCAAGGATCTCGCAGGGTAAACAAGAAACCGTTAGAATCTGAATTTTGCAGCTTGATTGAAGGAACTTCATGTTGCTGAGAGTCCTTCTTCAAGAGTCAGGCTCACCATATCGAGTGGGTCATAGCCCCTGACTCAAGTTATCATGCTTGGATTTCTATACAACCTTGGCTAGAGGAAAATAAATCCCTTTGCCCCTTGTTTAACGTCTGGTTCATCATGACCTGCATCACAAACCTTTGAGATCCTTGAAATGGTTAAGGAAAATGCTATGGTATGATGTTATGATGTGTATGCTATGTGTTGAAGCAAAGTGTGAGGTGATGTAGGTAAGCCCTGCAATGAATAAGGACTGTAAACAAAACCTGCAAGGAACTCATGTTGTCAGATAACAAGAACGTGCAAGTAGTTCAAGTTTGAATGCGCACAAGTCACACAAAAGAGCCCTTAGATTTCAGGCTGGCATGAAGCTTAGGTACTACCCTCTTTCAGTTTCAGTTGGTTAAGACCTGTCCTAAAAATAGTAACCGGGTTCTAGAGGATCTCAATATCACTGACTACCCTCAATCGGTCATAATTCCAGTTTAGCAACCTTTTCTTGCGGCCGGAATCATCGCGAGAGTTTAGTCTCAATGAGTGTAGCATACTGCTACTGTTCTATGGCCGAGTTGGTCAATTTAAGGTTCTAAGGTCAGCTGGTGCTTAATGACTCCTCGGAAGACCCATATTCTCCTCATTTCAACACAAGGGATATCGGTACAGACCAAGGTGCCACACCAACGTAGCTACTGCTTCATCCATATCGGTATACGCCGTACAGATCCCTCACAGTTTATTGCTACTTACCTAAAAATAGGGTACCCCCAGATCCGGGTTAGGATCTATAGAACTCCGATACAAGCCCACAAAATTAAAGCATACAAAGCATACAATTGAAAACACAAGTGATCTAATCCTAAGGTACACCTCACTTATCATTAAAGTCCCCAGCAGAGTCGCCAGTTCTGTGATCGGTGGGAATGAGAACTGACTGTTTTTTAATGCTGGTTCGCGTTTGCGTTTGTTTTTGCAAAATGTCGCGGTAAGCAAGAGTCACCACCGTCTTTTATTTTATCCAACAAGGAAAGGACAAAAGCACAGAAAAATTCCTTTTGAGATGTTTCTCGGGTTCGGGAGGTAGATTATAGAAAGGGAAAGTGTTAGCACCCTTTCTATCCGTGGTTATCCACGGGCTCTTAGGTACTTGCTCATTGTGTTTTCAAAAATTTTCTTTTCTTTGTGATTGTGGGTTTGAAAAGAGTTTTTGTTTGAAAGGGGTGTAAGTGCGAAAAGTTTTGTTTTTTTGTTTTCAAAAGAGAAAGTACTTATGAATATCTACCTACTCAAAAAGGAATTAAACTGTGTAAATGTCCTTTAGACAGTGCCATCCCACTATTGAGGAGTAGGTAGCACCGTCGTTGGAGTTTTCGGGTCAATTCGATTTAAGGGACATGTGGTCACCAAAGCAATGTTAGGACGCCTTAGCGGTAACCCTAATGTCTTAGATCATTTTTTATCCGAGGCAACCGTTTCGAGGCAACTTATAATCTTTGGACAAGAGGGCGACCTCTAAAACTTCCTATACTCAATGACCACGTTCGAGGCAACCAAGTGAGGCGTACCCTAGGAGTGGCATGTGCAAATGTGTCAATTTTCAGTTATGTTATCTTTGTACATGTTATGGTGAGCTACGATTGATTTTAAGTTAAGAGAGATCTTGTCATGCATAGCCTATTATTCATACATCTAGCAGTTAATGGTTGCGGCAAATAAAACTAAGCTATTACAAGGCGTCGGGTATTTACATCGCCAAAAACAAACCCTTGAAAAAGTAAATGCGAAAAGGTAAATAAAAGCGGTAAAAAGTCCTAAGTTAAAACTATTACATCCTCGGAGCAAATACAATTATATGGATCAAAAAAAGTAATACGCGCGAGAAAAATTAAATCGGAGAGTTTTTTAGGGTTTTGACCCTTTTTATTAAAAAAAGCATATTTTTGGTTGTTTTGAATTAAATGGAATTAAACCTAAGTTAATTAATTAATTAAATAAAAAGGACATTTTTTTGGATTTTTTTAGAATATTTAAGGAAATAAAAAAATAAAATGATTAAATATATTAAAAAACCTAATTCTAATTAATTTTAATTTATTGCAAAAAATATTAAAGTTATGCCTAATTAGAAACTAAATTAATTAAGTTATTTACTTACAAAAATAATGAAATAGTGAAATTAATTTTAATAAATAAAAATATTATATTTTTTTGATTTATGATTTTATTAGGAAAAATAATAATTTTTTTGTTAGCAATTAATTAGGAATAATAAAAATAAAACAAGCAAGTAAAATAAAAAATAATGACAAGAAAATAGAATAAACCAAGGTGTATTGGGCCCAAGGAGGGGGTCTGAATGGCAATTGTCTGGGCCCAACGTAGGAAGCCTTGTTGACTTTCAGAATCCAGCGCGTGCTTGTTGACTCTGGCCTATGGTAGTCCTTCAATCTGGATCCTTGGATTTGGCCTGAGGGCCATCTGGAAGAAGATCAAGCAATGATGTATGGTGTACCACGCGTGAAGTGCTGCACATGAATACATGAAGAAAAATTGTAACAAATATTTGGGGGACCTGGGATTCGAACCCAGGTCCCGTTAGCCAATGAACCACCGCCCTAGCCACTGAGCCATTCGCTTGTTTTGTAATTATAATATACAATGATTATTATGTATCAAACAAACACTTATGCCTGGAAAAAAAATAAAAAGCGTGCTATTTCAAACGGGCCAATGGGAGAGCGACGTTTGGTCGTCTTCTCCAACGAAACTCTGGTCTTATTACCTGTGGATTTTTATCCACAGGAAGGTTCATGGGGCGACTCAAAAATACGTTTTAGGCCATAATAAATCCATCCAAGTACATGGACGTGGTCGCCTCTTCCTCCTGAGTTCAAATATAGCCATGGTTTGCCTTGATTGTACCTGTACCAAAAACGCCTAAAAGCAAAGCTTGGAAACCCTAGGTTCGGGTATCACGTTAGAGACCATGAAAACGAAATCAAATAGTGTAGAATGCTTAGAAATTGAATGGCAAGCATGATTATACAAAAAAAATGGCAAAAGGATGCAAGATAACGGATTCACGATCCCATGTACAGGGCTGACTTCGTGATGACTTACAGCGCTATGTAGGTGATGAAAAGGCCTGGTTTTTATTCCAATCGCTTCAGGGGATGGCAGTCAAGAACTCTACGTTGAGCTTTGGTCTTGAGAATGTCCCTAATGTGGATTTCGATCTTCACTTTTTCCAAACTTTTTCAGTTTTTGGTTTGGCCGTTTTAGCAGTTCTTAGGTCGTGAATTAGGTTTGTGTGCCTTGTGTGAATATAATAGAATGATTTTAGGTTAAGAGTTGGGCCAATATCCATGTACATTCAAAGTTTGGAGATTTGATCTTATCACCATTAACAAGCTTTCCAAATATGGCCAAATCTGAGATTTTGTGCACAAAAAGCCAAGACACGAATTTGATTAGGTGTCATATGATATATGAAAGTTGTACCAATCACAAAGATACCATTTCATTAATTTTTGGATTTTATTTGAATTAATATAGATTTAAATTGAATTAAATCAATAAAAATTAAATAAAATAGAAAAATAAATGTTTGGTCATGAAATTAAAGATGGGACACGTGTGTGGCATGACAAGGCTGAATCAAGTGGAAAAAAGTGGGCCCTTTTGTCAAAAATTGGAGTTTTGAGGATAGTTGACTTTTGGCAATTTTGGAAAAATGCCCAACTTCAACAATGCATAACTTCTTCAATTTTGAACGTTTGGAGGTGTTCTTGGACTTTTTAGAAACCTTGAGATGTCCTCTAATCAACCCTTTTGGTCTCATCTCAATTTGATTTTCCATTCTCATGTTATAAGCTTTGGAAAAAAAGGTGTTTTTGTTGACTTTCAAAAATGACCTATAATGTCAAAATTTATAACTTCTTGTGAGTGGATTTTATGATCTTGGGGTGTGAAGATGGATTGTAGGAAATTGCATCCTCTTCAAAATGAGCTTTGGATGGGTCATTTCTCATAAAGTATGAGAAAGTTATGCTTGGTCAAAGTTGAGTTGACTTTTCCTGCAAAACCCTAATTTAGCAACTTTTGAATCTTGATGAATTTTGAGCAATCCTTGATGAATCATGATCAACCCTTTATCAAATTATTAATTATCCTTCAAAATGAGAATGTTGACAAAAAATCCTGAGGTTTGACTGTATTTGGGACACAGTTGACTTTTGACCTAGCACACTCGATTTTTGGGCCTCTTGAGCAATTGACTGACCAAAGTTTCTCTGCAAGGCTTGAAAATTGACATGGATGGTCTTGAGAACATATTAAGGCATTGGGAAGCACTTGAGGACATTTGGATGTGAGGACCTTGATGCAACACAAAACCCTAATTTTGACTTGACTGCCTTAGGAGGTGGTTTGACTGTCCAACCCTTGGGCCATTTTGAGCAATTTGAAGATCATTCTTGACAAATCTTGAGGAATATGGGAGGGCAAATTTTGGGGTACAACAGTAGGCATTCAAATTTTTCTCTTCATGAAGCTGTTTTGTGAGCTCCAGATCTTTCTTCTCACTGGCATAAAATTGGGTCTCAAAGGTATCTCGTTCTTCTTTGAGCTGGACCCAAGACTTTTTCAATTCTTCGAAGTTTGTTGGCATATCCAGATAGAAGACATTATATGGAACGTCTCCTTCGACAACAGGTTCCATGATGATAGGTAAAATGGTGGGGTAAGGCATCATGAGGTTTTGAGTGCGTGCTCGCACCCATTTAAGATAAGGCTCTAAAGGGATGGAGTTATTATGCCCCAATGTCTTGCTATCCATTTTTTTCACCATACCCCAAGCACGAATGAACCTCTGACGGTACCCTTGGACATCATTCTCATAGTCGAATGCAATTCCCTGAACCAGTGCATCATGAGGACCGTCCCTCCTAGCATACCCAAATTTTTGCAATGCCAAACAAGGATTGTAAGTGATACCTCCCCTAATGCCAAGTAGAGGGACATTACGGAATTCTCCACAACAGTCAATAATAGTAATTCTTTCCATAGATCACGCTCACCAATAGATATTTGAATGTGTAAGAGACATCAACCTACTAGACCATCTTAAACCTTGCTCGGTTTTTTACAGTAGATTGGGGTAGGTGCGAAATAAACCACCTAGCTAAAAGAGGAGTGAAACACATCAGGAGTCCTCTTCTCTTCATGGTGCAGGAGTGAAAAGAATGCAAGATACCCCCAAGTAAAGTGGGCACCGAATTGTGAGATAGAAAAATTTTGACTGTGCTCACATCTATAAGTTGGTCCGTATTGGGGAACAGGACCATCCCATAGATGAGAAGAGCCAACACTTCTTCGAAGGCTTGTAAATCCAAATAATCCCAAAAGAATTGAGCCCTTTCAAACAAAAACTTGGCCAAAACCCGTTGACGCCACTTCTCGTTTCCCAATTAGCCGTAACATCAGATCGTTGCAAATGTAAAGCTCGAGCAATAACCTCATGTCTTGGGTCTCTTTCAATATCATTGAAGGGTAGTTTCTCAAGGATAGGTATCCCCAAGAGTCGAGAAAATTCTTCCATAGTGGGAACAAGCTGGTAATCAAGAAAGGTAAAGCAATGGTGCAAGGGGTCGAAGAATTATAAAAGTACTTTCATCATGTCTTCATCATAAATTGAAGTGACTAGGTTGAGAAGTCACCCATGTCTCTCGGTAAATGAAGAATTCCCAGGAAACCTTGATGCTAATTCTTTGAGTTGAGGAGGTACTCTTACGAGGTTGACTTGGATAATATTTCTTCGAGGGGGAGTCATATCCTACAAAACAAAACAAAATAAATCCCTAGGTCCTTGAAATGGTTAATGCAAAATGTCATGGTATGATGTCATGATGTTTATGCACAAATGTATAAGCAAAGAAAAATAAGCCCTTAGGTTTAGGCTTGCATGGGGTTCATAGGTAAGTACCCTTTTAGTTGGCTCATCTTGTCCTAGAAAGTAAACAGGTTCTAAGGGATCTTAATATCACTGATCCTTCTTCATCGGACATTGTTTCAGTGCAAGCCTCTTTATTGGCGAGCGAAATATCCCAAGAGTCAGATCTCAATGAGTGTAGTATCGAGTATCAACCAACTTCGGACTGCACCAAAGTCGGCTACCTCACTACTTCCTAATGGCCAAGTTGTTCAATTAAGGTTCTAAGGTCAGTTAGAGCTTCATGACACCACAAAGCGGCTCCGTATTCTCCTTGACTACTCAAGGGCTACCGGTACCAACAAATATGTCACACTAACATAGCTATTATTTCAACCATGTCGGTATACCCCGCACATTTTCCACAATCTATTGCTACTTACCTAAAAGGTGTTCCCCGATCCGGGTAGAAGATCAATACAACCCAAACAAAGAACCATAATGTAAAGTAGATAAATCAAATAATGAAAGCAAGTAAATATGATTTAACTCTAAGTTAACCCCACTTTTAAGATATGTTCCCCAACAGAGTCGCTCGTTCTGTAGTACGGTGGGAGAACTGACTTGGATGTTTTGCATTTTATCACAATTGTTGCGGATAGCAAGATTCGCCACTGATTTTTCTTTTATCCAATAAGGAAAGGGTGAGAAGAACAGGAAAGACCTTTGAGATGTTTTCTTGAGTTCGGGGGGTAGGTTATGAAAAGGGAAGGTATTAGCACCCTTTTCATCCGTAGTTATCTACGGGCTCTTAGTTGCTTGCTAGATCACTTGCTTTGTTTAAAAATGTGTTTGTGGTGGATTTTGAAAGTATTTTTAAAAAACGCCTTCGTTTAGGCAAACTTTGTAATGATACTCGTCTTTATAAGAATGTATACAAAGTGTTGGACTTTTGAAAATATTTCATATTTTTGAAAAGTGTTTCGTGTGTTTGAAAAAATGTTTTGTTTTTAAGAATAGATTGTGAGCAAGCAACTAAGAACGTTCTACCTTACTCAAAGGTCTTTTGTTCATTTCTCTCTTCCTTTGATATTGCTATCTTACCATTGATTGGTAAGAAGCCTTATCTTTGGATGTAAAGGGACAAACATGGGTCAATTATAGTCATAGAAGGCAACCTATGAGACGTTTTAGAAATTTTTCATTTAGGGACTAGATAATTTACCGAAGGCAACATTGAGGGACATCGAGGGACTACGATCTTTTTATCAAGGGACTTTTGCTAAAACACCCATATTCGAGGGACATGACTATTTTCCGAGGCAGCAAGTGAGATTACCCTAGAGGTGCATATGTGTGAATAGTGTGTTTGATTGCATGCATTTTGTATTGAATTTAAAGGTTATCTATTTGTTGATTTTATCTTTCCATATAGCCTAATTACTAATAGTGTAAGAAAGTAATAAAAATGCAAAGAATAAATCCTAAGTTATTGCAACCATAAAAAAAAGAAAAAGAGGAAAGGTGAGTCTTTCGACCCAGACAATATGCTCCTTCTATTCATCCTATTTCATCTTCTTTCGATTGGGCCTGTAAGGCAGTATGAATATGTATCCTTCTGTGATACGATGGGAGAACTGACTGTTAATACTGGTTTTTCATTTTTGTTCGCAAATGTCGCGGTAAGCAAGAGTCGCCACCGTATTTTCTTTTATGCAATGAAGGAAAGGGTGAAAAGAACAAAAAAAAAGACCTTTTCGATATGTTTCTGAGTAAGGGGGGTAGATTATGGAAAGGGAAGGTGTTAGCACCCTTTCCATCCATGGTTTTCCAAGGGCTCTTAGAGGTTTGCTCATTTTTCAAGATGTTTTTGTGCTTTGTGTTTGAAATTGTTTTTAAAACGCCTTAGTACGGCGAACTTTGTAACGTTTCTCGGGATAGTAGAGAAAATATACAAAGTGTTTTGAAATGTATTTTGAAATGTATTTTGAAATGTCTTTTGAAAAGTAGTTTTTGTGTAAGTGCAAAAATAGTTTTGAGCAAACTTCTAACAGATATCTACTTTGTACTCGAAAAGGTTGTTCATTTCCTCTTTTTCTTTAGACAATGCTATCCTACTATTAGTGAGTAGGTAGCCCTATCGTTGGATGTTGAGGGACAATCGAAGGAACGTTACAGTCACGAAGGAAACTTATGGAGATGCTTTAGCAATTCTATTTTAGGGACTAGATCATTTAACAAGAAGGCAGCTGTAGGGTCATCGAGGGACTATGATCTTTTGATTTATGGGTCTTTGCTAAAACATTCCTTCCCCGTGACTGTTTTATTGAAGGCAACCAAAGTGGGTGTACCTTAGAGGTGTATATGTGAAACTGTGTTTTTTCAGTTATGTTTATCTTGCAATTAGTGATCTACGATTAATTGATTAAACGTGTCATGCACACCTATTTACTAGCAATTATATACAAGCATAATATTAAAGTTATGGAATTTAAATCTACACTATTACAATGCTTTGGGGAGGGGATTTACATTATGCAAGGATAAGGGGAATAAAGCAGTAAATGTCCTAATTTTAATCTATTACATCCCAGTAGGCAGTTACAATAAAATAAACACGCGTGAGTTTGAAAATAACGTCTAAAAATCCTAATAATAAAATCTTTTTGTTGTTTTATTTTATTTTGGGAAAATGTTTAGATAATTAAATTATTAATTAACAAAATTAATTTAATAGAAAAAAACTAGCCTAATGTTTTTGTAGTTTTTTTATTGATTTTATGTTGATTAAAAAAAGAAATAAAATAGTCAAACCAAGGATAAAATCGAACAAACAGGCAGTAAATCAAGAAAAGTGTGATTCTATAGGCCTGGATCGAAAGAGGCTTGGGATGTCTTTCGATCCAGTGAAGAGGCTTGATCGAAGGTGCATGAAGGACTACACTTTGAGGGTGTTCGATCTAGATATGTCATCCTTCGATCTGGGAACCTTGGATCTAGTTCGAAGCTGAGCTGCTTCGAAGCTCTGAACAATATTCTGAAAAGATGTTTCCTGCAAAATGAAACAAATGTTATAGATCCAGGGGGGACTTTACCCCCATGATTCGAATCTCCTCCCAATTATAATCCTTCCTTAATTCGAATCTACTGTGTCTAGTTCTGGGTTTGTTTTGTCCTGAGATTTAAGGAAAAAACTTAGATCGTGCCCGAGCAATGGCACGACCTCATCTCTGCGCTTTAGCTTACATGCAACATAATCAGTAATTACAAGAATATATGTGCAATGTGTATTTAAATGTCATGAAGGTGCAATTTTGGTTTTGCAAACCCTTACCCGTAGAAGATGTATGATCTATGGCTCTGGGTGTGGAGATGTTTGCTTAGGAGTTAGGGTGGACGCCTGGATGAGGGAACCTGCAAAAGGTGTTTCAATTGGGAGGCTTTTGGGATTTTTGAGCATCGCGTGTGTGTAGTCTCTTCCTGTGTGGTATGTATGCATGCGTGTTCGTCCCCTTATGTCCTCTCTTTCGTCCCCCCTGGCACTGTGTCCTTGGCCTTGCATTTATAGGAGTATGAGGGTGCATAGTAACAGCAAGAGACAACCATTTAAACAGGCCTTTAAAGCCATGAGACAAGAATCAGACATATTAAAAGCATTCCTTTTTGAAACATTCATGTCTCTTTGGAAATATTGGATGAACCTGGACACTTGACTCCTTCGATTGGCCTATGAGTTGCCTCCTTTGCATGGACTTCTTATGCACCCTTCGAATGGGACTTTTGAATGCGTCTTCGAATAGAATTATTATGCACCCTTCAAATGGGCCTTCTGAATGCTTCTACGAGTGGACCTTTACATGTTCTTCGAATGAGTCATTGTTACTTCCTTCGAATGGCTTTCTTTGCCAGCTTCAAATTCCAATTCAAATATATTCAGAACATTCCCTATTAGACAACTTCGACCAGCCCTTGGTCTTGTGATGAGTCTAAGTTCTGATTCGAAGTGTTCAGAACTTCCTTCACCAGAGCATCTTAGATTAAGACAAACTCTTCACTGAAATGCCATTCGAAGGTCATTTCATTCTAATGTTCTGATTGAGGGAAACCCTGAAGTTCCAGTCGAAGGACACTCTGAAGTTCCAGTCGAAGGACCTTTTGGAATGCCAATTGAAGGGCCTTTGTCCATACCAATCGAAGGCCTTGTTGAAATTCTAATCAAAGGATCTTGTTACAAGGACATCAAAAGGATTTGTTGAAATGCCAATTGAAGGGCGCTATGTAGATGCCAATCGAAAGGCATTTTGGATATGCCAATGGAAAGGAATTTTGGAGATGCGAATCGAAAGGCTTTGTTGAAATGCCAATTGAAGACGCCTTTGTTCAGATGCCAATCGAAAGACATTGTTCAGATGTCAATCAAATGATACTTTGTTCTGATACCAATCAAAGTGCCTTGCTCAGACGTCAATCTAAGTACCTTGTGGACCGATCGAAAACTTTGTTATTCTCTCTTCAATTTCCTTCAGTTTGGACCAATCGAAGTGATGTTAAAATGCCAATCAAAGACGCCTTTGTTCAGATGCTAATCTAAAGACATTGTTAAGATGCCAATCGAAAGACACCTTGTTCAGATTCCAAATGAAAGACATTTTGTTGACATGCCTTCGAAGTACACCCCATCGAAGGACACTTTAACCAACTTCAAAATTTGTTATTTTTCTTTAAGCAAGTTGTGATCGGTGGGAATGAGAACTGACTGTTTTGGAATGCTGGTTCGCGTTTGCGTTTGTTTTCGCAAAATGTCGCGGTAAGCAAGAGTCGCCACCGTCTTTTATTTTATCCAACAAGGAAAGGACAAAAGCACAGAAAAAATATTTTTCGAGATGTTTCTCGGGTTCGGGAGGTAGATTATAGAAAGGGAAGGTGTTAGCACCCTTTCTATCCGTGGTTATCCACGGGCTCTTAGGTACTTGCTCACTATGTTTTCAAAAGTTTGCTTTTCTTTGTGTTTGTGGGTTTTGAAAAGAGTTTTAAAAGGGGTGTAAGTGCGAAAAGTTTTGTTTTGTTTTTAAAGGAGCAAGTACTTAAGAACCTCTACCTACTCAAAAAGGAATTAAACTGTGCAAATGTCCTTTAGACAGTGCTATCCCACTATTGAGGAGTAGGTAGCACCGTCGTTGGAGTTTTCGGGTCAATTCGATTTAAGGGACGTGTGGTCACTAAAGCAATGTTAGGATGCTTTAGCGGTAACCCTAATGTCTTAGATCATTTTTATCGAGGCAACCATTTCGAGGCAACTTTGATCTTTGGACAGGAGGGCGACCTCTAAGACTTCCTATACTCAATGACCATGTTTCGAGGCAACCAAGTGAGGTATACCCTAAGAGTGGCATGTGCGAGTGTGTCAATTTTCAGTTATATTATCTTTGTATATTTAGGTGTTCGATCATTTGTTTTTAGATCTTGTCATACAATCCTAGTTAGCATACATCTAAGCAGTTAATATATGTACAGGAATTTAAAGTGCGGAAATTGTAAATCCTACGCTATTACAAAGCTTCGGGGAGGGGGATTATTTACATGTCCAAAATTGGGGAGATAAAAGCAGTAAAGTAAAAGTCTTAGTTAAGCTATTACATCCCAGTAGGCAGTTACAATAAAATAAACGCGCGAAAAATGAAAATAACCTCTAAAAATCCTAAGAATAAAATATTTTTGTTGTTTTATTTTATTTTGGGAAAATGATCTAAATCTACTTAATTTTAGTTTTGGAGAAAATGTTAAGATAATTAAGAGATTAATTAATAAAATTAATTTAATAGAAAAAAAACTATCCTAATGTTTTTATGGTTTTTGATTGATTTTAATGTTAATTAAAAAGATAAAAAGATGTCAATGAAAACAAAAATAAAATACAAGGGGGATCCTTCGATCCAGGGAAAAAAGGAGCTTAGAGCCAAGGAGGGAATGGAAGCTTTGATCCAAACAGGGTCATGGTTCTTTCGATTGGGCCAGAAAGTGGGCATGAACAGCCTTCGATCCAGGGAAGGGGATTTCCCTTCGATCCTGGGAAAAATTCCTTCTTCGATCCAGAGAAGGTGTCTCCTTCGATCTGGGATGCTATACTTGCAAAAGTATGTTAGCAAAATAAAACTCAGGGCCTGGTATCGAACCCCAGGCCCTTCGATCCTGCGTGCGCTGAGTCTTTTCAGGCTAAATCTGCAGCAAATGTTAGCAAACGAAGAACATGACCTAGGGCCAAACCCAAGCCCTTGAATTCTCTCTAGGATGGCAAATCGAATGGGATAGAAAATATGGAGGTGTTATGCAAAATGAAAAGTTTTGACAATTTACCCTCTCTTACCAGCAGATTGAATCTTCGATTTGGGTACTGGCTGGGTGGGAGCACTTTCAATCTGAGGGCTTCTGGGCGTGGGCACCTTTGATCTGAAGGACTGCTTTGGCTTGGAAAATTCTGACAATGTTGACAACCTGTGGTGGGCAGCGTATCTCCAAATTCTCCCTGTTTCTTTTTCTTTTCTCTATTTTTCTGTGTGTTTTTTCGTTGTTGTTCCCCCCTTTGTAATGTGCCACTTGCCCTTGTATTTATAGGAGTGTGGGGGTCTAGTAACGACAAGAGACAGCCAATTAAACAGGCCAATAAAACCATGAGACAAGAATCAAACACATTAAATTATTTCCTTTTTTGAAATATTCATGTCTCTTTGGAATCTGGAATGAATCTGGACATGTTGACTTTCGAATGCCTTCAGGCCCTGCTCTTTGATTGGGCTTGTTTTGAACAGAACCTCTCTGGTCGATTCAGCTCCTTAGGAATAGAAAAGGCAAGAATCTAGCCTTTAACTCAGGAATTAAATCCACAATTAGCATTTAATTATTTCTATATTTGCAAGGGACACATGCCATTTTCCCATGTTCAGTGTACCTGGACATGTTTTTTGAGTGCCCTCTTGATGGCCTCTTACAAATGGCCTGGAAGGAGTTCTTTGAATGGCCCTTGTCTAAATATCAATCGAAGGGTCCTGATCGAAAGGCTTTGTTAACAGGCCAATCGAAAGTTGTTGTTCATGCCAATCGAAGGACATAGTTAACATGCCTGTCGAAGCTGCCTTGACACAATGCTAAATCGAAGGATCCCTTGGCATGCCAATTGAAAGGCTTGGCCCAGGGTGCCAAACGAAAAGGTCTTTCAGAATTCCAATCGAAGGCCTTGACATAATTCCAAACGACGTGCTTGTCCATACTTCCAATCGAAAGGCTCCTTCAGAATACCAATCGAAGGGTCTTTCAGAATGCCAATCGAAGGCCTTGACATAATGCCAATCGAAGTGCTTGTCCAAAATGCCAATCGAAAGGCTCCTTCAGAATACCAATCGAAGGGTCTTTCAGGATGCCAATCGAAATGTACTTAAAGCACCACTCAAAAATTTTCTTTTTCCTTAGGCAAGGGTTTCTGGTAAACCATGTAGGGGGAAGACTTTTGAAAACATGAGAGGGCAAATTTTGGGGTACAACAGTTGCCCCTGTTCAATTTTCTTAAACCTGAGGATATAGATTGGCTTTCGAGCCTTTCGTGATCCGAAGGTGGAAGATAATTGAACACTAGAGTGCCCAGAAATTTTCACTCGCATGGTGTAGTATCAGCAATGTGATGTCGGGAATGGGCTTACAGATGCCATTTGGAGATTGTTGGATAGTTGTTGGAGATGGGCTTAAAGATGCCATCCATAAGTGATTGTTGGACTGTATCAATAAGCTGGAACTCGATGATTGTCAGAATTGCGTCTGCATCTGGAGCGTATCTGAAATGTATTTGAATGAGTGACAGAATGACATCTGAATCTGGATCGTATCTGAAATATATTTGAAAGAGTGACAGAATGACATCCGAATCTGGATCGTATCTGGAATGTATTTGAATGAGTGACAGAATGACATACGAATCTGGATCGTATCTGAAATGTATTTTGAATGAGTGACAGAATGACATCCGAATCTGGATCGTATCTGGATTGTATTTTAAATGAGTGACAGAATGACAATTGAATCTGGATCGTATCTGGACTGTAATTTGAATGAGTGACAGAATGACATCCGAATCTGGATCTTATCTGGACTGTATTTGAATGAGTGACAGAATGACATCCGAATCTGGATCGTATCTGGACTGTAATTTGAATGAGTGACTGAATGACATCCGAATCTGGATCGTATGTGAAATGTATTTTGAATGAGTGACAGAATGACATCCGAATCTGGATCGTATCTGGACTGTATTTTGAATGAGTGACAGAATGACATCCGAATCTGGATCATATCTGGACTGTAATTTGAATGAGTGACAGAATGACATCCGAATCTGGATCGTATCTGGACTGTATTTGAATGAGTGACAGAATGACATCCGAATCTGGATCGTATCTGGACTGTATTTTGAATGAGTGACAGAATGACATCCGAATCTGGATCGTATATGGACTGTATTTGAATGAGTGACAGAAAGACATCCGAATCTGGATCGTATCTGGACTGTAATTTGAATGAGTGACAGAATGACATCCGAATCTGGATCGTATCTGGATTGTATTTGAATGAGTGACAGAATGACATCCGAATCTGGATCGTATCTGGACTGTAATTTGAATGAGTGACAGAATGACATCCGAATCTGGATCGTATCTGGACTGTATTTGAATGAGTGACAGAATGACATCCGAGTCTGGATCGTATCTGGACTGTATTTTGAATGAGTGACAGAATGACATCCGAATCTGGATCGTATCTGGACTGTATTTGAATGAGTGACAGAATGACATCCGAATCTGGATCGTATATGGACTGTATTTGGAAGGAGTCTGGAATAAGTATCAGAATGTCAGCCATATTTGGGTCGCATCTGAACTGTCTCTAGAAGGAGTCTAGAATAAGTATCAGAATGTCAGCCATATCTGGGTCGCATCTGAACTATCTCTAGAAGGAATCTGGAATAAGTATCAGAATGTCAGCCATATCTGGATCGCATCTGAACTGTCTCGTGCTTAATGGAGTATACCGTTGAGGTTATAGTACTTGTCCACACTATGACGGAGGAGAACATCAAGATCTAGGAACTGACTCGTGCTCAATGGAGTATACCGTTGAGGTTATAGAACTTGTCCACACTATGACGTAGGGAAACATCTTCATCAAGATCTAGGAACTGTCTCGTGCCCACCGGGAGTATACCGCTGAGGTTATAGAACTTGTCCACACTATGACGGAGGAGACATCTTCATCAAGATCTAGGAACTGTCTCGTGCCCACCGGGAGTATACCGCTGAGGTTATAGAACTTGTCCACACTATGACGGAGGAAACTGTCGAGATTGAGAACCTTATCTAAAATTCAACCGATGATAATTCAATTGAGATTTAAGAACTGGTCAGATCTTCGACTAAGCTGAGAACTTAACTGCATTTTTCCTGAAAGGTAAAGGTCAGTCATATGCAATACATGATATGGATCAGGCAATGATGTTCTCAAAATAAATGAGATTGTATTCGTATGATGCGTATATGTATGTATCATGATGTATGGGAATGTGATGTTTTAGCTGGGAAAATAAATCCCGGAGCTGCTGGAGAATAGAGTTGAGTTCTTCGTTTCCACTGGGGATAATGAACGAAGATGATTGCGAGAATAAACCTGCAGGAGAAAAGAACTCCGTTGGGGAATAAACATGATGAAGAGATTACTCCGAGGGGAAATACTCTGTGGGGGAGAGATGTTCTGCTGATGATTTTAATGATAACTCCGCTGGGGATGGATTACCGTTGCTGGTGATATTGAATCTGTTGAGGATAGAAGTCCTGCTTGGGGAAAGAAAGAACCTTGCTGGGATGATCTTTCAGTTGCAACTTGCTAAGGATAACCCAGTTAGACTCTTGTGAGGAGGACCTTCTAAATTTGGCTGGGGAGATACATTCGTATTCTGTAGGGGATAGGCTTTCAGAATCTACTGGGTAAGATGATTCAACTCTGGCGGGGAAGCTTTTTTGGACTGCGCTGGGGAAATGGCTCCACTGGGGGTATCTTGTATTCCGCCGGGGAACATTCTTATATTCTGTTGAGGAATATTAAGACTATCGGGGACGCTCTTTACGCTTGCTGGAGAATATCTTTATACTCCGCTGGGGAATATTAAGACCTTCTGGGGATACCAAGCCTTTTCAGGGCTGACGATAGATTAACTCTGCTTGGGGAGAGTATTGCTGATTCGTCCATAGTTGCAAGTCTCAGTTGAGAGAGCTATCATTATTGTCTTACTCTGCGGTGAGTGAAAGTATCTTAGCCATATTCTTCAGCTGAATCTATACCTTGGTACCTGGTGGACAGAGCAACTTGTACAGTTCGGACAATTCTTATTTCCCCCTGTTTTTTGCGGGAGAAGGTGCCTACAGAGGCCCTGTGGATCGAGTATTGTCCCCACCTATGAGGTGCTTGGTATCTTTCAGCCAAAATGACAAGTCTTCTTCTGGTAGGCCAGTGATGAGATGACGGGACATAGTCGTACGCTTTGATCCCTAATTTTTGCCTGGACCGCCCTTTCGGGTTTTCAGTCCATCAGGATACCCTTTTTTGCCCAAGCCGCCTTTTCAGGTTTTCAACTTGCCGGGTGTACAAATCCTTTTTTGTTTTTATCCCTAATTTTTGCTCGAACCCTTTTGGTTCGCCGGGAAGCCTTTATTTTTGCCTAGGCCAGTCAACCTAGCGGGTCTTGGATTATGCGTAGTACTTTTTTGACTATGTCCATGCTCTCAGAGTGTAGGGAGTTGTCACTGTCAGTAGTGTTGTGTTGCCATACTACCAGAAGATGTTTGATCATGCAAGATTCGTTGCTGGAATTCATGTCCAATGCCCCAAGTGATTCAGATGGAGATCTGCCCCTGGCTACTCTGCACTTCTTCAGAGATTTCTTGAAATCTTGACTGGGCTGCCCCAGGTGTGCTGGATAGTGACGTGTCATGCCCCCTTGTTGATAGGAGATTCGTCAATGGAAGTGTCATCCTTTTTGAAGTGATTTTGTTCACTGAGAGGGCTTTCGTTCATCGGATATTCGTTGTGTGAATTTCTCTGCTGTTTGAACAAATAGTCATATGCAAACAATGTTATTTTAAGAATGTAAAGCTTATGTCTGTCTTGAAGTTTTTGAAAATGCAGTTTTCAATAAAACAAGTGAATTTTTGTAAAATGTGATGTCAATTCAGGATTTTACAGCAAGCCCTACAGGAGTCAGGATACCTTTGGTAACAGTATGCTTTCGAACTAACCCATGCTTCAGCTAGGACTTTTAAGGGTTATAACGTGGCTTGGTTCACGGTTTAAGAAGCAAAGGATAAAGGCTCAAAGTATATTTGTACCCGCCCGCTCTTCGTGATGTTCTTCAATCCTAAGCTCAGTTAATTATGCATTTGAACTCCAAATGAGTCTGGAACGACACTTTTGGTGATGGTTCACACAAGTTGAATTTGTTGGAAGGCAGTCATTTTTGTAACATTTTTCATGTTGTTGAGGATTTGTAGCGACCTCGTTCTTTTTGATTTGTTATCCCTAACTTTTGCCTGTCTGTTCCTGTTTTCGAGATTACAGTCAGCGGGATGCCCCAGCTTTCTTAAGCCTCCTTTATAGGTTTTGGCTTAGTGGGCTTTTCTCTTTTGAGAGATTGACTGCCTATGAGATAAAGAACCATCACTGTCTTTTGATTCTAGAGGAATGCTTTTGATGTCGTTCGTTGTATTATGAACTGAGAGTTTTACGACTTCAATGCGCATCTTTTGAATTAACTGAGAGACTACCCTGCCCCAGGTTTAAATTAAAGGTTTCAATTTGTGAAAAGAAAAACTCCGACTTCTTTGGCTCAAAGGGGTTGACTAGGGATTATCTTCCTTAAAACTCCACTGTTTAGGATTTGAAACAATGCCTGTACATCGTCAGCGGGGTCTGTTCAAAAGCATACTGTAGAGACTTTGGTATCATTTTCGTCATCCTCCCTCTAAAGGCTTGTAACTTTTAGCAAGAGTTGAATGTCATAAAGTGAGTAAAAAGCATAGTTTAAATGTAATTAAAATGATTGGATCAAATCAAGACAAACATATGCAATGCATTAATGAAACAAAGCTTGGCATTAATAGATAATTGTTCGAATAACAAAGAGATATTACAACTTGAAAATCAAATGAAACAAAATCCTTCAATGATTTGGCATAGGAGCAGTGATTATGTTTCGTGTCTCCGGAGGGTCAAACGTGATCTCCTTGGCATCAATCATGTCTTGGACCTTGTTCTTCAGAGCCCAACAGTTGTTTGTGTCATGTCCCGGACTGTCAGAGTGGTATGCACACCTTTCATTGGGATGATAGGTAGGAGCGGAAGTATTTGGGTTTCAGAGAGGAGCCTTTAATGTGATCAGCCATGCCTTCAACATTTGTTGTAGCGCTTGAGTCAGTTACATGTTGATCTTAGTGAATTGTCTTTTAGGCGCGACCTCCTTACGTTGATGCCCCTGTCTTTGTTGAGCAGGCGTAGGATTAGAGATCAAGATTTCTCCTACGTGTTGGTCATGACGACTCTTTTGACCATACACATCATTGGACTCTTTCTTCCCATTGTAGGGCTTTTTCTGAGCATCAGAAGGTGTAGCTTCTTGAATCTTCCCACTTTTGATGCCAGCTTCGACCCTTTCGCCGGTCAGTATTAGCTCGGTGAACCCGGCTGAAAAGCTTCCGATCAAGTGGTTAAAGAATGGACCAGACAGGGTCCCCAAAAACATATCAACAAGTTCACGATCAGCTAAAGGTGGTTGCACCCTTCCAGCAAGGTCTCTCCATTTTTGAGCATACTCTTTAAATCCTTCACCCGTCCCTATTGACATACCCTGGAGTTGGGTACGCGTAGGAGCGAGGTCGGAGTTGTACTGATACTGCCTGTAAAATGCAGTAGCCAAATCTTCCCAGCTGCGGATACTGGCTCCGTCCAACTGATAGAACCACTCAAGCTGAGTCCCTGAAAGACTGTCTTGAAAGAAATGGATCCACAAGTTCTTATCAGCAGTGTAAGGCTGGATCTTTCTTACATATGACCAGAGGTGCAGCTTTGGATAGGAAGCTCCGTCATACTTGGCAAAGGCTGGTGCCTTGAACTTATGGGGAATCACCACCCCAGATGATAGACCTAGATCTCTGAAGTCCAGACCGGGCACCTTCTGTATTTCCATAGCGCTCAAACGGTCCTCCAGTTGTTTGTACTTATCCTCAGCAGGAGGATACTGTTCTTCATCATAGTCTGTCTCGTTGTCGGAGACTTCAGGGCTAGGAGCCCTCCTCTCTTGTGGACTGTCTTTCCCTCCAGATGGGGTGGTTAGATCAACTTCACTCTGCAACCCGTTTCCAAACCTGCGTCCAGTATTGAACAGGATGGTCCTCTTCTTCTTCTTCTTCCTCTCTTTCAGAATCAGGGTCTTCAAGTCCTGCTGACCCTTAGCTAGGCTTGTGACCAACTCTTGAAATTGGGCATTTTGGGCCTGGAGGGCCTTGATAGCTTGCTCGGTTGAAGGTTCAGTAGACATGATGATTGCTGAAATAAACAACGAAGAAGATAAGAGACCTGTACTGGGAGACCTGTTATGCAATGATATGTATGTATGCAATGTTTTCATGGATCTCGCGGGGTAAACAAGAAACTGTTAGAATCTGAATTTTGCAGCTTGATTGAAGGAACTTCATGTTGCTGAGAGTCCTTCTTCAAGAGTCAGGCTCACCATATCGAGTGGGTCATAGCCCCTGACTCAAGTTATCGTGCTTGGATTTCTAGACAACCCTGGCTAGAGGAAAATAAATCCCCTTTTGCCCCTTGCTAGCCATTTGATTTACCATAACCTGCATCACAGACCCTTGAGATCCTTGAAATGGTTAAAGAAATGTTAAGGCATGATGTTATGATGTGTATGCTATGCGTTTAAGCAAAAGTGTGAGGTGATATAAGTAAGCCCTGCAATAAATCCAAATTGTTGGATAAGGACTGTAAACAAAACCTGCAAGGAACTCATGCTGTTAGATAACAAGAATGTGCAAGTAGTTCAAGTTTGAAGGCACACAAGTCACACAAACAACCTTAAGTTTAGGCTGGCATGGAGTTTCATAGGTAAGTACCCTCTTGAGTGTAGTTGGCTCAAAACCTGTCCTATAGATAGTAACCGGGTTCTAAGGAGCTCAATATCATTGGATTGTTTTCTATGTTCATCGTTTTGGTTTAGCCACTGAACTAGCGACCAAAATATTCCAAGAAAACAATCCTCAATGAGTGTAGTATCGAGTATCTACCAACTTCGGATTGCACCAAAGTCGGTCATCTCACTACCCCTAAAAAAGGCCAAGATGGTCAAGTAAGGTTCTAGGTCATTAGTGCTTAGTGACATCACTCAGCGGCCCCGTATTCTCTTTGATTGACTCAAAGGCTACCGGTACTCACAAATATGTCGCACTAATATAGCTATTGCTTCAACCGTGTCGGTATACCCCGCACAATTTCCACAACGTATTGCTATCTATGAATGTTTCCCCAAATCCGGGTGGAGGATTTATAGAACTCCGATACAAGCCCACAAAATTAAAAGCATACAAAGCAATACAATTGAAAACACAAGTGATCTAGTCCTAAGGTACACCTCACTTATATATCCCCAACAGAGTCGCCAGTTCTGTGATCGGTGGGAATGAGAACTGACTGTTTTGGAATGCTGGTTCGCGTTTGCGTTTGTTTTCGCAAAATGTTGCGGTAAGCAAGAGTCGCCACCGTCTTTTATTTTATCCAACAAGGAAAGGACAAAAGCACAGAAAAAATCTTTTTTGAGATGTTTCTCGGGTTCGGGAGGTAGATTATAGAAAGGGAAGGTGTTAGCACCCTTTCTATCCGTGGTTATCCACGGGCTCTTAGGTACTTGCTCACTATGTTTTCAAAAGTTTGCTTTTCTTTGTGTTTGTGGGTTTTGAAAAGAGTTTTAAAAGGGGTGTAAGTGCGAAAAGTTTTGTTTTGTTTTTAAAGGAGCAAGTACTTAAGAACCTCTACCTACTCAAAAACGAATTAAACTGTGCAAATGTCCTTTAGACAGTGCTATCCCACTATTGAGGAGTAGGTAGCACCGTCGTTGGAGTTTTCGGGTCAATTTGATTTAAGGGACGTGTGGTCACTAAAGCAATGTTAGGATGCTTTAGCAGTAACCCTAATGTCTTAGATCATTTTTATCGAGGCAACCATTTCGAGGCAACTTTGATCTTTGGACAGGAGGGCGACCTCTAAGACTTCCTATACTCAATGACCACGTTTCAAGGCAACCAAGTGAGGTATACCCTAAGAATGGCATGTGTGAGTGTGTCAATTTTCAGTTATATTATCTTTGTATATTTAGGTGTTCGACCATTTGTTTTTAGATCTTGTCATACAATCCTAGTTAGCATACATCTAAGCAGTTAATATATGTACAGGAATTTAAAGTGCGGAAATTGTAAATCCTACGCTATTACAAAGCTTCGGGGAGGGGGATTATTTACATGTCCAAAATTGGGGAGATAAAAGCAGTAAAGTAAAAGTCTTAGTTAAGCTATTACATCCTAGTAGGCAGTTACAATAAAATAAATGCGCGAAAAATGAAAATAACCTCTAAAAATCCTAAGAATAAAATCTTTTTGTTGTTTTATTTTATTTTGGGAAAATGATCTAAATCTACTTGATTTTAGTTTTGGAGAAAATGTTAAGATAATTAAGAGATTAATTAATAAAATTAATTTAATAGAAAAAAAAACTATCCTAATGTTTTTATGGTTTTTGATTGATTTTAATGTTAATTAAAAAGATAAAAAGATGTCAATGAAAACAAAAATAAAATACAAGGGGGATCCTTCGATCCAGGGAAAAAAGGAGCTTAGAGCCAAGGAGGGAATGGAAGCTTCGATCCAAACAGGGTCATGGTTCTTTTGATTGGGCCAGGAAGTGGGCATGAACAGCCTTCGATCCAGGGAAGGGGATTTCCCTTCGATCCTGGGGAAAATGCCTTCTTCGATCCAGAGAAGGTGTCTCCTTCGATCTGGGATGCTATACCTGCAAAAGTATGTTAGCAAAATAAAACTCAGGGCCTGGTATCGAACCCCAGGCCCTTCGATCCTACGTGCGCTGAGTCTTTTCAGGCTAAATCTGCAGCAAATGTTAGCAAACGAAGAACATGACCTGGGGCCAAACCCAAGCCCTTGAATTCTCTCTAGGATGGCAAATCGAATGGGATAGAAAATATGGAGGTGTTATGCAAAATGAAAAGTTTTGACAATTTACCCTCTCTTACCAGCAGATTAAATCTTCGATTTGGGTACTGGCTGGGTGGGAGCACTTTCAATCTGAGGGCTTCTGGGCGTGGGCACCTTTGATCTGAAGGACTGCTTTGGCTTGGAAAATTCTGACAATGTTGACAACCTGTGGTGGGCAGCGTATCTCCAAATTCTCCGTTTCTTTTTCTTTTCTCTATTTTTCTGTGTGTTTTTTCGTTGTTGTTCCCCCCTTTGTAATGTGCCACTGGCCCTTGTATTTATAGGAGTGTGGGGGTCTAGTAACGGCAAGAGACAACCAATTAAACAGGCCATTAAAGCCATGAGACAAGAATCAGACACATTAAATTATTTCCTTTTTTGAAATATTCATGTCTCTTTGGAATCTGGAATGAACCTGGACATGTTGACTTTCGAATGCCTTCAGGCCCTGCTCTTCAATTGGTCTTGTTTTGAACAGAACCTCTCTGGTCGAATCAGCTCCTTAGGAACAGAAAAGGCAAGAATCTGGCCTTTAACTCAGGAATTAAATCCACAATCAGCATTTAATTATTTCTATATTTGCAAGGTACACATGCCATTTTCCCATGTTCAGTGTACCTGGACATGTTTTTTGAGTGCCCTCTTGATGGCCTCTTCCAAATGGCCTGGAAGGAGTTCTTCGAATGGCCCTTGTCCAAATATCAATCGAAGGGTCCTGATCGAAAGGCTTTGTTAACAGGCCAATCGAAAGTTGTTGTTCATGCCAATCGAAGGACATGGTTAACATGCCTGTCGAAGCTGCCTTGACACAATGCTAAATCGAAGGATCCCTTGGCATGCCAATTGAAAGGCTTGGCCCAGGGTGCCAAACGAAAAGGTCTTTCAGAATTCCAATAGAAGGCCTTGACATAATTCCAAACGACGTGCTTATCCATACTGCCAATCGAAAGGCTCCTTCAGAATACCAATCGAAGGGTCTTTCAGAATGCCAATCGAAGGCCTTGACATAATGCCAATCGAAGTGCTTGTCCAAAATGCCAATCGAAAGGATCCTTCAAAATACCAATCGAAGGGTCTTTCAGGATGCCAATCGAAATGTACTTAAAGCACCACTCAAAAATTTTCTTTTTCCTTAGGCAAGGGTTTCTGGTCAACCATGTAGGGGGAAGACTTTTGAAAACATGAGAGGGCAAATTTTGGGGTACAATACAAGTGTTTGTAACCACCGATGTAAGAGAAGATCTTGTAAAAAATGAGAGGGAAAATTTTGGGGTACAACAGGTTCCCCTGTTCAATCTTCTTAAACTTGAAGATGTAGATTGGCTTGTCTGACTTTCATGATCTGAAGGTAGAAGATGATTGAACACTAGAGTACCCAGAAATTTGCACTCGTCTGAAGTGATATTGTTGGTGAATAATAAAGGGAATGGGTTTACATATTCCATTTAGAAAAGATGACAGAAGACCGTCGGAGATGGGCTTAAAGATGTCATCCACAGAACATGACGGAGAGTCTTCAGAGATGGGCTTAAAGATGCCATCCAGAAGAATGTTGATTTCATGAGATATTCCTTTGTGGGAATCCCTATTCCTGTTGTTGAGGAGGACTCTGCTGAGGAATGTTGATCTTTGTCTTGGGAAATAGAGTTTAGGAGCTTCAGTTATCCGTTATTCTACTGGGGAGTCATCTCTTGATAGAAGAGATGGAAGTGGACTGCTATCTGGTCAGAATCCAGGCTTCACAGTCACTTACTGGGGAAATGAGATTAAACTATTAAGGATCATCAACGAATCCATGGTCGATTTGAACTGAACCAGTGGAGGTCTTGAATTAACTTTAATTGGATAAGAATCAGAAAAATATTATGATCGATTTAACTGAACCAGTAAAGGTCTACTGGAAAAGAATCAGTAACAAATCAATGGTTGACTTGAACTGCACCAGAAGAGGTCTTGGTTTATCTTTGACTGGATAAGAATCAGAAAAATCTTAGGATCGATTTAACTGAACTAGTAAAGTCTTTGAGTATCTTCAACTGGAATAAGAATCATAGAGATCTTAGTGTCGATCTGACTGAACCAGAGAAGGTCTTGGATTAACTTTGACTGGATAAGAATCAGAAAAATCTTAGGATCGATTTAACTGAACCAGACAAAAGTCTTGGAATATCTTCAACTGGAATAAGAATCAGAGAGATCTTAGTGTCGATCTGAATGAACCAAAGAAGGTCTTGGATTAACTTTGACTGGATAAGAATCAGGAAAATCTTAGGATTGATTTAACTAA
Organism: Vicia faba; assembly: GCA_948472305.1. Lineage (NCBI taxonomy): Eukaryota > Viridiplantae > Streptophyta > Magnoliopsida > Fabales > Fabaceae > Vicia > Vicia faba. The sequence goes on along the minus strand of OX451739.1, from coordinate 377,000,605 downwards.
ACCAGACAAAAGTCTTAGAATATCTTCAACTGGAATAATAATTAGAGAGATCTTAGTGTCGACCTGACTGAACCAGAAGGTTTTGGATTAACTTTGACTGGATAAGAATCAGAAAAGTCTTAGGATCGATTTAACTGAACCAGACAAAATTCTTGGAATATCTTCAACTAGAATAAGAATCAGAGAGATCTTAGTGTCAATCTGACTGAACCAGAGAAGGTCTTGTGAGGGCATCTTTCTGAGGAAACTGCTGAAACAGCCCTTCATTAAACATAGTTTTTGAGAGGACTACCAGGTCACATAAGTAGTCAACAGTGTTTGTTGATTTTATCTTGTCCCTGAAAAAGGTAAGGAGTTAGTCGTATGCAATGTCATGATGTATGATATGCATTGCGTGATAATGTTCTCAAAATACATGAGATTATGTTGTATGCGATGTGTATGCGCATGCCATGAGGTATGAATATGGGATGTTATTGCGATATTTTAGTCTGGGAAAATAAATCCCGGACTGCTGCTGAAGAGTATTGGGAAGCTGATTTCTTCATTTCTGATGAGGATGGTGAATGGAGATGATTTGCCGAGGATTTCCTCTTTCTATTTAAGGATATTCTGCTGGGGATTGATTCTGCTTGAGAATTGATTCTGTTTGAGAATTGATTCTGCTTGGGAATAACTCTATGGAGGGAGATGCTTGTTGGAATATTTTGCCGATGTATAGAAATAAATTCTGTTGAGGAATGAGCTTCCGCAGTTTGAGAAATAAACTCTACCCGGGAGGAGGTTTTATAAACTGTTTAAGGTTATAAAGCTCGGTTGGGGAACACAGATTCCAGTTCTCTGCTGGAGGAAGTTTGTTGGAGGAGATAATTCCTGCTTGGGGATGAAGGAGATCAAAATTCTGGTTGTTTCTGCTATGTGGGGAACATAGACATCACTAGGACGTATGCTGAGGATACGACGATAACTTCGCATCAGGATGTTTCTGCCCCTGTGCCTGCTGGAGATTTTGTGGATGGATCTATATCGTGATTGTACTTGAACATGTATTGAATGAGTGTCAGAATGACATCCATCTTTGGATCGCATATGCACTATACTTGAAACATGTGTTGAATGAGTGTCAGAATGACATCTGTCTCTGGATCGTATCTGCACTATACTTAGAAGATGGTCTGAATAAGTATCAGGATGACATCCATCTCTGGATCGTACCTGAACTGTTTCTAGAAGATAATCTGGAATAAGTATCAGGATGAAATCCGTCTTTGGATCATACCTGAACTGTTTCTAAAAGATGATTTAAATAAGTATCAGGATGATATCCATCTCTGGATCGTACCTGAACTATTTCTAGATGATGATTTGAATAAGTATCAGGATGATATCCGTTTCTGAATCGTACCTGAACCGTTTCTAGATGATGTGTTGAAGTAAGTGTCAAAATGACATATGTCTCTGGATCGTATCTGCACTGTACTAGGAGAATCTGGAGTAAGTGTTAGAATGACATACGTCTCTGGATCGTATCTATACCTTTTCTAGATGAGAATCTGTAGTAAGTGTCAAGATGATATCCGTCTCTAGATCGTACCCGAACCGTTTCTAGATGAAAATCTGGAGTAAGTGTCAGGATTATATTCATCTCTGGATCGTACCCGAACCGTTTCTAGATGATGTGATGAAATAAGTGTTAGAATGAAATCCATCTCTCAATCATATCTGCATTGTACTAGGATAAAATCTGGAGTAGGTGTCAGGATGACATCCGTTTCTGGATCGTACCTGCACCGTTTCTAGATGAGAATCTGCTTTATTCAGAATGTTCCCGTTGGGAATTCTTGTTTTGTTGTTTTGAGAAGAAATCTGTTGAGGAACATTGATTTTGCTTGATTGTACGTGATTCGTTGTTGGAATTCATGTCTAATTCCCCAAGTGATTCAGATGGAGATCTTCCCCTGGTGGTTTGGCATTTTTGAGAGATTCCTTGAATCTTGACTTGACTGCCCTAGATGATGGACAATGATTATGCTGTGCCCTTTGTTTGGAAGTGTTTTTCTACTTGAGGTGAAACTTTTTATTGAGAAAGTTTTTGTTCACTAGATATTCGTCATGCGAATTTCTCTGTTGTTGAACAAATAGTCATATGCAAACAATGGTATTTTAAAAATGCAAAGCTTATGTCTGTCTTGAGGTTGTTGAAAATTCATATTTTTAGTAAAATAAATTTGTCAAGAGAGTGATATCAACTCAGGATTTATAGCAAGTCCTACAGGAGTCAGGATACCTTTTGTAATAGTATGCTTCCGAACTAACCTATGTTTCAGTTAGGACTTTTAAGGATTGTAGCGTGGCCTGGTTCATGGTTTAAGAAACAAAGGATAAAGGCTCAAAATTTATTTGTACCCACCCGTTCTTTGTGATGTTCTTCAGTCCTATGCTCAGTTAATTGCGCTTTCAGATTCTAATTGAGTCTGGAATCTTGTCCTTGATGTTCCGGTGATGGTTCGGGTACTGAAAGTTTATTTGAAAGAGGCAGTCATTTTGTAATCTCTCTGTTTTTTTTGTCGAGGATTTGTAGGACCTCTTTTTTTATGTTATCCCTTCTTTTGCCTGAACTGTTTCTTTTTGTGATTACAGTCAGTGGGATGCCCCAGTTTTTTCTTAAGTCTCCTTCATATGTTTTGACTTAGCGGGTTTTTATTTTGAGAGATAATGACTGCCTGTCTTGACGTTTATGCGGAACCATCACCGTCTTTTGATCTGGGAGGACGTCTTGGATGCTATTCATTATGTACGAAGCAGAAGATTGTGACTGAATGCGCGTCTGAATTGACTGAGAAGCTACCCTGCCCCAGGTTATGATTAAGGGTTTTAATTTGTGTGAAAATAAAAACTCCTACTTCTTTTGCTCAAAGGGGTTGACTAGGGATTATCTTCCTTATAACTCCATTGTTTGGGATTTGAAACAACTCCTGTACATCATCAACAAGGTCTGTTCAAAAGCACACTGTATGGATTATGGTATCGTTTTGATCATCCTCCCTGTAAAGGCTCAAAGCTTTTGATAGAGAGTTGAATATCACGTAAAGGAAGCAAGAAAACAGTTTAAATAAAATGACAATAAAATCATTTAAGACAAACATATGCAATGCATTAATGGGAAAACCAAAGTTCGGCATCACGGTAATGTTTTGAACAACAAATGAAATTACAAATGAAAAATAAAAAATGAACTGGACATTCTCAATGATTTGGCCTAGGAGAAGTGATCACTTTGTGAGTCTTTGGAGGGTCGAATTCAATCTCTTTAGCATCAATCATATCCTGAATTTGGTTCTTCAGAGCCCAACAACCATTTGTATCATGTCCAGGACTATCAAAATGGTATGCACACCTTTCGTCGGGGTGGTAACTAGGAGCAGAAGTATTGGAATTTCGCAGAGGAGCCTTTAACGTAATCAATCCTGCTTTTAACATGTGTTGTAATGCTTAGGCTAGTGACATGTTGATTCTTGTGAATTGTCTCTTAGGCGTGACCTCTTTATGTTGGTACCCCTGTTGGTGTCGTTGCATAGGTGTAGAGTTAGAGACCAGTATTGCCCCCACAGATTGATTGTGGTCATCTGCCTTATTATGACCCTTCTGGCAATACACAGCATTGGCTTCCCTCTTACCAGCGAGTGGCTTCTTCTCAGCATTAAAAGATGCAGCCATCGGGATCTTCCCACTCTTGATACCACTTTCCATCCTTTCTCCAGTCAGAACCATTTCTGTGAACCCGGATGAGGAACTCCCAATCAGCTAATTGAAGAACGGGCCTGTCAGAGTTCCCATGAACATGTCCACCATTTCTCGATCAGTCAGGGGAGGTTGAACCCTTCCATCTAGATCCCTCTATTTCTGCGCATATTCCTTGAACCCTTCACTTGAGCTCTTGGACATATTCTGTAGTTGCACTCAAATTGGTGTCAGGTCAGCGTTGTATTGGTACTGCTTGTAGAAAGCAGCAGCCAAGTCTTCCCAGGTATGGATTTCAGTTCCTTCTAGATGATAGAACCAATCCAGTTGAGTGTCGGCCAAACTTTCTTGGAAGAAATGGACCCATAACTTTCGGTCAGCAGTGTGAGGCTGGATCTTTCTGACATATGACCTCAGGTGAAGCTTGGGACAGGAAACACCGTCATATTTTGCGAAGATGGAGACCTTGAACTTAGGTGGGATGACCACCCATGGAACCAAACTTAATTCTTTGAAATCCAGACCGGGAACCCTTTAAATCTCCATGGCATTGAGTCGATCCTCCAGTCGTTTGTATTTATAGTCAGCAGGAGGATATTTCTCCTAAGAGTAGTCAGGTTCATCTTCTTCAGACGCTAGATTGTTGTCTTCTTCCTTTGATTCCTCATCATCTTCCTCTTGATTATCCCCTCTCTTTGATGGGGTTGCGAAGTCTAGAGCTCGGTTAGCTGGTCTTCTTCTTCCCACACTCAAAAGACAAATTGGTTTCTTTGCCTTCTTTTTGACGATCAGAGCTTTCAGGTCTTCTTGCCCCTGGGTCAGATCCAGGAACATTTGTTGGAATTGAGCGTTTTGAGCCTGAAGGTCTTTGATTGTTTGTTCAAGAGCCATTTCTTTGCTTGCTGAAATAAACAGCAAATAAGATGAGGACCCTGCTTTGAAACCTGTTTATGCAATAACATGTATGATATGCGTATGCAATGTTTTCAAGGACTCGCGGGGTAAACAAGTAGATGTCAGTAGTTGAAATTTGTAGCTTTGAAGAACTTCGTATTGTTAAAGGTCCTTCTACAAAAGTCAAGCTCACCATATCAAGTGGGTCATAGCCCCTGACTCAAGTTGTTGTGTTTTGGTCTTTTGTCGGCATCAGCTAGAGGAAAATAAACCCCTTTTCCCTTGCTAGACGTATGATTTGTCATAACATGTATCACAAACCCTTGAGATCCTTGAAATGGTTAAGGAAATGTTGTGGCATGATGTTCTGATGTGTATGCTATGCGTTAAGCAAAAGTGTAAGGTGATGAAGACAAGTGAGTCTATGAAGTCCAGGTTACTGGATGATGACTGTAAACAAATCCTGCAAGGAGATCATGTTATTAGATAAAAACCCAGCAAGTAGTTCAAGCAAACAAGTCACACAAGCATCCTTAGGTTTAGGCTTGCACGAGGTTTGTAGGTAAGTACCCTCTTGAAGTTTAGTTAGCTCAACCTGTCTTAGAAATATAACCGGGTTCTAAGGAGTCTCAATATCATTGATCTTCCTTTATTGGTATTATCTCAGCTTACCAATCTTTTCTTGTGGCTGAAACATCCTGAAAGTCCAATCTCAATGAGTGTAGTATCGAGTATCAGCCAATTCCCAGCTTTACACCGAGACCGGCTATCTTAGTACTTTCTAATGGCCAAGTTTGTTTAACTAAGGTGCTATGGTTCGCTAGTGCTTCACGATACCACACGGCGGCCCCGTATTCTCCTCAGTTCGACATAAGGGATACCGGTACCAACCAAAGTGTCACACAACACAACCATCGCTTCAACCATATCGGTCTATGTCGTACAGTGTCCATAATCTATTATTGTTTACGTAAAAGTGTGCCCCAGATCCGGGTGTAGGATCTATAAAAACAACCCAAACAACCCTCCAAGGGTAAAGCAAACAAAGCACAACAAAGCAGTTAAATAATGAACTAACTCTAAGGTAACCCAACTTTTTATTTTCTCCCTATCAGAGTCGCCAATTTTGTGATAGGGTGGCAGAACCGACTGTTAACACTGGTTTTGCATTTTTTATTCACAAATGTCGCGGTAAGCAAGAGTCGTCACCGTCTTTTCTTTTATCCAACGAAGGAAAGGGTGAAAAGAACAGAAAAACACATTTTCGAGATGTTTCTGAGTAATGGGGTAGATTATCAAAAGGAAAAGTGTTAGCACCCTTTCCATTTGTGGTTTTCCATGGGCTCTTAGAGGTTTTCTCATTTTTCAATTTGTTTTTTGTGCTTTGTGTTTGAAAATGTTTTGAAAACGCCTTAGTACGGCGAACTTTGTAATGTTTCTAGAGATAGTAGACAAAATATACAAAGTGTTTTGAAATGTCTTTTGAAAAGTAGTTTTTGTGTAAGTGCAAATATATTTTTGAGCAAACTTCTAACAGCTATCTACTTTGTACTCGAAAAGGTTGTTCTTTTCCTCTTTTCCTTTAGACAGTGCTATCCTACTATTAGTGAGTAGGTAGCCCTATCGCTGGATGTTGAGGGACAATCGAAGGGACGTTACAGTCATGAAGGAAACTTATGGAGATGCTTTAGCAATTCTATTTTAGGGACTAGATCATTTACTGAGAAGGCGATTGTAGGGTCATCAAGGGACTATGATCTTTTAATTTATGGGTCTTTGCTAAAGCATTCCTGTCCCATGACTGTTTTATTGAAGGCAACCAAAGTGGACGTACCTTAGAGGTGTATATATGCAAGTGTATTTTTTCTGTTATGTTTATCTTGCAATTAGTGATCTACGATTAATTGATTAATCTTGTCATACACACCTATTTACTAGCAATTATATACAAGCATAATATTAAAGTGCAGAAATTTAAATCTACGCTATTACAATGCTTCAGGGAGGGGATTTACATTATGCAAGGATAAGGGGAATAAAGCAGTAAATGTCCTAATTTCAATCTATTACATCCCAGTAGGCTGTTACAATAAAATAAACGCGAGCGAATTTGAAAATAATGTCTAAAAATCCTAAGAATAAAATATTTTTATCATTTTATTTTATTTTGGGAAAATATTAAGATAATTAAATGATTAATTAATAAAATTAATTTAATAGAAAAAACTAGCCTAATGTTTTTGTAGTTTTTTTTTATAGATTTTATGTTGATTAAAAAAATGAAATAAAATAGTCAAACCAAGGAAGAAATCGAAGGAACGGGCAGTAAATCAAGAAAAGTGTGATTCTGGAGGCCTGGATCGAAAGAGGCTTGGGCTGTCTTTTGATCCAATGAAGTGGCTTGATTGAAGGTGCATTAAGGGGTGCACTTTGAGGGTGTTAGATCTGGATTTGTCATCCTTCGATCTTGGAACCTTGGATCTAGTTCGAAGTTGAGCTGCTTTGAAGCTCTGAACAAGATTCTGAAAAGATGTTTCCTGCAAAACGAAATAAATGTTAGATATCCAGGGGGACTTTACTCCCCTGATTCGAATCTCCTCCCAATTTGAATCCTTCCTCAATTCGAATATGCTGAGTCTGGGTCTGTTTTGTCCTGAGATTCGAAGGAAAAAACTTAGATCGTGCCCCAGCAATGGCACTGTTTCATCTATGCGCTTTAGCTTACATGCAACATAATCAGTAATTACAAGAATATATGTGCAATGTGTATTTAAATGTCATGAAGGTTCAATTTTGGTTTTGCAAACCCTTACTAATCGAAGATGTATGATCTGTGGCTCTGGGTGTGGAGATGTTTGCTAAGGAGTTGGGGTGGACTCCTGGATGAGGGAACCTGCAAAAGGTGTTTCGATTGGGAGGCTTTTTGGATTTTTGAGCAACGTGTGTGTGTAGTCTCTTCATGTGCATTATGTATGCGTGTGTGTTTGTCCCCTTATGTCCTCTATTTTGTTCCCCCTGGCACTGTGTCCTTGGCCTTGCATGTATAGGAGTATGAGGGTGCATAGTAACAGCAAGAGGCAGCCATTTAAACAGGCCTTTAAAGCCATGAGACAAGAATCAGACATATTAAAAGCATTCCTTTTTGAAACATTCGTGTATCTTTGGAATTCTTGGATGAATCTGGACACTTGACTCCTTCGAACACCCTCCAGTGTTTCTCTTCGATTGGCCTATGAGTTGCCTCCTTCGAATGGACTTCTTATGCACCCTTCAAATGGGCCTTCTGAATGCATCTTTGAATGGACTTCTTATGCACCCTTCGAATGGGACTTCTGAATGCTTCTTTGAATGGACCTTTACATGTTCTTCAAATGAGCCATTGTTACTTCCTTCGAATGAATTTCTTTGCCAGCCTCAAATTCCAATTTAAATCTACTCGGAACATTCCCTATTAGACAACTTCGACCAGCCCTTGGCCTTGTGATGAGTCTAAGTTCTAATTCGAAGTGTTCAAAACTTCCTTCATCAGAGCATCTTAGATTAAGACAAACTCTACACTGAAATGCCATTCGAAGGTCATTTCATTCTGATGTTCTGATTGAGGGAAACCCTAAAGTTCCAATCGAAGGACACTCTGAAGTTCCAGTCGAAGGACCTTCTAGAATTCCAATTAAAGGGCCTTTGTCCATACCAATTGAAGGCCTTGTTGAAATGTCAATCGAAGGATCTTGTTACAAGGACATCGAAAGGCTTTGTTGAAATGCCAATCGAAGGGCGCTATGTAGATGCCAATCGAAAGGCATTTTGGAGATGCCAATCGAAAGGCATTTTGGAGATGCAAATCAAAAGGCTTTGTTGAAATGCTAACCGAATACACCTTTGTTCATATGCCAATTGAAATACATTATTCAGATGCCAATCGAATGATACTTTGTTCTGATACCAATTGAAGTGCCTTGCTCAGACGCCAATCGAAGTACCTTGTTGACCGATCGATAACTTTGTTCTGCTCTCTTTGATTTTCTTCAGTTTGGACCAATCTAAGTGACGTTAAAATTCCAATCGAAGACGCCTTTGTTCAGATGCCAATCAAAATGCATTGTTAAGATGCCAATCGAAATACACCTTGTTCAGATTCCAAATGAAAGACATTTTATTGACATAGTACACCCCATCGAAGGACACTTCGACCAACTTCAAAATTTGATATTTTTTTTCAAGCAAGTGCACCTATGTAAGAGAAGATCTTGTAAATAATGAGAAGGAAAATTTTGGGGTACAACACCTTTGATCATGCCCTTTTTCTCTTCTTACTTTGATTGGACCTGCAAAACAAAAATGAATATGTCCTTCGACCACACCCCTTTTTCTGCTTACTTCGACTGGACCTGCAAAGCTAAATGAATATGTGTACTTCGACCACACCTCTTTTGTTTTAGATAACAGCATGGGGCTAAGCCTAAAAGGCTTCGACCCATACAACCTTCTTTCTGTCTTCTTTTGTTTGGGGACTAAGTAGCAGCATGGGGTGAGGCCATGCTAGTATTTCTTCATGGCCAGATTAATTCTTAACAATATGTTTGATAAATAAAGAAAACAAACCAAAAGACTTAGCCAAGAAAGCAAACGAAGAAAGTGAAAACAAAGACAAACAAAAAAGACAATGATAATGCTTGAAACAAAAAGAAATGATTCTTCACATGTTGTGATTGAAACGAAAGGTTAAGGTCATGAGACCTTACCTTGCTTGAAGCTAGAATGTGGGTCTTGGGTTTGAGTTGTTTCCCTGGGTGTTCTTGAATTCGAAGGGGGAGAAGCAAACATGGTGTTTCTTTGGCTAGATTCGAAAACCAAGAAAAGTTGGTTTATGTTTGTCTATTTATGGATTTTAAAGAAACATGTGTGGTGTTTCTTCAAGTTCTTTCCACACATCCAAAATCCTCTTCAGTGTTCTTCTTCTTTCTTTTTCTTTTTTTAGCCCCTTTGACGTGCAAATGAACTCTCTATTTATAGAGAAAAAATTGGAATGAGCAGCTTTGTGAAGGAATAAAATATAGTTTCTTTGAAAGGCCAACATTTGCTTGTGTCAACTTTTTATAATCCCAAGATAAAAGTACTGAAATCAATGGTTGAGATGGGTGGCTCCTAGTTTATAGGGGGAAAGTGTGCAGAAGAGGCAGGCGCAAGGCTCAAGAACTTTCTAAAAAGGTAGTGATGTCATCAAAAACAAGTTGGCTTGAAGAATAATTTAATATGGCGTGAGGCACAAGTTGGAGGCCTATGTATCCTGACCTATCGACAACTTGACTCTTTGAATCAAATCCTTAATTTTTTCATAGCCTTCGACCAGACTTAACAAAGCAGCATTTGTTTCCACCAGTTGTGTATCCTTCGAATGGACCAACTGTGTGTTCTTCGAATGGCCCTCTTCAGCTGAATTTGACACTGAGTATTCTTGCTTTTGATCACTTAGGCCCAACCCTTCGACCAGACTCAAAATTAACCAAAACCAAATATTTTCCAACCATGGAAAGTCCTTCGATTGGGCCATCAAGTTATGTATCATAATGCAACGCTATGTGTGTTGAAGGGTCTGCAGATGGATTCGAAGGTGATATGAAAATGATTCAAGATAATCCTGAAGATTGATTCGAAGCCAGCATGTAGGCGCATTCGGAGGAGACATGAAGGTGACAATGTCTTGTGCATGTTAACATGAGGAAAACTCTTACCTTGTGAATCAAAGCAAACACGTAAGGAGCCAATGGTGCAATCGAAACCAGTATGCAGGAGGTCCCTACTTTGGGTCAATGGAAAACCTTTAGAAGGCCATTGCCCTCTGAATCAAAGAAAGATTTCAGAAGGTCATCTCCTTCTGAATCGAAGGAAACTAATATGAAGGTCATAATGCCCATTCGAAGCTAGCATGCCAAAGGAAAATGCTTTGTGAGACAAATATTCAGGAGGCCATTGCTCTCTGAATCGAAGCTTGCATGCAAGGGTTTTTCCAGTGAATCAAAACAAACCTGTAGGAGGTCATTACTTGAATGAAGCTTGTGGACCAAAGGATGTTGTAATACGGTGGGAGGACTGACTTTGGATGTTTGCATTTTATCGCAATTATTGCAGTTAGCAAGAGTCGCCACCCACTTTTCTTTTATCTAAAAGGAAAGGCTGAAAAGAACAGGAAATACCTTTGAGATTATTTCTTGAGTTCAGGGGGTAGATTATAAAAAGGGAAGGTATTAGCACCCTTTTAATCCATAGTTATCTATGGGATCTTAGTTGCTTGCTAGATCAATTGCCTTTATTTGAAAATGTGTTTTGTGGTGGTTTTGAAAGTAGTTTGAAAAGGCGCCTTCGTTTATGAAAACTTTGTAATGGTTCTCGTTCGTAAGAACATATACAAAGTGTTGGACTTTTGAAAATATTTTATGTTTGGAAAGTGTTTTGAAAATGTTTGTTTTGAAAGTGTGCAAGGATGTTTGTTTTTGAAAATGAGCAAGCAACTAGGAACAATCTACCTACTAAAAAGTCTTTGTTCATTTCTTCCTTCCTTTGATATTTCTATCTTACCATTGATTTGATAAAAAGCCTTATCTTTGGATGTAAAGGGACGGGCGTGGGTCGTCGTATAGTCATGATAGTAATGTTCTAAGATGTCTTAGCATTTCTCTTTGAGGGATAAGATCATTTGACAGGCAACTTTATAGCGTCATCGAGGGACTATGATCTTGTATTTTTGATTACTTTTGTTAAGATATCCCACATCCATAACATGACCATTTTTGTAAGGCAACAAGTGGAATTACCCTAAGGGTGCAAGTGTGCAATTGTGTTTGATTTACATGCATTATTTATCTTGAATTAGGGTTTACTAATTGTTGATTTTAATCTTTCCATACAAACCCTAATTACTAACATTTATATAAAAGCGATAAATTGCGGAAAATAAAATTACTACGCTATTACATCATTAGGGGAGGGGGTGTACAAATTTATAAATGGGGATTGCAAGAAAATTAAACCTAATTATCTATTACAACCATATTGAATAATGTACAAGAATTGAAAATATAATGTACAAGAAGATAAATAGAAAAGAAATGATTTTGTTTGGTTTTTAATGAAAGAGTTTAGTTTTGACCTAATTAAGAAAATGATTAATTAAAATTAAATAAAATTAAACCTAAACTAATTAAGAAAAGAAATTAAGTTAAAAAAGCATTTTTAGGGTTTTTTGTGAAAGGTTTTAAGTTTTAATAAAATAAATATGAAAATTAATTAATTAAAAGAAACCTAAATTCTAAGTTGATTTTAAATAAAAAAGGAAGAAATAATTAAACTTAATTAATTTATTAAGAAAAAAAGAAATTAATTTGTTAAGAAAATATTTTTTGGTCTTTTTGTCTTTATAAAGAAAATAAATAAGTGTGAAAATAATAAATAAAAATATTTTTGGAGTTTTTATTAATAATAATAGTAATAAAAAATAATAAAGAAAAACTGAAGTAAAATAAAATAAGAAAAAGAAAATAAATTAAATAAAAATGATAAAAGGTTTGGGCCAGGTGTGTGAAAGTGAAGGCAGGGGTTAGAAGTTATCAAAAAAAATGACAAAGGCCTAGCATTGGAGGCCCATGCGCCTTTTTGTGACAAAAAAAAGGAGGAAAATGTTGAAAATTTGAATAAAAGGCAGCGCTGAGACTTGAACCCGTGACCTTGAGATAAATGTGCGCTGCCTTTGCCACTGGGGTGGCTGTACATCCGTTAACATAAGAAAAACAAATAATACATAATACAAGTCAAGTCCTGAATATGACTTCATCTTCAACCTCCAGCCATGATTCATGTAACTTGCTCATTTCTCAACAAAAATGAAAGATGAAAACATGAAAGTTGCTCCATTTTTCCATATGAATCCAACCATATAAATATCATAAGCTATAAATCAAAGATGAATGAGAATTTCTAAAAGTACCAAATTCTGACCTAACTTTATTCGTAGATTTAAACCTAAAGTTCTCTAAGCTCAATCAATATAAATGAAATATATGGACATGTATAGTTTCAGGGCAATGATATCTACATTTTATCTTCACAAATCAAAATCAAATGATGCTTGTATGAAGAGATAGAAGTTTAAAAATTTACCTCTTGCAGCTGGAGTCGTGTTGGAGTTTAAGCAACGTTTGAGATGGCCTGATGATTTCTGTAGCTTTCCTGGACCTCCTTGAATGTATTTCAACTCCTACTTTGCTTTGAGGATGGCTGAAACTCCCAAATCAAGTAAAGTTGCAAGCTTCAGTTTTGAAAATGGTGGATAGTGATGGAGGGGTTACAATCTTGAAACAGGGACTTGGATCACTTGTGTATGATGTATGTAAGGTGTTTGGATGATTAAGAATCAAAACGCACGAGTGGAAATGAAGATAGGGAGTTTTGGCTAAAAACTGTCAAGTTTGGGAAGTTCTGTAGCAAGGGTGTTTGGAAGAGTTTGAGGATGCTTAAGCTCGTGTATTGGATTGAAATAGACTTGTATAGTTATATGAAAAAGGTTAGAGGATTTTTGCACAACAGATTTCTGAGTTATAGGGTTATGGCTAGGCTGCTTGATTTTGAAGAAAATGAGAAAATCAAGTTTCAATGTTTTTGTACCAGCAATATAGAGTGGTTAAGCACTTTTATCACATTGCTTCTGACTTTGTAGATCGAGTATGATCATAGGGAACAAGTGAGAGGCTCAAGAATTGACTTTGTGCATAAAATCCACTTTTCCAAAATGGCAATGTTGCCTTTCTTCCTAAAATGGTATTAAGCATGGGCAATACATTGAATGCTTGGATTAAAGCTTCTAACAATTGTGTAGACATTTAATTATGGAGTGACAAATAATTTTGAGGCCTGCAAAGCAAAGATTATGCAGCCTAGCATGGATTTGGTTCATGTTCATCCTACAAATCTGCCTTGTAAAATAAGAATGAAACCCTAACTTCTTGCCTTCGATTCTCCTTGCTCAAGTATGACCTTAATGAGTTCTTTGACATTTTGGAAAGCTTGTAACATCCTATACAACCTCTATGTTGGACATTTTTGAAGATTCATCTTGGAACTATGTGAAAAATTGTCATGAAGTTAGGTCAAAATACTGCCTAAACTAGGGTAAAATTTCACTAAGTCTTCAAGTTTCATGAGCATGTCTTTACAAAATCATAACTTGAAATCCAAGCATTTATAGAAAAAGTTTTGCTCTACAATGTTTTAGATCTCATTTATATCTACAACTTTCATGTTGGAATTTTCCTTTGAATCATCTTGCATCATGGTGGAAATTTGGCTCAAAGTTGTGAAAAAAACATGAATTTTCAACACTTATAAAAATTCTAAGTCTTGGAAATTTTGACTTTTCAAAATGAATTCTTGACTTTTTCATTTATTGATGAAAATTTTTCATATTTTGACATGTTTTGATGAATTTTAATCCTTGAAACTTGATTTTGATCAAAAAGTCAAAGTTTGACTTTTCAGTGTATAGTTGACTTTTCATTAGTTGACTGAAATTCAACTCTCAATCAATTGATCTTGAGAAATGTTTTGAGCCATGCCATTAGGTAAAAATGATGCAGTTTAATCCTTGAGATCATTCCTTGAACCAATAAGTCATTTGTTAGGTCAAAAATCAGAAATTGCACCTTTTTAGTCAAAACCCTAATTTTGACCATTTTGCCCTTTTGATGTTCTGATCAAATTTCTTGCGGAATTGTGATCCAAACTTGATCAGATGACATATATGAGTTCATTTTGTTGATATGGATCAAAAATTATGAAGTTTGACTATAAATTGACCACAATTGACTTTTCCCCCAATATAGCTGATTTTAGGTCAACTGATCAATTGACTGAACAAAAATGTGATCCAAAACTTTAAACTTGACATGAGCAATCTTGAGGGTCCAAAATGGTCCATGAAAGTCATATGGTGTATTAAAAGTTCATTTGTCCTTGTGCAAACTCAAACCCTAATTTGAGTCATCAGTGTTGAGGAAGTGTCTTGAGCTTATCAAACCTTGTGTAGTCTTGAATCAATGGAGATCTTGTGAGAGATTACTTGAGAAATGAGAGGGAAAATTTTGGGGTACAACAGCTGCCTCTGTTCAATCTTCTTAAACCTGAATAGTTAGATTGGCGGATCCGCCATTCGTGACTTGAAGGTTGAAGATGATTGAACACTAGAGTGCCTAGAAATTTGCACTCGAAGATGTATTGGGAATGGGCTTATAGATTCCATTTTGAGGAATGATGGTAAACACTGGAAGAAGTATTGGCACAAATATTTGCTCAATTTATACTAAAACTTGATGTTTCACCTGTGGGAAAAAGGGTTAGTAAAATGCAGATGTATGCACGATGTTCACAAGATGAATGAGATCATGCTAAATGTATTTTGTATGTATATGCTATGATGTATGAATGTGGGATGCATATTTGTCCGAGAAAATAAATCCCTGACTGCTGCTGAGGAGTTCTGAATCCCGTATTGTTGTTTGGGATTATATCTTGAATGTTAGTTGTTATCTGGTCGGATCCAGGCTTCACAACAAATTGTTGAGGATGAGGAGGTCAACTGCCCTCTGGTCGGATCTAGGCTTCACGGAAACTCACTGGGGGAGAATAAATTAACTATTATCTGGTGGAATTCCAGGCTTCGAAGAAAATTTCTTGAAATTGAACTGTTATCTGGTCAGATCCATGCTTCACATATTTCTTGAAGTGGTAACTGATATCTGGTCGGTTCCAAGCTTCATGGTTTTTGAAAAGTTATACTATTATCTGGTCGGGTCTAGGCTTCATAGTGTCTTGATGGGGATTGTAGCTAGTTGTTATATGGTCGGGTCCAGGCTTCACAATAACTTGCTTGAATAGACGAAGTTGAACTAATATCTGGTAGGATCCAGGCTTTACAAATTTTGAGGTGGATGAAGTTAATTGCTATCTGGTCGGGTCCAGGCTTTGCAATAAACTTGTCTGAAGAGATAGGGTTGAACTGATATTTGGTCGGGTCTAGGATTTTCAGTAACTCGCTTGGAATTTAGTTGTTATCTGGTCGGATTCCAGGTTTCACATCAAACTTCTGAGGGGAATTGCTATCTGGTCAGATCCAGGCTTCACAATAAATTACTTGAAAAAGATAAAGTTGAAAACTGATATCTGGTCGGATCTAGGCTTCACAGTAACTTGTTGGGGTAAAGGCAAACTCTATTGGGGAAAAGAAGTTAAACCCTACTCTGGTTGAGTCCAGGTTCTTCAATATCTCAAAGAGTTAAACTATTATCTGGTCGGGTCCAGGTTCCATAGTATCTTGAGAAGTTTAACTATTATCTGGTCGGGTTCAGGCTTCATAGTATCTGAATGGTTTTCACTATTATCTGGTCAGGTCCAGGCTCTGTAGTGACTTGAGAAGTTGACTACTATTTGGTCGGGTCCAGGCTTCATAGTAGCTTGAAAATTGTACTATCATCTGGTCGGGTCCAGGCTTCATAGTATTTTTTGGAGATAGTAAAGGATTTGTTGACGACTTTACTGGGGATTAGAGGTTGTGGCCCTCTAATTTGTAATAGTCTGAAAAGCAAACTCAAGCTGGAGAGTGTAGACTCAGTCGGGGAGAACAGACTCAGCTGGGGAGGATAGACTCAGCTGGGGAAGAGAGACTATGCCGGGGGAATTTGCTGTTTGTTATTTTGTTGGGGAAATAAACCCTGTTGGGGAAATAAACCCTGTTGATGAATACTTGATGAAATGCTGATGAGGTGAGTTCTTTTAGAAAGAGATCCACACGGCTTCTACTTGTAGGATCAACTTAGTTGGGGAGAGAGCTGCCAAGAGATTGAGACTCTGGCTGGAGATCAACCTATGCAAAGAAACATTGTGGGTAACTCTGTTGAGAATCGGTTTATTGTGGCTGGTCTTGTGGGGATAATGTTAATGAGATAACTTTGTGGGGGATATTCCATATACATTAAAGAGATGCTTGATGCTTCTTAGCAGGACACATGTGCCAAATAGTTTTAATTATGTTCACATGCATATGTTCGTTCAATTTTAGTCATTGGACATTTTTGCATTCAAAACAAAAACAGAAAGTTTGCACTTTAAAGTATATTTGTATTGATATTGTGCCCATGAATAGGAGTTTTTGTATAAAGAGACGGAGATCCTAGTAAGAGGAAATCGTCGAAAGGAAAACAAAAATTGAAAATAAAACAAATAGCCATGTGGAAATGATCTCATTGCATTCCAACTCTACTATTTCCCCAATGTCTTCGAATGCCCGTTGCCGTTGACAGAAGTTGATTACATTGATCTTGGACCGTTTGAACTTGTACCTTGGTAATAAAGTCGACTGTGGTGATTCCATGGGACATAGTCATACGCTTTCAATCCTTAACTTTTTCCTGGACCTCCCTTTCGGGTTTTCAGCCCACCAGGATATCCATTTTTTCCCATGTCGCCCTTTCAGGTTTTCAACTTACCGGGTGTACAATCTTTTGCATATATTCCTAATTTTTTCCTAAACCTTTTGGTTTTCCGGGATGCCCTTATTTTGCCTAGGTGTGTCAACCTAGCGGGTCTCTTATGCGTAGTATTTTTTAACTACGTCCGCGTTCATAGGATGCGGGAAGTCTTCACCGTCCATGGTAGTCAGCATCATGGCACCGCCAGAGAACACTCTCTTGACAACAAATGGCCCTTCATAGGTGGGAGTCCATTTTCCCCTGGGGTTGCCTTGTGGCAGAATGATGCGCTTTATCACCAAGTCACCAACTTGATATACTTGAGGCTTGATCTTTTTGTTGAAAGCCTTGATCATACGTTTTTGGTATGTCTGACCATGACAAACAGCAGCCAATCGCTTCTCATCGATCAATATCAACTGATCCAATCTCGTCTGGATCCACTCGTCTTCGCCTAAACCTGCCTCATTCATAATCCTTAGTGAAGGAATTTGAACTTCCACTGGCAAAACAACTTCCATGCTATAGACTAGAGAAAAGGGATTTACCCCAATTGATGTCCTAGCTGAAGTATGATAGCCATGTAGAGCAAACAGTAACATCTCATTCCAGTCCTTGTAGGTTACTTCAACTTCTGTACAATCTTCTTAATGTTTTTGTTGGCCGCTTTGACTGCGCCATTCATTTTAGGTCTATATGGAGAAGAATTGTGATGCTTGATTTTAAACTGAGTGTAAAGCTCGGTAATCATAACATTATTAAGGTTAGTCCCATTGCCGGTGATGATCCTTTCGGGGATACCATAGCGGCAGATGAAGTTATGCTTGATGAATCTGGCTACAACATTTTTGGTGACTGAGGCAAATGAAGCGGCTTTGACCCATTTGATGAAATAATCAATAGTGACTAGAATGAAGTGATGTCCATTGGAAGCAGTGGGCTTGATCTCTCCAATCATGTCAATGCCCCACATTGCAAATGTCCATGGATCGGTCATGACGTTCAGAGGGATATGAGGCACATGGACATTGTCAGCATAGATTTGGCATTTATGGCAAGTCCTTGAATGTTGATGGCAATCAGTCTCCATCGTTAACCAATAGTAGCCAGCTCTCAGGATCTTCTTGGCCATCGTGTGTTCGCTTGAGTGAGTGCCAAAGAGACCATCGTGCATGTCCTCCATAATTTCCTCTGCCTCCTTCTTGTCCACACATCGGAGTAGAGTAGAATCATGGTTGGCTTGTACAGTATTATGTTACTTAGGAAGAATTTGGCTGAAAATCTTCGTAAGAACTTTCTATCATTGATGGATGCTCCCTCTGGATACTCTTGTGCTTCAATGTATCTCTTCACCTCATGGTACCATGGCTTTTCTGTATCAGCGTCAAGCTCACAGCAGTGTGCAGGTTTGTCAAATCTCTCATTTGTAATCATAGGAGCTTCGTTGTCCCATCTGAATTTGAACATAGAATACATGGTTGCCAAGGTGTCAGCCAACTGATTTTCTTCCCTAGGGAAGTGTTCAAAGGTGATCTCTTCGGAGTAGGGAATCAGGGATAGCACAAGTTCCTTGTAAGGGATGAGATTAGGGTGTTTAATGTCCCAATCTCCTTTTACTTGGCTAATCACTGGAGCGGAATCCCCAAACACATTCAAATGCTTGATCCTCATATCAATGGCAGCTTTCAAACCTAAAATACAGGCTTCATATTCGGCCATATTGTTCGTACAATCGAAGCATAGTCTGATAGTGAAAGGAGTGTGGCAACCTTCAGGGGAGATAATCACAACACCAATTCCGTTACCCAAGGTGTTGGAAGCCTCGTTGAAGACCATAGTCCATCGGGATCCTTGTTCAAGTCCGTCATATGGTCCAGGTTTCGCATAATCGGTTACTAGCATGATGTTCTCATCCGAGAAGTCAAAGTTCATAGACTGATAATCATCAACGGCTTGATGGGCCAAATGATCCGCTAGTACACTTCCTTTAATGGCCTTTTGCATTGTGTATTGAATGTCGTACTCAGTTAAGATCATTTGCCATCTGGCTATCCGTCCGGAAAGAGCAGGTTTCTCGAATATGTACTTGATTGGGTCCATCTTAGAAATCAATAGAGTGGTATGAGTCAACATATACTGTCTTAGCCGGCGAGCAGCCCATTCCAGAGTGCAGCATGTTTTCTCGAGCAGTGAATATCTGGTTTCACAGTCGGTAAACTTTTTGCTCAGGTAATAAATAGCATGCTCTTTTCGGCCAGACTCGTCATGTTGGCCCAAAACACACCCCATAGAGTTCTCTAGTACTGTCAAGTACATGATCAAGGGTCTTCCTTCAACCGGAGGCATGAGAATAGGAGGTTCTTGCAGATATTCTTTGATTTTGTTGAAGGCAGCTTGGCATTCATCATTCCATCTGACTACCTGGTCTTTCTTCAAGAGTTTGAAGATTAACTCACAAGTAGCAGTCAAGTGAGATATGAAGTAGGCGATGTAGTTAAGACGACCCAAGAATCCTCTAACTTCCTTTTCAGAATGGGGGACTGGCATTTCTTGGATGACCTTCACTTTGGAAAGATCGACTTCGATACCTTTACCACTGATAACAAAACCTAGAAGTTTTCCAGATCGTACTCCAAATGTGCACTTGTTAGGGTTCAACCTCAACTTGTACTTTTCAACCTTTCGAATAGCTTTTACAGGTGATCGAGATGTTCCTCTTCAATTTGCGACCTGGCAATCATATCATCCACGTATACCTCTATCTCATGATGGATCATGTCATGAAACAAAGCTACCATAGCCCTTTGATATGTTGACCCCGCATTCTTCAACCCGAACGGCATGACCTTGTAACAAAAGGTGCCCCATTGCGTAACGAAAGTGGTCTTCTCCATGTCTTCGGGAGCCATCCTAATTTGATTGTAGCTAGAGAAGTCGTCCATGAAAGAGAAGACTTTATGATGAGCATTGTTATCGACCAAGACATCAATATGAGGTAGAGGGAAGTCATCCTTGGGGCTTGCCCTATTCAGATCCCTATAATCTACGCACATACGAACTTTTCTGTCTTTCTTCATTACTGGAACCACATTTGCAACCTATTGGGGGTAAGATGTCACAGCTAGGAACCCTGCATCAAATTGTTTCATCACTTCAGCTTTTATCTTTTCAGACATGTCAGGCCTCATGCGATGAACTTTTTGTTTGATAGGGGGAAATCTTCTTTTGTCGGCAGACGATGAACTACGATATTTGTATCCAACCCTGGAATATCTTCATACGACCAAGCAAATACTTCCACATAATCATGCAACATCTGAACCAATCTGCTTTTGACACTGCTTTCTAGGTTAGTGCCGATCTTGACTTCTCTCTTGTTTGTCTCGGTACCCAGATTGATGACTTCAACTGACTCTTCGTGCGGCTGAATAGCTTTTTCCTCTTGTAATTGAAGTCTGGCTAGTTCTCCCGGTATTTCACAATCTTCCTCGCCTTCGTCTTCGACTTGGTTAATTGGACATTCAAAATCATAGTCGGCAATAGTAGAGTCATCGACAATGAGATCCAGAATGGATGAGGACCTGCAAGAGTGTGTGTGTGTGTGTGCACGTAAGATGCATGGCTATTTTGAAAAATGTATTTGAAGGAAAAGAAAGATAATGAACACAAAGATTGGAATGCAAAAGAGTCCAATAGTTTGTATTGAATGATCATATGATAAAATGATCATAAATAAAACCCTTGACAAATAAACCAAAGTGTCTCGGGCCAGGCACATGGCTTTAAAGTCATTGTTTAATATTACAGAGAAAATGTTCTTGAATTAATAAGAAAGCAAAAAACAAGTGATTACTCCTCAATGAAGGAGATGGGAACGAAGTCCTTTGCATGTCATTTTTGAGCTCCGTTGTAGTAGGATACACCCAATCTTCAAATGAAACTTCATCATAAGAATCACCTACAGTGTTGACTTCGTGGCTTCCAAAACGGAGAGGGGGCTTCCCTACGCGAGCACGCCTCATTTCCTTCTGAGCCTTGATGGTGAAACCCAAACCAAATTTGTCTGCTTCGAATGGGATCTCAAGGAGTTGCCCCCAAGCATCACAACTTCCTTCTTCAACTGCAGCACGAGCGTCTTTGAATGAAACCATCTTCGGCATGACTTTAACAGCTTTGGACACATCAGAGGGACATTTGGTAGCAGCAACCACTTGTGGCACAACTTCAAAGGCTTGACACGGGGTTTCAATAAATTACCCATCCATCTCCACATATTTGAAAGAGTTAAGGTGGCTTACCATGAACTCCTCCTCACCATAGATAATGACAATTCTTCCTTTGACTGGATACTTGAGTTTTTGATGGAGGGTTGACGTTACTGCCCCAGCTTTGTAGATCCAAGGGCGACTCAACAAACAAGAATAGGTAGGACGGATATCCATGATGTAGAAGGTGGAGTTGAAAATTTGTGAGCCCACCTTGATTGGAAGATCTACCTCTCCATGAAATGTCCTTTTTGATCCATCGAAGGCCCCCACAATGATATCACTTGGTTTTAAGACTAATCCTTCACAGTCTAGACGGTCTAACACCCCCCTTGGGTAGTACGTTTAAAGAAGAACCAGTGTCAACCAGAACGTGCGCTAAGGTAGTCCCCTTGCACTCGACGAAAACATGGAGAGCTTTGTTATGGTTTTTCCCAAGCGGTGTTAGATCAACATATGAGAATCCCAAACCATTTTCGGCCGTCAAGGTTGCCATGCAATTCTCAAACTAGTCAGTTATGGTCTCATGAGGGACATGAGCCTTCTTCAAGAATTTTATTAATGCCCGAGCATGAGCATCGGAATAGAGTAGCAAAGACAACATAGAAATCTTGGAAGGGGTTTGCCTCAACTGCTCCACAATCTTGAAATCGCTTCTTTTTATGATTTTCAAGATCTCGTCCATCTCACGAGCGGAAGGTTCTCCATCAGCAACGTCCTTTGTGGGTATTTCTGTCACGACAGGCTCAACAACTTTCTCCTTCCCTCTTATATCAGCACTTGGCCTAGCAGTAGTGATGCGGACGGGTGCCTTTGTAAAACCTGGTGGTGAGATGTTGGGTGAAAAGATTCTCCCAGTTCGAGTTACCTTACTCGAGCCAGTTACGTTACTAACATCATCAGCTTCGTCTTCTTCAATCCAAGCGTCTTTTTTTATCCCGTGGTAAAACACCTCAGCACCATAGTTCCATGGCACTGCTTTATTAAAAGAGTAGGGAATTGGTCCGGGATTGGTAATTATTAGGGGAGCAACAGTTGGTTCATTTGAAATCCTGATAGGACCTTTGGAGGAGATCCTAAAAGGCTTATTTGAGATGGTTATAATGGAGAGATCTTCACATTTATTTATCAAACTTTTGGCAAGCGGAGTCTTCTCGAATAGGATCTCGTGGCTATCCATCAGGCGTTAAATGCCTTCCTTCAAACATAATCCTTCACACAGCCAGGGAAAATCCTGGCTTTCAAAATATTCTTTTTGATGATGTTCAATGGAGTAGTCAAGTCTTCGACAGAGGCAACGAAAATGGTATCTTCAACATCATTGACACCCTTGCCATAATTTTGCATAGGCGCGGTGATTACATTTGAAGTTGGAGTAGGATCAAATTCAATAGCCTTGTTATCTATCAAGTCCTGAATTTTATTCTTCAGTGCCCAGCATTGGTCAGTCTCATGCCCGGCACTACTTGAGTGATATGCACATTTGGCGTTCGGATTATACTTTGGTGAAGAGGTATCTGGATTGGCGTAGGATCGCGCAATGTCACCAAATTAGTCTTTAGAAAGTGTTGTAAGGCTTGGGATAGGGACATGCCTATCCTCGTGAATTGTCTTCTCGGAGTTTCAAAACATTGATGATTTGCAGATGGTCTTTGAGCAGGAGTTGGATTGGAAATTCAGACGGTGTTAACAGACTGGCGGTCATCCTTCTTGGTACGAGCCCTTGCCCCATACATAGCATTGATTTCTTTCTTTGTGGAAAAAGGTTTCTTTACAGGATTGGAAGTGGAGGCATATGCCATGGGAATCTTCCCGCTTTTGATGCCGCTTTCAACTCTTTCACCGGTTAAGATCAACTCCGTGAAACCGGATGAAGAACAGCTAACCAACAAGTTAAAGAGTGGACCAGGTAAAGGGCCCATAAACATGTCAATGTTCTCCCTATCAGTCAAAGGTGGTTGAACCCTACTGGAAAGGTCTCTCCACTTTTGGGCGTATTCTTTAAACCCTTCACTCTTCCCCATTGTCATGTCTTACAACTGAACTCTTGTTGGCGCCAAGTCGGTATTATACTGGTATTGGTGGTAGAATATGGTGGATAAATCTTCCCATGTGTTGATATGGGAACCATCTAACTGGTAAAACCATTCTAGTTGCGTCCTGGCCAAGCTTTCTTGAAAAATGTGAACCCAGAGTTTATTATCAGCGGTGTGCGGCTGTATCTTGTGCACATAAGATTTCAGGTGAAGTTTTGGACAGGAAACTCTGTCGTACTTTGCAAAGACTGGTATCTTGAATTTATAGGGAATAACAACCCCAGAGATCAAACTCAAATCATCAAAATTTAAACTCAGATGGCTTGGATCTCAACAGCCTTCAATTTGTCTTCTAACTACTTGTACTTGATATCGGCGGGTGGATACTGCTCGTCAAAATAATCATCATCATCAGATGCTTGATCATTAATACACCCATCCTGGGTGCTCCTATCTTCTCCAATCTGATTCTCGTCTTCCTCAGATGAGTTTTCCACTACCGGGATCTGACGGACCAACTCTTTGAACCTTCTACCCATGTTGACCAGGGCTTTTCTCTTGGGTTTCTTCTTAGCTTCCAGCAATGCCATCATATCTTGTTGCCCCTTGGCTAGGGCCAGTAGAGTCTCTTGGAATTGAGAGTTTTGTGCTTGAAGTTCCTTCACAGTTTTCTCTAGATCCATCTTGCTGAAATAAACAACAGAAAGATAAGGAAACCTGTTGTGTGAAAACCTGTTATGTTATGATGCATGGAAGATGTATATGCAAATGATTTCAAGGATTTATAAAATTTAAATTTGTATAGACACAGAATGAACAAACGTGAATTTTCATTAATTAGTTCAAAATGATTACATCATGCCTCTTGGGCTTACAAAATAACTCTCTAAGATAAAAATACTGAACGGATCCTCTTCGACGCGAGATAGGCGTTCACACTTTGCTCTTCATGTAGTTCCTTTGTAAGCTCCAAGACCCTTTTCTCACTAGCACATAATTGAGCTTCGAAGGTATCTAGTTATTCCTTTAGTTGAATCCAACTCTTTTGCAAGTCTTCAAGAGAAGTAGGCATGTCGAGATGGAGGATAGTGTACGGAACATCTCCTTCAACCACAGGTTCCATGATAACGTGTAAGATGGAGGGATAAGGCATCCCAATTTTCTGAGCACGACCTCGTACCCATCTAAGGTAAGGCTCAAGGGGAATGGAATTCTTGTGTCCCAGCGTCTTACTATCCACTTTGCTCACCATCCTCCAAGCTCGTATAAACCTCGTACGGTAGCCTTGATCGTCGCTCTCGTAATCGAATACCACTCCTTGAATGAGCATATCATGAGGACCGTCCCTTCGGGAATAACCAAATTGTCGCAAGGCTAAGCAAGAGTTGTAAGTGATACCTCCTCTAATGCCAAGCAAAGGAATATTAGAGAATTCCCCACAACGATTGATGATAGTAAATTTCTCCAAGGATTGAGAACACCAATGTATATCTGAATGTCTGAGCGTCATCAACCTATGGGACCACCTCAAACATTGCTCATTCTTTAACATAGACCGGGGAAGATGTGAAATAAACCATATTTGCGAGAGAGGAGTGCAACACATGTGGATCCCTCTTTTCATCATAGTGCGAGAGTGAAAATAATGTAGAATATCTCCCAACAAAGTAGGCACCGGATTGCGAGACATGAAGATTTTGATAGCATTTACATCTATAAGTTGGTCAGGGTTTGCAAACAAAACCATCCCATAGATGAGAAGGGCCAATATTTCTTCAAAAGCTTGTAAGTCCAAAGAGTTCCAACAATCTTGAGCTTTCTCAAACAAGAACTTGGCAAAGAAACCTTTGACACCACTCCTTGTTTCCCAATTAGTTGTGATATCAGATTATTGCAAGTGTAATGCTTGGGCAATCTCTTCAGGTTTTGGACCTCTTTCCGTACCATTGAAGGGTAGTTGATTGAGAATTGGAATCCTCAAGAGTTGAGAGAATTCTTCCAGAGTAGGCACAAGTTGATAATCGGGAAAAGTGAAGCAATAGTGTAGTGGATCAAATAATTGGAAAAGAACCTTCATCATATCTTCATCAGTGTTGGAAGTAACCAAGTTTAGAAGGCGACCATGTCTTTCGGTGAATGAAGAATTCTTGGGAACCCTTGATTCTAACTCTTTGAGTTGAGTAGGAATTCTTACGAGATTGACCTGGATAGTATTTCTGCGGATAGAATCCATGTCCTACAAAATAGAACAAAGATAAATCCCAATAGTCCTTGAAATGGTTAGTGAGAATGAGTATGGTGTTATGTACAATTAAGTATATACAAACAAGGAAAACAAGTCCTTAGATTTAGGCTTGCATGGAGTCTTATAGGTAAGTAACCTCTTGAAGTTTAGTTGGCTCAAACCTGTCCTAGAAATAGTAATCGGGTTATAAGGGATCTCAATATCACTGATATTTCTTATCAAGAATTGTTTCAGCGCAAGCCTCTTTCACAGCGACCGAAATATCTCAAGAAGTCAGATCTCAATGAGTGTAGTATCGAGTATCAACCAACTTCGGACTGCACTAAAGTCAGTTATCTCACTACTTCCTAATGGCCAAGTTGGTCAAGTAAAGGTTCTAAAGTCAGTTAGTGCTTCATGACACCACACAACGGCCCCGTATTCTCCTTGACTACTCAAGGGATACCGGTACCCACAAATGTATCACACTAACATAGTTATTTCTTAGACCATGTCGGTATTCCCCACACAGTTTCCACAATCTATTTCTACTCACCTATATGGTATCCCAAATCCTGGTAGAGGATTAAAACAAGCCCAAACAAGGAACCAAAATGTAAAGCAAGCAAGTCAAATAAAGAAAGCAAATAAAGGTGATCTAGCCCTAAGGTAACCCCACAGCTTTCCCCAGTAGAGTCTCCAGTTCTGTGATACGGTGGGAGAACTGACTTGGGATGTTTGCGTTTTATCGCAATTGTTGCAGTTAGCAGGAGTCGCCACCGAATTTTCTTTCATCCAAAAGGAAAGGCTGAAAAGAACAGGAAATACCTTTGAGATTATTTCTTGAGTTCGGGGGGGTAGATTATGAAAAGGGAAGGTATTAGGACCCTTTTCATCCATAGTTATCTATGGGCTCTTAGTTGCTTGCTAGATCACTTTCCTTTGTTTGAAAATGTGCTTTGTGGTGGTTTTGAAAGTATTTTGAAAAGACGTCTTCATTTAGGAAAACTTTGTAATGGTTCTCGTTCGTAAGAACGTATACAAAGTGTTGGACTTTTGAAAATATTTTATGTTTGGAAAGTGTTTTGAAAATGTTTGTTTTGAAAGTGTGCAAGGATGTTTGTTTTTGAAAATGAGCAAGCAACTAGGAACAATCTACCTACTCGGAAGTATTTGTTCATTTATTCCTTCCTTTGATATTTCTATCTAATCATTGATTTGGTAAGAAGCCTTATCTTTGGATGTAAAGGGACGGGCGTGGGTCATCGTATAGTCATGATAACAATGTTGTAAGATGTCTTAGAATTTCTCTTTGAGGGACTAGGATCATTTGAAAGGCAACATTTATATCGTCATCGAGGGACTATGATCTTGTATTTTTAATTACTTTTTCTAAGATATCCCACATGCATAACAAGCCCATTTTTGTAAGGCAACAAGTGGAAATACCCTAAGGGTGCAAGTGTGCAATTAGGTTTGATTTACATGCATTATTTATCTTGAATTAGGGTTTACTAATTGTTGATTTTAATCTTGCCATACAAATCCTAATTACTAACATTTATATAAAAGCGATAAATTGCAGAAAGTAAAATTACTACGCTATTACATCATTAGGGGAGGGGTGTACAAATTTATAAATGAGGATTACAAGAACATTAAACCTAATTATCTATTACAACCATATTGAACAATGTACAAGAATTGAAAATATAATGTACAAGAAGATAAATGGAAAAGAAATTATTTTATTTGGTTTTTAATGAAAGGGTTTAGTTTTGACGTAATTAAGAAAATGATTAATTAAAATTAAATAAAATTAAACCTAAACTAATTAAGAAAAGAAATTAAGTTAAAAAAGCACTTTTAGGGTTTTTTGTGAAAGGTTTTAAGTTTTAATAAAATAAATATGAAAATTAATTAATTAAAAGAAACCTAAATTATAAGTTGATTTTAAATAAAAAAGGAAGAAATAATTAAACTTAAATCTAATTATTAATTTATTAAGAAAAAATAAATTAATTTGTTAAGAAAATATTTTTTGGTCTTTTTGTCTTTATAGAGAAAATAAATAAGTGTGAAAATAATAAATAAAAATATTTTTTGAATTTTTATTATTATTATTAATAATAATAATAATAATAGTAATAAAAAATAATAAAGAAAAACTGAAGTAAAACAAAATAAGAAAAAGAAAATAAATTAAATAAAAATGATAAAAGGTTTGGGCCAAGTGTGTGAAAGTGAAGGCAAGGGTTAGAAGTTAGCAAAAAAATAACAAAGGCCCAGCATTTGAGGCCCATGCGCCTGTTTGTGACAAAAAAGGATGTAAATGTTGAAAATTTGAACAAAAGGCAACACTGAGACTTGAACCCATGACCTTGAGATAAACGCGCGTTGCCTTTGCCACTCGGGTGGTTGTACATCCGTTAACATAAGCAAAACAAATAATATATAACACAAGTCAAGTCCTGAATATGACTTCATCTTCAACCTCCAGCCATGATTCTTGTAACTTGCTCATTTCTCAACAAAAATGAAAGATGCAAACATGAAAGTTGCTCCATTTTTCCATACGAATCCAACCATATAAATATCATAAGCTATAAATCAAAGATGAATGAGAATTTCTAAAGTACCAAATTCTGACCTAACTTTTTTCAGAGATTCAAACCTAAAATTCTCTAAGCTCAATCAATATAAATAAAATCTATGGACATGTATAGTTTCAGGCCAATGATATCTACATTTTATCTTCATAAATCAGAACCAAATGATGCTTGTATGAAGACATAGAAGTTTGAAAATTTACCTCTTGTAGCTGGAGTCGTGTATGGAGTTTGAGCAACCTTTGAGATGGCATGATGGTTTCTGTAGCTTGCCTGGACCTCCTTGAATGTATTCCAACTCCTACTTTTCTTTGAGGATGGCTGAAACTCCCAACTCAAGTCAAGTTGCAAGCTTCAGTTTTGAAAATTGTGGATAATGATGGAGGGGTTACAGTCTTGAAACAAGGACTTAGATCACTTGTGTATGATGTATGTAAGGTGTTTCGATGATTAAGAATCAAAACGCACGAGTGGAAATGGAGATGGGGAGTTTTGGCTCAAAACTGTCAAGTTTGGGCAATTTTGTGCAACAAGGATGTTTGGGAGAGTTTGAGGATGCTTAAGCTCGTGTATTAGCTTGCAATAGACTTGTATAGCTATATGAAAAATGTTAGAGGATTTTTGCACAACAGATTTCTGAGTTATAGGGTTATGGCTAGGTTGCTTGATTTTGAAGAAAATGAGAAAATCAAGTTTCAATGTTTTTGTACCAGCAATGTAGAGTGGTTAAGCACTTTTATCACATTGCTTCTGACTTTGTAGATGCAGTATGCTTAGAGGGAACAAGTGAGAGGCTCAAGAATTTACTTTGTGCATAAAAGCCATTTTTCCAAAATGGCAATGTTGCCTTTCTTCCTAAAATAGTATTAAACATGGGCAATGCATTGAATGCTTGGATTAAAGTTTCTAACAGCTGTGTAGAAATTTAATTATGGAGGGACAAACAAGTTTGAGGCCAGCAAAGAAAAGATTATGCAGCCTAGCATGGATTTGGTTCATGTTCATCCTACAAATCTGCCTTGTAAAACAAGAATGAAACCCTAACTTCTTGCCTTCGATTCTCCTTGCTCAAGTATGATCTTAATGAGTTCTTGGACATCTTGGAAAGCTTGTAACATCCTATAAAACCTATGTGTTTGACATTTTTGAATATTCATCTTAGAACTATGTGAAAAATTGTCATGAAGTTAGGTCAAAATCCTGCCTAAACTAAAGCAAAATTTCACTAAGTCTTCAAGTTTCATGAGCATGTCTTTACAAAATCTTAACTTGAAATCCAAGTATTTCTAGAAAAATTTATTCTCTACAATGTTTTAGATATCATTTAGATCTACAACTTTCATGTTGGAAGTTTCCTTTGAATCATCTTGCATCATAGTGGAAATTTTGCTCAAAGTTGTGAAAAAAACATGAATTTTCAACACTTAGAAAAATTCTAAGTCTTGGAAATTTTGACTTTTCAAAATGAAATCTTGACTTTTTGATTTCTTGATGAACAATTTTCATATTTTGACATGTATTGATGAATTTTAATCTTTGAAACTTGATTTTGATCAAAAAGTCAAAGTTGGACTTTTCAGTGTACAATTGACTTTTCATCAGTTGACTGAAATTCAACTATCAATCAATTGATCTTGAAAAATGTTTTGAGCCATTCCATTAGGTCAAAATTATTAATTTTAATCCTTGAGATCATTCCTTGAACCAATAAGTCATTTGCTAGGTGAAAAATCAGAAATTGCACCTTCTCAGTCAAAACCCTTATTTTGACCATTTTGCCCTTTTGATGTTCTGATCAAATTTCTTGAGGAATTTTGATCCAAACTTGATCAGATGACATATATGAGTTCATGTTGTTGATATTGATAAAAAATTATGAAGTTTGACTGTAAATTTACCATAGTTGACTTTGCCCAATACAATTGATTTTAGGTCAACTGATCAATTAATTGAGCAAAAATATGATCCAAAACTTGAAACTTGACGTGAGCAATCTTGAGGATCCAAAATGGTCCATGAAAGTCATATGGGGTATTAAAAGTCCATTTGTATTTGTGAAAACTCAAACCCTAATTTGAGTCATCAATGCTGAGGAAGTGTCTTGAGCTAATCAAACCTTGTGTAGTCTTGAATCAATGGAGATCTTGTGAGAGATTAATTGAGAAACGAGAGGGAAAATTTTGGGGTACAACAGATGCATGAAGGGGTACAGAGTTGGATTCTACGTATGTTGCTTTTGAAAGGAAACCATACTCCAATCGAAGCTTTGTGAGAAGGTAATCCTTGCCCAATCGAAACTTTCTTGCAGGAGGTCATTGCTCCCTAAATTGAAGCTTGCATGCAGGAGGTCACATTCTTTGTGGAAGCTTGTGGAAATCTTGCTCTAAGGAAATATAAATGTTCAATCGAAGCGTGTGAATCAAGGCTCACTCGAAGAAGCCATAATGTTCAGTTGAAGGATGAATCAGTCGAAACAAGCTTGCTTTTCTTCAATTTTGTCAAAAAATCATTTTTTATCTGTTTTGCCCTTTTTGTCTGTTTTGTGCTTGTGCAAACTTTGAGCTTTTGAAAATCCTTGTAAGAAAATGCCTTGAGAAATGAGAGGGAAAATTTTGGGGTACAATAGAGTGCAACACCTAAGATCCCATCTCTTCCTTATGGTGCAAGTGTGAAGACAATTAGAATGTCTCCAAGCAAAGTAGGCACTGGATTACGAGTAAGGAAAATTTTGACGGCATTCATATCTATGAGTTGGTCAGGGTTAGGAAAAAGCACCAACCCATAGATTAGAAGAGCCAAGATCTCCTTAAAAGCTTGTAAATCCATAGCATCCCAAAATAGTTGAGCCTTCTCTATAAGGAATTTAGCCAAAAAGCCTTTGACCCCACTTCTTGTCTCCCAATTAGCTACAATGTCAAAACTCTTCAAATGTAAGGCCTTGGCAATAAATTCAGGTCTTGGATTTTCCTTTAAAACTGTGAATGGTATTTGATCAAGGATTGGTACCCCTAATAGTTGAGAGAATTCTTCCATTGTGGGCACTAGCTGATAGTCGGGAAAGGTGAAACAATGATGTACAGAGTCAAAGAACTGAAAGAGTACCCTTATCATGTCTTCTTCAAAGCTTGAGGTAACCAGATTGAGAAGTCGACCATATCTTTTGGTGAACAGAGAATTTTCAGGAACCCTTAACGCTAACTATTTGAGTTGAAGAGGCGCCCTTACGAAGTTGATTCGGATGGTATTTCTGCGGGTGGAAGCCATATCCTACAAAATAGAACAAAGATAAATCCCTAGGTCCTTGAAATGGTTAGTGAAAATGCTATGGCATCACGTCATGATATTTATGACCAAATAATCACACACAAACAAAGCACACAAGGCCTTAGGTTTAAGCTTTCATGGGGTTTATAGGTAAGTACCCTCTTAAAGTTTAGTTGTTTCAACATTTCCTAACAAAAGTAATCGGGTTCTAAGGAATCTCAATATCACTGATCTTTCTTCATTGGACATTGTTTTAGCTCAAGCATCCAAACTGCGGCCAAAATATCCCAAAACTCTGATCTCAATGAGTGTAGTTTCGAGTATCAACCAACTTTAGTCTTGCACCAAAGCCAACTATCTCACTACTTTATAATGGCCTAGTTATTCAACTAAGGTTCTACGGTCAGTTATTGCTTCATGACACCACACAACGGCCCCGTATTCTCCTTCACTAGACTCAAGGGACACATGTACCAACAAATGTGTCACACTAACATAGCCATTGATTCAACCATGTCGGTATTATGTCACATAGTCCCCACGATCTATTGCTACTTACCTAATATACCTCAGATCCAGGTATAGGATCTTTATAAGTAAAACCCAAGCATACCCATAAATGTAAAGAAAACAAGTCAAACCAATAAATCAATAAAGGTGATCTAGTTCTTAAGGTAACCCCACTTTTATTTCCCCCAGCTAAGTCGTCGGATCTGTGGCACGGTGGAAGAACTGAATTTGATGTTTTGCATTTTATTGCAAATGTCGTGGATAGAAACAGTCGCTACCGATTTTTCTTTTATCCAATAAAGGAAAGGGTGAAAAGAACAGGAAAGACCTTTTGAGAATTTTCTTGAGTTCGGGGGGTAGGTTATGAAAAGAGAAGGTGTTAGAACCCTTTTCATCCATAGTTATCTATGGGCTCTAAATTGCTTGATCACTTTGAAATGCTTTTGTGTTTGTGTAAGTTTAAAAATATTTTGAAAACGCCTAAGTTTGGCAAACTTTGTAATGATTCTCGTATCTTTGAGAATGTATACAAAGTGTTGGTTTTGAAAATATTTTTTGAAAAGGGAATATTTGGAAAGATGTTTTAAAAAGGTCAATGTAAGGAAATTTTGTAATGATTCTCGTATCATTGAGAATGTATACAAAATGTTTGTTTGAAAAGTGTTTTGAAAGTGTGAGGTGTGGAAATGATTTTTGTTTGTGAGCAATCAATTACGAGCAATCTACCTACTCAAAAAGTCTTTGTTCTTTTTCTCCTCCTTTAGATAGTGCTTGTCTACCATTAGTTAGTAGAGAGTCATAGAACGCAACTTGTAAGATGTTTTAGCAATTGTCGTAAGGGACTAAGATCATTTACCGAAGGCAACATTGAAGGGTCATCGAGGGATTATGATCTTTTAATAGAGGGTATTTTGCTAAAACATCTCACGTTCGAGGGACATGACTATTTTTATCTGAGGCAACAAGTGTGGGTTATCCTATAAGTGCATGTGTGTAAAGTGTTTGATTTCAAGTATTTTGTCTTTGAATTAAAGTTTTGCTAGGTTTGATTTTAAGTCTTGTCATACAAACCCTAATTACTACCAATAATAAAGAAAGCGATAAATTGTGGAATTTAAATGTCCTACGCTATTACAACGCTTTGGGAATGGGGGGGGTACAATTTTGTGAATAGATGAGGAAAGCAATAAAACTCTAATTACTATTACAAACCATTGAATATGAATTACAACAATAATTATGCACAAAATGTAGAGATGAATAAGAAATTGCTTTTAGGGTTTTCGATGAAAAGGTTTAGAGATTAACCTAATTGAACTAATTAACTTAATTTTCAAAACAGATTAATTATTTAATCAAAACCTAAAAGCTAACTTCATTGAAATTAAGAAGAAAATAAACCTAAGTCTAATTAAATTTGTTTAGAAAAATAATCTTGAATGTTAATATTAATTTGAGAAGAAAATGCTATTATAATGTAAAAGAGAATAATAAAATTTAATTTAATCAAAAAAGTAATGAAGTGTTTAAATCAAAATATTTTTAATTTAAGAAAATATATTTTTTTTGTATTTTTAGTTTAAATAAAATAAATAAAGAAATAAAAATATAAAGAATATGAAAATATTGGGCTGGGGGTTTAAAAAGTGAAACGGGTGTATAAAGGTAGCAACAGGCAGGCCCAACATAAGCCCTTTTTTAAATCAAAAAGAAAAAAAAAAGAAATGTTTATAAAATAAAAAAGAGTTATTGGGCCTGCGCAGAAAAGGTGATTAAGGGGGGTGAGAATCAGAAATAAACTAGGCCCAGAACACAAGTTCAATGCTTGTTTTGTGATTCAATGTGGATGATTTCCTTGGGTATACCATGGGTTGGCTCATGTGAGGCGTTAGATCCACTTGTCCAATGATCAGATGGTGTAGAGGAGAGGGCATATGATGCACGCGCCTAGCTTGTAAGCATGGAACCTGAAATAAGAAAATATGAGGGTACCACTGGGGATCGAACACAGGTCCCTATACATGAATGCCTTACGCGCGCTTCTCCTCCCACTAGGGTGGCTGTTTCATCCGTGTACAAAGCAACTTGCAATAAATATAACATAAATGCATTTTGAATTTTGAAAATGATTTCACCTTCAACCTTGCGCGTGCAGTGAAGAACACCACCATGGCTAAAACTGTAACTTCTTCATTTCTCAACCAAATTGGAAAATGCAAACATGAAAGTTGCTTGAAATTTAACCATGATTGCAAATATGTAAATAACTTAAGCTAACACTCAAAGATGAACACGAATTTTATCTGGTACCAAATTAAACCTAATTTTTTCAGAAAGTTCAAACTCAAAATTCGCATCACTCAGGCAATATAAATGAAATATAAGGACATGGTTAGCTTCAGGGCTATGATATCTACATTTTTAAATCACAAAGTAACCATTAATGATGCTTGTAGAGAGAGTTCAAAGTTAAGAAAAACTTACCTCAAAACTGAAAATCGTGTATGGAGTTTGAGCGCTTCTGGAGGTGTGGTGATGACCTAAATAGCTTCATTAGACTACAAGGAAGCTAATGCAACTCTTACTTTATGTTGAAAGTGGATAAATCGTGCTAGAGAAGTCAATGTGCAGAGATCTATTTTTGAGTTTGGAAGATGAGGAAGACGATGTTACAGTTGGGAAACATGTTTGGGGATGAGTTGTTTATGATGTATAGATGCTTTTTGATTGATTTGGAGAGGAAACGCACGAGTGGATTGTGAGATGGAGGTTCGAGGTCAGATATGCCACCAAAATGGAGTTTTGGTGCAAGTTCTAATTTGAGGGTGTTTGGGATAGTTTCAGGGCTTATCAATTCATGTGTTAGGTTGCAAATAACCTCTCTATTTATAGGCAAGAGGTTTTAAAGGTTCAAGGGATCAGAATCACAAGATCACATGTTATAGTTTTTGACTTGTTTTTGAAGCAATCTTGACAAACATTGTTCCAATGCATAGTACAAGGCTATCTAAAGTGGTTAGGAACTTTAAACATATTACTTATGGCTTTTGTGTTGAGTGTGTGCAGAGGGAACAAGTTAGAGGCTCAATACAAGTTGACTTTGTGATTAAAGCAACTTTACAAGAATGGAAATGTTACTTTGTGCCAAAAATGGATGAATCTCTTGGACAATGGCTCAAATGCTTGGATCAACAGTTGTATAATCAATTAATTCTTGAGTGATTTGCAAGTTAGAAGCCTGCAAAGCAAGATTATGCAGCATAGGTTTGAGATTTGGTTAAGTGTTCATCATGAAAATGACTTGTAATTCAAGAATGGATGCTCAACTTCTTCTCTTTGATTCTCCTAGCTCAAAAATGATATCTTCAAGTTCTTGGAAATTTTGGAAAGCTTGAAACATTTTCTACAACCTTAATGTTGATCACTTTGGCTAAATAATCTTGGAACTAGGTGAAAATTGGTCAAGAAGTTAGGTCAAAAATCTGCCTAAACTAGTTGAAAATTTCACTAAGTGTTTTATGAAAAATGGCATGACTTCATGAGCCTATATCTTCAAATCTAAGCATTTTTTGGACATCATCCCTCTTATACAAAGTTGTAGAATTCATCAAGATCTACAACTTTCATGTTGAAAGTTTTCCTTAAATCATCTTGCATCTTGGTGAAAACTTGTCATGAAGTAATGAATTTATCAAATATAAAAAACTTGGAAATTTTCTAAGTCTTAGAAATATTGAACTTTTATTGACTTTTTGACTTTCTTGATTCTTGATGATCAAGTTTGATATTTTTTAATGTCTTGATAAATCTTGATCTTTGAAATTCAATGTTAATCAAAAAGTCAAAGTTTGACTTTTTGTGTATCAGTTGACTTTTCATCAGTTGATCCAATTTCAACTATCAATCCAATGATATTGAGAAATTATTTGAGCCATGAAATTAGGTCAACATGTTATTTTTTAGTCCTTGAGATTATGCCTCAATCCATTAGGTCATGTACTAGGTCAAAAGTCAATGATCAGTCATTCTCGGTCAAAACCCTAATTTTGACAATTTTGCCCCTTTGATGATTTGAGTGCTTTTCTTGAGGAATTGTGATAAACATTTTATAAATTTATGGTTATGACTTCAAAATGTTGATGTTGGCCAAAAATCACGAAGTTTGACTGTATATTGACCATAATTGACTTTTTACCTGATATAGCTGATTTTCATTCATCTGAGCAATTGATTGAGCAAATTTGTGATGCAAGACTTGAAACTTGGTATGATAAATCTTGGAGACCTATAATGAACCATGAAAGTCATTTTAGGCATAAAAAGTCCAAATGTCCTTGAGAAAACCAAAACCCTAATTTGGAGGCTCAGTGCATTTGAGATCTTTGGTGAGAAATGTCTTGAGGAAAGAGACAGAAAATTTTGGGGTACAAAAATTATCTTATAATTAGTTTTATTGTAAGGCCTTTTCATATCAAATAAGCTCAAAGAAAATTCTAAAAATTGATTGCGCGCGACATGTTCGATAAAATGTCGAGTTATGTTTTTAATATGATTTCACTGGAAATATGAAACTGTTGTGTTTGATATTAAAATATTAATTGAGATATTATTATGTTGATTTATTTTATCATTATGTTAATTCCATATGGCTCGTTCATATCTGAGTTTCCAATAACTAGATTCGTTTAGACTACTATATTGATCTAGGCCAAAAATCTTCCACTTAACATTTTTTTTCAAATAAGTTTTAAATAATAATTTTGAAAGGTAGTTTTTATTTGGGGATTTATTCACCCCCCTCTAGATCCAGTGTCGTAGTCTAACAAGTGGTATCAGAGCCCCGCTTAATTCAATGCTTCGAAACTCTTATTAGAAAAAGGCTTACGAACCTAAGGGATTACAAAACCATCCAAATATTTTCGGAAGAAAACTATAGTTATTGGAAATCTTGTATCCATATTCATGTTAATTCATATGACAAGGATATGTGTGACGTTATTACTCAAAAAATGCTAATGGCATTGTCACTTCTAAGCCAGAAACACTATGGAATAATAATGATAAGAAAAATTCATTAAATCTTATTAATTGTTTAAACGCACTTGGTACTCTTATTTCCAATGAAATTGCTACTAACAAAGTTTTGAGATGTTTTATTAGGAATTATCAACTGAAGGTCACCGTGATCAAGGAAGCTAATGAACTTACAACACTTGATCTCATTCATTGGTTGGTAAGTTTGAAGAACATGAGCAAGAACTTACTTGGTTGGACAAGCATGAGAAAAAGCATGAGAAGAAGAAGAAAAAGGATAAAGACAAGGGTAAGGAGGAAAGAACAAATCCTAAAGCTCTTAGGGCATCAAGTTCAAGGTCTTCAATTTATGAGCACGTAATATGGTAGTGATTTTAGTAATTATGAAGATTTAAATTGTCACTACGGTTGTATTTCCAAAATCCAACCAATTGTTTCACTAACCCCCAAGGACCTAATGAAGATTAGGTACCTAGATTATCTTGTTATTTTGTAGGAAAATTGTCTTAATTGTATGAAGAGAATATGGGTTCTCATTTATGATGGATCAAGGCATATGAACATATTCTAATTCTATTGGATATGGGGCAAGATGATGGAGTATATGATCTATAAATAAACAACAAGTTTTTGTTTTATTGGTAAAAGATGCATAAATTACTTTTGATGTTATGTCCAAGAATATTCGAAAAAGGTATTTCATTTCATGATGTAGGTTTATATTCAAGAGACATACTCAATGACGTCAAAGAAGGAATTGATCAACCCGAATCGATGAAACATGAGGAGGAGAAAGATAACTAACATGAAAAGGATAAAGATGAAAGTTCAGTCGAAATGAATGTTTATCAAATCAATGACCTTCTTGGATTAATCACAAGGTATAATTTTGGATACTTTGTCAAAGTAAAAAGTGGTAATATTGTGTTGTTCTAAAACCTTTGTGGCATACTTTACATTTGGTGCATCTTTCTTTCGAGAGTTCCGTGTGAAATGCAAGTGCATCCTACGTTATATTGTAATATGAGATAATATCGATTTAACTTTCACTTTGTTAGTAAGTTCTCTCTTTTAGTTGTTTATTTCTCTAAATACATGACATACTTGGTGTATGGTATATATATTATGAATACTCGTTTGCAACATGATTCTTAATTGATAATGATAGTGACTTATCAATTTATATACTTGAAATGACCTTATCATATTATATTTTCATGTATTTCTTATAAACACTTATGTGTACATAAGCATGTTTAGCTTCATTAAACATCAAACGTAACACATTTGACATTACATAATATTTGATTCTACTAGCATGAGACGTGTCAAAGAATTTTCTAAGCTTATGCAGGGAGTATTTGAAATGAATCTTATGGGCAGTTGAATTACTCTCTCAGACTCCAAATAAAGTAACTCAAGGAACACATGCATGGGGAATTACCTTCACGATCATGTTGAATAGGGGGATGTTGTCTTTGTGCATCTTAATAGTGAAAATCAACTTGCCGACGTTTTCACAAAAAATGTTTGCAACCAAACTGTCTTTCAACAAACATATGGAATTAGGGGTTATTAATGTCTCCAATGTTTCCTTATTTATTATGATGCTTTCACTTTTATAATTTTTCTCTAACACTTTGTTTGATTATTTACATTATGTGATTGCAACTTCCATTCCATCAAGAGTCAGGTAATAGTGTTCCAATTTCTCCTTGAAAGTAAGAAGTTTCTTAGTACATATTTTTGTTGATGAAAAATGCTTGTTATGTTCTCAAATGATGAAAACCACGAATGTTCATTTCTAAAAACTTTGATTGATAACCATTGCGTGTTCTCAATGTATATGTTTATAATGACTTCATGTATTAAATCTTTCTCATTTGTATAAGTTTGTTCTTATATGTAAAAGTATGTGTTTCTATTATAATTTCTTGCATTTGTGCATGAGTTGAATGTAAGCATGTTAATTGCATGTAAGGCTCATGTTGTAGTTGAATCATATTGTATGGCAACACTTTCACTTTGGATTGAGTAGTGACATGTTCTTGTCTCTATGCTAGCCACATGCGTATGCGGCATCGGGAGTTCCATTGTCTTATGTTACGAAATTATGACGCTATAGAAGCAACTTAACTAGCTTGCTCTTGGATCACATTCATTATTATTCATGCAATTGTATTACATGTTTGGTAATGTTTTATGCTTGGTATCTATTTTTTTGCATCATTACATATATATGGGGATATGTAATTGTGTGCTCTTCTTTGTGAAAATTTCTCTGTGAGATATATTAGAATTGGTATTGGAATATGATACTTCTCATGATTTGCCTTCTTTCTTTTTGATATTATCAAAGGGGGAGAAGAATATGCGAGATGAAGATGGGAAGCACGGGGTTAGGGGGATCCTTCAATAACTACATGAAATGCATCGTCGCAAGTTTTTCTATCATCAAAAAGGGGGAGTTTGTGACTGCAACTTCACTATCATATGTTTTGCATGATGTCAAAACTCGGAAAGCTAGCATTTCAGTATGGTGGACAGTATCATTATGTCTTGTGGCGCTCCTCTGTATTATAGGTCTTATGAATCATCAAAAAGTACTTTGAAATTGACCCAGCACATTGAAAAATAGTTTCTGCATGTTTTTGCATTACATGAGTCGACACATTCGATTTTCAGGTCGACACATGTAACTTAGTTTTTACGCCTGTAAGCTTTTGTAAGTCACATGTCGACACATACTGAAAGATTTCTGAAATTGAAAAAATTATTATTTAATGTGTCGACACGTCCATATTTCAGGTCAACAAATTTATTCACGTTTTAAAGCATGTAGCTTCTGACTTGTTCGGGTCAACATATAGAGTCCTTCAAGTCTACACATGCATTCTTTTTATAACGTATGTTTCGACACGTACGAATTTGAGGTCGACACATAAAATCTGTTTAGGTCAAATTTTCAATTTATTTTATTTCGAATTTTTCCTTTTTTGCCTAAATGTTTCCAACTATAAATATATCATTCATGCATCATTCCAACTTGATGATACCATAAAAGTAGCCTACATTTCCTCTTCTTCTTCAACTTTTCAATCTATGCATAAACACCAACATTACATTGTGATGATGTTTCGTCGGAGTTCCATCTAGACGAAGAATTGTGGATTCCAATTGGTTTGGGTTGAGATTTGTAGGGGTCTTCATCTGGGAAAAACCATCGGGTTTCTACTCCAAAATCATTTGTTGAAATGGGGGTTTTCGTGCAAGCTCGTGCGAAGGAATCGTCCATGTGAAAAATCCCTTGGAGTGTTCGAAATATTTTCAAGGAACCTTAGAGTGTTTGAAATCTTTTTATGGAAGTAGCAAAAATTGGATGATAAAATCGGTGATCTTGTGTTGATAGTGTGCAATTGGATTTACTCAAGTGAAAAATCCCTCGGAGTGTTTGAAATCTTTACGAGGAACCTTTGAGTGTTTCAAATCTTTTCAAGGAAGTAGTTTAAGCATCAAATAGGTTGCATCTATCGGTCTTGGTCTTGTTGAAGATCAAAATAAGAGAAGGGGTTGAATCAACATCAAACGGTTATGGTTTGTAGTATTGCTCTTGAACACCTCTCTTGTAACCATACTTTTTCAAAGTAAGAAATTATTCTAATTCCAAATTTGGAATTGGGGGGAGATGTAGCCATAGCGAGGACGATTGGTGAACTTCCTAAACAAATACTTGTGTCTCTTATCTTTTATTGCTTTACTTGCTTAAATATTTATACATTTATTTGTCAAATAGCATTGAGTAATTTATCGATGCGTAGGAATTTTTCAAAATTGTTTTTGTTTTGAATTGTGTTTTAAGTTGCTTATTATAATACGGTGGGAGAACTGACTTGGTTGTTTTGTGTTTGATCGCAATTTCTGCGGATAGCAAGAGTCGCCACCGACTTTTCTTTTATCCAATAAGGAAAAGGTGAAAAGAACAGGAAAGACCTTTAGAGACATTTTCTTGAGTACGGGGGGTAGGTTATGAAAAGGGAAGGTATTAGCACCCTTTCATCCGTAGTTATCTACGGGCTCTTAGTTGCTTTCTAGATCACTTGCTTTGTTTGAAAATGTGCTTGTGGTGTGGGTTTGAAAATATTTTGAAAACATCTTTGTAATGATTCTCGTCTCTATAATAATGCGTACAAAGTGTTGGTTTTGAAAATAGTTCAAAAAATTATTTGTTGTGGAAGATGTTTTTGAAAGTTATTTTGAAAAGTGTCTTTGTAATGATTCTCGTCTCTATAAAAATGCGTACAAAGTGTTTTAACTTTTGAAAATGTTTCCATTGAAAGTATTGGTGTGAAAATGTTTTTTAGTTATGAGCAAGCAAGCAACTCCGAGCGTCCTACCTACTCAAAAGTTCTTTGTTCTTTTCCTCCTCCTTTAGATGTTGCTATCTTACCATTGATTGATAAGAAGCCCCATTGTTGGATGTGAAGGGACTGGCGTGGGTCATTTGTATAGTCATAGAAGGCAACCTATGAGACGTTTTAGCAATTTCGTATAGGGACTAGATCGTTTACCGAAGGCAACATCGAGGGATATCGAGGGACTACGATCTTTTATCGAGGTTCTTTTCTAAAACGCCCATATTCGAGGGACATGACTATTTTCCGAGGCAACAAGTGAGATTATCCTAGAGGTGCATGTGTGCAAAGTGTGTTTGAATGCATGCATTTTGTCATGAATTTTAAGTTGTCTACTTGTCGGTTTTATCTTTCCATACACAATCTAATTACTAGCATTTATGAAAAAAATAAAAATGTGGATAATAAAGGTCCTACGCTATTACAACCATATTGAACAACAGAAAAATGTAAAAAAAAATAAAATAAAATAAAAGAAGGGAAAACAAGTTCTTCAATCCAGGCAGTATGCACCCTTCGATTCAGCCCTTTCTTGCTTCTTTGGATTTGGGCCTGGAAGTCAGTGTGAGATACACCCTTTGATTCACCCGTTTTCTGCTTCTTTTGATCGGGCTTGGAAGTTAGTGTGAGCAAGCACCCTTCGATTCAACCTTCTTTCCCTTCGTTTGGATCTGCAACTAGTGTTGCATCCTTCGATTCATATTCCTTTCTTTGTTTTGTTTGCCATTGTGAAGCAGTAAGGGGCGAAGCCTAAGGCTTCGATTCATAGGAAACTCTTTCTTTCATTTGAGTTTGTACAGGTTAGTTCTAACATATACTTGGACAAGAAAAGAATACAATCGAAAGGACATAAATAAAAAGTGAGCAAATTTTATTTACATGCTTGAAAGGAACGTGTTAAGGTCAGGGTGACTTACCTTGCTTGAAGCTGGAATGTGTGCGTTAGACCTTGAGTTGCTCCCTTGAATACTTTTAAGTTCTAAGGAAAGAAACAAGTGTTATGTTTCTAATGCTGGGCTCGAAATAAGGAACCAAGCGTTGGGTTGCTAATGGATTCAAAAGAGAAAAAAGAAACAAGTGTTGTGTTTCTAGTGCTATATTCGAAAACAAGAGCAAAATTTCGGGTTGGTGTTTCCCTGGGTTCTGGATTCGAAGGTAAGAAATAAGTGTGGTGTTTCTTTAGATTCTGGGTTTGAGAGTGTGTTTAGTGTTTGAGAATTTTGAGAGTTTAAAAGTTTTTGAGAGTTTGAGAGTTTGAGAGTTTTTGAAGATTCTTTCCACACCACCCAAAAGTTTGTTTCAGCTTGCAAATGGTTTCTCTATTTATAGAGAAAAGGTTAGAGATGTTGGAGTAACCAGGTTTGTAGGATAAAAAACCATAGTTTAGTTGAAATTGAAAACAAGTTTGATCCCTTTTCGTTCTTCCCAAGTTTCAAGTACAAGTGGGGCCTGGTGTCTGTTGGGGGCAGGAGATTGGACTCATGCTTTTGACATTGCTTGTGTTCAGACAAAAAATCAGATTAGGAGCTAACTTTGTGATTAAAGTACTGTTTATGAAAAAAGGGTACGTAGCTTTTTGCCATTTCATCCAAGAATGGTATTATCCAGTGGATAAAGCTTCGAATCTTTGTGTAATGTATCACAAATTTGTGTAAGCCTCTGATTATGTAAAGATTTGGAAGTAACATAGTCTGACAAGTGAGATTTGGAGGATAAGGCTATGAGATTTATTCTTCAACCAATCTTGCTCAAAGGGTTCAGAATTAGATTCAAAGTATGTTGCTTCGAAGGGAACCAATACTCCAATCGAAGCCTTGTGTGAAGGTAGCCCTTGTCCAATTGAAGGCTTTCCTGCAGGAGGTCACTGCTTTGTGACTCCAAGCAAGCATGCAAGAGGCCTTTTCTCAAACGAAAGCTTGCATGAAGAGACACTGTCCAATCGAAACTTGCCTGCAAGAGGTCACGTGGCCAAACGAAGGATGTATACCAATCATGCACAAAGATACTAAACGTTCAAACAAGGCAGGAATCAAGCTTTCCCAAAAGAAGTCTAATGCCTAATCGAAGTAGGAATCAAACTTTCTCAAAAGAAGTCCAATGCCCAATCTAAGCATGAATCAAGCTTTCTCAAAAGAAGTCCAATGCCCAATCGAAACTTGCATGCAGGTAGTTATCAAGACAAACCTGCAGGAGGCCCTTTCTCAATAGAAGCTTGCATGCAGGTAACCATTGCATTGTGAATCAAGCAAACATATAAGGCCAATGGTGCAATCGAAGCTTGCATGCAGGAGGTCCCTGCTTTATGCCTGTTGGCATGAAGGAAGTCCTGGTTTTGTGAATCGAAGGAAATCCTTCAGAAGGCCATTTCCTTCTTAATGTAAAGAATCCAGTAGGAAGCCACTAACTTTTGAATCGAAGGACACCAACAGGATGCCCTTGACTTATGAATCAAAAGAAGCCAGTAGGAAGCCACTAACCTATGAATCGAAGGACACCAACAGGAAGCCCTTGCCTTCTAAATCTAAGGAAGTTATTTCAAAGGGAAACAAATTCCCGGTCGAAGCTTGTATAAAGCAAGCACGCAAAAGGACAATGCCTCAATCAAAACTTGGGAATTTGAAGCAAGTTTGAAGGAGGCCAGGTGCCCAATCAATAGTTGGTGAATCAAACTTGCATCGAAGGAGGCCATCTACCATATTTTGAATTCGAACTATTGTCTACAATCACTACTTTCGATTTGCTTTATACTTACGCAAACTTGAGCCTTTGTTGAAAGTCTTTGTGAGAAATGTCTTGAGAAATTGAGAGGGAAAATTTTGGGGTACAACAACTACCCATGTTCAATCTTCTTAAACCTTAAAAGCGAGTATGGCACATTGTCATTCGTAGCTTGAAGGTAGAAGATGATTGAACACTAGAGTGCCCAGAAATT
This sequence comes from Vicia faba, assembly GCA_948472305.1. Classification (NCBI taxonomy): domain Eukaryota; kingdom Viridiplantae; phylum Streptophyta; class Magnoliopsida; order Fabales; family Fabaceae; genus Vicia; species Vicia faba. The sequence goes on along the minus strand of OX451739.1, from coordinate 376,956,172 downwards.
TGCACTCGATGATGTGGTGGTTGATTGTGTAGGGAATGGGCTTAAAGATGCCATTTGGAGAGATGACGGAGAGTTATCAGATGGGCTTATAGATGCCATCCAAAGGTGACTGTTGATAGAAATGGGAAAAAAGTATCAGAATAAATCTCTGGTCGATTTATACTGAATCAGTAGATGTAGTGGGATGAGTATCAGAATAATATCCATAAATGGATCGTATATGACTCGTATCTGAAAGATGTACTGAATGAGCGTCAAAATGACATCCATATTTGGATCGTATCTGAACCGCTTTTGAAAGATGTATTGAGTGAGAGTCAGAATGACATCCGCATCTGGATCGTATCTGGACTGTGTGATACGGTTGTAGAACCGACTGTTATACTGGTTTTGCATTTGTGTTCACAAATTTTGCGGTAAGCAAGAGTCGCCACCTACTTTTCATTTATAAAAATTAAGGAAAGGGTGAAAAGAACAAAAAAATACCTTTTCGAGATTTTTCTGAATATGGGGAGTAGATTATGGAAAGGGAAGGTGTTAGAACCCTTTCCATTCATAGTTTTCTACGGGCTCTTAGATGCTTAGCTCATTTTTTAAATACCTTGTGCTTTGTGTTTTGAAAAAAAAGTAGTTTTGAAAATGCCTTAGTGCGGCGATTCGCTTTATGATAACTCTTGTATCAGTCCTCAAGAGTGTTGACAGAGCAAATTTTTTTTTGAAAGTGTTTTTGAAATTTTTTTGTGTAGGTGTGAAAAACTTGTTTTGATCAAGTATCTAAGAACTATCTACTTATACTCGAAAAGGTTTGTTCTTTTCATCCTATCCTTTAGACAGTGCTATCCTACTATTAGTGAGTAGGTAGCCCTATCGTTGGATGTATGAGGGGCATTCGAAGGGACGTTTTTATAGTCACAAAGGCAACTGGGCAAAAAGCTTTAGTAACTACCCTAGGGTTCTAAGATCATATTTTTACCGAGGCAACATCGAGAGGGGCATCGAGGGACTTATGATCTTTTTGAACCAGAGGGTAGCCACTAAAACCTCTCACGTTTCGAGAGTTATGACTATTTTCTGAAGGCAACCGAAGTGGGCATATCTTAGAGGTGTATATGTGCAAGTGATCCAGTTCAGTTTATTTATCTTTGTTATTAGGTTTGCTAATGTTTTACTTTCAGTCTTTCCATACACACCTAGTTACTAACAGTTCATATGTTGCAGAAATTTAAAGTGTGGGAATTGTAAATCCTACGCTATTATAATACTTCGGGGAGGGGGTATTTACATGTCCAAATGGGGGAAGGAAAATAAAGAAAAGCAGTGAAGCGCTAGTTAATTATCTATTAAATTCCATCAGCAGATACAGAAATATGAAAAAAGAAAAATAGAAAAGAAATATTGAACGCGCGAGAATTGGGGAAAGATACGTATAAAATCCTAAAAAAATTGAAGTAAACAAGAAAATCTTTTTGTTTTTTTTGTTTATTTTAAGAAAAAAAAGACTTAAATTGAATTAAATGAGAAAAAAAATATTATTCTAATTAATTAAATAAAAGAAAAAATGATTATGAACTAAAATTAACTCTAATAAAAGAAAAAAAAAACTAATTCTACTATTTTTGTATTTTTGTTAAGAAATATTTGAATTAAAAAAACTATGTAATTAATTTTAAATTAATTAAATAAAGGTCAAAATAATTAATTTAATTAATTTGTGAAAATTAAATTAAATTAAGAAAACCTAAGTCTATTATTTTTTTATGGTTTTTCTGATTTTTATATTATTATAGAAAAAAGGATTAAATGAAATAAACAATAAAACAAATAAATCGAAAAATACAGGTGGGCCTGACACAATCAGCAATGAGGGGGGTATGAATTGCACAACTAGATCCAGGCCCATTTCACCAGCTTTGGATCCAGTGAGGAGAGATTTTGGGGGCGCATGGTAGTATGCGCGTGAGAGCATTGGATCTGGCTACGTTAACACATGGCATCACATATTTGAAGGTGCATGATGAGTGTATTTGGCTTGTGCGCATCAGATCTATAAACAAAATGTTACCAAAATGAAAATGCGTGACTGGGGACTCGAACCCCAGTCCTCTCTCCAATACGCGTGTTTTTTCACCATTCGAGGTAGTTGTTCAATCGAAATAAATGAAACCAAAGTTGGATCCTGCAAATTTGTTAGTTTCAATATCTATCGAAAACCTATCCCAATCGAACTCGTCCCCTGAGCTCAAATATGGGATTGTTTCGATCTGTGATGGTTTGTACCTTGAGTTTCAAAATCAATCTAATTCGAAGGCTCCTAGCATTGGTATCCTAACATCTGGATGCTGCAACTTACATATACCATATTAAATCATTCACAAATAACAAGAATAACATGAATATGCAAATCAATGAGTTTACATCATAGATTGAATTATAAAAAAAAGTTTACCAACTGGAGGTATTTCGAACTGAGCTTGGGATGACTTGGATTTCGAATGGAAATGGTTGGAGATAGGAATCTCCCCATGCCTTCTTGGCTTGGCAATTTTAGGGAACTTAGGATTTTGCTCTGAGGCAGGCTATACGTGTTTGAGGAAGTATGCGTGTAGTTTCTGGGCGTATGTATCTCGTGTGTACCTCTCCTTAATATCTGTTCATTGGCTTGTATTTATAGGGATATGAGGGTGCATCGAAATGGCAAGGGACATCCATTAACTAGGTGTGATACGGTGGGAGAACTGACTTGGGATTTTGCGTTTGTGTTCGCAAATGTTTCGGTTTAGCAAGAGTCGCCACCGACTTTTTATTTTATCCTAAGGAAAGGTCAAAAAGCACAGGAAAGACCTTTGAGATGTTTTCTTGGGTTCGGGGAGTAGATTATAGAAAGGGAAGGTATTAGCACCATTTCTATCCATCGTTATCCATGGGCTCTTAGTTACTTGCTTAGATCACTTGCTTTGCTTTTCAATTGTTTGAAATGGTGCTCTTCAATTGTCTGAAATGGTGCTTTGTGTGTGTTTTTGAAAGATGTTTTGAAAAGAGGTCATCATTGTGGCAACCTTTGTAATGATTCTTGTTTGAATGTATACAAAGGTGTTTTTGTCTTTCGAAAAGTTTTCAATGTTTGAAAGTAGGGTTTTGAAATTGTGTTGTGAAGTGTGTTTTTGAAGATAGCAAGGATGTTTTTGCAAGCTTTGATCAAGTAACTAAGAGTTGTCTACCCTATTTTACTCAAAGATCTTTCTTATGTTTTTACCCCTTTTAACAGTTTTGTTTCACCATTGTATTTGGTGAACAACCTTGTGTTAGGATGTTAAATGGGACAGGCGAGGGTTATCGTATAGACCAAGATAGCAATTGTGTCAAGTATTTTTGGCAATTTTGTTGAGGGACTTGATCATTTTGTTTAGGCAACTCAGATAGCGTCATTGAGGGACTATGATCTTTTGTTTTGTTTTTGTTTTGCCAAAGTACTTGACATGCATACCATGACCCATTTTTGAAGGCAACAAGTGGATTGTAACCCTAGGGGTGTAAGTGTGCATTGTGTTTGTTTTTTTTTCATGCATTTTTGTCTTTGATTAGGTCAAGCTATTTGTTGGTTTTGATTTTGCATACAAACCCTAATTCTCTAAGCATGGCATAATTGAAAGCTTAAAAGTGCGAGAATTTAAACTCTAAGCTATTACAACATGATATAGGGAGGGGGTACAAATTTGAATAGGGGATTATCTTGCAAGAATTTAAACCCTAAATTATTACAACCAAATTGAATTTGCAAGGCATAATATTTAAATGTACAATATTTAAATAAAATACAATAAATAAATATTAGATAAAATGTATTATGCAAAAAAAGTTTTTATTTGTTCATGTATGCAAAAAGTATTTTTCAAGGGAAAGAAATGTGAAGAAATAAATAAAAGTTAATTTTAATTGTTCTTAAGGCAAAAACCCTAATTTCTTAAGAAAATAAATATAATGTATTATTTATGTACAAAAATATATTAATATGTATAAAAATGAAATATATCCAAAAAAAGGTATTTTTTAGTATAAATAATAATAAAAATAAAATATGATATTTTTGTGTTTTATTTCTAAGTATTTAATAAAATAAAAGTAAAATATGTGTATATATATATATATATATATATATATATATATATATATATATATATATATATATATATATATATATATATATATATATATATATATATATATATATATATATATATATATATATATTAAATATATTAAGTGTGTATAAAAATAAAATAAATTATTTACAAAAAATGTATATATTTCAAGAAAATATTTTCAAATGTGAATAAAAATAATAAATGAAAATAAAAAATATTTTTTACATTATTTTTAAGTTTTAACAAAATAATATAAAGTATTTAATCATTTTAATGTTTGAAATAATTGAAATAAATACCAAATAAATATAAAAATTTATGAAAATATTTTTTAGGCATTTTTTATGTTTGAAAATAAAATATCAAAGTCAGAAATGAAATAAAAATGCAAAAATAATAAAAATACAAAGAAATGGGCCAGGGGGTGTGAACTGAAAATGGGGGTGTCAAAAGCAGGAAGTAGCCAGGCCCAGCCCAGCTACTTCATCTTCTTCCTCTGTCCAACAGAAATTTGAAAAACGCGCGCTTGCTACACAAACCTGTATCTCCTGTATTTGTGATCCTTTGACAAAACTCAAAACATGAAACTTGTAGAGCATCAAACAACGAATCTGACCATATAAAAAACTTAAGCTAACTCTCAAAGACCAGAGAGAATTTCTCTGGCCCTAATTTCTAACCTAGTTTTTTTTAGAAAGTTCATGGATGAAATTCTCCTGGCACGATTAATATAAATGAAAACTAAGCACATGTATGGTTTCAGGGCTATGAATACAACATCTTTCATTCACAAAGCTAAGTCTAACTATTCCTAAATAGAGAGATAGAAGTTCATGAAATACCTGTTTCAGTTGAGTTCGAGCTGGACAATGCAGCAACTTTTGATGGGGCCTGAGGTTCTTTTGAGCTTGCTTGATGTCCCCTGATCCTTTCCCAATGCTTAGTTTGTTTTGAAGTGGCCTAATCGTGCTACAGAACTCAACCTGCAAAGCTTCCAAACAAAAATGGTGATGTGTGTTAATGGAGTTACAGCAACTTGTGAGTGGTCTGGACAGCTTAGGTATATTGATTGGAATGTGTTTGAAGTGATTTTGGATAAAACGCACGAGGGGATTTGATGGTGGCTTGTGATTTGCAGAACTTGCCCTGTTTTGCAAGAAAATGTGGTTTTTGAGTATGAGGGTGCTTTAGGGGTGAAAGGCTCGTGCTTCTGACTTACAAGGGTATGCCAAACTTCTTTCAAAACTTTGCTTGAGTTGGTTTTATCAGATATGTGTGTTCTTGACTTTTGGCACAAATGACTTGTTTTGAAAGAAAAATGTGAAGTGACTATGCTAAGGCCTGTACAGGCTAGTTACAAGAATGCTCAAGTTGGTGTACTATGCCTGAGATTAGGGAACTTGTTTGCTGCAAGGAAAAAAGTCCAAGGCTCAAGAAAAAGCAATTTGACATAAAGTTCCCTTTATGAAAATGGAAGTGTAACCTTTATGCTCAAAATGGAAATGTTCATTGTACAATGCTCTCTTGATCAGAACAATGCCAATGTCCAATGTATTTTCATTCAATTTTGGAGTGTAAATTGTTTTAGAGGCCTGTAATCATGTACTAAGCTAGTTTGGTCAGATTTGCAACTTGGTATGAACATGTATTGGCCATGGTTACAAAGTGAGTTTTTGCCAACTTCAAGCATTCGATTCTCCCTAACCACGAAGGTGTTTGAGGAGTTCTTAGACAATTTGGAAAGCTTGCAACATGTAATATAATCCATCTTTGAAATGCAACTTGAGACTCCAAGTGGAACTATGTGAAAAATGGCCAAGAAGATGGGTCAAAATCCTGCCTAAACTAGGGCAAAATTTCTCTAAGTTAAAAGTTTTAGGTACCCTTGTTCCAAAAATCATAACTTGAGATCCAAGCTTCTTTTGAGAAAACTTTGTGAATCAAAGTTGTAGACTTTGTGATGGACTACAATTTTCATGTTGTAAGTTTTCTTTGAATCCATTTTCATCTTGGTGAAAATGTGGGACAAAGTTAGGAAAAATTAAGAAAATTTCATAACTTAGAAAATTTCTAAGTTATGAAATTTTTCCATTTTAAACCCTAATTTGCAATTTTGGGTTTCTTGATGAACAAGTTTCATAATTTGACATGCCTTGATGGAAAATGACCCTTGACACTTGATTTTGACCAAAAAGTCAAAGTTTGACTTTTCAGTATACAGTTAAATTTTGATCAGTTGACTGAAAAATTCATCTGTCAATCATATGCATTTGAGATCTTTTGAAATTGTTGAATGGGTCAAGATGATTTCATTGAGTCCTTGAGTCCATGGTTGAGCTTGATTTGCCATTGGCTAGGTCAAACAGTCAAAAATTGCCTTTGTACAGTCAAAACCCTAAAAATGACCATTTTGCCCTTTTGGAGATCAGATCAAATTTCTTGTGGAGTTGTGGTCCAAACTTGATCAAATGGTTCATATGAGTTCATAATATTGATATGGGTCAAAATTCATGAGGTTTGACTGTCAATTGGCCAAAGTTGACTTTTTCCTCAATATAGCTGATTTCTAGGTCAACTGTCCAATTGACTGGGCAAAAATTTGATTCAAGGCTTGAAACTTGGTAGGGACAAACTTATGAGTCCAACATGAAGTATGAAAGTCACTTTGGGCATTGTGGGTCAATATATCCCTGTGCAAACTCAAACCCTAATTTAGGTCAACAGTGCAAGGAGGTGTCTTGAGTAGAGCAAACCCTAGCTTGATCTTGAGTTCCAAGAGTCTTGTGATGAGAAATGTTGATGAAATGAGAGGTCAAATTTTAGGGTACAACAGTTGCCCCTGTTCAATCTTCTTGAACTTGAAGAGTTAGATTGGCAAGCTTGCCTTTCGTGACTCGAAGGTAAAAGAGGATTGGAGTCTAGAGTGTCCGTAAATTTGCACTTGTCAAAATGTTGTTTGAAGGAATGGGCTTAAATATGCCATTTGGAGAAGGTAGAATCTTGTTGGAGATGGGCTTAAAGATACCATCTGAGACTTGTCTGTTGAATTGCAATTTTGTAGGTCAGAAGAATGAGCATCAAAATGGTATCCGTGTCTGGAATGCATTTGAACTGTATTTGGAGACTTAGTCTGTATGAGCAAAAGAATGGCGTCCGTGTCTGGAGCGTATCTGAGTTGTAACTGTATTTGAACTTTGAATGAATATCAGAATGATTGTCGTGTCTGGAGTGTATCTGTATTGTGAAATGGTAACAGAGAAACATCTGTGTATGGAGCAACTGTGGATAAGTTCTGAATGAGTGACAGAATGGCAACCGTGTCTGGAGCGTATCTGGACTGTATCTGAATTTGAGATCTGTATGAGTAGCAGAATGACTTCCGTGTATGGAGTGTATCTGAAACTGTAACTGGGATCTGAATAAGTGACAAAATGACTTCCATGGCGACTGCACTGGGGAAAATCAAACTTCTGGTGTAAGGGCCAGAATGGAATCCGTGTCTGGAGCGTATCTGAATCCGTAGTTGATAGTTGAATCTGAATGAGAGATAGAATGGTTGCCGTGTCTGGAGCGTATCTAGTCTGTATCGGATTGCTGAAGTCTGAATGAGTAGTAGAATGATCGTCGTGTCTGGGGTGTATTCGTACTGTATTTTGACTTGGAATTGTGAATGAGTAATAGAATGATCGCCGTGTCTGGGGTGTATCCATACTGTATCAGAAAAATTGTTAACGATAGCCTTTTAATCTTATCTTGAAAAGGGTAAAATGTTAGCTAAAACACAAAGTTATGTTGCATGATATGTATGATGCAATGAACTGTGTTTCATCAATATTTATGATATATGAATGTAATGGATGTGCATGTAAGATGAGTAGATGTCTTGCTGAGGAAAATAAATCCTTGATAACTGAAGATAATGAAATCTTTGACTGCTGTCGGGGAAAGTAAATCCTTGACCAATGCTGAGGATTCAAGAAAAAACTTTGATTGTTGAAGATGAGAAATCCTTGCTGACTGCTTGGGGATTACAGATCTCTGATTGTTTGAGAAGGAGAAATCCTGGGACCACTACTGGAGATTGAAAATCCTTGGCAAATTGTGGGGATTAACAAGGCCTTTGATAACTTCTGCAGGGAATGAGAATCCTTCATGACTTTCCTGGGAAGTAAGGAAAACTCCGAAAATCTTTACTGGGGAGATAACTCTGTGGGGAGAATGTTTACTCGGCCGGTGAAATCAGGAGCTTTGGGTTGTAGGCCAAACTACTAGGGAAGCATCTTAGTTGGGGATAAGCCAAGAAGTTAACTGTTATTTGCTTGGTTTTCAGACTTTTAAGATGGCCTGCTGGGGAAATTGGGGAAGTTGAACAGTTGGAAATTTGACTTCTCTAGGGAAGAAGGTTTAGAATATGCTGGCTCCGTTGGGGATAGGTATTTCAGGGTTTACGGGCTCCACTGGGGATCGGGAGTTTGAACTCTGATGGGAACTTTGAATCTTAACTCAGCTGGGGAATCAAGTTTAGAATGCACTGGCTCCGCTGGGGATCTTGAAGCTTAACTTCGCTGGGGACATGTACTCTGAGGTTTTAGCTTGTTCGAGGATATGAATGACATATGGTAGGGGATTTCTTCTGAAATAGCACAAGGACATCTTCCTACACCTTTAAGCTATCAGTAATTATCCTTTCTCTATTTCGTTTTCATTTGTAAGCAGTGATTATATTCAAATGCATATGCCTATTTAACAAATCTTTGGACGTTTTCAAATAAAAACATAAATGTAAAAAGAAAAGAAAGGCAAGCAAATTTCTGCACTTTGAAGTATTTTTGTATTAACTTTCGTAAGTATCTTGGTACAAAGGAGACAGACATCCTAGTAAGAGAATGTTGTCGTAAAAATTGAGAAAAAATTTATACAAAAGAAAGATGGCTATGTGTAATAATTCCATGGGGTTCCCATTCTGCTATAGCCTTCACAACTCTGAATATCTTGTCCATTCACTACTTCGTCCGCCGATGACTGAATTGATCAGAAGCTTGGAGCTTTGTTGGTGAAGAGATTGTTCTTAAAGTGATCCGGCGAGACATAGTCATACGCTTTAATTCCCTAACTTTTGCCTGGATCGCCCTTTTGGGTTTTCGATCCACCGGGAAACCCTTTTTTGCCCAAGACGCCCTTTCGGGTTTTCAACTTGCCGGGTGTACATATTTTTTTGTTTTATCCCTAATTTTTTCCTGAACTTCCCTTTCAGGTTTTCGATTCACCGGGATGCCCATTTTTTCCCAAGTCGCCCTTTCGGGTTTTCAACTTGTCGGGTCGTTTTATGCGTAGTATCTTTTGACTATGTCTGCGTTCGCAGGGTGCGGCAAGTCGTCGCCGTCCATGGTGGTCAGAATCATTTCCCCACCAGAAAAGATGCTCTTGATCACAAATGGTCCTTCGTAAGTAGGAGTCCACTTGCCCCTGGGATCACTTTGCGGCAAGATTATCCGCTTGATTACAAGATCTCCGACTTGATATACCTGACGCCTGACTTTCTTGTTGAAAGCCTTGATCATCCGTTTTTGATACGTCTGACCATGACAAACAACAGTAAGTCGCTTCTCGTCGATCAAATTAAGTTGATCAAGCCGGGTCTGAATCCAATCGTCTTCACTCAAACCGACATCCTTCATAATCCTCAAGGAAGGAATCTGAACCTCCATAGGCAAAACCGCTTCCATGCCATATACCAACGAAAATGGAGTTGCCCCTGTTGAAGTACGTGCCGTGGTACAATATCCATGCAGAGCAAACGGTAACATCTCATGCCAGTCCTTGTAGGTGACTGTCATCTTTTGAATGATCTTCTTGATATTTTTGTTTGCGGCTTCAACAGCACCGTTCATCTTCGGCCGGTAGGGAGATGAATTGTGATGATAAATCTTGAATTGTTCGCATAGAGCGGTGATCATAGTGTTGTTCAAATTTGTACCGTTGTCTGTGATAATCCTGTCGGGGATACCATACGGGCATATGAGGTTCTGCTTGATGAAGCGGGCAACCACATTCTTTGTAACAGAGGTAAAGGAAGCTGCTTCGACCCATTTGGTGAAGTAATCAATAGCTACCAGGATGAAACAATGTCCATTGGATGTCGTAGGCTTGATCTCTCCAATCATGTTAATGCCCCACATTGTGAATGGCCAAGGAGCTGTCAGAACGTTGAGAGGAACAGGTGGAATATGTACCTTGTCGGCATAGACTTAGCATTTGTGGCAGGTACGGGAATGTTGATGACAATCAGCTTCCATGGTAGACCAGTAGTAGCCTGCCCTTAGAATCTTCTTAGCCATCGTATCTCCGCTCAAGTGGGTGCCAAATGTTCCACTATGTATCTCGGTCATGATTAACTCTGCTTCAACCTTGTCCACATAAAGAAGTAGAACACAATCATGGGGCCACTTATAAAGGATGCCATTGCTTAGGAAGAACTTGGCAGCAAATCTCCTTAAGAACTTTTTGTCATTGATGGAAGCTCCTTCAGGGTATTCTCTAGTCTGGAGATACCTTTTGATTTCATGAAACCAGGGTTGTTCCACTACTTCTTCGGTGTTAATCTCATGACAGTGCGCAGGTTCATCCATTCGTTCAATGGTGATTTGGGGAGCCTCGTTATCCCAGTTGAGTTTAAACATGGAAGACATTGTTGCCAGAGCATCAGCTAGCTGATTTTCTTCTCGCGGGAAATGCTCGAAAGTAATCTGCTCGAAATGAGGTAATAATGTCAAGACATGTTCTTTGTATGGGATAAGATTAGGATGTTTGGTGTCCCACTCTCCTTTGACTTGACTGATAACCAAAGTCGAGTCCCCAAATACGACCAAAGATTTGATTCCCAAGTCTATAGCAGCCTTGAGACCAAAGATGCAAGCTTCATATTCAACCATGTTGTTGGTACAGCTGAAGCAAAGTCGGGCAGTGAAGGGTGTATGGCAACCTTCCAGAGAAATGAGTACCGCACCAATACCGTTGCCACGTGCATTTGAAGCACCATTAAATTACAGGGTCCATCAGGATCCTTGTTCAGGTCCGTCATACGGTATGTTACCTTCGATGTTGTCCAATGTCATGATGTCCTCGTCAGGGAAGTCGAATCTCATAGGTTGGTAATCTTTGACGGCTTGATGAGCTAGATGGTCAGCTAGTACACTCCCCTTTATAGATTTTTGGGTAGTATACTGGATATCATACTTAGTCAGGATCATTTGCCATCTAGCAATTCTTCCAGATAAAGCAGGCTTCTCGAAGATATACTTAATCGGATCCATCTTGGAAATCAGCAAAGTGGTATGAGTCAACATATACTGTCTAAGCCGGCGAGCAGCCCATACCAAAGCGCAGCAAGTTTTCTCGAGCAGTGACTAGCGAGTCTCACAGTCGGTAAACTTTTTGCTAAGGTAATAAATGGCATGCTCTTTTCGGCCAGACTCGTCATGTTGGCCCAGTACGCACCCCATTGAGTTATCCAAAACAGTCAGATACATGATTAACGGCCTTCCTTCGACGGGTGGCATCAGAATAGGAGGTTCCAGTAAATACTCCTTGATCTTATCAAAAGCAACTTGACAATCATTGTTCCATTCAACTACCTGATCTTTCTTCAACAGTTTGAAAATTGGCTCACAGGTAGATGTCAGGTGAGAGATGAACCTCGCAATATAGTTTAAGCGTCCCAAGAATCCTCTAACCTCCTTTTCAGTGCGGGGGGCAGGCATTTCTTGTATAGCCTTTACTTTAGCTGGATCAACCTCAATGCCTTTGTTACTGACAATAAACCCCAAAAGTTTACCAGACCTAACTCCAAAAGTGCACTTGCTTGGGTTTAGTCTGAGCTTATACTCCTTCAACCTGGCAAACAGCTTTTGCAAATGATCAAGGTGTTTTTCTTCTGTCTGTGATCGAGCTATCATGTCGTCTACGTAAACTTCAATCTCATGATGTATCATATCATGAAACAAAGCTACCATGGCGCGTTGATAGGTTGCCCCTGCATTCTTCAGTCCGAATGGCATCACTTTGTAGCAGAAGGTACCCCATTGCGTGACAAAAGTAGTTTTCTCCATGTCCTCGGGGGCCATTTTGATCTGGTTGTATCCTGAGAATCCGTCCATGAAGGAAAAAACCTTGTGTTGAGCTGTGTTTTCAACCAAGATGTCGATATGTGGCAGTGGAAAATCATCCTTGGGCCTAGCCCTGTTTAAGTCCCTATAGTCCACACACATTCTGACTTTGTCGTCCTTCTTAGGCACGGGCACGATGTTAGTAACCCATTATGGATAGGAAGTAACATCCAGAAATCCAGCGTTGAATTTCTTCATTACCTCAGCTTTGATCTTCTCAGACATGTCAGTCCTCATTCGGCGGACCTTTTGCTTGACCGGTGGACAGTCTTCTCTTGTAGGGAGACGGTGGACCACGATATCTGTGTCTAGTCCCGGCATGTCTTCATAAGGCCAGGCGAAGGTTTCAACATATTCGTTCAAAAGCTGCACTAGACGCTCTTTGACACTTGGTTCCAGGTTGGCACCCACTTTTACCTCTTTCTTGTCTTCCTCTGTCCCCAAGTTGATGGTTTCTAGAAACTCTTCATGAGGCAGAATAGCCCTCTCTTCTTGTTGCAAAAGTCTGGCTAACTCTCCCGGCACTTCACAGTCTTCGTCAACTTCATACTCAGCATGATTGACCAAATCTTCAGAGTTACCGAAGGCTAAAGCAGAATAGTCACCCATGGAATCCGGAGTGGATGGGTACCTGCATTTGTGAGTGTGGGTGTGTGTAAGGGATATCCATCCTTAAACAAAACAAAATGCAAAAGGAAAGAAAATGAACACAACAGTTTATAGATGAAGACGTCCAATGATTCATTAAAACATGGCATATGATAATGAAGAAAATCAAGCCCTTACAAATGGACCTACATGCCCCGGGCAAGGCATGAGGTTAAAATAGTGTACGAATTGTTTTAGTTATTACAGACCGAAAATGGGAAATTGTTCAAAGATAAAATTATTGGTTGATGAAGGTGATGGGAATAAAATCCTTTGCTTCCCAGTTGCTTAAACCCCCTTCGACGGTTGGAAAGATCCAATCTTCAAAGTGACCCTCTTCATCTTCATCTTCTACAACATTAATTCCATGACGGGTGATCCTTACAGGTGGCCCTCCAGTCTTGGAACGACGCATAGCCTTTTGTCCTGCAACAGTAAACCCTAACCCAAACTTGTCCGTCTTATGGGGAAAATCAGGCAGTTTCCCCCACACTGTACTCTTCCCTTCTTTTATCACCGCCTTTGCGTCCTTGAGAGATGCCATCCTAGATACATGCTTGGGAACGATAGGCACCTCAACCATTGTCTTCGCAACTGCGACCTCAGGAGACACTTCCTCAAAATGTTGGAAAGGCGTTTCTATGAACTCGCCACCCAACTCCACATAGCGAAAGGAATTGAGATGAATTATCATGTACTATTCCTCGCCGTGCACCGTTATAATCTTACCCTTAACAGGATATTTCAGCATTTGGTGCAAAGAGGAGGTAACTGCCCCAGCATAATGGATCCACAGTCTTCCCAGCAAACACGAGTATGAAGGACGGATGTCCATCACATAAAAGGTGGAGTTAAAAACTTCTATGCCCACTTTGATAGGAATGTCAACCTCTCCGTGGACCATTCTTTTGGACCCATCAAAGCCCCTAACAACGATGTTACTAGGTTTGAGGGTCAATCCTTCGCAGTCCAAACGGTCCAACGCTTTCTTCGGCAGCACATTTAAAGAAGAACCAGTATCAACTAAGACATGGGCGAGGGTGGTTCCCCTGCATTCAACTGAGACATGTAGCGCGTCGTTGTGTTTCCTTCCTTTGGGAGCCAAGGCCATTATCAGCAGTAAGACTGGCCACACACTCCTGAAACTGGTCAGCCGAAGTTTCTTGGGGCACGTGTGCCGTCTTTAAAAATTTGATTAAGGCCTTAGCATGGGCCTCAGAGCAGAGTAGAAGAGCCAACATGGATATTTTAGAAGGGGTCTCCACTAGCTGTTCCACGACGTCGAAATTGCTCCTTTTGATTATTTTCAAGATTTCATCCATTTCTTTCTGAGTGGTTTCGGGGATAACCACAGCATGAGCCTTCGTCCTGACAGGCGCTTCTAGTATCCCCTTACCCTTATTGGTAGTATCAGCAGATGGTCTTACTTCAGGAGTATCCAATTCTTCAATCATCGGGCCTTGCACAGATGGCCTAACAGGCACAGAAGCTTTCAAGGGTCCGAAAACTGCTCGGGGGGGAGAAATCTCCGGAGAAAAAATCTGGCCGCTGCGGGTTATCTTGCTTGTACCCGCAATGTTCCCTATATCAGAGGTTTCCTCTTCATAATTCTCTTGGACTGATTCAATCTGTTTGATGCCATGATAGAAGATTTCTCCTCCGTAGTTCCATGGTATCGTTTTGTTAGATTGATACGGGACAGGCCCCGGCATGGTGATTTTTAATGGTACAAACTCAGGATCAGGTGTAATCTTGACAGGCCTTTTGCAAGCCCTGGGAAGATTGTCTAAAATGGTTATTATTTCAATATCGTTGGTTGAAGTAGCAAAAGTAGCAGGAGTAACAGGAGTGAAGGTATCAACAAGGGTTTTTTTGAAGAGTATCTCTTGGGTATCCATCAGGCGTTGGATACCTGATTTCAACATTGGGCAGTCAGCTCATATGTTTAAACAAAAGTAGCAGTCTTTTCCGCAGCCTGGGAATATCCCGGATCTCATCAAATTCTCTTTAATCACTAGTAACGGAATTAAAAGGTCAGCAACATCGGTAACATGAAGGTCTTCCATAACGGCATGAACATTATGATCGTGCTTGGGCATCGGAGCAGAAATCACATTGGGCTTCTCAGGAGCATCAAATTCTACTTCCTTAGCGTCAATCAGGTCTTGGATTTTGTTCTTAAGCGCCCAACAATTATTGGTATCATGCCCGACACTGTCAGAGTGGTAAGCACACTTGGCATTGGAGTGGTAGTATGGAGAGGAGGTATTAGGGTTCTTTGGCGCTTCCTTCAAACTGGTAAGATTCAGTTTTAACAAATGAGGCAGTACTTTAGCTGGCGTCATGTTGATTCGGGTGAACTGCTGTTGTGGCCTTTCTACCCGTTGTTGATTAGGTCTTGGCTGATTGCCGCGAGGTTGATCATTTGAAGAGTTTTGAATCATCACAGCCCCTACAGTTGGTCGACGCTCAGTTCTTCCCTGACTTTTCTGAGAGTAAACAGCAGAGGCTTCCTTCTTAGCTGGGAAGGTTTTCTTAACAGCAGCAAACGCGGAGGTATCTTTCTGAATCTTACCACTTTTAATACCGGCCTCGACCCATTCGCCGGTCAGAATTAATTTGGTAAATCCCGCGGAGGACTCCCAATTAAATGATTGAAGAAAGGGCCAGACAGGGTTCCCATAAACATGTCAACTAGCTCCCTATCCGATAATGGTGGCTGCACCCTTCCAGCCAGACCACGCCACTTCTGGGCATACTCTTTAAACCCTTCATTGGAAGCCATACCCATACTCTGTAGCTGAGTACGAGTGGGAGCCAAATCAGCATTGTATTGGTATTGACGGTAGAAAGCAGCGGCTAAGTCTTCCCAGTTATGAACCTCAGATCTCTCAAGTTTATAGAACCAGTCCAATTGTGTGCCTGACAAATTGTCTTGAAAAAAGTGCACCCAGAGGTCTTTATCAGATGAGTGGGGTTGGATCTTTCTGACATAGGATCTCAGATGCATCTTTGGGCAGGACAGACCGTCATACTTGGAAAATGTTGGTACTTTGAACTTGGGAGGAATAATGATCCCAGCGACCAACCCTAGTTCTTCAAAATCTAAACTAGGTACCCTTTACAACTCCATGGCTGCCAATCTATCCTCAAGATTTTTATATTTATCATTCGCTGGGGGATATTGCTGTTCATAGTAGTCTTCATCCTCTTCCTCTTCTTCCTCTTCAACTTCAGATTCAGAAGGTCCCGCAGCTCCTTTTCCTTTACCAGACCCTTCATCAGACGTTGAGGGGAACTCGAGAACTTTCCTAGCATTGCTTTCAAACCTTCTTCCCATAGTGGCTACTCCGGGCCTTTTCTTCTTTTTCTCTTTATCTTTCTCCAACAGTGCTTTAAGGTCCTCTTGACCCTTTGCTAAGGTCATGAGGAGTTGCTGGAATTGAGAATTCTGTGCTTGCAGATCCTTAACCGTCTGCTCCAAATCCATCTTGCTGAAATAAATAGCAGAAAGATAAGGAAACCTGGTGTGAAGACCTATTTATGCATATGATGAATGATATGTTATTCATGTAATGCATTCAAGGATTCAGAAATTTCAAATTTGTTGCAAACAAAAGGAACACACGTCATATTAAGAAGAAATTTGTTCGTACATAAGTGCCCCCATGGGCAAAATATTACAAAATTCTTAATGTAAAAAGACATTGTGCATCCTCTTTGGTGCGATGTAAGTGTTGAGAGCTTCCTCCTCATGAAGTCGGTGGGTAAGCTCCAAAACCTTCTTCTCACTGGCATAGAAGCTGGCTTCAAAAGTATTTCGTTCTTCTTTGAGTTGGATCCAACTCTTTTACATTTCTTCCCATGATGTTGGCATGTCAGGATGTAGGAGGGTGTATGGAACCTCTCCTTCCATAACAGGCTCTTTGATCAAGGGGAGAATGTGAGGGTATGGCATCATAAGATTTTGGGCGCGGGTTCGTACCCACTTGAGGTAAGGCTCAAGGGGGATGGAATTCTTGTGCCCCAGTGTCTTACTATCCACCTTGTTGGGCATCCTCCAAGCTCTGATGAACCTTTGTCGAAGTCCTTGCGCATCGTTGTCGAAGTCAAAAACTAGGTCAGGAATCAGCATGTCATGAGGGCCATCCTCCAAGCATATCTAAATTGTCTTAGAGCTAAACAGGGGTTATAGGTAATGCCTCCCCTAATGCCAAGTAGTGGGACATTAGGGAATTCCCCACAATGATCAATGATGATGACATTTTCTCTGGACCGAGAACACCAATGAACATCAGAATGTGTGAGGGTCATCAATCGTTGTGACCACCTTAAACCCTGCTCATTCTTCAAAACTGATTGTGGAAGGTGAGAAATAAACCACCTTGCTAGGAGAGGAGTACAGCACATGAGAATACCTATTTTCCTCATTGTTCGTGTGTAAAATGAGTGTAGGATGTCCCCAAGCAATGTAGGCACAGGATTCCGAGATATGAAAATCTTGACAGCATTCACATCTATAAGTTGATCAGGGTTTGGGAACAGGACCAAACCATAGATAAGGAGTGCCACAATCTCTTCAAAAGCTTGTAGATCAAGAGAATTCCAGCAGTCTTGTGCCTTCTCAAACAGAAACTTTGCCAAGAAACCCTTGACACCACTTCTGGTTTCCCAATGTCCCTTGATGTCAGATGGTTGCAAGTGTAATGCTTGAGCAACATCTTCAGGCTTTGGTTCTTTTTCCATACCGTTGTAGGGTAGTTGATGAAGAATATGAATTCTCAGGAGTTGAGAAAATTCTTCCAAAGTAGGTACTAGTTGGTAATCAGGGAATGTGAAACAGTGGTGTAGGGGGTCAAAGAACTGGAAGAGAACTTTCACCATGTCTTCTTCAATGTTGGAGTTGACCAAGTTGAGAAGTCTACCATGTCTTTCACTGAAGAGAGAATTCTCTGGAATCCTGGAAGTGAGCTCCTTGAGTTGAGGAGGGATTCTCACAAGGTTGACTTGAATTGTTTTCCTGCGAAGAGATTCCATGACCTACAAAACAAGAACAAAGATGAAGATCCAAACCCTTGAAATGGTTAGTGGATGCATATGATGCTTTATGATGTTCATGATGTATGCACAAGCAAATGTACAAACAAGTCACACAAAACCCTAGTTTAAGGCTTGCATGAGGTTTCATAGGCAAATACCCTCTTGAGTTTAGTTGGCTCAAACCTGTCCTATAAATAGTAACCGGGTTCTAAGGAGCTCAATATCACTGGATTGTTTTCTATGTTCATTGTTTTGGTTTAGCCACTTAACTAGAGACCAAAATATTCCAAGAAAACAACCCTCAATGAGTGTAGTATCGAGTATCTACCAACTTTGGACTGCACCAAAGTCGGTCATCTCACTACCCCTAAAAAAGGCCAAGATGGTCAAGTAAGGTTCTAAAAGTTCATTAGTGCTTTATGACATCACTCAGCGGCCCTGTATTCTCTTTGACTGACTCAAAGTCTACCGGTACTCACAAATATGTCGCACTAATATAGTTATTGCTTCAACCATGTCGGTATACCCCGCACAGTTTCCACAACGTATTGCTATTTACCTATGAATGTTTCTCCAAATCCGGGTAGAGGATTTCAAGCCCAAACAAGAGAACCAAATGTAAAGCAATCAAAGCAAACAATATAATCATGCAAAGGGTGATCTAAGCCCTAAGGTTACTCCACTTTTAAAGTTTTCCCCAGCAGAGTCGCCAGTTCTGTGATACGGTGGGAGAACTGACTTGGGATTTTGCGTTTGTGTTCGCAAATGTTTCGGTTTAGCAAGAGTCGCCATCGACTTTTTATTTTATCCTAAGGAAAGGTCAAAAAGCACAGGAAAGACCTTTGAGATGTTTTCTTGGGTTCGGGGAGTAGATTATAGAAAGGGAAGGTATTAGCACCCTTTCTATCCATGGTTATCCATGGGCTCTTAGTTACTTGCTTAGATCACTTGCTTTGCTTTTCAATTGTTTGAAATGGTGCTCTTCAATTGTTTGAAATGGTGCTTTGTGTGTGTTTTTGAAAGATGTTTTGAAAAGAGGCCATCCTTGTGGCAACCTTTGTAATGATTCTTGTTTGAATGTATACAAAGGTGTTTTTGTCTTTTGAAAAGTTTTAAATGTTTGAAAGTAGGGTTTTGAAATTGTGTTGTGAAGTGTGTTTTTGAAGATAGCAAGGATGCTTTTGCAAGCTTTGATCAAGTAACTAAGAGTTGTCTACCCTATTTTACTCAAAGATCTTTCTTATGTTTTTACCTCTTTTAACAGTGTTGTTTCACCATTGTATTTGGTGAACAACCTTGTGTTAGGATGTTAAGCGGGACAGGCGAGGGTCATCGTATAGACCATGATAGCAATTGTGTCAAGTATTTTTGGCAATTTTCTTGAGGGACTTGATCATTTTGTTTAGGCAACTCAAATAGCATCATCGAGGGACTATGATCTTTTGTTTTGTTTTTGTTTTGCCAAAGTACTTGACATGCATACCATGGCCCATTTTTGAAGGCAACAAGTGGATTGTAACCCTAGGGGTGTAAGTGTGCATTGTGTTTGTTTTTTTTCATGAATTTTTGTCTTTGATTAGGTAAAGCTATTTGTTGGTTTTGATTTTGCATACAAACCCTAATTCTCTAAGCATGACATAATTGAAAGCTTAAAAGTGCGAGAATTTAAACTCTAAGCTATTACAACATGATATAGGGAGGGGGGTACAAATTTGAATAGGGGATTATCTTGCAAGAATTTAAACCCTAAATTATTACAACCAAATTGAATTTGCAAGGCATAATATTTAAATGTACAATATTTAAATAAAATACAATAAATAAATATTAGATAAAATGTATTATGCAAAAAAAGTTTTTATTTGTTCATGTATGCAAAAAGTATTTTTCAAGGGAAAGAAATGTGAAGAAATAAATAAAAGTTAATTTTAATTGTTCTTAAGGCAAAAACCCTAATTTCTTAAGAAAATAAATATAATGTATTATTTATGTACAAAAATATATTAATATGTATAAAAATGAAATATATCCAAAAAAAGGTATTTTTTTAGTATAAATAATAATAAAAATAAAATATGATATTTTTGTGTTTTATTTCTAAGTATTTAATAAAATAAAAGTAAAATATGTGTATATATATTAAATATATTAAGTGTGTATAAAAATAAAATAAATTATTTACAAAAAATGTATATATTTCAAGAAAATATTTTCAAATGTGAATAAAAATAATAAATGAAAATAAAAAATATTTTTTACATTATTTTTAAGTTTTAACAAAATAATATAAAGTATTTAATCATTTTAATGTTTGAAATAATTGAAATAAATACCAAATAAATATAAAAATTTATGAAAATATTTTTTAGGCATTTTTTATGTTTGAAAATAAAATATCAAAGTCAGAAATGAAATAAAAATGCAAAAATAATAAAAATACAAAGAAATGGGTCAGGGGGTGTGAAACTGAAAATGGGGGTGTCAAAAGCAGGAAGTAGCCAGGCCCAGCCCAGCTACTTCATCTTCTTCCTCTGTCCAACAGAAATTTGAAAAACGCGCGCTTGCTACACAAACCTGTATCTCCTGTATTTGTGATCCTTTGACAAAACTCAAAACATGAAACTTGTAGAGCATCAAACAACGAATTTGACCATATAAAAAACATAAGCTAACTCTTAAAGACCAGAGAGGATTTCTCTGGCCCTAATTTCTAACCTAGTTTTTTTTCAGAAAGTTCATGGATGAAATTCTCCTAGCACGATTAATATAAATGAAAACTAAGCACATGTATGGTTTCAGGGCTATGAATACAACATCTTTCATTCACAAACCTAAGTCTAACTATTCCTAAATAGAGAGATAGAAGTTCATGAAATACCTGTTTCAGTTGAGTTCGAGCTGGACAATGCAACAACTTTTGATGGGGCTTGAGGTTCTTTTGAGCTTGCTTGATGTCCCCTGATCCTTTCCCAATGCTTAGTTTGTTTTGAAGTGGCCTGAATCGTGCTACAGAACTCAACCTGCAAAGCTTCCAAACAAAAATGGTGATGTGTGTTAATGGAGTTACAGAAACTTGTGAATGGTCTGGACAACTTAGGTATATTGATTGGAATGTGTTTGAAGTGATTTTGGACAAAACGCACGAGGGGATTTGATGGTGGCTTATGATTTGCAGAACTGGCCCTGTTTTGCAAGAAAATGTGGTTTTTGAGTATGAGGGTGCTTTAGGGGTGAAAGGCTCGTGCTTCTGACTTAAAAGGGTATGCCAAACTTGTTTCAAAACTTTGCTTCAGTTGGTTTTATCAGATATGTGTGTTCTTGACTTTTGGCACAAATGACTTGTTTTGAAAGAAAAATGTGAAGTGACTATGCTAAGGCCTGTACAGGCTAGTTACAAGCATGCTCAAGTTGTTGTACTATGCCTGAGATTAGGGAACTTGTTTGCTGCAAGGAAAAAAGTCCAAGGCTCAAGAAAAAGCAATTTGACATAAAGTGCCCTTTATGAAAATGGAAGTGTAACCTTTATGCTCAAAATGGAAATGTTCATTGTACAATGCTCTCTTGATCAGAACAATGCCAATGTCCAATGTATTTGCATTCAATTTTGGAGTGTAAATTGTTTTAGAGGCCTGTAATCATGTACTAAGCTAGTTTGGTCAGATTTGCAACTTGGTATGAACATGTATTGGCCATGGTTACAAAGTGAGTTTTTGCCAACTTCAAGCATTCGATTCTCCCTAACCACAAAGGTGTTTGAGGATTTCTTGGACATTTTGGAAAGCTTGCAACATGTACTATAATCCATCTTTGAAATTCAACTTGAGACTCCAAGTTGAACTATGTGAAAAATGGCCAAGAAGATGGGTCAAAATCCTGCCTAAACTAGGGCAAAATTTATCTAAGTTAAAAGTTTTAGGTACCCTTGTTCCAAAAATCATAACTTGAGATCCAAGCTTATTTTGAGAAAACTTTGTGAATCAAAGTTGTAAACTTTGTGATGGACTACAACTTTCAGGTTGTAAGTTTTTTTTGAATCCATTTGCATCTTGGTGAAAATGTGGGACAAAGTTAGGAAAAATTAAGAAAATTTCATAACTTAGAAAATTTCTAAGTTATGAAATTTTTCCATTTTAAACCCTAATTTGCAATTTTGGGTTTCTTGATGAACAAGTTTCATAATTTGACATGTCTTGATGGAAAATGACCCTTGGCACTTGATTTTGACCAAAAAGTCAAAGTTTGACTTTTCAGTATACAGTTAAATTTTGATCAGTTGACTGAAAAATTCATCTGTCAATCATATGCATTTGAGATCTTTTGAACTTGTTGAATGGGTCAAGATGATGTCATTGAGTCCTTGAGTCCATGTTTGAGCTTGATTTGCCATTGGCTAGGTCAAACAGTCAAAAATTGCCTTTGTACAATCAAAACCCTAAAAATGACCATTTTGCCCTTTTGGAGATCAGATCAAATTTCTTGTAGAGTTGTGGTCCAAACTTGATCAAATGGTTCATATGAGTTCATAATATTGATATGGGTCAAAATTCATGAGGTTTGACTGTCAATTGGCCACAGTTGACTTTTTCCCCAATACAGCTGATTTATAGGTCAACTATCCAATTGACTGGGCAAAAATTTGATTCAAGGATTGAAACTTGGTAGGGACAAACTTATGAGTCCAAAATGAAGTATGAAAGTCACTTTGGGCATTGTGGGTCAAGATATCCCTGTGCAAACTCAAACCCTAATTTAGCTCAACATTGCAAGGAGGTGTCTTGAGCAGAGCAAACCCTAGCTTGATCTTGAGTTCCAAGAGTCTTATGATGAGAAATGTTGATGAAATGAGAGGGCAAATTTTAGGGTACAACACTAGGCTTTGAAGGCCATGAGACAAGAATCCAACACATTAAAAGTTGGACATTTTTGGATAATTCTTGCCATTTTGAAATCTTGAGTAAATCTAGACACATTTGACTCTTTCGAATACCTTCCAGCCTTGCTCTTCGATTGGCCCTGAGTTTCCTCCTTCGAATGGCTCTGATTTCGTTCTTATAGCTCCTTCGATTGAGTCCATCTTCATCAATTGGAATTGCTCAGATCTTTGATGACTCTGAATTTGAATTGTTCAGAGTTTTCCCTTGTTAGAGTTTCTTCAATTAATTCACCATCTGCATCAATTCGAATTGCCCAGAGTTCTCTTCGTCAGAGCATTGTTCTTTTTTATGATTCTGAATTCCAATTCGAACCTGTTCAGAGTTTCCATTATCATGGCTTCTTCGAAAGCCCCTCAGATCTTTGATTTTCGATTGACTTTGGATCTTGATTCAATTTGTATAAGGCCTTAACATCCTTGTTTCTTCAATCAGCCCATAAGTTCGCTCTCTTCGATTGCTGTGACACTACTGAACTAGCCTAATCGAAAGACTTCATTTTGACCAGTCGAAGCTTCCTTTGGCAGGAATATGCTTGTGCAGGGGGTTTGGGTTTGGCAGCAAGTAGGATTTTGGCGAGCAAGCATCTTGGACAAAGACTCATCATAAAGCAAATTTTTTTTCAATAATCATGTGTCCTTCTAATGGACCAATGAATGCTTCTTCGAAGGGACCACATGAATGCGCCTTCGAAGGGACAATCATGTGTGTCGAAGTGTGGAAAACTGTGCGTCTTTTGATTCACTGAATCGAAACTCTTTCAAAGGGGACCATTGCCCAGTCGAAGCTGGAACAAAGGAAGCCAATGCCTTATGGACGCTAGCATGAGGGAGGAGAAAGCAAGCATAAAAGAGGCTATTCCCTAGTGAATCAAATCAGGCACGAAGGAGGTATTTGCCTTGTGGATCAAAGGGAGTTTTTTGCCTAGTGGGTTAAAGGCAAATCTGAAGAAGTCTTGGCCTTGTGTGCCTTGCGAACTGAACTTGATCGAAGGGGGCCCAACTCTTAATCGAAGCTGATGGACCAAATCTTGATCGAAGGGTTTTTTAATTCCCAATCGAAGCTTGTGAGACACATATCGCTCGAAGGGTCCCAGACGTCCAATTGAAGCTCTTTGTCCACATGACAATCGAAGGATATTATTCAGATGCTAATCAAAATACATTGTTGGCATGCCAATCAAAGGACATTTGGTTGACATGCCAATCGAAGGACACTTTTCAGATTCCAATCGAAAGACATTGTTGGCATGCAAATCGAAGGACATTTTTCTATCGTTTAAAAATTTTCATTTTCTTTAGGCAAGTGATTGTAATCACCCATGTAAGATAAAACCTTGGAAGACATGAAAGGGAATATTTTGGGTACAACAGACTGTATTTGAAAGAATCTGGAATAAGTATTAGAATGACATCCGTATCTGGATCATATTTGAATCTTTTCTAGGAGAAAAATTTGGAATAAGTATCTGAATAATATCCGTCTCTAGATCGTATTTGAACCATTTCTAGAGGAAGTCTGGAGTAAGTATCAGAATAATATCCGTCTCCCGATCATATCTGAACTATTTCTGGGGGAAGTCAGGAGTAAGTATCAGAATGTCATTTGTATCTGGATCGCATCTTAACTGTTTCTAGAAGAGAATCTCTGGAGTAAGTATCAGAACAATATTTGTCTCTAAATCGAATCTGAACTGTTTCTAGAAGAGTGTATGAGAAGGAGCTCGTGTAGGATTGCTTCAGCTGGTCGTGTAGATAATTAACCTGGCTTGTTTTAGGAATTAATATACAATCAGTTGTCCTTAGATAGTTGTCCTGTATTGTTTCAGGTATTAATCTAGAACTTGTTTTTGTTGGTCGTTGAGATAGTTGTCCTGTCTGGTTTCAGGAATTAATCTCTGATATATTGAGAAATGGTTGTGGTATTTTCCAAAGAGGACTTTTGTTGATTGACTTTTCCCTGCAAGGAAGAGGGTTAGTTGCATGCAGATGTATGCATGGCTTGATGATGTTCTCCAAATAAATTAGATTATGTTGTATGCATTTATCATGTATGTAATATGATGCATGAATGTGAAATGTTGTTAAAGTGTATCTTTATCTTGGAAAATAAATCCTTGACAAATGCTGGGGAGTTTTGGGAAGTTAAATCCCGGACTACCATTGGGGATGAAGAGTATGCACACCTTCAGACCTTGTTTTTGAATGTTTCCATTGGGGATTCTTATTTTGTTGTTTTAGGAGAACACCATGGGGAATATTGATTTCATCTGTGGGAAGACTCTATGGAGAGTGTTGATTTCCGCTTGGGGAAAAGAGTTCAAGAGTCTTAGTTATCTGTTGCTCTGCTGAGGAGTTATCTATTGATAGGGAGAAAGGAAATTAACAACTTGTTGGGGATAAAGAAGTTAAATGTTATCCGGTTGTCTTCTGGGCTTTGCAGCAACTCACTGGGGATTATAGAAAATTCTACTGGGTAAGAGGGGTTATGGTCCCTTGATTTGTAGTAGTCGGAGAGGAAAACTCAAGCTTGGGAATCTGTAGTTTGTTAGGGAAATAAACCATGTTGACATTCTGCTGGAGAGGTGTTTTCTTTTGGCAGAACTCCTAGAGGATTCTTGAGATCAACTCAGCTGGGAGAGGTTTTCTGGAGATTGAAACTCTGGATAGGGATTGCATGGATCCAATTTTGTAGGGATAATTTTGTGGGGATATCCATGAATTTGGCCTTTGTGGGTTTTGGAACCTCATTTGTGAAGATTATTCTGTGGGCATAACCTTATAGAGATGACTCTATGGGGACTTGACTGGGGATCACTTTATGAAGGGGATTTCGTGGAGATTTGTCAATGCCCCTAGTAGCAAGTGTTGTAGCACTTCCAGAAAAATGTTTGCTTGGTCGTATGTGACCCTTTGCTGGATTTCAAGTTCAATGCTCCAAGTGATTCAGATAAAGACCTGCCCCTGGTTGCTCAGCACTTCTTGAGAGATTTCTTGGAATCTTGACTTGGCTGCCCCAGATGTGCTAGACAATGAGCATGTCGTTCCCCTTGATTATGAGAGATTTGTCATTGAAAGCGTCTTTCCATTTGAAGCAAATCTGTTTATTGAAAGAGTTTTTGTTCAACGGATGTTCATTGTGTGAATTTATCCGCTGTCAAAAATTAGCCATATACAAATAGCGATATTCAAATAATGCAAAGTTTATGCTTGTCTTGAAGTTTTGAAAATGTGTTTTAGCAAGTAAAGTGTTTTGAAAGAATGTGAATTCAACTCAGAATTTGTAGTAAGCCTTACAGGAGTCAGGATAACTTTTGTAACAGTATGCTTTCGAACTAACCCATGCTTCAATTAGGACTTTTAAGGGGTTGTAACATGGCCTAGTTCACGGTTTTAAGAAACAAAGGATAAGGCTCAAAGTTTATTTGTACCTGCCCATTCTTCATGAGATTCTCCAGTCCTAAACTCAATTAATTTGTGTGTTTGAACTCCTATTGAATCTGGTTCATATATTGAATGTTTATTCATCAAGGCATTCATTTTTGCAACATTTTTTCATGTTTGTCGAGGATCTGTAGTGACCTCTTTTTTTGATTTACGGTCCCTAAGTTTTGCTTGTCTGTTCTTGTTTTGAGATTACAGCCAGCGGGATGCCCCAATTTTATCTTAAGTCTCTTTCGTAGGTTTTGACTTAGTGGGCTTTTCTTTTGAGAAATAACGACTTCCTATTTGGTAGGGAACCATCACCATCTTTTGGTTTAGAAGGATGTTTTTGATATCACTCATTGTGTACGAAGTGAAAGCTTGCGACTGACACGCACTTAAATTAACTGAGAGACTACCTTGCCCTAGGTTTTGATTAAAGGTTTCAATTTTGGGTAAAAAAAAGAAAACTCCTACTTCTTTGGCTCAAAAGCGGTGGACTAGGGATTATCTTCCTTATAACTCCAGTCTTTAGGAATTGAAACAAACGCATGTACATCATCAACAAGGTATGTCCAAAAGCATACTCTATGAGATCATGGCATTATTTTCGTCATCCTCCCTCTAAAGGCTTGCAACTTTTAACGAGAGTTGAATACCACGAAAAACAAGGAATAAAAACACATTTTAAATATAGTGAAGACAAATAGATTAATTCAAGACAAACATATGCAATGCATTAGTGAAAGTAACCAAAGTCTGACATACAGATAAGTGTTTATACAAACAAAGAAATTACAATCGAAAATTCAAAATGAATTGGACGCTCAATGATTCGGCATGAGGGCAGTGACCATTTTGAGAGTTTCAAGAGGGTCGAATTCAATCTCCTTGGCATGAATCATGTCTTGAATCTTGTTCTTCAGAGCGCAACAATTATTCATGTCGTGTCCAAGACTATCAGAATGGTATGCACACCTTTCATTGGGATGATAAGTAGGAGCAGAAGTGTTGGGATTCCGGAGAGGAGCCTTTAACGTAATCAACTCTTGTTTCAACATGTGTTGTAATGCTAGAGCCAGTGGCAT
This sequence comes from Vicia faba, assembly GCA_948472305.1. Taxonomy (NCBI): domain Eukaryota; kingdom Viridiplantae; phylum Streptophyta; class Magnoliopsida; order Fabales; family Fabaceae; genus Vicia; species Vicia faba. Next base: position 376,928,736 of record OX451739.1, on the reverse strand, counting down.
GTTGATCTTGGTGAATTTTCTTTTAGGTGCGACCTTCTTACGATGATTCCCCTATTGACATTGTTGCACCGATGCAGGATTAGAGATCAGGATTTCCCCCACGTGTTGGTCGTGGTTACTCTGGTTACGACCTTTTTGATCGTATGTTGCATCAGACTCTTTCTTCCCATTGAAAGTTTGTTTCCCTGCATTTGAAGATGCACCTCGTTGGATTTTACCACTCTTAATTCCAGCCTCTACTCTTTCTCCTGTCAGTATTATCTCGGTGAACCCGGCCGAGGAGCTTCCGATTAGGTGATTGAAGAAAGGTCCTGTCAAACTTACCATGAAGATATCAATCAGCTCCCTATCAGTTAATGGGGGTTGCACCCTACCAGCCAGGTCTCTCCACTTTTGTGCGTATTTTTTGAAGCCCTCGTTGGAACCCATGGTCATATTCTGCAACTGCACGTGAGTTGGTACAAGATCAGCGTTGTATTGGTACTGCTTGTAGAAAGCAGCAGCTAGATCCTCCCAGGTATGGATGCGAGAACCTTCCCATTGATATAACCAATCAATTTGAGTACCAGCTAGACTCTCTTGGAAGAAATGGGCCTAAAGTTTCTGATCAGTGGTGTGTGGCTGAATCTTACACACGTAAGACCTTAGATGGAGTTTTGGGCAAGAGACCCCATCATACTTGGCAAAAGCAGGGATCTTGAACTTGTAGGGAATGACCACTCCAGGAACCAAACCCAAGTCTCCAAGGTCCAAGCCAGACGCAACTTGGATCTTTACAGCCTTTAATTTGTCTTTAAGTTGTTTGTATCTTTCATCCGTCGATGGATACTGATCCTCATATTAGTCTTCATCGTCAGTAGCTTGGTTATCTCTAGTGCTTCTAGCTTCCTCTTCCTGATTGTCTTCTTCCTCGGAAGAAGTATCTTCTTTTTGAGCTAGCTGGACAGGCCCCTTGAACCTTCTTCTTATGTTGAGGGTGACAACCTTCTTCTTCTTCTTACTCTCTTTGGTGAAGAGCGTTTTCAGATCTTCCTGTCCCTTGGCTAAGTTCATGAGCATCTATTGGAACTAGGCGTTTTGAGCTTGGAGATCTTTAACTGTTTGCTCTAGAACTATCTCTACTGAAATAAATAGTAAGCAGATAAGAAACCTGTGTGGGGAAAACCTGTCATGATATGATGCATGGTATGTGGATGCATGTTTTCAAGGATCTCACGGGGTAAACACGAGAAGATGTTAGAAGTTGAACTTTGGTCACAACTTTGATTGGAGAACTTCGTATCGGTGGATGTCCTTCCACGAGAATCAAGCTCACCATGTCAAGTGGGTCATATCCCTTGACTCAGGTTATCGTACTTTGGTCTTTGACGGTGTTTGATTAGAGGAGAATGAATCCTCTTGCCCCTTGATAAACGTCTGGTTTAACATGACCCTTGAGATCCTTGAAATGGTTATTAAAAATGATATGGTATGATGTCATGATGTTATGTACAAGTATGCAAAGCAAGCAAGTCTTTATGTACAAATAATCATATACACACAAAGCAGACAAGTCCGTAGGTTTAGGCTTGCATGGGGTTTGTAGGTAAGTACCCTCTTGAAGTTTAGTTGTCTTAACTTGTCCTATTAATAGTAACTGGGTTCTAGGGGATCTCAATATCACTGATCTTTCTTCATCGGGCATTGTTTCAGCGCAAGCCTCTTTATTAGCGACCGAAATATCCCGAAAGTACAATCTCAATGAGTGTAGCATCGAGTATCAACCAATCTTCGGTTGGAACCAAAGTCGTCTATCTCAGTACTTCTTAATGGCTTAGGATGAGTCAATTAAAGGTTCTAAAGGTCAGTTAGCGCTTAACGACACTAGGGAAGCCTAATATTATTCTTGACTGATTCAAGGAGCATTAGTATAAGCCAAAGTATCACGCTAACATAGCTATCACTTCGTCCATATCGGTATACGCCATACAGTTCCCATGATTTATTTCTACTTACCTAAAAGGTGCCCCAGATCCGGGTGTAAGATCTTTAACAATATCCCAAACAAGGACCCAAAAATGTAAAGCAAGCAAGTCAAACAAGGAAAGCAAGTAAAGGTGATCTAGCCCTAAGGTAACCCCACTAAGAAATAATTCCCCAGCAGATTCTCCAGCTCTATAATACAGTGGGAGAAATGACTTGGTTGTTTTGCGTTTGATCGCAATTGTTGCGGATAGCAAGAGTCACCGCCGACTTTTCTTTTATCCAATAAGGAAAGGGTGGAAAAAACAGGAAATAACTTTAGAGATGTTTTCTTCAGTTCGGGGGGTAGGTTATGAAAAGGGAAGGTATTAGCACCCTTTTCATCCGTAGTTATCTACGGGCTCTTAGTTGCTTGCTAGATCACTTGCTTTGTTTGAAAATGTGCTTGTGGTGTGGGTTTGAAAATATTTTGAAAATGTCTTTGTAATGATTCTCGTCTCTATAAGAATGCGTCCAAAGTGTTGGTTTTGAAAGTAGTTCAAAGAGGTGTTTATTATGGAAGATGTTTTTGAAAGTGATTTTGAAAAGTGACTTTGTAATAATTCCCGTCTCTATAAGAATGGGTACAAAGTGTCTTAACTTTTGAAAAAATTTCAATTGAAAGTGTTGGTGTGAAAATGTTTTTTAGTTATGAGCAAGCAAGCAACTACGAGCGTCCTACCTACTCAAAAGGTCTTTGTTCGTTTCCTCCACCTTTAAATGTTGCTATCTTACCATTGATTGATAAGAATCCCCGTCGTTAGATGTGAAGGGATGGGCATGGGTCGTTTGTATAGTCATAGAAGGCAACCTATGAGACGTTTTTGCAATTTCTTATAGGGACTAGATCGTTTACCGAAGGAAACATCGAGGGACATCGAGGGACTACGATATTTTATCGAGGGTCTTTGTTAAAATGCCCATATTCGAGGGACATGACTATTTTTCGAGGTAACAAGTGAGATTACCCTAGAGGTGCATGTGTGCAAAGTATGTTTGATTGCATGCATTTTGTCTTGAATTTTAAGTTGTCTACTTGTCGGTTCTATCTTTCCATACACAACGTAATTACTAGCATTTATGAAAACAATAAAAATGTGGATAATAAAGGTCCTACACTATTACAACCACATTGAACAGCAGAAAAACGTAAAATAAAACAAAATAAAAGAAGGGAAAACAAGTTCTTCGATCCAGGCAGTATGCACCCTTCGGTTCAGCCCTTTCTTGCCTCTTTCGATTCTGGCCTGGAAGTTAGTGTGAGATGCACCCTTCGATTTACCCTTTTTCTGCTTCTTTCGATTGGGCTTGGAAGTTAGTGTGAGAAAACACCCTTTGATTCACCCTTCTTGCCCTTTGTTTGGATCTGCAACCAGTGTTGCATCCTTCGATTCATATTCCTTTCTTTATTCCGTTTGCCATGTGAAGCAGTAAGGGGAGAAGCCTAAGGCTTTGATTCACAGGAAACTCTTTCTTTCATTTGAGTAGGTACAGTTTAGTTCTAACATATACTTGGACAAGAAAAGCATATAATTGAAAGGACGAAAATAAAAAGTGAACAAATGTTATTTACATGCTTGAAACGAAAGGGTTAAGGTCAGGGTGACTTACCTTGCTTGAAGCTGGAATGTGTGTGTTGGACCTTGAGTTGCTCCCCTGGATACTTTTAGATTCGAGGGAAAGAAATAAGTGTTATGTTTCTAATGTTGTGCTCGAAAGAAGGAACCAAGCGTTGGGTTGCTTCTGGATTCGAAAGAGAAAAAAGAAACAAGTGTTGTGTTTCTAGTGCTGGATTCGAAAGCAAGAGAAAAACGTTGGGTCGATGTTTCCCTGGGTTCTAGATTCGAAGGGAAGAAACAAGTGTGGTGTTTCTTTAGATTATGGATTTGAGAGTGTGTTTAGTGTTTGAGAATTATGAGAGTTTAAGAGTTTTTGAGAGTTTGAGAGTTTGAGAGTTTGAGAGTTTTTGAAGATTCTTTCCGCACCACCCAAAAGTTTGTTTCAGCTTGCAAATGGTTTCTCTATTTATAGAGAAAAGGTTAGAGATGTTGGAGTAACCAGGTTTGTAGGATAACAAACCATGGTTTGGTTGAAAATGAAAACAAGTTTGATCCCTTTTCGATGTTCCCAAGTTTCAAGTACAAGTGGGGCCTGGTGTCTGTTGGGGGCAGGAGATTGGACTCATGCTTTTGACATTGCTTGTGTTCAGACAAAAAATTAGATTGGGAGCTAACTTTGTGATTAAAATACTCTTTATGAAAAAAGGGTACGTAGCTTTTTTCCATTTCATCCAAGAATGGTATTATCCAGTGGATAAAGCTTCGAATCTTTATGTAATGTATCACAAATTTGTGTAAGCCTCTGATTATGTAAAGATTTGGAAGCAACATAACCTAACAAGTGAGATTTGGAGGATAAGGCTATGAGATTTGTTCTTCAACCAATCTTGCTCGAAGGGTTCAGAATTGGATTCAAAGTATGTTGCTTCGAAGGGAACCAATACTCCAATCGAAGCCTTGTGTGAAGGTAGCCCTTGTCCAATCGAAGGCTTTCCTGCAGGAGGTCACTGCTTTATGACTCCAAGCAAGCATGCAAGAGGCCTTTGCTTAAATGAAACTTGCATGAAGAGCCACTGTCCAATTGAAACTTTCCTGCAAGAGGTCACATGGCCAAACGAAGGATGTATACCAATCTTGCACAAAGATACTAAATGTTCAAAGGAAGCAGGAATCAAGCTTGCCCAAAAGAAGTCAAATTCCCAATCGAAGCAGGAATCAAACTTGCTCAAAATAAGTCAAATGCATAATCGAAGCAGGAATCAAGCTTGGTCAAAAGGAGTCCAATGCCCAATCGAAACTTTCATTCAGGTAGTTATCAAGACAAACCTGCAGGAGGCCCTTACTCAATCGAAGCTTGCATGCAGGTAACCATTGCATTATGAATCAAGCAAACATGTAAGGCCATTGGTGCAATCGAAGCTTGCATGCAGGAGGTCCCTGCTTTGTGCCTGCTGGCATGAAGGAAGTCCTGGTTTTGTGAATCGAAGTAAATCCTTCAGAAGGCCATTTCCTTCTTAATCGAAAGAAGCCAGTAGGAAGCCACTAACATCTGAATCTAAGGACATCAACAGGATGCCCTTGCCTTCTGAATCAAAAGAAGCCAGTAGGAAGCTACTAACCTCTGAATCGAAGGACACCAATAGGAAGCCCTTTCCTTCTGAATCGAAGGAAGTTATTTCAAAGGGAAATAAATACCCGGTCGAAACTTGTATAAAGCAAGCAAGCAAAAGGCCAATGCCTCAATCGAAGCTTGGGAATTTGAAGCGAGTTTGAAGGAGGCCAGGTGCCAAATCAAAAGTTGGTGAATCAAGCTTGCGTCGAAGGAGGCCATCTGCCAGATTTTGAATTTGAATTGTTGTCTACAATCACTCTTTTCAATCTGCTTTGTACTTATGCAAACTTGAGCCTTTGTTGAAAATCTTTGTGAAAAATGTCTTGAGAAATTAAGAGGACAAATTTTAGGGTACAACACTTATAATCACTTTTGATTATAAGTGATTTTTCATGTCAACACAATACAAAGGAAAATTTTGAAACTTTGATTGCACGCCAAGTGTTTGACAAATTGTTTAGCTTGTTTAACTCAAAGAAAAATTGAAATATTGTATCTCTTACTTTTATTTACTCTCTATATGCAATTTGTTGAATGTGTTGTTTGATTGATCAATTCATATATAATTTTTCTTTGATTGTTAAAGTCTAAATTGCTTTGTTGATTAGCTTATAATTTGTTTGATTGTAAGGCCTTTTTCATATCAACTAAGCTCAAAGAAAATTCTATAAATTGATTGCGCGCGGCATGTTCTATAAAATGTCGAGTTATGTTTTTAATATGATTTCACTGAAAATATGAAACTGTTGTATTTGATATTAAACTATTAATTGAGATATTATTATGTTGATTGATTTTATCATTATGTTAATTCCATATGGTCGTTCATATCTGAGTTTCCAATAACTAGGTTCATTTAGACTGCTATATTGATCTAGGCCAAAAATATTCCTCTCAACATTGTTTTTCAAATAAGTTTTAAATAATAATTTTGAAAGGTTTTTATTTGGGGAACTATTCACCCCCCCCCCCTCCTTCTAGATCTGGTGCCATAGTCTAACATATTTGATTGTATAGGAACTTTTATATTGAGTCCTCTTCTATAAGCACATACATATCTTCATGTGTTGTCGCCATCAAAACTTCATATGTTTATCTTTATTAAAAGTCTATTACCTGTAAAACAAGGTTCCACATTCTTCTCCTTTTTGATGATGACAACACATCTCTCAGGGAAGGTGGTAAAAGAAACATGGTGATATATTTTGAATGATAAAACTCCCCCTGAGTAAGATAAAATATATATCATCCCCTTGAGAGTATACTTCTCCCCCTTTATCAAAATCATAAAGGCGGGTAAAAGATATAAGATGCAAGTGGAAAAATTTTGAACATCATATAAATTTGCATGATTTTAATGTAAGCAAGTATAGCATATGAATTTTATCAAATATCACACTTAATAAAGATTATTTTAAGGAAAGGGTGATATTTAGACATTTGTTTTATCATTTTGAACACGTAATAAGCTATCATACATCTTTGCATGCAAAACAAGGTTTCTAAGAGCATCATAAGTGTTTGAAGTATAAATAGTTATGGAAGGTAATGATAAACATGATGAAGCATAATATAACAATTAATCATATTTAAGAAAATATTTGAAATAAAACAAAACTCTTGTATTCCATGGCATAAAACGTTTTTCATAAGCACGAGATGTGTAAGACATGTGATCTAATTATGTTTGCATCTTAATATACTTAAGGTGTTCCTAGCAAGGGAATTATGCAAAACAAAGTTATTGTAGTAAAAAAGGAGTAACAAAATCAAAGCGCATAGATCACATGTAAAAGTAATAGTTTACCTTGTAAAATGGACATTAGTAGTCCATATAAGGTATATGATCTAAAACTTATTTCCCCCTTGTAAGGTAATATTCAGTTTTGAAATCAACTGATATGCATGCTTTGGAGAATATCTTCCACTTGATATATCGTTCTTGAACGGGACCAAGAAATCTTTGAAGCTTTCTAAACCAAGAGAGTTTTTTGTTTCTAAGATTCTTTTCAATAGATAGTCATTTTACTTTTAGGAGATTTATTTTCATCCTCCTTGGGCCTTAGGTTTTTAGGAAATGTTGCATTTGGCATCCTTTTTCTCCAAAATAACTTGAAACTCAACCATAGGTAAGTGAAAAATAAATTTTAATTGATAGTGAAGTTAATAAATCACTTACTATAGAATCAATTAGAGTTTTACTGATTTTCCAATCTCTATTAAATGTACTACCTCAAAATCTCAAGTTGACTTGAGAAACTCCTTTGGAGGAAGCAATAGGCCTTCGTTGATTCTTTTGGTAGGTTTTATAATCACAACCGTTGAATGATACTATCAACCTGAACACCTTTTTCATATCTCACTATGCCAAAGAAGGGATTAGGCAGCGCTTTTTTTGGAATAGACAGTGCTTTAAAGTGCTGCCTATACTAGTGTTATCATAGGTAAAGCCAACGCTTTCTTTTAATGTAAAAGCGATGCTATATGTCCCCTTTAGGCAGCACTTCATTCCAAAAGTGCTCTCTATTGGTCCCTTTAGGCAGCGTTTTTTGCTTGAAAAGCACTTTCTATTGTCTCCCTTTAGGAAGTGCTTTTTTAGTTCTATTTTAGGTTCCCTTTAGGCAGCGCTTCATTCCAAAAGTGCTATTTATTGACCCCTTCAGGCATCTCTTTTTGCTTGAAAAGCTTTTTCTATTGTCCCCCTTTAGGAAGCGCTTTCTAATGTATATTTTAGTTCTATTTTAGGTATATTTTAGGTAGCACTTTTTTGTTAAAAGCGTTGTCTTGTGCACAAATTTTTTAATAAAATGGCAGCATATATATATATATATATATATATATATATATATATATATATATATATATATATATATATATATATCAACTTTAGATGAAGAACAACGAACTTGTCTTCTTCACATATCTATAACTTTTAGTAACTTGTTATCTCTATCTTCTGCATATATCTGAAACAAAACCAACAAATTAAAAGGCATCAGAAACATAAACATTATAACAATTATAACCATAAATATAAATATTATAACCTTATAATTCAACAAATAAACATAAACATAACAATTATAACCATAAACATAAACAATTAGAAACATAAAAATATAACCTTAAAACCATTATAATTCAACACATAAACATTATAACAATTATAATTCAAGATATAAACTTTATAACCATTATGACTCAAAATTTGTAAATTCTATATACCATTACAAACTTCATCAACCCTTAATTCACAACAACTTCCAGAACTATTCAAATCCAATATAGAGCATAACAACAACAAAAATCTCTAAGGACCATAAACTTCACACAAATGAAAGAAAGACAATACCTTATAAAATTATAAACTCAAGAATGTATTGACATCAATCCTCCTTAATTTCTTCCGGTTGATCTTTCGAGTAATTAACACACTTGAAGTCATCAAAGTACTACATAATATAACATAATATGATTTAGTTACTACTAATTAATTAGATGAAATATTTGTTAAATATATAAATGCTAACTTATAAATCCATATCATGTTTGGAATTTCTATTTGATCCAAAATAATAATTTCTTTCATAAACCTCAATACAAAATAATCGCAATCTATACCATTACACTGACGAGGACACTACACATAGAAAAAAAATGAATATATATCAAGATATATAGTTTAACTAGTTTTATCAAGTAGTATAACTATTATAATCAAAATTGTGAAAATATACATGCATTCTGATCCATGTAATGTTGTTTGCTTTACTCTTTGGTACTCGAGCTGCTCTTTGTGTTCAGAATATTTGTATAACTCTAATAAAATATAAATAAATATTTAGAACAATCACACATAAATAAATAAATATACACACGGATATTTAGTACAATCTCACTTATGTATCAATCATCATCTTCATATCTGGGTATTTTGTTTGATCATTATCTAAAGAATATAATAAAATATACTATTTATCTTATAGAATTAATCGCAACCAACAATCAGTGTCCACTGTAAAATTAAACAAATGTTAGATGAAAATTTTCTACACAACTTCAAATTTTTTTTATACTAAATGAAGTTAGAATGAAAATCTAACTCATGGCCAGTATTATATGGTAAAAGAAATAACTTTTTTGTATCTTTGTTGGCTATAAATGCACCGACTAAGTACTTTTTGACTGTATTTGGATTTTGTTTGATTTCTCGTGCGCTACAGTGGGGAGATAACAAAGAGAATCTTTCTACCAATTGACGAGGGCGCATCAATTTGTCATATAAGAACCTTAAATAAAAACATAATTAACATTAGGCTATTCATTGAAATGAGTAAATAAATTGTTCAATTAATTAAATAAACTTAATTGGAGTACCTGATATATGTATTGATAACACCCATGCCTAATTCAGCATGACTAAAAATCTGATTCAACTCCTCCTTAGCAATTGTTTCAAAATAATCAAAATCAAAAATACCTTCCTCCATAGGTATATCACGAGCAACACCATCCATAAATTTTCTTGTCCTTATTAATGTTTTAAGGCACGACCTAAATACAGGCATAAATGTTTTTTTAGGCTTGGTCTTTGCGAGATCCTTTTTTCTTATAGACATGTTGCTATATTCAGGCTTCTTATTCCTGCTGACAATCTTGTGAATTTAGTGCAACCTTTATACAACGGTTTCTCTGTGTCGCTTACCAACTTCTCAAACATTTTGGAACAATCCTGAAGATCTTCTTCAAGTGCTTCTGCAATCTATTCGACTGGATCACAGTCGTATGTATTTATGTCATTGTCGTCTGAAGCATAGGTCGTACTATCCTCTGGTTCAACATTCTCATTACTTATCTCACCATGTAATATCCAACATGTATAACTTCAATTAATTCCATGCCTTAGTAAATGAGATTTCATCCCAATTGCCTCAACCCGACTCCCATAACAGCAACTCAAGCAAGGACATTTTATTCGACTGGGGTATTCGGCGTGTTCAACAACAAACTCAATGAATTCTGATACCCCATTCTCGTACTCTTTTGACAATCAATTGGAAGACATCCATTTGTATCCATGGTTTTACTAAGGTCATAGAACATAAACCTATAGGTCATAGAAAATAGAATTCAATGAATCCAATTTGAATATATATTCAATTAACTTTTCCAGTGATATTGCTACAAAAATATTTCATTTTAGGAGAGTGGAATACATGCACCCTAAAATCTTCATAATATCTTGAAGTTAACTAGTTTAGCATAATCAAGCTAACAACATTGTATATAATCAGAATATAGGATAGTTAAACACCCCCAAAAAAACATTGCATATAATCAAAAAAATAATGAATAATACATAATTTCTTCATGTATAAATAAACACACTAAAATATAGGATAGTTAAACTTAAAATAATGTAAAAAAAACATACATCATTTTAATTAATTGATCAATCATGTTTGTCTTGAATACTTAAAAGAAGAAGTAAGATCAAGACAAACACATAACTATATCTAGATATAAAGTTTTTAAGATGTAATATAGTTCTTACCTTAAGTCTTTATAGCATATATCTTCTTTCACCAACTTTTTTTATAAATATAGGTATCTTTTGAAGTTGCAACTTATTGAACAAGAAAAGTTAATGTCAATAGGCATACCCAAATGTTACAACCAAAATTATCATTTGAAACCAAATGATATAACACAAAAGATGTCATCAAAACCTTCAAAAATGATTCAAACAAAATGGCATCTAAATCAAGAATTCGTTATAACCCACCATTAAAAATTCACAAATTCATACCAACAAAGACCATGATACAAACAAAACTTTATTCAAAGTTTTCAACTCAATTTCAAAGTTTCATTCAATAACAATAATGGTATCTAAGACAAATCAATTTGTATATTAAAAACTCATATTATGCCAACAAGAATCATACTACAAACAAATATCATCATCTCATCATTTAAACAAACATAAATATTATCAACTTTAACACTAAAACACTAACAATGTCATTAATATCAACTTCAACACTAAAACACTAACAATGTCATCAATATCAACTTCAACACTAAAACACTAACAATGTCATCAATATCAACTTTAACACTAAAACCCTAACAATGTCATTAATATCAACTTCAACAAATTAATTATCATCCAAACCAAAATAAATTGATAAATTCTTAAACCCTACTTTGTGATTCAGAAGAAAATTATGTAAACCAGAAGCTAACCTAATGTGAGCTTGGATTCTTGGAAGCACTCTTCAGCAAAACCAGAGGCAGAGCTTTCTTCTGTTTTTAGTGCAGGCAGAGGTTGGATACCTAGAAACCAAAGGCGGAGGCGAAGGGGCGAGCGGCAGAGGCAGAGGATGGAGAAAACGAAGGCCCAGTTGGAGGCAGAAGGTGAAGGCGCATAAGGGATTTCTTGAACGTTGGAAGGGAGAAGAAGAAAATAGAAAGTAATAAAGAGGCAAACCTAGAATGCATTTTTTAATTTCAATTTTAATTAACCTTAGGCAGCGCTTTTAGAAAATGCTTTCTAAAATGTGGCTTTAGCAGCGCTTTCTGTCTATGGCAGCGCTTTCTATTGCTGGTTTCTAATGTTGGGCATATGGCAGCGCTTTGTAAGAGCGCTTTCTAATGTTGGGCCTATTGCAACCCTTTTTTAAAAGGCTCTCTAATATAAGCATATGGCAGCACTTTCTATTGTGAACCTAAGACAATATTTTTTCTCTTCTTTAGGCAGTGCTTTTTTTATAAAGCGATGTTTAGTGTATATAGTTTTAAATTTTAAGTTTTTATCGGGACATATAGCAGCGCTTTGGTAAAAAAGCGTTGTCTATGGTGTGTTGCCTAAAAGTTGTTTTGGCATAGTGTCTATCGAGGGATATCATCAACATAAAGAGCATATAGACAAACGCCTTCATGAAGCTCTCTTATCTTTTGATATCATATATTTTAATGCTAAGGGAGTGTTTCCTTTATAAATATCTCCATTAATATTCTGAATGAGACCATTCTTAATGGTTCTCCATTCTTTAGTTAGACATTGATTCTCTTGGGTTGACTTCTTAAGACATTTTTATTTTCCTTGATATTCATCTTCCAATGATGCTCTCTACGGGATATCTGCAAGAGTAACAACCTCTACTTTTACTTACTGAGGGTTAGTTCACCAAAGGTAATATGTATGAGTTCTTCCATAGTCATGGTATATTTTGAAAAAGAGGTTTTAAAAAGGATTTCATATTACGATATTTATTGACCATGTATATAGAAGAATTAAACATGCCTTATTACCTTTGTTACACATCTTACTTAATATTAAGTAACTTGTGTGATAATGATATAATTTAATCAAGACAACTAAATGGTAAGATCAGGGATTTTACTAAGACTTAAAAATACAATAATTTTTTATTGTCGTTATTAGGCAAACGAATTTCTTCCCTCGTAGGATAAGAAAAGAAGAACATAGCTTCTTCAATTGAAGAACAATTGTCGGTATCATTATCTACATCACAATTTGATTTTTCTACCTTTGGTGCCCATATCTTTTTGGGTCCTTTGATGTTAGTGGAATGCATATTTTGAGTGGACATTCTTCTATTTTTACGTCCCCAGTGTTCTTTATAAAAATATTAAGGAGGATGTCCTTCTTTTCTCTCATGAATCTTTTTGATAAATCAAAACATGGAAATATGATCGTCTTTATTACAGTAATTACATTTTAAGGTCTTAAATTTATATGTTGGTTGGGCATTGCAAATATTGCTAAAGTTTTTACTGTTGTTCTTAGGTTCATATCCTAATTTTGTCTTATTGTAGGAGGCTCTTTGATTTCCAGATAGTACTTCTTGATTATCTCTTCCTTTGGTGAATTTAACAAAAGTTTTTTGAAGGTTGCAAACTTCATATTTTAATATATTGCACTCATTACATGTGTTTATTTTTTAAGTGGAAGGATCTTGTATAATCTTTTCTCTCTTTTATCTTAGATTACTTAGTTCTTTTTCTAGAGATTTATTTTTAGTTTCAAGAACGAAAATCCTATCATTTGATGTTGAAATGATATTTTTAAGTTTGGTTGTTTCTTTAAATAGTTCTTTACATATTCTAAATAAATATTGTAAGAGAATTGAGAGGTTACCTCATCATCTTGATGCTTTGCTGAGACATAGGTTTGCTTCTTCTTTATCTGAAGATTTCATATCATCATTATCCCAGGATATGTATGCTCTCTTTCTGGATTTCTTGAATTTTCTTTGATTTTGGTTTCTTCTCGGGTTTTGAGCGCAGTTTTGTCTTATATTTCCTTTCTCTCCGCATTGATGACATGTAGGAATGGATAAGTTTTCTTTGCTTTTCTTCTGGAGTCTTGAAGTTTGTTTTTTGTGCCATAGGAACTCCTTGAATTTTTGAAACATAAACTTCAGAAATTTATTAATCTCACTTTGACAATCTTCATATTTTGATTCAATATCTTCAATGTTGGTAGCTTTAAGCGCAATACTTTTTCTATTCTTTTTGTTATCTTCTTCATCATTAGCAAGTATCTTCAGCTCTATCTCATGTTCCTTAAATTTTCCAAATAGAGTATGTGTGTCCATACTCGTCAAATCCTTTGATTCAAAAATCATAGTGACTTTAGGTTTCCAATTGCGCATTTAAGCATCTAAATTTTTCATGACTAATTCTTCATTTAAGAATGTTTTTTCCAGAGTTCTCATATCACTCTCGATATGAGTGAATCGTGTTTGCATTTGATTTATGTTCTCTTTAGGTTTCATTCTGACAAGTTCATATTTATGGGTTAATGAGCCCAACCTTGCCTTATTCACCTCACTAGTACCTTCATGGGTGATTTGGAGGATGTCCCACATTTCAATAGCAGTTTCATAGTGAGGAACTCGTAAGAATTCATCAAGACCAAGTGCGATAGTGATGATGTTCTTAGCTTTCAAATTGTTTTGAACATTCTCTTTATCCTCTTTGGACCAATCCTTTTCAGGTATGTTTACCACAATACCATCAACTGTGTGTGTGGGAACAAATGGTCCATTTTCCACAGTTTTCCAAATCCACGATCCATTCCTTCTATCAAGAATTCATTTTCTATTTCCATAACTCATACCCTTCTTTATTAAAGGGTGGAAGTTTTGTTAGTGAATAGCTTGAAGTCATTCTTCCTCCCGAGACAATTAGTCCTTAACAACAGTTAGGCTCTGATGCCACTTGTTGAATAAGTGACCTCAAGCATAAGAGGGGGGTGAATTGTGGTTTTTGATAAATGTGATTAATTTTCCCTTTCTCGATTAAGATCATGTTAGTAATGTTTTTCGAGAAATAAAGTGTAGCACAAGTAAAGTAAACATAATAAATTGCGGAAATTAAAAAGAGTAAGGATAGAAAGATCACACCAGAGAGTTACCCATGTTTGGCAGAACGTTATCCTAGTCCTGTCCTCAAGAGGTCTTCTTGAGATTTTTCACTATAGACTTGAGAGATTTTTATTGGTTATGCCCACGAACCTTAATACAATATGAACTTTGAATTTGAACAAGCTTATCCAATCCTATGGACAGCTTTTACACCAACTTATTCTATTGAGACTGTTTAGAGATTTATGACTGATCTCTTTAACCAAAATAAATATTTTTCTAGCTAAGCTTAATAAACCAATAACAGAGATTTATGGTTTATCTCAAGAACCAAAACGACCACACCCTTAAGACTAGAATCGACCAACACGACCACTTACAAAATAATATTCTCCTCACAAATAAAACTTCACTCCGATGCACTAAGGCAACCAAAAGTGAAGAAAAAATTTGTAGAGAAAGTATGAGAGAACTTAGAGAGATAAATTTTAAACAAATATGAAAATGTTAGAAGGTGGCATCATTTTAAGTGAGGGAGAGCTCCCTTTATGTAGTAGTTGGAATCACCAAAAAAGGAAAAAAAATCCATGGGTCTCAGTAACTATTTAATCGATTGATCTAATCTATTAGTTTAAATGGATATGCCCGTTATGATTATCAAAATGGAAACTTGTGATATAGATTTGTTGCCAATTGTTTAGGAGATGTAGAAATGTCTTGGGGCGTAAGATTGATCGATATATTCACCATTCTCAACTGTAGGATCTTCTCTTTCCTCATCTTCCTCCCTTTCTTCCACAACAACAACGACTTTCCTTGTCGGACCAACATTCCATTTGTAGCATCTTCCGTTATAATGATAACATGTGTCTATAATGGGTCTAGCATATGGATTATTCTGCCTATGAATTGTTTCTTTACCCTACTGCACACTGCTAGAGCTGTTATCCCCCTTATTCCCAGGGTTGGAATCCCGGGGTGTTGCACTCTTTTCTTTGTCACCTGGTGATTCAGAGTTATTCTGGGGTAAGTACCTTCTAAAAGACGAGAAATTCCGAGGAGATTTCTCCATTAATTATGCCTTCAAAGCTAAATTGGATTCCTTAGCTATGGTTCATACAGTTTGTAAACCCATATTCTCCTGCAAGGATCCCTTTAGGCCACTGATGTATCGAGCCACTTCCTGGCTCTCTAATTCTCCTAGTTCATTGTGTTCAGAAAAATGCAGGAACTCTGTTGTGTATTCAGTCACAGTTCTCTTGTCCTGAACACACTCGATGTACATCTTATAAAGAATTTATTCATAATCCTCTAGTAAAAAGTGCTCCAACATCAATTGTTTCATTCTTCGCCAAGTTATGACTGACCCCTTTCTTTGCCTCTGTCTTTGAACAACAAGTTTATCCCACCATATAGTTGTATTACTTTTAAGCCTGATCGCAACCATCTTAACTTGCTTGTTCTTAGGGATGCCCATAACATCGAAGAACTTGTCGACGTCGATCTTCCAATCAAGAAACTCTTCCACTCCCATTGTTCCGTAGAATAATGGAATATCAGCCTTCACTCAATAGTCGTGGTTATTCTGTCGATTCCCACGATCAACCTCTTCCTCGTAAGGTTCTTCTTCATCAGAACTCAAATCTTCAACACGGTTGTTTCCACCCTGCAGAACCCTAATCGGTTCCTCTCTCTTGTCTCTTCGTTGATTCTTGTTGTTCTTATTGGCATTATTCACTTGATTTATTAAATTTTCCACCTGTTCAGTCAAAGCAGTTATAGTTGCGGTAAAAGCTACAATAATTCCCTCAAGATCTGTTCTGATCAGCGGTTGCTCCACCATGGTTGTCAAGTTACAAAAAACAGGAGAAAACTTGCTCTGACGCTAACTAATGCAGTCGAAAGCCATAGGGAATAGCAAGCGCTAAACCTAGAATGAAAACAGGATTGCAAGCATAAAACCTGTCAGATAAGCTCTGGAGTCTACTAAAAATAAAGAAAGATTCAAATTTTATTATATGAAAGATGATTCTTATGGTTACACATAAAACTTTTAAATACATAAAACAAAGAAATCATAATGGGTTGGGTCTTATGAGCTTTAATCCAAAACTGAATTAAATAAAACAAATAAAATAGAAATTTCTTAAATATTAAACAAAAAATTACTTAAATATTAAAATGCTTTGGGCCGATAAAGAATCCTTTACCCTTAAGCCCAAATGGTTTTGATAAGGCATGTGCTCTGGTTTCTTCTTCTAAGCCCATTCTTAAACATAAAAAAATTAAGAAGGTGTTAGATTTGGGGGAGAGAGTGGATATTAAGAAATATTACTTTGATTGTTTGAAGAGAAAAAAAGGGCAAAAGCTCAACCTAAAATCGTGCTCTTCAAATACTGTGAACCTTTGCAATAATCTGAATGAGAGTTCGGTGAATCAGGTGGCTGGTGAAGATAGTGTTCGATTTTAAGGAGCGGAAGCTTTGTATTATGAGTCTATCTCAGATTCAGATAAAATTCAGTGTAACAATAGGTATTGGGACTCAATGGAATTAGATGTTGGAAAAGAGGTGCGAGAAATCATTAATAATCTGGGTCTGATGAGTAAGTACCAACAGGAGAAATCTATTCAAATAATTGAGGCTATAGAATAGAGGGACAATTAAGGAAAATCATTTAGGGAAAAATCAAAAGTAATTATTTGATGAATCTGTTATCCTTTAATATCAGAGGAGGTGAGAGTATAATAAAAAGGAAGAGAATCAAATTTATCATTCAATCGGGTAAGGTTGGCTTATGTTTTCTCCAAGAAGTTCAATTAAGTTCTTTTGGTAACATTTTAATGGCAGATATCTGGGGTGATAATGAGGTGGAGTGGACTTTCTCTGGGGCGTCGGGAGCTTCAGGGGGAATGGTGACATTATGGAGGAAAGGTGTGCTAGACTTGAAGTTCAACTTTAGGGGAGAGGGTTATGTTGGTATCAATGTAGGATGGGAGGGTGTGATGTATAATTTTGTCAATATTTATGCTTCTTGTAATTATGTGAGAAGAACATCTCTTTGGAGTAGTCTGATTTGTAAGAAGAACTCGGGGATGACAGAGGAATGGTGTCTGGGAGGTGATTTTAATTATGTTATTAACAAAGAAGAGAGATTAGGGGTGGATTTGAATAGCAAGAATAGAGAAATGGATGAGTTCATTAGTTTCAATAATGAGATGGAGCTGATAGTTGTGCCCTCTATCAGATTGAAGTTTACCTGGTACAACAACAATTGATTAGCTATGAGCAGGATTGACAGGTTCCTTTTTTCTGAGAATATGGTTAGTGTCTAGAAGATTACTGTGAAGTGGGTTCGAAAGAGAGATATTTCATATCATTGTCTTATATGGGTGAAAAGAAGCAATTTAGATTGGGGTCCAAAGCCTTTCAGATTTTTTAATGCTTGGTTGAATCATAACGGCTTCTTTGCATTTGTTGAGATGGAATGGAAGAGTTTTTCAGTTGAGGGAAGAGGTGATTACAGATTAACGGAAAAGCTCAAGAATTTGAAGAATAGATTGAGGTTGTGGAACAAATACGTCTTTGGTTGGATTGACTTAAAGATTAAGGGTTGTGTCTCAGATATTAATGCTATTGGTAAGTTGTTGATTGATAACTTTGGTGGCTCTGTGTCAACTTTGGTTGAGAATAGAGCAAAGGTGGTGGATGATACTTGGAAGAATTTAGAAATGAAGGAGTGTCTGTTTAGACAAAAATCGAGGAAGCTATGGCTTAAGGAGGGAGATCAAAATACTTCTTTTTTTCATAGGGCGGTTAGGGGAGGGTACAAGAGAAACTTTATCAACTCAGTGGAATCTCAAAATAGTAGATTGAAGGGTGTGGATGATGTTAAAGAAGCAGTGAAAACTCACTTTGAGCATTTCTTCAAAGAAGAAAATTTTGAAAGACCAGTTCCTGAGAACTTGGAGTTTAGTTTCTTAAATGACCAGGATAGAAGTCTCTTGGAGGAGCAGTTCACAGAGGAAGAGATCAAGGTGGCAGTGTGGAGTTGTGAAGGAAATAAAAGTGCTGGCCTGGAGGGTTTCTCATTTGATTTCTTCAAAAAGTGTTGGGATTTGGTCAAATAGGATGTGATTGGTTTTGTTAATGATTTCCATACTCAGGATAAACTTGTAAAGGCTTGTACTGCTTCCTTTCTGATGCTTATCCATAAGGTTACGAGTCCTCAAAGCTTGTCATAGTATAGACCGATTTACCTTGTTGGTTTCCTTTATAAGATTCTGTCGAAACTTCTATCTTGTAGGTTGAAAAAAGTCATTGGGAAATTGATCTCTATTAAGAAATCTGAGTTTATAGCGGGAAGGAATATTATGGATGGAGTTTTGATGCTAAACAAAGTGTTCGACATGGCGAAAAGAGAGAAGAGGGCTTGTATTGCTCTTAAGGTAGATTTCAAAAAAGCTTATGATAGCATCAGTTGGAACTACTTGAGATACATTTTGGTAAAAATGGTGTTTAGAGACAAATGGTTGAAATGGATAGATGTATGTGTCTTTATGAGCACGATGTCGGTTTTGGTAAACGGTAGGGCTACTAAGGACTTTAAGGTGGAGAGGGGTCTCCGCCAAGGAGATCCTTTGTCTCCCTTTCTTTTTGTTATAGCAATGGAGGGCCTTACTAGAATGGTGGACAAAGTGGTTGAGCTAGGGGAGTTTAGAGGTTTTATGGTAAACGAAGAGGTTAAGGTGGATATTATGCAATTTGCGGATGACACTTTAATTCTTGGGGATGGAGATAGCTACAACCTTTGGAGTCTTAAAGAAATTATCTGTGGTTTTGAGATGATGTCTGGATTAAAGGTTAATTTTCATAAAAGTAACATTTACGGTATCAATATTAGCGAGAGTGGTTTGGTTGCAGCATCGTCGTTTCTGTCTTGTTGTATAGACTCTCTTCCGTTTCAATTATTAGGGATCTTGATTGGAGATAGTCCGAGGAAGAATGTTATGTGGTTAGATTTGGTTAAGAGTTTAAGGCTGAAATTATATGTGTGAAAAGGGAGAACCTTGTCTATGGGAGGTAGAGTGGTTCTCATTAATGCGATGTTAAACGCCATGCATATATATTCCTTGTCTTTTTACAAAGCATCGGAAAAGATTTTGCAGGAAATTAGAAGTATTCAGAGCAATTTCTCATGGCAAGGAAAGAGAATTCTAAACCGATTCACTGGATTAGTTGGGAAAAGGTGTGTAGTCCAAAAGCTACAGGGGGTCTCAGGGTCAAAAATATCAAAGAGTTTAATTTAACTCTCTTACTTAAGTGGAAATGGCGGATTTTGACAGTTAGAGATGCGGTTTGGAGTGGTATTTTGCGACATAGATATAAAAATATGGATGCTAATCTTTTTTCGGGAGAATCAAGCTTGATGATCAAGAATGATTCAATATGGTGGAGGGATTTAATCCTTATGGATAAAATCCTTGGATCTGGCATCAAACTTTTTAATACTAACGTTTTATGCAGGTTGGGAAAAGGAGATAGAATCTTGTTTTGGCATTGTCAATGGCTTGGAGAAAAAACTTGAAGGAGGTGTTTGAAGATATTTTCGAAGTTGCGAAAAATCAAAATGGCATAGTTGTAGATGCGGGTTTCTGGGTCGAAGACGTCTGGATCTGGGATCTTCGTTTTTTGGAAGGGCGGCATGATCACTTCTTTTGGCATCAGGTTGATAAGTGCATGCTTGTATTAGAAGACCATTCTCCAAATAAGGATGTTGGAGACATTTTTCAGTGGCGCAAAGGTGAAGAGGGATGTTTCTCGTTCAAGTCATGTTACAATGCAGTGGCGGACAACAGCGCGAAGATTTTTGGACATCATATATTCGAAGGGCGCTGGATAACCCGTGGGAGATGAAAGCTCTGGTGCGCATCCGGTTGTTCAGGTGGAGATTAGTAGTTAATAGACTTCCTTGGTGACATTAACTCCAAAGGAGAGGAATGCTTTCTATAGGCAGGGAAACAGGGGGCGTCTTCTGTCAGAACCAGCAAGAAAACAATAAGCATTTATTTGGTGAGTGTAGCATAATAAGAGGGCTTTGGGAAGCTATCAATAGGTGGATGAATTATTCTTGTGAAATCAACATTCTGATTAATTTTCTGGACCATAATTGTTGGAAATCCACCAAATATCTATGATGAATTTCTACCAATCTTGATGAACAAGATTGATATCACCACATAATGACAATGAATTATGAGAAAAGAAAAGAAAAGAAAGAAGACAATTATTTTCTGCAAAGTTTATCTCTACCCACAAACTATGGAAAACTTTATTAATCACTTGCAACTGCAAATACTGTGATTACAATGAATTGACTTGATTGTCTTGATTACAAAATTAGGGGTTACTCCCTATATTTATAGATTTAGGCTAGCTTGCTCCTAAGCTAAAGCCCAAAACTATAAAAGCCCAAAATACCTATTTTGATACTAAATCAAATCTATCTATTTTAGATCTAAATCAATTCTATCTAAATCTAAAACCAATCAAAACTGTGTGTAGCTTGCTTCGATCCACAAGCTCTTCGACTGAGCAACCTCCCTTCGACATACACACTTTTTCAACACAATCGAATTACAATTTAACACACCACCTAATTCATTGTGTCTAAGCTATCTACATTCATCATATCTCTTAGTCTTCAAAATATTTCGACCTGCACACCCTTCATCTTGATGTTTGCAATCTGATTCTTAGTTATGCAGTGTTCCAAATTCATCTTCCCATCTACTACCTGCTCTCGAAGATAGTGTAACCTCATTTCGATGTTCTTGCTTCGACCATGTTCTATCGAGTTCTTCACCAAATTGATAGCTGACATGTTGTCGATCTTCATGGTAATTTCTCCATGATATTTCCCTGTTATCTCTTCGACCAAGTTCACCATCCAAGTTGCTTGACATGCACAAAGTGAAGCAACTATGTATTCTGCTTTGCATGATGATAATGCCACTACTGATTCCTTTCTTGAACTCCAGGCAACTGGTGCACCACCTAACATAAACACATATCCTGCTGTTGATTTTCGATCTTCAGCATCACTACACCAACTCGAATCAGTGTATCCCACTAACTTGCATTCTTTTCCTTTATCAGCTGCAGGAAATAAAATGTCATAGTCGAGAGTTCCTTTGAGATACCTTAGTATCCTCTTCATCGGTGCTAGATGTGATACCTTTAGCTTCTGCATGAATCTACTTATCATACCTACAATATATGCTAAGTCAAACCATGTATGACAAAGGTATCTCAATGACCCAATAAGTCTTCTATATTGGGTTGGGTCAACATCATCTTCATTTGCATGTTTCGACAGTTGCAGTCTTGGTTCTACAGGTGTCGAAGTTGAGTTGCATTCTTCCATCTCAAATCTCTTGAAAATTTCTCCTGCATATCTTCTTTGATGCATCATCAAACCTCCACTGCTCTTGTAGAATTCGATGCCAAGGAAATATGAAATCTCACCCAGATCAGACATTTCGAATTCCTTGCTGAGATCACCTTTGAAGTCTTCGATCTCACTTTTGCAGCTACCTGTTATCAAAAAATCATCGACATAGAGACATAGTATAAGAAATTCACTATTTCTTCTTCTTACATATACTCCATATTCAGTTGTGCACTTCACAAATTCCTTCTCCCTTATTAAACTATCTATTTTCTTATTCCAAGCTCTCGGGGCTTGTTTCAATCCATACAGGGCTTTATGCAGCCTGTACACCTTTCTCTCTTTGTCATGTTTCACAAACCTAATTAGTTGTTTAACATAAACTTCTTCGTCTAAGGGTCCATTCAGGAATGCACACTTCACTTCCATCTGACATATGTGTCATTTGTTTATTTATGCTAGACCAACAACCAACCTGATTGTTTCAATATTAGAAACAGGTTCAAAAACTTCATCGAAGTCTATTCCTTCTTTCTGTAGAAATCCTTTTGCCACAAGCCTTGCTTTGTGTCGAGTTACTTCCCCTTTGGGATTCATCTTCAATTTGTATACCCACTTGACATCAATTGCCTTCTTTCCTTGAGGCAATTCGACAAGTGACCAAGTGTTGTTGTCTTCGATAGACTTCACTTCTTCGTTCATTTCCTTCACCCACTTTGAATCCTTCAATGCTTCAGCTGCATTGACAGGTTCGACATCTGCATAGAAAGCATAATGTACCAACTAACCTTCATTATCTATCACATCATCTGATGTAATCACATAACCTTGCAATCTTGCAGGCATGCATCTTGTTCTTTGAGGTTTGCTTGTACTTGGTTTATCTATAATTGCTGGTTCCTCTTGTCGAGCTTCTCTTTCGACTTGAGTTTCTGGTTCTTCAAGTAAGATTCACACTGAATCTTTCTTGACATTTTCAATCTAATCCCATTCTTTAAGCCCATCTATGATCACATCCATATTGATCACAATCTGCTTGTTCACTGGGTCGAACAACTTGTAACCTCTTGTCGAATGATATCCAACTAGAATCATTTGACTCGACTTGTCATCAAGTTTTCTTCTCAACTGATCTAGCACATGTCTATGTGCAATAGATCCAAATACCTTCAGATGAATCAAGTTAGGATTCATACCAGACCAACATTCTTCTGGAGTGATTCCTTCTAGCTTCTTCGTAGGGCATATGTTCAAAATGTATGTTGCAGTCGACACAGCTTCACCCCAAAACTCTTTAGGTAAATTCTTGCCTTTCAACATAGTTCTCACCATATTCATGATGGTTCGTTTCTTCCTTTTTATAGTTCCATTATGTTGAGGGGTATAGGGTGGCACCACCTCAAGCACAATCTCTTCCTTTTCATATAACCTGTCGAAGTCTTTTGACACATACTCTCCACCACTATCAGTTCTCAAAACTTTGAGTTTTTGACCACATTGTCTTTCGACCATAGACTTAAACTTGGTAGATACCTTGATCACTTCACTTTTCTTCTTGATCAGGTAAGTCCACAACTTTCGACTGAAATAATCTATGAGTGTAACAAAGTATTTGTTACCTTCCATCAAATCCACCTGGATTGGTCCACATACATCAGAGTATATGACTTCAAGAATACCCTTCAACCTTCTTCCTACATCCTTGATGAATCTATTCTTGTGCTGCTTCGCCTGCACACATTCCTCACATACCTCGTTTGGAATGTCGATTTCTGGAAATCCTGAAACCATATTTCTTCTCTTCAAATCTCTGATGTCTCTGAAGTTGAGATGGTCTAGTCGATAATGCCATATCCATTCATCTCTGCTAGCTGCAGTCGAAAGGCACTTGTGCTCTATCACATTTAGTTCGATCTTAAAGGTTCTATATTGAGACATAAGAGCCTTCAAGATTAATCTTCCATTTGCGTTGACGACTCTCATCATCTTATCTTTGATCGACACTTTATAATTCTTTTCGACCAACTGCCATATATTGAGAAAATTACTCTTCATTCCTAGTATGTACAACACATTGGAAATTACTGACCTCTTGCCATCTTTCCTCATAATCATAACATCACCAATACCTTCAGCTTCTAGGGTATTGTCATTTGCGAATTTTACTATATTTTTCATTGAGGATTTATATTGACAAACCAATCTTTCCTTCTAGACATATGTGATGAGCATCCTGAATCTAAGTACCATTGGTCCTTGAATCTATCTTCATCTCTTGTTGTGACCATCAACATCATCTCTTCTTCTTCATGTTTTGCAAACTTTGCACCACTTTCTTGATTCTTTTGCTTTTCTGGACAATCACTCGAATAGTGACCATACTTCTGACAATTGTAATATTGAATGTGACTCTTGTCAGGTTTTCGACCACCGTCTCTTCCTCTATTTGTAACACCACCTATTTGGTTGCCTTAGTATGGCCTTCTCTGATTCGACATGTTTCCTTCGTTCTAGTTTCCTTTACCTGTCAATTTGTTGTAGCCGCCTCTACCTCTGTCGAACCACTTTCCTTTGCCTTTGGTTTCTTTTGCTGAATGTGCCTGCAAAGCCACATCACTCTTCGACTTTCCTGCATCTCTTTCAGTCATTCTTTGTTCATGAGATTCAAGCATTCCTTGAAGCTCTTCCTTTGTCAATTTCGACAAGTCTTTCCCCTCTTCTATAGCCACCACCACGTGGTCGAACTTAGGAGCCAAAGATCTCAAGATCTTCGAAACAACAGCTCTTGTTGTTAATGTTTCTCTACATAACTTGATGTGATTCACTAGTTTGTAACCCTAGTGAAGAAATCAGATATGCTCTCACTATCTTCCATCTGAAGCAATTCATACGTTCTCTTGTGAGTTTGTAACCTCACTTCTTTCACCTTTTCTGCACCACCAAAAGACTTCTCAAGAACCTCCCAAGCTTCTTTTACAGATTCCGAATCACTCACTTTTTCAAAATTTTCTGGACTCAGACATTGATGAATTATAAAGAGTGCTTTATAACCCAGCTTCTCAAATTCTGTGTGTTTCTTCTTTTCTTCTTCTGAAGCGTTTTCTCCAAGCGCTTCCAATCCATCCTTTACAAGATCCCAAAGACCTTGACACCTGAATAAAACTTTCATCTGTTTGCACCAATTCTCATAGTTGTCTACTTTCAGAATTGGTAGAGTTGCTGGATAATTTGCATTCCCATAACTCGCCATCGTGAATTCTTCTTCTTCCTCAATCGTTCTTGATCGATACTTCCCTTGAATCAATTAACCGAGCTCTTGATACCAGATGTTGGAAATCCACCAAATATCTATGATGAATTTCTACCAATCTTGATGAACAAGATTGATATCACCACACAATGACAATGAATTATGAGGAAAGAAAAAAAATAAGACAATTATTTTCTACAGAGTTTCTCTCTGCCCACAAACTGTAGAAAACTTTATTAATCACTTGCAACTGCAAATTCTGTGATTACAATGAATTGACTTGATTGTCTTGATTACAAAATTAGGGGTTACTCTCTCTATTTATAGATTTAGGTTAGTTTGTTCCTAAGTCAAAGCTCAAAACTATAAAAGCTCAAAATACTTATTTTGGTACTAAATCAAATCTATTATTTTAGATCTAAATCAAATCTATCTATATCTAAAATCAATCAAACTTGTGTGTAGCTTGTTTCGATTCACAAACTCTTCGACTGAGCAACCTCCCTTCAATACACACTGTTTCAACACAATCAAATTACAATTTAACAATAATCAGTGTGTGAAGGACAAGAATCATAGGAGATCCATCCAATTAATATGGCTAGCAACATTTTAGAATATTTGACTCACTAGAAACTCAATAGTGTTTCAGCATAAACTGTTCAAGTTTGAGGAATGTTTGGTTTCTATTAAATCTTTGTCTTGGAGGTGGCTAGAGTTAAGTAATATATCAATTCCCTCTAATTCTTTTTATAACTGGTTTACGTCACCGTTGTTATGTTATAAAACGCGAAGGCAGTTTTGTTTGTTAGGAGAGTACCCCTTGAACTTAGTTAATATAATTTGTGATTGCCTATTAAAAAAAACTTCAGGCTTAAATTTAAAAACAATTTATAACATACTAAAGCTCATATTTAGATCTTGGTTAGGTTACTTTTTACTGTGTCAAATCTAAATATTATAAAATTTAATTCGGCCAAATTTAACTTATTTTTCACATCTATTTTCTTATTTGGTTCTTACCTGGATGCATTGAAAGTTACAATCAGGATAAGATTGGTGACTGTTTAAGATTCCTATAATCATATTTAGAGGGCACACGTTTTTTTCATTTAATATATATAACTTAAAAAATTAATAGCCCATTGAACAAAAACAATGATAGTATATATTAATCTATTGGGTCAAAATGAGGCCAAAATTTTAATTATTAAGATCAATTTTTTATTGATAAAATTTTGATTTTTGATAGATAAATTGAATAGATTTAATTGATTAAATATTTATTAGAATAAATTTATAAAAATATTTCATCTTTTATAAAATTTATAGATATTTATCTTTTAATTTTAAAAAAAATTATCAAAATTTAAAAATAACTCAAAAAAAAATTATTTTTTATTATTAAAAAATGTTATTATCACGTTATAACATTTCAAATATCATTTCATAGTAATTTCTTCATTATCATACTTTAAACAATTAATTAAATGACATTCAAAATTTATAATATGTTTATATTTTTATGAATATACAATGTCCTTATTAAATTAAAAAAAAAACTTCATACTATTATAAATTCTATTTTTATAATAATAATAATAATAATAATATATAAAATAAATATTAATTAAGTTCGGTCAAATTTGATTTTTAATAAATTTAAAATAATTATTTGAGTATGATAGAATCAACTTTATATTATTTAAATTAAGTAATTTGATTAATCCAACACCCAATCTGATCTAATTTATTTGCATAAAAAAATAATGGTCTTAAATAATAGAGCGCGTGTATTATACACGTGGTCATCATTATTGTCTCAAGACACGTTGTAACAATGTAAAAAAGAATTATATATATAAACATAGTGGTAACAATGTAATTTCAAACTTGGTTTAGGTAATATGTAAATTCTTATACAAAATATTTTTGTAGAGTTTAGCAGCGGTTATACAATATTTCTTCTTCTGATTCAACAAAAATCGGATAATTATAAGATTATGGCAAAGCTTGTATATTAAGTTAGTGCATTAAACATGTTGAGATTATATGAATATTGTGTTTGTAATTAAAATTTGAGATTTAAATTAGGTGGGTTAATGTCTTTGTTGCACTAATGATTTAAAATTTTAAGTGATGAAGAGAAAGAAAATATATTTTGAAATTGTAAAAATTAAAAATCTTGAAAGTCGAAGAAAACGACATAATCAAGAGGGAGGCTTGCGCGGCAGTGCAAAGTGAGGATGATTCCAGAGCTGACGCGATGTGAGATAGAGTGTGTCTTTGGAATTTGGAAAACCCTTGAAGGTATCTAAGGGAGATTGAGAAACACTTTTAAACATTCGGACTCGTGTTATTCATATATAAAGAGTTGAAGAGATAGAGAAACACTTGGGTAGAAAATAAGATTTGTTCTCGAGAACTTGGATGACTGTTTTCTTATAATTCATTTGTAATTTTTTGAAACAACTCTTGAAACTATAGTGCACTTGTCAAAAAATACAGGAATGCGTGATACCCTTAAGCTAGTAAGGGTGACCATAGGTCTTAGTGTTTTTCTAGTGGTTTAGGGCTTGCATGCGGCAGCGTGAGGCCTTGTTTGATGGTGTTTTGGCAATTGAGAGAGAAAACTCATGTGAGGTGAGAAGCTACGTGTTTATGCGTTATATTGGGTGTGTTATCCCTTATACCATCTAGGGATGCAGTATTTACAGAGGTATTTTGGCCTAGGTTTTCCTTGAGAATGATAATCACGCACTTAGTCTGTGGTAGACCGTTGAATCCCTATTTCCTAGGAAGACGTGAGTTTACCCTATTGACCCTGACTTCTCCCTGATCGAGGAACATCTTTTTTCATATTTCCCATGATTGGGTGAGCGGGAGCACTTAGGGTGAGATAGTTCATATCGACGGCGGTGGATGGCCGTTGCTTCCCATAGATGGTTTGTAATACATCCACCTTTAATAGACCTTTTACAAATATATCATTACACAGTCCCCTTAAGCACAATGGCCTTAATAAAGGGCGAAGTTCTTTAAAAGATGGAGCGTTAAGGGGTATCTAACTGATGAGATCCAAGTCTCTCAGAAAAAACTATATGTTGAGCTTGACTGATGAGACTACAAGTCCCTCAGGCAAGGCATTGAGCCTCTTGGGTGAGACTTCGATCAAGCCCTCATACAAGACTTTAAGTAAAGTCATTTGATCCAGACTTTAGCCGGGTCCCTTGGGCGAGACTTTAAGTTTGATCATTTTTTAGAAAACTCCAAGTTACTCAGGATTTCGTTAGATAAGCATGTTTGATGGGACCCTCAGTCTCTCTGATGAGATTATGTTTTGAGCCTGACTAATGAGACTACGAGTCCCTAAGGCGAGACATTGAGCCATATGTCCTTCCTAATCCATCCTCTAATCATATTCAACAAATCACCCCACTGAAATTGTATTGGTCCTTTAACATATATAGTGATCTCTCTTCACTCAACAAGAAATAACCTCTGATCCACCAAGATCAGTTACCCTGCCATCATCTTATGTCACACCCTTTAATGAAATTACTCAATCATGTAATCGTCAACCTTCACCACCTCGTATTACTAATAAAGAACCCCATAATCAACCATACTCTTAATCCCATGTACACTCTGACAAAAAGTTATCGAACAAACTCCCTCTGTACAAGAAACACTCTATGTACCGTAAACCTTTCAACATCTACAACATCAAATAATCCCCTCGTACCAACATGTTATTAAACCTAAACAAATATCATATTCTAAAAAAATAATAAATAACCTCAACCTCTACAAGTTGAGTTACCACCATAATACAATCCAAATGTTCTTGAATATTCCATTACATATGTAAAGAAAACCTGATGACAGGCCGACAAGCGCACAACGTCTATCAAAATAGTAAAAAAGATTGTCTTTCCTGATAGAATAATTTGATTATCAAATTCTAATATTCCTATGTTTATCTAATACGATCTTTCAATATCGGTTTTGGGGTGATTTGGATTAGATTAAATTAATTATAAAAAGAGATTTAGGACTATGAATCCTATCGCAGACTTATATAGATTCTGAATTTTGATTAATTATGATAAGTTTACTTGTAGAAATAAATAGAAATTATTGGTAATGCATACTTTTATCATCACATTATGTTATACTAAACCAACTCATCAACTTCCTACGAAGTCATGAAATAAAGATAAATGAAGACAACTAGTGTGTATACCCGTGCGAGGCACGCGATAAGAAATTTATTGCTAAAAAATATTACAAAACTTTTTACAATTTATAAATGAAGGTTTAAATGGTGAATCAATTCTAGACACTAAATCAAACTAAATTAATTGGTCTTGCCCAAATTGAACTGAGTTATTGTGATATGTATCGAACTAGACTGAGCTGGTTTGAACCAATTAAACCAACCTGTTTTTCATAAATTTCAATTGTATTAGTTCAACCATGCATTCATATATCAGGACAGTAAGGCATTGCATTAGAGTATATCAAGTAAGAAACAAGCCATGTTCTTCCCATTTAGATTTTTCACTATTTGTTTGAATTAAAATGCAAGCATGTCATGCACATCCATCACATTCACTATAACATACACCTCATTACCATTAAAATTTATTTACATTGTCATGATTATCATGGAAAACTGATCGTACCTGACCAGAAGGAATTGTCAAAGGCGCAAGCTTCGAGCCGAGCAGCTGTTGAATGTGAAGTGGGGGGTACCTGTAAGACACTCTGATGCCAAAGTGAGGTTCAGAGTTATGCAAGCAAGTGTGAGAGTAAGAATGAGATTGAATGAATAACTAACCCTCTTAAGTGAGAGGGTATTTATAACCCCCAGCATTGGGCCAAGGTCTTCAGTAATGGTCCATGATGAGGCCCAACAACAAAGACTGTCAGGGCTTACGTGTGTTTGGAGTCTAACATGTGACCTCCTCCCAGGTCAATCGCCCCGAGAAAGCAGGAGTTGGACCCGTTATTCTCGAAGGGAAGGATAATGATGATATGTACGCGTGAGCTACGTTCCCTAATGGACACATGGGGAATTTCCCAATGGTCCCCAGTTTGGGCTGCGTGCCTTTGGACCATAGAAAAGGCGTTGAACTGGGTCTCCCCAACAGTGGGGCAAGTGCTGGCTCAATACAGAACAAGAGTCCCCCAAGTTATTGCCATTAGGCGAAAGGGTGATGACTTAAGTTCAGCTTCACTGTCGGGGAACACTCACCCGAGAAGGGAAATCGTAACCCTCCATCGGGGATAACTTGTTGACCCGTGTCGGGGATAACTTGTTGACCCGTGTCGAGGATAACTTTTTGACCCGTGTCGGGGATCCTGAAAACATGCGAGTTACGCGGTCACCTAGATCGTTTATTTGTTTGGTGCCCGTCAGGAATGTATAGGATGCAAGGAGTTTCCCCGAGTTTTCTTTTTCGATGTGCCCGTCCATAAGGTGTCTCTATGATGTTGAGTGTTTACCTCGCCCCCGTGAGCGGAATGTGATAAATGTGTCCTTATGGAAGGTTTACTCACGAGGTCGTGTGTTTTCCCATCACTGAGCGTGAAACGTCTTCAACGTGCTTGTGTATAGTGTTTTGTAGTGAAGTCGAGAAGAAGTTATCCTTCAAGAGTGGGCACATGCCTGCTTATTAACGCCACATGGCCGTTTTTTTTGGTGCCATCTTTTCATAGGGGAGTTCAAAAAGCCCAAAATAATGATGACTTTTCGTGTGCAACCTCGTGGGGTGTGAACCATCTATAAAAAGGGACCCAGAGGTTCATTTGTTATTTTCAAGCTCTCTTTTCCACTCTTCTTCATTCACTCGTGGATCCCCTCCTTCTAGCGTCACTGTAGAATTCTTCAAAGGCATTCTTTATCCAAGTAAGTCATATCTTCTTGATAACATGTTTTCTTAGAATTTTTAGATTAGACACCCAGTTTTTATGTTGAATGAATGAATCCTGGATGAACATTCATGGGTTCTGCAATGAATCTTCATGGATGTTCATCGAAGTTCATGGTGGTGGAGAAAGGCACATTGGCCCCATTTCAAAAGGAAACTGTCAGTCACGGGCCAAACAAAGATGATATCGCGAGCATGTGACCTTAACTTTATATGTTTGGCTTTTATGTAGGGGACATGCTCGCGATATCATCTTTGTTTGGCCTGTGACTGACAGTTTCCTTTTGATTGCAGGTCAAATGACGTCCCTTTTTGAGCGTCTACTAAAGTTGAGGCCCAAGAACGCTTCCACCTCGGGGCCTAAGAATAGGATCTCTCAACTTCAGGAACATGCCAAATATTCCGCCCGAGCGAGTGATTCCCCTTCTTCCTCGAAGACCTAGGTTCCTCCTCCCGAGCCACCGGTAAAGAGGAAGCGTTTAGAGGATCCCGAGCGGGTCGCACCTGAAAGTGATAAGAGGGTCGGGGCAGTTTTCACGTTGCCTCCATGTTACCTCAACCGTGATATTTTAGCGCGGAGAGCTCTCTAGGTCTTTACGAGGAAGAAAGGGAAGCGATCTTTTTCGAAGACAAGGAAACTCAGCGGAAAAACATGTCGGATGACATGGCCGCCGTGATGAGGGTGCTTTAAAAGGCTTTACCACTGAATGATGAGGCCGCAGGCTCTCAGACCGCCCTCGACAAAGCGCACGCCCAGATTCAGAACCTACAGGGTATAAATGAAAAGCTTAAGGGTAACATCCTCAACCATGAAATAAAGTATGAGGCTCAGGTTGAAATCCTCAAGGATCTGAACGAGTTACAGCCTCAGCTGGATGCTGCAACTAAGGAGAACGAGCGACTGGCCGTCAGATTAAAAGAGC
This sequence comes from Vicia faba, assembly GCA_948472305.1. Lineage (NCBI taxonomy): Eukaryota > Viridiplantae > Streptophyta > Magnoliopsida > Fabales > Fabaceae > Vicia > Vicia faba. The sequence continues at coordinate 376,896,609 of OX451739.1, read as the reverse complement.
TGGAGGGGATCGTGGCACCGGCTGACGAAGAGACCGATGCAGAGAAATCCATCACGACTAGGGGAGATCTAATTGCGCGCATCCATGTGCTCGAGCAAGATGTCGTTGATACCCTCGGGTATGGCTTTAACACAGCCGTGGAGCAGCTCAAGATATTGAACCTGGGGGTCGAGTTAGTGGTTGAAGGTATGGGTCCGTTCAATCAGGTGGTTGACGGAAATATCTTTTATCCCCCAGGCGACAGTCCTGCGGAGGATAGCGATGAGGAGGATGAGTTTTGATATACTTTCGGGCCTGCGTGCTCGCTTTTGTTTTAGTTTGGATTTATGGCATGTGTGCCTACTTTTTAATTATTTGAACAGCGCCGGACTTCATGGTTGGCATTTATAAATGCTTTTGTTTACCTTTATTATTTTTGTTAATGCATGTTAAATATTTGCTTGTCGTTGTGCTTGACTTATCTAATTTATGAAAGTTGGTGCTTCCACGAGTGGATATTTTTGCTCGACCTTGGTTGTGGTCGACACATGTTGGAATGTGTCGAAGAGGCGGTGTAGGAATCCGCGGGACGAACTTAAGATCGTTGTCAGGATCTTGACTTTGTGGCGTGAACTGCCCATCGCGAGCTAGGTGTTCTGCCTGTTGGTACTTCGCCAGTAGAGGTCGATCGAGGTGTCCCCGTCGGGCTAAGGTTTTTCTCGAGAAATGAATAACAAAACCCGCCTTTCGTTAATGTTTAGAGGCTATGTCCGTACCTTGACATGTCTCTGTGGTCGAGCACATCCTGTCGTACGTTTGAGAGGACCAGTTGACTACTAATTCCAGTCGTTTGATAGAGGCTTAACTGTAATATTGTTTCAACTTTATGGCGTTCCATGGTCGAGGTAGAGATTCTCTATTTAGGTGTTTGAGGTAGTATATCTCGGTTCCCGTAGCCCCGTGAATGCGGTATGGTCCTTCCTAGTTTACGACTAGCTTCCATTCGCGGGAATATTTCTGATTTCTATGCTCGACCTGGAATTCATGCTTTATGACTTTGTTGTCATGGCAAAGGGCTATCTATTGTTTCAGTGTGGCTTCACAAAGAGCTACTCCTGATCGGATTTCCTCGACTAGGTCGAGCTCTTCTCTTAGGGCCTCGTCATTTAGTTCCTCGTCTAGAGGGACTTTAGTTCGCCTGGACGTCTCCATGATTTCTACGGGGATAACTGCTTCAGTTCCATGTGTTAGCCGAAATAGGGTCTCACCCATCGTCGAGTGTGGTGTTGTTTGGTATTCCCATAGGACGTTGTGTAGCTCTTTAACCCACCCCCTTTTAGCTTTGCCTAGCCTGCATTTGATTCCTCGTAAGATGACTCTGTTTACAGCCTCTGCCTGCCCGTTAGTTTGAGAGTTTTCGACTGAGGTGAAATGTTGCTTAGTGTCGAGCTTAGCGATAAAGTCTTGGAACCTTTCATCAATGAATTGTGTCATCTTGTCGGTGACGAGCGCTTTTGGAATCCCGAATCGGGAAAGTACGTTTCGCTTATAGAAACTGAGGATATTGTGTGAAGTGATTATGGCCATGGCTTCTGCTTCTATCCACTTCGTGAAATAGTCGACGACCATGATTAGGAATTTATTTTGATATGAACCTTGCGCGAAGGGTCCGAGGATGTCCACCCCCCACTAGGCGAACGACCACATGAAGGACAATGTTTTGAGATCGTGTGGTGGCGTGAGGTACATGTCCGCGTGTCTCTGACATTTGTCACATTTTTTGACGTGTTCCTTTGCATCCTGCTACATGGTGGGCCAGTAATAGCCTGCTCGCAGCGCCTTTTGTACCAAGGATCTTCTTCCCAAGTGTTAGGCATTGATTCCCTTGTGGATTTCCTGTAATATCTCGGGGATTTTGGATTCATCGACACATTTAAGGAGTGGGATGGAGAATCCTCGCCTATAAAGTTTGTGCTCGAGCACCACATGTGAACAGGCTCGTCGTTTGGTTGCGGTAGCCTCCCTTTGGTCGACAGGAAATTCCCCCTTTGTCAAAAAGTTAAACACCGAGACTATCCAACCTGGACTATCCCCGATGGAATTCACCCCGGGTGGTATAGTTGATTTTTCAATACTCGGGCGAGAAAGGGATTCTTAGATGATGGATTTGTTTCCCTATTTCTTCTTTGTGCTTGCAAGCTTTGAAAGTATGTCTGCCCGTGTGTTCTGTTCGCGAGGTACGTGTTTGATTTCTACCCAGTCAAACCTCTTCATCCGTTCTCTGACTAGGTTCAGATATTCGATGAGGATGTTGTTCTTATCTTGGTATCCCCCGTGTACCTGAGATGCGATGAGTTGGGAGTCTGGGAAAATTTGTATTTCCCGGGCATCCAAATCCTTTGCCAGCCTTAACCCTGCGAGAAAAGCCTCGTATTTATCCTGATTGTTCGACGTTGTAAACGAAAGGGTGAGAGAGTGCTCGATCACGACGCCTTCTTCATTCTCGAGGAGGATTTCTGCCCCGCTCCCTGTCGAGCTGGAAGCCCCGTCTACAAATATGGTCCACTTATGCTTATTCCCTATAGGGGAATCGTGAGTGGTCATCTATGCGACGAAATCGGCCAACGCTTGGGCTTTGATGGCCTTCCTGCTCTCGTACTGGACGTCAAACTCTGAGAGCTCCAGGGACCATTTCGGCATTCAACTGTCTTTGTCTGGTCGGTATAGGAGCTGTCTCACGGGTTGGTCCATTCGTATGATGATTGTGTAGGCTAGGAAGTGGTGTCTAAGTCTCCTCACTGCATTGATGAGGGCTAAGGCTACTTTTTCAATTTGTTGATATCTAACCTCGGGCCCTTGTAACGCCTTGCTCGTAAAATATACCAGTTTTTGTCATTTTGGAATCTCGCGAATGAGGGTCGCACTACGGCCTCGGCAGAGACGATCAAGTAAAGGAATAAGGTTTCCCCGTTCTTAGGCTGCGACAACACGGGCAGTTGAGAAATTCTTTGTTTGAGGTGGAGGAGGGCTTACTCCCATTCTTCAGTCCACTCGAAAGCCGCTTCTTTATGTAGAAGTTTGGAAAATGGCAGAGCGTGTTGCGCGGACTTCGCCACAAAACGGGAGAGCGAGGTGAGCATACCGTTCAGGACTTGTATGGATTTTTTTTTATCTAGGCGTAGGAAGCTTTGAGAATGCCCGACACTTGTCGGGGTTGGCTTCTGTAATACGGTGGGAGAACTGATTTGTTTTGAGTTTTATTGCAAATGTGTGAATAGCTAGAGTGGCCACCGACTTTTATTTTATCCAATAAGGAAAGGGTGAAAAGAATAGGAAATACCTTGATAGATTTTGATTTCGGGGGGTAGGTTATGAAAAGGGAAGGTGTTAGCACCATTTTCATCCGTAGTTATGTACGGGCACTTAATCGCTTAGCTCACTTTTGAAAATTTGCTTTTCGTGTGTGCGTTTCAAAAATACTTTGAAAATCCAAAGTACGACTAACTTTGTAATAACTCTTGTATCAATCCTCAAGAATGTATACAAAGTGTTTGAAAATATTTTTGTTCGAAAAGTGTGATGTGAGAAATGTTTTGTTTTTTAGAAGAAATTTATGAGCAAGCGATTAACAGCTTCTTACCCACTCAAGGTCATTCTTATTCTTTTCCTTCTCCTTTAGATATAATGCTATCCGTACCATTAGTTCGTAGATATCCCTATCCATTGGATGTGAAGGGACAAGCGAAGGGTCATCGTACGGTCATCGAAGGCAACTTATAAGGATGCTTTAGCAATTTCGTAAGGGACTATCATCGTATTACTCGTAGGCAACTCGAGGGACTAGATCATTTTTCCTTAGGCAACATCGAAGGATCATCGAAGGACTATGATCTTTTTTATGTGATCGAGGGACTTTTGCTAAAGCATCCCTGCTTTTAAGGGACATGATCATTATTTTGAAGGCAACAAAGGGAGGTTACCCTAGAGGTGCAAGTGTACAAAGTGTGTTTGATTCAATTATGTTTATCTTGAAATTAGGGTTTTGCTATCAGTTGGTTTTAGTCTTTCCATACAAACCCTAATTACTAGCAGTAGCATACAAATATAATACGGAATATAAAATGCGGAATGTAAACCTAAAACTATTACAGAGCTTTGGGGCAGTTACATAAGAATAAAGGTGCGAGAAATAAAACCTACAACTATTACATACTAGGAGCAGGTACATAATAAAAAAAATGCAGGAAAAGTAAATCTAAATTATTACATTAGAACACGCTATATACACTTGATCTAGGAAATATAAATACGAATGAAAGAAAAAGAAAAGTAGAAAAAAGTAGAAAAAACAACTTGAATGTTTGTTAGGTTTTTTTTGTGAAAAAACGATTTATGATGATAATTAATCAAAAAAACCTAACAATTCTAATTAATTTTAGTATTAAAATAAATATCTAATTAATTAATAAAAAACAAAAATGTTGTACCCCAAAATTTTCCCTCACATTTTTACTCAAAGCATGCTCCTAGAGATCCTCAATTGCTCAAGGTTGACCAAGAATTGACCAGACAAATTCTTCTAAGCAATGAACCTCTAGCTAGGGTTTCACTTTTCATCAATATGTGTGAGCTCCAAAGGTCACAAATGTTTTCCATGGTTCTATTATGCCTTCAAGATTGTCCATGACAAATTTCATGCCTTCCACTACAAGTTTGCTCATTCAATTGCCCAAATACTTGAAAATCAATTATGCTAGGTCAAAAGTCAACTGTGGCCCATGTATAGTCAAATTTCAAGATTTTTGGTCAACATCAACATTTTGAAGTTATGTCCATCATTTGATCAAGGGTTGATCATGATTCCTTAAGAAATGCTCTTAATCTATCAAAAGTCAAAAAATTGCTAAATTAGGGTTTCTATAGGAAACGTTAACTGGACTTTGACCAAGCATAACTTTCACATAATTCATCCATTTTTATCCATCCAAATTTCATTTTGAAGAGGATGCAATTCCCTACAACTTTACTTCATCCCTCAAGTCCATGAAATGCACCATTTGAGAGATACAAGCTCATACATTACAGGTCATTTTCAGAAAGTCAACAAAAGGCACTTTTTGTCAAGACCATTTACATCAAGATAAAGTCTTCAAATACAAAATTTATCAAAAGACGGTTTGGAGTAGACATCTTGGGCTTTCCAAAAAGTCAAATATCATCATCATAAGATCAAAATTGAGAAAGTTATGGCTTTCCCAAGTTGGGAAAATTTGGGAAATTTCAAGAATTAGGCATTGAGCAAACTTGAAGTTTTAGGTCAATGGCTTAATTTCTTGGACTTCAAGAATCTTCCTAAGCTTATAGAGGACCTACAAAATCATTTTTACCATGCCTTACATTTCCTACCTATTTTGTACATATTTATTTTATTTTATTCAAATAAATATAAAATAAAATGTATAAAATAATTGGAAATGAGATTTGAGCATTTGGGCTAGTGTTTTGGTCTTCCTTGGGCCCAATAATTCGTGCAAACAATGTCCAAGTTCATCTAAATTTGAAAAGAGACAAGAATTCCATGTCTTTTGCCAAAATTGAAATTCTCATTATGGCCTTGAAGAACATGTTTATGGCCGTTTCATACTGTTGTACCCCAAAATTTTCCCTCCCATTTTCACACAAGACATACTCCTAGAGGTCTTCAATTGCTCAAGGTTGACCAAGAATTGATCAGACAAATTCTCCTCTTAAGCATTGGCCTTCCAACTAGGGTTTCATTTTTCACCAATATGTGTGAGCTCCAAAGGTCTCAAATGTCTTCCATGGTCCTAATATGTCTTCAAGATTATCCATGACAAATTTCGTACCTTTCACTACAAGTTTGCTCAATCAATTGCTCAAATGCTTGAAAATCAACTATACTAGGTCAAAAGTCAAATATGGTCTATATACAGTCAAACTTCATGATTTTTTATCAACATCAACATTTTGAAGTGATATCCATCATTTTATCAAGGGTTGATCATGATCCCTCAAGAAATGCTCCTAATTCACCAAAAGTCAAGAATTGCTAATTAGGGTTTCCATAGGAAAAGTCAACCAAACTTTGACTAGGCATAACTTTCACATACTTCATCCATTTTTCCCCAACCAAAGCTAATTTTGAAGAGAATCGCATTACCTAAAAATCCTCTTAAGCCATAAAGTCCCAGAAATGCATCATTTGAAAGATAAAAGCTCATAAATTACAGGTCATTTTCAAGAAGTCAACAAAAGGCAATTTTTGTCAAGACCATTTACATCAAGATAAAGTCTTAAAATGCAAAGTTGGTCAAAAGATAGATTGAAGTAGACATATTGGGCTTTCCAAAAAGTCTAAGATCATCATCATGAGATAAAAATTGAGCAAGTTATGGCTTGCCCAAGTTGGGAAAAGTTTGGAAATTTCAAGAATGGTGTATTGAGCAAATTTGTGATTTTAAGTTATTGGGCCTAACGTTTTGGAGTTCAAATATGTTCATGATGTGTCCAAGGACCTCTAAATATATCCATGCATTTTTTTATTATTTATTGTTATTTATTTGAATTTTTATTCATTTAAATATGAATTAAATCAAATAAAAACTAAATAAAATAGCATAAAATAGTAAATATTGGTTATGGCAATATGGGATGATGGTTTGAATTATTTTCGGCTCCATAATTTCGTGCAAAGGAGGCTAGGTGCATTTCACCTCAAAATGGGCAAGAATTTGCATTTTTGGAACTTTTTAATGTGTTTGATTTTTGTTTGAAAGAGGATCATTATGGGTGGATTCTTACCATCTTTGCTAGTCCTCTTATTCCTCTATAAATACAAGACCAAGGCATGAGCAAAACACGAAAATCATTGATAGAGAGTTCCCACAAATTTCACAAAAAAACATAAAAGTTGTGAAATTTGAAACTAAGTTTTTCAGCCATCATCCATCCATACCAACTGCTCAGTCGTATTCCTAAGATTTCAAGGAACTTATTCCATTCATTCCTAAGGCTTGCAACATCTTAGATCACGGGATCCATGCATCACCGGTTGGTAAGGTTTCTTGAAACCAAAATTGCATATTCACATCATGTAAATACCTATTGCATCCATATTTGTGCTATTAACAATCATTGTGAATATTTGAACGTGTTTCATATGAGGGCAGGGGTTCGACCCCTGCCTCTTGCATTTTGTTTTTTCCTCTAATTTTACTTGCAGATCCAATGTTCACAAGCCAAGCGTATGCACCATATACTATCAGATCACCACCATCCAATCTAGATCCAGTGCTCTCAACGTGCAGTCCATCAATCATCCTCAACAACCTCCCTCACTGAATCCAATAGCACCTTTGGGCTGACAGTAACTTGGGCTCAACAAATTACAAATTTTACACCCTCCTGTTTACTAATGCACATCTGGCCCAATTGTTTTTTATTATTTGTTTTATTGTTTACTTTCTTTTAAATCACTTTTTTTTATAATAACATAAAATCAAAAAAACATAAAAAATATTAGACTAGAATTTTATAATTAATTTTAATTTTGTAAATTAATTTAATTAATTTTTTTTAACATTATTTTATTAACTTAAAATCAATTAGACTTAGATTTATTTCATTCAAATATTTTCTTAATAAAAACCCAAAAAATAGTAGAATTAGTTTTATTTGAATCAATTTTAATTGATAATCATTTTTTCTTTTATTTAATTAATTAGAATCAAATTTTTCTCACTTTAATTTTAAGTATTTTCTCAATAAACACAAAAACAACAAAAAAAATTCATTCTTAGGATTTCTTAGATGTTTCTTTATTTCGCGCACGTTATTTACCTTCACATCTTTTATATTCATGTAACTGCTTATGAGATGTAATAGTCTAGGTTTAAATTTCACACTTTACTTTCTTGCATCTTTTTTATGTAACTGTCTCAAAGCATTGAAATAGCGTAGGATTTAAATTCCCGCACTTTAAATTTCTGCAAAATATTAACTGTTAGTAACTAGGCTTGTATGGAAAGACTAATAACAAAATGCTAGCAAACTTAAATTCAAAGACTAAAATAACTGAACATAACACACATGCACATATACACCTCTAAGGTACGCCCACTTTGGTTACCTTCGGAAAAGCAGTCATGTCCCTCGAGAATAGGGACGCTTTAGCAAAAGACCCGTAAATCAAAAGATCATAGTCCTTCGATGACCCTACAGTTGCCTTTCGGTAAATGATCTAGTCCCTTAAACAAAATTGTTAAAGTGTCTCTATATGTTGCCTTTATAATTGTACATCCCTTCCAATGTCCCTCAAACATCCAATGATAGGGCTACCTACTCACTAATAGTAGGATAGCGCTATCTAAAGGATAGGGGGAAAAGAAATAAACTTTCGAGTATAAGTAGATAGTTCATAGATGCTTGCTTAAAAATAAAACTTTCACACTTGCACAAAACATTTCAAAACACTTTCAAAAACATTCGCTTTGTTAACACTCTTGAGGACTGATACAAGAGTTATCATAAAGCGAATCACCGCACTAAGGCATTTTTAAAATGATTTTTCAAAACACACAAAGCACAAGAAATTTTCAAAACATGAGCTAAGCATCTAAGATCCCGTAGAAAACTACAGATGGAAAGGGTGCTAACACCTTCCCTTTCCATAATCTACCCCCCTTACTCAGAAAATTCTCGAAAAGGTCTTTTTATGTTCTTTTCACCATTTCCTTAATTTGGATAAAAGAAAAGTCGGTGGTGACTCTTGCTTACCGCAACATTTGCAAATACAAAATGTAAACCAGTATTAAACAGTCGGTTATGCCACTGTATGACAGAACTGGCGACTCTGCTGGGGACTTATAAAAAGTGGGGTTACCTTAGAGCTTAATTCATCTTTAAAATGCTTTACATTGTGTATTTTGTTTGCTTTATCTTTGAGGGTTTCTTGGGTTATTGTTAAAGATCCTACACCCGGATCTGGGGCACCTTATTAGGTAAGTAGCAATAAATCATAGAGGTTGTACGGTGTAGACCGATACAGATGAAGTGGTGGCTACATTAGCGCGATACTCTGGACTGTACTAATGTTCCTTGAGTAAGTCAAGGATAACATTAGGCTTACTCATAGTGTTACTAAGCGCTAACTGACCTTTATAACCTTTAATCGACTCATCCTAGCCATTTGGAAGTAGTGAGATAATCGGCTTTGGTTTCGACCGAAGATTGGTTGATACTCGATGCTACACTCATTGAGACTGGACTTTCGGGATTTTTTGGCCGTAATACTTCGGTGCGTGAGCTGAAACAATTCCTGATGAGAAGGTTAATGATGTTGAGAATCCTTAGAACCCGATTACTATTAATAGGACAGGTTGAGCCAACTAAATTTCAAGAGGGTACTTACCTTAAACCCCATGCAAGCCTAAACCTAAGGTTGCTTGTGTGATTTGTTTGCTTTCAACTTGAGCTACTTGCAGGTTTTTTCTAATAACATGATCTCCTTGCAGGATTTGTTTACAGTCATTATCCAGTAACCTGGAAATTTTAGACTCATTTGTCTTTATTACCTTACACTTTTGCTTAACGCACAACATATACATCATAACATCATGCCACAACAATTCCTTAACCATTTCAAGGATCTTAAGGGCCTGTGATGCATGTTATGACAAAGCATACGTCTAGCAAGGGGCAAGGGGATTTATTTTCCTCTAACCAATACCGTTAAAAGATCAAAACTCAACAACTTGAGTCAAGGGCTATGACCCACTTGATATGGTGAGCTTGACTCTCGTAGAAGGACACTCAACGATACAAAGTTCTTCAATCAAAGCTGAAAATTTCAACTTCTGACATTTTCTTGTTTACCCCACGAGATCCTTGAAAACATTGCATGCATGCCATTTCATAACAGGTCTTCCGGTACAGGTTTCTCATCTTTTAGCTATTTATTTCAGCAAAAGAAATGGCCCTTGAACAAACAGTAAAAGACCTTCAAGCTCAAAACGCTCAGTTCCAACAAATATTCATGGCTTTGGCCCAGGGGCAGGAAGGACTGAAAGCTCTCGTCATCAAAGAGAAGAGGAAGAAGGCAAAGAAACCGGCTGGTATCTTGAATATGGGAAGAAGACTCAGAGGACCAGTTAAACAAGCTCTAGATCTCACAACTCCATCAAACGAAATGGATAATCATGAAGAAGTCAACAACCCCGAGGCTGACGAAGAAGAAGCTGATTACTCTAAGGAACAATATCCTCCTGCTGACGATAAATACAAACAACTGGAGGATCGTCTCAATGCTATGGAGATTCAGCAGGTACCTGGCTTGGACTTTGAAGAGTTAGGGATGGTTCCTGGAGTGGTCATCCCACCAAAGTTCAAGGTTCCCACATTTGTTAAGTATGACGGTGTCTCATGCCCTAAGTTGCACTTAAGGTCCTATGTTCACCATCATAGTTCAAAAATGCTCTCAGTTGAGACTCCCAATATGATCACTGCTCCCATGCCAAATCATGGCCAGGATTGAGAGCATTTTTGTTCATTTGAATTCACAAGTTGTATTTTCTTTGTTTGTTCAAACAATTATTGTTATGTCAAACTTTGTTATTTCATTAATGCATTGCACATTGTGATACATTAGGAGAACTGACTTGGGTGTTTTGCGTTTGATTGCAAATGTTGCGGTTAGCAAGAGTCACCACCGAATTTTCTTTTATCCAAAAGGAAAGGTGAAAAAGCACAGGAAAGACCTTTGAGATTGTTTCTTGAGTTCGGTGGGTAGATTATGAAAAGGGAATTTATTAGCACCCCTTTCATCCATGGTTTTCCATGGACTCTTAGTTACTTGCTAGATCAACTTGCTTTTGTTTGAAAATATGCTTTGTGTCGTTTTTGAAAGTATTTTGTAAAGAGGCCTTTGTTTAGGCAAACTTTGTAATGATTCTCGTTGATAACAATGTATACAAAAGTGTTGATCTTTTGAAAATGTTTCAAGTTTGAAAGGTGTTTTGAAAGTGTTGGTGTTTGTTTTGAAAATAGAAAGGATGTTTTTTTCTTTGAAATTGAGCAAGTAACTAGGAACATTCTACCTACTCATAAGTCTTTCATGTTCATTTCCTTTTTTCCTTTGACATTGTTATCTTACCATTGATTTGGTAAGTGACCCTATCTTTGGATGTAAAAAGGACGGGCGTGGGTCATTGTATAATCATGATTAGCAATGTTGCAAAGTATCTTAGCATTTTTCTTTAGGGTCTAAGATCATTTTGAAAAGGCAACATAGATAGCGTCATCGAGGGACTATGATCTTGTATTTTGCTTGTCTTTGCTAAGATACCTCACATGCGTAATATGGTCATTTTTGTAAGGCAACCAAGTGGATTTACCCTAGGGGGTGTATGTGTGCAAGTGTATTGATTTACATGCTTGATTTGTCTTTGATTAGGGTTTTCTATTGATTGGTTTTAGTCTTTCCATACAAAACCCTAATTACTAGCATTTGTATATAAAGCGATACATTGCGGAATTTAAAATTACTACGCTATTACATCATTTAGGGGAGGGGGTATACAAATTACAAATGGGGAATATTGCAAGAATTTAAATCTAAATAAATATTACAACCATATTGAATTTTGAATAATGTACAAAAATAAAGATAAGAATGCAAGAATATAAAATGTAAAGAAATATGATTTTTGTTTGGTTTTCATGAAAAGAGTTTAACCTAAACCTAATTAAGAAAAATGAATAGTTAAAATTAAAATGAAATTAACTTAAACTAATTGACAAAAGAAATTAAATTAAAAAGATTTTTAGGGTTTTTCTATGAAAAAGGTTTTTAATTAGAATTAGTAAAGAAATTAATTGATTAAAATAAACCTAATTTCTAAATTAATTTTAATTTACAAGAAAACAAAATAATATAATAATTAAACCTAAGCCTAAATATTAATTATTAAGAAAGAAATTAATTTTTTAAGAAAATGTTTTTGTTCTTTTAATTTTATTAAAACAAATAAAATAAATAAATGAGTGTAAAAATAATAGAATAAATATTTTTTGGATTTTTCATTAATAAAAATAATAATAATAATAATAATAATAAAAATAATAATAATAATAAAAAAAGAAAACAAGAAAAGAAAATAAATTAAAAAAAGTTTGGGCCAGGTGTATGGAAGTAACAACAGGGGTTAGTAAAAGCAAAAAAAGCAAGGCCCAATTGTTGGAAGCCCAGGCGCCTGTTTCAAACAAAAAAATGGAAGAAAAATGTGAAAAATAGCAAAAGGGTACCATTGGGGATCGAACCCAGGTCCCAGAGGCTAACAGGTGCGCGCTTTACCACTGGGGTGACTATACATCCGTTAACATTGGCACAACAATAAATATATAACATAAGTTATGCCCTGAATTCAACTTCATCTTCAACCTCCAGCCATGGATCCTATAACTTGCTCATTTCTCAACTAAAATGAAAGATGCAAACATGAAAATTGCTCCATTTTTCCACACGAATCCAACCATATAAATATCATAAGCTATAAATCAAAGATGAATGAGAATTTCTAAAAGTACCAAATTCTGACCTAAATATTTCAGAAAGTTCAAACTCAAAATTCTCCTAGCTCAATCAAAATAAATGAAATTATGGACATGTATAGTTTCAGGGCATTGATGTCTATATTTTATCTTCACAAATGCAAGCCTAACAATGCCTAAATATGAAGATATAAGGTTCAAGAAAAATACCTCAAAACTGGAAATCGTGAAATGCAAATGGGCTTGATTCAAGGTGCTGCAATGATCAGGTTAGTTTCCTCAAGTTCCCAGGAAGCTAATACAAGCTTGAGCAATGGGTGGCTGAAATGGTCTGGATAAGTCAACTTGCCGAGCTCTGTTTTTGGTTATGGAGGTTGATGAAGATGGAGTTACAGTTATGAAACAGGGTCAGAGATGGTTTGTATTTGATGTAAGGAAGCTTTAGGAATGAATTTGAGGGAAAACGCGTGAGGGAAATGTAAGATACAAGTTTAAGGTCAGAACTATATGTCAATGGAGTTTTTTGTGCAATTTCTGGCTAGAGGGAGTTTGGGAGTGTTTCAGGGTGCTTGAGCTCGTCCCTTAGCTCACAAATAGTGACCCTATTTATAAGCAACAAGTTTGGAGACTTGTTATTGATCAGAACTCAAAATCACAAGTTTATGCATAACATGTAATTTTTGAGAAATTCAAGTTTCAAAGCCTTGTGTACTTGCTAAGATAGAGTGGTTATGCTTTAAACATACTTGCCTCTGACTTTATGGATGGAGTGTGATCAGAGGGAACAAGTTAGAGGCTCAAGAATGGACTTTATGCAAAAAGCTTGCTTTACAAGAATGACAATGTTAACTTTGTGCCATTAATGGAAATACAACTTGGATAATAGATCAATTGCTTGGATCAAAGCTCTAACAGCTGTGTAAACATTTAATTATGCAGTGACAAACAAGTTTGAGGTCTGCAAAGCAAAGATTATGCAGCCTAGCATGGATTTGGTTCATGTGTTCATCAAAAATGACTTGTAATTCAAGTTTGAAAACCCTAACTTCCTCTCTTCGATTCTCCTTGCTCAAGAATGATCTCAAGAAGTTCTTGGAAATTTTGGAAAGCTTGTATTATGATATACAACCCCTATTTGAATCACTTTTGAAAATTCCCCTTGGAACCATATGAAAAAGTGCCATGAAGTTAGCTCAAAATCCTGCCTAAACTAGGGCAAAATTTCACTAAGTGTTTAATTTCAAGACTATGACTTCATGAATTAATAACTTGAGATCCAAGAATTTTTAAAAGAAGTTGTGTAAAGAAATGTTGTAGATCTCATGGAGATATACAACTTTCATGTTGAAAGTTTCTTCTGAATCATCTTGCATCATGGTGAAAAATTTGCTCAAAGTTGTGAAAAAACATGAAGTTTTGAACACTTAGAAAAATTTCTTAGTTTGAAAACTTTGACTTTTCGAAATGAAATCTTGAATTTTTTATTTCTTTATGAATAAGTTTCATATTTTAACATGTTTTGATGAATTGTGATCTTTTACACTTGATTTTGACTAAAAAGTCAAAGTTTGACTTTTCAGTGTACAGTTGACATTTGATCAGTTGACTGAAAAACTCACTCTCAATCCAATTGATCTTGAGAAATGTTTTGGGTCATGCCATTAGGTAAAAAATGATGCAATTGAACTCTTGAGATCCTGCCTCAAACCAATTTACCCTTTTCTAGGTCAAAAATCAGAAATTGCCTCTTCTGAGTCAAAACCCTAATTTTGACCATTTTGCCTTTTTGATGATTTGACCAAATTTCTTGAGGAATTATGGTCCAAACTTGATCAAATGATACATATGAGTTTATAATGTTGACGTGGATAAAAAATTATGAAGTTTGACTGTAAATTGATCATAGTTGACTTTTTCCCCAATACAACCGATTTTTAGGTCATCTGCTCAATTGACTGAGCAAAAATATGATTCAAGGCTTGAAACTTGACATGAGTAATCTTGGGGGTCCAAAATGATCCATGAAATTCATATGAGGCATTGGAAGTTAAATTATCCTTGTGCAATCTCAAATCCTAATTTGAGTCATTAGTGCTTAAGGAGGTGTCTTGATCTGATCAAACCTTATGCAGTCTTGATCCAAGAGAGATCTTTGTGAGAAAATATTGGATAAGTGAGAGGGAAAATTTTGGGGTACAACACACATGTTTGTCTTGAAATAATTTGTTTTCATTATGCTTAAACTGCTTTCTTACTTTTTGTGATATTCAACTCTTGATTGAAAGCTCTAAGCCTTTAGAGGGAGGATGACGAGAACAATACCATAATCTCTACAATATGCTTTTGAATAGACTCCGCTGACGATGTACAAGTGTTATTTCAAATACTAAACAATGGATTTATAAGGAAGATAATCCCTAGTCAACCCCTTTGAGCATAAGAAGTAGGGGTTTTCTTTTCACACAAATTAAAACCCTTAATCATAACCTGGGGCAGGGTAGTTTTCTTAGTTAATTCGGATGTGCATTCAGTCGCAAGCTTTCCCTTCATACACGAAAAATAATGTAGAAGATGCTCTCCAAAAGACGGTGATGGTTCCACATAATCATTAAGAACAGTCAGTCATTATCTCTCAAAATAAAAGCCCATTAAGCCAAAACCTATGAAGGAGACTTAAGAAAAAAACGGGGGCATCCCGCTGGCTGTAATCACAAAAGAAATAGTTCATGCAAAAGACAGGGATAGCCAAATCAAAAAAGAAAGAGGTCCTACAAATCCTCAACAAAAAGAAAAGATCACAAAAATGTCTGTCTTCTCAAACAAATGTTCAATTTTTGAGCCATCACCGGAATATTGGGGCCAACATTCCAGAACTCAACTAGGATTCGAAATGCACAATTAAATGAGCATGGGATTGAAGAACATCATGAAGAACGGGTGGGTGCAAATAAATTTTAAGCCTTTATCCTTCGCTTCTTAAACCATGGACCAAGCCACGTTACAACCCTTAAAATTCCTAGTTGAAGCATGGGTTAGTTCGAGAGCATACTGTTACAAAGGTATCCTGACTCCTATAAGGTTTGCTATAAATCATGAGTTGATATCACATTCTTGCAAATTTTGTTTTACTACAAAAAAATGCATTTTCAAAAAATTTCAAGACAGACATAAACTTTGCATTCTTTAAATGACATTGTTTGCATATGGTTAATTGTTCAAATGGCAGAGAAATTCACACAACGAATATTCAGTGAACAAAGACCCCCTCAATGGACAGAATCAACTCAGACGGAAAAAACATTCCCAATAACAAGCCTTTAATAATCAAGGGGCATGGCATGGTGTCTAATTAATTTGGGGCAGTCAAGCCAATATGCAAAGAATCTCTCCAAAAATGCTGAATATCCAGGGGCAGATCTCCATCTAAATCACTCGGGGGCTGTTACATTGATCGAGGATTCCAGCAGAAAATCACTGTGAAATTTGAATCTTTGGTACCACTAAATTGCTTGTCTGTGCCAGTAGTATCAGATGGTGTCAGTATCATGTCTTCGAATCTTTCCATGACAGTCCTTAGAAAAGATACCTAGGAAATTCAAGACTATCAGAAACTTGATCAAACATCAGGTGCACCAGATTCATCCTGAAGCAGCCCCACACAGGCTCCCACATATGAAAGGGCACATGCGATCACATAAAAATCTTCAGGAAGTGTGACAACACTTGCTACAATAGATAGTGACAATTCTCTACACCCGATGAACACGGACATAGTCAGAAAATACGACGCATGAAAAATACCCGCTAGGTCGACTGGCCTGGGCAAAAATTATGGGCATCCCGGCGAACCAAAAGAGTTCGGGCAAAAATTAGGGATATATACAAAAAAATTGTACACCCGATAAGTCGAAAACTTGAAAAGGCAGCTTGAGCAAAAAAGGGTATCCTGGTGGACTGAAAATCTAAAAGGGCGGTCCAGGCAAAAGTTAGGGAATAAAAACGTATGACTATGTCCCGTCATCTTGTCATTTGTTTATCAATAGAAGACTTATCATCATGATCAGCTTTTACCAAGCACCCCAGGAGTTGGGATGACATTCAAACCATCCACAAAGTCTCCGCAGGTACTTTCTCCAACAGGTACAGAGGCAGGGGCATCTTACTAAAAAGTAGCCGCCATATCCTCAGCTTACAACCTAGTGATGTCAGGTGTTATTGTATCCTCGACAGAACAGGAATTTATAACTACTGCTCCGACATCAGGTTTTCCCCAGTAAATTCGTTAAACTTCTTAGGATTCCCCAATAGGATTTCACAAAATCCTCAGGCAGTGCACATAGCTTTCCTTCCCCAACAGAGTTTATTTCTCTAACAATGGAAGATCATCTCCCAGTAGTCCAGCTTCAACAAAATTTGAAGACCTACATTCTTCATCGACAGCTGCAATCAGGGATTTATTTTCCCTAATTCAACAACACTGCCATAGAACAACTGATACATTCACATATTGCATTCATACATCATTCTATAAATGTCATAGCATCTGCAATACAAATGCATACATACCAATCTCATTTATTTTGAGAACACCATTACACAATGCATTTAATACATCATGACATTGCATACAGCTAACCCTTTACCTTTTCAGGAAAGATCAATCGACAGATATTTATCATCAACAATTTTCAACAGGTCCACGATTAGCTCCTGAAACAAAATAGAGTAATTATATGTGTGACCAAATACAACTTTACATGGGCTCATCATGAAGCAATCTTACACGGGTTTCTTCTGACTTTCAAATACAACTTTACACGGGCTCAACATGGAGCAATCTTACACGAGTTTCTTCTGACTTCCAAATACAGCTTTACACGGGCTCAACATGAAGCAATCTTACACGGATTTCTTCTGACTTCCAAATATAGCTTTACACGGGCTCATTATGAAGAAATCTTACACGGGTTTCTTCTGACTTCTAAATACAGCTTCACACGAGCTCAACATGAAGCAATCTTACACGGGTTTCTTCTGAATTCCAAATACAGCTTTACACTGGCACATCATGAAGCAATCTTACACGGGATTCTTCTGACTTCCAAATACAACTTTACACGGGCTCATCATGAAGAAATATTACACGGGTTTCTTCTGACTTCCAAATACAGCTTTATACGGGCTCTTCATGAAGCAATCTTACACGGGTTTCTTCTGACTTCCAAATACAGCTTTACACAGGCTCATCATGAAGCAATCTTACACGGGTTTCTTCTGACTTCCAAATACAGTTTTATACGGGCTCAACATGAAGCATTCTTACACGGGTTTCTTCTGACTTCCAAATACAGCTTTACACGGGCTCATCATGAAGCAATCTTACACGGGTTTCTTCTGACTTCTAAATACAACTTTATACGGGCTCTTCATGAAGCAATCTTACACGAGTTTCTTCTGACTTCCAAATACAACTTTATATGGGCTCTTCATGAAGCAATCTTACACGGGTTCTTTCTCTCTCCTTTTGAAGTTTTACACGGACTCATCCTAAAGCAACCCTACCCAGGTTCCTTCTCACAATCTCCAAATGCAGTTTTACACGGACTCATCCTGAGGAAACCCTACCCAGGTTCCTTATCACAATTTCTAGATGCAGTTTTACACGGACTCATCCTGAGGAAACCCTACCTAGGTTCCTTCTTACAATTTCCAGATGCAGTTTTACCCGGACTCATCCTGAAGCTGCCCTACCCAGGCTCCCTTTCATATATCTCCTAAAATATCCCTACCCAGGTTCCTTATCATACACTTCCAGATGAAGTCTTACCCGGACTCATCCTGAAACAACCCTACACAGGTTTCTTCTGATACATTTCCATATAACAGTTAATTTCATTCTCCCCAGCAAATTACTATGAAGCCTGGATTTCAACCAGAAAACAACAAACTTTCATCTCTCTAATCCAGAGATAACCCCTCAGTAGAGCCATGGACAACTGAAGTTCCTAGACTCTATTCCCCATAGAGTTTTCCTCAAACAGGAAAACAACAGAAATCAACATCCCCCAGTGGACTCCTCCTCAGACAACAGGAACAGGAATCCCCACAAAGAGACCTCTTATGAAGTCACCATCTACTCTGGATGGCATCTTTAAGCCCATCACCGAAGAATCTCTGTCATATTCTCTGGATGGCGTCTTTAAGCCCATCTTCGACAAATTTCAGTCATCTTATCCAAATGGAATTTGTAAGCCTATTCCCGACGTCATCAACCATCACTATTACTTCATGCGAGTGCAAATTTCTGGGCACTTTAGTGTTCAATCATCTTCCACCTTCAGATCATGAAAAGAAGACAAGCCAATCTAAATCCTCAGGTTTAAGAAGATTGAACAGGGGCACATACCTTTCTTTCTTGTCCCCTCCGTCTCCACTATATATACAACACACTAGCAAGGTTCAAAGACACGAAAAATAGCCAGAAAAAGCTCTGCAAATTTTTGCAAAATTATCAAAGTTTTCAAATTCGCATATTCATTTCCAGCCATCCTCAGTCCAAACCAAGGACTCAAACACGTTCCTGAAGGTCTCCTGAAGCTTTTGCAATCATTACCACACCGTGAAACATCACGAAACGTCCCAGCAAGCACACACGGTTTGCAACTTTTTTCCAAATTTGTTTTGCTTGATTCATGTAAAATAAATCTGTTTTGACCATGCATTATTAATCATTTGAGTGTTTGCAAGCTCCCCATATAGCTGGATTGAGGTTTTGATGCAGGAATGACATTTTGGCATGGTTAGGGTTTGGACCTCTGAATTGGGGTTTTTCGAATCAGGCAAAATTAGACCCAACTAAGGGTACCATCATGCTCAAGAGGCCGAGGCCAATTGATCCATGGCCTCACATTGAATTTATGTTGTGTATTGCAGATTTTGTTGAGTGCAGGTGCTATAGTGACAGACAAAAACTATCACTATAGGTATCAATACCTAAGACGACATAACAAGGAAGAAGATGAAGCGTGGCAACTTCATATTGGGTCATTCAAACAGCGCGCGTGCTTTTTTTTATTTCTCCAATATTGATATTTTATTGTATATTATATTATTGTTTCATTTTATGTAACGAATTGACAGGGTAGCTCAGATGGCAAGGAAACATGTGTAAAAGGGTGAGGGCCTGGGTTTGAGTCCCAGGTCTAGCATTTTCTCATTTTATTCATGCAGATCCCATGTAAAGCATGGTCAGATGCGCACCATGCACCCTTAGCCTACACCATCAGATGTACATCTTACCTGGATCAAGGTGTCCAAACTGCAAGCTCACTGTGGACATACAGAAGCTGTCCCCACTGGATTTTTTTGGCAAGTCTGGGCTTCAGCTTTTGACCCAGCGAATTTCCAAACAACACCCCCGTTTTTATTTTTTTTGTTATCAGGCCCATCTAGCCTTTTGGTTATTTTGTTTTAGTTTTATTAATTTTTGTTTTTCTTTATTTATTAATTAAATAAATAATCAGAAAAAATTACAAAAAAATATTAAGTTAGTTTTTTTTAATTAAATTAATTTTGTAAATAAATTAAATAAATATTTTAACTATTTTCTTTAATTTAAATTGAATTAGAACTTAGGACTTGATTTAAATTTAATTATTTTCTTTTCATAATAAAAAATAAGCAAAAAGATTTTCTTATTAGGTTTTTTTAGAGGAACTTTCAACCTTCGCGCGTTATTTATTTTCTCGCATTTTTACATTATTGTAACCATATATTGGTATGTAATAGTTAATAGGACTTTTTAGCACTTTCTTTATTTTTCTTCCCCTAAGTTTTGTATATTGTAAATATCCCCTTCCCCGAAGCCATGTAATAGCGTAGGGTTATATTTTTGCATTTTATATTTTTCTGTACATATTAACTGTTAGTAATTAGGCTTGTATGAAAAGACTAATAACAATATGCTAGCAAACTTAATACAAGACTAAAATAACTGAACATAACACACCATGCACATATTCACCTCTAGGGTACCCCACTTCGGTTGCCTTCGGAAAACGGTCACGACTCTCGAAATGTGAGAAGTTTTAGTGGCTGTCCTCTAGTTTGAAAGATCACAAGTCCCTCGACGACCCTCTCGATGTTGCCTCGGTTAAAAGTGATCTTAGAACTTTAGGAAAATTACTAAAATTCCTTGCCAAGTTTCCTTCGTGACTGTATCGTCCCTTTGATTGTCCCTCAAGCATCCAACGATAGGGCTACCTACTCACTAATAGTAGGATAGAACTGTCTAAAGGATAGTAGGAAAAAAAACAAACTTTTTCGAGTACAAGTAGATAGCTATTAGATGCTTGCTCAAATAAAACAAACTTTTTACACTTACACATTTCAAAAACATTCTCTTTGTCAACACTCTTGAGGACTGATACAAGAGTTATCACAAAGAAAATCGCCACACTAAGGCATTTTCAAATACTTTTAAAAAGCACAAAGCACAAAGCACAAGCAATTTTCAAAACATGAGCTACCATCTAAGAGCCCGTAGAAAACTACAGATGGAAAGGGTGATAACACCTTCCCTTTCCATAATCTACCCCATTACTCAGAAAATTCTCGAAAAGGTCTTTTTCTGTTCTTTTCACCGTTTCCTTAATTTGGATAAAAGAAAAGTCGGTGGCGACTCTTGCTTACCACAACATTTGCAAACACAAACTCAAAACCAGTATAAACAGTCGGTTCTGCCACCGTATCACAGAACTGACGAATCTGCTGGGGAATAGTCAAAAGTGGGTTACCTTAGAGTTTAGTTCATCATTTTTTGTATGCTTTGTTTGATTTACTTTTGAGGGCTTTGTTTGGGTTAATATAGATCCTACACCCGAATCTGGGGCACCATTTAGGTAAGTAGCAATAGATCGTGGAAATTGTACGGGGTATATCGACACGATTAAAGCGATAGCTACATTGATGTGACACTTTGGTTGGTATCGGTAGCCTTTGAGTAGTCAAGGAGAATACGGGGCCGCTGCATGGTGTCATGAAGCATCAACTGACCTTAGAACCTTTAATTGAACAACTTGGCCATTAAGAAGTAGTGAGATAGTCGTCTTTGGTGTAGTCCTAAGTCGGTTGATACTCGATACTACACTCATTGATATTTGACTCCCGAGTTTTGTTTGGCGGCAAGTCAGTTGTCGATCGGAACGAAACTTATGGGAAAAATCAGTGATATTGAGATCCCTTAGAACCCGATTACTTTCTAGGACAGGTTGAACCAACTAAACTTCAAGAGGGTACTTACCTGAAAACCCATGCAAGCCTTAAACCTAAGGTCTTTGTGTGATTTGCTTGTGCTTGCTATATTTGTATTTTCTTAGCATAATCATGATATCGTAACATCATAACATGGCATATCATATTAACCATTTCAAGGATTTTAGGACTTATCTTTGTGTTGTTTTGTAGGATATGGAATCCACTCGCAGGAATAATATCCAAGTCAACCTCATAAGGGTACCTCCTCAACTCAAGGAATTAGCATCAAGGGTTCCTGAGAGTTCTCCGTTCACTGAAAGACATGGTCGACTTCTCAATTTGGTCACCTCAAGCCCTAATGAAGAAATGTTGAAGGTGCTCTTTCAGTTCTTCGATCCTTTACATCACTGCTTCACCTTTCCTGATTACCAATTGGTGCCTACCATGGAGGAGTTTTCTCAGTTATTAGGGGTGCCCATTCTTGACCAGTTACCCTTCAATGGTATGGAAAGAGACCCGAAACCTAAAGAGATTACTCATGCTCTGTCTTTACAATGGTCCAATGTAGTGGCAAATTGGGAAACAAGAAGAGGCGTCAAAGGGTTTCTAGCTAAGTTTCTATTTGAGAAGGCTCGCCATTTTTGGGATACCCTGGATTTACAAGCTTTTGAAGAAATGTTGGCCCTTCTCATCTATGGGATGGTACTATTCCCTAACCTGGACCAACTCATAGATGTGAATGCGGTCAAGGTTTTTTTGTCTCATAATCCGGTGCCTACTTTACTTGGAGACATTCTACACTCTCTGCATACCCGAACTGTAAAGAGAAGAGGGACCCTTCTGTGTTGCACTCCTTTGTTGGCTAGGTGGTTTATTTCACACCTGCCTCGATCTGTGTTGAAGAATGAGCAGGGCTTGAGATGGTCTAATAGGTTGATGTCCCTCACACATTCGAACATTCATTGGTGTCCTCGATCCTTGGAGAATGTTACCATCATTGATTGCCGTGGGGAATTCCCTAATGTCCCTCTCCTAGGCATTAGTGGAGGAATCACTTATAATCCTTGTTTGGAGTTGCGACAGTTTGGTTATTCTAGAAGGGATGGTCCTCATGATACACTTATCCAAGGAATCATATTAGACTATGAGAATGATGTTCATGGTTATCGCCAGAGGTTCATAAGAGCTTGGGGCATGGTGAACAAAGTTGATAGCAAAACACTTGGGCATAATAACTCCATTCCTTTGGAGCCTTATCTTAAGTGGGTACGAGCCCGTGCTCAAAGTCTCAGAATGCCTTATGAGGCCATTCTACCCATCATCATGGAGCCAGTTGCTGAGGGAGACACTCCTTACATTATTCTTCTGACATGCCGACTAATTCCGAGGAGTTACAAAAATCATGGATTCAACTCAAATAGGAACGAGATACCTTTGAAACCCAATTATAAGCCAGCGAGAAGAAAGTTTTAGAGCTCACCAGGCTACTTCATGAAGAGAAGAGTATAAATCCCTACATTGCACCAAAGAGGATGCGCCCATGGGAAGCTTGAGTCCCTCTTTGCTTTGAGAGTTCATTTTTGCTTTGTTACTTCCTTTGTAATCCCGAGAGGCATCATTGTAACCGCTTAAACTTCTTAATGTAATTAACGTTTGTTTTCCCTTTGGATAAGTAAATTTAAGTCTTAGAAATCCTTGAAAACATTGCATATATATAACATACATATCATTGCATAAACAGGTTTCAGGACAGGCTTCTTATCTTCTTCGCTTTTTATTTCAGCAATACCTCTTGAACAAACAGTTAAGGAACTTCAGGCACATAATTTTCAATTCCAAGAAATGTTCCTGAATCTGGCTAAGGGACAACAAGATTTGAAAGCTCTGATGCTCAAGGAAAAAAAGAAGAAAAAGAGGCCAATGGGTGTTCTTTATATGGGAAGAAGGTTCAAAGGACCAGTGAGGCAAGTTTCAGAGCTTACAACTCCGTCAAAAGAGAGATACAATCAAGAAGGAGAGCCAAGAGAAGAAGACCACATTCCAAGGGAGTCTGAAGAGGATGGAGCTGATTACACAATGGAATAATACCCTCCTACTGATGATAAGTACAAACAGTTGGAGGACCTTCTCAATGACATGGAGGTTCAGAGGGTCCCTGACCTGGATTTTGAAGATCTAGGGTTAGTTTTTGGAGTGGTTATCCCACAAAAGTTTAAAGTTCCCGCATTTTCTAAATATGACGGGGTCTCATGTCCTAAGCTGCATCTCAGATCTTATGTCAGGAAGATCCAGCTGCACACTGCTGACAGGAATTTGTGGGTGCATTGCTTTCAAGACAGCCTATCAGGAACTCAATTAGAGTGGTTCTATCAGCTGGAGGGAACCAGCGTCCGTAACTAGGAAGACCTGGCTGCTGCTTTCTACAAGCAGTACCAATATAATGCTGAACTTGCTCCAACCCGTACACAACTTCAGAGCATGTCTATGGGTTCTAGTGAGGGCTTTAAAGATTATGCCCAGAAATGGAGAGACCTTACAGGAAGAGTCCAACCTCCTTTGTCTGATAGGGAGCTGGTAGACATGTTCTTGGGTACTTTATCTGGTCTATTTTTCAACCATTTGATTGGCTTCTCTTCAGCTGGGTTTACTGAATTGATCTTGACTGGTGAACGAGTAGAGGCTGGTATTAAAAGTGGTAAGATACAGAGAGATGCATCCTCCAGTACTTCAAAGAAACCACTCACAGGGAAGAAGGAGGTCAGTGATGCTTATGGCCAAAGAAATCTTAACAAAACTGAGTGTTGTCCAACGGTAGGGGCTGTTATGATTTCCAATCCTGTATCAAACCAGCAACAGAACAATTAGTCCATAATAGATAAGCCCAGAAGACAGTTTACTCGGATTAATATGACCTTGTCTCAAGTTTTGCCACATTTTCTGAAATCCAATATGGTTATCCTGAGAGAGCATCCCAAAAATCCCAACACTGCATCTCCTTGCTATAATTCAAATGCTCGGTGTGCTTACCATTCTGAAAGTCTAGGCCATGATACAAATGACTGTTGGGCTTTGAAGAACAAGGTGCAGGATTTGATTAAGGCAAAGGAGATTGAATTTGACGCTCCTGAGACTCCTAATGTTATAAATGCCCCTATGGCTAAGCACGACCGTGGTGTTAATGCTATTGATGATGACATGTTTGTTGCTTATGTTGATGAACTAGCTACTCCACTCCTGACTGTTAAAAAGAATCTCTTATAAGTTGGTTTATTTCCGGGTTGTGGTGAAGGTTTCCACTTATGTTTGTATCTACCTAATGGTTTCCATTTGTTGAAGAAAGGTGTCCAACACCTGATGGATGATAAATAAATTTTGTTTGAGAAGACTTTAGTTACAAGTGCTCTGTGTGAAGATGTTTCTGTCATTACCATTTCCTCCAATCCTCCCAAGGTATCCTCCAAAAGACTTGTCAGGATTACATTTGTTCCAAAAGTTGCTCCGTTGATAATTACTTTTCCTGGACCTATTCCATATTCCTCGGATAAAGTTGTTCCTTGGAATTATGGGGATGGCTTCTATTACCATGGTGTTAAGCAAGACCTGTTGGTTGTTAAAGACAATGATGTTGAAGACTCTGATCCTGACATTAGTAAAATTTTCAGGACCAATAAGGTTACCAAAAGCGGAAGGATTTTCTCTCCCGAGATCTCTCCAAAGACTATTGCCACTCCTGTGATCATCCCTGCTGCTGCTCCTGGTAATACTCCCATTACTACTCCTGTGATTGTTACTGTTGCTTCTCCTGTCAATATTCCCATGGCTACTCCTACTGTTAGTCCTATTGTTATCCCTACTACCGAGTCGGTCGAGACTCGGGGCAAATAGGTATTGGTTGAGCCTGTCCAAATGAAGGTACGTCCAGAAGTCGTTCCTGAGGCTTCTAAAAAGGAGATGGAAGAGATATTGAAAATAATCAAGAAAAGCGATTACAATATCATAGAACAATTGGGGCAGACCCCTTCAAAAATCTCAATGATGGCCCTACTGCTGTGCTCTGATGCCCATGCCAAGGCTTTAGTGAAATTCCTAAAGTCTTCCCACGCGCCTCAAGAGACCTTTGCTGACCAATTCGAGAATTTTGTGGCTAGTTTGACAGCTGACAATGGCCTGGGATTCTCTGATGCAGGCCTAACTCCCAAGGGAAGGAAACATAATGATGCCCTACATGTCTCAATTGAGTGCAGGGGCACTACATTAGCCCATGTTCTGGTAGATACAGGTTCATCACTGAATGTCTTACCCAAGAATGCCCTAGACATGTTAGATTGTGAAGGGCTCACACTAAAGCCCAATAACATTATGGTGAGGGCTTTCGACGGTTCTAAAATAATGGTGCATGGGGAGGTGGACATCCCTATCAAAGTGGGTACTCATACTTTTAATTCCACTTTCTATGTGATGGACATTCTCCCATCTTACTTCTGTTTATTGGGTTGACCCTGGATCCATGGGGTTGGTGCTGTGACTTCCACCCTACATCAGATGCTGAAGTACCCGGTCAATGGGAAGATTATCACGGTTCATGGGGAGGAGGAGTACACGGTGAGTTACTTGAACTCTTTCATGTACGTTGAAATGGATGGCGAGTTCATTGAGACCTCCTGTTAAAACTTTGAGGAGGTTCCACAAACTGTTGCTGCGACCAAGACTACTGCCAGTGTTCTAAATACTACTAGACACTCGCTGAAGATGGCTTCTCTGAAAGATTCCAAGGCAATCATTGAAGAAGGTGGGTGTATAATTTGGGGAGAACTTCCGGATATTCCCTACAAATATGACAAATTTGGTTTGGGTTTTACTTCAGGAGCCTAGAGAGCTGTTCATCGTGCTCGCGTCGGGGAACCACCTTTACGGATCAGAAACCATGGAGTCAATTCCCTGGAAGACAGCGATAGTGATTATGACCTGGACAAGTGGATCTTCCCAACCATCAGTGGTGGACTCAACAATTGGGAGGCTAAAGACTTTGTGCCCATTACTTTTATTCAAGAGTAATTTGTCTTTTTGTTTTAAGGAAATGTAATATTTGAATAATTGAAACATTACAGCCTTGTGTCTTACCCGAGGCACAATGGTCTATTTGTGAGGGTCATTACTTCATTTTCATATGTCATCAATAAAACATTGGATGTTTCACATACAAATTTTACGCTCTTTGTTTTTCTTTTATGCCTCTTTACTTTATCAAAAATATACAACTATGCTCTTACACACACTCACATATCAAACTGCAGATCCACATCCACTCTAGATCCCATTGATAACAGTTCTGCTATTGCTCATTATGACTTTGAAAATCCAATCAACCAAGCCGAGGATGAAGGTGAGGAAGATTGTGAGGTACCAGGAGAGCTTGCCAGACTGTTACAACAGGAAGAAAGAGAAATACAGCCTCATAAGGATCCAGTTGAGATAGTGAACTTGGGTACTGAAGAGGACAAGAAAGAAGTCAAGATAGGTGCCGATCTGGAGCATAGTGTCAAAAAGCGGTTAATTCAGATGCTACATGACTATATTGAGGTTTTTTCCTGGTCATACGAAGACATGTCGGGACTTGACACCGATATTGTGGTTCATCACTACCTACAAAAGAGGACTTCCCTCAAGTGAATCAAAAGGTTCGTCGCATGCGGCCTAAGATGTCAGAGAAGATCAAGGCTGAAGTCATGAAACTGTTCAATACCGGTTTCTTAGCTGTCACGTCCTATCTACAATGGGTCACTAATGTTGTTCCAGTACCTAAGAAGGACGGTAAAGTACGTATGTGTGTGGATTACAGAGACCTGAATAGGGCAAGCCCCAAGGATGACTTTCTGCTTCCCCATATTGATGTTCTAGTTGATAACACTGCACAACATAAAGTATTCTCCTTCATGGATGGTTTCTCCGGATACAATCAGATCAAAATGGCACCTAAGGACATGGAGAAAACAACCTTCGTCGCACAGTGGGGCACTTTCTGCTACAAAGTTATGCCATTTGGGCTAAAGAACATCGGGGCAACCTATCAGCGCGCCATGGTAGCTTTGTTTCATGATATGATCCATCACGAGATAGAGGTCTACGTTGATGATATGATAGCCAAGTATCAGACTAAAGAGGAGCACATCGATCACTTGGAGAAACTGTTTGAAAGGTTAAAGAAGTACGGCTGAATCCGAATAAGTGCACCTTTGGAGTAAGATCTGGTAAGCTCTTGGGTTTTGTTGTCAGCAACAAAGGCATTAAAGTCGACCCTGCAAAGGTCAAAGCTATACAAGAAATTACAACTCCTCGCACTGAGAAAGAGGTTAGGGGATTCTTGGGACGCCTAAACTATATTGCCAGATTCATTTCACATCTGACCGCTACTTGTGAGCTAATCTTCAAATTACTGAAGAAAGATTAAGCAGTGAAGTGGAATGACGACTTCCAGAACGCCTTTGACAAAATCAAGGAATATCTTCAAGAGCCTCCAATCTTGATACCACCAGTTGAAGGAAGACCTCTGATCATGTACTTAACAGTATTAGAGAACTCAATGGGGTGCATGCTGGGGCAGCATGACGAGTCTGGTCGAAAAGAGCATGCAATATACTACCTTAGCAAAAAGTTTACTGACTGTGAAACAAGATACTCACTGCTCGAGAAAACTTGATAAGCTTTGGCATGGGCTGCTCGCCGACTAAGACAATATATGTTGACTCACACTACCTTGTTGATATCTAAAATGGACCCTATCAAGTACATCTTTGAGAAGCCCGCTCTCTCCGGAAGAATGGCAAGATGGCAAAGGATCCTGACTGAATACGACATTCAGTACACAACCTAGAAATCAATTAAGGGAACTGTATTAGCTGATCATTTGGCTCATCAAGCTGTGGATGACTACCAATCCATGAATTTTGAGTTCCCGGACGAGAACATCATGTTAGTAACTGATTGTGAAGAACCTGGACCGGATGAAGGACCTGAAAAAGGATCCTGATGGACTATGGTTTTTGACGAAGCTTCCAACGCTCTTGGCAATGGCATCGACGTTGTGATCATATCTCCTGAAGGCTGTCATACTCCTTTCACCGCCAGGCTATGTTTCAACTGTACCAACAATATGGCTGAGTATGAAGCATGTATCATGGGTCTCAAAGTTGCAATTGATTTAAGGATCAAGTTCTTAAGTGTGTTTGGATACTCGACTTTGGTAATCAACCAGATCAAAGGAGAATGGGACACGAAGCATCCTAATATCATCCCGTATAAAGAGCATGTGTTGACATTAATCCCATACTTTGAAGAAATTACTTTTGAGCATTTTCCACGAGAGGAAAATCAACTAGAAGACGCGCTAGCTATGATGTCATCCATGTTCAAGGTCAAGTGGGATAATGAGGCTCCTCAGATCACCATTGGAAGGATGGATGAGCCAACATACTGTCACGAGATTGGTACTGAAGAAGTAGTGAACAAGACTTGGTTCCATGAAGTCAAAAGATATCTCGAAGCCCAATAATAACCTAAGGGAGCTTTAGTCAATGATAAGAAGTTCCTAAGAAGGTTCTCTGCCAAGTTCTTCCTCAGTAATGGGATCCTCTACAAGCGCAATTACGACTCTACCTTACTTCTGTGTGTAGACAAGGTTGAGGCATAAATGATTATGGTTGATTTGCATGAATATACCTTTGGCACTCATTCTAGTGGGCACTCAATGTCTAAAAAGATCCTACGGGCAGTATACTACTGGTCCATTATGGAGGAAGACTGTTATCAGCATTCGCGGACTTGCCACAAATGCCAGATCTATGCTGATAAGGTGCATGTGCCTCCGGTTCTTTAAATGTCTTGACTTCTCCTTGGCCGTTTGCAATGTGGAGCATCGATATGATTGGGGAAATCAGACCAACAACTTCCAATTGGCATCGATTCATCCTTGTTGCTATTGATTACTTCACGAAGTGGGTCGAGGCAACTTCATTTGCTTCTGTTACCAAGAACGTTGTGACTCAATTTATCAGACATAACATTATTTGTCGGTACGGTATTCCAGAAAGAATCATTACAAATAATGGTACCAATCTCAACAACACTATGATCACCGAGCTTTGCACGCAATTCAAAATCCAGCATCATAACTTTTCTCCCTACCGGCCGAAGATGAATGGCGCTGTTGAAGTTGCTAACAAAAATATCAAGAGAATCATACAGAAGATGACTGTGACATATAAAGATTGGCATGAGATGTTACCATTTGCTCTTCATGGTTACCGCACCATAATACGCACATCAACAAGGGCAACTCCTTTCTCCTTGGTATACGGTATGGAGGCTATCCTTCCCATTGAGGTCCAGATCCCTTCCTTGAGGATCATGAAAGATGCAGGGCTGAGTGAAGATGAATGGGTCCAGACTCGACTTGATCAATTAAACTTGATTGACAAAAAGAGGCTCGCGACTGTCTGCCATGGTCAGATATACCAAAAACGCATGATCAAAGCTTTTAACAAGAAGGTCAGACGTCAGGTATATCACGTTGGAGATCTAGTAATCAAACATATTATCCTGACGCAAGGTGATCCCAGGGGAAAATCGACTCCCACATAAGAAGGGCCATTTGTGATCAAGAATATATTTTCTGGTGGAGCCATGATCTTAACTGCTATGGACGGTGACGACCTTCTGCACCCTGTAAATGCAGACATAGTTAAAAAATACTACGCGTGAACAAAGACCCTCTAGGTTGGCTGTCCTAGGCAAAAAAAAGGGCATCCCGGTGAACCAAAGGGGTTCGGGAAAAAATTAGGGATATACATATGGAAAAATCTGTACACCCGACAAGTCGAAAATCTGAAAAGGCGGCTTGGGCAAAAAAGGGTATCCCGATGGACTGAAAACCCGAAAGGGCGGTCCAGGTGTAGCGGTAGAAATGTTTAGGACTAAGCCATTGGATTGACTAGACTTATACAGATCAAAATAAAATCACCACAGCGCTTTATTGTTTCCAAAGGAATGAGAAAAGAGCGAATAACCCAAAAAGAGGGGGAAAGATTCAAGGTAAGGGGGTTGGTTATGAAAAGGGAAGGTATTAGCACCCTAAACATCTGTGGTACTCCACAGGAAACTCTTTGAAAAATCTATATATTTTGGCTATAAAATGTTGTATAAAAAATAGATGGTAGAGGTGAGAAAAGAAGTATTTTTTATAATTTTTACACCCGCCGCGATTGCGGACCTTTAGTGCCTACGTGCCACCTTTCATGCAATAGGGGATCAGGGTACACGTAGTTCTTCTTTTAAAAATTTTGAAACACAAGTGTGTTGGTTAATTTTATGAGATAAGACATCATCGTCATTGTTCGTGTGGAAAACATACTTACGACCCACAATCATGAGAAAGGAGAGTTTTCATCATCTCAAAGTGAAGGATATGGCTTGGATTTTAAAATCAACAATGCCTCACTCAACACCCTAGTGGAAAATATCTCTCTTCACTACATATTATAGAAGTATAGTTTTTTGCATCACTACAAGGATTGACAAGTATCTAATCTTTTGAGAAAAGTTTTAAAGTAAAAAGCCCAAGTGGCAAAATGGTTTGAAATGAGATTGATTGAATTTTAGTCTTCTTACAAAAAAAATGTCAAGGTATTATTAAGTTGATTGAAATTTGTTTATAAAAAATATTTTGAAAATGCACGGACATAAGTCCAATTTTATTATGAAAGCAGTTAAAGTTTTAAAACAAGAAGAGTTTTTAAAAGGAGGAAGAAGATTTTTGAAATTAAAGAAGATGAGAGGAGAAAAAGATACTATCCTAAGGGATAAGGTAAAAGCTAGGGATAAGAACCATCTAACCAACAAGAAGTAAATACTTGACATTATGAGTCAAGATAGAATTCCCATTCCTTGGATTGAAACCAAACAAGCAAAGATACTAGACCTCTTGACAGAACCAAACTTCAAGTGTATTAAGTCTTCACAAAAATTGGGCAGAGTAACGGCTGTATACGGGTGAATTCCAGATTACAAACAAAGAATGTAATCACAATAACCTATTGCAGTTGGGTTGCAGAGCTCTGAAACTGGACTTCTATGGATCAATATAGGTCACGATTCTTGAAGGTAATTGTATGGTTAGTGTGATACGGTGGGAGAACTGACTTGGGTTTTGCGTTTGTATTCGCACTTGTTCGGTTTAGCAAGAGTCGCCACCGACTTTTTATTTTATCCTAAGAAAAGGTCAAAAAGCACAGGAAAGACCTTTGAGATGTTTTCGTGGGTTCGGGGGGTAGATTATGAAAAGGGAAGGTGCTAGCACCCTTTTCATCCATGGTTATCCATGGGCTCTTAGTTACTTGTTTTAGATCACTTGCCTTTGATTTTCAATTGCTTGAAATGGTGGTGTGTGTGTGTTTTTGAAATTTTTTGAAAAAGATGCCTTGTCTAGGCAACCATTGTAACAATTCTTTACTCGAATGTTTTACAAAGGTGTTTGTCTTTTTGAAAATATGTTTCAATGTTTTGAAAGTTGTTTTGAAAGTTGTGTTGTGGAGTGTGTTTTGAAAGTAGGCAAGTGTGTTTTGCAAGTTTGATCAAGTAACTAAGAGTTGTCTACCCTATTGTACTCAAAGGTCTTTCTCATGTTTTAACCCTTTTAACAGTGTTGTTTCACCATTGTATTTGGTGAACAACCTTGCGTTAGGATGTTAACGGGACGGGCACGGGTCATCGTATAGACCATGAATGCAATAGTGTCAAGTGTCTTTGGCAATTTTCTTGAGGGACTATGACCATTTTGTTTAGGCAACTTCGAAAGCGTCATCGAGGGACTATGATCATTTGATTTATTTTTGTTTTTGTTTTGCCAAAGAAACTCAACATGCAAGCATGGCCCATTTTTGAAGGCAACAAGTGGAGGAACCCTAGGGGTGTGAGTGTGCATTGTGTATTTGATTTTCATGTATTTGTCTTGTGTTAGGTTATCTAGCGGTTGATTTTATTGGCATACAAACCCTAAGTCTAAACATGGTATAATTGAAAGCGTTTAAATGCGGAAATTTAAAGTCCTAATATATTACAACATGATTATGGGGATGGGGATACAAATATTTACAAATGGGGATGCGACTTATCAGGATAGTAGTGTCCAAATGTTATTTACAACCAAATTGAATCAACGCATTCTCAATGCAAAATATAGCAAGGTATAAGAGTAAAAGAGAATCAAAAGGATTGTAAAATGTATGTGATTATTTACAAATGATGCAAATATTAACCTAATGTATTTATTAAGCATTTATATTATTTATTTTTATGTTTTTTGTTAATTATGTAGACAAGAGTTTTAAAGAAAAGACAAGTAAAATGTTTAAGTTAAAGTATTCTATTATCTATGTATCTAGTTAATGTTTTTTAGAAATTTGTATAGAAATAATTTAAACAAAAGCTTTAAGATCGTTTAACTTAAAAGAAAACTAATGTTTACATATTTTAAGTGTAACAAAAAGTATTTAAGAAAATTTTGTAAAAAAGAAGTTAATGTATCATTTTTTTATTTAACAAAAATGTTAATTTAAGTTATGCATATAAAAAAGGAAAAAAAGTAAAGTGATAAAAAATGGTTGATTTGTAAAAAATAAAAAAAAGGGTTTAAATGGGCCTTGGGGATTATATACATGGCCCAAGAAAACAAAATATCAAATAAGGTAAGAAAGAAAAGAGGGGGTAAGGTGCCAGAATGGAGATTGGGCTTAGGGTTTAATGGGGATTAGGCCCAGTTGCGCTTGATAATTTTTTCTTAGGGTTTGGAAAGTTTGTTTCAGAAAAAGGGTTTGTGTTGAACGAACAGCGCTCTCTTCCTTCTTCATTCTTCGTCCCCGTTCTCAAACGAAGGCCATTGATGCTCCTCCAACCGCCTCAGCTGCCAGAGCACCATCGTCCATCTCCCTCTCTCCATGGTTGAGCAAGGCAGTGATGAGAAAGGGTAACGATTCTGTTCTTTTTGTTTTAAGGTTTCAGATTCTTATTCTTGCATGTTGTTGGTTTTTGACACATTCTGATCTTTATGTTATTTGATATTTGTGTGAGGTGTTAGAGAGAAGAGAGGAGTTACTACCTTTGGAGAGGAGACGGAGGAGGATGGCGGCGCGTCTCAGGTTGCCGAGGCGTGGGGACCGGTGACGAGGCTTGCTGACTCCCTGGTATTTGTATCTTGCTTGCCTCTGTGGTTTTATGATGATAGTTTTCTGAAAACCCTAGCTTATTTGCTTCTGTCTCTCCTTTTCTTCTTCTGAATACTTGCCTCTGATTTTGATGATGTTGATTCTGAGTTGCCTATTGTTACGCTTCTGAGTTGCTGATAAACTTTGTTGTTCTTTTATAATGATGATGATTTCGAGTCTGAGAGTTGCTTCAGTGTTTTTGCTAGCTTCAGTTGCTTTTCCTCTCTTTGGCTTTGTTACTCGATGATGAACTTTAGTTCTGAGAGTTTGGATTTGTTTTCTCAATGATAATGATAAATATCTGAGAATGCTTGGATTTGTTTGATTCTGACCTTTTCTCTCTTGAACTTGGTTGGTAATTTTTGGTTATTTTGGCCCTGTGATGAACATGGTTCTGAGGGATTTTGGCTTTGAACGCTATGCAGTTTGTAAGCTAGACTCGTGTTTGTTAGGCTTATGCAGGCTTGTTTGGAGTTTAGGCTTTGAAAGGCTTGTGGGCTTGTTTCTTTGAAACTAGCAGTTTGACAGGTTTGTTGGGGTTTCTGGTTTTTAGGCTTTGACAGGCTTGAGGAAGAATAAGCTTTTAGGCTTGTGGTTTGAAACAGGTTTACTGTGTTTTTGAGTTTGTTGTTTGAAGGCAGGTTAGCAGGCTTCAGGCTTGTGTTGATACAGTTTGAAGCTTAGCAGGTTTGAGAACTTGTTTAGAGCAGGCTGATATGTTTGAAGCTTAACAAGTTTGTATGGCTTGAGGTTACAGGCTTCAAGGTTTTTCTGGTCTGCTGTACTGGTTTGATGTTATAGGCAGGCTTCAGACCTTGAAGTTTGAAACAGGTTTTGAGCTCGAGGCAGGCTGTTTTTTTTTCTTAGCTTGAGGCAAGCTTTGGTTTATGTTATGTAACAGTTTGTGGTATCCTTTTTTCTATGTGTTTTCTGCCTCCCTGAACTGTTCTGATGCTCTTTGTTTTATATCCCTTTGTTTTAAGCCTGCCCACTGTAATCCTCTCTACTTCTCTCTCTCTCTTTCTCTCTCCACAGAAAAAAGCATTTTTTATTGCTTTAAACTGTACTTATTTTCTGAAAAAGTGTTTGGCCTGGAAAATGATGAAAATTTGAAATAAGTTTGCTTGCATTTTGTCTTTCCTCTGCATATTGTACTTTCTTCTTTTCTTTGATGACAACTTGATATCTTTTGATATCTTTTTGACAGTTTCTTTGGACAGTTTCTTTGGACGGGTTGGTTTGCCTTTTCAAGTAGCTTGTTTGTTCAATTTGAACTTTGCAACTTGTTTTGGCATATTCAGTTTGTTACTTGTGACTTGGTTTGGAATTTTGAACTGTGCAGCTTGTTTGCCCATTTTGACAATGCAATTTGGTTTGAAATTATGCAGCCTTGTATTTTGCTTTAATGATTTGTATGCTTGCAACATTATTTTCTTTCCCTCTTTGTGAACCAAGAGTCTTCTTGCGATTTGCAGAGAGGGCGAACAAACTGATTCCGGCCAACGCTTTTAATGATGAGTTTTGATTAACTGTCTGAGAATGTTTTTCCAAATTCATCTATACTGACTTCTTTCTTTTTTGTCTTTGCAGATAAATATCAGTTGAGCAAAGGGGAGCAGCAGTAGAAGATGAAGACTTAGGATAGATTTAATTTACTTTTAATCATTGTAATAATATTATTGTAAACAACCGTAAATAAATTTACAGTGTTCAAATAATATTTGTAACAAACAATTAAAAATGAATAAAAATCTTTCTTTGTCAGATATCTCTTTTAATTCTTCTGCAATTGCTTATTTAATCATTTAAATCTCTTGAGTTATAATAATTGGAAATTATCCCAATAATCTTAACTTAGATAAAATAAATAATTAACAAACGTCACAGTCTCACTGTCTTGCATTAATAAATAATAAACCCGGCGTTCCAAATAACCATAGCAATGCACAGTCAAAGAAGCAACGTCCATACGTCTTTCACTTCACTGATTAACCCAACACTTCAAACTCTCAATCAGAAGCCTCAACCCATGTCCCAGATGTTTAGACCTTGAGAAACAAACAGAAATCTTGAGCAAACGTCAAAGCAGTGTAACAGCCAATTAAGACACTGTGGATTCAAATTCTTCTGAAAATGCGCGTGCAAACCCTAATTCTTGATTTATTGTCAAAGAAGCGTCTGCCTGATCAAACCCTGAGCCAAACTCAACCAAATCACTAAAAACCCTAATAATCTGCTTGGACTGATTCAAAAGTTAATGGAAACCCTAATTTTGTCTGACTGATAAGAAAAGTCTGTTTGACCAATTCTTGAACCAATTTGAAAAATCAGGGAAAACCTGAAGCAGTGATTTCTTGTGAAAAAAGGGAGGGCAAATTTTGGGGTACAACAGTTAGCTTCATGGAAGATAAAGGAAGGTGAATTGATAGGAAAATTGGATTGAAAAAGGCTTGAACACTGATATCGAAGGAGCATAAAAATGAGTTATGGAGAAAGTTTGGCAGGGTGATTTTGGCTGTTCAAGCTTGAAGAGATGAATGAGGGATGACCCTCTATTTATAGGGAATCAAATGGAATGTTCAAGCATGTGAAACGATGAAGTTTGGAGGGAAATCGTGTGAAGTTGCAAACAAGAAAAGTGTAACTTCTAATTTGATCAAAACTCATCTAAAATGTGGGTTTTGCTATACTAATCACTTCTGGAAGTTCACTAAACATGTTTAGAAGCAAAAACACGCAGAAACAATGTGTTTAGAAGCTAAATCAAGGATTTCAAATTCTGACTTTGTAAGAAACTTCAAATTCAAATTACCAAGTTCAAATCAATGGCATTCTCAGCTCAAGGGTCTTAGGGCATGATTCTTGATGCTTGAGAAAGATGAGGTTACAAGATTTGCAATGTGAAAAGAATGGAATCAAATGTATGTTTGATCTGAAATTTGCAATGAGTCAAAGTTGGGAAAAAGAGGTTGACTTTCCATACTTAGAAATATTTCAAGTTTTTCTTCAATAGTGACCTATAATGTTTTACATCCAAACATGGCCTTCCTCTTGGAATTTGCTCTTGACCAAAAAATATGGCATGAAATAGACCTCTTGAATGACATTTTGAGACTAGAACCATTCAAAATATCCAAAAATTGAGAGAGTTATGAATTGTTGAAGTTGGCAAAAATACATGAAATGACCTATAATATTTTGTATCCTTAGGGAATCTTCCATCCATTTTCCCACTTTGCACATAAAAGAAGGAATAAAGTTCACATCCTCAAGATCATTATTGAAAAAGAGTGGGCTCAAGGTAATAAAAATTTACCAAGTTATGATCATTTGAAGTCACACATGGGAAATTGGGGGTTCATCTAGAGAAATTGTAATCTTTCTTCAACATTAAGTTTCTTCCATATGAAAACTCCTTGAAACTTTTGAAGTGATTTGTTAATAACCCTTTAAAGAGAAGTATGTATTTGGAATCACTCAAAAATACCAAAAGATGAGCAAGATATACTTCTTTTAAGTTCAAAACCCTAGCTCCTAGATCAAGAAAATGCTTTGAGGAACTTTGAAAATTTTGAACAACCTTCTTGTACCAACACTTTTGCTTTGTAGATAGAAGTTGTTGAGGATGATAATGAGAACTAATAGAAACCAAAACCACTTCCATATCTTGAGAATTGAGAGAGATATGCACTTGTGACCAATGGGAACAAGACCTTGTCCAACCATGACAACTTCTTCAATCAACCCTTGTACTTTTGAATAAATTTGAATAACTTTGAAATGTGGTGAACCAAAATAAACCTTGCCATGCCATTTCTTCCAAAACAACATCAATGGTGAGGTTTGGATTTCTTAAGCTTTATTGACTAGGGCATAGAAATAAACTCATGAACCCATGGATCAACTTGCTAAGCCACATTGCCTTTACCTACATTATTAACAAGTGAGACAAAACAACATTGCATTTTATTAATTAAAAGGAAAGCCAAAACAAAACATGAATGATCACAAAATAAAAACAAGTCAAGGTGCTTGGTGATTCCTCAAAGAGCAAACCTAAAGATAGGGAGGAGAACCAAAAACCCTAATGTGATCTTATTGTGATTGAATCAATATGGTATGATGAAGGTATATTAGGTGAAAAAATTGGGGTACAACAGCTGCCCTTATTTAAATTTCTTCTATCCAGAGATACGAAGGTTAAAAATCTTCGTGTCGACGCGATCGAAGATACTTAAATATAAAACAAACCCCATTTTTGGCCCTAATATGCTATGCAATGATTATGAGTATTAATGTATATGAACAACTTCAAAAGGACGCAAAACACCACTGAGAATATAGCAAAGGAAATAAAGATCAAAAGGGAAACCCAACCAGGAAAATAAATCACTGGTGGATCAAAAGACCCGACTCATAGAGGATGGTAAAAAGGTCAAAGGATACACCAACTTTTACCGAAGGCAAAACTACCAACGTCCACTAAAGGTGGAAAGAGGAAAGAATAACAACACCGACGTTCACTGATGGGGAGCTACCAACGTTTACTTAAGGTAGAGAGAAGAATTCATCGACGTTCACTGACGATGAACTACCAACTTTCACTGAAGGTAGAGAGAAAATGTATCATAGCACCGACATTCACTAACTGTGAACTACCGACGTTCATTGAAGGTAGAAAAAAGATAACAAGTTTTTTCCTAAAATTCTGGCGTTTCACCTAGAACGGGTCTTAACTTCTTCTTTAACCAAGGCATTCTGCCTGGAAAGGGTAATGTATAAGCTGTCTCAAATAAAGAGACTACCACTTATGAAGATTTCTTAACGAACTATCCCTGTCATATCGAAAAGACTTGTCATCTACCGGAGTAATTTGACAACGAACTACAAACTATTCACTCATAGAGAAGATAGCAAAAAAGTAACGTCGACTTTTACGAGGAAGTACAAGTTGCTCAAATAAAGAGACTTGCTACTTGCTGTCATGGAGGATTATAAAAACGACTCTCTAGGGAGAACAATATGGCTTCCTGGGGAAAGAAATATGACTACCTGGGGAGATGCCAATATATCTCTGCTGAGGAGATAAAGTCTTCTCGTGCAAAATAAATGCACATTCTCAAACCAAGGCTCGAAGCCTACAGCTATCATAAGTAATAATATTGCTGAGGATCAAATATTCAAACAAGAAATAAACTGGGATGGAACAGTCAACCATAATACATCCTTTGTGAAATAAACTCAAGAGGGAAACCCAAATCGTCCAGACAAAGAGCTGTGTAAGAAGGCTAAAGCAAAAATCTTCCACGAGGGATAACTCAGTGGGGAAATTGAAAGAATATACACTCTCTGCCTAAGGCCGACACTCTATTGGAGAGAGGATAACACAACTCTACAAAACAGGGTAATATGCCAACAAAATATTAATGAATGCGAATGAACAATGATTTGATAAATTTAACTATGCATGATGTATGTATGAATATATGAGTGTTATCATGTATATGCTGACAAAATAGACATATAACACTAGGAGTAACCAGGAAAAACCAACTCGGGCACAAACAACACTCAGCTAAATCACATCCAAGATGAACATTCCAAGAGAAAAATAACCACCAACTGAGGAAGCAAAATCCTATTTCGCGGCTTAACTTCACTGGGGTGGAACATAATCCGGAAGTAAACAAATTATAGCGTCAAAACAGTAGAGATACAGGGATATAACATCCTTCTCCAAGCTCCACCGGGGAATAGCACTCAGACTTCAATGGGAAAACAAATGCTTTTACAGTCTACACTTCTACTGTGGATTGCAATATTGATCTCGATAAGGCAGATGAAAACCATATCGTCAAAACATCAACTGAGGATCTCGAGCTTACTTTAATGGATAAACATCATACAGACTTCACTAGGGGGGATAGTGCCTCATCATCGAGATATTAGTAGGGACCTCGTGCTGACTCTATTGGGGAGGTCAAAACCACATCAAAGAGAGAAAACCAAGATACGTTCTTCATTGGGGAAACCAGAGATACGTTCTTTAATATTGAGAGTAATTATTTCCCCAGCTTCTTTGGGAAAAAAGTATGAAACCTCATGGGAATAACAACTTAGGGATTTAAGAAGTTAAACATTATAGCAAGAAATCAATCTTATGGGGATTTTAAATTAAACCCAACACTTGGCGGGTGAAAACCCAAAAAGTTGATAACTAATTCAACACTTCTTAAATAAAACACTGCCCTTGCCTGATTATCGGGCAATCAAACAAAATGCAAGTACCACTGAAAGGAGATGCTTCGCAAATGAGTCAAATCTCAGCATGCACGGGGAGAAAAGACTTCTATCAAATAAGCGAGGTCTTCACTGGGAAATCTCGGATTGAGCCTTCATATCATGTAAACTTATTCCAACAGAAGATGCCCTGGGATAAATTTCCCGGGGAATCAAGAAGTCAACATATAGAAAGAGGTAAAACTCATGGGAATTTTAAATCAAACCCAGCACTTGGCAGGTGAAAACCCAAAGGGTTGACAATTGTCTCAACACTTCTTAGAAAATATATTGCCCTGGTCCAATTACCTGGGAAATAAATACCAACAATAATGCCAACACTGCCAAAAAGAGCAACATTTTGCAAATAATTCCGTCTCAGCACACCAAGGGAACAAGACCTTTCTTCATATGAGAGAAGGCTTCACTGGGGAATCCGGAATAGAGAACTCAGACCAAGAAAATCCAAAAATCAGAAACTGAACCAACACTTGACTGGGGACATTGGGATCACAAACCCGATATTGCACCTTATGCCATTTGGTATCGTCTTCAATATACAATAAACACGCGCATACCAGCAAAAACAACCGGAGAAAACCTTCTCGTGGAAAACAAAACTTCTCAAAATTACAGGAGTTCGTCCATTCCCGGGATCACCATCTTTGTTTTCCTCTTGAATCACGAAATCTAGAGTAAAAGTAAGTTGTAAATTCTTTTTGAAAAACAATTTTGTTATTTAATCTTTTCGCTTTGAAAATTATTATCAATAATAAATGGAGTCTTTGTAAGCTGAATAAAATAAGAAATACAAAGAATTGGGTAAAAGCTAAAATTTTATTGATAGAATGGTAGTCTGCGAATGTCGAGACTCCATGGATAATTACAAAGTTTCGAAAATGGTAATATATAATGAAAAGATACATTGAGATACAATGACCACTATTCCCTCTAACAACTTTGAAATCCTGAGCAGCAGCTCCTGTTGAAGTATGGTGAAGACCCAAGAAGATTATTGCTTCAATGATCAAGTCTTGTCTGATGCATTTACTTGCAAAGAAAGTCCCTAACTTTTGCCTAAGCTGCCCTTGCGGGTTTTCAACTTAGCGGGAAATTTTATTCTATTTATGTCTCTAATTTTTTCCTAGACCACCCTTTCGGGTTTTCCGCCTACCGAGACACTCTTTTTTTCCTAAGCCTCCCTTTCGGGTTTTTAACTTAGCGAGCTGTTCTTTTATTTCTTTAGGCGAAGTATTTCTTGACTGCATCAGCATTCATGGGACGTGGGAACTCCTCGCCGTCCATAATTTCAAGAATTAATGCACCACCAGAGAAGGCTTTTTTGATAACATATAAGCCTTCAAAATTGGGAGTCCACTTACCCCCAGAATCAGCCTTAAAAGACATGATCTTCCTGAGCACGAGGTCGCCTTCTCTGAATTCATGAGGTTTGACCTTCTTATCAAAAGCTATCTTCATTCTCTTTTGATATATCTGCCCATGATACAAAGCCGTCATTCTCTTCTCTTTGATCAAATTCAATTGGTCAAACCTACTCTGGACCCACTCATCCTCTGACAACTTGGTTTCCATTATCACACGGAAAGAGGGAATCTCAACCTCGATTGGGAGCACTGCTTATATTCCATACACAAGGGAGAACGGCGTTGCTCCTGTTGAAGTACGAACAGATGTTCGATATCCATGTAAAGCAAAAGGGAGCATTTCATGCCAATCTTTATAAGTAACAACCATCTTCTGAATGATCTTCTTGATATTCTTATTAGCGGCTTCAACAACCCCATTCATCTTCGGCCTGTACGGAGATGAGTTGTGTTGGACAATCTTGGATTCTTCACAAAGTTCTGTCATCATCTTGTTGTCCAGGTTTGAGCCATTGTCGGTGATAATTCTGCTCGGCACACCATACCGACATATGAGATTATTCTTAATGAAGCACACAACCACTTGCTTAGTAACATTAGCGTATGAAGCAACTTCCACCCATTTGGTGAAGTAATCAATTGCTACCAAGATAAAACAGTGTCCATTCGAAGCTTTGGGTTCTATCATCTCAATCATGTCAATACCCCACATAGAGAAAGGCCACGGGGAAGAAATAACATTGAGAAGTATCGGAGGCACATGAATCTTGTCCGCATAAATCTGGCATTTATGGCACTTCTTTGCAAATTTGTAATAGTCAGATTCCATTGTCAGCCAATAGTAACCTGCCCTTAGCATCTTTTTAGCCATTGAATGTCCATTGGCATTAGTTCCAAATGAACCTTCATGAATCTCATGCATCAACATGTCTGCTTCGTGTCTATCCATGCATCTGAGCAAAACCATGTCATAATTTCTCTTGTACAACACATTTTCACTGAGGAAGAAACTGCCAGCCAATCTTCTCAATGTCTTTCTATCTTTATTCGAAGCACCAATCGGGTATTCCTGAGTCTGGAGAAAATGCTTGATATCATAATACCGAGGTTTCTCATCTGCTACCTCTTTTGTTGTAAACACATGAGCGGGTCTATCCAGTCGCCGAACTATAATTCGAGGTGTATCATTCCAAGTATTCACTTGATACATAGAAGCTAGAGTTTCCATAGCATCCTCCATTTGATTTTCATCTCTAGGGATGTGATGGAATTCAACTTTATTAAAGAAGGGTAACAATCTTCTAGCATAATCTTTGTAAGGGATCAAGTCGGGGTGACGAGTATCTCACTCTCCTTTAATCTGATTTATTACCAAAGCTGAATCACCATACACATCTAGAATTTTGATTCTGAGATCAATAGATTCCTCGAGACCCATGATGCAAGCCTCGTGTTCTGCCATATTATTAGTACAATCAAATGTCAACCTTGCAGTAAAAGGAATGTGTGATCCATGTGGAGTGACAATCAAAACACCAATTCCTTTACCATAAGCATTCTAAGCTCCATCAAATATCATACTCCAGCGAGATTCAGGATCAGGACCTTCCTCAGGCAGTGGTTCATCACAATCTTTCACTTTCAGAAACATCGCACCCTCATCTGTGAAATCAAACATCACAGACTGATGATCATCAACTGGTTGGTGAGCAAGATAATATGCCAACATGCTGCTTTTAATAGCTTTTTGAGTACGGTATTCAATGTCATATTTAGGTAACAACATCTGCCAGCGGGAAAATCTCCCAGTAAGAGCAGGCTTTTCAAAAATATACTTAATTAGATCCATTTTGGAGATCAACCAAGTAGTGTGATTCAACATATACTGCCGCAAACATTTTTCCGCCCAGGCCAGAGCACAACATGTATTTTCCAGCATGGAATACCGCGACTCACAATCAGTAAACTTTTTTACTGAGATAATAAATGGCATACTCTTTCTTCCCCGTTTCATCTTGTTGTCCCAGAATATAGCCCATGGAATTATCTAACACTGTCAGATACATAACCAATGGTCTTCCTTCAACAGGAGGGAGCAAGATAGGAGGTTCAAGCAGATATTCTTTAATACTTTCAAATGCCCATTGGCAGTCATCTGTCCATACACAACCTTGATCTTTCTTCAACAACTTAAATATTGGTTCACACGTTGCAGTCATGTGGGAAATGAATATGGAAATATAATTCAAATGCCCGAGGAACCCTCTAACTTGCTTTTCAGTTCTCGGAGCTGGCATTTCTTGAATTGCTTTTACTTTATCAGGGTCAACTTTAATATCTCTCTGGATGACAATGAAACCCAACAATTTCCCTGACCTAACACCGAAGGTACATTTATTTTGATTCAAGCGGAGACGATACTTCCTCAAACGCTGAAACAACTTCAACAAATCTTTTACATGCCCTTCTTCAGTCTGGGATTTAGCACTCATGTCATCAACATATACCTCAATTTCCTTGTGCATCAGATCATGGAATAGGGTTATCATAACCCTCTGGTACGTTGCACCAGTGTTCTTCAACCCGAAAGGCATCACTCTGTAACAGAATGTTCCCCAGGGTGTGATAAATGTTGTTTTTTCCATGTCCTCAAGCGCCATCCTTATTTTATTATACCCGGAAAATCCTTCCATGAACGATAAAACTTTGAATTTTGATGTGCTATCCACTAACATATCAACGTGTGGCAATGGAAAATCATCTTTTGGACTAGTTTTATTTAGATAT
Source organism: Vicia faba (assembly GCA_948472305.1). Taxonomy (NCBI): domain Eukaryota; kingdom Viridiplantae; phylum Streptophyta; class Magnoliopsida; order Fabales; family Fabaceae; genus Vicia; species Vicia faba. The sequence goes on along the minus strand of OX451739.1, from coordinate 376,852,103 downwards.
TTGTAAACTATGCACATGCGAACTATTCCGTCTTTCTTTGGTACTGGGACAATATTGGAAATCCACTGAGGATACACTGATGTCACAAGAAAATCGACATTAATCTTCTTTAGAACTTCCTCTTTGATCTTCACTTCCATATCTGGGTGAGTTCTTCGCAACTTCTGTTTGATTGACGAACACTCTGGCTTCAGCGGAAAATGGTGCTCTACAATATCTGTATCTAGACCAGGCATATCTTAGTAAGACCAATAAAAAATATCCACGTGCTCTTTTAACATCTCAATCAACCTGCTCGTTACATCAGGATGCAGCAATGCTCTAATCTTGACTTCTTTCGGGTCTTCTTCTGAACCCAAATGGATTACTTCCAATGGTTCTTTATATGGCTGAATGGCATTTTCCTAGCGCTCAAGAAACCGTGAGACCTCTTCTATAATCTCATCATAGTCTTCTTCTTCGGCCCCATACACAGGACATTCAAACTTGGGAGAGGGTACAGGGTCATTGTATTCGACGGGTTTTTTAATTAATCTGCACATATGATTTATGATTGCTTTTAGAAACTGACACATATAACAAGTGATCATGCATATTGTATTTCAGTTATTATTTATTTTGAAAGGTTTTTTTTCTGATTACCATTTTCCAAGAAAAAGCAGAAAATAAAGACACAATTTAGGAAACAAAGACAACTTTTATTATTGATTTTAAAAATCACAGCAAACAGATAAGCCCATACAATATTAATACTTTTCACCTTGGGTAGAGTGAAAGCTTTTCAAAAATATTAACAAAACAAATTACTTTGAAACATGTATGCAAGAGGGAACATCAATGGTGATCCAGTTCTGAACCCTAACTCAGTGCGTCACATAATTTGGCATTTCTGGTTCGGCTTCATCTTCCATAATGGCATTAATCCCGAAAATAGTTGGATGAAGATAACCCCCTCTACGAAAGATATCTTGATACTTGCCTGCAGCAGACTTCGGCTTTGTGCTCTTACCTTTATCATTCTTCATAGAGAACCCCAAGCCAGCTCTATTCTTATTTACAGGTGGATCAACAATCTGTCCCAATACTTCACTATGGCCATTATGCACAACCTGTTGTGCATCCTTAAACGAAGCCATAAAGTTCTCATTTCCTCTTACATTATTAATGGATAAATCTTGGAACTGGGTTCCAACAATAGCTTCAGCCGCCTCCACAATGCTGAAATTGGACAAATGAGATATCAATAATGCATGTTCTCCATTTATAATTACCACTTTTCCTTCACGTACAAACTTCAACTTCTGGTGTAAAGTCGAAGTGACAGCCCCTGCCTCATGTATCCACGGTTGTCCCAGAAAGCAGCTATAAGCGGGTACAATATCCATGACCTGGAAAGTAATATGAAACAAATATGGGCCTATATGAATAGGAAAGTCCACTTCACCAATAACATATTTCCTTGATCCATCAAACACTTTCACAATAATGCCACTTAGGCGCATGGGTGTTCCTTGATATTTCAACATCCTAAGTGTGCTCCTTGGTATAACTTTCAAAGCGGATCCATTATCAATCAGCACATTGGATAATGAATCATTCTTGCAGTTCATTGAGATGTGGAGGGCCAGATTGTGATTCCTTCCTTCATCGGGCAGTTCATGTTCCCTACTACACTGCTGAATAGGTCTACAGGCATATCACTTTCCACAAAAGCTTGGTCCAAGACCCTCATCAAAGATTCTCTATGAGCAGAGGAGTTCATCAATAAAGCCAAGATAGATATTTTTGAAGGAGTCTGCAGTAGCTGATCTATAATTCTGTAGTCGCTCATCTTGATTATCTTCAAAATATCATCCACCTCTTTTTCTAGCGTAACTCCACTAGATTCACCCACTGACTTCTTGGGTTCAACATTTTCAACAATTTTCTTTCCAGTACTAACATCTCCACGAACAACTTGTGCAAATACACGACCACTGTAGGTCACGCTGCTAGTCTCTGCAATATTTCCAACATTAGGCATTGGCTGGATGGGAACTTCCACACCATCCTATAAAATTGTAGCATTATATTTGTAGGGTACAGCCTTATCTAACTTGTAAGGGACAGGACCCGGCAAACTAATCACCAATGGAGTAATAGCTGGCTTGCTATGATATTCAACTTCAAAAGGGGCGGGTGCACCAAAACAGGGCACAATAACATTTACTCTCTCTTCAACACATTCAGTCATTGCAGAGTCTGTAACGCCCTTAATTTAATTAACTATTTAATTAAATTATTTTTGGATTATTTATGAAGTTGTGTTATGATGATAGTTGATGTGTTGTTGTTATTGGAATTAATTATTCTATTAAGTTATGGAATAATATTAGAATAATAATGTTATTTGATGTGGGCTTATTTTAAGGACTAGAAGTAGTAGAAAGGGGGTGTAGGATTTTTAAGCCGATTAAGACATAATGAGAATTATAGGGTTATTATATTAGTTGTTAGAAATGATAAGGAAAAAAGAAGAAGTAGTAAGAGAGAAAGAAATAAGGGTTGGAAGAGAACGTGAAAGTTGCAGAAAAGAAGGAAAAAAGGTAGAACGGAATTCAATCGGAAAAGTTGTAGAACAACCTTCAATCCAAGGTAAGGGTGGGGTTCTGACTCCATAATAGAGTTTATGATGAGTATTATGTGGGATTAGATATGAAAAGTTATCTTGTTTATGATTGGAATGTATATATTGTTGTATGATGAAGATCAATGATTTAGAGATGAGTAATGATGCCCTAATGTTGTATAATTGATGTAGAAATATAGGATTATTATAATTGATGATTATCTATGATTAGAGGATGTTTTTAGATCCTAAGGCAGGGAAATCGCAGTGAAAACGCAGAAAATATTCATGACAAAACAGTATGCGTCGACCTTAAAAGCCATGCGTCGATACATGCGCGTTTTTGGACTTAGGATGAGTCGATACGAAGAAGCATGCATCGATACATGTGGTGTTGCAGACTCAGTATGAGTCAATACAAAGGGATTACGCGTCGACTCATGCAGGATTTTAACCCAGTACCCGTCGACTCAAAACATTATGCGTCGACTCATGTATTCTGATTTTTGACAGATTCTTCCAAAGGCTGTAACTTGAGTTTCCGGACTCCGTTTGAGGTGCCATTCAAAGCGTTGGATAGATAACGCGATGAAATTCATTCTTAAGGATTAAAAAGAATAAGGAGAGTAAATCCTATTACCCAAATTAGGATTAGATTTAGTTCCTGTATAAATCGCTATGATGATTTTGTGAAGAATGATGAGGATAAGACGATTATAGATTATTGTTTGGTTCATAATAGTAAGATTAATGATGATAATGATGTGGTATTACAGAATAGTAATAGGTAGAGGTTTGGTAATTTAGAGATAAGCCTTAGATGATTAATTAATTATAGGCATTATCATGTTGTAGGCCTATGTCCAACGTTGAGGGATTGTCGATCTATCATTGTATTGTTGTTGTGGCTGAGCTGTTGTAAAATTATGTTGATGAATTACATTGATGAAATCATGTTGATGAATTATGCGATGAATTATGTTGATAAATTATATTGATGAATGATGTTGATGAATGATGTCGAGATGCCTCTAATAATTGGCAGCTATTAAGATGTAGGCTTCTGGCCAACGATGATGTTGTGTTGAGATGTCGTTAATTGTGGTTGTTGTTACTACATTGATGATTGTGTCGCATACATTGCATATCAAGATGGAGCTGATGCTCGTTAAGATGGCCTGTATTGGCGAATATTAAGATGAAGGCTTATGCCTTGTTGATGCCTCTATTTATTGGAAATTATTTTGAGATGGGAGTTCTGCTCCAATGGTACCACATGCATTTGCATAATATTGAGTCGCATTATATGATTGTATAAATAAGTTGTGTATTGATGCGGTAAAAGTGTATATTGTTGGTATTCTGTTGTGATTATTGTTGTTTATAAGATGAGAAGTGGTGATGTTATGTTATCTAATTTAATATATTATTTATCATACGTTTTATTACATTGTTAGATATCTCACCCCTTCTGTTTGAATGTTACCCTTACGTTGGTAACATGCAGGTAATCCAGAGTGAAGGCAGTATACCTTCAGTAGTTCGAGTCGATGTCATTGCTCTGATACGTAACACTCGGGGGATGAATGCTTGTTGCTTTGAATTATTGAATATTTCAGTTGTTGAACTTTAATTTGATTGTTGCTAAGTATGTGTTATTTTGAAGTTGCTGTAACGATGGAAAAATATGTTATTATGATTCCTCTACGTAAATTATTTTGCTTATGGTTCATCCTAAGTTTTGAAGTGTTATGTATCCACGTTGTATGCAATGTGTTTTTAAGTTGAATTTGTGGCATCCTGATTCAGTTGTATTAATTTTATAACTCTAATTTACATTTATAATTGCCGGGTAGAATTAGGATGTTACAAAGTTGGTATCAGAGCAAAGGTTGGTCCGTCCGACCAAGTTGTCGAGTCATAGTTGTCTAACAATCGAGTATTGTTAATTTGTGTTCTAACCGTTTTTTATGTTGTAGTGATAAGTTGAGATGGCTGGAAGGAATGATGTTGCACTTGCTGCTGCTTTAGAAGCAATGGCACATGCGGTGGAGAATCAGCCGAATGCTGACAGGAATGCTGGATCTCGTAGCTTGGCGACTTTCCAGAGAGAGAATCTGCCTACCTTCAAGGGAAATTATGATCTTTACGGAGCATTGGATTGGTTGAAAGAGATTGAGAGAATCTTCCCTGTGATTGACTGCACTCCAGCGCAGAAGGTTCGATATGGTACTCATATGCTAACAGTCGAAGCTGATGACTGGTGGCTAGAGACGTGTCAAAAGTTGGAAGCTGCGAGTGAAAATGTCACTTGGGCTGTGTTCCATAGGGAATTTTTGAAGAAGTACTTTCCTGAAGACGTCCGTGGTAAGAAGGAAATTGAGTTCCTTGAGCTGAAGCAAGGGAGTATGTCAGTTGTTGAGTATGCTGCAAAGTTTGATGAGTTGGCTAAGTTTTATCCGCACTATAGTGAGGCAGATGCCGAGTTTTCAAAGTGTATCAAGTTTTAGAACGGGTTGCGCCCAGAGATCAAGAAGGCAAGTGGATACCAAAAGATCCGTGTCTTTTTTGATTTGATTGATAGTTGCAGAATCTATGAAGAGGATAATAATGCTCATTACAAGATTATTAGTGAGAAAAGGGGTAAGCACCAACAGAATCATGGTAAGCCTTATGATTCCCCAACTGGTAAAGGTAAACAGAAATCTTCTCAGGGTCATAGGACTAGTGGGGGAGATGCTCCTGTTGGTGTGGTTTGTTTCAAATGTGGAAAACCTGGGCATAAGAGTAATGTGTGTACTGCTGAGGTAAAGAGGTGTTTCTGTTGTGATAAGACTGGACATATTGTATCTGAGTGCAAACATAAGGATGTGATTTGTTTCAATTGTAGTGAAGAAGGGCACATTGGTAGTCAGTGTCAGAAACCAAAGAGGGCGCAGACAAGTGGCAAAGTGTTTGCTTTGGTTAAGGATCAGGCAGCTGCTGAGGACAGACTTATCAGAGGTACATGTTTCATTAATAGTACTCCTTTAATTACTATTATTGATACAGTTGTACCCCAAAATTTTCCCTCCCATTTTTACTCAAAATTTACTCCTAGTTGTACCCTTTAATTACTATTGATACGGTTGCTTGACTAAGGATTGACCAGACAGATCCTCCTCCTAAGACAATGAGTCTCAAACTAGGGTTTCACTCCTCATCAAGATGTTTGAGTTCCAAGGGTCCTAAATGACTTCCATTGCCCTGATATGTTCCCAAGATCATCCATGCCAAGTTTCATGCCTTGCACAAGGGGTTTGCTCAGTAAACTGCTCAAATGCCTAAAAATCAATTGTACTAGGTCAAAAGTCAATTGTGACCCTCATACAGTCAAACTTCAATATTTTTGGTCAATATAATAATTTTGAAGTAATATCCATCATTTGATCAAGGCTTGATCATGATTCCTCATGGAATGCCCCAAATTCATCAAAACTCAAAAGTTGCTAAATTAGGGTTTCTATAGGAAAAGTCAACCAAACTTTGACCAGGCATAACTTTCTCATACTTTATTATAAATTTCTCATCCAAAGCTCATTTTGAAGAGAATTAAATTCTCTACAACTCATCTTCATCCCTCAAGTTCAAAAAATTCACTCATGAAGAGATGTAAATTCAGACATTATAGGTCATTTCAAAAAGTCAACAAAAACACCTTTTGGGTCAAAGCTTCTTACATGAATATGGAAGATCCAATTGATATGAAACCAAAGAGGTTACGTAGAGGACATACTAAGATTTCTAAAAAGTCTAAGAACACCCTCTTAGGGTCAAAATTGAGAGAGATATGTATTGCTAAAGTTGACCAATTTTTGGGTAAGTGCATGAAGCCAATATTGATCAAATTTGAATTTTTTCCAAAGGAGCCCATCTTCTTGTGCTTGAAACTTGTTTCTAACATGGCCCACAACCTTTGAGTTCATCCATACATCATTATTTTATTTATATTATTTATTTTGAGATTTTATACATTAAAATACAAAATAAAATAAATAAATAAAACAAAATAATGAAAGATATGATTTTCAAATCTTTTCTCATAAAATAATGAATAAGATAAGCTGGAAAATCAAGGGAAAATGCACAAGGCAAGAGAAGGGAAAGATTTGCTCATTTTGAAAATTTTGGATTAAATATTCATGATATTAAACAACATGATTATATTTGATCTCTTGGCATTTTTGTTGACCTAAAGTGATTCAATATATAAACATAACAATCCCAACCCTAATGGACACGTACAACAGCCTCCACAAACCTTAAAATATTTCTCTAAAATCCAAATAAAAGTGCCATTCGTATAAACCATCTCATCTCTTTTCAAGACAAACCAAGCATTCAGTCTGCCTCCTGAAGACCCCAGGAAGCATTCCCCATCATTAAGCAAGCCCAGCACGCCCAAAAACTCCCTCACGCAATCCCTCTGATTTGGTAAAATTCTCAAACTCAAACTTGTGATTCAGGTGATATAAATAGAATCTTTGCATTAGCATATGTTCATAATGTTATTCTAAGATGTTTTGAATCATTAGTTGCAAGCATGCACGCAGAAACAACAAGGTGACATTACTAGGGAATGAAGGTTTTTGTTTTTCGTATCTGTATTTGCAAGCATCTTTAGGTCAAATGGAGGCCACCATCGTGATCGCATCCCTCGAAATAGGGGGATAGGGTACAATTTTCACTTTGATCCATTGTGTTTGGCAGGTTTGGCATTTTGAAGCTACCGTAGAAGGTGAACGGAGCTGAGCTCCGACACCGTTGACCGATTTGAATTCCATTGGCTTGTTTGTCATCACATCATTGGTCCATGTCAAAGCTGATTGTGCGCGTTTTGAATGTTTGACATTTGGATTGTTCTTTCATTATATTATAATCTTTCTATTGTATACATGAATGAGTTAACAACGCATATGGCAAAGGAGTAAACATGCAAAACCAAAGACATGGGTTCGATCCCAGAAACTAGCAATTTTTCATTTTCCCAACATTTCTTACAGGTTCCAGTGTATGGCACCCCCATACGTACACCATACGCCCAAGATTCACCACCATCAGATTATGTCCTGGCCATATCTCACGCCTCCAGGAAGCAATCACATGGTGGACCTCCCAGAAGCCACCACACTAGATCCAGCGCAGGATATGGGCTTGCATCAATCTGGGCATGTCCAGTTCTTCTTCACACCTCCAGAATTACTTCCACACCAGGCCTATTATTTCCTTTTTAATTTCTTTATTTGTTTTAATTATTTATTCAATTATTTTTACAAAACAAAATATCCTTTTTACTAAATCATAAAATCATAAAACCATCAAATATTAGAATTAGGTTTTTTTTAATAATTAATTTCATTAATTAATTAGATTAATTTAATTAGGTAAATTTAAATTATTTTTTCCATAATTAAAATCAATTAGAAAATTACGGTTAATTTGCAAATATTTAATTTTCTCAATCAAAAAATAACATAAATATTTTCTTTGATTTCCTTTGAATTCAGACTTTGATTCCCGTATTTATTCATCGCGTACACAATATTTTATTACAATTATTGTATTAGCTGCGAGTTTGTAATAGCTTTAAATTAGGGTTTATCTTACTGCTTATTATTTTACGGTTCAATCCCCAGTTTTTTGGTTATGTAACCCCTTCCCCGAAGCCTTGTAATAGCGTAGATTTACTTTTCCGCTTTTAATTTTCTGCAACTATAAACTGTCTAGATGTATGGATAGTAGGCTTGTATGCAAAAGATAAATCAAATTAATACAGTAGAAAACCCTAATTGTGCAAAGATAAATAAACTGAAAAATAAACACTCGCACATGCTCACTCCTAGGGTTTTCCCCACTTCGGTTGCCTTCGGTAAACGATCATGAAGTATAGGGAGTCTTAGTGGTTGTCCTCTAGTCCCAAAAGATAAAAAATGACCCATTGGAATGTTGCCTCGAAAAGATATTTAGGACTTTAGGGTAATTACTAATGTTTCCTAACCATTGCTTTAGTGATCGTAATTGTCCCTTTCGTCCCTGTCGATTGTCCCTTAAACTCCAACGATGGAGCTACCTACTCCTTAATAGTAGGATAGCGTTGTTGATGCATGGTTTATTCGTAAGTGTAGAATCACGTTAGAGTAATATAAAATATTATCGATCCACATAGACCAATTGTCAATCCATCGTTTCCTATTGTTACGGTGTTTAGCTAAGTCAATATTAAACAGGGAATTGAGCATGCAAGAAAGTAAAGTGCGGTGAAATAAACTTCAGATATAAAAGCAGGCCGAATGTAATTCACATAGTCAGATGATATTCGCAATGCTTCGGAATAGAACTACTTATAGGGAAATATTTTCTACTAAAGAAAATAACTAATTTAACAGGAACTATCGCTTTCGCGTATTCAGAACCGAGTTTACTCTCTAATCAGACCTTCTTATCGTCACTTATAAAAAGGCGCGCATTGCATTAAAGTAATAAACCTATTTTTAAGAAATAAAGTACTTGACCAAGTTGAAAAGTATTTTGATCTAGAATTTATAATAAAAAGGGAACCTAACTTTAACCCTATGAACGCGTCCAAAAATAGTTTCAAAATCGATTTCTTTGATAATAAAAATCCCTAACTAACTACACAAAGCGCTTTCGCTTCCTTTAACCAGTTAGAACTAACCGAGTTTAACAAAAGGTTGGACGGCTTTCGATCTTACCCAACAACAATAAAGTACAGAAAACTCGTATTAAAAACCAAAATAGCCTATAAGCATTTCTATTGACACATTATTTGGAATATCGATCTAACTAGATTCCTTACATTCTAGCCCAGTAAGGTTTAGCCTGACATGGGAATGTAAACAAACATGTTAAAATAAATCATGCGAAAATAGTAAATGATTTAAAGTGTGGTGCGGGAAATAAACAAAGTAAAAGCAGGTGCGGGAAATAAACAAAGTAAAAGCAGGTGCAGAAAATGAACAAAGTAAAAGCAGGTGTAGGAAATAAACAAAGTAAAAGTAGGTGCAGGAAATAAACAAAGTAAAAGCAGGTGTAGAAAATAAACAAAGTAAAAGCAGGTGCAAATATATAAATAGAAACCTGCTCCAAATGGGGAGGTTTTAAATTCGGTACAACTGGAAATAAAATTCGACTAGAAATAAATAGTAGTTGAAAATAAACGTGGCAAGATAAACTTCTGCCGAAGTGCTCCAAACTCGATTACAGACTCAATCAACAGTGCAATAATTCCCCGATGTGAAGATTTATCGCTTTACAATGGTGAAATTATATGGCTTAAGTTCGCAACTATGGTTGGATCAAGTTTTCAACTAAGCTTGGGTGATTTGAAATGAAATCAGGAACTTCTATTTATAGAGGATGAAGAATGCAGGAAATCACATGAATGCCCCCCAACTCCTTTTGGGGGGGAAAGTATCGTCCAAAGGGGGCGCCCACCATTAGGGACATGGCCCCCGCCATGTGTGTAGATGAAAGGGAAGTGGGGAACGTGGCAGTTGAGGTCAGCAGGAGGTGGTCGACGTCATGGCCTACCCTATGGCTGGCGCCATGAGTGCAAATTTGACATAAACTCCTATTTTTCAGCCTGTTTTCCTTCAATTCTTCAGGGGGGCTCTGGATAATTGAAATACCTGAAAAGGAAACAAAAGATAGGCATAATACGAGAAAACAATAATAAAAAACTAAATAACATGTGAAATTAGAGTCAAAAACAAGTGTAAAGTAAGTGTTATCAAATTCTCCCACACTTAAACCTTTGCTTGTCCTCGAGCAAAAACTCTAAATAGATTAAGAAGAAAATACGGTGTTAATGAACAAGTTGGGCTGCAAGGGGCCTCTGGAATTAAAACAGGGATGTATTGATAGGTACTGACTGATTCAAACCAAGGATATCATAGTGACACTCTTCCGTAAAACGAACATAAGCTTCGTTCCTTTACGAACCAATCCATATAAGGCCACTATGCTTAGGCCTATATTTTTCCTATTTTCAAATCCTTTTTCATTCAGGCGCAATCACATTAAACCCGTTATTCGTACATACTCATAGTAAAGTGACCGGGTAGTAATTCTGATCATAAAACGCAGGGCTCTGGTATAAAAAGTTGGCGTAACCCCTTTTATTGACCCATTTATAGTTGCAGGGGATCGGATCGTAATCTGCCCTACCAAGTTCAGCACCAGATACCTCTGAACTAACTAAAGATGGATAGTTTTTTTCTTTTTCTTTTCTTCTTCTTCTTCTTTTGCTTTTTCTTTTGCTTTATTTTTCAACATACAACTTTGTTGAGTTAAATGACTTTGTGAGGGTCACCTATCCCGGGGTTGTAGTTTATAATAAGAACATAGCATATAGATCATTCACTTCTCTTCGGTCCCCTACGTAGAGCATGCTTAGACCGGAGCTGACTGCTAGGATAAACTATTCAAGGATTTAAGAATGAAAATTTTTAAGGCCACGACATAGGGGGTATCGGGATCAAATTCCTAAATTTACGAAGCTTAAGGTGTAAAAATGATGTCGATGCTTCAAAAGGGCTTTCCCAAGGCATACTACATCCTATCTCAACCAGGTCTTATAGCCCAACTAAGTTCAAAACACAGTGTTTTTCTTAGAAAATTTTTCAGTTAGGCTCAAGAAATGGGGGAGTGGACATACACTAGACCATACAGATATAAATGACTCGTCAAAACATGTATTATTTTGAAAAGAAAGCAAACAAGAAAACTAAAGCAAATAAAGAAGTAAAATAACGAGAAGGAAAATGCAGGAAAGGAAAAAAATAAAGCGAGAAAAATAAAGCGAGAAAGCGAGTAAATATCCTCCCACACTTAAATGAAACATTATCCTCAATGTTGCAAAATAAGATAAGGAAAGAGTCACCTGGTAAAGTACTAAGGTTGGCTGGGTCCCTCGCCATCCTGCGGTGAATGCCTATGATGAAGGGATCGGCTGCGACGACGACTGCTCTGAGAAGCCTCGAACTGGTCGATTTTGGCGGACAAGGCAATATGTGAACTCTGAATCTCGCGAAGGTTGCCTAAAAGGGAACCTTGAGTGGCTTCCATGAGGGCGGAGTGCCTCTGAAACTGAGCTTGTTGCCTATGTTGCTCGCTGGATATCGCCAATTGAGATTCCATAAGACTTTGAAAAGAGCAGGTCGACTGCTGTCGTGACGCCTCTATAAAACTCATGTTATCTGCCAGCTGCTGTTGGATGGAAGAAAGTAAACCATGTCGTCTCTCCTCCTGGGCTAGCTGGTCACACCACATCTCTTCAGTGATGTAGAAGCCAGGAGCCGTACCTGTAAAAGTGTTAGAAGTAGAAGGTGCACTGTGTACGGGTGAAGCATGGTGGGGGGGATACAGGTGGGGCATGAGGTTCATCCCTCTGCTCGTATTCTTCATCAGTCTCGTGTCCGTCCCCAAGTGGAACATTAGGAGGTAATGGACCCGTAAAAGGTGCACCATCTAGATCATAGGTCCAGTTCCTCGCAATTCGTACATCAGTATGTCTAGTGCAAGGTAGAACGATTGATGGGATAGCGACACCCCGAACCATAAGTATAAAGCCACTCGCTCTCCTCACCTTGCACAATTTCATATCTTTTAGAAATTTCAAATTAATTGTGCGGGGAGGCAGGGGTGCTAGTGTAGCTATCTCAGTGTCAAGGTGCAGAGCTCTAGCAATAGATGTAACTATTCCCCCAAAAGCTATGGTCCCTGTGTGTCTCAGGATAACAATCATATGAGAAATCATAAACGAGACTGAATTATTTCTTCTATTAGTGAGACTACCCTGCAAAAATAGAAGTTCTCTAGTATTTACCTTGTTTGGATTCTCCCGGCCAAAAATAGTACAGGCGAGCATATATCAAAAAATCCGAATAGTCGGGTTATGGATCAATGATGCTAAAATTCCTTCAAAAGAATTTATAGAAGAGTTTGACAATTGACGCCAGAAGGAAAATGCATCAGTGGACCACTCAGAATCCAAAGGGGTCTCACAAATAGCGCCATCACCATAAGGAATACCCAACAGAGCTGCTAGTTCGTTGGTGCTATATTCATATTCAACATTAAACAAACATAATTTAACCGTATTGACAGTACTAGCAGTGTCGGGGTGAACCAAATAAATAAGGGAACTTAAGAATTCCCGAGTTAGCCTCTCAAAGATGGGCTCTTTTCTAGTAAAGATATCATGCAATCCTAAGATGTCATCTAAATGAAAAAAAACTATGATAAAGTCCTAAAGTATACAGACAGTCTTCATCGAAATACCTGGTTAAGACAATTTCTCGTCCTTGCAATTTTTCAAGGATTTTTTGTTGTCGGTCTCCGGGTTTGCCTTCACGAAGAACGTATCTGTTGAACTCTATTATTTCTCCTTTGGAAGAAATTTGAAAAAAAATGGGTTTCAAAAATGGGTGTTGGAGATTGGGAGGAGAAAGTTTGAATTTTTATGAAGGTTAGAAAAATCGATGTTGGAGTGGTTAATGGGGTAGTAGGTGGTTGATAAAATGAGAGGTGTTGGGTGGTTAATGGGGTAGTAGATGGTTGAGAAAATGAGAGGTTTTGGGGTTGAAATGGAGAAAGTGGGAGGTTTTTGAAAATCTGCCTGTTATAATCCCAGACACCATGGTGGGCGCCATGGTCTTGGTGGAGGACGCCATGTTTGAAAATTGGGCTGGGCTCAAATTTCTTTGTTTTGTTGGTTTGGGCTTCTTATTCTAATTTCTTCTCGTAGGTGCAAACATCAATTCTTCATTTGGTGCTTCCAAGGATTGGTGTATTGAAATATTTTCTTTTATGTTTATAACTTGAAAATAATAAACTTATAAAAATAAAATAAACAATTAATTAAAGAGAAAAAATAAAAATAAAAAGAAATACACTTAATCATGGTAAGTAAAAAAAATAAAAATAAAAATAAAATATAATGCAAGAGTTAGGCATAAAAATAAATAAGTCTGGAAAAGGAAACAACATGATAAACAAAACAGAAAAACAATGCAAATATGAATCAAGATCATCAAGGAGTAGTAGCGTCCTTGGTTGACTCAAAACCATGAGCTACAGCTAACTTACTGCGAAGATCATCAATTTCCTGCTGTAGGAGGTCTGCCTCTGTAGAGTGAGTAGCATTGAAAACCATAACCTGGAGAAAGAGGTCTTCAACTGTCTGACGAAGTTGGGCTACCTCTCTACGCAACCCAGTAACCTGTGCATAAATGTCGGGTTGCTGCAAAGAGAAATTATTAGAGAATACAATGGTCTTTTATGGCGATGGACATGGATGATACTCAGGTACCGGAGGTGATTTTCGCTCGTCCACGGTCTCTCCAAGACCTTCTAAGGTATATGTCCAATTGGTAGGGTTATGGACATTGGTCATCATGGGATCAGGCAGGGTAAAATAATGAACGGTTTCATTATCAATCAGGAGTCTATATTGGTTGGGATTAAAGTAGACTCTTCTCATCAGCCCACGATCCAAGCAGAAATCAGTGTCCATTGTAGTATATCCACAATAGGAGGTAAGGTGAGATGACTTACTTGTATGACCCAAAGCAGAAGCAATCTGAGTCACTGTCCCTCCCACATTGAGGATACCTTCAGCAGACTTAGAAGTCATCATGAGATTCCACAGCAGAAAATTTCCACAGGCTACAGGGCGAGACTGGGTCGCACAGTAGAGGAAAAATATCTCCTCCTTGCTAACATGGGTATCAGTGTCGGCCTTCCCTAGGAAAGTGTGAGAAATAACCATCTGAAAATACCTGAGAGAAGGGTTGTGAATAATAAGGGATAGCTGAGTGGAAGGATCAAGGCTCCCTCTAGCAATAATATCTCTCCAGAATTTCTCTATGTCCCTAGTCATGAAATAGCCAACTGGTAGCTCAGGTATAGCATCGGGTGTGGTCTGGAAGCCTAGCAAGTCGCCAAACTCCCTCTGGGTAAAACAGTATTCTATCCCGAATAGTCTGAAAGTGAGATATCCACCCTGGCCATTATAGGGCTCAAACTCGAATGAACTGAGGAATTCTAAGGTGAGGTTCCTGTAGGTCATATTTAGGTCATCTGCATACTCGTCCCACTTTAGCTGGTTGCATAGATACTTGATACTGGCTTCAAAGCCAAGAGCTTCCATGCAAATCTGGTTTGGATATCTGGTTGGTGCCATGGGTCGCTGTGAAAGGACCGCATAGCGTTGTCTCTGAGTGTCATCTTGGAAGGAAACATGCATGTAATCGAAATGCTCAATCCTGAAAAATGTAGTTAGCAAAGACGGCTAGCAGGTGATGCCTGAAATCATAAATTTTGTAACTGTTAGTATAAAGATAAAAATAAAATTTGATAAAGTAAAAAGTAAATAAATGCAAAAAATAAAAATAAAAATAGACCTATGGGTTTCCTCCCATCCAGCGCTTGTTTAGCGTCGTTAGCTTGACGAGTAAACTTCATATAACGGAAACTGGTACTGGTGGATCAATCAGAGTGTGGCTGGAGTAGTTGTTGGGAATGTCGCCTCCTTCGTAGTGCTTCAACCTCTGCCCATTGATGATGAATGGGCTACAAGAATTATTCTTGATCTCGACTTCTCCAGATCTTAGGATTCTAGAGACCTCAAAAGGACCAGTCCATCTTGAACGTAGCTTGCCAGGAAAAAGTCGCAACCTGGAATTGAAAAGGAGAACAAAGTCGCCTATATTGAAATCTTTCTTTACAATTCTTTTGTCATGCCAAGTTTTGGTTCTTTCTTTATATATTATACCATTCTCATAGGCAGACTGGCAGAATTCCTCTAATTTATGAATGTCGAGGATGCACTTTTCACCAGCAGTCAAATATTCCAAATTCAGGGTCTTAATGGCCCAATAGGCTTTATGCTCTAACTCGAAGGGTAAATGATTGGATTTTCCATAGACTAATTGGTAAGGGGTTGTACCAATAGGGGTTTTAAAAGCTGTTCTGTAGGCCCATAGTGCTTCATGTAACTTCTGAGACCAATCTTTTCTAGAAATTGAAACAGTTTTTTCTAAGATTTGTTTAATCTCCCTATTAGACACTTCTACTTGGCTGTTAGTCTATGGATGATAAGGTGTTTCTACTATGTGCTTTACTCCATACTTACTCAAGAGCTTATCAAAGATTCTGGATATGAAATGTGATCCTCCATCACTTATAACGAGATGGGGTGTTCCAAACCTCAAAAAATGATATTCTTAAATAACTTGACTACCACTCTTGTGTCGTTTGTGGGTGATGCAATAGCCTCAATCTATTTAGACACGTAGTCCACAACTACCAAAATGTACCTATTTCCCATTGAAGGTGGAAATGGTCCCATAAAGTGTATACCCCAAACATCAAAGAGTTTGACTTCCTGGATATTCCTCATTGGCATCTCATCACGTCTTGATATGTTCCTGGTGCGTTAACATCAGTCGCACTTGACAATGTAGGCATGAACATCGCGCCATAAAGTTGGCCAATAGAGGTCTGCTTGAAGAATCTTGGTGTGCGTTTTAGATATACCTGCTTGTCCACCATAAGGTGCAGAATGACAGTGTCTGATGATGTCTTCTATTTCCTCTTCTGGGATGCAACGCCTGAAAATATTATCTATTCCTCTCTTGAATATGAGTGGTTCATCCCAGTAGAAATGTTTAACATCTTTGAAGAACTTCTTTTTCTGTTGGTAATTTAGATCAGGGGGTATGATATCTGCAGCTAGGTAGTTTACAAAATCAGCATACCAAGGTACACTCTTCATTACTGAATTTTTTTCAAAATCTTTATCTCTGTAAGGCTCGAAATCATCAGTCTTAGCTATAAGTCTGTCATAGGTGAAATCATCATTTATAGGTAATAAGTCAGGTTTTAAGTGTTCTAATCTAGAGAGGTGGTCAGCGACAACATTCTCTGTGCCTTTCTTATCCTTAATGTCTAGATCAAACTCTTGGAGTAACAGGATCCATCTAAGTAATCTAGGTTTATCGTCCTTTTTATTTAATAAATAACGTATGCTAGCATGATCAGTGTAAACAATGATCTTTGCTCCAACTAGGTAGGACCTAAACTTATCTATCGCAAAAATTACTGCCAGTAATTATTTCTCTGTTGTTGCATAGTTGAGCTGGGTGGTATCTAGGGTTCTACTAGCATAATATATAACATGTAATTTCTTGTCTTTTCGTTGTCCTAGAACAGCACCAACTGCATAATCGTTGGCATCGCACATGATTTTAAAAGGTTGTGTCCAATCTGGGGGTTGCATGATCAGAGCTGAAATCAGTGCTTGTTTAAAAAATTTAAAAGCTTCGAGACATTTCACGTCAAAAACAAATTCAACGTCCTTCATTAGAAGATTAGTCAAAGGTTTTGTTATTTTAGAGAAGTCTTTTATAAAACGCCGATAAAAACCAGCATGTCCAAGAAAACTTCTAATCTCCCTAATGGTTTTAGGTGGGCTGAGGTTTTCTATAACTTCAATTTTGGCTCTATCGACCTGAATGCCTCTTTTGGAGACAATGTGTCCTAATACTAAACCCTCGTTAACCATAAAATGGCATTTTCCCAGTTTAGCACTAGGTTTACCTCTACGCATCTTTCAAGAATTTTTTCGAGGTTGGAGAGACAATCTTTAAAATTGAATCCACACACCGAGAAATCATCCATGAAAACTTCCATTATTCCATCTAGGTAATCTGCAAATATATACATCATACAACATTGAAAAGTGGCAGGGGCATTATAGAGTCCGAAGGGCACTCGTCTATAGGCGAACATTCCATAAGGACAGATGAAGGTTGTTTTCTCTTGATCCTCAGGGTGAATAGGTATTTGGAAAAATCCTGAGTATCCATCTAGATAACAAAAGTGCGAGTGTCTGGCTAGATGTTTGAGCATTTGACCTATAAATGGAAGAGGGAAATGATCCTTCCTGGTTGCTTTGTTTAATTTTCTATAATCTATACACATACGCCAACCTCCTTCTGTTCGTTTAGCAATATGCTCACCTTTCTCATTTTCTATGACTGTGATGCCTCCTTTCTTTGGCACCACATGCACAGGGCTTACCCAATTACTATCTGATATTTGGTAAATTATACCAGCCTCTAGTAACTTAAGAACTTCTCTTTTAACAACATCGCTCATTATAGGATTTATTCTTCTTTGATGTTCTCTTGAGGGTTTTGAGTTTTCCTCCAACAAGATCCGGTGCAAGCACACTAATGGACTTATTCCTTTTAAACCGAAGATTTTATATCCTAAAGTTGAGGGATATTTTTGTAAGATCTCTAAGAGTTGAGTTGTCTTGTCTTGACTTAAAATAGTGTTAACTATAACAGGACGATTCATCTCTTTATCTAAGAATTCGTATATGAGGTTCATGGGAAGTTCCTTCAGTTCTAAAGATGGTTTCAAAGGGCAAGGCATGGGATCGGGAGTAAGCGATAAACATTCATAGAGGTCGTCATCGATGTAAGGTTCTAAACTTTTAAACCCATCGTCCTCCATAATGGGGGTCGAAGGTAACTTGATATTTTTGTTAGATTCCTCTCTCTTAAGTTCCAATATACACTCGTTAATGACGTCGATGGCATAACAAGCATCTCCTATGACTGGTGCCATTAAGAACTTTGAAACAATAAATTATATCTTTTCATCACCCACCTCAAATGTTAATTTTCCTTTTTTAACGTCAATTATGGCTCCGGCTGTTGATAGGAATGGTCTACCTAAGAGGATTGGGATTTCTTCGTCTTCTTTAATATCCATAACTATGAAATCAATTGGGATATGTAGCTGACCAATCTTAACTAGTATGTCTTCAAGTATGCATATAAGATACTTAACTGATCTATCATCCAGCTGGAGAGACATTTTAGTCGGCTGCAATTCTCCTAAGTTTAACCTTCTACAAACTACTAAAGGCATAAGGCTGACGCTAGCTCCTAAATCTAAGAAGGCTTTGTCAATAGTATGATTTCCTAAGATACAAGGAATGGAAAAACTTCCTGGATCCTTTTCTTTCTTGGCAAGTTTATTTTCTGAAATAAAATTGCATTCGATAGGTTTGGGATCATCAAGTCTACGCTTGTTGGTCAGGATGTCTTTTAGGAATTTAGCATAAGATGATATCTGAGTGATGGCTTCGGTGAAAGGAATCTCTATATGGAGTTTTTCTATAACTTTAACGAATCTCTGGTATTGATTGTCAAGTTTGGTTTGTTTAAGTCTTTGCGGAAATGGGACTGGGGGTTTGTACGGGGGTGGTGATTTATTAGTTTTATCTTTTAATTCTGGTTCTTTTTGCTTTTCGGGTTCCTCTGGTTCCTCTACTTTGTCTGCAGGCAAAACATTTGTCTTAGGTTGTGAGGGTGTACTTATGGCTGGATCCTTGCGTCCATCATAAGTAGTCCCACTTCTTAAGGAAATGGCATTAGCCTGCCCTTTAGGATTTGGTTGATGTTGTCCAGGGAATTGTCCTCCAGGTGTAGTTTGTTGGGCTTGTGTTTGGGCTATCTGCGAGATCTGGGTTTTAAGCATCTTGTTGTGCGTAATTATTTGATCAACCTTGGTTCCAAATTGCTTGATTAGTTTGTTTACGTGAATATTCTGATTTAGAAACTCTTTGTTTTGCTGGGTTTGAGCTGAAATGAAATTTTCCATGATTTTCTCAAGGTTTGGTTTGGGTGCCACAGCTTGCATAGGTTGATTTGGTCTTTGGGCTTGGAAACCTGTAGGTCTCGGAGGTGCAAAGTTTTGTATTGGGCTACTGTTTTTATAAGAAAAGTTTGGGTGATTCCTCCATCTGGGGTTGTAAGTGTTTGAAAATAGGTTTCCTTGGGTGTAGTTTTATTGGTCTGAGTAAGGCTCATTCAACAAGTTACATTCTGCAGGTTGATGTCCTTGGGTCTCACAGAGTTCGCATTCTGAAGCTACTGCGGCTACAATATTAGGGTTTTGAGACATGTTTTGAACTTTTAAGGCAAGAGCGTCCATTTTAACTTGCATCATGTCTATAGAACTTATCTCATGTTTTCCTCCTTGGGTCTTCTTTTTCTCTATCGTAGCTCGTTCTGTTCCCCATTGGTAATGGTTTTGGGCCATGTCCTCAATGAGAGCGCAAGCTTCTAGGTAAGGTTTATTCATCAATGCGCCACCAGCGGCAACATCGATAGAAATCTTTGTGTTGTAATGGAGTCTGTTGTACTCCAAAATTTTCCCTCTCATATTATCAAGATTTTTCCTCACAAGACCTCTTGGACTCCAGACAGGACTAAGGTTTGCTCAGCTCAAGACCTCATCTTGCACTGATGACCTGAAATTAGGGTTTGAATTTGCACAAGAATTTTTGGACCATCTATGCTTCATGTGACTTTCATACATCATGTTGGACCTCTAAGATTGCTCATACCAAGTTTCAAGCCTTGAATCACATTTTTGCCCAGTCAATTGGACAGTTGACCTAAAAATCAACTATATTGGGGAAAAAGTCAACCATGGCCAATTTACAGTCAAACTTAATAATTTTTGATCCAAAACAACATTATAGGCTCTTATGTACCATTTTATCAAGTTTGGACCACAACTCCTCAAGAAATTTGATCAAATCATCAAAAGGGCAAAATGGTCAAAATTAGGGTTTTGATTGAGAAAGGGCAATTTCTGATTTGTGACCTAGCCAATGGCCAATTGGGTTCAAGCATGATTTCAAGGACTCAATAGCATCATCTTGACCTAATCATATAGTTCAAAAGATCTCAAATGCATAGGATTGACAGATGAATTTTGCAGTCAACTGATTAAAAATCAAATGTACACTGAAAAGTCAAACTTTAACTTTTTGGTCAAAATCAAGTGCCAAGGGTCATAATTCATCAAGATATGTCAAAATGTGAAACTCGTTGACCAAGAAACCTAATTTTGGAAATTAGGGTTTAAATTTGAAAATTTTCTAAGTTATGGAAAATTTCTTATTTTTTCCCAACTTTCCACAACTTTTTCACCATGATGCAATTGGATTCAAACAAAACTTCCAACATGAAAGTTGTATTCCTCCATGAAATATACAACTTTTATTCACAAAGTTTTCCCAAAAGATGCTTGGATCTCAAGTTATGATTTTGTGAATAGGGGTCCATAAACTTTTTAACTTAGTGAAATTTTGCCCTAGTTTAGGCAGATTTTTGACCTAACTTCATGGCAACTTTTCACCTAGTTCCAAGAGGAATCTCAAAATGAATTTCAAAGATGGATTGTAGAGAATGTTACAAGATTTCCAAAATGTCCAAGAACTCTCCAAGATCATTTATGGTTAGGGAGAATCGAAGAAATGAAAATGGCAATTTATCACTTTTGTTCAAGGCATTTTTCACAATGGTTCAAGTTGCAAATCTGTCCTAGCATGCTTGTACTTGGTATTACAGGTCCTAATCCTTTCTACACTCCATAATTGAATGCTAATTCAGTGGACAATGGCTTTATTTTGATCTTTGGAGCATTGTACATTGAATTAATCCATTTATGGCATAAAGTTCATAATACCATTTTGATAAAGCAAGACTTTTACAACTTTGCATTTCTTGAGCCATGGACCTGATCTTTTGTTGCAAACAAGATTTACAAACATCAGGCAAAGTACACCAACCCTATGCAGTCCATAAGCTAGCCTGTACATGCCTTTGGCTTTGTCACTTCACCTTTTCTTCAAAAGCAAGCAAAATTGCAAAAGTCAAGTAAGCTTGTGTATTTGATAAAGGCAAGACTTTGTATCATTTCAAACAACCTCAGAACCTTGTAACAAGCCTAAGCACGAATTGCTAACATCTCAAACACCCTCAATCACAAAAAACACTATTTTCTGCCCAAACAGGGCAGCTTCTGCAAATCTCAAGCCAAATCAAAATTGGCTCGTGCGTTTCTTGATTCAACCCTTGAAACATCTTCCATACATCACACTTAAACTGTCCAGGCCCTTGTCTTGCAACTGTGTGTCCTGTTTCAAGCTTCACCATTTTCATTTTGAAGGTTTGCAGGTTGACTCGTGCAGCAAGATTCAAGCATCTACAAGGCAAGCTGGGCATTGGAGAAGCTTGAGGGAACTTCAAGGAAGCTCACAAGAACTTCTGGCCTCACTCAAAGTTCCCACATTGCCATATCCAAACTCAACTGAACAAGGTATTTTTCAAGTTTCTATCTCTCTATTTAGGCATCTTTAGGTCACGATTTGTGAAGCAAAAATGTAGTCCTTAACTTGCTTAAGCTGTACATATGCATAGTTTTTATTTATATTAACTGAGTAGTGAGAATTTGAAGCTTGAAGTTCATGAAAATTTTAGGTCAGAAATTAGGGGTGATAAAATTCTCCTTGATCTTTTAGAGTTAGGTCATGAATTTTATATCATTAGAATCGTGAGATCATAAGCTACCTTTTTTGTGTTATGAGTTTTTGATTTTATGCAAGCATGAGCAAGAACAAGATTTGAAGCACAGAAGCGCGCGTTTGAACGTTGGCTGAAGGTCAGGGACGAAGGCTGGCTGGGCCTGGCGCCTTGGGCCTGCTACTTTTTGCACCCCCCTGTTTAATTTTGCACCCCCCCTGTTTACTTTTGCACCCCCCTTTTGCATATTTTTATATTTTTTGTATTTTCTTGCATATTTTATATTTCTGACATTTTTTTTCTTCTGAACATTAAAAAATCCCAAAAATATTTTCTTAATTTTTTGCATTTTATTTTATTAATTTTTTATTATTTTTTGGCTTAAAAATAGTTTATTAGGTTTTATTTTCTTAAATAAACTTGTAAATAATAAAAATACTTAAATATTTTTATTTTATTATTTTATACATATTAAATATTTATTTGTCATACATATTTAATTTTTAAATATTTGTACATAATGTTATTGTTATTTTTCTTAAACAAAAAAACAAATGAATGAATAATATTGGAAAACATATTTTCTATTAAATCAAAATTAGGGTTTCCCCTTTCAAAAATAATAACATTATTTTTTCTTATTTTTAGGACTTAGATAATTTTATTTTCTCATACATAAAACAATTACAAAACATTTTTTGCATATTTATATTTTATTGCATATTTAAATACTTGTTTATTTATTTATTGTACAATAAATTCAATTGGGTTGTAATAGTGAATTAGGGTTTTATTTTGAGTAATATCCCCCATTCAAAACTTGTATCCCCCCTCCCATAATATTGTTGTAATAGTTTAGATTTACTTTACGCAATTTATCGCATTATATCCATGTTTAGTAAAAACTAGGGTTTGTATGATAAGACAAAATCAAAACAAATAGCATGACCTAATGCAAGACAAAAAAGCATGAAAAATGACAACACATTGCACACAAGCACCTCTAGGGTTTCACCCACTTGGTTGCCTAAACAAAATGACCATGGTATGCATGCTAGGCATCTTGGCAAAACAATACAAACAAAAGATCATAGTCCCTCGATGACGCTATCACAAGTTGCCTAAAACAAATGATCTTAGTCCCTAAAACTTACTAAGATACTTGGCACTATTGCTATCATGGTCATATGATGACCCACGCCCATCCCGTTTAACATCCAAAGATAGGGTTGTCTACCAAAACAGTGGTAGGTTAACAATGTCAAAGGAATAAAAATGTATATGAAAGACTTTTGAGTAGGTAGATAGCTTCTAGTTACTTGATCAAACTTGCAAACAATCCTTTCTATTTTCAAACAAACACACACACACATTTCAAAACATTTCCAAACAACTTTCAAAACATTGAAACATTTTTCAAAAGACAAACATCTTTGTATACATTCTTACGAACGAGAATCATTACAAAGATTGCCTAAACAAAGGCCTCTTTTCAAAATACTTTCAAAACCACACAAAGCACCATTTCAAACAATTGCAAAAGCAAAGCAAGTGATCTAAAACAAGTAACTAAGAGCCCATGGAAAACCATGGATGAAAAGGGTGATAGCACCTTCCC
This sequence comes from Vicia faba, assembly GCA_948472305.1. Lineage (NCBI taxonomy): Eukaryota > Viridiplantae > Streptophyta > Magnoliopsida > Fabales > Fabaceae > Vicia > Vicia faba. The sequence continues at coordinate 376,828,423 of OX451739.1, read as the reverse complement.
TTTTCATAATCTACCCCCCAAACCCAAAAACAATCTCAAAAGTCTTTCCTGTGCTTTTTTACCTTTCCTTTTGGATAAAATAAAAGTCGGTGGCGATTCTTGCTAAACCGCAACATTTGCAAACACAAACGCAAAACCTCAAGTCAGTTCTCCCACCGCATCACAGAACTGGCGACTCTGCTGGGAAATATTCTAAAAGTGGGGTTACCTTAGGGTTTTTAGATCACCTTTACATGCTTACAATTGCTTGACTTGTTTGCTTTACACTTTGGTTCTATTGTTTGGGTTTGAATCCTCTACCCGGGTTTGGGAAACATTCATAGGTAAATAGCAATACGTTGTGGAAACTGTGCGGGGTATACCGACATGGTCTAAGCAATAGCTATATTAGTGCGACATATTTGTGGGTACCGGTAGCCTTTGAGTCAATCAAACAGAATACGGGGCCGCTGAGTGATGTCATGAAGCACTAATGGACTTTTAGAACCTTTACTTGACCAACTTGGCCTTTTAGGATGTAGTGAGATGACCGGCTTTGGTGCAGTCCAAAGTTGGTAGATACTTGATACTACACTCATTGAGGGTTGGTGCCTTGGAATATTTCGGTCGCCAGTAAAGAGGCTGAATTGAAATAATGAACAAGGAAACAATCCAGTGATATTGAGCTCCTTAGAACCTGGTTACTATTTCTAGGACAGGTTGATCCAACTAAACTTCAAGAGGGTACTTACCTATAAAACCCCATGCAAGCCTAAACTAGGAACTTGTGTGATTTGCTTGTACATATATACTTGTGCATAACATCATGGACATCATGAAGCATCATATGCATCCACTAACCATTTCAAGGATCTTGGATTTTTCATCTTTGTTCCTGATTTGTAGGTTATGGATTCACTTCGCAGGAAAACTGTCCAAATCAACCTTGTAAGAATTCCTCCACAACTCAAGGAGTTGGCTTCAAGGATTCCTGAGAATTCTCCATTCACCGAGAGGCATGGTCGTCTACTCAACTTGGTCACCACCAACACTGAGGAGGATATGCTGAAAGTTCTCTTCCAGTTCTTTGACCCTTTGCATCATTGCTTCACATTTCCTGACTACCAACTTGTGCCTACTTTGGAGGAATTTTCTCAACTCTTGAGGATTCCTATTCTCAATCAACTACCCTTCAACGGTACGGAAAGAGATCCAAATCCAGAAGAGATTTCTCAAGCCTTACACTTGCACTCCTCTGATGTCACAACATATTGGGAAACTAGAAGTGGTGTCAAGGGCTTCTTGTCAAAATTTCAAGATGCTGGAATTCTTTGGACTTACAAGCTTTTGAGGAGATTATAGCTCTTCTCATCTATGGGATGGTCTTGTTCCCTAACCCTGATCAACTCATAGATGTGAGTGCTGTCAAAATCTTCATGACTCGCAACCCAGTGCCTACATTGCTTGGGGGTGTCCTCCACTCTTTTCACACTCGTACAATGAGGAAAAGAGGTGTTCTCATGTGTTGCACTCCTCTACTGGCAAGATGGTTTATTTCTCATCTTCCCCAATCAGTTTTGAAGAATGAGCAAGGTTTGAGGTGGTCACAATGATTGATGACTCTTACCCATTCAGATATTCATTGGTGTTCTCGATCAAAAGAGAATGTCATTATCATTGACCGTTGTGGGGAATTCCCTAATGTCCCTCTACTTGGCATTAGGGGAGGCATCACCTACAACCCTTGCTTGGCTCTGAGACAGTTTGGGTATGCCCGAAGGGATGGCCCAAATGACATGCTGATTCAAGGTTTGGTTTTCGACTTCGACAACGACAATCAAAGACTACGACAAAGGTTCATCCGAGCTTGGAGGATTCCCAACAAGGTGGACAGTAAGACCTTGGGACACAAGAATTCCATCCCCCTTGAGCCTTACCTCAAGTGGGTACGAACCCGCGCCCAAAGTCTTATGATGCCTTACACCTCCATTCTCCCTGTGATTATAGAGCCTGTTATGGAAGGAGAGGTTCCATACACCCTCCTACATCCTGACATGCCAACATCACTAGAAGATTTACAAAGGATTTGGATACAACTCAAAGGAGAGCGCGATACTTTCGAAGCCCAATTCTACACAAGCGAGAAGAAGGTTTTGGAACTCACTCGTCAACTTCATGAAGAGCAGACTCTCAACACCTACATTGCACCAAAGAGGATGCACAACGTCTTTTTACCTTAGAATTTTGTATTATTTTGCCCATGGGGAATTGATGTACTAACAAATTCTATCTTATCAATATGACGTGTGTTTATTTTTTGTTTAAAACAAATTTGAATTTATGAATCCTTGAAAGCATTACATGAATACATATCATTCATTGTTGTACCCCAAAATTTGCCCTCCCATATTCTCCAAGATTTGCCAAGTCAAGCTGCAAAATTCCCCAAGGGTTGCACAGTGCAAAGGGCTCCTATACAGTCAAAACTAGGGTTTATGTTCTGATCAAGAGAATGAAGTTTTCAAAGGGCCAATCAAGTCTCACATGCTTACAAACATGGTCAAGTATCCTCATATCAAGTTTCAAGGCATTCAGCTCAAAATTGCACAGTCAAAACCCTAAATTGCACTACAGTCAACTGTAGGGGCAAAATGGTCATTTGACAGTCAAAAGTTCAAATTTTTGATCAACATATCATTTTGAAGCCACAAACATCATTTGATCAATGCTTGATCATGATTCTCAAAATTTGGCTCAGAAAATCATCAAGATGCAAAAGTTACTATATTTGGACAGCTGAAAAAGTCAACTGAAATTGACCAAGGCATAACTTTCACATGGATTATCAGAAAAATTCCATCCAAAGCTCATTTTGAAGAGAAAGACATTTCCTACAACTCATCTTCATACTTCAAGTCCAAGAAATACTCTCACAAAAAGTTATCAATTTCAACATTATAGGTCATTTTCAAAAGTCAACAAAAAGAGACTTTAAGTCAAAGGCCATAACTTGATATTGGTAAATCAAAATGGCATGGGACCAAAGACATTGGTTAGAGGACTCAAAGACCTTTCCAAAATGTCCAAGAACATGAGAAAAGCTTAAAAATTGAGCAAGTTATGACTTGTGGAAGTTGGGAAATTTTTGGATATTTTGAAAAGTCAACTTTGATCCAAATGACCTAAAATTGCTAATGGGCCCATTTTTCTTCCATGATTCATCATTCTAAGCATGTGCACGACCACTTGGCCCAAAGGGAAGTATTTTCTCATTTTTTATTTTATTTATTTGAATTATTATTTATATTAATTCATTTAAATCATTTTAATATATGGAAAATATTTAATTCACCCTAACCAATCTTTTTGTACACATTTCAGCCTTAATATTTCGTGCACATCCCAACATGGGAAGATTTGGTTTGATTTGAGCATAATTGACACAAAATACACATGAAAAAAGATATGGAAAATCTTAAGAAATCAAATATTGAAAACCATGATTGCAAGGGATTTTCATCAATTTTCTTAACCTAATTGATTCACTACAAATGCTTGAACACAACCCTAATGCCCATACACAAAAAGCTGCGCAAGAAACACATTGGCAAACTTGAAATTTTCCCATAAAACTCAAAACTGAAATCAGTGTTAGAGGTGGATTCAAGGCACGAAATTGGTTCCAATAGCTTCCTCAAGGTCTGCTGATCACGTTCCAATCAAGCACAACCATCAAAACCTCAAGAATTGGTATATTGGACTAAAACTGTACAGCAAAAAACTCATAATCGCATATCATGTTCTAGGCATTCTTTGTGAAATTTAATTGTTGATTCATGTTTATCACCTTGTCCTGAAACTAACCAATGCATTCAATTTGATTTCCATGCTGTATATAAGATTTCACCATGGCCGATCTCTAGGGTTTACAGGGTTGTAAATTTAGGGCTTTTGCAAAGAGGAAAAATTAAGCCTTAAGACCACCATGGTTGTACTCAGTGCTTTCAGACGAAGGAGACACCACATTCGCGATCAATTTATGAACATTGTAGCGCTATTCGTTATTTTCTCTAAAGATACATTATAGAACGGTTCAAAAAACGTTGCCTTTGTGTTTTGTTTTACAGGGATGGTGAGGAAGATGAAGCCGTGTCACACAGTGATAGGCCTGTTTGAATTTTCGCGCGTTGAACCACTAACGCCTTGGTTTTTCTTTTTATTATTTATTTGTTATAATATGTTAACATGTGTGATTTAGTTCAGTTGGCAAGCGAAGAGAGTATCCACGTCCAAGACCTGGGTTCGAGTCCCAGGTCTGAATAATTTCAATATTGTTTTTCCATAATAAATCATATGCAGGCACAACCTTAAGGCACACCATGCATCCTCAATAATCAAACATACACGCGTCCTGGGAGATCAAAGCAAGGGCATGGATTCAAAGAACATACTACGCCCTAGTCAGCGCATCACACATGATTCAAAAAAGTCCAACGAGGCCAATGCTATTGGGCCAGATTGCTAGGCCTATACCTCCAATTGGGGCCTGAACCCCCCCTGGTTTGTCATTTTCTATTATTTTTATATTTTTATTTTCAATTGTTATTTTCTTTTCTTTATTTGTTTGATTTAATTAATTATTTTTACTAAAATATAAAAATGCACAAAAAATCAGAAAAGATGAAAAATATAATATTTTTTATTTTAATTATTTTCATAAGCAAATTGCATGTAAATAAATTTAGTTTTAATTTAGGTGGCAATATTATTTCTTTTCACAATAAATATATAAAAAACATAGCATTAGGTTTAATAAATTTTATTCCTTTTAATTTTTCTTTCTACCATAATATTATTTATTTATTTATTTTTATAACTAAATTTGTATGTAAAATAACTTAGGTTTAAATTAGGTTAAAAACTTCAACATTTTTCTTAATAAATTTAAAATAAATAGAATTAGGGTTTGCATTTTATTTTAGTCTTAATTAATTCTTTTCCTATTAAATCTTAAAAAACATAAAAATATCAAAAACATTTTCTTTTAATTTTAATTTTTATTAATTCATGTAATTCTAATTTTTTGCAAAGGGTCCAATGCCCATATTCTTAATTGTTTAATGTCGCGTATTTATTTTATGTCATTTAAATAATTATGTATCTCTCCCAAAGCTTTGTAACAATTACTTCTCGCACTTTTTATTTACTTTGCTTTATTTACTTTTCCGTCAAATCGGGTCCGGTTTAATTTTGGCGATGTGGACCCGAGCCATTTGTAATAGTTTTAGATTTATTTTTCCCGCAAATATTTTAACCGTTAACAAAGCATGCAAGAATGAATGGCCTTAAATAAAATCAAGCGTAGATCACTTTAACATGACAAGACAAATACAAATGAAAACGACACACGAATCGCACACACCACCCCTAGGGTACGCCTCATTGTTGCCTTGCCTCAAAAGGTGATCGTCGAGTAGAGGATGTCTTAGTAAGTCCTCATGATCCGGGAACCTGGCATGAGGGTAGCTTCTAAGGTGTCTTCCCATTGCTCTGGTGATCACCATGTCCCGAACCTCGAATTGACCCGAACACCTCCAACGGTGGTGCTACCTACCTCTCAATGGTGGGATGGCACTACTTTAAAGGACATTTACACAGACGAATTCCTTAGGGTAGGTAGGTTCTCGTAGATACTTGCTCTGAATTTCAAAACAAAAATACTTTTCACACCGACACTTTTCAAAAGCTTTCAAAGCAATTTTTCAAACACTCTGACACAAGAGTCGATCTGAAATTTTCAAAGAAACTTTTTTAAACCCACATTGAAAAGCAAACAAACCATTTTTGAAAACACATTGAGCAAGTATCTAAGAGCCCATGGATAACCATGGATATAAAGGGTGCTAACACCTTCCCTTTCTATAATCTACCTCCCGAACCGAGAGCAATCTCTTTAAGGAATTTTTCTGTGCTTTTGTCCTTTCCATTTGGAGAAAATAAAAGACGGTGGCGACTCTTGCTTCCGCGACATTTCGCGAACCAGCGTTAAACAGTCAGTTCCAGATCCACCGATCACAGAACTGGCGACTCTGCTGGGGACTTAAACTTAAAGTGAGGTGTACCTTAGGGTAGTTCATAACTGTGTTTTCAATTGTATTGACTTGCTTGCTTTAAATTGTGGGTTGCATGGGAGTTACATAGATCCTAACCCGGATCTGGGGATACCCTGTTTAGGTAGCATAAGCTGTGAGGGACCTGTCCGGCGTAGACCGACACGGGTGAAGCAGTGGCTACGTTGGTGTGGCACCTTGGTCTGTACCGATATCCCTCGTGTTGAAACGGGGAGAATATGGGTCTTCCAAGGAGTCATTAAGCACCAACAGACCTTAGAACCTTAAATGACCCAACTTGGCCATTAGAACAGTAGCAGTATGCTACGCCCATTGAGGCTAAACTCTCGTGATGGTTCTGGCTGCAAGAAAAGATTGCGATGCTGGAGTTATGACCGATTGAGGGTAGTCAATGATATTGGGATCCTCTAAGAACCCGGTTACTTTGATAGGACAGGTTGAACCAACAAACTGAAAGAGGGTAATACCTAGACCTCATGCTGGCCTAAACTCTAAGGGCTCTTCTGTGTGACTTGTGTGCCTTCGTACTTGACTATTTGCATGCTTGTTGTCTGACACTTGAGTTTCCTGCAGGTTTTGTTTATAGTCCTTAATTGGGACTCATAACAGGGTTTACTAAGTTTCTTGCAGGTTTTGTTTTAGTCCTTAATTGGGACACATGACAGGGCTTACTAAGTTTCTTGCAGGTTTTGTTTATAGTCCTTAATTAGGACTCATAACGGAGTGTATTGAGTTTCTTGCAGGTTTTGTTTATAGCCCTTAATTAGGGCTTATAACAGAATGTACTGAGTTTCTTGCAGACTAGTTTTTTGCAGGTTTTGTTTATGTCCTTAATTGGGACTCATAACAGGGTTTACTCACATTACCCCATGCATACCATAACATCATACCCTTGCATACATCCTAACTCATTTCAAGGATCTCAAGGGCTTGTGATGCAGGTCATGGTGAATCACACATCTAGCAAGGGGCAAAGAGGATTTATTTTCCTCTAGCCAAAGTTGTCAGGGGCTATGACCCACTTGATATGGTGAGCTTTGACACTTGAAGAAAGTTCCCCGAGCCAAGATTGTCAGGGGCTATGACCCACTTGATATGGTGAGCCTTTGACCCTTGGAAGAAAGACTCTCAACAAATATGAAGTTCTTTCAATCAAGCTACCGGATCCAAATGCTGACAAATTTTCTTGTTTACCCCGCGAGGTCCTTGAAAACATTACATGCATGTCATACTCATCATTGCATAACAGGTATCCTTGTTGCAGGTCACTTACCTTTCCCGCTGTTTATTTCAGCAATGGCTTCCCAACAAGACAACCAGGACTTTCTTGCTCAAGAGACTCGGTTTGGGGAAATCCTCCTGAATCTATCCAAGAGGCAGGAGGAGTTGAGAACACTTCTCATGGGGACTTTGGTCAGGAACAGTGCTGAGGATGAACGGCTGAAACATCTGCAAGTTGAAGTGAATGTACTGAAAACCCAGATGTTGGGGCAGGTGACTACCATTCAAGGTCTAGCTCAAAGACAAGAAGAGCTCGGAGTTCTCATCAACCAACTGCTTCGGGGTAACCAACTGGGGCAAACATCTAAGGGTAAAGATCCAGTCTTTGTTCAACCACCTTTGAGACAAGGAGGTAAGGGGAGAGCTCCTCAAATGGCTTCAGGGTCACAAATTCAGCATCAACCTCACCGGCTTCAACCAGACAAGCCTAAAAGGCAGTTCACCAAGATCAACATGTCGCTGGATCAAGCACTACAACAAATGTTGAAGGCAGGGTTGATCACCTTAAGGGCTCCTCTCCGGAATCCGAACACTTCGGCTCCTAACTATCATCCCAACGATAGGTGCGCATATCATTCTGATAGCCCGGGGCATACTACGGACAACTGCTGGCCTCTCAAAAACAAGATTCAAGACATGATCGACGCTGGAGAGATTCAGTTTAAAGTACCCAAGACTCCCCACGTGATCACTGCCCCCTTGCCAAAACATGGCTAGGATTGAGAAATTTTTGTTCATTCGAATGATCAAGTTGCAATTCTCTTTTGTTCAAACATTTACTCATGTTAAACATTGTTATTTCATTAATGCATCACATATGTCTGTTCTGAAACAATATATTCGTATTCACTAAATGCAAATTATTTTCATATTTTTTCTGATGATCAACTCTTAAATAATAATTCTAAGCCTCTTGAGGGAGGATGACGAAAACGATACCGCTATCTTTACAGTATGCTTTTGAACGGACCCCGCTGATGAGGTACAGGCATTGTTTCAATCCCTAAACACTGGAGTTATAAGGATGATAATCCCTCGTCAACCCATCTGAGCCAAAGAAGTAGGAGTTTTTTCTTTTCGAAATTTAAAACCCTTAATCATAACATGGGGCAGGGTAGTCTCTCAGTTGATCCAAGTGCATAACGAATGGCACTAAAGAGGTCCTTACAAAATAAAGGAAGACATTGATGGTTCCGAATAATCAAGAAAGGCAGTCATTATCTCAAAAAATAAAAAAACCCATTAAGTCAAAACCCATGAAGGAGACTTACAAAACTGGGGCATCCCGCTGACTGTAATTCCAAAAAAGGAAACCGTTCAGGCAAAAAAAAGAAAGGGATAACAAAAATCAAGAAAGAGGTCTTACAAACCCTCAACAAAAAAGGAATGACTGCCTATTCAAAATAAACTATCAATATCCGAACCATCATTGGAACATCAGGACAAAAACTCAAATAAAGTCTAACGCACGATCAACTGAGTTTAGGTTTGAAGAACATTACGAAGAGCGGGTGGGTACAAATAATTTGAGCCTTTATCCTTTGTTTCTTAAACCGTGAACCAGGCCACGTTATAACCCTTAAAAGTCCTAGCTGAAGCATGGGTTAGTTCGAAAGCATACTGTTACGAAAGGTATCCTGACTCCTTAAGGCCTACGGTACAATACGAAGTTGACATCACGTTTTACAAACAATCACTTGTTTTATGAAAAGAATGCATTTTTAAAAAAACTTCAAGACAGACATAGGCTTTGCATTTTTAATATAACTTTGTTTGCATATGACTTTTGTTTGAACAGCATAGAAATTCGCACGACGAATGCCTAATGAACAGAAGTACGTCCAATCAAGGGGCATGGCATGATCATGGTCCGTTATCTGGGGCAATCCAATCAAGATTCGGGGAATCTCTCAAAGGTCAAATAGCCTGGGGAAAATCTCCATCTGAGTCACTTGGGGCACTCCAACAACGAATCTTGCTTGATCAAACACTCTCTGGTGGTATGACAAAACACTTCTGGCAGGGGCAACTCCCTACATTCTGAGAACACGGACATAGTCGAGAAAATACTGTGCAAAATCAAAGACCCGCTAGGTTGATACACCTAGGCAAAAATAAGGGCTTCCCGGCGAACCAAAAGGGTTCGAGCAAAATGAAGGGATGAAATGAAAAGAATCTTTACACCCGGCAAGTCGAAAACCTGAAAAGGCGGCTTGGGCAAAAATGGGTATCTCGGTGGACTGAAAACCCGAAAGGGCGGTCCAGGCAAAAGTTAGGGATCAAAGCGTACGACTATGTCCTGTCATCTTGTCACCTTCCTACCAGAAGAAGGTTGGTCCATCAACAACTATCAGTATCTCACAGGTCCTCCTCTCCCACATCAGAAACAGGGGCAATAATGGGTGTCTAAAAGCAATCTAATTGTTCTGTCCTCCAGGGTACCAAGATGGGTTCAGCGGAAGAACGTAACTAGATATCTTAATCCCCCAGAGAGTGAGCCAGCAAGTCAGTGCACTCTCCCCAAGCGAAGCTATAGTATCAAACTTAAGGAAGTTGAGTATCCTCTAGCAGATCCCAACATTCCCCAGCGGTATATATGCACTCTTAACAGGCATCCCAAGCAGTCTGGGTCTAAAGATTGTTCCCCGGCGGTATATCAAACATTCAGTGGAGTCACTTCCCCGATACAGCTCAAAACTTCCCTAAGATAGTCCAATCCAGTTCCCCAGGAAAGTTGGAATCCATCTCCCTAAGCAGTAAGCTTATCCCCAGTAGATTCTGGAAGCTTACCCCCGCAGAGCACGAACGCGTCTCCCGGCTTTATTCAAAAGAGTTATTTCCTCGCCAGGATATAACTGGGTTATCCTCAGCCAAAAGCCATGGAAAGAGCGTCGTCGACAAAGTCTTCCTATCCCCAGCAAACTATTATCAACACTCAGCAAGGCATCCCTCTTCCCACAGAGTATTGCTTCCCAGCATGGTCGCTAGAGTATCTTTTCTCCCCGCAAAATTATTCATTCGCCAAGTTTAGTCCCCAACGGAGTTATCTTCTTCTACCGGTATTCTTGCAGTTATCATCCCCAGCGGAAGCAAAACTTATTCCTCAACATCAGCCCAGGATACGACTTCCCGGCACCCGTCAAGGATTCACTTCCCTAGACAAAAAAAACATACATAAAACATCACATACATCATTATAGCATGCATAGACGCATCATATCTTACAAACCTCGTTTATATTGAGAACATCATTGCTTGATCCATATCATGCATTGCATATAACTGACCTTTACCTTTCAGGAAGGATTCAGTTAAATTCTCTGCTACATTTCAAGACCTCGACCGGTTCAGTTAAATCGACCCTAAGATTTTCCTGATGCTTATCCAGTCAAAGGCCTTCTCTGGTTCAGTCAGATCGACCCTAAGATCTCCCTGATGCTTATCCAGTTGAAGATATTCCAAGACCTTGTCCGGTTCAGTTAAATCGACCCCAAGATTTTCCTGATGCTTATCCAGTCAAAGGCCTTCTCTGGTTCAGTCAGATCGACCCTAAGATCTCCCTGATGCCTATCCAGTTGAAGATATTCCAAGACCTTGTCCGGTTCAGTTAAATCGACCCCAAGATTTTCCTGATGCTTATCCAGTCAAAGGCCTTCTCTGGTTCAGTCAGATCGACCCTAAGATCTCCCTGATGCTTATCCAGTTGAAGATATTCCAAGACCTTGTCCGGTTCAGTTAAATCGACCCCAAGATTTTCCTGATGCTTATCCAGTCAAAGGCCTTCTCTGGTTCAGTCAGATCGACCCTAAGATCTCCCTGATGCTTATCCAGTTGAAGATATTCCAAGACCTTGTCCGGTTCAGTTAAATCGACCCTAAGATTTTCCTGATGCTTATCCAGTCAAAGGCCTTCTCTGGTTCAGTCAGATCGACCCTAAGATCTCCCTGATACTTATCCAGTTGAAGATATTCCAAGACCTTGTCCGGTTCAGTTAAATCGACCCTAAAGATTTTCCTGATGCTTATCCAGTCAAAGGCCTTCTCTGGTTCAGTCAGATCGACCCTAAGATCTCCCTGATGCTTATCCAGTTGAAGATATTCCAAGACCTAGACCGGTTCAGTTAAATCGACCCTAAAGATTTTCCTGATGCTTATCCAGTCAAAGGCCTTCTCTGGTTCAGTCAGATCGACCCTAAGATCTCCCTGATGCTTATCCAGTTGAAGATATTTCAAGACCTTGTCCGGTTCAGTTAAATCGCCCCAAGATTTTCCTGATGCTTATCCAGTCCAAGGCCTTCTCTGGTTCAGTCAGATCGACCCTAAGATCTCCCTGATGCTTATCCAGTTGAAGATATTTCAAGACCTAGACCGGTTCAGTTAAATCGATCCCAAGATTTTCCTGATGCTTATCCAGTCAAAGGCCTTCTCTGGTTCAGTCAGATCGACCCTAAGATCTCCCTGATGCTTATCCAGTTGAAGATATTTCAAAGACCTAGACCGGTTCAGTTAAATCGACCCCAAGATTTTCCTGATGCTTATCCAGTCAAAGGCCTCCTCTGGTTCAGTCAGATCGACCCCAAGATCTCCCTGATGCTTATCCAGTAGAAGACACCCAAGATTTTTCTCAACGAGCGTTGTTGAAGTTAAAGTCACTCAAGATTCTCTTACCATTCATGCTAAGGCAGTAACCATCCCTGGTTCATTCATCACCGTTTGAAGCTCCAGACTCAGCTCCTGTAACCAGTCAGGACACATCTATACCAAGCATCTGAAAACCAGCTCCTGCAACGTGTCAGGTACTCATTTTCTGTTTTGCAGGTATGCAGGTTCTCGCTAAGGAATCTCCTACGCGATCAACACCCAGATGGCATCTATAAGCCCATCATCCTATCCAGCAAATCTCTAAATGGCCTCTATAAGCCCATTCCCCCATCACTGCTAACATATGAGCGCAAATTTCTGGGCACTCTAGTGTCCAATCATCTTCTACCCTCGGATTACGAAAGGCACGTCAGCCAATCTGCATCCTCAGGTCTAAGAAGATTGAACTGGGGCAACTGTTGTACCCCAAAATTTGCCCTCCCATATTCTCCAAGATTTGCCAAGTCAAGCTGCAAAATTCCCCAAGGGTTGCACAATGCAAAGGGCTCCTATACAGTCAAAACTAGGGTTTGTGTTCTGATCAAGAGAATGAAGTTTTCAAAGGGCCAATCAAGTCCCACATGCTTACAAACATGGTCAAGTATCCTCATATCAAGTTTCAAGGCATTCAGCTCAAAATTGCACAGTCAAAACCCTAAATTGCACTACAGTCAACTGTAGGGGCAAAATGGTCATTTGACAGGCAAAAGTTCAAATTTTTGATCAACATATCATTTTGAAGCCACAAACATCATTTGATCAATGCTTGATCATGATTCTCAAAATTTGGCTCAGAAAATCATCAAGATGCAAAAGTTACTATATTTGGACAGTTGAAAAAGTCAACTGAAATTGACCAAGGCATAACTTTCACATGGATTATCAGAAAAATTCCATCCAAAGCTCATTTTGAAGAGAAAGACATTTCCTACAACTCATCTTCATACTTCAAGTCCAAGAAATGCTCTCACAAAAAGTTATCAATTTCAACATTATAGGTCATTTTCAAAAGTCAACAAAAAGAGACTTTAAGTCAAAGGCCATAACTTGAGATTGGTAAATCAAAATGGCATGGTACCAAAGGCATTGGTTAGAGGACTCAAAGACCTTTCCAAAATGTCCAAGAACATGAGAAAAGCTTAAAAATTGAGCAAGTTATGACTTGTGGAAGTTGGGAAATTTTTGGATATTTTGAAAAGTCAACTTTGATCCAAATGACCTAAAATTGCTAATGGGCCCATTTTTCTTCCATGATTCATCATTCTAAGCATGTGCACGACCACTTGGCCCAAAGGGAAGTATTTTCTCATTTTTTATTTTATTTATTTGAATTATTATTTATATTAATTCATTTAAATCATTTTAATATATGGAAAATATTTAATTCACCCTAACCAATCTTTTTGTACACATTTCAGCCTTAATATTTCGTGCACATCCCAACATGGGAAGATTTGGTTTGATTTGAGCATAATTGACACAAAATACACATGAAAAAAGATATGGAAAATCTTAAGAAATCAAATATTGAAAACCATGATTGCAAGGGATTTTCATCAATTTTCTTAACCTAATTGATTCACTACAAATGCTTGAACACAACCCTAATGCCCATACACAAAAAGCTGCGCAAGAAACACATTGGCAAACTTGAAATTTTCCCATAAAACTCAAAACTGAAATCAGTGTTAGAGGTGGATTCAAGGCACGAAATTGGTTCCAATAGCTTCCTCAAGGTCTGCTGATCACGTTCCAATCAAGCACAGCCATCAAAACCTCAAGAATTGGTATATTGGACTAAAACTGTACAGCAAAAAACTCATAATCGCATATCATGTTCTAGGCATTCTTTGTGAAATTTAATTGTTGATTCATGTTTATCACCTTGTCTGAAACTAACCAATGCATTCAATTTGATTTTCATGCTGTATATAAGATTTCACCATGGCCGATCTCTAGGGTTTATAGGGTTGTAAATTTAGGGCTTTTGCAAAGAGGAAAAATTAAGCCTTAAGACCACCATGGTTGTACTCAGTGCTTTCAGACGAAGGAGACACCACATTCGCGATCAATTTATGAACATTGTAGCGCTATTTGTTATTTTCTCTAAAGATACATTATAGAACGGTTCAAAAAACGTTGCCTTTGTGTTTTGTTTTACAGGGATGGTGAGGAAGATGAAGCTGTGTCACACAGTGATAGGCCTGTTTGAATTTTCGCGCGCTGAACCACTAACGCCTTGGTTTTTCTTTTTATTATTTATTTGTTATAATATGTTAACATGTGTGATTTAGTTCAGTTGGCAAGCGAAGAGAGTATCCACGTCCAAGACCTGGGTTCGAGTCCCAGGTCTGAATAATTTCAATATTGTTTTTCCATAATAAATCCTATGCAGGCATAACCTTAAGGCACACCATGCATCCTCAATAATCAAACATACACGCGTCCTGGGAGATCAAAGCAAGGGCATGGATTCAAAGAACATACTACGCCCTAGTCAGCGCATCACACATGATTCAAAAAAGTCCAACGAGGCCAATGCTATTGGGCCAGATTGCTAGGCCTATACCTCCAATTGGGGCCTGAACCCCCCCTGGTTTGCCATTTTCTATTATTTTTATATTTTTATTTTCAATTGTTATTTTCTTTTCTTTATTTGTTTGATTTAATTAATTATTTTTACTAAAATATAAAAATGCACAAAAAATCAGAAAAGATGAAAAATATAATATTTTTTATTTTAATTATTTTCATAAGCAAATTGCATGTAAATAAATTTAGTTTTAATTTAGGTGGCAATATTATTTCTTTTCACAATAAAAATATAAAAAACATAGCATTAGGTTTAATAAATTTTATTCCTTTTAATTTTTCTTTCTACCATAATATTATTTATTTATTTATTTTTATAACTAAATTTGCATGTAAAATAACTTAGGTTTAAATTAGGTTAAAAACTTCAACATTTTTCTTAATAAATTTAAAATAAATAGAATTAGGGTTTGCATTTTATTTTAGTCTTAATTAATTCTTTTCCTATTAAATCTTAAAAAACATAAAAATATCAAAAACATTTTCTTTTAATTTTAATTTTTATTAATTCATGTAATTCTAATTTTTTGCAAAGGGTCCAATGCCCATATTCTTAATTGTTTAATGTCGCGTATTTATTTTATGTCATTTAAATAATTATGTATCTCTCCCAAAGCTTTGTAACAATTACTTCTCGCACTTTTTATTTACTTTGCTTTATTTACTTTTCCGTCAAATCGGGTCCGGCTTAATTTTGGCGATGTGGACCCGCGCCATTTGTAATAGTTTTAGATTTATTTTTCCCGCAAATATTTTAACCGTTAACAAAGCATGCAAGAATGAATGGCCTTAAATAAAATCAAGCGTAGATCACTTTAACATGACAAGACAAATACAAATGAAAACGACACACGAATCGCACACACCACCCCTAGGGTACGCCTCACTGTTGCCTTGCCTCGAAAGGTGATCGTCGAGTAGAGGATGTCTTAGTAAGTCCTCATGATCCGGGAACCTGGCATGAGGGTAGCTTCTAAGGTGTCTTCCCATTGCTCTGGTGATCACCATGTCCCGAACCTCGAATTGACCCGAACACCTCCAACGGTGGTGCTACCTACCTCTCAATGGTGGGATGGCACTACTTTAAAGGACATTTACACAGACGAATTCCTTAGGGTAGGTAGGTTCTCGTAGATACTTGCTCTGAATTTCAAAACAAAAATACTTTTCACACCGACACTTTTCAAAAGCTTTCAAAGCAATTTTTCAAACACTCTGACACAAGAGTCGATCTGAAATTTTCAAAGAAACTTTTTTAAACCCACATTGAAAAGCAAACAAACCATTTTTGAAAACACATTGAGCAAGTATCTAAGAGCCCATGGATAACCATGGATAGAAAGGGTGCTAACACCTTCCCTTTCTATAATCTACCTCCCGAACCGAGAGCAATCTCTTTAAGGAATTTTTCTGTGCTTTTGTCCTTTCCATTTGGAGAAAATAAAAGACGGTGGCGACTCTTGCTTCCGCGACATTTCGCGAACCAGCGTTAAACAGTCAGTTCCAGATCCACCGATCACATTCATCATATGCATAAGCAGGTCTTCACACCAAGTTTCCTCATCTCTCTATTGTTTATTTCAGCAAGATGGATATTGAACAAACGGTCAAAGACTTACAAGCTCAGAATTCACAATTTCAACAGCTACTCTTGACCTTGGCCAAGGGGCAGGAGGAGCTCAAGACTCTACTAGAGAAAGAAAAAGAGAAAAAGAAGAAGAAGAGAGCTGGTGTGGCTATCTTGGGCAGAAGGTTTGAAGGACAAGCCAGACGGACTTTGGAATTCCCATCAACATCTGAAGAGGGGGAAGGAAAAGGTAAAGGAACTGCAATGCCATCTGATTCTGAAGCAGAAGAAGAGGAGGACGAGGACCATTCTGAACAACATTATCCTCCGGCCGATGACAAATACAAGAACTTGGAAGAACATCTAGCTGCTATGGAGATACAGAGAGTGCCTGGGCTAGACTTTGAGGAGTTAGGGCTGGTTTCTGGAATTGTAATCCCTCCTAAATTTAAAGTATCTCTGTTTTCTAAGTACGATGGGGTGTCTTGTCCCAAGATGCACCTACGATCTTATGTCAGGAAAATTCAACCACATTCTTCTGACAAGGACCTGTGGGTCCACTTTTTCTAGGAAAGTCTATCGGGGACGCAGCTGGATGTGTTTTACCAGTTGGAGAGGTCTGATGTGCATAATTGGGAAGATTTGGCAGCCGCCTTCTATAAACAGTATCAATACAACGCCGACTTGGCGCCAACCCGTACTCAGCTACAGAGTATGGCCATGGCTACCAACGAGGGTTTCAAAGACTATGCCCAAAAATGGAGGGATTTGGCCGGAAGGGTGCAACCATCTTTATCTGAAAGAGAGCTAGTGGACATGTTCTTGGGGACTCTGTCAGGTCCTTTCTTTAATCGCCCGATTGGAATCTCCTCTGCAAGTTTCACTGAGTTGATTCTGACTGGCGAAAGGGTGGAAGCCGATATTAGAAGCGGGAAAATCTAGAAAGATGCATCTACCTCTACTGCTGTAAAAAAGCCCTTCACTGGAAAGAAGGAAGTGTCTGTTGTCTATGCCCAGAGAAATCAGGGAAGGGTTGAAAGACGACCAACTGTGGGGCTGTTATGATTCAGAAGTCTGCGTCAGACCAACCGAGAAACAACCAACCGAGAAATGATCAGTCGAGGAATAACCAGCAAAGGGTGGAAAGGCCTGTAAGGCAATTCACCAAGATAAACATGACTCCTGCTCAAGTCTTACCACATCTCTTGAAGTTGAACCTGGACATGCTAAAGGAGGCCCCTAAAAATCCTAACACTACCTCTCCACATTACCATCCCAACGCCAGATGCGCGTACCACTCAGAAAGTCCAGGGCACGACACCAACAACTGTTGGGCCCTGAAGAACAAGATTCAGGATTTGATTGACGCAAAGGAAGTTGAATTTGAAGCTCCCGAAAGCCGAATGTTATCTCCGCACCGATGCCTAGGCATGGGCACAATGTCAATGCTGTGGAAGAAGATCTGTTTGTTTCTGCTGTGGATGAACTGTCAACTCCTCTCCTAACCATCAAGTTGAATTTGTTGAAGGCTGGGGTGTTCCCAGGATGTGACCAATATTGCCATGCTTGCCTGTCCTCCCCATTTGAAAGTCCTCTTTTGAAGAAAGGAATCCAACTATTGATTGATAACAAGGAAATTTTATTTGAGAAAGCTCCTGTATCACCCATTCCAGTTTCAGAAGTTTCAATAATAACCATATACACCAATCCTTCCAGGGTTTCTAAAAAACCCGTTAGGATTACATCTTCTCTAGTGACTACTCTGTTGAAGATAATAATGCCCGGGCCAACCCCTTACAAAACTGACAAAATGGTACCATGGAACTATGGTGGAGAGATATACTACCATGGTGTCAAACAGATTGAACAGACCATTGAAGAAGAAAGCTCTGAGGAAGATAATCCCGACATCAGTAACATTGCCGGAACAAGCAAAATTACTCGTAGTGGGAGAATATTTTCTCCAGAGATTGCTCCTCCAATAGCAGTCTTTGAACCCGCAGCCATCCCGAAGATTACACCTATACCAGTAACTGTACCTGCAAGTGTACCCGCCAACGATGACAATGCAATTCCCATCCCTGTTTCTGATGCTGAGAAAAAAGGAAAGAATGTTCAAGAGGAGCCTGTCTTAAAGAAGGCTCAGTCACTAGTCATTCCTGATACATCCCAGAAAGAGATGGAAGAGATTCTGAGGATTATTAAGAAAAGCGATTACAATGTTGTTGAACAACTGGGGCAGACCCCCTCCAAAATATCTATGTTAGCCCTCTTGCTGTGCTCTGAGGCACATGTTAAAGCTTTGGTCAAGTTTTTGAAGACGGCCCACGTGCCACAAGAAACCTCCGCTGATCAATTCCAGGAATGTGTGGCCAGCTTAACATCTGATAATGGTCTAGGATTCTCCGATGCAGACTTGACCTCCAAAGGGAGAAAACATAATGACACACTACATGTCTCGGTGGAGTGTAGGGGAACCACCCTAGCTCATGTTTTGGTTAATACTGGGTCGTCTCTAAACGTCTTGCCGAAGAAAGCCTTGGATAGGTTGGATTGTGAAGGCTTAACCCTGAAACCCAGCAACATCATTGTCAGAGCCTTTGATGGTTCTAAGAGGATGGTCCATGGAGAGGTGGACATCCCGATCAAGGTGGGTACCCAGACGTTCAATTCAATATTCTACGTGATGGACATCCATCCTTCCTACTCTTGCCTGTTGGGAAGACCTTGGATCCACCATGCTGGAGCTGTCACTTCTACTCTGCATCAAAAGCTCAAGTACCTTGTCCAGGGGAAAAATATAAATGTTCATGGCAAAGAGGAATACATGATCAGTCATCTTAATTCTTTCCGTTATGTAGAATTGGATGGTGAATTCATCGAAACCCCTTTCCATCATTTCAAAGAGGTAGCTCAAGAGATAGCGGCAACCAAGACAGTGTCCTCTGTGCCCACGATTACTAGACCACCACCTTGAATGTCATCTCTCAAGGATGCTAGGGACATTGTGGAAGAAAGAGGATCCACAATCTGGGGGTAGCTTCCCGATTTTCCTTTCAAAGCAGACAAATTTGGTTTGGGATTTACTTCGACTGGTCAGAAGGCCGTGCGCCGCTCCCGTGCCGGAGGGCCACCTGTGAAGATCAGCCATTGAGGGGTTAATGCATTAGAGGACAGTGAAGAAGAGGGCAACTTGGAAGACTGGATTTTCCCTACTGTTGACGGAGGACTGTGCAACTGGGAAGCAAAAGACTTTGTTCCGATTACTTTCATAAATCAGTAATTTATCTTTTCCGTTTCTGTTGGACTGTAATAATTCACAAAACAATTCGTACTTTTTCAACCTTGTGTCTTATCCAAGGCACATAGGTCCATTTGTAAGGGTTCTTATTTTCATTTCATATGTCATTTTAATGAATCATGGACGCTTTTCATATATAAACCTTTTTGCTCATTGTCTTTCTTTTACATTTTGTTGTTTTAAGATGGCTATCCCTTACAAAACCCACACTCACAAATGCAGGTACCCTTCCATTCCGGAACCCATGGGTAACCATACTGCTATATCCTTCAGTGACTCTGAAGATCTGATCAACCAAGCTGAATACGAAGGTGAGGAAGATTTTGAGGTGCCAGGGGAATTGGCCAGACTTCTACAGCAAGAAGAAAGAGCAATTCAGCCTCATGATGAGCAGTTGGATACAATCAACTTGGGAACTGAGGATGACAAAAAGGAAGTCAAGATAGGTGCCAACCTAGAGCCGAGTGTCAAAGAGCGCCTAATTCAGCTACTACATGATTATGTTGAAATCTTCGCCTGGTCATACGAAGACATGCCAGGACTCGATACAGACATTGTGGTACACCGTCTCCCCACAAGAGAAGACTGTCCACCAGTTAAACAAAAGGTCCGCCGAATGAGACCTGACATGTCTGAGAAGATCAAAACAGAAGTTATGAAGCAGTTCAATGCTGGATTTCTGGTTGTTACTTCCTATCCATAATGGGTTGCTAACATTGTGCCTGTGCCTAAGAAGGACGGCAAAGTCAGAATGTGCGTGGATTACAGAGAATTAAACAGGGCCAGTCCTAAAGATGACTTTCCACTTCCGCACATTGATATCCTGGTCCACAACACAGCTCAGCACAAAGTATTTTCTTTCATGGACGGATTCTCAGGCTATAACCAGATCAAAATGGCACCTGAGGACATGGAGAAAACTACTTTTGTTACACAGTGGGGTACGTTCTGCTACAAAGTGATGCCATTCGGACTGAAGAATGTCGGGGCAACCTATCAACGCGCCATGGTAGCTTTGTTTCATGATATGATACATCATGAGATAGAGGTCTACGTAGATGACATGATAGCCCGATCACAAACTGAAGAAGAACACCTCAATCACTTGCAAAAGCTGTTTGTCAGGTTGAAGGAGTACAAGCTCAGATTGAACCCAAACAAGTGCACATTTAGAGTCTGGTCCGGAAAACTCTTGGGTTTCATTGTCAGCAACAAAGTCATCGAGGTTGATCCTGCCAAAGTCAAAGCTATACGAGAAATTCCTGCTCCTCGCACTGAGAAGGAGGTCAGAGGTTTCTTGGGACGCCTAAACTACCTTAAGGTTCATTTATCACCTAACATCTACCTCTGAACCAATCTTCAAGCTGTTGAAGAAAGATCAGGTAGTCAAATGGAATGATGACTGTCAAATTGCTTTCGATAAAATCAAGGAGTATTTGCTAGAACCTCCTATCTTGATGCCACCCGTCGAAGGAAGACCTCTAATCATGTATCTGACTGTCTTAGAGAATTCAATGGGGTGAGTACTAGGCCAACATGACGAGTCTGGCCGAAAAGAGCATGCCATTTATTACCTTAGTAAAAAGTTTACCGACTTTGAGACCCGATACTTACTGCTCGAGAAAACTTGCTGCGCTTTGGTATGGGTTGCTCGCCGTCTAAGGCAGTATATGTTTACTCATACCACTTTGCTGATATCTAAGATGGATCCGATCAAGTACATCTTTGAGAAGCCTGCTTTATCTGGAAGAATAGCTAGATGGCAGATGATCCTAACGGAATACAATATACAGTACATGACCCAAAAAGCTATAAAGGGGAGTGTGCTAGCCGACCATCTGGCCCATCAAGCTGTCGAAGATTACCAATCCATGAGGTTCGACTTCCCTGACGAAGACATCATGACATTGGACAATATTGAAGAGATCAGACCATATGACGGACCTGAACAAGGATCCCGATGGACCTTGTACTTTGATGGGGCCTCCAATGCACTTGGAAACGGTATCGGAGCGGTACTCATCTCTCCATAAGGTTGCCATACTCCTTTTACTGCCCGACTTTGCTTCAACTGTACGAACAACATGGCAGAGTATGAAGCTTGCATCTTTGGACTCAAGGCTGCCATAGACTTGGGAATCAAATCCTTAGATGTGTTTGGGGACTCAGCTTTGGTCATCAGTCAGATCAAAGGAGAGTGGGATACTAAACATCCAAACCTCATCCCTTACAAAGAACATGTCTTGACATTGTTACCACATTTCGAGCAGATTACCTTCGAGCACTTCCCGCGAGAAGAAAATCAGCTGGCTGATGCTCTAGCTACAATGTCATCAATGTTTAAACTTAAATGGGATAATGAGGCTCCCCAAATTACCATTGAACGGATGGACGAACCGGCACATTGTCACGAGATTAATACCAAAGAAGTAGTGGACCAGCCGTGGTTTCACGAAGCCAAAAGGTATCTCGAGGCTCAAGAATACCCTGAAGGAGCTTCAGTCAATGACAAAAAAGTCTTAAGGAGATTCTCGGAAAAGTTCTTCTTGAGCAATGGCATCCTGTACAAGCGCAATCATGATTCTGTTCTGCTCCGTTGTATGGACAAAGTTGAGGCTGAAAGAATTATGGCTGAATTGCATGAGGGTACCTTCGGCACTCACTCTAGCGGGCATACGATGGATAAGAAGATTCTAAGGGCAGACTACTACTGGTCTACCATGGAAGCCGACTGCTATCAACACTCCTGTACCTGCCACAAATGTCAAATCTATGTCGACAAGGTGCACGTGCCTCCTGTTCCTCTAAATGTCTTAATAGCTCCTTGGCCATTCGCTATGTGGGGAATCGATATGATTGGAGAGATCAAGCCTACAGCATCCAATGTACACCGCTTCATCCTGGTGGCTATTGACTACTTCACCAAGTGGGTCGAAGCAGCTTCCTTCGCATCCGTTACTAAGAACGTTGTTGCCCGCTTCATCAAACAGAACCTTATTTGCCGGTACGGTATCCCTGAAAGGATTATCACTGAAAACGGTACAAACCTTAACAATACTATGATCACCGCCCTGTGTGAGCAGTTCAAAATTCAACATCATAATTCATCCCCCTATCGGCCAAAGATGAATGGTGCGGTTGAAGCTGCTAACAAAAATATCAAGAAGATCATACAAAAGATGACAGTCACCTACAAAGACTGGTATGAAATGCTACCGTTTGCTCTTCACGGGTACCGTACCACGACACGCACATCAACTGGAAAAACACCATATTCCTTGGTATATGGCATGGAGGTTGTTTTACCTATCGAGGTTCAGATTCCCTCCTTGAGAATCATGAAGGATGTTGGTTTGAGTGACGATGATTGGATTCAAACCCGGCTTGATCAACTTAACTTGATTGATGAAAAGCGACTTACTGCTGTTTGCCAGTCAGACGTATCAAAAATGGATGATCAAGGCTTTCAACAAGAAAGTCATACGCCAGACATATCAAGTCGGGGATCTTGTAATCAAGCGCATCATTTTGCCGCAAAGTGATCCCAAGGGCAAATGGACTCCTACCTACGAAGGACCATTTGTGATCAAGAACATCTTTTCTGGTGGGGCAATGATCTTAATCACCATGGACGGTGACGACCTGCCGCACCCTGCGAACGCAGACATAGTTAAAAGATACTACACATAAATGACCCGCTAGGTTGACACACCTAGGCAAAAAAAGGGGCATCCCGGTGAATCGAAAACCCGAAAGGGCGATTCAGGCAAAAATTAGGGATAAACAAAAAAATTTGTACACCCAGAAAGTTGAAAACCCGAAAGGGCGACTTGGGAAAAAAAGGGTTTCCCGGTGGACTGAAAACCCAAAAGGTCGGTCCAGGAAAAAGTTAGGGAATTAAAGAGTATGACTATGTCTCGTCGGATCACTTTAAGGACAATCTCTTCACTGACAAACTCTGAGCTTCTGATCAATTCAATCATCTTCGGACGAAGCAGCAAATGGACAAGATATTCGGAGTTACGAAGCTATAGCAGAATGGGAACCCCATGGGATTTTTACACACATAGCTATCTTTCTTTGTATAAATTTTTCTTACTTTTTATGACACCATCCTCTTACTAGGATTTCTGTCTCCTTTGTACAAAACACTTACTCAAAGTTAATACAAAGATATCTCTTTCAAAGTACAGAAAACTATTTGTCTTTTTCTTTTACACTTGTGTTTTTATTTTGCAAAAATGTCCAATGATTCATTGATGAACATATGCATTTGAACATAATTACTGTTTACAAATAAACAGGATGGAAAAGAACAATTACTGACAGACTGAAAGGATAGGAAAACGTCTTTAGCTATTCCAAGAGAAATCCCCTGCAGTATATCATCTAGATCCCCAGCGGAGCTAAAAACCTTGAAATACATATCCCTAGCGGAGCTAAATTTCAAACCCTCAATTCCCCACCAGAGTTAATACTTCAAACTCCCAATCCCTAGCGGAGCCAAAGCTTTGAGTTACAGATCCCCAGCGGAGCTGAAACCTTCATCCCCGGTCGAGTCAAGACTTCTAATCCCCAGCGGAAACCATCTAATTTCCCCAGCAAGTTATCTTGAAGCCTGGAAATCAACCAGATAACAGTTAAATTTTGTCTTATCACCAACCTAGGATAACTTCCCAGTAGAGTGGCAGACAACCCAAACTCCTGAACCTACTCCCAGCAATAAACTCTTCCCCACAGAGTCTTCATTACTCCCCAGCATGAAGTCGCCCAAGTTTTCATGGCCCCCCAACAGAATGAAGATTCTCATTCTTAATTCCCCAATGAAGTCACCAAAGTTTTCATTACTCCTCAATAGAATGAAGATTCTCATTCTTAGTTCCCCGCAGAAGTCATCAGAGTCTTCCTTATTCTCCAGCAGATCAAGGATTTCCTTTGTGTAACCCCCAGTAGAAGTCGCCAAAGTTCTCTAGACTCCCCAAGCAGATTTCTCAAGCAGTTTGACATTACTCTCACAACAGATTTTGTCAATACTCCAACTTCAAGACATGAAGGATCCTCATATCCCCACAGAAGTTGTCAAGGATTTTTAATCTCCAACAGACGCCTAGGATTTTCTTACCCTCAACAGTCAAGGATTTATTTTCCCCGGCAGCAGTCAAGGGTTTTTATTATCCCCAGCCGTCAAGGATTTATTTTCCTCAGCAAGACAGCTAATCAACTTACATGCGCATACATTACATCCATATACCTAATTTAGCAATTTTTGGGTTTTGATGAATTGTGAGAAATCCTTGAAGAATCAAGATCAACCCTTGATAAAATGATGAATAATACTTCAAAATGAGAATGTTGACCAAAAATCTTGAGGTTTGACTGTATATGGGCCACGGTTGACTTTTACCCTAGCATGGTCGATTTTCAGGCATTTGAGTAGCTGACTGAGCAAACTTCCTCTGCAAGGCTTGAAACTTGACATGGATGATCTTGAGATCATATTAGGACAATGGTGAGAATTTGAGACCCTTTGGACTCAAGCATCTTGATGCAAACTGAAACCCTAATTTGAGGTAGACTGCCTTAGGAGAGAGTTTGTCTGGTCAACTCTTGGACTTCCTTGAGCAATTTGAGGACCTCTCTTGAAATGCTTTGAGAAATATGGGAGGGAAAATTTTTAGGTACAACACATATGCAATGTTTTCAAGGATCTTGCGGGATTAAAAAAATTGAAATGTTAGAAATTGAATCTGGCTGCAGCTTTGTCTGAAGAACTTTGAGTCTTCATCTTTGGCTGTCCTTCTATAAGAATCAAGTGAGTCGTAGCCTTTGACTCACTAGAATGTATTTTGATCTTGACAGTGTCTGGCTAGAGGAAAATAAATCCTCCCGCCCCTTGCTAGAAATCTGACTTATGATAATCCTGCACCATAAATCTCTAAGATCCTTGAAATGGTTAGTAAAAATGCTATGTTATGATGATATGATGCTATGATATTATGTTTAAACAAGTAGCAAACACAAATAAATCACACAAGATCCTTGGGTTTAAAGGCTTGCATGAGGTCCGTAGGTAAGTACCCTGCTCTATTGAAGTTAAGTTGGCTCAACCTGTCCTAAAATAGTAACCAGGTTCTAGGAATCTCAATATCACTGATCTTTATCGCAAGCTTTATTTTAGCATGGCAACCGACTTGTCGCCAAAACATCCCGAGAGTTGAATCTCAATGAGCGTAGCTTCGAGTATCAACCAACCTTGGACTGCACAAAAGTCAGTTATCTCACTACCTTCTAATGGCTAAGATGGGTCAATTAAGGTTCTAAAAGTCAGTTAATGCTTATGACACCACGCAGCAGAGCAATATAATCCTCGACTGGCTCAAGAAACATCAGTACAAACCAAAGTGTCACACTAACGTAGCCATCACTTCAACCATATTGGTCTACGCCGTACAATTTCCATGATCTATTGCTACTTACCTAAGGCATCCCTAGATCCGGGTGTAGGATCTTGCAAGAAAATAAATCCAAGCAACCCTTAAAGTAAAGAAAACAATACAAACATTTAAAGAAAGTAAAAAAGTGATCTAGACTCTAAGGTAACCCCTCTTAAGTAGTTCCCCAACAGAGTCATCAGTTCTGTAATACGGTGGAAGAACTGACTTGTTTTGCATTTTATCGCAAATGTGTGGATAGCTAGAGTCATCGTCGACTTTTATTTAATCTAATAAGGAAAGGGTCAAAAGAACAGGAAAGACCTTGATAGATTTTGAGTTCAGGGGGTAGGTTATGAAAAGGGAAGGTGTTAGCACCTTTTTCATCCGTAGTTATCTACGGGCTCTTAATCGCCTAGCTCACTTTTGAAAATTTGCTTTTTGTGTGTGCATTTTAAAAATATTTTGAAAAGCCAGAGTACGGCTAACTTTGTAATAACTCTTGTATTAGTCCTCAAGAATGTATACAAAGTGTTTGAAAATATTTTTGTTCGAAAAGTGTGATGTGAGAAATGTTTTGTTTTTTTAGAAGAAATTTGTGAGCAAGCGATTAACAATTTCTTACCCACTCAATGTCATTCTTATTCTTTTCCTTCCCCTTTAGAGATAGTGTTATCCGTACCATTAGTTAGTAGGTAGCCTTATCCGTTGGATGTGAAGGGACAAGCGAAGGGTCATCGTATGGCCATGAAGGTAACTTGTAAGGATGCTTCATCAATTTCGTAAGGGACTGTCATCATTTTATTCATAGGCAACTCGAGGGACTAGATCATTTTTCCGTAGGCAACATCGAAGGGTAATTGAGGGACTATGATCTTTTGTATGACGATGATTTGATCAAGGGTCTTTTGCTAAATCATCCATGCTTTCGAGGGACATATGACCGTTATTTTGAAGGCAACGAAGGGAGGTTACCCTAGAGGTGCAAGTATGCAAAGTGTGTTTGATTCAATCATGTTTATCTTGAAATTAGGGTTTTGCTATCGGTTAGTTTTAGTTTTGTCATACAAATCCTAATTACTAGCAGTAGCATAAGAATATAATACAGGATATAAAATGCGGAATATAAACCTAAAACTATTACAGAGCTTTGGGGCAGTTATATAAGAATAAAGGTGCGAGAAATAAAACCTACAACTATTACATACTAGGAGCAAGTATATAATAAAAAAATGCGGAAAAAGTAAATCTAAATCATTACATTAGAACACGTCCTATACACTTGATCTAGGAAATGTAAATATGAAAGAAAGAAAAAGAAAAGTAGAAAAGGATAGAAAAAAAACAACTTGAATGTTTGTTATGGTTTTTATTGTGAAAAAACGATTTATGATGATGATTAATAAAAAAAACCTAACAATTCTAATTAATTTTAGTATTAAAATAAATAGCTATATAATTAATTAATAAAAAAACAAAAGGATTAAAGGTTAATTAATAAGCCTAAACCTAATTAAATAGGATTTTTAGCAAAAAGGTTTATTTTTAGGTTAGTGAGAAATAAATTAGGTTAAAAAAGAATTAGGGTTAGCCAAAAAATAATCAGGGGAAGAAAAATCAAAGAAAAACAAGGTTAGAAACAAAAAATAATACAAATGCCAGGGGTGGATGTTGAACCCACGCCCTTTGCCTTATGCCTTGCATAGGTTACCACCAGGCCAAGCGTTGGTTTGTGTTTGAAGAATAGGCGCGACTCAAAATGTAATAAACCTGCAAAGATTGTAAAATATGAAGAAAAAAAACAGCAAAAGGCATGGATCAAACCCACACCATGATAGACTAATGACTTAACGCGTGCTTCCTTGCCACTGGGGTGCCTGTTTCATCTAGTATCATTATGAAATCAATTAAACATAAAATAAACCCAAATGACTGGGCCAGAGAGGCGCCGGAGCCGTAGCTCTGGTCGTCTTCTCCGGCGAGCATGCTTCTTGTTCCTACAAAATAAAGCACGTTAACGATCCAAAGGGACCCTATCCCCCTAATTTGACTCTTACGAGTTTAATGGTGGCCTTGGTTTTCACTAATTCTTCATGTATGATGAGATACAAAGCAAAGATGGTAAACCGGTTCAAACATGGTAATGCATGATTCGATCGTTATGGGACTCATGCAATGGGTTAAACCTACATAGTTACATCTCAGAAGCACGTTAGCAATGTTAGTTTTGATCAAAGTACAATAAAAATGAAAATATGAATTTCATGCAAGAATAGAAACCAATGATGCATTGTGTGATACGGTGGGAGAACTGACTTGATGTTTTTGCGTTTCGATCGCACTTGTGCAGATAGTAAGAGTCGCCACCGACTTTTATTTTATCCAAAAGGAAAGGTAAAAAAGCACAGGAAAGACCTTTCGAGATTACTTCTCGGGTTCGGGGGGTAGATTATGAAAAGGGAAGGTATTAGCACCCTTTTCATCCATGGTTTTGCATGGGCTCTTAGTTACTCGTTTAGATCACTTGCTTTCATTTGACAGTGTTCTTGTGGTGTGGGCTTTGAAAGTATTTTGAAAAAATCTCTTTGTAATGTCTCTCGTCTCTATAAGAACGCGTACAAAGTTTTGTTTCGAAAAGTGGTTCAAAGATGTGTTTGTGAATTGTGTTTCGGAAAGTGTTTTGAAAAGATGTTTTGCAATGGTTCTCGTCTCTATAAGAACGTATACAAAATGTTTTATCTTTTTGAAAATGTTTTGAAATGAAAGTGTAGGTGTGAAGAGTTTTTATCGTGAGCAAGCGAGTAACTAAGAGCGAATCTATCTACTCGAAAGGTCTTAAATTGTTTTTTTCTTCCTCCTTTTAATGGTGCTATCTTACCATTGATTTGGTAAGAAGCCCCATCGTTGGATGTGAAGGGACAAGCGCGGGTCAATTTCACAATCATCGAAAGAAACTTAGGAGATGCTTTAGCAATTTTTGTAAGGGACGAGATCGTTTTAATCGAAGGCAACATCGAGGGTCATCGAGGGACTACAATCTTTTTTTATCGAAGGGTCATTGCTAAAGCATCCCATATTCGAGGGACATGATTGTATTTCTGAAGCAACGAGTGAGGTTACCCTAGAGGTGCGCGTGTGAAAAAGTGTGTTGGTTTCAAGTTATTTTATTCTTTGATTAGGTCATCTAGCGATTGATTTTTGAATCTTTCCATACACGCCTAGTTACTATATAGTATAAAGAAAGCAGTAAATTGCGGGAATTGAAATTCTAAGCTATTACAAAATGTTCGGGAATGGGGATACAATTTTTACAAATGGGGGTGAATCAAATGAGATAGAAAGGTCCAAATATCAAACAATACAACCAAATCGAATTTCGTGCGATTTAATTAAAGCTATGATAATCCATGAAAATAAAATCAAACAAAATATGGAAATGAAATGTTAAGTATTTACTTGAAAAGAGAAAAGTAAAACCTATTCTAAAAAATAAAATAATTGATTAAATTATATTTTTTGGTATTTTTATTAATTTAAGAAAATTCTAAAGAAAGAAAACAAACTAAATTATTATTGTTTTGGTGTTTTATTATGTCAAATAAATTTAAAAGCAAAATTTATTAAAGAAAGAAAATGATAAAAATTATTTACAAGAAAACCTAAATCAAACTAATAAAAATAATTCAAGTTATATTAGCATTTTGTATAACAAAAAGAAAATAAGAAGAAAACCAAATAAAAAAAACGTATGGGCTTAAGTTGATTTTAGATGTGAGGCCCAAAAGAAAAAAAAGTTATTCTTGCTGAAACACAAAAACAGGCCAAGGGGGTGGATCCAGTAGAACGAAAAACGGGCTTAGGGAAATTACAAAAAAAAAACAAGCCCAAGTTCTAACCATGCTTAGTTATTGATTAAGGTGAGAAAACGAAATTAGGGTTCTTGGAACCCTTTGCAATTCACAGCGCCGCTCTTCATCTCCCTCGCTCATCTCTGTTCATCTTTTTGTTGAAACCTATGAACAACCTCACTAACTCGTCCCAATCTAATTTGGCGAACAAAATCGCTCTTTATTTCTTTGTCTCACCATGATTTGCGTTTTTGAAACCCTAAGTGTTGAATTCGATCCTAACCCTAAAAGAACCGAAATTGGTTCATCTCTGACCTCTCCCCTAACTCTCTGTTACCGGAACACCACCAATCTCATCCTCCTAATCAAGGTCTAGTGATTTTCTTTGAAAAAAGATAAGGTTTTTGTTATCCTTAAAGCTTAACGATTTACTGATTTTCATCTTGTTATGTTTTCTGCTAATTAACTTTGTTATCTATTGAAATACAGAAATTAGATTTAGGGATTCATGAGAAAGAGGAAAAGCTCATACCTGTTGGAGATTTTTTTCTGTGAAATGGGAAAGGGACGGAGAGACTGAGGACGGCGTTCCTTTGGTAACGGAAGTTTTCACGAGGGGAAGAGATGAGGGCGTGGCTCTTCTGACTCGTTGGTAACTTCTTCTATTTTTCTCTGTTGAATGATGATGATTAACAGTTTTTTCGCTTGAGACTTGTGGTTTGGAGTTTTTTGGTTATGGTTCTTAGGCTTTTGGGAATTGGATGTTGTTTCTGGTTTTGATTTCTTCTGGTTGTTGGGATTTTTGTTCAGGTTTGGGATGTTTGAGATTTACTGTTTTTTTTGGGATGTTTGAGGCTTGGCTACTGTCTTTTCAGTTTCAGATTTATTGCTGGTTTGAGATTTTGAGATCTTTTGTTGGACAATTGACAGGGTTTTTGCCTTTGAAGCTTGTTCCAAGTTTTTGAGTTTGTTGATGTTTCTAGTTTTTGAGTTTGATGATGTTTCTATTTTTTGTGTTTGAAGCTTGAGACTTGTTGCAGGTTTTTGGTTTTTATGTGTTTGAAGCTTGGTTCAAGTTTTTGAGGTTGATTACTGTGTTTGAGATTTGTGGATGCTTGGAGTTTTTGAGGTTTGACAGGTTTTTGAGAGTTTGGATGGTTTACTGTTTCTGTTGTGATGAGGGTTCAACAGGTTTATCAGTTTGAGACTTGTCTCAGGTTTGGGATATTTGGCTTTTTGGAATTGGATACTGGTTTATCAGTTTGAGACTTATGTATTTTTTTTCTATTGCTCTCCTCCCTATTATATTGGCCCTGCTTCTGTTATATCCCTATTCTAATGGTGGGAAACCAAAGAATTTGAATATTTTAGTATATTGTTCTTATGGCCTTTTTGTTGCAGTTTTGTTTTTTAGCAAATTCTATGCAACTTGTGACAGGCAGGGCAGCAAGGTTGTGCATTCTAATAACCTAGGTTACTTCTTTCCTCTCTTATCTCTCAATGACAATAAAAAAGCAAATTGCTTTTTGCCCTTTTTCTAATTTTGAAAGGTTTGCATGGAAAATGATGACTTTATGCTTCTTGAACAAGTTTTGCTATTTGACTTAGCTATTTGCTTTATTTGCCAAACTGCTGCACTGCTGCCTGCTTTAGCTTTTGTTGATGCTGTTTGTTGTTTTGACAAAGCTGTTTGTTTGTGATGTTGTTTGGGCATTCTGTTTGGTTCAGTTTGCACACTTTGTTTGGTTCAGTTTGCGCATTTTGTTTGGTTCAGTTTGTGCATTTTGTTTGGACAGTTTTGTAACATTTTCTTGTTTGGACAGCTTTATAGCATTTGCTTGTTTGGATAGCTTTGTAGCATTTATTTTCCTCTTTCTTTTTGTGAACCAAGAAGGGTATCCTTCTTGTGATTTGCAAATAGGAAATAGATTATGATGAAATAAAATGGCATTCTGATTCCATTTTTGCAAACCTTAATGATGAATACTTTTTTTTGGAAAATTTTGTTCATGCCCAAATAACTTGCACTAACCATTTTTTCTTTCTTTTGTTTTCATGTGAGCACAATTGGATATGACAAAGCAAGGAAGGCAATAACTTTGTGGCAAGCAAGGAAGTCTTTGGAGATAAACAAAAGAATTTGATACGACTTCAATCTTCAGACAAACTTAGGCATATATTAATTCTCCTAGGTCAATCAAACATTTGAATTTTCTTTGTAATTTAGAGAAAACCATTCTTGTACTGTATCCAATAGTTGTACTAATTCATCTTTTAAATACAATAAGTTGTAAAACATAGAGTATTTAAAAGAATAAATTGTTTTGTAACAACATTTGAAATTGGAAATAATCTTGAGTTGTAGCATGAAATATTCTGGTGTCAATTGAAATTCTTTATCAACAACAACTTGTAGTTTCTCTTCGCATCCTAATTGATTTTTGAAATACCCAATCAAGATATTTGAAACAAAATTCTCCAGTCTGGTAACTTAAATTTCAAGTAATCCCAATAATTATGTAACTGCATTTCAAACGAACACGCACTGTATATTCCATTTTCTAACCAAACAAATGTTTTAAGGACGTAAATCATCTGGTCAACCTGGATCCCACAATCATGATTGTCCTAAATGACAGTCTTAACCTCCATCTCTTGTCCCAAACAAATTAATGCCCTGAGAATAAACATTATCTTTTTAATAAACTGTATTTTACGAAAATTCAAAATCAATCAAATGCCTTGCGATGATTTGATAATTTTAAAGTTTTCCAAACTCAAATTTCTCCCGATTCTTTGAAGATAAACCCGTGAGCGACATCACATCTGACCATGCACAGACAGAATGGTCTCAAAATCTTGTAGCTTGAAGAAATCATAAGTACAACCTTGAGGAAGCATGAAGACCTGTGAAAGCCAATTGGATCTTTGAGAATTCATTTTCTTTTGAGAATTGCAAGAAACCCTAATTGCTGGTTTACTGCCACAGAAGAGAATCTATCTGGTCGATTTCTGAGCCAACTTGAATATCCGAGAAACCCTAGGGTTGTGTCTTCTATGAAAAATGGGAGAGAAAATTTTGGGGTACAACACATGGCTACGAGTTTAGGCTCCTTGAATCATCAGGGATGATCAAGTCTTATCCTAAAATGCCTCAGGGAGCGATTGGAACAACTGGCTTGCTTTGAGGAAGGCTGAAAAAAGGGTTTCGATTTTCCCTAGTTTTGATAAATTTTGAGATTTTTGGAATGTGATTTTCTTGCAAGGTTTTTGGCATGAGGATTCTTGAGACATATGAGAAACTATGAAATCCACTTGAGGCATTAGAAGTCCAATTTCCCTTGAGTGAAGTGAAACTCTAGTTATAGGTCAACTGCTTAGGAGGAGAGTTTGTCTGGTCCAACCTTGAGTACCCTTGAGCAATTAAGAATCTTAGGAGCATGGGGAGACCTATTGAAATAATTTGTCTTGAATAATGAGATGGAAAATGTTGGGGTACAACAGCTTCAGTTCTATGTTCGGTCAAAACCGAGGAATTTGCCCGCCTTAACCCAGAAAGTGCATTTCTCGGGGTTGAATCTCATTTTGCATTGTCTCGCTTGGGCGAAGACTCTTTTTAGGTGGGCAGCATGGTCGATTTATCTTCGATATTTGACGATCATGTCGTCTATGTACACCTCGAGCATGTCTCTGATCTCTCCGTGGAAGACTTTGCTCATCATCTACTGGTATGTTGCCCCTGCGTTTTTTAGGCCGAAAGAGCATTACGTTGTAGTAGTAGTTGCCCAAGATGGTCATGAAAGTGGTGTAATGCTTGTCACTCATCGCCATTGGAATTTGATTGTAGCCCGAGTAAGCGTCCATAAACGATAAAAATTTATAGCCGACCGAGTTGTCGACCAGCATATCAATGTTAGGTAAAGGAAGAGCATCTTTGGTATGTTGCCTGATTAAGATCAGTATAATCAACACACATTTTCCATTATTCTTTTTCACAAGTACAACGTTTGAGAGCCAGGTTGAATACGGGCCTCAGAAATAAAATTTGCCTCTAGGAGGTCTTTTTTTACAGCATTTTCAACAGCCTCTGCTTTCTCAGGAGACTGCCTATGTCTACGTTGCACTACTGCCCTAGCTGATGGATCAATGGAGAGTCGGTGACATGCGACCTCGGGGTTGAGTCCGGGCATCTCCGCAGCGCTCCACGCAAACAGGTTCGCATTCTCCCTCAAGCAAGCTTTGAGCTGCCTCCTCGCCAAGTCAGGGAGTCCAGTGTCGATCTTCACGCCTTTTTGAGGGTCTTCACCGAGGGGGATGAACTCGAAGTCTTCGTCTGGAATGGGTCAAAGAAGTTCCTGTTCACCGTTGGGGGCTTCGAATTCATCTTTGTCAAAGCAGGTGTCGAGCGATGTGGAGTCGACCTTTGGTGGAGCCCTTTGTTCTTCTGTCCGAGCAGGTTGTGATTCAGGTCGAGTAGTGATAGCTCTTTTGGCGGATCGCGCTCCAGTGTCGACCATACTCTGCCCTTTAGAAGCCGCGTGAAAACATCTTCTGGCAGCTGAGATATCCCCGTGGTTGGTGGCAACGCGTCCCCTTTAGGTGTAGAACTTCATCTTCAAATGGACAGTGGAGGGCACGGAGGTCAACTCGTCTAGTGTCGGTCTCCCTAGGATGCAATTGTAGAGAGATGGACAGTCGATCACCAGAAACCGCAACTTGATCTATCAGGAGGAAGTCTTTTCCCCGAAGGTGACAAAAAGCCCAAGGTATCCCCACGGCTTGGAGGTCGGGTCGTTAAACCCTTGCAAATCGGACCCCATGTATGATGACAAGTGGGTATCATTGAGCTATAGGATTCGGAACAGGTGGGTGTACATGACGTCGACGGAACTGCCCTTGTCGACCAAAATCCGATGCACGTCGAAGTTAATCATCCTTTCCCTTATTAGCAGAGGGATGCTCGAGCTGGGGGCTCCGCCGAGCAGCTCCTCCAGGTAGAAAGTGACTGGTTCAGATTTTCCTTTGAACCTCTCGAGTGTAGCCGCTTGGGTTGGGGCTGCGTCCACCAACTCGTCGAGCTTCCTCTTCGCAGAGTTTACAGAGAGGTCGTTGAATCCCCTGCCGGATATGACCATGGCAGAGGGGATTTTCTCTCATTTGTTGTGCATGGACAAGGGTTCTTCCTCAATTCATCAGACAATCGAGTCTCTTCCTCGACCTCTTTTACCTCGCGGGTGTCCCGGCGAGGGGCATCGTTGTGTCGGTACTGCCTGAGTCTGCCACCCTTGACGAGGGTCTCGATGGTATCCTTGAGGTGGATGCAGTCTTCTGTCAGGTCCCCGTGACTCCGATGGTATTGACAATATTTTGTCATGTTTACCACGGGCTTCGCAGGAGAAGATCGAGGACGTCTGACGCCGCCGTCCTTAAAGTCGGTATTGGAGCACTCCGCCAGGATACGCTTGCGGGAAGCGGTCAGCAGGGTCTACTTTGTGAACCGCCCGTCTGATCCTCTATGCTCGCGAGGATCGCGTGGTTTCTCATCCTTTCTCTTCTCGCCAGTCCATCGAGAAGGGCCCACGTCCTGGTTCTGCGAGACGTTAGTTGGTCTGTGATTCCTCGAGTCGCGGGCTTTATTGGCTGCTTCCTTCTCCTCGTAGTCTATGTAGGCCCTAGCTTTTTCGAGGAGAGCGTCGAAAGACCGGGCTGACCCAATACCGATGACCTTTCTGAATTCACTGCCTGGGAAGATTCCTCTCTCAAGCA
This sequence comes from Vicia faba, assembly GCA_948472305.1. Classification (NCBI taxonomy): domain Eukaryota; kingdom Viridiplantae; phylum Streptophyta; class Magnoliopsida; order Fabales; family Fabaceae; genus Vicia; species Vicia faba. The sequence continues at coordinate 376,792,887 of OX451739.1, read as the reverse complement.
GGTATCTTTTCATGTGATCGATGCACGAGACCTAAATGGCCTCGCGGTTGAATCGATCAATGTATTCCCTAAGGGTCTCGTTGCTTCTTTGGATGATATCCTCAAGGGCGGCCTCAGTCTTTGAATGATATCCTGGGGCAAGGTTCTTGTACTAGTCCATGGTGGTTTTTCTCAACGCCGTGGGGAACAAACAAAATTTGACCGCCCTCCCGACATTATGGTAATGGAGCATTGCTTCCAACCCGTCGATATGGTCGACAGGATCTGCAATACCGTCGTATTCCTTTAGTTGGGGAGGTTTCTCCATTCCCCTAGAAATGGGCGTCTCCATGATCGCTTGGGATAAGGAACCGCGGGGGTCATCTTCGTCGCTTCTGTATGGGGAACGGGAGGGGACCGATTGTAATGGCGGTCATGGTGACGGCCTTGGCCGCGGGGAAGATCCCTTGGTCGAGGTTGTGTTTCTCTATTTCCCCTGTTTCGGTTGTTTCCAGGGGATCATCGTTCCCTGCGCATGGGGTATGACCGCGTCTTCCGGTGGCTTCGGGAAGTGTCCTCTCCAAAGCGGAGCCTCGCCCAATTCTTCGGAGAGAAAGGCTTCGCGATCTGTCTTGTCTGTGTCTTCGCGGGGGAGACCGAGGACGGTTTTCGTTCTGACGGAGAGGAGGAGTGTCAGGTCTCCTGTGTCTTCTAGGGGCCCGGCGAGTCTGTTCGAGCACCTTTAGCCGCTCACCCTATAAAAAGATCAAGTAGTTTGTCTGGTTGATGACTACGAACAAAGCTCTGATCGTGGCATCAGCGCTCGCAGGGACGGGGACATCTTAGAAAACATTTGGTTCATAGTTCTGGGGGGGATGAACATCCTAGTGCGGTCGAGAGTGGGATGACGAAGAGGCGGTCATCCCGTCTCTATAGTTCTACTCGAGACCGGCCATGTCAATGTCATTCCCAACGTTGTTGTTACCAATGTTGTCGCCGACGTTGTTGTTGAGGTCGACGAGATGAACATTTTGGTTGTTGGTGGCAGCTTGGTCGGCCATGACAATCACAGAGTTTGATGGATAGTTGCTTTAGTCTTGAGATGGAGACGGGGAAGCTGGATTCCTACAGACGGCGCCTGTAACACCCCAATTCTACCCCTCGTAATTAATAATAAAATCAGAGTTTCAAAATTTCATCCAAACATAAATTGAGGTATCACATATTCGTGTTTTTCATCACTTTACATTATAATGCACATCACAAAAGCAAAAGTCGGATATACCGATTCATAACATAAATCATCATATAAACATATGACTAATCACAACACAGCGGATGTGTTCACAAAATGTATGTATCATCATGTTATCATCAATACATAATGTCATAAGATAGTATACATAAACTATCCTATCAAAATAATAACGTCGCCCAAATCCCGAGTGTTACTACTATCAGAGCAGAGCGACTCAAAATAAAGAGACTCGAGCTAATCCTCATCATCCTCGCGGATCACCTGCACGTTACCAATATAAAGGCAACGGAGAAACAAGTAAAGGGTGAGATACTCCAAAACATATAATTAAAGGCATGATAAAATATATAAATAGTTTTGGAATCATAAATGATATAGGTTAATAAGAATATGTCAACAAATATCAAATCTCACATACTTTAAAATCATCATTTAGTGTATAAGATCAACACTTTAATATCATCACATAATCACCATAATCATGTCAAAACAAGACATAAACTCCATCGCCATAAACTCATATCGTCGCTTTACCGTCATGTTATATCCATCGCATAATTTCCATGAAATTATCACATCATAATCACTTTATGTTCAACACAAAAATCATCACAAAACAAAGTATCATATAACATCGCAATTCATTATAATCCATCAAATAAAACTCAACACCAAAAGACTCAAAAATAAACATAACCGACTCCATGAGACACGACTATGTTATGCATATGGTACCCGTCGCTTTGTCCATAATTATGGACATTCGACATAAAAGCCCATCGTTGCTTTGGCATAAAAGTCCTCGTCGCTTGGCATGAAAGCCCTCGTCGCCAATGCAATGTATGTGACTCGACAACACGACATCACAAACACGACATCACAAACACGACACAACAAAGCATCATCATCGCGCATCAAAATTGGTATCAAACCCACGTCACCATATTCATCAACATCAAGATAAACATATCATCGCATCGTATATCATCAAGTATTCATTATAAATAAACTGTTGCAAACATCATATTTAATCACACCACATCATTATCAAATAATTCACTAAATTTCAAACACGGAAAAATAGTCAAACATCAATAATCGTCGTGAAAGTCATTCATAATAATTGGCATCAATCATAATCATTAACGTCGCAATCGGATTGTCCATACGCGACTTAAACCGACTAAAACGCAATCCATTTCAAATTAACCGTAAATTGGCTTATTTCGGGTCACTTCATAAAAACTCGAAATCTCAAAAAACTAACCTCACCACGATGTTCTACACGTCAAAATTAGCTAGCACGTCAATTTTCGTTAAATTCAGAGCAACTAGTTTCGTCGCCGAAATTTCCGAAATCGGGAAATCGGACATAATCGGGTTCCAAATTAAATCGAGTAACTTATGTCATATTTGTATTTAATTAATATAAGTATTTAATATATTAAATTAAGAAAATAAAACCAAAACATAAATTAATTAATTTTCTAAACTTAATTTCAATTCAATTAATATACCGCTAATGCCGCTAGTACTTTAGTTTCTAAACTTCTATACTGCATGAATGTACTGCTATTTCTTTTTTTTTTTTCTAAACTATACTTACTGCTATTTTAATTTAGCTCAACTAGGAATAGAATGAAGAATGCTCCAAAAGGGACGAGGACACTAACAGGCCAAACTCCTAGAAGAATAGGAGTACGAATACAGTTTCACAAGTTTAATCAGTTGTGCAATCTTAACCTACCAGTTCATCCACGAAAAGGGACAGGGACAGAACTTTCTCAATTATAAGATAGTATAACTATCTATAACAAGTGTGAAAAACCATCTCTTAAAAAGAAAAACATATTAGTTTTTACAAGCTTATTCTATACTGCTAGTTTTTCATTTTAGTTTCAAAACTTCATTTAAATGAATATGCTACTAGTTCTTCTAATTTCTAAACTTCATTTAAATGTATATGCTACTAGTATTTAATATAATGCTAGTTCTTGTTTCATTCCAATTTCAATTAACCTAATACTAATTCAAAAACAACAACACCTAATTAACTCTTCTAATTTCTATCTCAACAAAACTCAAGAACCCTAACATCAATTTTTCCCCAAATCCAAAATATACCAAATCAAACCCTAACTATAAGCATTGGAAAATCAACCACTTGCCTTAGATGTTTGAAATGATTCTTGATGTTCCAACCAACCCAAAACTCAAGCTTTACGTTCTTCTTGTTCTTCTCTTCTCCAAGACTCTCTAGCTCTCTCTATGCCTCTAAGTGTGTTTTTAGTGTTATGTCATAAAACAAGGAATGTGTTTGGTTTTGGTCTTTCAAGACAAGGAAACTTACTAAAATGCCCTTCTTAAAATATCACCACTAAATAACACTAAATAATATTATTAACCCAAATAATTAAAATAACTCCGAATAATTAAATATCGGTCCGAATAATATTTTACCGAACCGAACGGAATAAAAATCAGACCGAACAAAATAATTACCGGTCCCTCAAAATAAATACCGGACCGAATAAAATAATTACCGGTCTCTCAAAATAAATGTCGGACCGAATAAAATAATTACCGGTCCGAATAATACGTCGTCGAATATATTAACAGATATAACGGTTAATTTAAATATTCTCGTCGCAAAAATAAACGTCAAACGGTAATTCGAAAATATTAATATAATATAATATTAAATAAAACGGGGAGTTACAGCGCCACTGATCGTACCTGACCAGAAGGGGTTGTCAAAGGCGCAAGCTTCGAGTCGAGCAGCAGTTGAATGTGAAGTGGGTACTTGCAAGACACTCTGATGTCAAAGTGAGGTTCAGAGTTATGCAAGTGTGAGAGTAAGAATGAGATTGAATGAACACCTGACCCTCTCAAGTGAGAGGGTATTTATAGCCTCCAACGTTGGGCCAAGGTCTTCAGTGGTGGGCCACGATGAGGCCCAACAACGAAGACTGTCAGGGCTTACGTGTGTATGGAGTCCAGCACGTGGCCTCCTCTCTGGTCAACCGCCCCGAGAAAGCAAGAGCTGGACCCGTTATTCTCTAAGGACAGGATGATGATGATATGGACACGTGAGCTATGTTCCCTAATGGACACGTGGGAAATTGTCCAACGGTCTCCAGCTTGGACTGCATGCCTTTAGACCTTAGGTAAAGACGTTGGACTGAGCCTCTCCAACAGTAGGGCAAGTACTGGCCCAGTTCAAAACAAAAATAAAATTCTGAACAATACATGAAGAACTATTCATTCGTTCATAAAACCATTTACATCCATGGATTACATGACCTTAAAACAAAATTTAAACCGAAGAGAATATGATAGGCATCGTCATTCAACATTACATGAAAACAACATTGATGTTGGTCGTTCAAAACTACATTATCCAACTCCATTGCTATTGACAACAGAATTAACAATTGGCACTATCAAATTACGAAACATCAAAACAGTTCAACCAAAACATTACACCTTAAAGAAACTAGATGAAATTAAATATACCAGATGCATATCTTTTCTGGCAATAAGAAAAACCATCTTCAGAGAGAAAGTGCATAATGTTTACTGAGATCATAATATCATAAATGAAGGGTTCTTATTACCGCATTTATGAAATGAAGAATGCTGTTTGCTGATTGTCAAATTTTGATGAATACTTTTTCAACATATCAAAGCATAGACGACTGGTTGCAGGACCTCCCACCTGGTAGTGTTTTCCATGGAAAGCTGGCAGGAATATCGAAGTATTCTTTAGTAGGTAAACCATAAACCAAAAGAATATATCACATTATTCTTCATTATAACTCAACATATTTTACTTTTTAATTCCTCAATGCACTTCAAGTAACCTTCTATTCCAAGGGTTACAAAAAACATCTTCTAATATCTTGATAACATATTATAGTATCCTAGAGCTCCCCCTTACAATGGGGATGATAATGAACTCTAGAATATCTGCTGATTATATCATAAATTGAGGAGAAGCTTGAGATTACATACACTATTGCATGCTTGCAGATCAGTTGTTAAAAGACAGGTTAACAAAAACCATCAAAAAGTATACAGACTTATGGCATGCATTGGCATAAGAGTCACTCGTCTCATGGTTAATAACAGTAACCAAAGTTGAAAATTTCAGGACTAATAATTCAATCTTGGTATAACCAAATGAAAAGTCACTGCATTACAATCTCTAGAAATAGCTTATCCAACTTTAAGAATATTATGCTTCACACATGGAAGCCATTGAAGAGTGGTAAGAGAGCTCAAAGTAAAGAGCAAGAAGATAAAATGCAGTGAGTAAGAATCTCTTATACAATGAAAGAAGATTACACCAGTTATATAGTAGGAGGAAAGAGCAACTAACTATATAACAGAAAGTGTAACTAACTATATAACAGAAAGTGTAACTAACTATATTCTATTTGTGTCATCTATTAGCCCCCCACAAGTTGAACTTTGGTAAATGTTGATCAAGTTCAACTTGGCTTTGAGGAAGTGAAATGGTTTGGGTAGGAGAGGTTTAGTGAAAAAATCAGCATGTTGGTTGTTGGAGGACACCAGAAGGAGTTTCATCATGCCTGCTGAAAATTTCTCGCGTACAATGTGACAATCAATGTCAAGATGTTTCGTACGTTCATGGAAAACAGGGTTAGCAGCTATGTGGAGTGCGCTTTGACTGTCACAAAAAAGAACTGGGACTTCAGAGCATGCAATTTTCATGTCACGAAGTAAGTACAAAAGCCATTGGAGTTCACACGTGGCTGCAGCTAAAGCACGATACTCTGCCTCTGAAGAGGAACGAGAAACAGTGGTTTGTTTCTTTGTTCTCCATGAAATAAGGGAGCTGCCCAAATAAAAAAACATGATCTGGAAACGGATTTACGTGTGTCTATACAACCAGCCCAGTCAGCATCTGAAAAACCTGTTATTTGTAGTGATGAACTTCGTGGAAAAAATAAGCCTTGGCCTGGACATTGTTTGAGGTATCGCAAAACTCTGCAAGCAGCGTTATAATGTTGAGTAGAAGGTTTGGAAAGATATTGATTGAGTTGTTGTGTGATAAACGTGATATCTGGGCGAGTAGTGTTGAGGTAGATTAGTCTGCCAATGAGTCGTCTATAAGACGGAACATCGTGATAAGCAGAACTATCATCTTGACAAAGCTTAAGTGATGGATCAGATGGTGTGTTTGCTGGTTTGGAACCAATGAAACCTGAATCCTTGAGAAGATCAAGACAATATTTTCTTTGGCAAATTGAGATACCACGTTTTGAGTGAGCTACTTCTAAACCCAAAGAATATTTGAGAATGCCCAAGTCCTTGATCTTGAAGAGCTGATGAAGAATATTTTTCATAGTTTGAAACTCTTGTAGAGAGTTACCTGTTAAAATAACATCATCAACATAAACAAGTAAAATTGTAAAAGTGGAGGATGTTTGTTTAACAAACAGTGAATGATCAGAAGGTTCTTGAGAGTAGCCTTGAGCAGTGAGGACTGAAGTCAATTTTTCAAACCATTGTCTGCTTGCCTGCTTTAATCCATAAAGTGACTTAATGAGTTTGCAGACCTGGTTAGGTTTGGAAGTTTGGACACCTGGTGGAATCAACATGTAAACCTATTCATTCAGATCACCATGAAGAAACGCATTATTCACATCGAGTTGGTGAAGATGCCAGTTATGGATTGAAGCTAAAGCTAGAACCAATCGAACTGTGGTGAGTTTTGCAACAGGTGAGAAAGTATCTGAGTAATCCAGTCCTTCAATCTGGTTGTATCCTTTAGCAACAAGACGAGCTTTAAATCTTTCTATGGTTCCATCAGATTTATGCTTGATCTTGTAAACCCAACGACAACCAATAGGTTTAACATGGGGTGGAAGATCCACAATTTTCCAAGTTCCAGTTTGCTCAAGTGCAGTAAGTTCAACTTTCATTGCTTGATTCCAACATTCAAATTTGCTAGCCTCGGAATATGTTTTAGGTTCATGATTAGTAGTAAGGGAAAGAGTGAAACGATAATGAGTAGGAGACAGATTATGATATGAAATGAAATTAGAAAGAGAGTTAGGATTACCTAAAGATGATTGGCATTGTGGATCAGTGAAGGTTATACAGACATAATCTTTCAAAAAGGATGGTAATGTTTTGGTTCTTGTAGAGGCACGAGTGGGATGTTGTGTATTAGAGGTGGGTGGATTAGAATTGGCCAGGGAGCTGGAAGGTGGATTTGAGTCAGTTGTGGTGGGTGTAAGATTGAGGTGGTTATTGGAAAGGTCAAATTGAGCAAAATTAGATATCTCATGACAGAGGTTTGGATTGGGAACTGAAGTGCTATAATATTTCCAAGGAGGTGTGATAGATGAAGATTGATTTTGGTAAGGTAAAATTTGTTCATGGTAAGTGACATTTCTTGAAATGAAAATGTTGAATGAATTTAGATCAAGTAAAATAGAGCCTTTATATCCAACAGCATATCCAAGAAACAATGATTTTCTGGCTCTTGTATCTAATTTAGTTCTTTGATTGGACAAGGTAGATGCATAGCACAAAGATCCAAAAACTTTAAGTTGGTTAATGTCTGGTGGTTTATTATGCAGTATGTGATAAGGGGGTTGGTTTTTGAGTAAAGGAGTGTTAACTCTATTTATAATAAAGGCTCCATAACTAATTGCATAGGACCAGTAGGATTTAGGTAAATTTGAATGGTACAGTAAGGCTCTACCTACATTAAGAAAGTGTTGATGCTTCCTTTCAACCCTTGCATTTTGTTGAGGGGACTCAACACAAGATCTTTGATGGATAATACCCTTTGAGGCATAGAATTGAGCTAAGAGAAATTCAGGTCCATTGTCAGACCTAATGAACTTAGGACATGTATGGAACTAATTTTCTATGAGAGCAACAAATTGTTGGACATGTGTAGAAACTTCAGATTTGTTTTTAAGTAGTATGATCCAAGTAAATCGACTGTGATCATCAACTACTGTCAAAAAATATTTGTGATGATGGATAGAATTTGTAGAGATAGGACCCCATATATCAAAATGCAACAATTCAAAATTTTGAGAAGCTTTAGAATGACTCAAAATGTAAGGTATTTTCTTATGTCTAGCATAATGACACACATCACATACAGATTTATTGTCATTGAAAATATCAGGATGCATTTGAGCCATTTTGGAAAGTCTATCATGTGATAAATGGCCCAATCTAAAATGCCACAAAGCTTGTTTAGGAATCATTTTACAATTATTGGGAATTGAAGTTTCTACATGAGGTTTGGATGAGGAAATACTTGAAATACTAGTTGCTGCAGGAAAAGAATCATTATCTGTCCTTAGTCTGTACAACCCTTCCACTTGATTAGCCAAACCAATCATCTTCTTCGTTTTCACATCCTGAATAAAACAATCATTAGCAGAAAAAATGAAATGACAATTAGTGGATTGACAAAGTTTGGAAACAGACACAAGGTTTAAGGAAAAATCAGGTGTGTATAACACATTATTAAGCTGCAAGTGAGGAGAAAATTGAATTGTTCCTGCATGTTTAGCTAGAACAACAGATCCATTAGGTAGACAAACACTGATAGGCTGAATTTTGTTGTAACAACTAAACAATTTAAGAGATGAACAAACATGATCATTGGCACCAGAATCTAAAATCCAATAATCAGGTTTTATGTATGTAGATAAGGAAACTGTAGAAACAAAAGATTTACCTGAATTCTCATTTGGTGTATGACCAAAGTGAGTGGAAATATGGTTGGCACTTGGATTTGGGTTAGGGTTGGAAGGCAACAAATTTGTTTGTTGTAACAAACCAATCAATTGAGCATACTGTTCTTGAGTGATGCTGGCACTTGAATTATTGAGAGAACCTTCTGTTCCAGTGTTCATCACATTTGGTGTAGCAGCAGCAGTAGAGGCATTTGCTGATGTTGACTTTTTGGTAAAATTGGGAGGAAATCCATGTTTGCGATAACACACATCAATTGTATGGCCAGTCCTGTGATAAAAAGTGCATACTCTACCATCTTTCTAATTGTTAGATGTTCCACCATAAGAGTTGGAAGATTTACCAGCAAACTTCCTTGAATCATATACATTAACAAGGATATTGGCTTCATCAATAGTGGAATTAGAATCAGGTTGACTCAACACAGAAATATTATTACTCTCTTCTTGAACCACCATAGAATATACTTTGTTAATGGATGGTAGAGGATCAAGTAACAAAACCTGAGTTTTGATAATAGAAAACTTTTCATTCAATCCTGTTAAGAATTGTATAATCTGATCTTCAAGACGAAATTCTCCAGCACTACGCATGGTATCACATCTGCATTGTTGAGCACAAGTACAACTAGGGATTGGTCTATGAGAATTCAATTCTTCCCATAAACCACGAAGCTCAGTGAAATAATCAAGAACAAATTTGTTTCCTTGTTTGAGATTGTTAATCTCAGCACGCAAATTAGAGACGCGAATTCTATCAGTTTTAGCAAATCTTTCTTTGAGATCAATCCAAACGTCAAGAGCATTTTCCAAGAAAATAATGGTTTGTGCGATAGCAGGACTTACAGAATTGAGAATCCATGAATGAACAAGGCAATTGCATCGTTCCCACGCAGATCGATTAAGATCGTTGATACTTGGAACACGAATGGATCTGTTGATGAACGCAATCTTGTTCTTAGCTCCAAGAGCTCTTTCCATGGATCTTGACCACGAAATGTAATTCTAACCATTCAATTGAGGTTGAATATTAACAGAATTGGGACCTTCGCTAGGATGAACATAGTAAACCGAATCAACATCATAATTTGTGATTCGATTTGCAGTAGGATCATTACGCGGAGGCATGTTGAAATCAAAGAAAAGATATGAATAGAAGGGAAAAAACGGTGCGGAAGTGTGGAAAGAGGATCAAAGACGATGATACCATATTATGCTTCACACATGGAAGCCATTGAAGAGTGGTAAGAGAGCTCAAAGTAAAGAGCAAGAAGATAAAATGCAGTGAGTAAGAATCTCTTATACAATGAAAGAAGATTACACCAGTTATATAGTAGGAGGAAAGAGAAACTAACTATATAACAGAAAGTGTAACTAACTATATAACAGAAAGTGTAACTAACTATATTTTATTTGTGTCATCTATTAAAGAATACTCTCGTAATAGCAAAAACAGATCATTTCTATAAGAACAAACAATTGAAAGATTTCATTATATAAACAACAATTGAAACAACAAAACCAAATAAAGGCCTCAAATTAAAAAGCGGCACAGATAAGCAACAAAATCGTATACCAGTAAAAAAAGAGAATCAAAACTGAGAAAAAATCTGTCACAGAATTTTGGAGGGGAAATCGTGAATAGAAAACTGAGGAGCAAATCGAAACTGTGAATAGAAATCAGAGGAGAAAATCAAAACGGAGAAACCTATTTATATACACGAATTCATCAGGAATCAACACATATCAACAACAAATTCAAATTATTACTTGGAAAATCGAATAGATGACATTGATGATGACATGAATCAGGTATGGGAAAAGAGAAATCATTGATGACGGTAGAACTGAACCGACTGCTAGTTGCATCCTTAGGAATTTCATTGATGAAAAGAGAAATTCCTTCAAGTTTTGCAGCAAATGTCACATTCTTAGCAGTAACATCTCTATAATTAACCCTTTAATTTCAGGCAATGCTTTTGGGTCATATCCCTCATCAGGGTGTGATCCATAAGAGCCTATCATCTAAAACACATATTTCATTGTGTCCAAGTTCATTTCCTTTGACAAAAATATCCTTCACGAATCTGCCCCTATCGACGGCTGTTTTGATTCTAATAGTTGATTCTGTTATGATTGCAGTTATGTATTCAATTCTAACATCTTGGATTCCACGTGACATTTCACTCCCTAACGCAACCGTAGCACTATCAGGTGATATACATGTTAAACCTTCTTTGTTCGCTCTCTAAAAACCCAAATCCCTTAACTTTTGGAAGCTTCATAATCTTTTTAAGTGGCACCCAATAAAGCTCTTACTATATCTATTAGCCTAGAAGACCCACACATTATTTGAGAAATTGATATAAATTTCCAGAATCTTGCTAAAAATGACTTTGATTTCATGCCAACAACAATTTTAATGGGGGTGGTATGACTACTTTCTCACTAAGAAGAAGCCTATAACATATATTTGGTTAAATCCTATTGGTTACATGCAAGCATTTCTAATAATAAGATCACGTCTCATGTCTGTGATATTAATACTAGCATTATAAAGGTCATCATATCAAAATTCACTAGTTATACAAAAATTCAGATCAAATGCTTCTGAGGTTAGGAGAAAGTTGTTGGTATAACTAAGATCAACCAAGTATTATTCAAAACTCTATAGTATTTCTACTAACACTATTCATCTTATGGATAAGTGTGGAGTATTTTCAAACTAGATTAGAGCATTAGATAAAAGCAATCCTTACTCTTGTTGTGTTTGAACAAATGCAATTTAAAATTTCTTACTCCAAGAAAGGAAGCAAAAAGAACATTACCTAATTAATACTCAATTCCAAAATTAGATTAATATAGAATTTATCCAAGATGGCTAATAATTACTTGAATAGGTGCTACATTGTTGTTTTCAATTATAAAAAAGTATATAAGTTGTATATTTCAGGAGGAAATAGGATAAAGTCTCCAATGGTTAGGCCCAAGAGTTTGGTCCACCGGCTATAGATCTAGTGTAGTAGTGTTAGAGGAGTTTTAGAAAATTGTCGACATTTTATCCTGTCACTCCTACCTTGACTTGGCACCCCCACAATTGTAATATTTTTATTTTAATATTCTTTGTGATTTTTTACATGTTTTTAAAAATGGTGTTTTTAGGATTTTTGAAAATTTTCCGAGTTTTTGTCGAATTTTTGAAGAATTTCATGAGTTTTTATTGGATTTTTGAGAATCTATAAGTTTTTATCGAATTTTTAAAATATTAACGAATTTGAACTATCAAAATTTTCAAATACACTATCGAATTTTTCAAAATCCTATGAAATTTTTATCTGATTTTTCAAATACACTACCGAATTTTTCAAAAAAATACGAATTTTTATCAAATTTTTCAAAAAGCCTATGAGTTTTTAACGGATTTTTCAAAAAATCTATGAGTTTTTATCGTATTTTTCAAAAGATCTATGAGTTTTTGTTGGATTTTTCAAAAAATCTATGAGATTTTACCAGATTTTAAAAAAAATCTATGAGTTTTTACCAAATTTTTCAAAAAAACTATGAGTTTTTAACGATTTTTTCAAAATACACTATCGAATTATTAAAAAAAACTATGATTTCTTATCGGATTTTTCAAAAAATAATTAGTTTTTAACAGATTTTTCAAAATAAACTATCAATTTTTTCAAAAAACTACGAGTTTTTATCGGATTTTTCAAATACACTATTGAATTTTTCAAAAACTATGAGTTTTGTCAGATTTTTTTGAAAAATTCGATAAAATCAATTTCTATTTTTTTGTCTATCGAAAATGAACTACCATTGTTTTCGAAAAATCCAAAAAATTTCAAATCATACCAGATTTTTAGAATACACTACTTGATTTTTCAATTGCACAATGGGTAGAATTTGAATAGGATACTATAGTACTCATCCCTATACTCCCAGTTTGAAAAATTGTCGTAATTGAACCCATACCCATGTGGACAACAATATTTGTACTCGTACTCGTATCTTATGAGTACCTAAGTACTCATACCTATATTCGTTTACCTGTATTTCTAATAAAATCATCAATCAATTCTCGTATTTTCTGGTGTCTGTAATTTTAGGGGAGGGTTGGGTAGTCAGGTGACCTCTTTGTTATTCAGGTGGCGTGATTACATCCTTTCAACCTCCTCTTTTGGGGAGTGTTATGTATGGTGTTTCGGGTGAGCTATTTCATCAACTAGAGTGTTGTCTTGTGTTTTTGTTTTTTGAGGTTTTGATGTTAGTTTTTTTTTTTTTAATTTGTTGTTGCTTATGGTTTTTGTGCACCTCTTGTGCACTTGGTTGTATCTTGTATTCTTTTCTTTTTTTAATATATTTTTCTGCATTGTCATTCAAAAAGAATTTATCATGTTTTTTTAATTTTTTGACAACATTTAAAAAAAATCACATATTTTATTGTTGAGTTAAGAAATAAAGAAATATTTATATTAAAATGCGTATAAATTTAATATTAATAAATTTGATAAAATTGATAAACATATATGTGTTTATATATAATAAAAAATAAAAAATAAAAATATATATTGTGTGAGTATAGAGTATGGTGAATATTAAGGTAGTCGTATCTACGCCCATATCCATTTATTTTAGTGGATAATTATTCGTTCCCGTACTATTTTACATATTTTTATCTTATTTGTTATATAATTTTTGCAGATATTAAGGATGGATTATGTTGCCATTCCTAACTACTGAATTTTTTACTTACTCTTTTTTAATAAAGATATTTTAAAAATATGTGAGATGTCAAATGAGATTTTAGGGTGTGAGGATCAAGTCTCAAGATTGTCCCATCCTTACACAAATATACAACAACCTCATCAAAGTTTTGTTACTACCAAAGAAGAGTTTTGTTCACCAGGAAAGTTGGGAGCATCACAACCTTATATACTATCGAGAGCATAGGATCAAAACAAGCCTCCTCATATCATGTTCGAACATATGAATTTTGTCATTTTATATTTCAAGCAATGAAGCAATTCTACGATATCTGGAAAAAAATATGGTTATAAAGATTTTTTCTACGATGTATGCATGGAAATCTATTATACATATTAAAATATACTCTTAGCATTTTGTCACAAAATCATTTTTGCCACATCACTCATAATTTCGAGTAGCATCTTCTAAACGAATGTTTACTTTTCAAAAGTCAAAATTAGAAGTTTTTACTTACATACCACCTTTTTACTAATAAATTCCTATACTACCATACATTTCAATACATATTTCCAATATATCATATTTTCAAACAAAACAAAAATTGAAGTAAGAGGCTCCGCCCATTAGATTGGCAGATGCTCTCTAAATTATACAGCTTCTACCCATTGAACTAGTGGAGCTGTTATAATGTCATTTTTTTTAATATCATATTAAATTATACAATTTCACATTAACACTCTTCGGTCCATTGGATGGGCGGAGCCTCTAAAACTTATAACACTTCCGCCCATTGCTTTTGCAGATGTCAAATATTTCTCATAGCTCCGCCCATTCATCTGGCGGATGCTTTGTGACAAAAATAAAATTTGTTTGAAAACATAATAGTATGAGAATATTGATTGAAGATGATGGTATAGTGGATTTTTTGTGTAAAAAGATGGTAAGATAGTAAAAAATTCTCAAAATTATACTTGAAATCACGAGTTCAAATCCTAAAAAATACAAAAAATAATATATATTAACCTAATAACAACTTACATATGATCAAAAAAACTTATAAGACAATATTTCTATTTTTCTTTCAATTATTTTTAATTAATAAAATTAAAATAAAAGAAATTTTGCATATCTCATCTATATAATATATCTAAAATAATTTAAGTTTCTTTATATTTTTAAAAACAAATTGTTATATTACTCTTTCATCATACCATTTATAACAAAATAGAGAATATATACACTTATGACAAGTCAATTGTTATGACAGGTGAATTGTTAGTTTTAACATTTGATATTAAAATTACTTTATAAAAACTTAAATATAATATAATACATATATTATTTTTTTTTATTTCAAAAGCATGCTCGAGAATCAACTCATTATAACATTTTATTCTTATTATAAGAATTATCTTAAAAAAATATGAATTTAAATCTTATTTTAAACTAAAAGTTATAATAACACAAGAATTAATCCAACTAAATATATTTAATTGACTGAATATATTTCCTAAAATAATTTTCAATATAATGTCACTAAAATAATTTTAAAATTTTATTTATTTAACATATTAAAAGTTATAGTACTTTTCATTATACTACTTACAACAAACAATACTTTCATGAGAAGCTTATTGTTGATTTTAAACTTTAATTTTTAAATCACATTTCTAAAATTTTAATACGATACAATACATATATCACTTCTATCTCAATATATTTTTCACATGCAACTATTTTTGTCACATCACTCCTATTCCTACATGCTATCTTTTAAAATTTATCTTCATTTTTCAAAAGTCAAAATCACGTAGAGTCTCAACTTGAAATTATAAGTTCGAATTTTTTAAAATGAAAAAAATATATTAGTCTAATTACTACTTACAATATTTTCATGAATCTTATAAAATAATATTTCTATTTTTCTTACAATCATTTTTTTAATTATAAAATGCAAAAATATATTAACCTAATGATTACTTACATGTTCTCATAAAACTTATAAAACAATATTTTTATTTTCTTTGCAATTGTTCTTTAATTAATAAAAAAATTACATATTTTTTCCATATAATATATCTAAAATAATTTTAACTTCTTTCTTTAAAAACACAAAATGTTATACTAATCTTTCATCATACTATTTATAACAAACAATACTTTTATGACAAACTAATTATTAATTTTAACATTTGATATTAAAATTACTTTGCAAAAACTCAAATACAATATAATAAATATATTATTTTCTTATATATATCATACTTTAGTAAAGAATGAACAAAATAATTTAAATAAAAAAGTATAAAAATATTAAGAAAATGAACAAAATAATTATTAAAAAAATTTAAAAAATAATGTGGATAAAATATTACATGTCAACTCAACTAAAATTACACCATATCACTGAAAATAAGCACCAAATTAAATGGAGGACTAAATTCAAACACAATAAACTTAAAAACTAAATTAAAATAGTAATTTTTTAAATAGGAGAATCAAAATAAATAAATAAAATATTAAATAGAAGGATCAAAGTTACGATTAAGCTTTTTTTTGTTGTTAGGTCAACATGTATTTTTAAATTTTGCTTACAACTATGTTTAAAATATTATAAAAATTCATCATGCAAAGAATAGAAACCGGTGATGCATGGTTACGAGTTTAGGCTCCTTGGATCATCAGGGATGATCAAGTCTTACCCTACAATGCCTCAGGGATCGATTGGAACGACTGGCTTACTTTGAGGAAGGATGAAAAGAGGGTTTCGATTTGCCCTAGTTTTGATAATTTTTTAGAATTTTGGAATGTGATATTCTTGCAAGGTTTTTGGCATGAGGATTCTTGAGACATATGAGAAACTATGAAATCCACTTGAGGCATTAGAAGTTCAATTTCGCTTGAGAGAAGTGAAACCCTAGTTATAGGTTAACTGCTTAGGAGGAGAGTTTGTCTGGTCCAACCTTAAGTAGCCTTGAGGAGAATCCTAGGAGCATGGGGAGACCTATTGAAATAATTTGTCTTAAATAATGAGAGGGTAAATGTTAGGGTACAACAGCTTCAATTCTATGTTCGATCAGATAGAAACCAAGGAATTTGCCCGCCTTAACCCCGAAGGTGCATTTCTCGGGGTTGAATCTCATTTTACATTGTCTCGCTTGGGCGAAGACTCTTTTGAGGTAGGCAGTATGGTCGATTTATGTTTGAGATTTGAAGATCCATGTCGTCCATGTACACCTCGAGCATGTCTCTGATCTCGTCGTGAAGACTTTGTTCATCATCTGATGGTATGTTGCCCCTGTGTTTTTTAGGCTGAAGGGAATTACGTTGTAGTACTAGTTGCCCGAGCTGGTCATGAAAGCGGTGCAATGCTTGTCACTCATCGCCATTGGAATTTTATTGTAGCCCGAGTAGGCGTCCATAAATGATACAATTTTATAGTTGATCGAGTAGTTGACCAGCATATCAATGTTAGGTAAAGGAAGAGCATCTTTGGGACATGCCCGATTAAGATCAGTATAATCAACACACATTCTCCATTTTCCATTATTCTTTTTGACAAGTACAATGTTTGAGAGCCAGGTTGAATATCGGGCCTCAGAAATAAAATTTTCCTCTAGGAGATCTTTTACAGCATTTTCAGCAGCCTCCGCTTTCTCGGGAGACTGCCTACATCTACGTTGCACTACTGCCCTAGCGACTGGATCAATAGCGAGTCGGTGGCAGGCGACCTCGGGGTTGAGTCTGGGCATCTCCACAGCGATCCATGCAAACAGGTTCGCGTTCTCCCTCAAGCAAGCATTGAGCTGCCTCCTCGCCAAGTCAGGGAGTCCACTGCTGATCTTCACGCCTTTGTGAGGGTCTTCTCTGAGGGGGATGAACTCGAAGTCTCCGTCTAGAATAGGTCGAAGAAGTTCCTGTTCTCCGTTGGGGGATTAGATTTCATCTTTGTCAAAGCGGGTGTCGAGCGAGATGAAGTCGACCTTTGGTGGATCCCTTTGTTCTTCTGTCCGAACAGGCTATGATTCAGGTTAAGTAGTGGTCTTTTGGCAGGTCGCGCTCCAGTGTCGACCATACTCTGCCCTTTATAAGCCGCGTGAAAACATATTTTGGCAGCTGAGATGTCCTCGTGAATGATGGTGACACGTCCCCTCCGGGTGTAGAACTTCATCTTCAAATGGACAGTGGAGGACACGTCGGTCAACTCTGCCAGTGTCAGTCTCCCTAGGATGCAATTGTAGAGAGATGGACAGTCGATCACCAAAAACCGCACCTTGATCTGTTGGGAGGCAGTCTCTTCCCCAAAGGTGACAAAAAGCTCAATGTATCCCCACGACTTGGAGGTCGAGCAGTTGAACCCTTGCAAATCGGACCCCGCGTATGATGACAGGTGGGTATCATTGAGTTGTAGGGTTCAAAATAGGTGGTTGTACATGACATCAACGGAACTGCCATCGTCGACCAGAATACGATGCACGTCGAAGTTAACCATCCTTGCTCTCATTAGCAGAGGGATACTCGAGCTAGGGGATCCGTCGGGCAGCTCCTCCATGTAGAAAGTGATTGGCTCAGATTTTCCTTTGAACCTCTCGAGTGTTGCCACTTGGGTTGGGGTTGCGTCCACAAACTCGTCGAGCTTCCTCTTTGTAGAGTTTACGGAGAGGTCGTTGAATCCCCCGCCGGATATGACCATGGAGGAGGGGATTTTATCTCATCTGTTATATGTGTACAAGGGTTCGTCCTCGTAGCTTTCAGGGACGTGTATATCCTTCGGCCTTGTCACGGAGAAAGCCACCTGGATGGGGCCCTTTTCATCAGACGATCGAGTTTCTTCTTTGACCTCTTTTACCTCGCGGGTGTCCCGGTGAGGGGCGTCGTTGCGTCGGTACTGCCCGAGTCTGTCACCCTTGATGAGGGTCTCGATGGCATCCTTAAGGTGGACGCAGTCTTCTGTCAGGTGCCCGTGACTCCGATGGTATTGACAGTATTTTATCCTGTCTTCCCCAGGCTTCGCAGGAGCATATCGAGGACGTCTGAAGCCACCATCCTTGAAGTCAGTTTTGGAGCACTCCGCCAGGATATGCTCGCGAGAAGTGGTCAGCGGGGTGTACTCTGTGAACCGCCCTGCTGGTCCTCTGCTCGCGGGGATCGCGCAGTTTCACATCCCTTCTCTTCTCGCCAGTCCGTCGAGAAGGGCCTGTATCCTGGTGCCGCGAGACGTTAGTTGGTCTGTGATTCCTCGAGTCGCGGGCTTTATTGGTTGCTTTCTTCTCCTCGTAGTCCATGTAGGCCCTGGCTTTTTCGAGGAGAACGTCGAAAGACCGGGCCGGCTCAATGCCGACGACCTTTCTGAATTCAGTGTCCAGGAGGAGTCTTCTCTCAAGCAGGTATCTTTTCATGTGATTGGTGTACGGGACCTGAATGGCCTCGCGGTAGAACCGATTAATGTATTTCCTGAGGGTCTCGTCGCTTCTTTGGACGATAGCCTTAAGGGAGGCCTCAGTCTTCGAATGTCGACGAGACGCGGTGAAGGAGCTGCTGAACTGGTTCTTGAGGTTTCTCCAGGAGTTGATCGACCCTGGGGCGAGGTTCTTGTACCAGTCCATGGTTTTTTTTCTCAAGGTCGTGGGGAACAATCGGACTTTGATCGGCCCCCAACATTATGGTAATGGAGCATTGCTTCGAACACGTCGATGTGGTCGACAGGATCTGCAATGCCGTCATATTTCTATAGTTGGGGAGGTTTCTCCATTCCCCTAGGAATGGGCGCCTCGATGATCGCTTGGGATAAGGGACCGCGGGGGTCGTATTCGTCGCTTCTGTATGGGGAGCGGGAGGGGGACCGATTGTAATGGCGGTCGTGGTGACGGCCTTGGCTGCGGGGAGGATCCCTTGGCAGAGGTTGTGTTTCTCTGTTTCCCATATTTCTGTTGTTTCCAGGGGATCATCGTTCTCTGCGCTGGGGGGTATGACCGCGTCTCCCGGTGGCTTCGAGAAGTGTCCACTCTAAAGCAGGGTCTCGCCCAGTCCGTCAGGGAGAAAGGCTTCACGATCTGTCTCGTCTGTGTCTCTGCGGGGAGACCGAGGACGGTCTTCGTTCTGACGGGGAGGAGGAGTGTCAGGTCTCATGTGTCTTATGGGGTCCCGACGAGTCTGTTCGAGCACCTTTAGCCGCTCACTCTGTGAGAAGATCAAGTAGTTTGTCTGGTTGATGACCGCGAACAGAGCTCTGATCGTGGCATCAACGTGTGCATGGACGGGGACATCTTGGAAAACATTTGGTTCATAGTTCTGGGGGGGATGTACATCCTAATGCGGTCGAGAGTGGGATGACAAAGAGGCGGTCAACCAGTCTCTATAGTTCTGCTCGAGACCGGCCATGTCGATGTCATTCACAGCGTTGTTGTTACCAATTTTGTCACCGACGTTGTTGTTGAGGTCAGCGAGATGAGCGTTTTGGTTGTTGTTGGCAGCTTGGTCGGCCATGACAATCACAGAGTTTGATGGAGAGTTGCTTTAGTCTTGAGATGGAGATGGGAAAGCTGGATTCCCACAGACGGCGCCACTGACCGTACCTGACCAGAAGGGATTGTCAAAGGTGCAAGCTTCGAGCCGAGCAACAGTTGAATGTGAAGTGGTGGGTACTTGCAAGACACTCTGATGTCAAAGTGAGGTTCAGAGTTATGTAAGCAATTGTGAGAGTAAGAATGAGATTGAATGAATACCTGACCCTCTTAAGTGAGAGGGTATTTATAGCCCCCAACGCTGGGCCAAGGTCTTCAGTGATGGGCCATGATGAGGCCCAACAACGAAGACTGTTAGGGCTTACGTAGGAGTCCAGGACGTGGCCTCCTCCCTGGTCAACCGCCCCGAGAAACCAAGAGGTGGACCCGTTATTCTTGAAGGGCATGATGATGATGATATGGACACGTGAGCTACATTCCTTAATGGACATGTGGGGAATTGCCCAACAGTCCCCAGCTTAGGTTGCATGCCTTTGGACCTTAGGCAAAGACATTGGACTAGGCCTCCCCAACGGTGGGGCAAATGTTGGCCCAGTCCAGAACAAAAACAAAATTTTGAACAATACTTGAAGAACTCTTCATTCGCTCATAAAAACATTTACATCCATAGATTACATGACCTTAAAACAAAATTTAAACCGAAGAGAATATGATAGGTATCGTCATTCAACATTACATGAAAACAACATTGATATTGGTCATCCAAAACTACATTATCCAACTCCATTGCTATTGACAACAGAATTAACAATTGGCACTATCAAATTAAGATCTGATTACGATCTGACAAGGAGAAATCCTCCACTGGTGTAATATGAAAACATCAAAACAGTTCAACAAAAACATTACACCTTAAAGAAACCAGATGAAATTAAATATACTAGATGCATATCTTTTCTGGCAATAAGAAAAACCATCTTCAGAGAGAAAGTGCATAATGTTTACTGAGATCATAATATCATAAATGAAGGGTTCTTATTACCGCATTTATGAAATGAAGAATGCTGATTGCTGATTGTCAAATTTTGATGAATACTTTTTCAACGTATCAAAGCATATACGACTGGTTGGAGGACCTCCCACCTGGTAGTGTTTTCCATGGAAAGCAGGCAAGAATATCGAAGTATTCTTTAGTAGGTAAACCATAGAATCATCCACTACCTGCATGGATACAAATTTTAACCTAAGTTTGATAAGAGTGAAAAAATAATATCATACAAATAGTTTTTTTTTAAAATCTCGATAGAATTGCATACCCTACTCAACAGAAGAGTATGCACAAGATAAGAGGCCACATTAGGGCTTGAACTTGTGCTCTGCATGTTGATAGCAAACTAGTAGTTAAGATAGACTCCGCTTTGCTCTGAAGGAAAGGGGGGAATCTTAAGATATTGAGTAGCTACTAATAATTCAATCTTTGTATAACCAAATGAAAAGTCACTGCATTACAATCTCTAGAAATAGCTTATCCAACTTTAAGAATACTCTCATAATGGCGAAAATAGATCATTTCTATAAGAACAAACAATTATAAGATTTCATTATTATATAAACAGCAATTGAAACAACAAAACCAAATAAAGGCCTCAAATAAAAAAGCGGCACAGATAAGCAACAAAATCGTATACCAGTAAAAAAAGAGAATCAAAACTGAGAAAAAATCTGTCACAGAATTTTGGAGGGGAAACCGTGAATAGAAAACTGAGGAGCAAATCGAAACTGTGAATAGAAATCAGAGGAGAATATCAAAACTGAGAAACCTATTTATATACACGAATTCATCAGGAATCAACACATATCAACAACAAATTCAAATTATTACTTGGAAAATCGAATAGATGACATTGATGATGACATGAATCAGGTATGGGAAAAGAGAAATCATTGATGACGGTAGAACTGAACCGACTGCTAGTTGCATCCTTAGGAATTTCATTGATGAAAAGAGAAATTCCTTCAAGTTTTGCAGCAAATGTCACATTCTTAGCAGTAACATCTCTATAATTAACCCTTTAATTTCAGGCAATGCTTTTGGGTCATATCCCTCATCAGGGTGTGATCCATAAGAGCCTATCATCTAAAACACATATTTCATTGTGTCCAAGTTCATTTCCTTTGACAAAAATATCCTTCACGAATCCGCCCCTATCGACGGCTGTTTTGATTCTAATAGCTGATTCTGTTATGATTGCAGTTATGTATTCAATTCTAACATCTTGGATTCCACGTGACATTTCACTCCCTAACGCAACCGTAGCACTATCAGGTGATATACATGTTAAACCTTCTTTGTTCGCTCTCTAAAAACCCAAATCCCTTAACTTTTGGAAGCTTCATAATCTTTTTAAGTGGCACCCAATAAAGCTCTTACTATATCTATTAGCCTAGAAGACCCACACATTATTTGAGAAATTGATATAAATTTCCAGAATCTTGCTAAAAATGACTTTGATTTCATGCCAACAACAATTTTAATGGGGGTGGTATGACTACTTTCTCACTAAGAAGAAGCCTATAACATATATTTGGTTAAATCCTATTGGTTACATGCAAGCATTTCTAATAATAAGATCACGTCTCATGTCTGTGATATTAATACTAGCATTATAAAGGTCATCATATCAAAATTCACTAGTTATACAAATATTCAGATCAAATGCTTCTGAGGTTAGAAGAAAGTTGTTGGTATAACTAAGATCAACCAAGTATTATTCAAAACTCTATAGTATTTCTACTAACACTATTCATCTTATGGATAAGTGTGGAGTATTTTCAAACTAGATTAGAGCATTAGATAAAAGCAATCCTTACTCTTGTTGTGTTTGAACAAATGCAATTTAAAATTTCTTACTCCAAGAAAGGAAGCAAAAAGAACATTACCTAATTAATACTCAATTCCAAAATTAGATTAATATAGAAGTTATCCAAGATGGCTAATAATTACGTGAATAGGTACCACATTGTTGTTTTCAATTAAAAAAATGTATACAAGTTGTATATTTCAGGAGGAAATAGGATAAAGTCTCCAATGGTTAGGCCCAAGAGTTTGGTCCACCGGCTATAGATCTAGTGTAGTAGTGTTAGAGGAGTTTTAGAAAATTGACGACATTTTATCCTGTCACTCCTACCTTGACTTGGCACCCCCACAATTGCAATATTTTTATTTTAATATTCTATGTGATTTTTTACATGTTTTTAAAAATGCTGTTTTTAGGATTTTTGAAAATTTTCCGAGTTTTTGTCGAATTTTTGAAGAATTTCACGAGTTTTTATTGGATTTTTGAGAATCTATAAGTTTTTATCGAATTTTTAAAATATTAACGGATTTGAACTATCAAAATACACTATCGAATTTTTCAAAATCCTATGAAATTTTTATCTAATTTTTCAAATACACTACCGAATTTTTCAAAAAAATACGAATTTTTATCAAATTTTTCAAAAAGCCTATGAGTTTTTAACGGATTTTTCAAAAAATCTATGAGTTTTTATCGTATTTTTCAAAAGATCTATGAGTTTTTGTTGGATTTTTCAAAAAATCTATGAGTTTTTACCAGATTTTAAAAAAAATCTATGAGTTTTTACCAAATTTTTCAAAAAAACTATGAGTTTTTAACGATTTTTTCAAAATACACTATCGAATTATTAAAAAAACTATGATTTCTTATCGGATTTTTCAAAAAATAATTAGTTTTTAACAGATTTTTCAAAATAAACTATCAATTTTTTCAAAAAACTACGAGTTTTTATCGGATTTTTCAAATACACTATTGAATTTTTCAAAAACTATGAGTTTTGTCAGATTTTTTTGAAAAATTCGATAAAATCAATTTCTATTTTTTCGTCTATCGAAAATGAACTACCATTGTTTTCGAAAAATCCAAAAAAATTTAAATCATACCAGATTTTTAGAATACACTACTTGATTTTTCAATTGCACAATGGGTAGAATTTGAATAGGATATTATAGTACTCATCCCTATACTCTCAGTTTGAAAAATTGTCGTAATCGAACTCATACCCGTGTGGACAACAATACCTGTACTCGTACTCGTATCTTATGAGTACCTAAGTACTCATACTTATACTCGTTTACCTGTATCTCTAATAAAATCATCAATCAATTCTCGTATTTTCTGGTGTCTGCAATTTTAGGGGAGGGTTGGGTAGTCAGGTGACCTCTTTGTTATTCAGGTGGTCGTGATTACATCCTTTCTACCTCCTCTTTTGGGGAGTGTTATGCATGGTATTTCGGGTGAGCTTTTTCATCGACTAGAGTATTGTCTTATGTTTTTGTTTTTTGAGGTTTTGATGTTAGTTCTTTTTTTTTTTTTAATTTGTTGTTGCTTGTGGTTTTTGTGCACCTCTTGTGCACTTGGTTGTATCTTGTATTCTTTTCTTTTTCTAATATATTTTTCTGCATTGTCATTCAAAAAGAATTTATCATGTCTTTTTAATTTTTTGACAACATTTAAAAAAAATCACATATTTTATTGTTGAGTTAAGAAATAAAGAAATATTTATATTAAAATGCGTATAAATTTAATATTAATAAATTTGATAAAATTGATAAACATACATGTGTTTATATATAATAAAAAATAAAAAATAAAAATATATATTTTGTGAGTATAGAGTATGGTGAATATTAAGGTAGTCGTACCTACGCCCATATCCATTTATTTTAGTGGATAATTGTTCATTCCCGTACTATTTTGCAGATTTTTATCTTATTTATTATAT
Organism: Vicia faba; assembly: GCA_948472305.1. Taxonomy (NCBI): domain Eukaryota; kingdom Viridiplantae; phylum Streptophyta; class Magnoliopsida; order Fabales; family Fabaceae; genus Vicia; species Vicia faba. Next base: position 376,767,916 of record OX451739.1, on the reverse strand, counting down.
AATTTTTGCAGATATTAAGGATGGATTATGTTGCCATTCCTAACTACTGAATTTTTTACTTACTCTTTTTTAATAAAGATATTTTAAAAATATAAAAATATGTGAGATGTCAAATGCGATTTTAGGGTGTGAGGATCAAGTCTCAGGATTGTCCCATCCTTACACAAATATACAACAAGCTCATCAAAGTTTTGTTACTACCAAAGAAGAGTTTTGTTTACCAGGAAAGTTGGGAGCATCACAACCTTATATACTATCGAGAGCATAGGATCAAAACAAGCCTCCTCATATCATGTTCGAACATATGAATTTTGTCATTTTATATTTCAAGCAATGAAGCAATTCTACAATATCTGGAAAAAAAATAGGGTTATAAAGATTTTATCTAAGATGTATGCATGGAAATCTATTATATATATTAAAATATACTGTAGCATTTTGTCACAAAATCATTTTTGCCACATCACTCATAATCTCGAGTAGCATCTTCTAAACTAATGTTTACTTTTCAAAAGTCAAAATTAGAAGTTTTTACCTACATACCACTTTTTTACTAATAAATTCTTATACTACCATACATTTCAACACATATTTCCAATATACCATGTTTTCAAACAAAATAAAAATTGAAGTAAGAGGCTACGCCCATTAGATTGACAGATGCTCTCTAAATTATACAACTTTCACCCATTGAACTAGCGGAGCTGTTATAATGTCATTTTTTTTAATATCATATTAAATTATACAGTTTCACATTAACACTCTTCCGTCCATTGGATGGACGGAGCCTCTAAAAATTATAACACTTCCGCCCATTGCTTTTGTAGATGTCAAATATTTTCCATAGCTCTGCCCATTCATCTGGCGGATGCTTTGTGACAAAAGTAAAATTTGTTTGAAAACATAGTAGTATGAGAATATTGATTGAAGATGATGGTATTGTGGAATTTTTTATGTAAAAAGATGGTAAGATAGTAAAAAATTCTCAAAATTATACTTGAAATCACGAGTTTAAATCCTAAAAAATACAAAAAATAATATATATTAACCTAATAACTATTTACATATGATAAAAAAACTTATAAGACAATATTTCTATTTTTCTTTCAATTATTTTTAATTAATAAAATTAAAATAAAAGAAATTTTGCATATCTCATCTATATAATATATCTAAAATAATTTAAGTTTCTTTATATTTCTAAAAATAAATTGTTATATTACTCTTTCATCATACCATTTATAACAAAATAGAGAATATATACACTTATGACAAGTCAATCGTTAGTTTTAACATTTGATATTAAAATCACTTTATAAAAACTTAAATATAATATAATACATATATCATTTTTTTATATTTCAAAAACATGCTCGAGATTCAACTCATTATAACATTTTATTCTTATTATAAGAATTATTTTAAAAATATATGAATTTAAATCTTATTTTAAACTAAAAGTTATAATAACACAAGAATTAATTCAACTAAATATACTTAATTAATTGAGTATATTTCCTAAAATAATTTTCAATATAATGTCACTAAAATAATTTTAAATTTTTTTTTATTTAACATATTAAAAGTGATAGTACTTTTTGATTATACTACTTACAATAAACAATACTTTTATGAGAAGCCTATCTTTGATTTTTAAATCACATTTCTAAAATTTTAATACGATACAATACATATATCACTTAATATATATATATATATATATATATATATATATATATATATATATATATATATATATATATATATATATATATATATATATATATATATATATATATATATATATATATATATATATATATATATATATATATATATATATATATATATATATATATATATATATATATATATATATATATATATATATATATATATATATATATATATATATATATATATATATATATAAAAGCTCTCAATATATTTTTCACATACAATTATTTTTGTCACATCACTCCTATTCCTACGTGCTATCTTTTAAAATTTATTTTCACTTTTTAAAAGTCAAAATCACATAGAGTCTCAATTTAAAATTATAAGTTCGAATTTTTAAAAATGAAAAAAATATATTAATCTAATTACTACTTACAATATTTTCATGAATCTTATAAAATAATATTTCTATTTTTCTTACAATCATTTTTTTAATTATAAAATGCAAAAATATACTAACCTAATAATTACTTACATGTTCTCATAAAACTTATAAAACAATATTTTTATTTTCTTTGCAATTGTTCTTTAATTAATAAAAAAATTACATATTTTTTTCATATAATATATCTAAAATAATTTTAACTTCTTTCTTTAAAAAAACAAAATGTTATACTAATCTTTCATATACTATTTATAACAAACAATACTTTTATGACAAGCTAATTATTAATTTTAACAGTTGATATTAAAATTACTTTGCAAAAACTCAAATACAATATAATAAATATATTATTTTCTTATATATATATCATACTTTAGTAAAGAATGAACAAAATAATTTAAATAAAAAAGTATAAAAATATTAAGAAAATGAACAAAATAATTATTAAAAAAATTTTAAAAAGGGCGTGGATAAATTATTACATGTCAACTCAACTAAAATTGTATCATATCACTGAAAATAAGCATCAAATTAAATGGAGGACTAAATTCAAACACAATAAACTTAAAAACTAAATTAAAATAGTGATTTTTTAAATAGGAGAATCAAAATTAAAAAAAAAATACTAAATAGAAGGATCAAAGTTGCAATTAAGCCTTTTTATTGTTAGGTCAACATGTATTTTTAAATTTTGCTTACAACTATGTTTAAAATATTATAAAAATTCATCATGCAAAGAATGAGCTCAAAATATATAATTCCTAAATCCACATTTTTGTTACTTTTATTTTGAGTTTTCATGTTTAAAAAATTACTCTTTGTTCCAAAATAATTGTGTATTTGATAAAATTATTTGTCCTAAAATAATTATTGATTTTAGTTTTTAATGAAATTTTAATTTTAATTTTTTAATTCTACCTTTTAATTAATATTTTTAATTTATTATTTTCTTACTTTATATTTATGATAATTTAAATACATCAATAGTAAATAAATATAGTTTAATAAAAATATTATTCTCTCTTTTATTTATCGTATTTTTTTAATCCATCTGAAATGATAAACTATGATAATTATTTTGTAACCGATGGAATAATATTTGTTCATATGTTTTAAACAATTCTAAATTTTAGTAATTAAACTTTCTACAGTGTTACATAATTAAAAAAAAAAAGGTTTTTTTTAAAATCATAAATACAAATTGGATTTGACATATTAAAATTGCACATGGTAAAATTGGGAGAAATTAGGTTAGGGTTTGGATTTGGGGCTTGGAGAGTTAAATTTGCAAGAAATTGAAGATGGAAGAGATGAATTATGGTTGGCACATGACATAGGAGAATGAATGTTGCAACTTTAAACCTGAACATTGGTAAATGGTATCCTGATCGTCCCATCTCAATATCTTAGGTTTTTTCTTCCGTATGTCTTCATAACAAATTATTTATAGAACTTTTAAAAATCTAATAAATTTCGTTTGCCTTATTGGTTGATGTATGATTCTAATAAACCTGAAGCTTTGTATAAGCGTTAATGTTGATAATTTATTTTAACAAATTATAAAGTTTGCACTCGATATAGAGAGTCCATCACATAACAAGGAACAAACATAGTAGTTTTTATTGATGAAATACATTAGAGAAATCAAACAAACATACATAAAAACAATATCATACGGGGTGAGGGAATTGAATTCATTCTCACCGATTATTCATAGCAACAATACAACAACCCTGACACTTTTTAGATGGAGATACTGTTGGGAATGCCTCTAAAAGTCAATCCAGCTTCACTGGAAGGATAAAGTATAGTGTATGGCATCTTCACAGGTCCATATCGGTTTGTCAATAACTCATCATTGTTCTTTTCAATGAGATTTTTCTCAATTTCTGCCAACTTTGCTCCAAACCTCTTGTAGGCCTCTATTGGTTGTGAATCAGAAGTCCAAAGATCACCTTCAATTCTCTGTCCGAGGTATTGCTCATCAGAAACATGCGTTGACAATAGCTCCAAAACGGTCATGTTCAAAAGGGCCTCATTCTTTGGTGTGATTGTACTCAAATACACCTTCTCATAGTCATTAATAAGCTCATCATACTCAGGAGATCCTTTCTTAGGCATAAATCTTCTGCTCTTAGTTGGCCGGTTAACAATGTATCCTCCGTAAGGATATTGTCCAAAATTAACAGATGCATGAAGTGTTGAAGTAATCCATATAAGGATGGTACAAGCTTCAATCAGCTCTTCACGAGTTTGCATTTTAAACCACCATGTTGCATTCTTCAAGTCACCATGGCCCACTTCTACGAGTTCTTTCCAGAATGCTTGGAGTTCAGAATCTTGTACAATAGTTGCATCTGACTTGTAGTAGAAATTCACATAGTCTTCAACCCAAGACTTAATAGCACCCCATATCTCTAGTCCATCAGAAGCATAAGGGTAGTCCTCTATCAGAAGGCGGAGACCATATGGAGAAGATGAATCCTCAATAGCGACTCCTCTGGATGATGGGAAAGGAAGATAACATTAGCGTATAAAAAATATTATGGAAGGGTATCGTTATTTATTAATGTAATACTAGTAAAAATGTTACAACTCTTTGAGGATATTTGAAACATATCTAATAGAAATATAAAGTTAGTTGAAACATGGACTAAGCCAAGATGTAATATTTGTAAGGTTACCTTTTGATTAGATCACTAGGTAGCCCTTGTTCAGTGAAAACCCAATCTTTGTAAACATCAGCAGACATTTCCATACTATAAGCTCCTAACAAGTATGTTGACTCTATAGTGCCTCCTGCATTGATCAAAGCTTTTCGTGCACCGGAATTTATGTTCATTGTGTTACGGTAGTGTGGAAGTAATAGTTTTTGAATAGGATGAACCACACTAAGATGCCTATTTGTTGCTATGATGAATGGCTCAACAACAGCATGAGTTTTCAACCTGTCAAACATGTAGATATAAATATATACATAATTACTCATAGATAGATCAAATGTAGTACTTGATTTAATAAAAAAGGATTGATGAAATACACACCAATGGCTGATAAGCTCGTGATAACATGCGTCATTTACAACAACGTAAGCCTTGGAAAGGAGCCAAAGTGAAGTTTCAACACGTTCAGTTGCAGGCAAATAAACACTACTAACAGGACCAAGACTATCACCTTGAAGATTTGGCTTACTTAGCTCAACGGCCAATGGCTTCAAAGTTCCATCATCTTGCAAAAAAAGAAAGGTCCTTGTAGCATATGCCTTTGCCCCAGTTGCATTGATCTTCCCCAAATATGGCATTATTGCATCATGATGATCAAGTATGTACAATCTATTGTCTTGGATAGCCTATTAGACAAAACAAAATTTAGTCATTATGGTTCATTTGATTAAAAAAATCAATTCAACCAAAAACAATAAAACTAATTCTTTCGATTAACAATGTTGATTGCAACATTGTTTACCTGTTCTACATTGACCTCGCCCATGTTTCGCTCTAACTGTTCTTTAGTTATTGTGGTGGTATTGTCACCATAGAGTTTTCTATCTACCTTGCTCTTTGGTGGAAACTCCTACATTAAATATATAGTACGAAATAAGTTGATTGCCAATTATAAATATGACATGAAAAATGATAAATGAGCATCATAGTCTTTTTTTTCTTCTTTTTCACTAGCTTAAAAATATTTAACTATTAAGTTTAATTACCAGAACTTTTGTGATGACGTTTGGATTCACACCAGCAATCATCTCTCTTGCAAATTCCTCATCAGTCATCCATGCCGAATGATCCACTACACATAGTAAAAAAAAATTCAAAAGATCCATGATCTTTATTTATATGATTTTGCATATTATTTAACACATTGCTATGACTATAAGATTAAGACTAATATACCTTCAATCACTTTTGGTACTGAAAAAACACTTGATTCACCATAAAAGAGTGAGAGTACATCTTCGAAGGAGTTAAACTCAGGTTGATCTTCTCTCAATGTACCTAGAGATTTTAATTGAGGTATGGCATTTTGAGATACTGATTTTAGTATGTCAACAAGAAAGTTTGAGGATTCCGTGTGGCCAAGTAATTCATCTCTTGGAATGTAAAAATATCCACTCCTACTCTCCGTCTTTGGATCTGTTCATATATATAATAACAAAATATGTTTTAGCAACAATAATAAAATCTTTAGAACCAAAAGCAAAGTAAGCATTTGGATCAACAAAAAAGACATGTTTAATCCAAAATGTAGCACCATGCTAGTAATAGCCTTACAAAAAATTGAAAACACACATAGGTGTACCTTCCTTGGTTGGTTCTCTGCCTGTTCTTCCCCTTCGAGGGTAAGGCATGGTGCTTGATCCCCCAAGAACTGGACGAGCCAAGGTAGCATCTTTGTCTGGCTCGCCCAAATCATTGTAGACATCATAATCATATATTCTTTCCCACACCTTGCGCTCTCCAGTTCCATCTCCTCTTAAAGTCTTCAATTCTTCGTGTCTATAGTACACTAATGGAAGCGGTGTTTCACTTGGAAGGTATGTCTACATAATTTAAACCATTGATGATGTCAAGTTCTTGGAAAAAAAGAATATATGTTTAAAAAACTACATAGGAATAATACAATGGTTTGGTGATTTGGGAGACAACATTGTGAACATTTGTCATTAAAAAAAGATTTACCAAACTGCATGTTGTATAGAGTTTATATCTTTACCTTATTGGTGAAGAAGATGCGGTCAGTTTTGTACTTTACAACATTGTAAACCCATGAGTTGCAAACAAAGTTTAAGGTTCCATGATTTGGAACATCCTCAAGTGTCAAACTCACAAGGAAGAATTCATCTTGCTTAAAATTCTCAATATAAAAAGCTCCTGGAACTCCCATGTTATTATGGTCCCATTCAAAATGAATACTATAAGCAGTTTGTTTGTCTTCCAAAGTTGGTATGGAAGTGAGAACACCTTCCAAAAATGTCTGCTTTCCCACTTTTCCTTGCCCATTTCCTATCAAAATGTCAAAAATTAGATTTTCAATTTCACTAATTAGTTAAGTATTCAATCAAATAACTAAATTTTTTATAGAGAAAAAAAAAAGTGTTTTTCAAGTTAGTGTTTATATTGAAATAAGGAAGTTACTATACCATCATCCTTTGTAGCACTAATCAATCTGAGAGCCACCGAATTTCCCAAGAATGAAGTGGCGGGATCAACTATAGAACCATCGATATCACCACTAATATCGATGGTTCTTCCGATGATACCACCAAAGCTTTGAGCTGCAGCGGGGGCATTAAAGCTCAGCACATTCTTTTGCACTAACACCACAGTTCCCTTCAGCTTTTGGCTTTCATCAACGTTACTTTTCACCAATGAAGTCATCTTAATTAACTAATATGATGCTTCTCAAACAAACTATATTTGGAAAATTAAAGAAAAGCTTGTGCCTTTTAACCATAGAGAATGCTTCCTATTTATAGTAGTTTGAGATCACTAATTAACAATTTAAATAATACTTGATGGAGTTTTTTTATCATGGGATGATTATCACGTGGTATGTAAAATAATAATAATATACTCTATCCAAAAAAAAATAAAGGATAATATATTCTGATTATTTTGATTGTTACTTTGGCATTATGTTCAATAATGATTTTGTTTGCTATATTTTATTTTTATAGAAGTCGGTGTAGGTCAGTAGAAAAATAAACATTCTTTTGATATCACTAAAACTCTATTTGTGAAATTTAAATTTTAACTTCAATATTTCATTACTCAAGGGATTCATTTGAAGAAGAACAAACTGAGATTATCGTCTTCTCAATTTTTTCAAATTTTTTTTATTACTCAGTTATTATTATTTTTCTAATATATATATATATATATATATATATATATATATATATATATATATATATATATATAAAAGTTATTGTATACTAGATTTTTGTACTCAATATATTGGACTTAAATATTAAGTTTCTACAATTAAAAAAACTCAATTAATCGAGTTAAATATAAAAAAGAGTTTGAAAATTAATTTATTATATGTGAAATATTTGATCGAATTCTAATATGGTTGAAGGATAGTTTATTGATTTGACAATTCAACAAGATCTTAGCATTGCCGTTGAAGTCTGTTCACATGTTGTAGTCGAAATTCTATAATGTTGTAGTCGAAGTATGTTCAAGTATGCAATAGTCGAAATGTTAGGATTGTTAGCATATCGAATTGTGCTTAATTGTTAAGTCCAATTGTTTATGTTAGCCTATTCCCTAAGTTAGCTTGTGTAATGGACATGTGTGTAAAAACCCAATAGTTTAGTGTGTTAGTTTTCTTATAAATAGCATATTAGTCTTACACCATTGGAACAATGCAAGTCCTAATTAGGGTGAGAGAGGTTATATGTTATTTTGTAACACTTGTAATCTTGTTTTAAAGAGAAAGTAAGGAATACCAGTTTATTATCAATTACATTGTGTTTTTCTTGCTTCCCTCTTTTCTACTATTGTGGGTTTCTTTTCGATCAAGAAACCAGTTATACTTTGTTATTTCGACACCATTTTCACAATAAATTAGTGTGGTGAGCGTGGAGAAGATGCCATCACAAAGTATGTGATTGAAAAGTTCACCTGAGTGAAAGATTTCAGTCTATGACGCTTGAAGATGAAAGTCCTACTGGTTCAGCAGGATTGGTTAGAAGCGTTGAAGGGAGTCACAACCATGGATGTTGCGTTAACGGAAAAAGAAAAAATGATTGTGGTAGAGAAAACCCACAACGCCATCTTATTCAGTCTTGGTGATAAGGATCTCCGACAGGTCTCGAAGGAGACGACGACGCCGGGTTTATGGGTGAAACTCGAAAGTTTGTACATGACCAAATTGTTAGTCAATCGCCTCTACCTGAAGCAAGCTCTGTATTCATTCAACATGAGTGAAGACAAAGTCATGGATGAGCAGTTGGATATGTCCAACAAGCTGATTCTTGATCTTGAAAATATCAATGTCAAGATTGATGATGAAGATTAAGTGTTGTTGATGTTGTGTGCTTTGACTAGATCACACACTCAATTCAAAGAAACTCTCTTGTATGGAAGAAAGTATCTGACCTTAGAAGAAGAACAATCAACCTTGTATTCTAAGGATTTAAACGAATGAAAGGAGCACAAGCCATCTTCGACTGGTGAAGGTTTGTCGATTAAGGCAAAATTTACAAAGAGAAATGACAAGCTCGAGAAGAAGAAGGGTAAAAGTTAGCATAAGTCTTATAGTGGTGATGCATCTTATATTCAATGTTATCATTGTAAGAAGGATGGTCATATAAGAAAAGTATGCCCTGAACTCCTGAAAGATCAGGGAGGTAAAGATAATTGCAACGCGACCATTGTTCAAGAAGATTTTGACTCATCTGATGTTTTTGTGGTTTCAAGCAGCGACTCAAGTAAAGAGTGGGTTATGGATTCAGATTTCACTTGAAACATAAATCCAAACAAAGATTTGTTCGAGGAACTATATGATCAAGATAGTGAATCTGTATTGCTGGGAAATAGTAAACCTTGCAAGATTGCAGGTGTTGGATCTGTGAGATTCAAGCTTCATGATGAGACAACAAGGTTGTTGACTGAAGTCGGATATGTACCTGATTTGAAGAAAATTTGATTTCTCTTGGTGAATTCGACAAGAAAGGATATGTTTTCCAAGGAGAGAAACATATCCTAAGAGTCATGAAGGGGTCGAAGGAAGTCTTTGGAGGCGTGAAGATACAAGGCTTGTATACCCTTGAAGATGAAGTTGTAAGTGGTTCCAAGAATGTTGCATCCACGAAACCTTTGTCGAAGACAAAAATTTGGCACAAGATATTATGCCATGTTAGTAAAAGGGGTCTAGTCGAATTGGGGAAACAAAATCTACTTGGTGGAGACCATGTCGAAAAGTTTAAGTTTTCTGAACCCTGTATACTTGGAAAATCTTGCAGAGTGAAGTTCAATAAAGGAAAACAAAGAACACGTGGATCCCTTGATTACATTCATGCTGATCTTTGCTGGCCTGCAAGGTTTCCATCACATTCAGGAGTAAGGTATTTTCTATCCATAGTTGATGATTATTCCAGAAAGTTATGGATATTCATTCAGAAGACCAAGGATGAAACTTTTGAGAATTTCAAAGGTTGGAAGAATCTGGTCGAAAATCAGACTGGCAGAAAGGTCAAGAGGTTGAGAACCGAGAATGGTCTTGAATTTTGCAATGAGGTGTTCGATAGTTTTTGTGAAACCTCTGATATTGCAAGGAACAAAAATACTGTAGATACTCCCCAACAAAATGGTTTGTCTGAAAGGTTTAATCGAACTATTTTATAAAGAGTTAGATGCATGTTGACTACTGCTGGGTTAAAGAAGGTGTTTTGGGAAAAGGTTGTTTCGACAACAACATATCTGATAAACAGACGTCCTTCAATTGTGTTAGATATGAAGACACATAAATAAGTTTGGTCAAGACATCCACCCGATCTTGAAAAACTTAGAGTATTTGGTTGCATAGCATATGCTCACATTAGGCAAAACAAGGTTGAACCTAGATTTCTGAGATACATATTCATAGGATACCATGAAGGAGTCAAAGCTTATAGACTATGGTGTCTAGAACTAGGTCATATAAGGTGTATCACCAATTGATATGTGATTTTCAATGAAGCTAAGGTGGCTTTCAAGAAAACCGACGATGTTGATCGAAGTGCAGAGATATTTGAAGAAGAGCTAGAACATGAAGAGATTCATGTTGATATGGAGCATGTCGATGGTGAATTATGTATCCCAGAACAAGTCAGAGAAGAAGCACAAGATGCTGAAGATATTGAGGAAGTTGAGAAAACTATCGATGACTACCTGTTGGCAATGAGAAGAGTCATCATTTCACCTCAAGATGGAGAACCTAGACACTATAATGAAGTTGTGAGGAGTCAAAATAAGATTGAATAGCTGAAGGCCATGGATGATGAGATGAAATCTCTTTATGATAACCATACTTGGGAATTGATCAAGAAACCTGCTAGAGCTAGGTAAGTCAGTTGTAAGTAGATTTTCAAAGTTAAGGAAGGAATTAAAGGAGTGACATCGAAGAGATACAAGGAAATATTGGTCGCAAGGGGTTTCCCTCATAAAGAAGATGTCGACTTCAATTATATTTTATCTCTTTGTGAAGCACAGGTCCATTCCAATGTTACTTTTCATGGTGGTACAGTTCGACCTAGAAATGTAACAAAAGGATGTGAAGACTGCTTTCTTATTTGGAGATCTAAATGAAACAATCCTGATGAGGCAACCTGAAGGGTATGAGAAAGGGGAAAGGAAGATTATGTGTGCAAGCTGAACATATTACTATCTGGCCTGAAACAATCTCCTCGACAATGGAATAGGAGATTCGACAGGTTCATGGCACACATAGGTTTCATTAGAAGTCAGTTCGACCATTATGTTTACTTCATATTTCAACTTGGAAACATTTGCTATTTTGTTGCTTTATGTGGATGATATTCTCATAGAAAGCAACAATATCAGGGATGTAATGAAGGTAAAGGTTGAACTCAATAAGGAGTTCGACATGAAGGATCTGGGAGATGCATCCAGAATTATTGGGATTGACATCCGAAGAGATAGAAAGCAGTCAAAATTATGCTTATCTCGAGAGACATACCTACGGAAGATTCTCGACAAGTTTGGTATGTCGAATTCAAAGCCTGTTGTGACTCCGACAAATCCTTAATTCAAGATGAGTATAGATCAATGTCTCAACATTGAGGTTGAAATGGCTTATTATCGTACCCCAAATTTGCCCTACCTTTATTTTCAAGATTAAAATAGAAGAGAAATGTTTTAATTAATGATGGTTCAGCAATATCTAATGGCTCATTCTTAAATCCAAGTTAACTAGGGTGTGTACTTTAATTTAGGGGAGTGGGGCTTTCTATATTAGAAAGACCCATATACCCGTAGGCCCATTTACGAAGCATGTTGGCCAATGGCCCATGAGATTCGAATATGGAAAGTTGTTGCAGAAAAAATTATTAAGCTTAATTATTATTAAGTCCATATTGTTGTTGTTAGTAAAAATGAGGGGTGAGATTTAAAAGCCCATCAGAATTCGCATGGCCCGTTCGTTTTTTACTAAATAGCAAAAAGTAAAGATTCCAAACTACATTAAGGTTTTTTCTTCAGCGGGCCCATTTTGTTTTAAGTTGTTGGATAGTAGTAAGGAGGGGGGTGCATGTTTTGGGCCCAGATAATGGATACAATCTCGGTCCATTTAATTCATTTTTAGAAAATTGCTTTATTATCACTGTTATTATTAAACCTTTTTATTACAATTATTCTATTAATTATTTTTAAATTATTTATTAAGAGGCTTGTTTTATAAGTTTTATGTTTGATCAAATCCTTTTAAAGCCTAGTAGGCCCAGTTCATACAAAAAAGGGTATTGCAGTAAACAAAAAAAAAGTAATAATGTGTTGGGCTGATTGCCAAGGCTCAAATTCAATTGAAGACAAGCTGGACAGTAAGTAATAATCAGCGCAAGACCCAAATTGAATTTGCTAACAAGCATTATACCAATTTACCAAAATTTACGCACGTTTTTTTCATTAACAAGCACTGTACAAATCAAATATCTTTACTGAATCAAATCTAAAAATACAGAATATCCAAAGATTAAGGCCCAGAAAAATTACTAAATCAAATCTTTTTCTTAACATATCAAAACAAAGTTACATTGAATCAACGTATACAAAACAAATCTAACAAACAAATCCAATCCGAATCAAACATTACAATGATCAAATTAATAACACAATAAAGATCCAATCCCTAATTTCTCTAAAAAAAACCCTAAATATAGGATAAAAAATTATAACAGCAACCTAAAATAAACCCTATAAATACAAAACGGAGAAAAATTAAAGAGGGGAGGATTCAAAGAACCAAAATACAGAAAGGGAATTTGGAAGAACAGAGAGTGAGGTGCTTGATTACAGAAGAAGAATTGAAGAATCCACATAACCTGTTGAAGACGAAGAGAGAGCGACTAGGGTTTCAACATCTGAAACCCTAATCGTTATTGTCGTTGCCGCCGCTGCCATAGCCTAGCTATCCTCCACTGTTAGTCTGTTTTCAAAACTGTCATCAGAACCTACAAACAAGAAATAGAGGGAGATTAAATCCAGAAGCCCGGAGGTCAAAAAATGAAAATCGCGCGAAGGGGGTAAATTGAGCTCTTTTTTCTGATTATTAATTTGGGGGATTGGTTGGGTTGATTTATGTTAGGGGGTTCGGTAGGGTAGCGTCCCCGCTGAGAGATGAAGGTTAGGATTGAAGAGGAGGACAAGGGTTAGTGTTGGTTCAAGAGGGGGAGAGAATAGAGAGGCTGTAAAACAAAAGATAAAGAAATAATTAAATAAATTTTATGCTTCATTGTCATCCTATGTGCGCATGCCTATAATAACTAGCACGCACATTCATTTTTGTCCCTTAGATCATCAGTGGACGACCTTGAGGCCAAGTCCACTGTAACACCCATACACCTCACACACATAGTCGTACAAACCCTTTGCAAACGCTTAATGGGCCAAGCCCAATTATTTTTGACACCCCCATTGTTTGAATTTGCTAAACCAGCGAACAATAATACACCCCCACCTCTGGGCCCAGTTCAATATCTGAACTTGGGCCCAGCTCCTAGAGGCACCCTCCTGTTTTGCTTGTTAGTTCAAAATTACACCCCCGAACTTACTGGGACTGAATTCAATATTTGAGTTCAGGCCCTGACTTTTTACACCCCACCCTTTTACTAGCTTAACTAAAAACGCACCCCCTGGCAGATTTCAATTTTTTCTTTTTATTATTTTATTATCTTTTATACTTTCTTATATATATATATATATATATATATATATATATATATATATATATATATATATATATATATATATATATATATATATATATATATATATATATATATATATATATATAATATTTTTCCTATTTCTTTTTTATTATTATTATTTATTTATTTTTATAATAGTTATTATTAGTATGTTATTTTTATATATTATTTAATATCACATGTAAATATTATTTTTTCAAAACTCATGTATATATTTTCTATATTATTGCATTAAAATATTTTTTATATCATGCATTAATTAAGAATATTTTGCAATTAATATGATTAAAAAATATATAACAAACACTAAATCTTTTTTGAAATAAACTAATCTAAACAAATATTTTTTGCTAAAGGGTTCTAAATATATTTTGACTAATCACGCATTTAGTCCAAAATTCCACAATCTCTACATCCGGTCAAAATGCGAGGTGATTCAAAGTACTTTTGCAACCCCTAAAAAACAAAAACTGAAGCGAACTACGAAATGGGACTATGATTCCTCATAAGAGGATACGTAGGCATACAACTAAAATCGTGGCGAGTTCCCCTATTAAAAAATTAAAAACACTGTTTTACCCGAAACCTAAACCTAAACCTAGTATCCTTAAGAATAAGGTAGATGAAAGGTGCCTAACACCCTCCTTTCGTCTAATAGAGTCTAAAACTTAGAATATTTGTCTTTGCGAATTAGGGTTTCCTATTAGATGCCCTTCCTTAGGATAAAAACTAGTAGTGGCGACTCTGATTTTAAATCCAGTCGCAACAGCTGGCGACTCTGCTCGGGACCCTTAACCCTAGGTTTTAGGTTTATTTTGGGTTTTTATTTATGTATTTATTGCATTTATTCATTCTTGTATATTGTTTATCATTATATATTTACTGCATGGCGGGATTTTTTTTTCATTTTTTTTTCAAATAACCCTTAGAAAGAAGGTTCGTCTATTAGCTTAGGGGATACATCATCCATGCGAGTTTATGTGACGACTTCGCCTAGAGTCAGTGGAATTCCGCAAAAGGAATACTTATCGAGAGATATCCTCTTGACGAGTAGGACTTTGGAATGCCACCCATGATTCTTTGTAACGACCTTAACCAAAAATCTCATGACGATACCTTTCATGACTTTGAGATGAAATTCTCGATCCGTAAAGAGGCTCCACCTAAGGGAAGCCCTTGTGCCTTTTCACTATGGTATTATTCATGATACCCTTATGGAAGCCACCTTTTGAGAGGGTAGACTAACCGTAGGTCAAAATTAAGGAGCCTACCTTATAAGGGTACCTATCACAAAACCCCATCACTCAACCCTACATCTATGCATTCATACATTTCATATATTCATCATCTGTTTCATTTATTTGTCTTATTCACAAGGTAAAAAAAACAAAAAGCAATAAAATCAAGATTTTGGTGATTATCTTTGAAAATGGATACCAGAGGGAAACAACTTGTTTGCGTCAATGTGCCAGACATGTCTGAAATCAAAGCCATAAAAGGGAAATTATATGAAAGAGCTCTGAAGATATTCGCTCGCCGCCATGGGGATACCCTTGATCCTAAAGATGTTAAAGACTTTCTCAATCTTTGTCAAGAAATGGTCGATGGTTTCGGAGTAGACATCCGCATGCGCACCTAGAAGATTTGTTTCCCTTTGCTTAATTTCATGCAAACAAGTATTGGTTTAAGATTGTAATATTTTTCAATATATGAATCATGTTACTTTCAATAAAGGAATTTTGTTTCTGTATCTAGTTTGCGTATCTATTTTTAAGATATTCACCAAATAATAAAAATAAGTGAAAAAGCAAATATATACCCAAGTGAATAAGACATTTAACCCCTTTCATGTTCATACATACTCATTTGAATGCATTCGCAAACACCTACATTTCATACCCAAGCTCATGTTTTTTTTTTAAATCTCTCCAGTTAAACCATTGGTAGAAAAAGATCACCACCTATTTGGCCTCTATATCAAACAAGGGCCTACCAGCAAAAAGCAATGGAACAAATCAAGGAGAATCAGGTTGCATTCAAGGAGAATATCGACCAAGTAAAGGGTGATGTGAGTTCAATGAAAGGATATTTGAGTCAGGTTCTCCTAGCTTTTAAGAACATCATTGACAGGCAAGATCAGATTCCCAGGGTAGCTTTCGAAGAAGTAGCTCAAACAATTGGTGCATCAAGCGGTAACCAACTAATAAAAGAGCTAGATACAGGACCCTAAAACCATGTCATAGCCCAATAAGAGACAAGAGAAGCTGAAACGAAAGGGTTTATCCCACCACCATTAAAATCAGGGGCATCACATACCCTACAAATTCCAATCAACAATGCAGACAACTACTTGGACCTGTAGTATGGAGACCATGACCTAGAGGATGTCAATCAGACACCCTTGAAGACGACTGGTACTCATGTTGTCGATAATCCACTGGGGATGAATCAATATAAGGCTCTGGAAGAAAGGCTGAAATTTGTGGAGGGTTTTGATGCCTACGAAGTAGATGCTCTCGAAATGGGCCTAGTTTCTGATGTGATAATTTTGCCAAAGTTCAAAGTTCCTGACTTTTGAAAATACAAAGGGCTCACTTGTCCAAGAAATCATTTGTGCATGTATTACAGGAAGATGCATGCCCATGCCCATGATCAAAAGCTAGTGGTTCATTGTTTTCAAGATAGCTTAAGCGAAGCATCTCTAGATTGGTATATGCAGTTGGAGCGAGTACATATTCGAACATGGGAAGATCTTTCCAATGCTTTCTTAAAGCATTACAAATATAACCTAGACACAGCGCCTACCTGCATGGAACTCCAGAACATGTCCCATAAGAAAGAAGAGTCTTTCAAGGAGTACGCTCATAGGTGAAGGGAGATGGCATCCCGTGTGCAACCACCGTTGTTGGAAAAGGAGTATCTCTTCGGAGAAAGAATTGAGACTGGAATAAAGAGTGGGAAGATGCCAAGGGGACCATCAAATGCCCCATACAATTAAAAAAGGCCTGCTTCAAACTTCCCAAAAATAAAAGAGGGAGAAATTAATATTGTAGCCTCACAACCAAGGGCACAACAACCATTAATAATCCCACAAGGACAACAACAAGGCAGATTTGGAAGACCGCAAAGAAATTTTGATCCAATCCCTATGCCACCTAGACATTTATTAAAACACTTGGTCAATGCATCCTTAGTGGAACTAAAACCTATAGCTCCTCCAGTCGGGCCACTCCCACGAAAGTACAATTCTGACGCCATATGCGAGTATCATGCTAATTCTCCCGGGCACACCATAGAATAATGATGGGCATTCAAGCATAAAGTTCAAGATTTGTTAGAATCTCAAGACACCACTTTTGAGAAGCCTAACATCAAATCAAACCCTATGTGTGATACGGTGGGAGAACTGACTTGAAGGTTTTGCATTTTATCGCAAATGTTGCGGTTAGCAAGAGTTGCCACCGACTTTTCTTTTATCCAAAAGGAAAGGTGAAAAAGCACAGGAAAGACCTTTGATATTATTTCTTGAGTTCGGGGGGTAGATTATGAAAAGGGAAGGTATTAGCACCCTTTTCATCCATGGTTTTCCATGGGCTCTTAGTTACTTGCTAGATCACTTGCTTTTGTTTTGAAATTGTGCTTTGTATGGTTTTTGAAAGTATAAAGAGGCCATTTGTTTAGGCAAACTTTATAATGATTCTCATTCGTAAGAATGTATACAAAGTTGTTGATATTTTGAAAATGTTTTCAAGTTTGTAAGATGTTTTGAAAGTGTAGGTGTTTGTTTTGAAAATAGCAAGGATGTTTTGTTTTGAAAGTGAGCAAGTAACTAGGGGCATTCTACCTACTCAAAAGTCTTTCATGTTCATTTCCTCTTTCCTTTGACATTGTTATCTTACCATTGATTTGGTAAGTAACCCTATATTTAGATGTAAATGAAACGGACGTGGATCATCGTATAACCATGATTAGCAATGTTTGCAAGGTATCTTAGCATTCTCTTTTAGGGACTAAGATCATTTGAAAGGAAACATGGATAACATCATCAAGGGACTATGATCTTGTATTTTCTTGTTTTTGCTAAGATACCTCACATGCGTAATATGGCCATTTTGTAAGGCAACCAAGTAGATTTTACCCTAGGGGTGCTTGTGTGCGAGTGTATTGTTTTTCATGCTTGGTTTTGTCTTTGATTAGGGTTTTCTAGTTGATTGGTTTTAGTCTTTTCATACAAACTCTAATTACTAGCATTTGTATATAAAGCGATAAATTGTGGAATTTAAAATTCCTACACTATTACAATACTTGTGGGAGGGGGTAAACAAATTATAAATGGGTATTGCAAGAAAATAAACCTAATTAATCTATTACAACCATATTGAATTGGTATAAATGTACAAGAAATTAAATGAATATAATGTACAAAATGAATAAATGTACAAGAATATAGATGTAAAGTAAATGGATGTTTGTTTGGATTTTTTAGATAAAAGGAGTTTTGTTTTAAAATTATTTAACTAAAGAGAAAATAATTAATTAAAAGTAAAACTTAAATTTACTAGGAAAATAATTTAAATAAAATCCTAATTTATTAATGGATTAAAAAAAGAAATTAAGTTTATAAGAAGAATTTTTTTGATATTTTTTGTCTTAAAAATAATTTATAGTATTATAAAATATTTTTGATCTTTTTTGGTTTTAAAATAATATATTTAAATGGTGTAAAAGAAAATAACTAAAATCCTAATTTTTTTAATTAAATTTACAAAACAATTAGTGAAATAAAAAAAGTGTGATTAAATAAAAATAATTTTTATTGAGAAAAAAATAAATAAACTATGTCAAAATATAAATCTAATATTTTTGTATTTTTTATGATTTTTTAATATTAGGTAAAATATTTTAGAAAATAAATAAAATAAAAATAAGAAAAAGAAAGAAAATAAATGGGGCAGGGTGTGTAAATGAAACAGGGGGTCAGAAAGTAAAAAAAACATAAGCCCAAGGAGATGAGGCTCGGACGCCTGCCAAAAAGAAAGTCAGAAAATGCAAAAAAATATGTGAAAAATCCAAAAGGGTACCACTGGGGCTCGAACCCATGTCCCTCAAGTCACATGCGCGCGCTTCTACCACTAGGGTGGCTATACATCCGTTTATATAATCAAAACAACAAATACATGATAGTAAACAAGTCCATGGCCTGAACTTCATCTTCAACCTCACACCCAGCCAGAGCCTCTATATCTTATTCAAATCTCAACAAAAATGAAAACTGTAAACATGAAACTTGTAGAAAATTTCCTCACGACTTCAGAAATGTGAAGCAATAAAATTAAAGATCAAAGATAAGCATGAATTTTAATGGCCCTAATCTGAATCCTAAAAATCTCAAAAACTTCAAACTTAAAATTCTCTAAGCTCAAACAAAATTAATGAAAACTATGGACATGGTTAGCTTTAGGGCAATGATATCTACATTTTTCATTCACAAATAAACCATTAATGATGTTTGTATGAAAAGTTCCAAAGTCAGAAAACTTACCTTGCAAGAGAGTATCGGGTTTGGAGTTTGAGTAGCTTTCAGTGAGTTCCAACGATTGGGTTAGCTTCCTGAAGTTCCCAGGAAGCTAAAGGGATGCTTAGCTTGAGCTGAAAGTACCTAAGAAGTTATGGAGAAGTCCAAGTGTAAAGCTCTATTTTTGAAAATGGAGGGTGGTGTTAATGGTGTTACAGTCTTGTAACAGGGTGTGGGATGAGTTCTAAATGATGTTTAGAAACTTTAGAAACCAAAAGGCTTGAAAACGCACGAGGGAGATGTGAGTTTCAAACTTTTGGTCAGGTTAGGCAACAATGGAGGTATGTGATACAGTTCTGAGCTCTTAGTGTTTTTAGGGGTCAAGTATGCATGGGATTTGTGGCAAAATTCTTGTGTATATATAAGCAAAAGGTCTTGAATTGTTTTGAAAGTCAGAAGTACCTGTTATAAGCTATTTGCTATGTTACTTCATTTTCAAGAAAAATGGGAAACCCAGTTTCAATGTGTAGTATTAGCATGGGTTGGACGATTGTAAGTGTCTAAACCATTTCTCTTATGTTATGAGACATGTATGATCAGAAAAGAACAAGTGCAAGGCTCAAGAACAAGTTTTGTGCAAAAAGTCACTTTATCAAAATGGCAATATGCACTTTCTTCCAAAAATGGATATAAAGCATAGCCTTGCATTGAATGCTTGAAATGAGACCTCTAACAGCTGTGAAAGCCATTAATTATGGATTGCCTAACAAGTTTGAGGCCGGAAAAGTAGAGGTTATGCAACATAACTTTGAATTTTGAATGTGTTCATCACAAAATGACTTGAAATTTAAGTGATAAAACCCTAACTTCATCTCTTCGATTCTCCATGCTCAAGAATGATATCAAGGAGTTCTTGGACATTTTGAAAAGATTGTATTGTTATCTACAATCCATATTTGAATCACTTTTGAAAATTCCCCTTGGAACTATATGAAAAAGTGCCATGAAGTTAGGTCAAAATCCTGACCAAATTAGGGAAAAATTTCACTAAGTGTTTTTGTTTCATGACCATGACTTTATGAATTAATAACTTAAGATAAAAGCATTTTTGGAAGGAGTTGTGTGAAGAAAAGTTTTATATTTCATGGAGATTTACAACTTTCATGTTGGAAGTTTCTTTTGAATCATCTTGCATCATGGTGAAAAATTGGCTTAAAGTTATGAAAACTTTGACTTTTCAAAATGAAATCTTGACTTTTTGATTTCTTGATGAATAAGTTTCATATTTTGACACATTTTGATGAATTGTGATCTTTGACATTGAATTTTGACCAAAAAGTCAAAGTTTGACTTTTCAGTGTACAGTTGACTTTTTGATTAGTTGACTGAAAATTCACTATCAATCCAATTGATCTTGAGCAATGTTTTAGGTCATGCCATTAGGTCAAAATGATGCAATTGGACTCTTGAGGTCATGCCTTAAACCAATTGATCATTTGCTAGGTCAAAAATCAGAAATTGCCATTTCCCAATAAAAACCCTAATTTTACCATTTTGCCCTTTTGAAGATTTGATCAAATTTCTTGAGGAATTATGGTCCAAACTTGATCAAATGATACATATGAGTTTAAAATGTTGATGTGGACCAAAAATTATGAAGTTTGACTGTAAATTGGCCATAGTTGACTTTTTCTCTAATACAACTGATTTTTAGGTCAACTGCTCAATTGACTGAGCAAAAATGTGATCCAAGGCTTGAAAATTGACATGAGAAATCTTGGGAATCCATAGTGATCCATGAAAGTCATATGAAGCAATGAAAGTCCAAATATCCTTGTGCAATCTCAAACCCTAATTTTGGTCACCAGTGCTTAAGGTGGTGTCTTGAGTTGATCAACCCAAGTGCAATCTTGAGCCAAAGGAGATCTTGTGAGTAAATTCTTGATATGTGAGAGGAAAAATTTTGGGGTACAACATATGCCCCTATTCAATCTTCTTAAGCCTGAAGAGTTAGATTGGCGAGTATTGCCATTCGTGACTCGAAGGTGGAAGATGATTGGACATTAGAGTGCCCAGAAATTTGCACTCGATGATGTGATGGTAGAGGAAATGGGATTAAAGATGCCATTTGGAGAGATGATGGAAAGTTGTTGGAGATGGGCTTGTAGATGCCATCCAGAAATGATTGTTGAACCGTATCTGTAAGCTGAAACTGAATGAGTATCAGAATGGTGTCCGTGTCTGGAGCGTATCTGAACTATATCCGAAAACTGAAAGTTGAATGAGTATAAGGATGGAATCCATATCTGGAGCGTATCTGAAATGTATCTGAAAGCTGAATCTGAATGAGTATCAGGATGGCATCCGTGTCTGGAGCGTATCTGAACTGTATCTGAAAGCTGAATCTGAATGAGTATTAGGATGGCATCCGTGTTTGGAGCGTATTTGAACTGTATCTAAAAGCTGCCTGGAGTGTATCTGAACTGTATCTGAAAGTTGAATATGAATGAGTATCAGGATGGCATCCGTGTCTGGAGCGTATCTGAACTGTATCTGAAAATTGAATCTGAATGAGTATCAGGATGGCATCCGTATCTGGAGCGTATCTGAACTATATCTGAAAATTGAATCTGAATGAGTATTAGGATGGCATCCGTATCTGGAGTGTATTTGAACTGTATCTGAAAACTGAATCTGAATGAGTATCAGGATGGCATCCGTGTCTGGAGCGTATCTGAACTGTATCTGAAAGCTGGATCTGAATGAGTATCAGGATGGCATCCATTTCTAGAGCATATATGAATTGTATCTGAAAGCTGAATCTAAATGAGTATCAAGATGGCATTCGTGTCTGGAGCGTATCTGAACTGTATCTGAAAAATCTTTGAACATTGTTAATGGTAGTTGTTGATTAACCTTATCCTGAAAAGGGTAAAATGTTAGCTAATATGCAATGTCATGTTGAATGAAATGCATGGTGTAATGAGATTGTGATACATGCATTTGTTTTATCAATGTTTATGATATATGGATGTGATGTATACGTACGTGAGCTAATCTGCTGCACTGTTTTTAGATTGGGGAAAATAATTCCCTGACTGTTGCTGAGAATATGGAGTATAAGTCTTCATGTTTTGAAGTTGAAGTGCTGATGAATTTCTGCTTAGAGAAATAAACTCTGTCGTAAGCGAAATGTTGTGTACTGCTTGTAAAATCCTGTTGGGAAATCCTGAGAAATTGGACGACTTCTACTAGGGATTGATAACTGGAAGCTCTATTCCACTGGGGATTAAACTGCATACTGCACGGGATTTTATGGAATAGCTTAAAGATATTGCCCTATCTCTTAAAGCCAATAATGATTGTCTTTCTACTTTGTTCATTTATAAATGGTGGTTATGTTCAAATGCATATGTTCAAAAATAAATCATTGGACGTTTTCGTAAACAAACATAAGAGTAAAGAAAAACAAATAGTTTTGCACTTTTAAAGGGGTATCTTTATATTGACTTTGAGTAAATATTTTTGTACAATGAAACAACCATTCTAGTAAGAGAATCTCGTCGTAAAAAAATGAAAATTTGATACAAAGAAAAGATAGCTATGTGAAATAATCCCATGGGGTTCCCATTCTGCTATAGCTTTCGTGTCTCTGAGCGTCTTGTCCACTTGCTGCCTTGTCCGAAGTTGATTGAATTGATCAGAGCCACTGAGTTTGTCAGTTGAAGCCAAAGGTTGTCCGTAAGGTGATCCAACAGGACATAGTCATACGCTTTAAATCCCTAACTTTTTCCTGGACCGCCCTTTCGGGTTTTCAGTCCACCGGGATGCCCTTTTTTTGCCCAAGTCGCCCTTTCGGGTTTTCAACTTGCCGGTTGTACATATTTTTTTGTTTTATCCCTAATTTTGTCCCGAACCTTTTGGTTCGCCGGGATGCCCTTGTTTTTCCTAGGTGTGTCAACCTAGTGGGTCTCTTATACGTAGTATCTTTTGACTATGTCTGCATTCACAGGGTGCGGCAGGTCGTCACCATCCATGGTGGTCAAGATCATTGTCCCACCAGAGAATATGCTTTTGATTACAAATGGTCCTTCCTAGGTAGGAGTCCATTTTCCCCTGGGATCACCTTGCGGTAGTATGATGCATTTGATCACCAAATCCCCGACTTGATATACTTGGCGTCTGACCTTTTTGTTGAAAACCTTGATCATCCGTTTTTGATACATCTGACCATGACAGACAGCAGTAATCCTTTTCTCATCAATCAAGTTTAGTTGATCAAGACGAGTTTGGATCCAATCTTCTTCATTCAGCCCTGCATCCTTCATGATTCTCAGAGAGGGGATTTGGACCTCAATAGGCAAGATAGCCTCCATGCTGTATACCAGAGAGTAGGGTGTTGCCCCGATTGATGTGCGTGTTATGGTACGATACACGTGGAGAGCGAATGGTAGCATCTCATGCCAGTCTTTGTATGTGACTGTCATTTTCTGTATGATCTTTTTGATGTTCTTATTTGCAGCTTCGACAGCACCATTCATCTTTGGCCGGTAAGGAGAAGAATTGTGATGCTGGATCTTGAATTGCTCGCACAAGGTGGTGATCATAGTATTGTTCAGATTCGTACCATTGTCTGTGATGATCCTCTCCGGGATACCGTATTGACAAATGAGATTTTGCTTGATGAACCGGGTGACAACATTCTTGGTAACGGAAGCGAAAGAAGTTGCCTCAACCCACTTTGTGAAATAGTCAATGGCCACCAAGATGAAGTGGTGTCCATTAGAGGTTGTTGGTTTGATTTCCCCAATCATATCGATGCCCCACATAGAAAAGGGCCAAGGAGATGTCAAGACATTCAGAGGAACCGGAGGTACGTGCACCTTGTCAACATAGTTCTGACACTTGTGGCAGGTTCGAGAGTGTTGATAGCAATCTGCTTCCATGGTAGACCAGTAATAACCTGCCCGTAGGATTTTCTTTGCCATCGTATGTCCACTAGAATGGGTGCCAAAAGTTCCTTCATGTAGATCAGCCATGATCTTTTCTGCCTCAACCTTGTCTATGCAACGGAGCAAAACAGAGTCGTGGTTGTGTTTGTAGAGAATGCCATTACTAAGGAAGAAATTAGCAGAGAATCTCCTTAAAAACTTCTTATCATTGACTGAAACTCCTTCTGGATATTCTTGAGCGTCGAGATACCTCTTGACTTCGTGAAACCAAGGTTGGTCCACTACTTCTTCAGTATTAATCTCGTGACAGCGAGCTGATTCATCCATTCGTTCAATGGTGATATGGGGAGCCTCAATATCCCATTTAAGTTTAAACACGGATGACATTGTGGCTAGTGTGTCTGCTAGCTAATTTTCTTCTCGCGGGAAATGCTCGAAGGTAATCTTCTCAAAATGTGGGATCAATGTCAACACATGTTCTTTTTAGGGGATAAGGTTAGGGTGTTTTGTGTCCCATTCTCCTTTGATCTGGATGATGACCAAAGCTAAATCTCCGAATACATTTAAGGATTTAATCCTCAAGTCTATGGCAGCTTTGAGACCAAAAATGCACGCTTCGTATTCTGCCATGTTGTTTGTACAATTGAAGCAGAGTCTTGCCGTAAAGGGAGTATGACATCCTTCAGGAGATATGAGTAAAGCACCAATACCATTGCCGAGTGCGTTGGACACTCCGTCAAAAACCAGGGTCCATCGAGATCCTTGTTCAGGTCCGTCATATGGTCTGAATTCTTCACAGTTGTTTACCATCATGATGTCTTCATCTGGGAATTAGAACTTCATGGATTGGTAGTCTTCCACAACTTGATGAGCAAGGTGATCAGCTAGTACATTGCCCTCTATTGTTTATGGGTAGTATACTGTATGTCATATTCTGTCAGGATCATCTGCCATCTTGCTATTCTCCCAGAGGGGGCAGGTTTCTTGAAGATGTATTTTATTGGATCTATTTTAGATATTAATAAGGTAGTATGGGTCAGTATATA
The DNA here is from genome assembly GCA_948472305.1 of Vicia faba. Classification (NCBI taxonomy): domain Eukaryota; kingdom Viridiplantae; phylum Streptophyta; class Magnoliopsida; order Fabales; family Fabaceae; genus Vicia; species Vicia faba. Next base: position 376,742,343 of record OX451739.1, on the reverse strand, counting down.
CTGTCTTATCCGGCGAGCAGCCCATTCCATAGCACAACAAGTTTTCTCGAGCAGTGAAAATCTTGTTTCACAGTCGGTAAACTTTTTGCTCAGGTAATAAATAGCATGCTCTTTTCGGCCAGACTCGTCATGCTTCCCCAACACACACCCCATTGAATTTTCCAAAATAGTTAGATACATGATCAAGGGTCTTCCCTCGACTGGTGGCATAAAAATATGAGGCTCTTGCAGGTACCTATTTGATCTTGTCGAAAGCAGTTTGGCACTCGTCATTCCACTTGACTACTTGATCTTTCTTCAGTAATTTGAAGATTGGTTCACAAGTAGCTGTCAGGTGAGAAATGAATTTGGCAATGTAGTTTAACCGTCCCAAGAATCCCCTGACTTCCTTCTCGGTACGAGGAGTAGGCATCTCTTGTATTGCTTTCACCTTGGCAGGATCCACTTCAATACCTTTTTCGCTGACGACAAAGCCTAGGAGTTTACCAGACCTCACTCCAAACATGCATTTATTTGGGTTCAACCTCAGGTTGTATTTCTTTAGCCTCTCAAACAGTTTTTGTAAATGATCAAGATGCTCTTCTTCTGTTTGAGATCTATCTATCATGTCGTCCACATAGACCTCTATTTCGTGATGTATCATGTCGTGAAATAGAGCTACCATGGAACGTTGATAGGTTGCCCCAACATTCTTCAGCCCGAATGGCATAACCTTATAGCAGAATATGCCCCACTGTGTGACAAAGGTTGTTTTCTCTATGTCTTCAGGCGCCATTTTGATTTGGTTGTAGCCTGAGAAACCGTCTGTGAAGGAAAACACTTTGTGTTATGCCGTATTGTCGACTAGAATATCAATGTGGGGAAGTGGGAAATCATCCTTAGGGCTCGCCCAATTCAAATCTCTGTAGTCCACACACATTCGTACCTTGCCATCCTTTTTAGGCACGGGACACAACATTGGCAACCCATTGCGGATAGGAGGTGACGGCCAAGAATCTGACGTTGAATTGTTTCATGACTTCTGCTTTGATTTTCTCTGACATGTCTGATCGCATGTGACAGACCTTTTGCTTTACTGGTGGGCAGTCCTCTTTTGTTGGTAGACGATGTACCACGATATCTGCATCAAGTCCTGGCATGTCTTCATACGACCAGGAAAAGACTTCAACATAATCATGTAGCAACTGAATCAGACACTCTTTGACACTGGGTTCCAGATTAGCTCCCACCTTGACTTCTCTTTTGTCTTCTTCGGTACCTAGGTTAATTGTGTCTACTAGTTCCTCGTGGGGCTGTATGGTCCTCTCTTCTTGTTGTAGTAACCTGGAGAGTTCCCTTGGAACTTCACAATCTTCCTCACCTTCATCTTAGGCTTGCTATATTAGATTTTTAGAGTCACAAAAGGAAATAGCAGAGCCGTTACCCATGGGATTCTGAGTGGATGTAGACATGCATTATGAGTGTGAGTGTGTGTAAGAGTATAGCTATCTTTGAAAGAAATGAAAATGTAAAAAAAAAAACAATTAGCATAAAGTTTGTATGCAAAAACATCCATGATTCATTGATGTCATATGGAAATGAGATAATAACCCTTTACAAATGGAACATTGTGCCTCGGCTAAGACACCAGGTTTTAAGAGTCTGAATTGTTTTAATATTACAGATCCGACAAAATTTAAAGACAAATTATTGTTGGATAAACGTGATCGGGACAAAATCTATAGCCTCCCAGTTGCTGAGCCCTCCACTAACAGTTGGGAAAATCTAATCCTCTAGGTTGTAGCTGTCTTCATCATCCTCTACTGTGTTGACTTCGCGGTTGCTGATCTTCAAGGGTGGTTGTTGCACCCCAAAATTTGCCCTCCCATATTCTTCAAGAAATTGCCAAGCCAAGTCACAAAATTCCCCAAGGGTTACACAGCTCAACTGTCTCCTATACAGTCAAACTAGGGTTTGGGTTCTGATCAAGAAAGTGAAGTTTTCAAAGGTCCAATCAAGTCTCATATGCCTACAAAGATGGTCAAGCATCCTCATATCAAGATTCAAGGCATTCAGCTCAAAATTGCACAGTCAAAACCCTAGATTGCACTACAGTCAACTGTAGGGGCAAAATGGTCATTTGACAGTCAAAAGTTAAAATTTTTGGTCAACATATCATTTTGAAGCCACAAACATCATTTGATCAATGCTTGATCATGATTCTCAAAATTTGGCTCAGAAAATCATCAAGATGCAAAAGTTTCCTTATTTGGACAGCTGAAAAAGTCAACTGAAATTGACCAGGGCATAACTTTCACATGGATTATCAGAAAAATTCCATCCAAAGCTCATTTTGAAGAGAAAGACATTTCCTACAATTCATCTTCATATTCCAAGTCCAAGAAATGCTCTCACAAAAAGTTATCAATTTCAACATTATAGGTCATTTTCAAAAGTCAACAAAAAGGGACTTTGAGTCAAAGGCCATAACTTGAGATTGGTAAATCAAAATGACATGGGACCAAAGGCATTGGTTAAAGGACTCAAAGACCTTTCCAAAATGTCCAAGAACATGTTAAAAGCTTACAAATTGAGCAAGTTATGCCTTGTGGAAGTTGGGAAATTTTTGGGAATTTTGAAAAGTCAACAATGGTTCAAATGACCTAAAAATGCAAATGGGCCCATTTTTCTTCCATGATTCATCATTCTAAGCCTATGCACGACCACTTGGCCCAAAGGGAAGCATTTCCTCATTTTTTATTTATTTATTTGAATTTCTATTAATGTTAATTCAATTAAATCAATTAAATATGTGGAAAATATCTAAATAAACCAAACAAATCTTTTTGTACACATTTCAAGGTCAATATTTCGTGCTTAGCCAATTATGGAAGGATTTGGTTTGATTTGAGCTGATTGAACAAAATTGCACATGAAAAAAGATATGTAAAGATTCTTAGAAAATCAAATGTGCAAATCATTGAATGCCATGGATTTTATCCAATTTTGTTGACCTAATATGCTCACTATATGATCAGGAATCAAAACCTAAAGCAATGAGACTCCAAGCTGCGCAAAAGAGCAAGATACAAACTTGAAAAATTTGCCATAAAACTCAATTCTGAAATCAGTGTTCTAGGGCGATTTAAGGCACCAAACCTATTCCAAAAGCTTCCTTGGCAATCCCTGAACGTGTTCCAATCAAGAACAACAATCAAAACTTCAAGAACTGGTAGTTTGAACTCGAACTGTATAGTAAAATTTCCAAAATCGTGCATCATGATTTAAACGTTTTTACAGCATTTTGTCCATTGATTCATGTTTATCATAATGTTTTGAAGCTAACTGATACCTTTAATTGCGTTTTTCTGTGCTATACGAGATGATGCCATGAATGAGATTTAGGGTTTGCAGGTTTCAAAATTAGGGATTCTTAATACAAGCAAAATTAGACCATCCCAGTACCACCATTGCAATCAGCTCATCAAGACGAAGAGAGTTTGACCTTCGCGATTAATTTATATACACCCAGCATCTAATCGTTATTTTCTTGTAGGTTGCCTAAAACCACGCATCCAAAACCATGGCTGAAAGTTCTTGTTTTCAGAAAAAATAAAATAGAACGAGGAAGACGACGTGTTGTCAGCCAGTGATTCGCTAGTTTGAAATTTCGCGCGTTCCAATCCATTAACGTGTTTCTTTCTTTATATTATTTATTCGTTATTTATATATTAAAGATGTTAACATGGTGTAGTGGTCCAGGTGTTGGCTGGTGAGGGGCAAGACCTGGGTTCGAACCCCAGGTCTATACAATTCCCATGTTATTTTTCATTAACAATTCTTATGCAGCGCGCCTATTGAGGACCACCATATTCCATCATCATCCCACCATACACGCGTCCAGTGAGAGCAGATCAAGGGCTCAAATTCAAAGAACACCATAAACGCAGTCAACATGCCCTACAAAATCTGGAAAAGTCAACGAATTCAAAGTTAATTGGGCCAGAATTCTAAGGCCTGTACCTCCAATTTGGGGCTACCCCCCCCCCCCCCCCCCCCTGGTTTGCATTTTTTCTATGTTTCTTCTTATATTTTATTTTTGCTATTTCATTTATTTTATTTGTTTTAACATAATTAATTTGTTTTCACAAAAATACAAAAATTCAGAAAAGACAAAAATATAATATATATTTATTTTAATTATTTTTCATAAAAAACTTGCATGTAAAATTAGTTAATTTAAATTAAGGCTTATTGTTAATTCTTTTCATCATAAAAACACAAAAATATAGAATTTAGGTTTGATGAATTTTATTCCCTTTTAAATCTTCCTTTTTTATCACAATATTATTTATTTATTTATTTATTTAATTAAATGCACATAAATTAATTTAGGGTTTAATTTAGGTTAATATAACATTTTCATGATAACTAAAAAAATATTAGAATTAGGGTTCGACACTTTGTTTTAATTGTAATTAATTCTCTTTTTTCCTATTAAACATAAAAAACCACAAATACTAAAAAACATTTTTCTTCTTTTAAATTTTAATTTTAATTCTCATTAATTTAATTATTTTTGCAAAAGGGTCCAACGCCCATGTTCATAATGTATTTAATTTCGCGCATTTATTTTATGTCGTTTATTATAATTATGTAATTCTCCCAAAGCGTTGTAACATTTAACTTCTCGCACTTTTACTTCGCTTTCTTTATTTTCCGTCAAATCGGGTCCGGTTTAATTTTGGCGATGTGGACCCGCGCCTTTGTAATAGCCTTAGATTTATTTTCCCGCAAATACTTTTAACTGTTAAATAAGCATGCAAGAATGAATGTCTTAATTAAAATCAAGCGTAGAACACAAATAAACATGACAAGACAAATATCTGAAACATGACACACGAACCGCACACACCACCCCTAGGGTACGCCTCACTGTTGCCTTTCGAAAAGTGATCGTCGAGTAGAGGACGTCTTAAGTAAGTCCTCATGATCCGGGAACCTGGCATGAGGGTAGCTTCTAAGGTGTCTTCCCATTGCTCTGGTGATCACCATGTCCCGAACCTCGAATTGACCCGAACACCTCCAATAGTGGTGCTACCTACCTCTCAATGGTGGGATGGCACTACTTTAAAGGACATTTACACAGACGAATTCCTTAGGGTAGGTAGGTTCTCGTAGATACTTGCTCTAAATTTCAAAACAAATCAAAAATACTTTTCACACCAACACATTTTCAAAAAGCTTTCGAAAGCAATTTTTCAAACACTCTTGAGGACCGATACAAGAGTCGAACTGGAATTTTCAAAGAAACTTTTTAAAACCCACAGTTGAAAAACAAACAAACCATTTTTGAAAACACAAATGAGCAAGTATCTAAGAGCCCATGGATAACCATGGATAGAAAGGGTGCTAACACCTTCCCTTTCTATAATCTACCTCCCGAACTGAGAGCAATCTCTATAAGGAATTTTTCTGTGCTTTTGTCCTTTCCATTTGGAGAAAATAAAAGACGGTGGCGACTCTTGCTTCCGCGACATTTCGCGAACCAGCGTTAAACAGTCAGTTCCAGATCCACCGATCACAGAACTGGCGACTCTGCTGGGGATAATCTTAAAGTGGGGTGTACCTTAGGGCTAGCTCATGACTATGTTTTCAATTGTCTTCTTTGCTTGCTTTATTATTGTGGGTTGCTTGGGAGTTCTATAGATCCTAGACCCGGATCTGGGGGATACCTTTCTTAGAAAGTAGCAACAAGGCTGTGAGGGAACTGTGCGGGGTATACCGACATGGTTGAAACAGTCTGCTACGTTGATGTGGCACTTTGGTGTGTACCGGTAACCCTTGAGTTCAGTCAAGGAGAGTACGGGGCCTCCGCGTGGTGCCGTGAAGCATCAACAGACCTTAGGAACCTTAATTGAACTATCTTGGCCTCTTTAGGGTAGTGAGATAACTGACTTTGGTGCAGTCCGAGGTTGGTTGATACTCGATACTACGCTCAATTGAGGGTTGCTTTCCTGGAATATTTCGGTCGCCAGTTCAGTGGCTAAATCGAAACGATGAACAATGAAAGCAGTCCCGTGATATTGGGAACCTTAGAACCCGGTTACTTTGATTAGGACAGGTTGAACCCACCAATTTCAAGAGGGTACTACCCAGACCCCATGCTGGCCTAAACTCTAAGGGTTTCTCTTGTGTGACTTGCGTGCCTTTGTACTTGACTACTTGCATGCTTGTTATCTGACCCTTGATGTCTTGCAGGTTTTGTTCATAGCCCTTTATTAGGACTTATAACAGGGTGTACTAACCACTTGCAGGTTCTGTTTATAGTCCTTAATTGGGACTCATGACAGGTTTTACTTAGGTTTCTTGCAGGTTTTGTTCATAGTCCTTAATTGGGACTTATAACGGGGTGTACTAACTACTTGCAGGTCCTGTTTATAGTCCTTAATCAGGACTCATAACAAGTTTATCAAGTTTCTTGCAGGTTTTGTTTATAGTCCTTAACTGGGACTCATAACAGGGTTTACTAGATCTCTTGCAGGTTTTGTTTATAGTCCTTAATAGGGACTCATAACAAAGTATACTGAATTTCTTGCAGGGTTTGTTTATAGTCCTTAATTGGGATTCATAACATGGTTTACCTACACGACCCCATGCATAGCATGACATCATACCATTGCATACATCCTAACCCATTTCAAGGATCTCAAGGGCTTGTGATGCAGGTCATGGTGAATCAATTATCCCAGCAAGGGGCAAAGAGGATTTATTTTCCTCTAGCCAAGGTTGTCAGGGGCTATGACCCACTGGATATGGTGAGCCTTTGACCCTTGAAGAAGGGCTATCTACAGCAAGAAGTTCCTTCAATCAAGTTGCCAGTTTCCAACTCTAACAATTTCTCTGTTTATCCCGCGAGGTCCTTGAAAACATTACATGCATGTCATACATCTCATTGCATTGCAGGTATCCCTTGACAGGTTGCTTACCCTTCCTCGCTGTTTATTTCAGCCGATCGCCATGAATCCTGAATCATCAGCCGAGCAGACTATCAAGGACCTCCAGACTCAGAACGCCCAGTTCCAAGAGCTGATCATGAATTTGACCCAGGGGCAACAAGACCTGAAGGCTCTGCTTTTGAAGAAGGACAAGAAAAAGAAGAGGACTGTTTTGTTCATCCCTAGACGCAGATCTGGGAATACACCGCAGACTGAAACTGAGAGGACTACCCCATCTGTGAGGGAAAGCAGTCACCATGAGAGGGAGGTGCCCAGTCCAGTGGTCTCTGACAATGAAACAGATTTCGACGACGAACAGTACCCGCCGGCTGAGGACAAGTACAAACAGTTGGAGGATAGGTTGAAGGCTATGGAGGTTCAACAGGTACCTGGGCTGGATTTCGGAGATCTGGGTTTGTCAACTGGTGTGGTTATTCCTCGGAAGTTCAAAGCACCATCCTTTACTAAGTATGACGGGGCGTCTTGCCCCAAGCTGCATCTAAGGTCCTATGTTCGGAAGATTCAGCCATATACGGTGGACAAGAATTTATGGATCCACTTCTTCCAGGAGAGTCTTTCAGGGACTCATCTCGAATGGTTCTATCAGCTAGATGGGACCAAAGTTCGTAACTGGGAGGAGTTGGCTACTGCTTTCTATAAGCAGTATCAATATAATGCCGACCTTGCCCCTACGCGTACCCAACTCCAGGGTATGTCGTTAGGATCAAGTGAAGGTTTTAAAGAATATGCGCAGAAATGGAGGGATCTTGCTGGAAGGGTACAACCGCCTCTGACTGATCGGGAACTTGTGGACATGTTCTTGGGGACCTTGTCTGGTCCATTTTATAACCACCTGATTGGGAATTCGTCTGCTGGATTCATAGATCTTATCTTGACTGGAGAGCGAATAGAAGCTGGCATCCGGTCTGGGAAAATTCAAGAGGCTGCACCTTCTGATAAAAAGCCTCATCATGGAAAGAAAGAATCCAATGCTGTGCACGGTAAAAAGAGCCGTCATGAGGCAGGGGCAATCCAAATCTCCAATCCCGGACCTGCTCAACAAGGACAGGGGCAGCAGCGCAAGGAGAAACGGCAGTACACCAAACTCAACATGTCGTTGGATCAAGCACTGCAACAAATGTTGAAGGCAGGGCTGATCACCTTGAGGGCTCCTCTTCGGAATCCGAACACTTCTGCTCCCAACTATCATCCCAACGATAGGTGCGCATATCATTCAGATAGCCCGGGGCATACTACGGACAACTGCTGGCCTCTCAAGAACAAAATTCAAGATATGATCGATGCCGGAGAGATTCAGTTTGAAGTGCCAGAGACTCCAAACATAATCACTGCTCCGTTACTCAATCATTGAAGCCTTTTGTTTATTTGAATTTTTGAGCTGTACTTTTCTTTGCTTATACAAACAATTAATGTCATAGCAAACTCTTTTATTCTATTAATGCATTGCATATGTCTGTTTTGGAAATTAATACAATTATTTTCATTATGTTCAAATATCTTTTCATATTTTTTTCTGATGTCAACTCTGGATCTAAAATTCTAAGCCTCTTGAGGGAGGATGACGAAAACGATACCACAATCTATAGTATGCTTTTGAACAGACCCCGCTGATGAGGTACAGGCATTGTTTCAATTCCTAAACACTTGAGTTATAAGGATGATAATCCCTCGTCAAACCCTCTGAGCCAAAGAAGTAGGAGTTTTTATTTTCGAAATTTAAAACCCTTAATCACAACCTGGGGCAGGGTAGTCTCTCAGTTGATTCAAGTGCATAACGAATGGCACCGAAAAGATCTTTACAAAACGAACAAAGACAGTGATGGTTCAGAACAATCAAAAGGACAGGCAGTCATTATCAAAAAATTTTCATAAATGAAAAGCCCAAAAAGTCTAAACCTACAAAGGAGACTTATGAAACTGGGGCATCCTGCTGACTGTAATTCCAAAAAAGGAAACAGTTCAGGCAAAAAAGAAAGGGATAACAAAATCAAGAAAGAGGTCTCACAAACCCTCAACCAAAACAAAGATGACTGCCCATTCAAAATAAGTTATCAACATCTGAACCATTATTGGAACAGCAAAGCAAAGACTCAAGCAAGGTCTAACGCACGGTCAACTGAGTTTAGGTTTGGAGAACATCACGAAGAGCGGGTGGGTACAAATACTTTGAGCCTTTATCCTTTGTTTCTTAAAACCGTGAACCAGGCCACGTTATAACCCTTAAAAGTCCTAGCTGAAGCATGGGTTAGTTCGAAAGCATACTGTCACGAAAGGTATCCTGACTCCTGAAGGCCTACGGTAAATACGGAGTTTGACATCACGTTTTACAAACATTCACTTGTTTTATGAAAAGATGCATTTTCAAAAATCTTCGAGACAGACATAAGCTTTGCGTTTTTAACATAACTTTGTTTGCATATGACTTTTTGTTTAAACAGCATAAAAATTTGCACGATGAAAGTCTAATGAACAGAAGTACCTCCAATCAAGGGGCAGACATGAGCATTGTCCATTATCTGGGGCAATCCAATCAAGATCCAGAGAATCTCTCAAAAGGCCAAAAAGCCTGGGGCAAATCTCTGCCTAAGTCATTTGGGGCACTCCAGCAACGAATCTTGCACGATCAGACACCTTCTGGCAATATGGCAACACAAGCAGCCAGGGACACCTCCCTGCATTCTAAGAGCGTGGACACAGTCGAAAGATACTACGCAAAATCAAAGACCCGCTAGGTCGACGTACCTAGGCAAAAATAAGGGCTTCCCGGCGAACCAAAAGGGTTCGGGCAAAATGAAGGGATGAAATGAGAAAAAATCTGTACACCCGGCAAGTCGAAAACCTGAAAAGGCGGCTTGGGCAAAAAGGGACATCCCGGTGGACTGAAAACCCGAAAGGGCGGTCCAGGCAAAAGTTAGGGATTAAAGCGTACGACTATGTCCCGTCATCTTATCATCTGTCCACCAGAAGAAGGTTTGACCCTCAACAACTATCAACACTTCACAGGTCCCCCATAGAAACAGGGGCAATAGAGGGCGGTCTAAGCAATCTGATTGTTCTATCCTCCAAGGTGTCAGGGTAGGTTCCGTGGAAGAACATAACCAATACAGTTCAAAACCTCCCCAGAGAATCCAATCCAGTTCCCCAGGGAAGATGGAATTCATATCCCCAAGCAGTAAGCCTACCCCCAGTAGATTCTGGAAGCTTACCCCTCTCAAGGCCCGAACGCGTTGCCCGGCTTTATTCAAAGAGTTATTTCCTCAACAGGATATAACTGGGTTATCCTCAGCCAAAAGCCACGGAAAGAGCATCCTCGACGAAGTCTTCCTACCCCAGCGAAGTCCATCAGCATTTCCAACAACAAGGATATCCTCAGCAAGCTATTATCAACATTCAGTAAGGCATCTCTATCCCCACAGAATATTGCTTCCCAGCATGGTCGCTAGAGTATCTTTTCTCCCCGCAGAATCTCCCATTCGCCAAGTTTATTCCGCAACGGAGTCATCTTCTCCTACCGGTATCCTTGCAATTATCATCCCCAACGGAGGCAAAATCTGTTCTTCAACATCAGCCCAGGAGTGACTTCCCGGCACCCGTCAAGGATTTATTTTCTTAGACAAATACATATGTTCACATCTTCATATATCATAACATGTATATGCATCATACTACACGAATCTCATTGATTTTGAAGACATACAGTTCATGCATCATGATTTTGCATACAATTATGTTTTGCCTTTTCAGGAAAAGATCAATACAAAAATGATTACTATCAACTAACGCAATTCTTTCTAGATATAGTTTCAGATATGATCCAGAGATGGTAACATTCTGATGCTGCTTCCAGAATTCTTTCTCGATATAGTTTCAGATGTAAACCAGATATGGTGACGTTCTGCTACTGCTTCCAGAATTCCTTCTCGATATAGTTTCGAATATGATCCAGATATGGTGACGTTCTGCTACTGCTTCCAGAATTCCTTCTCGATATAGTTTCGGATATGATCCAGATATGGTGACGTTCTGATGCTTCTTCCAGATTTCTTTCTAGATATGGTTTAGATGTGATCCAGAGATGGTGACGTTCTGATGCTGCTTCCAGATTTCCTTCTAGATATAGTTTCAGATATGATCCAGAGATGGTGACGTTCTGATGCTGCTTCTAGATTTCCTTCTAGATATAGTTTCAGATATGATCCAGAGATGGTGACGTTCTGATGCTGCTTCCAGAATTCCTTCTCGATATAGTTTCAGATATGATCCAGATATGGTGACGTTCTGATGCTGCTTCCAGAATTCCTTCTCGATATAGTTTCAGATATGATCCAGATATGGTGACGTTCTGATGCTGCTTCCAGAATTCCTTCTCGATATAGTTTCAGATATGACCCAGATATGGTGACGTTCTGATGCTGCTTCCAGAATTCCTTCTCGATATAGTTTCAGATATGATCCAGAGATGGTGACGTTCTGATGCTGCTTCCAGATTTCCTTCTAGATATAGTTTCAGATATGATCCAGAGATGGTGACGTTCTGATGCTGCTTCCAGATTTCCTTCTAGATATAGTTTCAGATATGATCCAGAGATGGTGACGTTCTGATGCTGCTTCCAGAATTCCTTCTCGATATAGTTTCAGATATGATCCAGATATGGTGACGTTCTGATGCTGTTTCCAGAATTCCTTCTCGATATAGTTTCAGATATGACCCAGATATGGTGACGTTCTGATGCTGCTTCCAGAATTCCTTCTCGATATAGTTTCAGATATGACCCAGATATGGTGACGTTCTGATGCTGCTTCCAGAATTCCTTCTCGATATAGTTTCAGATATGACCCAGATATGGTGACGTTCTGATGCTGCTTCCAGAATTCCTTCTCGATATAGTTTCAGATATGATCCAGATATGGTAACGTTCTGATGTTGCTTCCAGATTTCCTTCCAGATATAGTTTCAGATGTAAACCAGATATGGTGACGTTCTGATACTGCTTCCAGAAGTCCTTTTTAGATGTTTCCCTCTCCGACGATGAGTGTGAGGTGATAATCTCCTATGGTTCCCTCTCCAACGGCGTGTGAGGTAGTAATTCCTTTTTCAAGATGTTTCCCTCTCCGACGATGAGTGTGAGGTGATATTCTCCTATGGTTCCCTCTCCAACGGTGTGTGAGGTGGTAAGTCTTTTTCAGATGGTTCCCTCTCCAACGGTGTGTGAGGTGGTAAGCCCTTTTCAGATGTTTCCCTCTCCGACGATGAGTGTGAGGTGATCATTCCTTTCAGATTATAATTGCCTATGGTTCTCTGCCCAATACTGCGAAGATAATAATTCCCATCAAGATTTTTCTCAACGAGCGTTGTTGAGATTAAAGTCACCCAAGGTTCTCTTATCATTCAGGCTAAGGCAGTAACCATCCCTGGTTCTTTCATCGCTGTTTGAAGTTCCAGACTCAACTCCTGCAACCAGTCAGGACATATCTATGCCAAGCATCTAAAATCAGCTCCTGCAACGTGTCAGGTACTCATTTTTCTTTTTGCAGGTATGCAGGTTCTCACTAAGGAATCTCCTACGCGATCAACATCCAGATGGCATCTATAAGCCCATCACCCTATCCAGCAACCTCTAAATGGCATCTATAAGCCCATTCCCCCATCACACTGCTACTATGTGAGCGCAAATTTCTGGGCACTCTAGTGTCCAATCATCTTCTACCCTCGGATTACGAAAGGCACGTCAGCCAATCTGCATCCTCAGGTCTAAGAAGATTGAACAGGGGCAACTGTTGCACCCCAAAATTTGCCCTCCCATATTCTTCAAGAAATTGCCAAGCCAAGTCACAAAATTCCCCAAGGGTTACACAGCTCAACTGTCTCCTATACAGTCAAACTAGGGTTTGGGTTCTGATCAAGAAAGTGAAGTTTTCAAAGGTCCAATCAAGTCTCATATGCCTACAAAGATGGTCAAGCATCCTCATATCAAGATTCAAGGCATTCAGCTCAAAATTGCACAGTCAAAACCCTAGATTGCACTACAGTCAACTGTAGGGGCAAAATGGTCATTTGACAGTCAAAAGTTCAAATTTTTGGTCAACATATCATTTTGAAGCCACAAACATCATTTGATCAATGCTTGATCATGATTCTCAAAATTTGGCTCAGAAAATCATCAAGATGCAAAAGTTTCCTTATTTGGACAGCTGAAAAAGTCAACTGAAATTGACCAGGGCATAACTTTCACATGGATTATCAGAAAAATTCCATCCAAAGCTCATTTTTAAGAGAAAGACAGTTCCTACAATTCATCTTCATATTCCAAGTCCAAGAAATGCTCTCACAAAAAGTTATCAATTTCAACATTATAGGTCATTTTCAAAAGTCAACAAAAAGGGACTTTGAGTCAAAGGCCATAACTTTAGATTGGTAAATCCAAATGACATGGGACCAAAGGCATTGGTTAAAGGACTCAAAGACCTTTCCAAAATGTCCAAGAACATGTTAAAAGCTTAAAAATTGAGCAAGTTATGCCTTGTGGAAGTTGGGAAATATTTGGGAATTTTGAAAAGTCAACAATGGTTCAAATGACCTAAAAATGCAAATGGGCCCATTTTTCTTCCATGATTCATCATTCTAAGCCTATGCACGACCACTTGGCCCAAAGGGAAGCATTTCCTCATTTTTTATTTATTTATTTGAATTTCTATTAATGTTAATTCAATTAAATCAATTAAATATGTGGAAAATATCTAAATAAACCAAACAAATCTTTTTGTACACATTTCAAGGTCAATATTTCGTGCTTAGCCAATTATGGAAGGATTTGGTTTGATTTGAGCTGATTGAACAAAATTGCACATGAAAAAAGATATGTAAAGATTCTTAGAAAATCAAATGTGCAAATCATTGAATGCCATGGATTTTATCCAATTTTGTTGACCTAATATGCTCACTATATGATCAGGAATCAAAACCTAAAGCAATGAGACTCCAAGCTGCGCAAAAGAGCAAGATACAAACTTGAAAAATTTGCCATAAAACTCAATTCTGAAATCAGTGTTCTAGGGCGATTTAAGGCACCAAACCTATTCCAAAAGCTTCCTTGGCAATCCCTGAACGTGTTCCAATCAAGAACAACAATCAAAACTTCAAGAACTGGTAGTTTGAACTCGAACTGTATAGTAAAATTTCCAAAATCGTGCATCATGATTTAAACGTTTTTACAGCATTTTGTCCATTGATTCATGTTTATCATAATGTTTTGAAGCTAACTGATACCTTTAATTGCGTTTTTCTGTGTTATACGAGATGATGCCATGAATGAGATTTAGGGTTTGCAGGTTTCAAAATTAGGGATTCTTAATACAAGCAAAATTAGACCATCCCAGTACCACCATTGCAATCAGCTCATCAAGACGAAGAGAGTTTGACCTTCGCGATTAATTTATATACACCCAGCATCTAATCGTTATTTTCTTGTAGGTTGCCTAAAACCACGCATCCAAAACCATGGCTGAAAGTTCTTGTTTTCAGAAAAAATAAAATAGAACGAGGAAGACGACGTGTTGTCAGCCAGTGATTCGCTAGTTTGAAATTTCGCGCGTTCCAATCCATTAACGTGTTTCTTTCTTTATATTATTTATTCGTTATTTATATATTAAAGATGTTAACATGGTGTAGTGGTCCAGGTGTTGGCTGGTGAGGGGCAAGACCTGGGTTCGAACCCCAGGTCTATACAATTCCCATGTTATTTTTCATTAACAATTCTTATGCAGCGCGCCTATTGAGGACCACCATATTCCATCATCATCCCACCATACACGCGTCCAGTGAGAGCAGATCAAGGGCTCAAATTCAAAGAACACCATAAACGCAGTCAACATGCCCTACAAAATCTGGAAAAGTCAACGAATTCAAAGTTAATTGGGCCAGAATTCTAAGGCATGTACCTCCAATTTGGGGCTACCCCCCCCCCCCCCCCTGGTTTGCATTTTTTCTATGTTTCTTCTTATATTTTATTTTTGCTATTTCATTTATTTTATTTGTTTTAACATAATTAATTTGTTTTCACAAAAATACAAAAATTCAGAAAAGACAAAAATATAATATATATTTATTTTAATTATTTTTCATAAAAAACTTGCATGTAAAATTAGTTAATTTAAATTAAGGCTTATTGTTAATTCTTTTCATCATAAAAACACAAAAATATAGAATTTAGGTTTGATGAATTTTATTCCCTTTTAAATCTTCCTTTTTTATCACAATATTATTTATTTATTTATTTATTTAATTAAATGCACATAAATTAATTTAGGGTTTAATTTAGGTTAATATAACATTTTCATGATAACTAAAAAAATATTAGAATTAGGGTTCGACACTTTGTTTTAATTGTAATTAATTCTCTTTTTTCCTATTAAACATAAAAAAACCACAAATACTAAAAAACATTTTTCTTCTTTTAAATTTTAATTTTAATTCTCATTAATTTAATTATTTTTGCAAAAGGGTCCAACGCCCATGTTCATAATGTATTTAATTTCGCGCATTTATTTTATGTCGTTTATTATAATTATGTAATTCTCCCAAAGCGTTGTAACATTTAACTTCTCGCACTTTTACTTCGCTTTCTTTATTTTCCGTCAAATCGGGTCCGGTTTAATTTTGGCGATGTGGACCCGCGCCTTTGTAATAGCCTTAGATTTATTTTCCCGCAAATACTTTTAACTGTTAAATAAGCATGCAAGAATGAATGTCTTAATTAAAATCAAGCGTAGAACACAAATAAACATGACAAGACAAATATCTGAAACATGACACACGAACCGCACACACCACCCCTAGGGTACGCCTCACTGTTGCCTTTCGAAAAGTGATCGTCGAGTAGAGGACGTCTTAAGTAAGTCCTCATGATCCGGGAACCTGGCATGAGGGTAGCTTCTAAGGTGTCTTCCCATTGCTCTGGTGATCACCATGTCCCGAACCTCGAATTGACCCGAACACCTCCAATAGTGGTGCTACCTACCTCTCAATGGTGGGATGGCACTACTTTAAAGGACATTTACACAGACGAATTCCTTAGGGTAGGTAGGTTCTCGTAGATACTTGCTCTAAATTTCAAAACAAATCAAAAATACTTTTCACACCAACACATTTTCAAAAAGCTTTCGAAAGCAATTTTTCAAACACTCTTGAGGACCGATACAAGAGTCGAACTGGAATTTTCAAAGAAACTTTTTAAAACCCACAGTTGAAAAGCAAACAAACCATTTTTGAAAACACAAATGAGCAAGTATCTAAGAGCCCATGGATAACCATGGATAGAAAGGGTGCTAACACCTTCCCTTTCTATAATCTACCTCCCGAACCGAGAGCAATCTCTATAAGGAATTTTTCTGTGCTTTTGTCCTTTCCATTTGGAGAAAATAAAAGACGGTGGCGACTCTTGCTTCCGCGACATTTCGCGAACCAGCGTTAAACAGTCAGTTCCAGATCCACCGATCACAGTGGTCCTCCGGCACGAGCACGACATACAGCTTTCTGGGCTCCTGAAGTGAAACCCAAACCAAACTTGTCATATTTGTATGGGATGTCTGGGAGTTGGCCCCAAATAGTGCACCCACCTTCTTCTATCACTGCCTTGGCATCTTTCAAAGACGACATCTTAAGCGGAGGCCTTGTAATCTTGGGGACTTGAGATACGACCTTGGTTACTGCCACAGTTTGCGGGACTTCTTCAAAGTGCTAGAATGGAGTTTCAATAAATTCACCATCTAATTCCACATATATGAAGGAATTTAGATGATTGACCATATACGCTTCTTCTCCATGAACGGTGATGATTTTCCCTTGAATCAGATATTTCAGCATTTGATGCAACGTAGAGGTAACGACACCAGCATTATGAATCCATGGTCGGCCTAATAAGAAAGAATATGAAGGGCGAATATCCATTACATAAAAAGTTGAATCAAATGTTTGGGTTCCAACTTTTTTTGGGATGTCCACTTCCCCATGCACCATCCTTTTTGAGCCGTCAAAGGCCCTCACTACTATGTTGCTAGGCTTCAAGATCAATCCTTCACAGTCAAGCCTATCAAGATCCTTTTTAGGCAACACATTTAGAGACGAACTTGTGTCAACCAAGACATGAGACAAAGTCGTGCCTTTGCATTCGACTGAGACATGCAATGCCTCATTATGCTTCCTCCCCCTTGGTGTTAAATCAGCATCTGAAAAACCTAAACCATTATCTGCAGTAAAGCTGGCTATGCAGTCTTGGAATTGATCGACAGATGTTTCTTGGGGTACATGGGCATCTTTAAGGAATTTTACCAAGGCCTTTGCATGAGCCTCAGAACATAATAATAAAGCCATCATGGAAATTTTTGATGGAGTTTGCCCTAGTTGCTCGACTACATTGTAGTCGCTTCTTTTTATGATCTTTAGAATTTCCTCCATCTCTTTTCGGGAGGTCTTAGGGATAGCTACTGATTGTGCCTTCATCCGGACAGGCTCAACCAGAAAACCTTTACCTCGAGTCTCGGTTGACTCGGCAGCAGGAATGTCAGTAGGGGTGATAACATGGATTGTAACAGTTTTGTCAATAGGAGTATTAGCAGAGATGATTGCAGGACTGGGAATAACTTTTGGAGGAGCAACAACAACAGGAATGATTACGGGTCCAGAAATAGCCTTTGGAGGAGCAATTTCTAGAGAGAATACCCTTCCACTGCGGATTATCTTGCTAGTCCCTGCGATGTTACGGATATCGGAGTCAACTTTCTTAGAACTTGAATCTTCAGCAGCTGGCCAATCTTGCTTGATACCGTGGTAGTAGACATCACCTCCATAATTCCATGGGACGGTTTTGTCTGACGAATACGGGATTGGTCCAGGCATTGTAATTATCAACGGAGATACTTTAGGAATTGATGTAATTCTAACGGGTCTTTTGGTGGAGACCCTGGAAGAATTGGCAGAAATGGTCACGATGGAAACATCATTATAAGAAACAGTTGGAATAGAATTCTTTTCGAACAAAATCTCCTTGTTATCTATTAGGCATTGAACGCATGCTTTTAACAAATGACAGCTGGTTGGTGAGGATAAATAGAAATGACAGCTTTCATCACAGCCTGGGAATACACCGACATTCAACAAGTTCTTTTTGATAGTCAGGAGTGGGGTCATAAGTTCATCAACCAAAGTAACAAACATATCTTCCTCAATAGCGTTGACGTTACGACCGTGCTTGGGCATAGGGGCAGTGATTATATTGGGAATTTATGGCGCGTCGAATTCAATCTCCTTGGCTTCAAGAAGGTCTTGTACTTTGTTTTTCAGAGCCCAACAGTTGTTAGTGTCATGGCCGGGACTCTCAGAATGGTATGCACAGTGGGCATTAGGATGATAATGAGGAGAGATTGTGTTACGATTCTTTGGAGCTTCTTTCAAAGTCACTAGATTGGATCTCAACAAATGTGGCAATACTTGAGATAGTGTCATGTTAATTTGGGTGAACTGTCTGAATGGTCTTTCCGTTCTTGGCTGGTTGCTTCTTTGCTGAGCAGGCGCGGATTTAGGAATCATGACAGCCCCCACCATTAGATGGCGTTCAACCCTATCTTGATTTCTATGAGGATATACAACAATAACTTATTTTTTCCCAATGAATGGTTTCCTTACAGCAGCAGAGGATGCATCTTTTTGAATCTTCCCATTCTTTATCCCGACTTCCACCCTTTCTCCGGCCAATATCAATTCGGTAAAACCTGCCGATGAACTCCTAATTAAGTGATTGAAGAAAGGACCGAACAAGGTGCCCAAAAACATGTCTACCAACTCTCTTTCAGATAGGGGGTTGGACTCTTCCTGCTAAGTCCCTCCATTTTTGTGCATAGTCTTTAAAGCCTTCACTTGAAACCATGGCCATACTCTGGAGTTAAGTACGGGTGGGAGCAAGATCAGCATTGTATTGGTATTGTTTGTAAAAGGCGGCATCCAGATCTTCCCATTTATGAATGTTGGCTCTTTCTAGCTGATAAAACAAATCAAGTTGAGTTCCAGACAGGCTGTCTTGAAAGAAGTGTACCCATAAATCCTTGTCAGCAGTGTGAGGCTGTATTTTCCTCACATAGGACCGGAGATGCATTTTGGGACATGAAACTCCGTCATATTTGGCGAACACTGGTGCCTTGAATTTTGGAGGAGTGACAATCCCAAATACTAACCTCAACTCCTCAAAGTCTAATCTAGGCACCTTTTGAATTTCCATTGTGCTTAACCGTTCTTCCAGATGCTTATACTTATCGTCGGCTGGAGGATATTGTTCTTCAGAATAATATTCTTCTTCCTCTTCCTCTTCTGAATCTGGTTGGACAACTGCTTCCTTGCCTTTCCCATCTTGATTGTCTTTCTCACCAGATGACGTTGCAAAGTCTAGGGTCCTTCTTGCTTATCCTTGGAACCTTCTTCCCATATTTAGAACTTCAGTTATTTTCTTTGCTTTCTTTTTCTTCTCTTCAACCAGCAAGGTCTTCAACTCTTCTTGTCCTTTGGCTAGAGTTAAGAACATCTGTTGAAACTGGGAATTTTGTGCTTGGAGGTCCTTCACCGTTAGCTCGAGATCCATCTTACTGAAATAAACAGTAGAAAGATGAGGAGACTTGTTGCAAGAAACCTACTTATGTTATGATGAATGGTAGATGCATATGCAATGATTTCAAGGATTTTAAAGATTCAAATTTGTTTTAGAC
Source organism: Vicia faba (assembly GCA_948472305.1). Taxonomy (NCBI): domain Eukaryota; kingdom Viridiplantae; phylum Streptophyta; class Magnoliopsida; order Fabales; family Fabaceae; genus Vicia; species Vicia faba. The sequence continues at coordinate 376,722,595 of OX451739.1, read as the reverse complement.
AAAAAAGGAAACATACGTTATATTAATAAATTAAAGCTTGAGTACATCAATGCCTCTTTGGGCAAAATAATACAAAAGCTCTAAGATAAAAAGGTAGTACGCATCCTCTTTGGTGCGTTGTAGGCATTCAGAGCCCGCTCCTCATGAAGTTGCTTAGTGAGCTCCAAAACCTTCTTCTTGCTAGCGTAAAATTGGGCTTCAAAGGTGTCTCGTTCCCCCTTGAGTTGTATCCAATCTCTTTGTAAGTCTTCAAGAGAGGTGGGCATGTCAGGATACAGGACAGTGTATGAAACATCTCCTTCCATAACAGGCTCAATGATTACCTGGAGAATGGAGGGATAAGGCATCATAAGACTCTGAGCACGAGTTCGTACCCATTTGAGGTAAGACTCAAGAGGGATGGAATTCTTATGCCCCAATGTCTTGCTATCTACCTTGTTCAACATCCTCCAAGCTCGGATGAATCTCTGGTGAAGACCTTGATCGTTGTTCTCGTAGTCAAATACCAAACCTTGAATGAGCATCTCATGTGGGCCATCCCTTCGGGCATAACCAAACTGTCTTAAGGCTAATCAAGGGTTGTAGGTGATACCTCCCCTAATGCCAAGTAAATGGGCATTGGAGAATTCTCCATAACAGTCGACAATAGTAACAATCTCTATGGATCGGGAACACCAATGGATGTTTGAATGTTTGAGCGTCATCAACCCTTGTGACCACCTTGAACCTTGCTCGTTCTTTAATACAGACTGGGGAATATGCGAAATAAACCATCTTGCCAAGGGAGGAGTACAACACATAAGGATACCTCTTTTCCTTATAGTGTGAGTGTGAAAAGAATGTAGGATGTCCCCTAGCAAAGTAGGCATCGGGTTACGAGACATGAAGATTTTGACGGCGTTCACATCTATGAGTTGGTCAGGATTTGGAAACAAAACTATCCCATAGATGAGGAGAGCCACAATTTCCTCAAAATCTTGCAAATCTAAAGAGTTCCAAGAGTTTCGGGCTTTCTCAAACAAGAACTTTGCTAGGAAACCCTTGACACCATTCCTTGTTTCCTAATTGGTTGTGAAATCAGATGATTGCAAGTGTAGAGCTTGAGCAATATCTTCCGGCTTTGGATCTCTTTCTGTACCGTTGAAAGGTAGTTGATTGAGAATGGGAATCCTCAAGTGTTGGTAGAATTCTTCCAAAGCTGGCACAAGTTGATAATTGGGAAATGTGAAGCAATAGTGTAAGGGATCAAAGAACTGAAAGAGCACCTTCATCATGTCTTCATCAATGTTGGAGGTGATCAAGTTTAGTAGGCGACCATGTCTTTCGGTGAATGGAGAGTTTTCAGGAATCCTTGATGCTAGCTCCTTAAGTTGAGGAGGGATCCTTACAAGATTGACTTGAATAGTTTTCCTGCGAATAGAATCCATGTCCTACAAAATAGCACAAAGATAAATCCCAAGATCCTTGAAATGGTTAGTGAATGAGTATGATATTATGATGTTCATGATGTTATGTACAAGTAAATATATAAAAACAAAACAAACAAGTCCTTAGGTTTAGGCTTGCATGGAGTCTCATAGGTAAGTACCCTCTTGAAGTTTAGTTGGCTCAACCCTATCCTAGTAATAGTAAACGGGTTCTAAGGAGCTCAATATCACTGATTTGTTTCTTTGGGCATTGTTTCAGCACAAGCCTCTTTAATGGCGACCGAAATATCCCAAAAAACTAAACCTCAATGAGTGTAGTATCGAGTATCTACCAACTTCGGGCTGCACCAAAGTCGGTCATCTCACTACGTCCTAAAGGCCAAGTTGGTCAAGTAAAGGTTCTAAAAGTCCATTAGTGCTTCATGACATCAATCAGCGGCCCTGTATTCTCCTTGATTAACTCAAGGGCTACCGGTACCCACAAATATGTCGCACTAACGTAGCTATTGCTTAGACCATGTCGGTATACCCCACACAGTTTCCACAATGTATTGCTACTTACCTATAAGGTATCCCAAATCCGGGTAGAGGATTCAAACCCAAACAAAGAACCATAATGTAAATCATACAAATCAAACAATGAAATCAAGTAAATATGATCTAACCCTAAGGTAACCCCACTTTTAGTATTATCCCCAGCAGAGTCGCCAGTTCTGTGATACGGTGAGAGAACTGACTTGAAGGTTTTGCGTTTTATAGCAAATGTTACGGTTAGCAAGAGTCGCCACCGACTTTTCTTTTATCCAAAAGGAAAGGTGAAAAAGCACAGGAAAGACCTTTGAGGTTATTTCTTGGGTTCATGGGGTAGATTATGAAAAGGGAAGGTATTACCACCCTTTTCATCCATGGTTTTCCATGGGCTCTTAGTTACTTGCTACATCACTTGCTTTTGTTTTGAAATTATGCTTTGTGTGGTTTTTGAAAGTATAAAGAGGCCATTTGTTTAGGCAAACTTTGTAATGATTCTCGTTAGTAAGAATGTATACAAAGTTGTTGTTCTTTTGAAAATGTTTTCAAGTTTGTAAGATGTTCTAAAAGTGTAGGTGTTTGTTTTGATAAATAGAAAGGATGTTTTGTTTTGAAAGTGAACAAGTAACTAGGGGCATTATACCTACTCAAAAGTATTTCATGTTCATTTCCTCTTTCCTTTGACATTGTTATCTTACCATTGATTTGGTAAGTAACCCTATTTTTGTATGTAAACGGAATGGGCGTGGGTCATCGTATAACCATGATTAGCAATGTTTGCAAGGTATCTTATCATTCTCTTTTAGGGACTAAGATCATTTGAAAGGCAACATGGATAGCGTCATCGAGGGACTATGATCTTGTATTTTCTTGTTTTTGCTAAGATACCTCACATGCGTAATATGGCCATTTTGTAAGGCAACCAAGTGGATTTTATCCTAGGGGTGCTTGTGTGCGAGTGTATTGTTTTTCATGCTTGGTTTTGTCTTTGATTAGGGTTTTCCAGTTGATTGGTTTTAGTCTTTTCATACAAACCCTAATTACTAGCATTTTTATATAAAGCGATAAATTGCGGAATTTAAAAATACTACACTATTACAATACTTGTGGGAGGGGTGTACAATTATAAATGGGGATTGCAAGAAAATAAACATAATTAATCTATTACAACCATATTGAATTGGTATAAATGTACAAGAAATAAATGAATATAATGTACAAAATGAATAAATGTACAAGAATATAGATGTAAAGTAAATGGATGTTTGTTTGGATTTTTTAGAGAAAAGGGGTTTTGTTTTAAAATTAATTAACTAAAGAGAAAATAATTAATTAAAAGTAAAACTTAAATTTACTAGGAAAAGAATTTAAATAAAACGATAATTTATTAATGGATTAAAAAAAGAAATTAAGTTTATAAGAAGAATATTTTTGATATTTTTTGTCTTAAAAATAATTTATTGTATTATAAAATATTTTTGATCTTTTTTGGTTTTAAAATAATATATTTAAATGGTGTAAAAGAAAATAACTAAAACCCTAATTTTTTAAAATTAAATTTACAAAAAAATTAGTGAAATAAATAAAGTATGATTAAATAAAAATAATTTTTTTTGAGAAAAAAATAAATAAACTAAGTCAAAATATAAATCTAATATTTTTGTATTTTTTATGATTTTTTAATATTAGGTAAAATATTTTAGAAAATAAATAAAATAAAAATGAGAAAAAGAAATAAAATAAATGGCCCAGGGTGTGTAAATGAAACAAGGGGTCAGAAAGTAAAAAAAACATAAGCCCAAGGAGATGAGGCTCAGGCGCCTGCCAAAAAGAAAGTCAGAAAATGCAAAAAAATGTGAAAAATCCAAAAGGGTACCATTAGGGCTCGAACCCAGGTCCCTCAAGTCACAGGCGCATGCTTCTACCACTGGGGTGGCTATACATCCGTTTATATAATCAAAACAACAAATATATGATAGTAAACAAGTCCATGGCCTCAACTTCATCTTCAACCTCACGCTCATCCAGAGTCTCTGTATCTTATTAAAATCTCAACAAAAATGAAAACTGTAAACATGAAACTTGTAGCAAATTTCCTCACGATTTCAGAAATGCAAAGCAATAAAATTAAAGATCAAAGATAAGCATGAATTTTAATGGCCCTAATATGAACCCAAAAAATTTTAGAAACTTCAAACTTAAAATTCTCTAAGCTCATACAAAATTAATGAAAACTATGGACATGGTTAGCTTTAGGGCAATGATATCTACATTTTTCATTCACAAATAAACCATTAATGATGCTTGTATGAAAAGTTCCAAAGTCAGAAAACTTACCTTGCAAGAGCGTATCAGGTTTGGAGTTTGAGTATCTTTTAGTGAGTTCCAATGATTGGGTTAGCTTCCTCAAGTTCCCAGGAAGCTAAAGGGATGCTTAGCTTGAGCTGAAAGTACCTGAGGAGTTCTGGAGAAGTCCAAGTGCAAAACTCTGTTTTTGAAAATGGAAGATGGTCTTAATGGTGTTACAGTCTTGTAACAGGGTGTGGGATGAGTTCTAAATGATGTTTAGAAACTTTAGAAACCAAAAGGCTTGAAAACGCACGAGGGAGATGTGAGTTTCAAACTTTTGGCCAGGTTAGGCAACAATGGAGGTATGTGATACAGTTCTAAGCTCTTGGTGTTTTTAAGGGTCAACTATGCGTGGGATTTGTGGAAAAATGCTTGTGTATCTATAAGCAAAAGGTCTTGAGTGGTTTTGAAAGTCATAAGTACATGTTACAAGCTATTTTCTATGTTACTTCATTTTCAAGAAAAGTGGGAAACCAAGTTTCAATGTGTAGTGCAAGAATGGGCTGGGTGATTGTAAGTGTCTAAACCATTTCTCTTGTATTATGAGACATGTATGATACAGAAAAGAACAAGTGCAAGGCTCAAGAACAAGTTTTGTGCAAAAATTCACTTTATCAAAATGGCAATGTGCACTTTCTTCCAAAAATGGATATAAAGCATGGCCTTGCATTGAATGCTTGAAATGAGACCTCTAACAACTGTGTGAGCCATTAATTATGGAGTGCCTAACAAGTTTGAGGCCTGCAAAGTAGAGGTTATGCAGCATAACTTTGAATTTTGAATGTGTTCATCACAAAATGGCTTGTAATTCAAGTGATAAAACCCTAACTTCATCTCTTCGATTCTCCTTGCTAAAGAATGATATAAAAGATTTATTGGACACTTTGGAAAGCTTGTAATGTACTCTACAACCCATCTTTGAATCACTTTTGAAAATTCCACTTGGAACTATATGAAAAAGTGCCATGAAGTTAGGTCAAAATCCTGACCAAATTATGGCAAAATTTCACTAAGTGTTTTTGTTTCATGACTGTGACTTTATAAATTAATAACTTAAGATCCAAGCATTTTTGGAAGGAGTTTTGTGAATAAAAGTTGTATATTTCATGGATATCTACAACTTTCATGTTGGAAGTTTCTTTTGAATCATCTTGCATCATGGTTAAAAATTGGGTTAAAGTTATGAAAAAACATGAAGTTTAAACACTTAGAAAAATTTCTAAGTTAGAAAACTTTGACTTTTCAAAATAAAATCTTGACTTTTTGATTTCTTGATGAATAAGTTTCATATTTTGACATATTTTGATGAATTATGATCTTGAAATTGAATTTTGACCAAAAAGTCAAAGTTTGACTTTTCAGTGTACAGTTGACTGAAAATTCACTATCAATCCAATTGATCTTGAGAAATGTTTTAGGTCATGTCATTAGGTCAAAATTATGCAATTGGACTCTTGAGGTCATGCCTTAAACCAATTGATCATTTTCTAGGTCAAAAATCAGAAATTGCCCTTTCCTAGTTAAAACCCTAATTTTGACCATTTTGCCCTTTTGAAGATTTGATCAAATTTTTTGAGGAATTATGGTCCAAACTTGATCAAATGATACATATGAGTTTAAAATGTTAATGTGGATAAAAAATTATGAAGTTTGACTGTAAATTGGCCATAGTTGACTTTTTCCCCAATACAGTAGATTGTTTGTTCAACTGCTCAATTGAATGAGTAAAAATGTGATCCAAGACTTGAAACTTGACATGAGAAACCTTGGGAATCCATAATGACCCATGAAAGTCATATGAAGCAATGAAAGTCCAAATATCCTTGTTCAATCTCAAACCCTAATTTTGGTCATCAGTGCTTAAGCAGGTGTCTTGAGCTGATCAACCCAAGTGCAATCTTGAGCCAAAGGAGATCTTGTGAGTAAATTCTTTATAAGTGAGAGGGAAAATTTTGGGGTACAACACTATGCCTCCGCATGGTGGACCAGAAATAAATTCAATCAAAGTAGTCACTGACTCTGGGGCAACCAGACAAGCAAAAGCCCATATAAACTTGTTGAAGGAATATTTATTGGAATGTGGGTTCCTACTGGAGCATAATATAGCCTTTGAAAGAACTCTACAGAAACTAGTGAATCGGGGGATAGTCCAATTAGGACCATACCTTGAGGAAATGTATAATGCTACTCTGAAGGGTAAAGCACGGTTTCCTCCGATCCAAGAGACCTTTGTTAACAAGGGAATAGAGCATGACGAACATGTGGCGATGATATCCAACAAAGTCAAGACCAAAAGGGCAACTGACTTCACCCGAGAATGCGCCCCAAGAGAATAACTCAAAAGATAGACTTCCGTGGAGATTCTTGAGATCTTTTTCTTTCCTAAGTAATTTTTCTTGTTTTTGAAAGAACCTATGCCAAGCCCGAGGCATAGGGGTTCCCCTGTTTTGTTTCGAACAATATTTACAATTAATAAAAGTTATATTTTGTTTTAAATTAAGATCCTTGTCTTTCACTTGCATTTATCTCTCAAATTTAAAAATGGCAATACTTTCTCTGTATATGCATTTTCAAAGTTCATATACTAAAATCTACACCAAAACATGATAAATATGCAGACCCATGCCCAAAACCATTGATAATGTTACTGCTGTGACCCGATATAATTTTGATGCTCCCATCAACCAATCTGAAGAGGAAGGTGATGAAGATCTTGAACTCTCTAAGGAAATGGCAAGGGAAATAGAGAGAAAGGTTGACAACATACAACCGTATCAAGAGGCTATTGAGACCATTAATCTAGGCACAGAGGAAGATCCGAAAGAAATCAAGCTAGGGGCAATGTTAGAGCAGGGTGTCAAAGAAAGAATGATCAAGCTACTACACGAGCACGTGGATATATTTTCCTGGTCCTACAGGGATATGCCAGGGTTAGATACAGACATTGTGGTGCACAGGCTACCTCTCAAAGAAGGTTGTTCCCCAGTTAGGCAAAAAACTCAAAAGAACTCGTTCGGATATGTCTAGAAAGATTAGAGAATAGGTTCTCAAATAGTTCGACGCATGGTTCTTAGAAGTGGTATATTATCTACCGTGGATAGCTAACATTATGCCAGTTCCCAAGAAAGATGGCAAGGTACGCATGTGTGTGGATTATCGAGATCCGAACAAAGCGAGTCCCAAAGATGACTTCCCGTTACCTCACATAGATGTTCTGGTAGACAACATAGCTCAAGCCTCGGTATTCTTATTCATGGATGGTTTCTTAGGCTACAATCAAATCAAAATGGCACCCAAAGACATGGAAAAGACTACTTTCATGACACCTTGGAGATCCTTCTGCTACAAAGTAATGCCATTCGGTCTCAAAAATGCAGGGGCAACTTATCAAAGAGCCATGGTCACGCTATTCCATGATATAATCCATAAGGAGGTTGAAGTGTACGTAGATGATATGATCGCCAAATCTCATACGAAGAAGGAGCACATCATACATTTACAAAAGTTATTCGAGTAGATGCGTAGGTTCAGACTAAGGTTAAATCCGAATAAATGTACATTTGGCATCAGATCAGGCAAGTTGTTGGGTTTCATTGTAAGTCAGCGTGGTATCGAGGTAGACCCCGACAAAGTAAAAGCTATACTAGGGATTCCAGCACCAAGGATAGAAAAAGAAGTTTGTGGTTTCTTAAGGCGATTGAATTACATCTCAAGGTTCATATCGCATCTAACAGCTACGTGTGAGCCTATATTCAAATTACTACGAAAAGATCAAACAGTAGTATGGAATGATGATTGCCAAAAGGCCTTCGAGACAATAAAGAAGTACCTATAAGAGCCACCGATCTTAATGCCCCCGGTTCTTAGAAGACCACTCATCATGTATCTGACAGTGCTCGAAGGATCAATGGGTTGTGTTTTGGGACAACATGACGAAATGGGAAGAAGAGAGCATGCAATTTACTACCTCAGCAAGAAATTTACTGATTGTGAAACCATATATTCGCTCCTCGAGAAAACTTGTTATGCATTTACTTGGGCTACTAAGAGGTTGAGGCAATATATGTTAACCCATACCACATGGCTAATAGCAAGAGTGGATCCTCTAAAGTACGTGTTTGAAAAATGACTCTTACAGGGAGAATCGCCCGATGGAAGATGATACTATCAGAATACTGTTAGAACATAGTTTGATTCTACAACCCTTGGTTAGAGTTTTGATGATAACAAATACAAAGAATAAATAAATACAAATAACAAATATGCTCCTTACAAATATGTTTTATGTATGCAGAAGTTCTGATCAGATCAGCATCAGAAGATAAGCCATAAAGTATTACACGCTGAAGCAATCAGATTATATGCTGAAGATTGGTGACCAGAACCTGCGCTCAATTATAGTAAACTCTGATTCTGAACAAGAACATATCAAACCAAGTCATCAATATTCTAAAGCGTCGTCAGCAGTAAGGAGAAAAGACTCTGAAGCGTTACTGAACATTCAAGACAGAATTAATGCCAACGGCTTTCTTCAGACAGAATCTTCTCCAAAAGGAAAGTGTGTTAATAACATTAAACTTGCTTTATAGACAACGTCATTACATTGCCTATATAAACAAGTCAGCTTGCAAAATGAAGCACGCACGTATATACAACAATTTGCTAAGATTACCAACCACGAATACTCAAGCTCAAGCAAATTCATTCTTTATTCTAAGTTATAAACCTGTGTAATTTATCACAGTTGTGATAAACTGTTTTTGTTAGAAAAACAACAACACATTTTGTTTAATCATATTGTAAAAGAGATCCTTGAGATTAATCGGATTGTGGTTGTACTCAAGAAGACTTTAACAGTTGTTAAAGTAGCTTTTGTAATCTTGTTGAGATTAGTGAATTAAAACCTCGTTGGAGAGAGGCGAAATCACCTTGACGGGTGGACTGGAGTAGTTTGAGATCAAACGAACCAGGATAAAAATACTGTGTTATTAAGCTGTTTTGAGATCCAAGTTTTCAATTCAACCCCCCCCCCCTTCTTGTGTTTTTCACATCTTTAAATACGACATCCAATATGTCACTCAAAAGGCCATCAAGGGTAGTATACTAGATGATCTTCTAGCTCACCAACCACTATCAAAATATCAACCTATGAAGTTCGACTTTCCAGACAAAGATGTCATGGTTATAGGTGACTATGAAATACCAGGACCTGACGAAGGACCCGAGCCAGGGGCACGTTGGAAACTCATGTTCGACGGGGATTCAAATGCACTAGGGAACGATATAGGGGCAGTTTGACTTCTCCAAAGAATTATCACAAGCCCTACACTGCAAGGTTGTGTTTTGACTTCTCCAAAGAATTATCACAAGCCCTACATTGATCTAAGAATAAAGAACCTTAAAGCATTTGGGGACTCCGCATTAGTCATATACCTAGTCAACGACGAGTGGGATACTAAACATCCAAAACTAATTCCATATCGGGATCATGTTTTGAAGTTGGCCACAGAATTCACAGAGATCAGTTTCATTCATATTCCACAAGAAGAAAATCAAATGGCGGATGCTCTGGAAACTCTCTCAGCTATGTTCAAAGTAACTTGGCCGAACCATGAACCACGCATCATAATAAGACATTTCAAAGAGCCCGCACATTGCCTTGCTATTGAAGAAAGACCAGATGACAAGCCTTGGTTTTACAACATCAAGAAATACCTCGAAAAGTAAGAATATCTAGAAAATGCCTCCATCATTGATAAATGAACTCTATGGAGATTTGCCTCGAAATTATTTCTGAGTAATGATGTGTTGTACAAAAGAAACTATGACATGGTACTACTCAGGTGTGTAGAAAAATAGGAAGAAGATACGCTCATGAGATAAATCTACGAGGGAACCTTCAGAACTCATACAAATGGGCACGCCATGGCTAGAAAGATTATACGAGCAGGGTATTATTGATTAACGATGGAAGCTGGCTGTTATCACTACATGAAGACGTGTCACAAATTCCAGATCTATGCCGACAAGATAAATGTGCCACCAACTCCTCTGAATGTCATGAGCTTTCTGTGGCCGTTTTCGATGTGGGGAATTGATATGATTGGCATGATCGATCCGAAAGCATCCAACGAACACCGTTTCATACTAGTAGCCATCGATTACTTCACCAAATGGGTGGAAGCGACATCCTACACCAATGTGACAAGTTAAGTGGTTACTTGATTTATCAAGCAGAATCTCATATGCAGATACGGGGTCCTAAGAAGAATTATTACAGACAACGGGTCTAATTTGAACAACAAGATGATGAAGGAACTATGCAACGATTTTAAAATTGAACACCATAACTCCTCACCATACATATCCAAGATGAACAGAGCCGTCGAAGCAGCCAATAAAAATATCAAGAAGATCATTCAGAAAATGGAGAAGATGTAAAAAGATTGGCACGAAATGCTTCCCTTCGCTCTACATGGTTATCACACTTATGTGCGCACGTCAACAGGCGCGACTCCTTTCTCTCTAGTATATGGCATAGAGGCAGTACTCCCAGTTGAAATAGAGATACCATCACTTCAGGTTTTAATAGAAACAAAGTTGGAAGAAGCAGAATTGGTTCAAACGTGACTTGATCAGCTCAACCTCATCAAAGAAAAATGCTTGACAGCTATATGCCACAGTTAATTGCGTCAGAAGCAGATGAAGAGGGCCTTCAACAAGAAAGTTCATCCTCAAATATTCAAAGAAGGGGATTTAGTGCTGAAGAAGATTCTGCTACCTCGCCTCGATTCACATGGTAAATGGACACCCAACTACGAAGGTCCATACGTAGTAAAAATAACATTCTCCGGTGGTGGTCTCATCCTCAAAACAATGGATGGGGAAGAACTACCACATCCGGAAAATTCAGACGCAGTAAAAAAATACTATGTATAAAAAGCTCGCTAAACTCGAACCCTAAATGAGCGACTTAGGAAAAAAGGAGCGTCTCGGTGGATCGAAAACCATAAAGGGAGATCCAGGCAAAAATTAGGGACATACAAGAAGAAACTATCCCGGTGGATTGAAAACCCAAAAGGGAAATCCAGGAAAAAATTAGGGATTTTATGCAAAAGAAATAAAGAACAAAAAGACTACGATCTAGGAACTACGACTACGAACCACGAAGGTAGAGATGGATTTAAATCATACAACTCAGAAGAAAAGGAGACAGGAGCCATTTAAAGGATACTGGGGAACAACAATAACAATTATCATTTTCATTGCCATTTACAGTCTTGAAAATTTCTGTAATTACCTCTTTTAAGGAATTACATCTTGTACTTTCGCCCATTCAGAGGCATATCAATAAAACATTGGCTTTCTTTCAAATTGCGTATTTCCTTTTTCAGACTTGTTTATAAAATACTACGCTTATTGCTTATGAATATTGTGTTGAAAAAATTTCACGGGAATTGACAAATAAAAGCATTTGATAAAACATCAAAAAAAAACATTTTGGTTAGAAAAGAATCAAAAGAAAATCCACGTATATGTCCATACACATGTCTACGCCTACGCCTACGCTCACAACACAAAAAGTATGCGTCCACACATATGCCAATACATATGCCTGCACTTACAACATAAAAGTCTACACATATGTTTATGCCTACGCCTGCACCTCTGACATACAAAAATCAAAATCCTTGCTAATACTTTTCACCGTGTTCAAATCAATTCAAAGATACTACGACAATGCAACATACAACGCCATGGAATTGGTAACTCAAAACCAATGGTTTAAAGGAGAGAAAAACCGGAAACAATTTTCATAACATCTCAAGGCATACACACACTTTGCACACATTTTGCATATACAAGCATTCAATACACATACACTCAGGGTTCCATATCAATATCAGACATCATACGCATGCATCATACAGCAAACAAACAATCTCACCCTCGATTTAGATATCTAAGGGTTAATCATCAAAGCACATTTCTTCTACAAATCTAACCCATCACCTAAGACTCCATGCAGTGATGTGTTCGACCCATCACCTAAGACTCCATGCAGTGATGTGTTCCTTACAACGTAGCATTACCTAAGTCTCCATGCAGTAATGTGTAAAACCCAGTACATTTCCTAAGACTCCACACCTCAATGTTCGAAAGCCAAATAAGATCCGCCACCTAAGACTCTATGTCGTGACGTGTTCAGCTCATCACCTAAGACTCCACACAGTGATGTTTTCCCTCTACAATGTAGTTCATTAACTAAGACTCCATGCAGTAATGTACGAAGCTGGGTACATCGCCTAAGACTCCATGAAACAATGTATTCCCCTCATCTTACCCATTACCTAAGACCTCATGCTGTAATGCACGAAACTTAGTTCATTACCTAAGACTCCATGCAACAGTGTAACATGATCCATTATCTAAGACTTCATGCAACAATGTGTTTCCCTCTCTTCACCCATTACCTAAGACTCGACGCAGTAATGTGAGACACTCTTCAATATAGAGAATTGTCTAAGACTCCATGCCGCGGTGTTCAGAATCTAAACCTAGCTCGTCGCCTAAGACTTCACGCAGCGATTCGCAGGCATAACCCATTGCCTCAGTCTCCAAGTAGTCGTACGTTAATAGGTGTTGTCTTATTCATCCCCACAAAAGGATGAATAAGCAAAGCCAAACCAAGACATACATTATTGTTCTCTGAAGCTCAAAATCATCTGCCTCACCGTCAAATCCTGGTAAGCGATATATCATCAGTTGTGCCTATTTCCTTAAGACTCTTAAGGGTATGCTATATCAGTGTAACCTTATCTTTGTCGGGCAAATTTTGAGGTATTCCAAGTATTCAATAAACTCCCAATCAGAATGTGCAAGACTCGTATATTCCCATGCTATTCGATTGGAAGAAAATTGAATAGAGGCAACTACCGTACCCCAAATTTGCCCTACCTTTAGTTTCAATATTAAAATAGAAGAGAAATGTTTTAATTAAGGATGGTTCAGTAATATCTGATGGCTCATTCTTAAATCCAAGTTAACTATGGAGTGTATTTTAATTCAGGGGAGTGGAGCTTTCTAAATCAGAAAGACCCATATACCCGTAGGCCCATTTACGAAGCATGTTGGCCAATGGCCTATCAGATTTGAACGTGGAAAGTTATTGCAGAAAAAATTATTAAGTTTAATTATTATTAAGTCCATATTGTTGTTGTTAGTAAAAAGGAGGGGTGAGATTTAAAAGCCCATCAGAATTCGCATGGCCCATTTCGTTTTTAACTAAATAGAAAAAAGTAAAGATTTCAAACTACATTAAGGTTTTTTCTTCAGCGGGCCCATTTTGTTTTAAGTTGTTGGATAGTAGTAAGGAGGGGGGTGTACGTTTTGGGCCCAGACAATGGATGCAATTTGGGCCCATTTAATTCATTTTTAGAAAACTGCTTTATTATCACTGTTATTATTAAACCTTTTTATTACAATTATTTTATTAATTATTTTTAAACTATTTATTAAGAGGCTTGTTTTATAAGTTTTATGTTTGATCAAATCCTTTTAAAGCCCAGTAGGTCCAGTTCATACAAAAAATGTTTATTGCAGTAAACAAAAAAAATAATAACGTGTTGGTTGATAGCCAAGGCTCAAATTCAATTGAAGACAAGCTGGACAGTAAGTAATAATCTGCGCAAGGCCCAAACTGAATTTGCTAACAAGCACTGTACCAATTTACCAAAATTTACGCATGTTTTTTTCATTAACCAGCACTATACAAATCAAATATCTTTACTGAATCAAATCTAAAAATACAGAATATCCAAAGATTAAGGCCCAGAAAAATTACTAAATCAAATATTTTTCTTAACAGTTCAAAACAAAGTTACATTGAATCAACTTATATAAAACAAATCTCAGTTTATTAACAAACAAATCCAATCCGAATCAAACATTACAATGATCAAATCAATTACACAATAAAGATTCAATCCCTAATTTCTCTAAAAAAAAACCCTAAATCTAGGATAACAAATTGTAACAGCAACCTAAAACAAACCCTATAAATACAAAACAGAGAAAAATTAAAGAGGGCAGGATTCGAAGAACCAAAATACATAAAGGTAATTTGGAAGAACAGAGAGTGAGGCGCTTGATTACAGAAGAAGAATCGAAGAACCCACATATATGTTGAAGACGAAGAGAGAGCGATTAGGGTTTCAACATCTGAAACCCTAATCGCTATTATTGTTTCCGCCACTACCATAGCCTATCCATCTGCGGCCGTTAGTCCGTTTTCAAAGCTGTCATCAGAACCCACAAACTAGAAACGGAGGGAGATTAAATCCAGAAGCCCGGAGGTCAGAAAAAAAAATCGCGCTAAAGGGTAAACTGAGCTCTTTCTTCTTTTTGCTGATTGTTGATTTGGGGGATTGGTTGGGTTGATTTATGTTGGGGGGTTCGGTAGGGTAGCGCCTCCGCTAAGAGATGAAGGTTAGGGTTGAAGAGGAGGACAAGGGTTAGTGTTGGTTCAAGAATGAGAGAGAATAGAGAGGCTGTAAAACGAAAGATAATGAAATAATAAGACAAATTTTATGCTCAGTTGTCATCCTATGTACGCACGCCTATAATAACTAGCATGCACCTTCGTTTCAGTCCCTTAGATCATCAGTGGACGGCCATGAGGCCAAGTCCACTATAACACCTATACGCCTCACACACACAATCGTACAGACCCTTTGCAAACGCTTAATGGGCCAAGCCCAATTATTTTTGACACCCTCATTGTTTGAATTTGCTAAACCTGCGAACAATACACCCCCACCTCTGGGCCCAGTTTAATATCTGAACTTGGGCCCAGCTCCTAAAGGCACCCCCTGTTTTGCTTGTTAGTTGAAAATTACACCCCCATGCTTACTGGGCCTGAATTCAATATCTGAGTTCAGGCCCTGACTTTTTACACCCCACCCTTTTACTAGCTTAACTAAAAACGCACCCCCTGGCTGATTTCAATTTTTTCTTCCCCTGGCTGATTTCAATTTTTTCTTTTCATTATTTTATTATCTTCTATACTTTCTTTTATATATATATATATATATATATATATATATATATATATATATATATATATATATATATATATATATATATATATATATATATATATATATATATATATATATATATATATATATATATATATATATATATATATATATATATATATATATATATATATATATATATATATATATATATATATATATATATATATATATATATATATATATATATATATATATATATATATATATATATATATATATATATATATATATATATATATATATATATATATATATATATATATATATATATATATATATATTATATTCTTCCTATTTCTTTTTTATTATTATTATTTATTTATTTTTTATAATAGTTATTATTAGTATGTTATTTTTACATATTATTTAATATCACATGTAAATATTATTTTTTCAAAATCCATGTATGTATTTTCTATATTATTGCATTAAAATATTTTTTATATCATGCATTAATTAAGAATATTTTGTAATTAATATGATTAAAAAATACATAAAAACACTAAATCTTTTTCGCAATAAACTAATCTAAACAAATATTTTTTGCTAAAGGGTTCCAAATATATTTTGACTAATCGTGCATTTAACCTAAAATTTCGCAATCTCTACATCCGGTCAAAATGCGAGGTGATTCAAAGTACTTTTGCAACCCCTAAAAAACACAAACCCATGCGAACTACGAAATGAGACTCTGATTCCTCATAAGAGGATACATAGGCATATGACTAAAATCATGGCGAGTTCCCCTATTAAAAAAATTAAAACCCTGTTTTACCCGAAACCTAAACATAAACCTAAATTTAGTATCCTTAAGAATAAGGTAGATGAAAGGTGCCTAACACATTTCTTTCGTCTAATAGAGCCTGAAACTTAGAATCTCTGTCTTTGTGAATTAGGGTTTCCTATTAGATGTCTTTCCTTGGGATAAAAACTAGTAGTGGCAACTCTGATTTTAAATCCAGTCACAACAGTTATACGAATATCATCCCATTTGCTAACATAGTAGGTTCTTTGATGTATGTTATGGTTTGTACTAGACCCGACATAGTATATGCAGTAAGTCTTGTAAGCAGGTACATGGCGAATCTTGGAAAGGTTCACTGATAAGCATTGAAGTGGATTCTAAGGTACATAAATGAGTCCTTGTACATAGTCCTAATTTATGGTGGAGCCTATGATGAAGATAATAAAGCAGCAATTGAAGGGTGTGTCGACTCTGATTATGTAGGTTGTATGGAATCCAGTAAATCTATTTATGAATATGTGTTCACTATGTTTGGCACATCAATCCGTTGGAAAGTGACACTTCAGAAGGTTGTAGCCTTATCAACCACTGAAGCTGAATATATTTCCCTCACTGAAGCTTTGAAAGAAGCATTGTGGCTTGAAGGTTTTTCTAAGGATCTAAAACTTCAAGGCCGAGTTATCACTGTTAAATGTGATACTCAAAGTGATATACATCTATCAAAAAATTCAGCCTATCATGAGAAAACCAAGCACATCGATGTGAGGCTGAATTTCGTCAGAGGGATAATCTAGTGTGGAGAAGTCCAAGTGATGAAGGTTTTGTTAGATCACAATGCTGCTGATATGATCATCGACATTGCCAAGTTGCAAGTTTTTCCACTATATGCAGTTGATAAAGCTGCATGAAGAAAGCTAGTATGTTCCCTTGATGTTAAAGAGTTTGTTCCAATATGGAGATTTGTGAGATATTGGATTGAACTCTAGTATGGTCGAAGGGTAGCTTCTTAGTTCAACAATGCGACAGGATCTTACCATGTCGTCGAAGTCTGTTCGCATACTATAGTTGAAACCCTGTACGGTTGTAGTTGAAGTATGTTCAAGTATGCAATAGTCAAAATGCTAGGATTATTAGCATGTCTAATTGGACCTGTTTGTTAAGCCCATTTGTTTAAGTTAGCTTGTTCCCTAAGTTAGCTTTTGTAATGGGCATATGTGTACAATCCTATTAGTTTAATGTGTTAGTTTTCTTATAAATAAAAAATTATTCTCTCATCATTGCAACAATGTAAATCTTAATTAGGATGAGACAGGTTATTTCCTGGCATAAACATTACTTCCTGGCACACAGGATCATCATACAGATAGACCAACCCGTAAGACAACTCTTAAGTCGACCAGACATGGCAGGACGAATGCTAAAATGGTCCTTGGAGCTTTCGAAGTTCGACATCTAATATGAAAGCAGGAAGGCCCTCAAGGCCCAAGCTCTGGTCGACTTCGTCGCAGAGATGATCACTCACAACCCTCTCATAGGGATGGAACACAAGTGGACCATCTTTGTAGATAGAGCTTCCAGATCGACAGGAAGTGGAGCTGGAATCCTCCTCGAAAATGAGGAAAGCGTCGTGATCGAGCATTCTCTCACTCTTTCCTTTCTGACCTCGAACAATCAGGCTGAATACGAGGCCTTGTTCGCAGAATTAAGACTAGCCGAGGACCTTGGCGCCCGAGAGATACACATTTTCACTGACTCTCAACTTGTCACATCTTAAGTTCAAGGGGGATACCAGGCTAAGAACAACAACCTCATTGAATATTTAAACCTGGTCAGAGAACATATGAAAAAGTTCGATCGGGCAGAAATCACGCACGTGCTACGTGAACAGAACATACGGGCCGACATACTTTCAAAGCTCGCGAGCACGAAGAAGAAAGGCGGGAACAAATCTGTCATACAAGAATATCTTTCCCGCCCAAGAATTGGGAGGTCCACAGTACCGCCCGAAGTGAACGCCATCGGGGACAAATCATGTTGGATGACCCCTGTTGTACCCCAAAATTTGCCCTCCCTTTCTTCAGGAAACCATCTTGGATTTTGCAAGGTCCCCCTGAAACAAATCCAAGTCCTGAGTTATCCTTTTGCCCAAGCAAGCCACTTACAAGAGCAAGATGATCTCACGAACTCCAGAAGCAACGCTTTTATCTTGAGAAAAATCAAATCCTAAGTACTTAGAATGCTTCTCTAAAATAATAAGTGTTTTTAGAAAAATCAGCACTTCAGAACTTCTGGACCCATTCCAGATGAAGACGGTCAGAAGTTGCAAGCGTTCAAGAAAAGAAACAGAAAAATTGCTAAGAGAGAAACAGAACTCCTAGCAACACAGCATTCTGAAACTCTGCCAAAATCTCCAACTTTGTTTCATAACTTTGAGTTTCTCACCTTCAACTTCATCAAATATCCAGTTCTTTTCTGTAAACCAAAAACACTCTTTCCAAACTTCTGACCCTACACACGTATATACCTTTACTTCCCCTTTTCCAAATCTGTCCAGAACACCACCAGAACCAGAACCAAAAGCTAAACTCTCACTCACCAACTTTTCCAAACAGTCAGGTAAGCACCTTCTGACCCTCATCACACTGTTAAGCATCATCAGCTGTGCATATTCAAGTAACATAATGTAAATATTCATGTTATTGATGTTTATGTTCTGAGGATTTTCATACCTCATAACGTTCTGAGCCAGTATAGGACTTACCTGTGACCTTGGTGATTCTGACCTCTGAAACATTTTTGTATTTGCTGGATCTGTCCCAAGTATGTTTCCTATTTTGTGGAGTAACAACAGGATTGCAGATGTTCTGATTAGTACAGGAAAAAGCCAAGTGCTGACTTTGACGTTAGCACATCTGAAGCCTGTTTTGCTGTCAATGATATCAGAACCTCTGAGAGTTATTGCCTTTTCAGCAGAATCAGAACTTCTGGTTTCTCCACTGACAAACTTCTGTCTTGCAGTGCAGGGAAATCAGAACTTCTGATTTCCCCACTAACAAGGTTCTGTTTTGCAGGTGCTAGAGTCAGAAGTTCTGACTCATCCAGTTTCACTAACAGGTTGATCATCTGGCAGCGGAGCTGAGTCAGAACTTCTGATGACCTCCCAGCAGCGCGCGGGCTCCCTCTCTCTCTATATATCTTGTTTTTTGCTATTTTCTTTTTTGTCTATTTTTCTCGTTGAACCCCCCATGTACAAATGTGTATCCCCCTCCCCTAATTGTTGTAATAGCGTAGGATTTTACATTTCCGCTTCTTATTGCTAGTAATTAGGACGTGTATGGCAAGATAAAATCAATGAAATAGAAAAATCTAATCCAAAGAAAAAACTCTTGTATGCAATAAAACACACTTGCACACTAACACCCCTAGGGTTACATCCACTTGTTGCCTTTCAAAAATTGGGCCATATTGCATGTTAGGTCTCTTTGGGCAAAACAAATAACTCAAATGATCATAGTCCCTCGATGACGCTTTTTTGCCTAAAATGATCAAAGTCCCTTAAAGAAAAATTGCCCAAAGATACTTGGCACCATTGCAATTATGGTCTAAACGACGACCCGCGCCTGTCCCTTTCACATCCTAACACAAGATTGTCCACCAAATACAATGGTGGAACAAAATTGTTAAAAGGGTTAAAAACATAACAAAAATCTTTGAGAACTTTAGGGTAGATCGCTCTTAAGTACTTGTCAACTTGCAAAACAAAAACACTTGCCTGTTTTTAAACCACACCTCACAACACTTTCAAAATAACTTTCAAAAACAAATGAAAACCTTTTCAAAAGACATACACCTTTGTATACATCCCAACATGGATCATTACAAAGGTTGCCACCACATTGGCCTCTTTTCAAAACATTTTTCAAAAACACACACACACAAAGCACCATTTCAAACAATTGGAAAAAGGCAAGTGATCTAAGCAAGTAACTAAGAGCCCATGGATAACCATGGATAGAAAGGGTGCTAATACCTTCCCTTTCTATAATCTACTCCCCGAACCCAAGAAAAAAATCTCAAAGGTTTTTGCTGTGCTTTTTAAACCTTTCCTTAGGATAAAATAAAAAGTCGGTGGCGACTCTTGCTCAACCGAAACATTTGCGAAAACAAACGCAAAACCACAGTCAGTTCTCTCACCGTATCACAGAACTGGAGACTCTGTTGGGGACTTATGTTTTAAAAGTGGAGTAACCTTAGGGCTTAGATCACCCTCTTGCATGACTAATTGTTTGAATTGTTTGCTTTATACTTTGGCTCTATTGTTTGGGTTTGCAAATCCTACACCCGGATTTTGGGAAACATTCATAGATAGCAATACGTTGTGGAAACTGTGCGGGGTATACCGACACGGTCGAAGCAATAGCTATATTAGTGCGACATATTTGTGAGTACCGGTAACCCTTGAGTTCAATCAAGGAGAGTACGGGGCCGCTGAGTGGTGTCACTAAGCACTAATGACCTAGAACCTTACTTGACCATCTTGGCCTTTTATTAGGGGTAGTGAGATGACCGGCTTTGGTGCAGTCCGAAGTTGGTAGATACTCGATACTACACTCATTGAGGGTTGTTTTCTTGGAATATTTTGGTCGCTAGTTAAGTGGCTAAACCAAAACAATGAACAATGAAAACAATCCTGTGATATTGAGTTCCTTAGAACCCGGTTACTATTTATAGGACAGGTTTTTAAGCCAACTACACTCAAGAGGGTACTTACCTATGAAACCTCATGCATGCCTTAAACTAGGGTTTGGTTTGAATTGCTTGTACATATGTGTTGTGCATACATCATGGACATCATAAAACATCATATGCATTCACTAACCATTTCAAGGGTTTTGGATCTTCATCTTTGTTCCTGTTTTGTAGGTCATGGAAGTTCCTCGCAGAAACACCATTCAAGTCAACCTTGTGAGAATCTCTCCTCAAATCAAGGAGCTCACCTCAAGAATTCCGGAAAGCTCGTCCTTCAGTGAAAGACATGGTAGACTGCTCAGCCTAGTCAACACCAACATTGAAGAAGACATGATAAAAGTGCGATTCCAGTTCTTTGACCCTCTTCACCACTGCTTCACTTTCCCTGATTATCAGTTGGTGCCCACTTTGGAGGAGTTTTCTCAACTCCTGAGAATTCCTATCCTTAATCAACTACCCTTCAATGGTACGGAAAAGGAACCAAAGCCGGAAGATGTTGCTCGAGCATTACATCTACAACCATCCGACATCAAGGGGCATTGGGAAACCAGAAGCGGCGTCAAGGGATTCTTAGCAAAATTCTTATTTGAGAAGGCACAAGAATGTTGGAACTCATTGGACCTACAAGCCTTTGAAGAAATTATGGCACTCCTTATCTATGGGTTGGTCTTGTTCCCAAATCCCGACCAATTGGTAGATGTCAACGCCGTCAAAATCTTCTTGTCCAGAAATCCAATACCAACATTGCTTGGGGACATCCTTCACTCATTTTACACACGAACAATGAGAAAGAGGGGTGTTCTCATGTGTTGTACTCCTCTCCTTGCAAGGTGGTTTATTTCACACCTTCCACAATATGTCTTGAAGAACGACCAAGGCTCAAGGTGGTCCCAACGGTTGATGACTCTTACTCACTCTGATGTACATTGGTGTTCTCGGTCCAGAGAAAATGTCATCATCGTCGATCGTTGTGGAGAATTCCCTAATGTTCCTTTACTTGGAATTAGAGGAGGTATCACCTATAACCCTTGCCTAGCTTTGAGGCAATTTGGATATTCCCGGAGGGATGGCCCTCATGACATGTTGATACCTGACCTAGTT
Source organism: Vicia faba (assembly GCA_948472305.1). NCBI lineage: Eukaryota > Viridiplantae > Streptophyta > Magnoliopsida > Fabales > Fabaceae > Vicia > Vicia faba. Next base: position 376,700,594 of record OX451739.1, on the reverse strand, counting down.
TTTGACTTCGACAACGATGCGCAAGGACTTCGCCAAAGATTCATCAGAGCTTGGGGAAAACTCAATAAGGTTGATAGCAAGACTCTGGGACACAAAAATTCCATCCCTCTTGAACCCTATCTCAAGTGGGTACGAGCCCGAGCCCAAAGTCTAATGATGCCTTATCCTCATGTACTCCCAGTGATTAAAGAGCCCGTCAATGAAGAAGAGGTTCCCTACACCATCCTACATCCAGACATGCCTACATCGTGGGAGGAAATGCAGAAAAGTTGGATCCAGCTCAAGGAGGAACGGAATACTTTTGAAGCTAGCTTCTACGCCAGTGAGAAGAAGGTTCTAGAGCTTACCCGCCGACTCCATGAGCAAGAGTCCCTCAACACCTACATCGCGCCAAAGAGGATGCGCAATGTCTTTTTACCTTGAGAAGTTATTTTGTAATATTTGGCCCATGGGGCATTTATGTACTAACAAATTTCTTCTTATTAATATGACGTGCGTTCTTCTTTGTCTGAAACAATTTTGAATGTCCTAAATCCTTGAATGCATTGCATACATAAGCATACCATTCATCATGTGCATAAGCAGGTCTCACTCCAAGTTTCCTTATCTATCTGCTGTTCATGTCAGTCAGGATGGATCTCGAGTAAACAGTCAAAGACTTACAAGCTTAGAATGCACAGTTCCAGCAACTCCTGATGACCTTGGCTAAGGGTCAGGAGGATATCAAGACTCAATTGGGGAACAAAGACCCAGTGAAAAAGAAGAAAAAGAGAATCGGGGTGGCTACTTTGGGGAGAAGATTTGACGGAGAAGCTCGGAGAATGCTTGAATTTCCTCCTATCTCTGATGAAGGAACCAGCAAAGGAGGTGGAGCTGCGGTACCTTCCGAGTCTGATGCGGAAGAGGAGGAGGTCGAAGAGGATGAAGATTATACCGATCAGCAATACCCTCCAGCTGATGATAAATACAAAGGGCTAGAGGACAGGTTGGCCGCCATGGAGCTACAAAGAGTACCGGGTTTGGATTTTGAAGACTTGGGTTTGGTTGCCGGGATTGTGATCCCCCCAAAATTCAAAGTGCCAGTGTTTGTAAGGTATGATGGGCTGTCATGTCCCAAAATGCATCTCAGGTCCTACGTGAGAAAGATTCAACCCTATACGGCAGATAAAAACCTTTGGATTCATTTCTTTCAAGACAGTCTTTCTGGAGCTCAGTTGGAGTGGTTTTATCAGCTAGAGGGAACTAGTGTTCGAAATTGGGAAGATTTGGCCACCGCTTTCTACAAACAATACCAATACAATTCTGACCTTGCCCCTACTCGTACCCAACTTCAGGGTATGTCGTTAGGAACAGGCGAAGGATTCAAAGAGTACGCACAAAAATGGAGGGATTTGGCTGGCAGGGTGCAGCCTTCTTTAACCGACCGTGAACTTGTTGATATGTTTCTAGGGACCCTATCTGGGCCATTTTTCAATCATCTGATTGGTAACTCTTCCGCGGGGTTTACCGATTTGATCTTAACGGGCGAAAGAATAGAAGCTGGCATCAAGTCAGGAAAGATTCAGAAGGGTGTTGCTGCAGGTACTGAGAAGAGGCCTTTTAAGAAAGAAGCAAGTGTCGTCTATGGTCCTAGAAGACAAGTCAAGCCAGAAAGTCGCCAAGCCGTCAATGCTCTGGTCATTTCAAAACCTGTTGCTGCTCCTCAGCAGTACAATCAACAAAGAGGTGAAAGGCCCAAGAGGCAGTATACTCGACTAAGTATGACCTTATCGCAAATTTTACCCCAACTGTTATCAACCAACTTGGTGACCACCAAAGAAGCTCCTAAGGTCGTTAATACTGCATCTCCTAAGTATAACCCGAATGCCCGCTGTGCTTATCATTCTGATAGCCCCGGGCATACTACTGATGATTGTTGGGCCTTGAGAAACAAAGTGCAAGATCTTATCGACGCGAAGGAAATTCAGTTTGAAGCGCCTGAGAGGCCGAATGTTGTAACTGCTCCTATGCCTCAGCATAGAGTAAATGCCATTGAGGAAGAGTTGTATGTTGTTTCAGTGAATGATGTTGCTACCCCTCTGTTGACTGTTAAGAGGAACTTACTACTAGCCGGTTTATTTCCGGGTTGTAGCAAGGGCTGCCTCCTGTGTGCTGTTATCCCCACCGGTTGTCCACTGCTGAAATCAGGTATCCAAAGCCTGATGGATAGCAAGGAGATTCTGTTCAAGAAAACTGTTGTTCCATTTGTTTCCGTTGAAGAAATATCTGTTGTCACAATTTACAATCCTGCCAAAGCTCCCGTGAAGAAACCAATCCAAATTATGTCTGTTGCACCCATTACTATTACTGTTCCAGGGCCTCTCCCCTATGAGTCTGATAAAGCGGTCCCATGGCATTATGGGGCCGACGTGTATGTGCTTGGGGTGAAGCAAGAATTCAACACCAATACCAGTATCAGTAACATCACTGGTCCCGCCAAGATTACCCGCAGTGGCAGGCTCTTCTCGCCTGACATTGCACCGCCAGTTATCCTAAAACCTCTCATCATCACACCCGCAAGTGTGCATGTTCCAATTCAAGTTCCTGTGTCTACTACTGCCGCCGGGTCCTCTGATACTCAGGGCAAAGAAGTTGCTACCGATTTGCCTGCCAGGATGGAGGCACCAAAAAAGACTGTTGTAGAAGCCTCCCAACAAGAAATGGAGGAAATTCTTAAAATCATCAAAAAGAGTGACTTTAACGTTGTTGAACAGTTGGGGCATACTCCCTCCAAAATCTCTATGCTATCATTGCTGCTATGCTCAGAGGCCCATGCAAAAGCCCCGATTTCATTTCTGAAAACGGCCCATGTGCCGCAAGAGACCTCCGCGGATCAATTCACTGACTGTGTGGCTAATCTGACAACTGACAATGGATTGGGGTTCTCAGATGCTGACCTCTCCCCCAAAGGGAAAAATCACAATGATGCCCTGCATGTTTCCATAGAATGCAGGGGCACTACTCTCGCACACGTATTAGTGGATATCGGCTCTTCCCTGAATGTTTTGCCTAAAAAGGCATTGGATCGCTTGGATTGTGAAGGTTTGGAATTGAAACCTAGTAACATCATTGTTAGAGCCTTCGACGGTTCTAAGAGGATGGTGCACGGTGAAGTAAACATTCCTATTCGTGTGGGTTCCCAAGTCTTCGACTCAACGTTCTATGTAATGGATATTCGTCCATCTTACTCCTGCTTGTTGGGTCGACCCTGGATTCACAAAGCTGGGGCAGTAACTTCCACTCTACACCAAAAGCTCAAATACCCTGTCAAAGGGAAGATTGTTACTGTGCAGGGTGAGGAGGAATACATGGTTAGTCATTTGAATTCATTCCGGTATATCGAGATGGATGGGGAGTTTATTGAAACCCCCTTTCAGCATTTTGAGGAAGTACCTCCAATTTTGGCATCAGCTGAAGCAGTGGTTGAAGAAGACTTCCCGTTAAAGATGGCATCCTTGAAGGATGCCCGGGCTGTAATCGAGAAACGCAATTGTGCGAACTGGGGTCAGCTTCCTGACTTCACTCAAAAGAATGACAAGTTTGGGTTGGGCTTTACTGCAGAAGCTCAGAGGGCTGTGTGCAAGGAAAAGATCAGAAAGGCTCCGGTGTTTATCTCCAACCCAAGGGTGAATGCTATTGAGGAGGATGTAGAGGAAGCAGAGTTTGACAGTTGGATCTACCCGACTACCAGCAACGGACTAAGCAACTGGACGGCAAAGGATTTTACACCTATCACATTTGTCACGCAGTAATTATTTCTTTTGATTTTCAATTTGTAACAAACAATGTGTTAAAACTTTATTGGCTCGATGTCCTACCCAGGGCATCGTAGCTCCATTTGTGAGGGCTTTTTGTATGACATTTTCATATATCATCAATCAAAACATTGGACGTTTGTTGCATTTCAAATCTTGTGCTCTTTTTCTTTCTGTGTTATATATTGCAAAACAGCTATATTTACACACACTCACTTATACAGGTTTCAATCCGCTCTGGATCTCACTGGTAACAGCTCTGCTACCGCCAGTTATGACTTCGAGAATCCGATCAGCTTGGCCGAGGACGAAGGTGAAGATGATTGCGAAGTGCCTAGTGAGCTCGCGAGACTGCTACTCCAGGAAGAGAGGGCTATTCAACCACATGAAGAGCCTGTGGAAACAGTTAACCTGGGTACTGAGACAGATAGGAAAGAGGTCAAGATTGGTGCCAATCTAGAGCTCAGAGTGAAGCAACGATTGGTCCAGATGTTACAGGATTACATGGAGATATTTGCTTGGTCCTATGAAGACATGCCTGGTTTGGATGCCGACATTGTAGTTCATCACCTGCCGACTAAGGAAGACTGCCCTCCGGTAAAGAAAAAGGTTCGCCGCATGCGCCCAGAGATGTCTGAAAAGATCAAGGCCGAGGTTATGAAGCAATTCGATGCCGGATTTCTAGCAGTAACTTCCTACCCTCAGTGGGTTGCCAATGTGGTGCCAGTGCCGAAGAAGGACGGTAAAGTCAGAATGTGTGTTGACTACAGGGATTTAAACAGGGCAAGCCCCAAGGATGATTTTCCTCTACCTCACATTGACGTTCTCGTTGACAATACTGCTCAACACAAGGTTTTCTCTTTCATGGATGGTTTTTCAGGGTATAATTAGATCAAGATGGCCCTAGAAGATATGGAAAAGACTACCTTTGTGACTCAGTGGGGCACCTTCTGTTACAAAGTTATGCCATTCGGATTGAAAAACGCTGGGGCAACCTATCAACGTGCCATGGTTGCTTTATTTCATGATATGATCCATCACGAGATTGAGGTATACGTCGATGACATGATTGCAAGGTCTCAAACTGAGGAGGAGCACCTTGATCATCTGAGGAAGCTGTTTGACCGACTGAAATTATATAAGCTGAGGTTGAATCCCAACAAATGCACCTTTGGGGTGAGGTCCGGAAAATTGCTGGGTTTCATTGTGAGTGATAAAGGTATCCAGGTGGACCCTGCCAAGGTAAAAGCCATACAAGAGATGCCAACTCCAAAGACATAGAAAGAAGTCAGAGGCTTCCTAGGACGACTGAATTACATTGCCCGATTCATCTCACATCTAACTGCTACCTGTGAGCCAATCTTCAAATTACTGAAGAAAGATCAAGTAGTACGTTGGAACGATGAATGTCAGGCTGCCTTTGAAAAGATAAAGGAATATCTCCAAGAGCCACCCATTCTTATGCCTCCAGTGGAAGGAAGACCTCTGATACTATATTTGACAGTACTTGACAATTCAATGGGGTGTGTGCTGGGACAGCATGACGAGTCTGGCCGAAAAGAGCACGCTATTTATTACTTGAGCAAAAAGTTTACCGACTGTGAGTCTCGTTACTCACTGCTTGAGAAAACTTGCTGCGCTCTAGTATGGGCTGCTCGCCGGCTGAGACAGTATATGTTGACTCACACTACTCTATTGATTTCAAAAATGGATCCCATCAAGTACATATTTGAAAAGCCCGCTCTGTCCGGTAGAATAGCGAGATGGCAAATGATCTTGACAGAATATGATATCCAGTATACAACTCAGAAAGCAATTAAAGGAAGTGTACTGGCAGATCATTTGGCACACCAACCTGTGGACGATTACCAATCATTGAACTTTGATTTTCCGGACGAAGACATCATGGTGGTAACTGACTGTGAAATACCTGGACCGGATGAAGGACCTGAAGAAGGATCCTGATGGTCTATGCATTTTGACGGAGCCTCCAATGCTTTGGGTAACGGCGTCGGCGCTGTAATCATATCTCCCAAAGGAACACATACTCCACTCACCGCCCGATTATGTTTCAACTGCACCAACAACATGGCAGAATATGAGGCATGTATCATGGGTCTACAAGCTGCAATCGACTTAAGGATCAAATTTCTGAGTGTCTTCGGAGATTCCGCTCTCGTGATCAATCAGATCAAAGGCGAGTGGGATACGAAACACCCAAATCTTATTCCTTACAAGGAGTATGTGTCAACCTTGCTTCCCCACTTTGAAGAAATAACTTTTGAGCACTTCCCAAGAGAGGAGAATCAGCTAGCGGACGCACTGGCTACGATGTCTTCAATGTTCAAAGTTAAATGGGACAATGAGGCTCCCCAGATCATTATCTGGAAGTTGGACGAACCGGCATACTGCTGCGACCTCGAGGCCGAGAAGGCAACTGAAAAACCCTGGTATCATGAGGTGAAAAGGTACTTTGAAGCTCAGGAATACCCTGAAGGTGCATCTGTCAATGACAAGAAGTTCATGAGGAGGTTTGCGGCAAAATTCTTCCTCAGCAACGACATCCTCTACAAACGGAACCATGATTCAACTCTACTACGTTGTGTGGATAAGGCTGAAGCAGAGAAAATCATGATAGAACTGCATGAAGGTACATTCGGAACACACTCCAGTGGACACACCATGGCAAAGAAAATCCTTAGGGCAGGATATTTCTAGTCCACCATGGAAGCCGATTGTTACCAACACTCTCGAACTTGTCACAAATTCCAGATCTATGCTGACAAGGTGCATATTCCTCCCGTTCCTCTGAACGTCCTGACGGCACCTTGGCCTTTTGCAATGTGGGGCATTGATATGATCGGTGAGATCCGACCGACGGCATCCAACGGGCATCGCTTCATCTTGGTAGCGATCGATTACTTCACGAAATGGGTTGAGGCAACTTCCTACGCCACAGTAACCAAGAGCGTCGTGGCACGTTTCATCCGGCATAATCTGATCTGTCGGTACGGTGTCCCGGAAAGAATCATTACGGACAATGGTACCAATCTCAATAACAAAATGATCACTGAACTCTGCGAACAATTCAAGATACAGCACCACAATTCTTCTCCTTACCGGCCGAAGATGAATGGGGCCGTAGAGGCAGCTAATAAAAATATCAAGAAAATTGTGCAGAAGATGACAGTGACCTATAAAGATTGGCACGAAATGTTACCATTTGCTCTTCATGGGTACCGTACCTCAGCAAGGACGTCAACCGGGGCAACTCCTTTCTCCTTGGTCTATGGCATGGAGGCAGTCTTGCCAATTGAAGTTCAGATACCCTCTCTCCGGATAATGAAGGATGCAGACTTGAATGAAGATGACTGGATCCAGACTCGACTTGATCAATTAAATCTGATTGACGAAAAGAGGCTCACCGCTATCTGTCATGGTCAGACGTATCAAAAACGAATGATCAGGGCATTTAACAAAAAGGTCAGACCATAAAAGTATCAGGTTGGAGACCTGGTAATCAAGCGCATCATCCTTCCTCAAAGTGATCCCCGAGGCAAATGGACCCCTACTTACGAAGGGCCATTTGTGGTTAAACATGTGTTCTCAGGAGGAGCCATGATCCTAACCACCATGGATGGTGACGACCTTCCTCACCCCGCCAATGCAGACATAGTGAAAAGATACTACGCATGAATAAAAGACCCGCTAGGTTGACATACCTAGGCAAAAATAAGGGCTTCCCGGCGAACCAAAAGGGTTCGGGCAAAAATAAGGGATGAAATGAAAAAAAATCTGTACACCCGGCAAGTTGAAAACCCGAAAGGGCGACTTGGGCAAAAATGGGTATCCCGGTGGACTGAAAACCCGAAAGGGCGGTCCAGGCAAAAGTTAGGGATAAAGCGTAACACTATGTCTCATTGGATCACTTCGCATCCGGAATTCGGCATCAACTATCTATCTCAGATTTCAGCATCGACCAATCAGCTTCATCTTCAACTAGGCAGCAAAGCGATGAGACGCTTGGAGACATAAAGGCGATAGCAGGGTTGGAACCCAGTGGGATTGTTCACATAGCTGTTTTGTTTTCTTTTCAAAATTGTAAATTCTATGATTATTCGGCGGCGTCCTCTTACTAGGATGTCAGCCTCTTGTACAAAAACGCCTATTCACAGGCAAAGTTCAAATCAATACAAATTCACTTGTCCATACAAGTTGCCATTGTTTTTCTTTTTGTTTTGTCTTGCGAAGAACGTCCAATGTTCATTTTTGATATATGCATTTGACATTAAAATCGCTGGTTCATAAATATTTGCGTATGAAACAAAAGATTAGTTACATGTGACATCAGAAATAGGGGCAATGAGAAGTTGTCTGATGCAGTCTGGTTGCTTTGTCCGCCAAGGTACCAAGGTAATTCGACTGAAGATTGTGACCAAATCATCTCAACTCCCCGCAGAGTAAGACAAGATTCAGCAATGCTTTCCCCAAGCAGAGTTGGTCTCCCATAAGTCCTAAAAGGCACAACATTCCCCGGCAAGTCTTAAAGCTTATCCCCAGTAGATTCTGGAAGCTTGTTCCCTGCAGAATACGGACGTCTCTTCTGAGCTTTATTCAGAGTTATTCCTCACAAGAGCTTATAACTGGGTTATCCTCAGCTAATCGCCACGGAAGATCACCCTCAACAAATTTCTTCCAATCCCAAATGGAGTTTATCATCAGTATCCCAAGCGGAATTCATCATTAAAGTCGTCCTCAGCAGGCCTCTCATCAAAAAATTCAGCAGAATATCTCTTCCACAAAACAATTCCCCGGCCGATTGTCAAGGATTTATTTTCCTAAGACGAAAACACATTCATAAACATTTCACTTACATACATGATAAAGTACATACAACGTTGTCTCATGTTAAAACATCATGCATATCATACATCATGACATTGCATACAACTTATGTTTTGCCTTTTCAGGAAAAAGACAATCCCAAAGACAATTACCTTCAACTGTCACAAATTCCGGATTTGATACCTGTATCTAGCCAGGGCATATCTGAGAGTGATCAGTTTCCAGACTCGATTCCTGTATCTAGCCAGGGCACGTCTGAAGAGTTCGAAGATTCGATTCCTGTATCCAGCCAGGGCACATCTATCAACTACAACATTTCCAGATTCGATTCCTGTATCTAGCCAGGGCATATCTGTTGACCACATTTCCAGACTCGATTCCTGTATCTAGCCAGGGCACGTCTGAAGAGTTCGAAGATTCGATTCCTGTATCCAGCCAGGGCACATCTATCAACTACAACATTTCCAGATTCGATTCCTGTATCTAGCCAGGGCATATCTGTTGACCACATTTCCAGACTCGATTCCTGTATCTAGCCAGGGCACGTCTGAAGAGTTCGAAGATTCGATTCCTGTATCTAGCCAGGGCACATCTATCAACTACAACATTTTCAGATTCGATTCCTGTATCTAGCCAGGGCATATCTGTTGACCATATTTCCAGACTCGATTCCTGTATCTAGCCAGGGCACGTCTGAAGAGTTCGAAGATTCGATTCCTGTATCCAGCCAGGGCACATCTATCAACTACAACATTTCCAGATTCGACTCTTGTATCCAGCCAGGGCATATCTGTTGACCACATTTCCAGACTCGATTCCTGTATCTAGCCAGGGCACGTCTGAAGAGTTCGAAGATTCGATTCCTGTATCCAGCTAGGGCACATCTATCAACTACAACATTTCCAGATTCGATTCCTGTATCTAGCCAGGGCATATATGTTGACCACATTTCTAGACTCGATTCCTGTATCTAGCCAGGGCACGTCTGAAGAGTTCGAAGATTCGATTCCTGTATCCAGCCAGGGCACATCTATCAACTACAACATTTCCAGATTCGACTCCTGTATCCAGCCAGGGCATATCTGTTGACCACATTTCCAGACTCGATTCCTGTATCTAGCCAGGGCATGTCTGAAGAGTTCGAAGATTCGATTCCTGTATCCAGCCAGGGCATATCTATTGACGACCATTTCCAGATTCAACTCCTGTATCCAGCCAGGGCACATCTGTGAGCCACCGATTGTAGATTCGATACCTGTATCCAGCCAGGGCATATCTGCATAAGGAGATTGAAGATCAAACACCTGTAACAAGCCAGGAAAACATCTGCCTTTCTCATATACATAAAGTTCTCGCTAAGGAATTTCTTATGCGATCAACACTTCCAAATGGCATCTGTAAGCCAATTCCCGACGAAGATCTGTCACATCTCCAGATGGCATCTATAAGCCCATCTCCCTATCCACCACCTCTCCAAATGGCATCTATAAGCCCATTCCCGCCATCACATTGCTGATACTCTACTATGCGAGTGCAAATTTCCGGGCACTCTGGTGTCCAATCTCCTTTTACCTTCGAGTCGCGAAAGGCAAACTTGCCAATCTAACTCTTCAGGTTCAAGAAGATTGAACAGGGGCAACTGTTGTACCCCAAAATTTGCCCTCCCTTTCTTCAGGAAACCATCTTGGATTTTGCAAGGTCCCCCTGAAACAAATCCAAGTCCTGAGTTATCCTTTTGCCCAAGCAAGCCACTTACAAGAGCAAGATGATCTCACGAACTCCAGAAGCAACGCTTTTATCTTGAGAAAAATCAAATCCTAAGTACTTAGAATGCTTCTCTAAAATAATAAGTGTTTTTAGTAAAATCAGCGCTTCAAAACTTCTGGACCCATTCCAGATGAAGACGGTCAGAAGTTGCAAGCTTGGCCCAACGTGGTCAGAAGTTGGCTCTTCAGCAGCTACATCAGTTCAATCAGAAGTTGTAAACGTGGTTCAGAATGTAAGCCTCAAACAGAACATGCCCCTTCAGCAGTTACACAAGCTCAGTCAGAATTTGCTAAAGGAATGCAAGAGAAGCAGGGAAGTCTGAAGGCTCCTTCAGAACAGGTTAAAATCAGAAGATGAAAGATCAGAAGAGTGGGTGTTACACTGATACAGAATCTCTAAGTCCAGATTGTCCAGAAGCAAATCCAAGAAACGTACCAGAAAACCAGGAGAATCTCCAGAGCTTACTAAGACAACAGGTAGCCAAGGCCAGAGCATGGTTTACGCTGCTGATTCAACGCTGGTTTCCATTACCAGAATGTTGGTATTGACAGGTCTTGTCACCATTTAATGCCCATTAATGCTTCCAACCACTCCTGAGCATTCACGTGTGGCTTGGAAAACGCTTTTGCACAGATTCTGGCATGGGTCTTCACGCCACCGCCCACTTCAGAGGTCACTTCTCCCCAATCTACGCCTGCTGCTGCAACCTAGGCTGAAAGCTAGCTGTTATCACAACTTCCCAAGAATTTCTGTCAAAGAACAAATTCAAACTCTGTTGGCGCCTTAAATGTTCAAGGCATCCACAAGAACTTTGCCTATAAATAGAGAGGCTTCACCACTGCAAAAGGCGTTCAAGAAAAGAAACAGAAAAATTGCTAAGAGAGAAACAGAACTCCTAGCAACACAGCATTCTGAAACTCTGCCAAAATCTCCAACTTTATTTCATAACTTTGAGTTTCTCACCTTCAACTTCATCAAATATCCAGTTCTTTTCTGTAAACCAAAAACACTCTTTCCAAACTTCTGACCCTACACACGTATACACCTTTACTTCCCCTTTTCCAAATCTGTCCAGAACACCACCAGAACCAGAACCAAAAGCTAAACTCTCACTCACCAACTTTTCCAAACAGTCAGGTAAGCACCTGCTGACCCTCATCACACTGTTAAGCATCATCAGCTGTGCATATTCAAGTAACATAATGTAAATATTCATGTTATTGCTGTTTATGTTCTGGGGATTTTCATACCTCAGAACGTTCTGAGCCAGTATAGGACTTGCCTGTGACCTTGGTGATTCTGACCTCTGAAACATTTTTGTATTTGCTGGATCTGTCCCAAGTATGTTTCCTGTTTTGTGGAGTAACAACAGGATTGCAGATGTTTTGATTAGTACAGGAAAAAGCCAAGTGCTGACTTTGACGTTAGCACATCTGAAGCCTATTTTGCTGTCAATGATATCAGAACCTCTGAGAGTTATTGCCTTTTCAGCAAAATCAGAACTTCTGGTTTCTCCACTAACAAACTTCTGTCTTGCAGCGCAGGGAAATCAGAACTTCTGATTTCCCCACTAACAAGGTTCTGTTTTGCAGGTGCTAGAGTCAGAAGTTCTGACTCATCCAGTTTCACTAACAGGTTGATCATCTGGCAGCGGAGCTGAGTCAGAACTTCTGATGACCTCCCAGCAGCGCGCGGGCTCCCTCTCTCTCTATATATATCTTGTTTTTTGCTATTTTCTTTTTTTTCTATTTTTCTCGTTGAACCCCCCATGTACAAATGTGTATCCCCCTCCCCTAATTGTTGTAATAGCGTAAGATTTTACATTTCCGCTTCTTATTGCTAGTAATTAGGACGTGTATGGTAAGATAAAATCAATGAAATAGAAAAATCTAATCCAAAGAAAAAACTCTTGTATGCAATAAAACACACTTGCACACTAATACCCCTAGGGTTACATCCACTTGTTGCCTTTCAAAAATTGGGCCATATTGCATGTTAGGTCTCTTTGGGCAAAACAAATAACTCAAATAATCATAGTCCCTCGATGACGCTTTTTTGCCTAAAATGATCAAAGTCCCTTAAAGAAAAATTGCCCAAAGATACTTGGCACCATTGTAATTATGGTCTAAACGACGACCCGCGCCTGTCCCTTTCACATCCTAACACAAGATTGTCCACCAAATACAATGGTGGAACAAAATTGTTAAAAGGGTTAAAAACATAACAAAAATCTTTGAGAACTTTAGGGTAGATCGCTCTTAAGTACTTGTCAACTTGCAAAACAAAAACACTTGCCTGTTTTTAAACCACACCTCACAACACTTTCAAAATAACTTTCAAAAACAAATGAAAACCTTTTCAAAAGACATACACCTTTGTATACATCCCAACATGGATCATTACAAAGGTTGCCACCACATTGGCCTCTTTTCAAAACATTTTTCAAAAACACACACACACAAAGCACCATTTCAAACAATTGGAAAAAGGCAAGTGATCTAAGCAAGTAACTAAGAGCCCATGGATAACCATGGATAGAAAGGGTGCTAATACCTTCCCTTTCTATAATCTACTCCCCGAACCCAAGAAAAAAATCTCAAAGGTTTTTGCTGTGCTTTTTAAACCTTTCCTTAGGATAAAATAAAAAGTCGGTGGCGACTCTTGCTCAACCGAAACATTTGCGAAAACAAACGCAAAACCACAGTCAATTCTCCCACCGTATCACAACCCCGATGTTCAATTTCCTGACAAAAGGGGAGCTTCCCGTAGATCAAAGAGAGGCGGCTGCGACCAAACGACGGGCCTGCTCGTATGTGGTACTTGAACACAAGCTTTAGCGTCGGGGATTCTCCATCCCACTCCTAAAATGTGTCGAAGAGTCTGCAGTCACCGAGATACTGCGGGAAATCCACGAGGGAATCAACTCCAACACATGGCGGAAGATCCCTAGCACGAAAGGCACTGCGAGCAGGGTACTACTGGCCGACCATGCAACAAGACGCCAAGGAGAATGTTAAGAAATGCGACAAGTGTCAGAGGCACACAGACATGCACCTCGCACCTCCACGCGAGCTTACAACATTATCCTCCCCATGGCCATTCACATGGTGGGGAATGGATATCCTCGAACCTTTCGTGCAAGGAACGTATCAAAACAAGTTCCTCATTGTAGCCGTCGACTTCTTCACGAAGTGGATAGAAGCCGAAGCTCTAGCCAAAATCACTTCACAAAACATCCTCTGTTTCTACAAGCGAAACGTACTAGCCTGGTTCAGAATACCGCGAGCGCTTGTCACCGACAACGGGACACAGTTCACCAATCAAAGTTTCCAAAACCTCGTCTCCAAGCTCGGCACCAAGCAACATTTCACCTCGGTCGAACAACCCTAAACTAACGGGTAGGTCGAGGCCGCGAATATAGTCATCTTGTAAGGACTCAAACACAGGTTGGGCAAACCAAGAGGGGTTGGGTCAAAGACCTACACAGTGTCCTATGGGCCTATCGAACGACGCCCCATTCGAGACTTGCGAGACACCATTCCGACTAACCTACGACACCGATGTCGTTATCTCGGTAGAAATCTTGGAGCCATCCAGGTGAACTGAAATGCCCCTCGACGAGGAGATGAACGACGAGGCCCTCAGAGATGAGCTCGACCTAGTCGAAGAAATCCTATCAGGAGCGGATCTTCGAGAGGCCACGCTAAAACAGCAGGTAGCCCTACGCCATGACAACAAAGTCATAAAGCACAAATTTCAGGTCAGCAACCTAGTCTTGCAAAGAAACCAGAAAGATTCCCGCGAGGGGAAACTAGCCGCAAACTTGGAGGAGCCGTACCGAGTCTAAGGAGCTACGAGTACCGGAGCATATTACCTCGAACAGTTAAATGGAGAACCACTACCTCGATCTTGGAATTCTGCGAAACTAAAACAATACTATAGCTAAGTCTTTCACCTGCTACGGGCGTTAGCATTTGACCGATCCTCTCCAACCAACGAGGGGACTAGCTCGACCATGTAGGCATGTCTAGGTACAGACATAGCCTCCAAACATCAGCAAAAGGCGAGATTTTGTTCATTTCACGAGCAAGATCTTATCCTGACAGGGACACCTCAATCGATCTCTGTTGTCAAAGTACCCAACATGGCAAAACACCCAGCTTGCGATGGGTAGTTCACGCCACAAATTTAGGATCTCGACCGTGATCTTACACCCATTCTGCAGATCCCTACTCCTCCTCCTCGACACATCCCAATATGTGTCGATTAATATGAGGGTCGAGCACATATCTCCACACATGGAAACCACCAACTTTCGTGGAAAACTAGTGTCGACCACAACAAAGGTCGAACATACATCTCCACACATGGAATACACGAATATTCATACAATAAACGAGTCAGAAACAACGACGAGGAATTATTTATGAATAAATAAGTATGAAAGTAAAACAAAGGCATTCGTAAATGCCAACCACGAAGGCCGATGTTGTTCAAATAATTACAAATTAGGCATGACGGCCACGAATCCAAAATAAAATGAGAACGGGCACGCAAACCCTAAAAAATAATCAAATTTCATCTTCCCCGTCACAATTATTGGGGGGATAAAAGATCTTCCCATTAATCACTTGGTTGAACGGACCCGCTCCTTCAACCACAATCTCAACCCTCGGGTTTAGGATCCTCAGTTGCTCAACGACTGTGTTGAAACCATAGCCGAGGGTGTCCATAACGTCTTGTTTGAGCACTCAGATGCGAGCGATCAGCTCTGCCCTGGACGTCATGCCCTTCTCTGCATCAGTTTCTTATTTAGTCGAGGCCGTGATCCCTTCCAACTCCTTCATACGGGTGACCAGATGCTCGTTCTCTTTGGTCACGACCTCCAGTTGAGGCTGCAGCTAGTTTAGATCCTTGAGAAGTCGAACTTGGGCCTCAAACTTTGACTCGTGTCTAAGGATATCGCACTTTAACTTCTAGTTCTTGACCTTAAGCTTATGAATCTTGGCATATGTTGCATTGAGAGAGGGATGAGAGTTCGCAGCCTCGTCATTCAGCGACATGGCTGTCTCGAGCATCCTCATGAAAGCGGCCATATCCTCCACAAAATTCTTTCGATGAACTTCCTTATCCTCAGACAAGATCTCCTCCCTCTCCTCCTCGTGCACGCCCAAGGAGCTCTCCCCACTAAAGAGATCATGGTTTAGATAGCAAGGAGATAGCACGAAGACCCCCGTGGGCACTTTGTCGCCCTCGGGCACTACACCTTCGACATTCTCCATGCGTTTCCTCTTTGTCACGGGCTCGTTGACGGGAATCTAGGTGGGCTCACCAGAGGGAACCTGGGTTTTTGATGAAAAGGGGGAACCGCTGGCATGACTTGCAGATTTGGCCTGCTCCTGGAGTTAGGTGACCCTGCTCTTTGGCCCCGAGGTGGACACATTCTTGGGCCTCAACTTCAATAAGCGCTCAGAAAGGGATGCCATTCGACCTGTAATAAAAAAGAACCATCAGTCGGGTTAGAATAAGGAAAATAACACGGGCACGTCCCCGCATGAAAGGCAAGTAAAATTAATCATCACGGCAGCATCCCCCTACCTAAAAGCCTCATGGCTTCCCCATCTGAGGAACACTCGAGAAGAGCCTTTGTGTTGATCAACCTATTAACTAAAAGGTACTCCCCGTTGTTTTCAAAGAGGAGGTTGTTGTTCACGTCCACACACCTCGCGGGGGAGAAAATCCTAACATAGGCCGCTAACTTCTCATAGGAGAGCTAGTCCTAAGCATCCAAGTCCTCGGGCTTCACAACATAATATTCAGGTCTTTGTTCAAAGTGTTTCCATTGCCATTCGAGCATAAATCTAGCTACGAGCCGGGTAACTGGCCGCCCATCCTCCACTTCCTCCACGCGGGTGTATAGGGAGTTTATGGGTGCATCCGTTAAAGGTTTTACAATAAAGTACCTCTCTTTGAAGTTTCAAATAGATTCCAGATAAAGCCTAAAGAGCTTCCCAAACTACTTGAATGACACCCACACTTTCCCCCCTCTGATGGATTGTCTTTGGAGATGAAAGATACGGAAGAAGAGGGGCAACGTGGCCCCTATCTGCAGATACTGGCAGAAAAACTTGAATGCCCGAATGAACGCCAACGCGTTTGGGTGAAGTTGAGAGGGTGCCAATTAAATCCACTAAAAAAACCCCACTTGAAAATTGTTGAAGGGCAAACGCATCCCCGCCTCTTTAAACGCAAATTCATACATAGCAAAACATTTTCCCGGATACGTCGAGCAGATTCTTCGGTTGCGGTGGGGAATTTGAAGGATCCAGTTGGCAGGGGCCCCTTCCGCTTGTACCTCTGGACAATTGAACACGTTTGTTGCGTCATGAGAAAAGCACGACCTCTTATTTCGAGGCTCAGTTGCAACCCAGGCCAGAGGGTCCTCATCAACATGTGGTTCATCTTTATAGTTGGCGGGAAAAACATCATCCTCGATCGAGTGCGCCATTATACTTGAAAAATAGGGGAAAACAATGAATTCGACATTATCAAATTCACCCTTCCACCGCAGATCAAGTGAAAGGGTGCCGAACTCGACCCAAGCCCTCAACTATACGCTAAAGCGGACTACATTTTTGTTGGGGGATATTCACTCAAACGGGCAAGAAGCCCGAGTCAATCCCCAGGATTCGGGGAGATCGTCCCTTGTATCGTGCCCACTATTCGGGGAGATTATCCCAGACATTATGAGCTCATGAATTTCAATGAACATTCATGTGTGTTCTTCGTAGAACTCA